>CM068369.1:505209784-506514784 GCA_034769895.1 Magicicada septendecula | reverse complement strand
TAACCGTGCACACATATAGGTATATATATACATTATAACGTGTTGCTAATAATGTATCACACGTTTGAATTTCCCTCCCCCCGCCACAGAAAATGTTGGCAAACCTGATCATATAAAATATCTATACACTATAATAATAATAATAATACAATGGGTTGGCTACCCTGATCACATATATAGATATATATATATATATACACACGTTTGAATCCTCCCGCGAAAAAATCCTGGATGATGTGGTCCAGATCCGCGAAAAAGTCGCGGATGTTTGTGGTCCAGCCGCGGCTTCAGCGAAAAAATCGCGGATGCTGTGGGTCCATTGGTGGTGGGGAGAGCGTGGGAACGGCGGCATCTCTTTGATCTAGGCTCACGAAAGGCGGCATATATTCGCGGATATGCAAATCAATTTAATTAAAAAAATAAAAATATCAAATAAAAAAAATAAAAAAATTTTATTCGCGGAAATTCGCGGATGCTGTGGTCCTTTGGGATGCTGCGGGTCCAGCGGTGGTGGGGAGAGCGTGGGAAAAAATCTTGGACCGTGGGAAAGGCGGCATTCCTTTGTGAGTCATAACCCTTATTTTCCCCCTACTCACCAACACGAAGAATGCCTATCACATCTGCATATGGTGCAAGTGATTTTATGTTATTGCTTACAGTCTTCTTTTTCTGAAGTCTATCTATGTCGTCAGAGAATGTAAGTTGGGCTGATTTTATCCATACTAATTCTGCATTGTGCAAGTCCTCTGGTGTGAGATATCCTATGGTTTGGTTTGAAGATTTTTACAGTTCTTAATAAAACGTCGGCATAAAGGAGTAATTCTTACAAGTTTCGTCCAAGATGAAAATTTCTCAATCAACTCAAATGATGAAGAATTAGTACAATGTATGTTAATTTTCTTTTTTTCTTTCTTCAAATTCTGAATCAACAGGAGTAGTTAGAATTGTCTTGGGCCAACTGCACTCTGTGCTTGTTAGCCACTGAGGTCCATACCACCATAGCTTATTTTTTATGAGCATTTGAGGAGACGTACTTTTCGAAATTAAATCAGCTAAGTTATCTTGAGATCTGACGTGCTTCCTAATACAGTTATTTGTTAGTTCATGGATCTGTGAAACTCTGTTTAGTACAAAGGTCTGCCAAGTTTTGGGAGATGAATTTAACAAATGCAACACTATGGTTGAGTCAGTCCACAGAGTGATGTTCCTAATTTTTATCCTTTCCAAGGAACTCAAAGTTTTGTTTAATAGCTGAGACAACAGAAGTGCTGCACATAATTCTAATCTGGGCAAAGTTAGTTGCTTAAGTGGTGCAACTCGAGACTTGGAACATAATAGTTTAACTGTTATATCACTATTTTCTTGGATGGTCCGTATATACAAACATGATCCGTACGCCCTCTCAGATGCATCAGCAAAACCATGTATCTCATATTCTTGATTGGAAGTGCCACTTAATACTCTTCTTTCCACGGCTAGTTGGTTTAGATCTTTCAATGAATTTCTGTAAACATTCCACTTCTTCTGTATGTTGGCGGGAACTGGCTAATCCCATCCAAATTCCTTTTTTAGACCACATTTCTTGTATAAATAATTTTGCTGTGATGACCACTGGTGAGACAAGGGCCAATAGGATCAAAGATTTTGGAAATGTCAGAAAGTATTACTTGTTTAGTTACAAGCTTAGATGCTTCAGAAAGACTAAGATGAAACTGAAATGTGTCATTTGAAGGCTGCGATAGAATACCTAGGGCCTTGGTTGACTTGTTGTCAGATTCTTCAATGAGCAATCCTGCTTCAATATTTTCACTTGGGATATTCTTTAAGATCATAGGGTGATTCGCACACCATTTTCGTAGTTCAAAACCTCCTCTTTCTAAGAGATTTATCAGTTGTCTTTGCACTTCAATAATTTGATCAACCGAATCAGTTCCTGTCAATACATAGAAATCGTGTTGTAAAGTCTCTGAAGCTACAGGGAAAATGTGCTTTTCGTCTTCAGCAAGCTGAAATAGAGTTCGTATTGCGAGAAATGGAGCTGAAGCGATACCGTAAGTGACTGTGTTAAGTCGACATGTAGAAATTGGATCAGTTGTGTTATCACGCCAAAGAATTCGTTGATAGTCTCGTTGAGTTTCATCTAGTAACACCTTACTACATTTGTTTGATATCTGCAGTGAAAATATACATATGAGTACGAAATGACAACAATATTGAGATTAAATCACGCTGTATTGTAGGACCAACCATAAGAACATCGTTGAGCGACTTATTCTTAGAAGTCTTCGATGAGACGTCGAAAACCACACGTAGCTTGGTTGTAGAGCTTGACTCTTTCAGGACAGGATGATGAGGCAAATAGTATACGTTATCAGGTTCGGCTTTCTCAGAAATCTTCTCCATTTCTTCGTTCTCTGGATACTCGTTTAGAAATAAATATAATCTCCTTGAGTTCAGGATTTCTGTTGAGTTTACGTTCCAAGGCTAGAAAACGCCTGAAGGCTTGATCCTTTGACTCACCGAGAGAAGCTGTTGGATGAGTCGAAAACGGAAGTTTAACAACATATCTGCCATCTGGCTGACGTTTTACGTTCGCCTCATACTGACTTTCACTTGCTTCCTCTTCATAGGATGTTTTCTGCTTATTTGAAATTTCTTCTATCTTCCAAAAGGGTGAGATAATATTTTCTAGATTTGCTGATACGGAGGTAAAACACACCATGTTCAGAGTTGAATAAAGTTTATTTGTCGACTCATCAGATACTAGCTTGCCACTAACAATCCAACCAAAGGCTGTATTCTGTATAACAGGTAGGTTATCTCCAAGTTTAATGTGGCTTTTTCGTAAAGTATTGTAAAAGACACTTGCGCCAAGTAAGAAGTCAATTCCTCTCAATTTGTAAAAGTGATCGTCAGCGAGATTCACTCCGTCAGGGATACTTAAAGTCGGGAGATTTGAAGAGGTTGGCAGATCATTAGTGATTTTTCCTAGAACCAGAAAGTCAATTTCTTCTTCACAATTACTGAATCTTGACTTGACTTTAGTGCATACAAGTGAATTGGTCGAAACGCCTGTATTTCCAATACAGTTGACTGACACATTTGTTTTGGAGGTTTCAAGGCCTAAAGAAGATACAAGTGATTGACTTATAATACTAGACTGACTACCGCTGTCTAACAATACACGGCAAGGATAGGCGTCACCTTAATTATCAAAAATAAAAATAATAGCAGTGGCAAGAAGTACTGATGCTTGAACATGCAGAAATGGTACGGTTTTGATTTGAATGGTTAACCTTTTCCTTTTGTCCGTCATTATGAAGTACAGTATGATGACGTCCTTCGCATTGTTTGCAATTATGTGAACTTTTGCATTGTATGGTTTTGTGTCCTACTCATAAACAGTTTATACAAAGATTCAGTTTCTTTATTTTGTCGAGTCGTTGAGATAAGTTAAGACTCAACAACTGTTTGCAGGTAAATGTGGTATGGCCTTCTTTACAAATAGCGCAAGCAGGTTTAGATACTGTATGGAACGAAGTACAGGTTATGCTAACTGAATGGAATGAAGGTTTGTTTACTGTAGAAGTGTGTTGAAATTTGTGTTTGTTTTCCTTTGTGCGAATTTTTATATCTGTAGAGTAGCTTTCTTCTCTGACTTCTTGTATCATGCACTGTTCATAAATAAACTACATTAACATTTTGAATGAATATGGTTTGGAGTGATTATTAGGGATCTGTGAACCACTAATCTTGTTCTAATTCTTCGTACTCATCACTAACATGTTTTGCATGGTAAGATTCCCAACGGTCCCTTGTTTCAGAATCCAATTTTTCTGTAATTAAAAACACTAGAAGTGTACCCCATTGATCTGTTGGTTCGCCTAAATTATTTAATGCAGTTAAATGGTTCGTGATAGTATCGTATAAATGTTTCAGTTTCAACGCAAGCGGTTTGTCAAGACGTTTGAAGTTTAAAATACCCTGTACTGAGTCTATTATTCTTGAATCGTCATTTAAGAGTTGTCCAAGCTATGTCATAATTGTCCGCGGACAACGCGGTAACCTTTAATTCTTTAATGGTTCTTAAAGCTTCACCAGAAAGACAACAGCGTAAGTAGTAGAATTTTGTATTTCTGGTAATTTGGTAGAATTGTGTATCATAAATTCAAAGACATCGTGAAAATCGGTCCAGACTTCGTATTTTCCGGAGAACGAAGGTAAAGGCATATCGGGAAGTTTAATATTATCAGATACATCCAGTTGTTGTGTAGGAGGGTGAGTTAATAGACATATTTTTTCATGTGATGATAAAATGTCTTCAGTCTTGTCTCTAATTTCAAAGTAATCGTTCTCAAAATCGGAGTATTCATCATCTTGGTAATTACTATCGTGACTAGGAAATGCATCAATTTCTGCTTGAACCGCATTGAAATCTGACCAACATTCTTCTAGCTTTTCGAGTATAGATTTTAAAGCTGACAATGAATGACTTTCAGAACTGAAGGATAAAACGAAATTTCTGATTTGAGTTACTCGCGCCTTATCTGTCCACGTTTACGTGTTAAAGTTTTCATATCAGCATCCAGTTTACGTTGTCTGTCTTAAACGAGTATTAGGATTACAAAGTACAGTACTAGTAATATAAACTAACAATAAGAACGTAAATAATACTACTGTTAAATATAATAACTTAGATACAAGTAAAATAATAATAATTTGCCTTAACTGCTAATGATATTAATAATCTATTGTGTTCAAAAACAGATTGCGTAATATCTTTGCATGACTTGAGTTGAATTGCAATACAATTAAGTGTTTATCGCCTACAAAGAATAAAAATATTAACAAGAATACAAAGAATCTTCATTAACTACGAATATACGAATGTCATTTCGAAAACTGTCATTACGCAATCAGAAACATGTAGTTAGCACTGACAAAGAGCTCTTTGTTCTCTCAGCTACGCACATAAAAAATGACGCATATATATATATATATATATATATATATATATATATATATAATAGGGTTGCTACAGCTAGTGCCGTCTCCCTTCCTTCAACCTGGCTTTCCAATTCTCCCGATGTTCCCATTGTCCTTCCTCAAGTCCTATACGTTGCATAGATTCATCCACTTCGTCCCTCCAAGATCTTCTCGGTCTTCCCCTTTTTCTCCTTCCTAATGGACTCCATTCCGTCACTTTGTTGATCCACCTATTTTGGGCTCTCCGGACATGACCGTACCACACCAATCTTTTTTGACATGGAATCCATAGGTATGTAATGTCTTACTCTCACGTTTCGCGAAAATCGACCGTTATGTTTCAAATGTACTATCGGCATACCACTATCTCACGAACCGCTCAACCAATCCCAGCAAACCAGGTGTCAGGTGATCGAGTCACTCGGCCCCCTTCCAACAATAGTACTGAGAATTTTGACAACTGACTTCAGTCGCCTCTAGGCTTTGTCTGCGTGAGGGTGTTTTTGCCCGGAAAATTTCTAAATTGCTCCACTAAAACTTAAATATCTCGGGAACTACAAGTCCGATCGCGAAAATACAAAGTGCGTTGTGATCCTCAGAACTAAATCTCTTCAATAACACCAATTCCGAGTACCAGAAGCACTCACAGAAAATAATAACAACATTTGAACTCAAAAAGTTGAAATGCCTCGACCTAAAAATCGCGATAAAACTCGAACCAAACATTTCAAACCGAAAACCGGCAAATCCTATGCAGAGCGTCAACAGGCCTATCGTTTGAGACTAAAATCAAAGAAATCGGCCGAGAACTTAGAAAATGGCAACCATTTGAAGATTGACGAAACCCCGTCAGCGCCCAAGCGGCCCGCATCTCCGATACCTGGGTCATCCGGCGTGCCCCCAAAGCGACTCAGATCGAGCGTACGGCTAGCTAGCAAAAAAACAGACGATGAGAACATTAATAACTTGTGCTTCGACAACATTGGACCCTCGATGCTCTGCGCAGAACAGCCCGGTCCAACTAGCGTTAGGTGACTGTAAATTCTGAAAATTCTGAATAAATAAAATACATTGAAACTTATGTAGCTGTTTATTTAACCAACCCTTCATTCCTTCCCAAAGCACAAGTCTGCCCATGATTCCACGACTACCAGGTTTAATTTTTTTCTTCGATGTAGTCAATTACACTTCTTTCCGTTTCCATTCTTCTTTTGATCTCCTCGTTTGTTATTCGGTCTGCTCTCGTTATTCCACAGCAACTCCTCCAATATTCCATCTCCGTTGGAAGAATCTTTCTTTCATTCTTTTTGTTAATAACCCATACTTCCGCTGCATACGTCATAATGCTTTGGACTATGGTCTGATATATCATTTTTTGGTGCTTTTTCTAATATTTTTGTGTCATATAACACTGTGCAATTGTCTAATCCCTGTTCTAGTCTGCCTTAATCTACTTTTTATTTCCTCTTCCGTTGTGCCTTGTTTACTCAGTGTAAATCCTAGGAACTTGAATTTGTCTGTTCCTCTAATTTTAACATTTTCGTCTGGCCCCAGGACGAAAAAATGACGCAACACTTGATAAAAAATGACGCCACACAAGCTGTGGCATAATAGGTTTGTTTAAAGTCTATACATATGAGGGTTAGCGGTAAGTGAAAACTAGACCTTAACTTGAACGTTTAAATCAAAAGTTTTTTTAATAATAAATCTATATGTATGTATGTGATATTGTGAAACTCATCTGGTCAAACGTTGGCGAACTGTTGTGTGTCGTCGTTATTGCAGGAACGCCTTAAACTGTTCACACTTCCACACACTGGTATATTTCTTACACTGTTTTCTTACACTGGTACACTCTTTTCCTACACTTTACACTGTTCCGTTTACGTTACACAACGATTACATCACGTCGGGGTCACCAATGTTTGAAGTTTAAAAGGCAGGTGAAATAAGATTCACGCAACAATTTGACTAAGTATAAGACAGTACAATTTACAGTACTTTTACAGTACAATAAAACAGGCAAATAAAATGTTTAAATTACAGTACAAGTTTGGTTATAAAGTATACAAGTTTAAAAGTTTAACTGCTTGCTGCTGGTGAGCAAAACTGGCACTGCCTGTGTACGGTAGCGCGATAATTTCGCTTTCTAGGTTGGCTAATCTGCTTACTGCCTTGCTTCAATTTTTGCGTGTTAGAACTTTGTACAGTGTGTATCAAGCGCTTTCGGCGGTCGGTTCGCCGAACCTTTTCGCTGTCATTTATTGTCGACATTTAATGTAGGCTTTAGGCCGCACATTCTTACTTAAAGCCAACTAGGCCCGCTTCAATGTAATTCAAAATTTACAATACTCTTGGCAACACGCATCATTAGCCGACCTGATTTCAATAAATTAAACACTTGTAATGTAACTTAAGAAAGGCATTAAAATCAATTCAATACAGTCCACATCTTATCATTTTCATCCCACTGAAGCAATGCATGTATTACATACTATTCTTAACAAACATGGTTGACCAGCCGACAGGATTATTCACTTCAAGAAACATTTTTTAAGCCCACTTGGGCCTAACACCCAACATTTTTTGGTCACTCCGGACCTGGATTTTCCATCCAATATTTTCTACCACTATTTCTGGCCATCACGGGCGAATTAGCACGTCAGCTAATACGACCGTGGCGTGATTTACATCGGCATTTCGCTCGTCATCTTGCAGCCTTCTGACAACATATTAGCAAGTGCCTGCCAGCTACAGTGCTTTACTCAAGGTGGTCATCTCTGCCAGCTGTTTGCCATCTTCACCAAGGAGCCGACGCTGCAGGACATCGCCAACAAGGTATCATCAACAACAGTGAAACAAGGTGCGTAAAATGTCTGAGGAAGGCCTCAAGGTGCTGACCAGAAAGAGAGGCGGCTTAAAGTCCGCAATAGTGCGGATACAATCTGCTGTAAATTCATTTGATATAACTTTAAGTACAAAACATTTTCTAACTGTAAGACTGGACAGTCTCAAAAGCTTGGCCTCGAAGTACGACGAGGTACAGTCTGAAATAGAGCTCATTAGTAAGGACACGATCGTTGCTCAAGCAGACCGAGTTGAGGTCGAAGAAATGATATATTCAACTGAAGCAAACATTTTGCAATTACTTGACACATTTAATACTCAGACTGTACCTCCCGTATTATCGACGCCCATGCAATTAAAACCGATAAGTTTGCCCTGCTTCTCAGGCAACATATTGGAATGGCAACATTTTTATTCAATTTTTACCGATTTAGTGCATTCAAGATCTGATTTAACACCAGTGCAAAAATTACATTATTTACATTCCTCTGTGAAGTGTGAACCGTTAGATTTAATCAAGTCATTACCTATCTGTAAAGAAAATTATACAATAGCGTTGAATTTGCTGTCCGAAAGGTATAACAACCCATTCATATTAGCTAAATACTATGTGCAAAACCTACTTCAGGTCAAGTCCACAATAAAGGACTCGGTCCAAAGTTTGGCGGAGTTCACTAACACAATAACGTCTTCCGTTAATTCACTGGCAGCAATGAAGCTGTCAGTGAATTCATTTGAATTTATCACTATACAGTTACTATCCACCAAACTTGACCCTATTACTTTCAAACTTTGGAAGAAGTCAATAGACCCTGACAATTTGCCTAGCTTTCAAGACTTCACGCATTTTTTAAACTTACGCAGACAGCTGTTAGAAAATACAATGCCTATTGAACCCGGACAGCAATTCAACAAACTTAATGTAAGACCTAACAATAAATATGAGAAGTGTAGCACAAGAAATACTGCTGGCAGCACTACATTTAAGAGCTATCACACAGCGGCAAATCATTATTCATGCGTGTGTCGTAAATCCAACCACCCGCTTTACATATGTAATAATTTTCGTGTATTAAGCACCGCTGAGCGGGGGCAATTTGTTGCAAATCATAAATGTTGTAGCAACTGCCTTAGATCAGGTCATCTGATAGCTAACTGTAAGAGTAAACAGGTGTGTAAAATCTGTTCAAAACGACACCACACATTGTTGCACGCAAATTACGTGCCGAAATCAACAGCTGCCAGCAGCAATTATTGCTCGCTTAAATTACAGTGCAAGAATAATGTTCTTTTATCCACAGCGGTTGTATCTGTCGTTGACCAGGCTGGCAACAGGCATAGGGCTCGGGTGCTCCTGGACGCCGGTTCACAGATAAATTTCTGTACAAAATCATTTGCAAAAAGGTTACAGCTCAAATTAGCCAAATCTAATATTCCAATCACAGGAATAAACAACACAGCGTGTTGCGCAACTGATATTGCTCCTATACGTATTATTTCTCGCTATCAGAGATATAGTTTCGAGGCGAAATGTGCCGTCTCATCTACCTTAACTCACAATCTGCCTTCAACCTCGTTTGATATCAGCCAGTTCCGCATTCCAAACAAAATTTTCCTGGCTGACCCCGATTTTAATATATCTTCGCAAATCGACATACTATTAGGGGCACAATTTTATCTGGATTTGATATTAGCCAATAAATACACGCGCGGCCCCAATTTTCCCATCATTCAGGAAACAAAACTGGGCTACATTTTGGCTGGCAACCTGCCCAAGCACTGCCGCAACGAGGGTCCTGCTGTTTCGTTCCTAGCAAGGAACAACGACAATCAAATTCTGCAATCTCTCGAGAGATTTTGGGAAGCAGAAACTATCCCTGACAATACCCCTGATAGCGAGTCGGTCTGTGAAGAGCATTTTGTGCGCTCTACTCAGCGCAACCACGAGGGTAGATTTATAGTGTCACTTCCATTTAAGTCTGATAATCCCCACTTGGGGGAATCTTACACGAGTGCCGAATCAAGATTCTTAAGCTTAGAGCGTCGATTTAGGCGAGATGCCAAGCTCGCTCGCGACTACGCGGACTTTACCAAAGAATGTAAGGATCTTGGGCACATGACACTCATCGATGATGGCGCTATCAATTTAGTAGCGTCAAATACTTACTATATATACTTATATGTATACTTATATATACTCATATACTTACTTTGTCTTTGTAAGCTTGGTTGGGATGAACCGATTTCCGGTCAGTCACGTTCGGATTGGCATTCTTTGTGTGACAAATTGGTTCTGATTGGCAAAATTGTGGTCCCGCGATCTATTCGTTGCAAGCGTGAGGCAGCTACAGTTCAATTGCATGGTTTTTCGGATGCTTCTGAAAGAGGGTTTGGCTGTTGTATATATGTCAGAGTCATTTATCAAGATTCTACTGCCTCCTGTCGCCTCTTGTGTTCCAAATCTCGCGTGGCTCCCCTACGACAGGTGTCATTACCTCGCATCGAACTCTGCGCTTGCTTGTTATTATCGCGACTCGTATCTAAGGTTATTCCTGCTCTTTATTCGTTTATTGATAATGTACATTTGTATTCTGACTCTATGGTGGCTCTTTACTGGATTCATGCGCAGTCTACGCGTTGGAAAACATACGTCGCTAATCGGGTTGCTGAAATTCAGCGTCGTACGCAAACTTATACTTGGCATCACATTGATTCGCGACATAATCCTGCTGATATTATATCTAGGGGGTGTTTCCCTGACGTTTTGCGCGATTGCTCGCTTTGGTGGCACGGTCCTAGCTGTCTGTCTCAATCGTCAGAGTCTGATCCCTTTCCATCCTTCGTACCGGCCACTCCGTCGTCTTCTGAAGTCACCGCGGAAGAGAAAAATACACATAACCTTTCTCTAATGTCTACCCTGGCTGTCGACCTATCTTTGGACTTTTCCTCGTTGCACCGGCTAACGCGTGTATACGCTTACTGTTTTCGGTTCATCAGAAATATTAGGCACTCAAGTGCGGACAAACTTGCGGGCGATCTGACCCCTGTAGAAATTCATCAGTCTCTCAACTTCTTCATAAAACAGTCTCAGTCGATCCACTTCACAACCGAAATTAATTGTCTTCGTAACGGATCTTCTGTTTCCATTAGGAGTAAGTTGGCTTCTCTCGACCCGTTTCTTGACGACTCTGGAGTGATACGCGTGGGCGGACGATTGCAGCATTCCCAATTACCCTACGATTCTAAACATCCTATTGTATTACCCCCATCGGCGCATATTACACGCCTTGTCATTGAACGTGAACACATTCGTTTACTTCACGCTGGTGCTCAACTCGTGCATCATTCACTGCGTCAACGTTGGTGGATTGTTAATGCCCGGCTAGTCATCCGTCCCATTATTCGAAAGTGTGTCAGGTGTATCAGGTTTAGTGCCACACAGCAGGTTCAGAGACTTGGTATTTTGCCATCCCCTAGAGTCACTCCTTCTAGGCCGTTTCTATTTTGCGCGGTTGATTATGGTGGTCCCTTCATGATTCGTCATGGCGGGCAGAAGTCTAGAACTCTTTCTAAGGCATACGTATCTTTGTTTGTTTGCTTAGCGACTAGGGCTATTCACTTGGAATTGGTTTCCGACCTTACGGCCAGCGCTTTCATAGCCGCATTACGTCGTTTCATGGCCCGTAGGGGTATACCCAGTCAACTGTACTCCGACAATGGCACAAACTTCAGGAAGGCCCGCACTATCTTACATGATATTTACAACTTTTGGCACAATAAGGATGCCATCTCTTCGATCAAGTCATTCACGTCCTCTCAGGGGATATCATGGTCATTCATTCCGCCCTCCTCACCTCATTTCGGTGGCCTTTGGAGAGCGGCATAAAGAGTTTGAAATTTCATCTGCGCCGCGTGGTAGGCAAATCTATACTCAACTTCGAAGAGTTCACGACCGTTTTGTCTCAGATAGAGGCATGTCTGAACTCTCGACCTTTATTTGCTATCTCTTCAGATGTTAACGACCCGGTGCCACTTACACCTGGCCATTTTTTGATTTGCGCACCCTTAACGGCGATTCCGGACCCAGACCTTTCTCACGTTCCTGTTTCTCGTCTTGGGCGTTGGCAACTTCTTCAGAGGTTTGTCCAAGGCATTTGGAAGGCATGGTCTCGCGATTATTTGCACCAGTTGCAGCAGCGTCACAAGTGGAAGTTTGCCAAGGATAATGTTTCCATTGGTGATTTAGTTTTGCTTATTGAGGATAATTTACCTCCATTAGCCTGGAAATTTGGAGTAATTATCGCCACATTTCCCGGCCCAGATAACTTGGTTCGTGTCGTGGACATTCGCACGCCTACGGGTGTTTTGCGGAGACCAATACATAAATTATGTCTGTTGCCAGCGCGAGACGAGATTTGACATTATGATTACTTAGCACAATGCTATTTTTATTTAGCCGCTGGCTTATTACTTATTATGACCATTTGGTCAACCTAACTGTGATGAATTATCACAATATTTTCTTATCAATTTTGCGCCATTGCACGCTTCTATAATTATCACAGTTTTGGTGGTATCTTAATATTTGTATTGTATGTTAATTTGTGTGGCATACTATGTCTTACACATTTTCATTTGATGTTATGGGGTATATTTCATGTTTTTGGTGGTCTCATTTTATAAAATATTGTTACATAATATTCGCATGTCTTGCAGCTGAGCAATCATGCATTCATTTCTTTATACTGTTGCTAATAAATGTGTATTATTCTGTGTGTATTATTCTTTAAATTGTTAAATTGTTTCTGTAATTTCAGTATTGTATTTGTTATTTGACATTGCAATTATTCATATTGTAATTATCTAAATTATTGTTATTGTATTCACATAAATTGCATTTATGTAAAAACTATTGCTTTGCGTCTGCCGTATGTAACTGCCACGTCTAGATTTATTTTATATTGTATTTTATATTGTATTCATTTTGCAAGTAAGCATGCACAATTACTTTTACTTAAATTATGACATACATGTCATATTTGGGCTTGCATTCAATCAGCATCTAGCTTGTTCATACATTATTACATATTGTAAGTTCCTGAAACTTCAGGAACAGCATGACTAGGTCAATACATGCCGCCCTGCTGAATATACGATTGAACATGTAACTGCAACATGTTCAATAACAATTTTGTTCATGTAATGAACTCTCTGTACAGGTCCACGGGCCTCAACTAATTTTACAGTAACCATCTGTGACATGCATAGGGTTACCAACTATCGGTCCATCATGTGATGAGCTTCCGATCATGCATTAAACATTGTACAACTGTGTATTTTTTTCATGTTTTGTAATGTTATATACTGTGCACATACACTATGTGATAGTAATATTGGTCAAACCAGACTTTATTCATATCTGAAACAGCTGTTCGCCAACCTTGGCTTACAAACGCCTATCTCTAGGCTTATCTTATGCATGCTTATCTCTAAATTAGTAACGGACTGCCGTTATCTAATCTCATAACTCAAGGTTCAACTTAGCCTTGAATCAACTCTTATTATTAAGAAAACTGTATCCTTTTAAATTAAATTGTAAAATGTATCATAATTTATTAAAAAATGTTAAAAAATCATTTGATTTTGACGGGCAGCTTATGTACGGTAGCGCGATAATTTCGCTTTCTAGGTTGGCTAATCTGCTTACTGCCTTGCTTCAATTTTTGCGTGTTAGAACTTTGTACAGTGTGTATCAAGCGCTTTCGGCGGTCGGTTCGCCGAACCTTTTCGCTGTCATTTATTGTCGACATTTAATGTAGGCTTTAGGCCGCACATTCTTACTTAAAGCCAACTAGGCCCGCTTCAATGTAATTCAAAATTTATAATACTCTTGGCAACACGCATCATTAGCCGACCTGATTTCAATAAATTAAACACTTGTAATGTAACTTAAGAAAGGCATTAAAATCAATTCAATACAGTCCACATCTTATCATTTTCATCCCACTGAAGCAATGCATGTATTACATACTATTCTTAACAAACATGGTTGACCAGCCGACAGGATTATTCACTTCAAGAAACATTTTTTAAGCCCACTTGGGCCTAACACCCAACAGCCTGTCTCCCGACTCCCCACCCTCACTGCTGCTGGTTTTGTTGTGGGACAGTCTCTCCACTCTTGACAGACGTTGAACAGATATTGAAAGAAAGACGTTACTCGCACAATCGACAAGTTGCAGAATTGAAATCTCATCGAAGTTCAGAATAGGAACGTTTCTAAATGACAGGTTCGTTCAGTAAGTAAAAGTGCAGTGCGAACCCTGTTACTGACCCCGTAAGAACAGGTAAAAACGTCGTATCGTCCCAGCTGACCGAGGCCGCCCCGCCCCGGCCCAGCATACCAACTCTGGAGACGCGAGGCAGTCCCACCTCCCGCCTCTTCATCTACGGTGCCTCCTGCAGCTTCGGCTACTGGTGGTACCCAATCCTGTGTTGCTGTAGTAGCTTCGGCCCCTATGACCAAGGCACCTGCCAGGGTGTCGCAACCCGTTGCAGTCACTTCCGCATCCCGCATGTTCATTGTGGCAAAGCGCGTCTTCTCGGAAGGTACTAGTGACCTTCCACCAATTAAGAAACAGCCCGGCCAGGATCAATCTCCAGCTTCTTCTGCCCCTACCTCTGCGACTCCCATCGAAAAGTCGCCAGCAGCCGAGCAGCCACCAGCTCCAACACCCGGTACCCCAGCGGTGACCGTAAGCCAGGCCCCGGCGGCAGGTGGATCTCCATTGGTCACAGATGCACAACTGATGGCTTGGCTAAGCAGTATCATCCCCCAGATCGTGGTTGCTCGAGACATCCCGTCTATTTTGACGGTAATTACACTTCTTTGGTACCAGGACCCTCGCATGGCTAGACGGTTTCAATTCGCCACATGGAATGTCGAAGGCATTTTAGCGCTCTGGCCGAGCTGGCAGCTTTCCTCGTGGAGTACAACACTGATGTACTCCTCTCCAAAACCTACCTCGCTCCCAACAGACGATTCTCCCTGCCAACCTATACCTACTATAGGAAAGACAGGAATTGCCCAGATGCCCCCGTCGCCGCTGGTGGCGTGGCAATCTTAGTCCACAGTTGGATCTCTCATCGAGAACTCCCTCCTCCAGCAAAGACCCAAAACGAACCGTGTGAGGTGGCGCTCAACGTCTCCGGTTTGGAGCTGTGCCTTGTTCCGGCCTATATCCAGCCCGGCTTGATCTCCATAGCGAGACGAGTGGGACGCCCTCCTCAACAGCGCTCTCCCCACCATTATAGCCGGGAGACCTTAACTCTAAGTGAATCGATCCTTTTTAAAAGGGCATAAGTCACGATTTCGGTCATTATGACTTTTTCAAAGTTTCATATTCTTCAAAAGTAGGTCTATCAATTTGTTTTAAAAGGGCATATAGACTGCAGTTAGTTATAGAGCTTTAAAATAATGAATATTCCGTTTTTTTTTTTAAAGGCGTATGTCAGTGACTTACACCCTTAAAAAAAACATGTAATGGTACATTTCCTTAAGCATCGCAAAAAAAGATTTTCAATGTAACGCAAAAACACATTTTTGTGTGCGAGAGACATCAGAAAGCAAGAGCATGGAATTTTTCGTACAAGACTGTAGATTTGGAAAATGTCGTCGTCGGTCGGTCAAATATGTAATTATTTCAGCAGCTGTTCGTGCCTAACAGTCGATTTCACACGCCTAAGTTGGTCACACTGGCCAATTTCTCACAGGAGGTCTGGATTGAACTGGTTTTAGTGGAAGAGAGGGAAAAAAGAGATGCTATGGTCAAGCGTTAGTAGCGGCAGGTCCAGTCGCGGTTACGACGCGCACAGCAAGGACGGCAGTAGCGACTCAAGGAGGCCGTGCTCATTCTGAAATTGTTACTAACAATTGAGTTTTGAGTTTTAAAAGTAGTAAAAACACTCACCGAACAGTGCGCCCATCAAAATTACGGTAACTCGGTGCCCGCGGGCGTAAACATGTAGACCCAAACTCTTTCCGTTCTTAGTTCAATCCTGATGTAAACAAACCAACGTGGCAAATCTGAAACGCTATTGGTCAGGGGCGTTGACACTGTTCACACAGTAATGTATTAAGCGCATGTGCAGAATGTCTCTATAGTCATGTGAGTTTATCTTACCACTTAAATTGGGGCACGTCGTTTAAGACTTCCTCCTTATCACTGTATTCTGAACCGTATTGAAGTAATATGGAGCCATTTGAAAGGATATGTTGCCCGTCACAACACAACATTACCTGCTTGATAGAAAACAATTTATTGAGAAGGTGGTAAATGAAACAACGGAGGACAATTGGAGTCATTGTATGCAGCATATAATCAAGGAAGATGATAAGCTATGACAACTGGCCCACATTACCGACGTAGTGGACAATGGACAATCTTATCAATAACGCTGATTCAAGTGATGATACAAGTTCAGACACAGATATGGAACGCATTGAATTACTCTCTGACAGAAACTGATAGTATTCAGTACAATGGTAATTATCATAGCTTCTATTTTTGTTTTAAATAAGCTTTACTTTTTTGTTTGTTGCGATATTTAAATGGTTAATAAAAACCCATTAACTGATGTTACAAAATATTTCACTGTCGGTCTGACACTGTCACGAAAATTTTACTTTGGTCAGGACAGTTACTTACAATTTACGTGTGTTTATACAGTATAAATATTATGTGTACCCTGTCTGTACTACTTCTGTCAGTGTGACGCCTTTAATTCAAGCAGCAAATAGCGTTTCAGATGTGCCACTGTAACCCCTCTTTCCTTTTTATGCTTTTTCATTTATTTTTATTTATATTTAATTTTCTATTTCCTTATTAGTAGAGGGAAAATAACAGTTCAAACCCACTTTCACTTTCTATCAGCTGATCACTTTCACTTTCTACTGGACCACAGCATCCGAGACTTTTTCGCGTATGTGCCGTCTTTCGCGAGCCTAGATCACTTTCACTTTCTACTGGACCACAGCATCCGCGACTTTTTCGCGTATCTGGACCACAGCATCCGCGTTATTTTTTTATATGCCGCCTTTCGCGAGCCTAGATCACTTTCACTTTCTATCAGCTGGACCCGCAGCATCCCAAAGATGGTGGGTGGGGGGGTTCCGACTTGATGCATTATAGTGTATATATTAAATATATGATCAGGGTTACCAACCTTGCATGAGTTCAAATTTGTTGTGTGTTATAATGTATATTAAATCTATATGATCAGGTTTACCAACCTATGTATGTGTTCAAACTTGATATGTGTGTGTATTATAGTGTATATTAAAATATATGATCAGGGTTACCAATCCTGCATTATTGTGTATGGAACAGATCTGCCAACATTTTTCTTCGGTGGGAAATTCAAACTATATTAGCAGACGCATTATAGTGTATAGTAAATTGTTGACGACTTCGATATCAACTCTCTCTCCCTTCCTCCCTTCCTCTCTCTTTGTCTCTAGACACAGTTATCGATCACGATATAAACTCTCTCTCTCTCTCTCACACACACTCTCTCTCTCTCTCTCTTTATGTCATCGGTTTTACATAAGCGTCGTGCTACTTATGGATTATTGTAAGTAGCGATACTAAAATGCAATCACCGGGAAATATATTTATCACCTACCTCGTTGCGTCCTACTTCTAATTTTGACACATGACAGTCATTGACCACGATTTAGAAATTAATATACTGCCAAGTCTGTGTGTGTGTGGTAAAGTGTTACGCATAAAAAATCTCCTTGAAATAAGGTATTTTCAAAAGTTTTGTGTACACACACACACACACACACACACACACACACACACACACATTGTGTATGTCTCTCTCTCTCTCGCTGCAAACTTTGACAAGAATTCCCTTATTCAAAGCGATTTGTATGTGTACACGAACTTAAATATGGTTTACAGACCATTGTAGTTTTAAAAATTCATTTTTGCATTAATTAAATATATATATCGTAAACAATGAAATAATAATATTTCGTCATTAGAAAGTTATATTCAGTGTGGTAATTAGTGATAGAAAGATTAACTATGCACGCACACACACACACACACACACACACACACACACACACACAAGTTGACAGCAGTTTATAATGTAATTACCTGTACGTGTACTGTTACAGATGTCTCCTCAAAATCTGTTGTACAACATCTCTCGCTCGTAGCGATACTAAAATGTAATCACCAGGAAATATATTTATCGCCTACCTCGTTGCGTCCTACTTCTAATTTTGACACATGACAGTCATTGACCACGATTTAGAAATTAATATACACAACATATGTGCTAGCACTCTCTCTCTCTCTCTCGCTCGCAGACGTCGGAAGCAATTCCTAGTTTATAATGTAATTACCTGTGCGTGTATGTCTCTCTCTCGCTGCAAACGTTGACAAGAATTCCCTTATTCAAAGCGATTTGTATGTGTACACAAACTTAAATATGGTTTACAGACCATTGTAATTTTAAAAATTCATTTTTGCATTAATTAAATATATATCGTAAACAATGAAATAATAATATTTCGTCATTAGAAAGTTATATTCAGTGTGGTAATTAGTGATAGAAAGATTAACTATGCACGCACACACGCGCACACACACACACACAAGTTGACAGCAGTTTATAATGTAATTACCTGTACGTGTACTGTTACAGATGTCTCCTCAAAATCTGTTGTACAACATCTCTCGCTCGCAGACGTCGGAAGAAATTCCTAGTTTATAATGTAATTACCTATGTGTGTGCTGTTACAGATGACAAATCCATACGTTAACAGCTTCACAGTAAATGTTAGCCTATTGTGTGTGTGTGCTATGTAAATTGTTTGTACATCAATGAATAATATAATCGTGATAGTTTTAATGTAATGCGTATCGTGTATTGCTGCTGCTGCTGCTGCTGCTGCTGCTGCTGCAAACGTCGGTAGAAATTCCCCATCTCTCTCTCTCTCTCGCTCGCAGACGTCGGAAGAAATTCCTAGTTTATAATGTAATTACCCACATTGTGTATGTCTCTCTCTCGCTGCAAACGTTGACAAGAATTCCCTTATTCAAGACGATTTGTATGTGTACACAAACTTAAATATGGTTTACAGACCATTGTAATTTTAAAAATTCTAACGACATATAAATTGTAGTAGCAATAATAATAATAAGTGATATTTACAATGAAACTATTTTCAAATAAAAATGATGTTGGTTCGACAACCTTTTGTTTTTAAGACTATAACAAGAATGAGACCGGGATCAACTCTCTCTCCCCCTCTCTCTCTCTCACACACATTTAGTATGAACAGACGTGTCTTTGTTAGTAAAATGTACAAATCACATGACTTTATGTGAACTTCAAAGGGTTCAAATGTTTCAAAATAAAAAAAATATGTAAAACAAAAAAATACAGAATATATGAAATGTATATTTACAAATAAAATATATATTACATATTATGAATTTTTTTAATTTGTGAAGCAATCTTCAATACGCTCTTCTTCTTCTTCATTTGGTACTACATTAAGCCAGTCCTTGGACTTCACTTTTATGGGGTTTTCATAAACATAAAGATCACTACCACCAATAATTTGTGGTACAATACTTCTGTTTAATGGTAAAACCTAAGACAAAGCATTAAATAAAACATGCAATCAGTATTAATAGTACAAAATATCACTGTTTTATTAATTTAAAATACTGTATAATTGCTTACGATTAACAAATAAGAGAAAAGACATACTTTACAATTCTTTTCATTCTTTTATTCAAATGTAACATTCAAATTTAAACGTTACAATCTGTATAACGTTCTGTTTCAGATAATAGTTTGAATATAAAATGAAATGGAATGCAGTATTTTGTTATGAGAAATTACATTTGTAAATTACAGAATTGTTCTCTAACTACTGCTACAATCGTTCAGTTTCGATTTGGTACTCAATATATTTTAGTCTCCTAGTATTTTCATTGATACATTTTGGAAACTGAGTACAGAATAAATCTACAATCACCTAGTCGGAATCATTAAGTTTTACAAAAGATCTTATTGATCAGTTTGTCAGAGTCCAATTTGTTGGCAGAAAACAATTATGTGATCAAATAAACATTACCAGAGAACAACGTCCTCCTAAAGATAAATTTACCAGAGCTCAAAACAGTACAAAGTCATACTTTTGGTGAAGAAAATCACGTCATCAACAACAAAAGTTGTTTGTGTTTAAACAGCTACAAACAATAATTAATTTTCTTACACTAGTAAACATTTTGTTGTAATTGTTTCAATTAAAGGAAACATATATATATTCGTTGAGAAAATCTGTTGTGGCTGGACGAAACATGTGTCTGAATAAATTTTCTCTCTACATAGCAGTTGTAAAAGTAGTCATATACATTATGTGCTATATATATATATATATATATATATATATATACAAAAGGCTTTCAACGTGTTTGTCATTTCAACCAATTTGTACCGCGCTCTAATTATGTAAAAATAACTGTACCGCTCCATACAACTGAGAATAAATCCGTACAAACATACACACACACACACACACACACATACACACACACACACATACACAACGATGTTTCTACTTATTTGAACAAGTCCTGTATTAAATGCACTTGTTAATGTTTTAATGTGAACAATTTTACGTTTAAATAAAATCTGTACATACAATAAAATTATGTTTCAGTATTAATGATATAAATATTACTGTTTTATTAATTTAAAAATACCGTATAATTGCTTACGATTGACAAATAAGAGAAAAGACATACTTTACGGAATTTATTGAAATTTTTGCAGTTAGTCTTCTGCTCATGTATACTGACAGCCTGTTTGGTTACAGTTAACCATTTAAATTCAATGTTCTTGTTGTTAACCTTCTGCTCGTGTCCCTCTCGTTTACTGGCAGTATGTTTGGGTACAGTTAACCATTTAAGTTCAATGTTCTGAGAAGTATTCATCTTCTTGTTCCTATAATAACAGTACCTGCTTCAGTATTATATATATTATGTGCTATATATACATAAGGCTTTCAAATCTAATTGTGTAAGAATAACTGTACCGTCACATACAACTGAGAATAAATCCGTACAAACATACACACACGCACACACTTAGCGATGTTTTTACTTATTTGAACAAGTCATGTATTAAATTCAATAAATAATGCACATGATAATGTTTTAATGTGAATAATTTTCCGTTTAAATAAAATCTGTACATACAATAAAATTATGTTCACTTTAAGAAATAAAAACTGCACAGTAAGTTTCTTTGATTGTGGACGAAACATCAGACATTCCCGTCTGTATTTCAGTTAGTTATAGTTTTCCACTATGTTTAGCTAATGGTCAACCAGTTGAAAGTTTTTGGAAATTTGATAACCCTGAAGGCATGACGCGGAATCTATTGGTCTAAGCGTACATTTATTATGTAAATCATCTCTTTTTCAGTCATCTACGTATGTGCATTTGAATTATTCGCGCATGCGCATAACAGCTTTTTTAGTACAGTTGCACACACATCGACGCTCGCACTATATATATATTGCGACAACACAAATTACTAAACTATTGGCGCATAGGATATGATAGTATGTGTATTTCAAATTACAAGTCTATATTGGAGGGTTTAAGATTATTTATTGTACAAACACAAGTTATAGTTTATATGGTATATTTGAAATGTACAGAATGTAATGTTTGATATAGAGTCTTTCTTTTAAAATGTTAAATAATGTTCATACGCAAGACGTGATACGTTACATAAGAAGACTCCCACGATGATGTTGTTGAAGAGAAGGGCCGGTCTTTGCGGTATAGATGGTTCGTCAGGTGTGGCTTACAAATGACAGACGTTTCACCAGAAACGTTTACAGCTGGGCTGGCGTCCTGTAACAGCTGGGCTGGTCCTATAACAGCTGGGCTGGTGTCCTATAACAGCTGGGCTGGTGTCCTATAACAGCTGGGCTGGTGTCCTATAACAGCTGGGCTGATGTCCTATAACAGCTGGGCTGATGTCCTGTAATTCCCACGATGAATCCGACACTTCGCACACAACGGTACTACGGATTTTATTACTCGCAAAACTTATATAGAGTTTAAGACCAAGTAATATCTCAGGTGACAGTGAGTTTAATCAATAACGGTATATTGAGCTTATACCTCTCCGGCTTCTTCAAGTGTTCTCGCGAATACCAAGGTCTACCGCGATCCGCAGACCACCCTATGAGGAAATCTTGCACTAGCACGGAAACGTCTTGATGGAACTAATTCGTAACATTTAATGATACTGTCACTGCGGAAAATCTCGCACAGTGATACAGTTACACTCACTTCTTACACACAATATTAATATCGTGTGTAAAGATATAAAATCAATTGTTATGCGTAACACGCGTTACTATCCCCGAAAAGTCTTAACAAATCCTTGCAAGCGGTAGAGTCTTGTACAAGGATTGTATGTACCGTTCGCGGTAGCAGCAGTGAAGAACTGCTTGTAATTTTTCGCACAATGCGTTAAAACACTGATGTGTGCACATGTACTACACACACAGTTCTGAGTCTTCCCGTTTCACTAACGACGAATAGTTTTTACAACACCTTGCAAGCGGTAAAATCTTGTACAAGGAGTGCACGTTCCGTTCGCGGTAGATGGCGTAGAAGAACTGCCTGTGTAACGACAGGCTTAAGAAAATTTCCAACCACCAGTCAGCATTCTATTGGTGGATGGAAGTCACATGGTTAGTAAAGGTGACCATGCACTTTTCATGCAGTAGAGTGCATTTACTTTGTAACAGCATGCATAGCGGTAATCAGACTACTCGTATCTCATGCATGACTGCCTACATACTAATAATATACATGAACGTAAACAATAGTCCGACAGGTATAGGGATTGTAGCGATACACATGTCTCAGTTCAGCTAATGTCAAAACAACGATAATACTTCACGCACCGCCCGGGAAACGTTTCCCACTCGCGCACGCGCGCACATTTCCACTAACACAGTACATGAATAACCATAAATAATAATGCACAGTTTTTCTAAACTAAACCCTTAACCTTACTAAATACAATTGATAACAACCAAACTTAACCATCTACCAATATAATATGAATGTCCATTGTCTGTGTAATATATGAACTTGCCCCGCCTATCATGATCCTGTGATTCGTTGCAGGATTAACTCCTTCCCGCATAAAAAAAAATATTTTTTTTTTTTTTCTTTAGTTAACTAACAAAAAATAAAAAAATTTTTTTTTTTCAATATAACCAAAACAACTTCCTAATCCTGAAATAATAATAATAATACCCACAAACTAAAATCAAATAAACATCCTCAATTAATACTAACATTTCCGACTGTCACTTTGACAGAAGCATCAAATCAAAAGACACGTGGTAACCTTCAAACCAAAACAAACACACATGTTCTTGACACACAGATAACGACATCTTATGCAGGGTCATAGGGTACACAGACAACATTCCTTATCAAAACTAGATTATTGTTCATTCACAGAGCCATCTTACATACAACATTTAAACCTGAATTGACATATTTAAATCACTACACATTCTTACCCCTATATCCTGACATTTATTTCTGAGGTTTTTGTATAAAATTTTCTCAGTTTTGAAACGCACACGTTTACTTGGAAATACAGATTTGAATTTGTTTAATATACGCCGTAATTGCCTTATCTCGCAACTCATTAACTGAACCTTGGGGGTCGGTGAGTTATTCGTTATCTTATCTTTCGAGCGTCCCCGCCTGATAACGTGAGGTCGACAATCAACTTTAGCTGGCAATAATTCTTTCTAAACTTTCAATGCAGCATGCCTTTATTCAATTTATCAACTTCCCAAATAATATTATGTCCGAGTTTTTTAACTCCAAGGACGGTCGCATCTATTTCCGTTCCCTGCACATATCTTGTTATACGTGCCTGTTTTTCAACTATCTGCGACTCACACGCTGCTGATTTTATCCCTGTGTGACATACCGGCAGAATCGGCCTTTGTATAAAGTGGGTTTTACACCTCTTTAGCAACTGCTCGTCCAACAGCGAAATTCCTGTGCCGCTGTCAAACAATATCTCGCCAACATAACCCCTAATTTTTGCTTCGACCACAAGATCGGTGCCATTTTCAATATTAATATTACCCTCATATCTACTACTATTATCATTATTATACATTAAATTATCCCTAATTTCGGCAGGATATAGGCCATACATAACAGTTTTATTCTTATAACTAACATTTTCCATACTTGATCGATTGAACTGCTTTTCAACTGAATCATTTTCAGTAACTGTTGCTAATAAGTTGGTATTAATTTGCTGAGTTGTATTTTTATGTTGTTGTGATTGCGGCTGATTCTGTGGTGTTTGAACATGAAACTGATTACGCGGCGGTTCATTATTATTTATCATAATTGTTGTCACCTTATTGTCACCCGTATCATTTACCTCTCCATCCTCCGTAAACACCTCAGTACCTGATATAGATTCATCTAGTACCTCATCATTTGGCCATGTGTCATAAATACCTGCACCGTTAGTATCCATACTAGTTCCAGGCTCTACTACTGGTTCGGGATTTTTATGTGTTATGTATACACTGTCCGCATCCATGATAGCTTCAGATTCTATCATACGTTCACGGTTCTCGCATGCTATATCTGTTACACTATAAACTATCACCTCATCATAGCACTTACCTGAAGTATGTTCCAGACTAATAGTGTTGTTACTACTAATTTCATTTCTGTTATCTTCACTACAATTTAATGCAGAATCTAAATACTCGACTTTACCGAGATATGAACTACTAGGCCCTAATAAGGTTGTTTCTGTATAATCACTTTCAATTTCATCTACTACGCTACTGTTCTCCGTTAATCCTCCAGATGTAACATCTTGGTTAACTTCCATATTACTTTCTTTGAGAGTATGTTCCACAAGGACATTTGGTAGTTCAAAATTATCACAAGGTACAATATTCTCAACAGATAAATCTACTTCAATATCAGCTGACATTTCCTGTAGTTTCGCCATCCTCTCTTCTCTACCAGCTTCCATTTCTTCCCAAAATTTCTGCATACTGGCGTCATGTTCTTCTTCTTCTGCTTTCATTTTTTCCCCTAATTCCCGTAGACTCATTTTCACCTCCTCTTGACGGGCTTTATTTTCCTCTCTATCAGCTTTCCGCTCTTCTTTATTGGCTTTCATTTCTTCTAATAAGGCCGCTAAAGCATTCTTGATTTCAGCAGTATCCGCCATAATGATTAAAATTTAATTTAAAATTTAGTAAATTTAAATTTATTGATTTATTCGCAAAGCAAGTTATTATTATCACCACAAGATTAGAACATATGGTAACCAGTTTATGCGCACACAGAAAAAGCAGTTCAAAATATCAACATGCAAATACCTTATCTAACATACAACAACTAATAATCAACCTCCAATATACTGATAAAATCTGTTCACATATGATATACAAGAGAATATGCACACTTGGAAAATTATATCCTCAGCTTTTCATATGAACAATACACATACAATTTTTATGTTAATTATATTTATACGTCGGATTTTTCCAACAAGTTTTATATTCATAGACAAATATATAATAGCGTAAAATTTCCGCTATTTTACGAGCCCTACGTTGCTAAGCGCCAAAATATCTCTATGCGACAACACAAATTACTAAACTATTGGCGCATAGGATATGATAGTATGTGTATTTCAAATTACAAGTCTATATTGGAGGGTTTAAGATTATTTATTGTACAAACACAAGTTATAGTTTATATGGTATATTTGAAATGTACAGAATGTAATGTTTGATATAGAGTCTTTCTTTTAAAATGTTAAATAATGTTCATACGCAAGACGTGATACGTTACATAAGAAGACTCCCACGATGATGTTGTTGAAGAGAAGGGCCGGTCTTTGCGGTATAGATGGTTCGTCAGGTGTGGCTTACAAATGACAGACGTTTCACCAGAAACGTTTACAGCTGGGCTGGCGTCCTGTAACAGCTGGGCTGGTCCTATAACAGCTGGGCTGGTGTCCTATAACAGCTGGGCTGGTGTCCTATAACAGCTGGGCTGATGTCCTATAACAGCTGGGCTGATGTCCTGTAATTCCCACGATGAATCCGACACTTCGCACACAACGGTACTACGGATTTTATTACTCGCAAAACTTATATAGAGTTTAAGACCAAGTAATATCTCAGGTGACAGTGAGTTTAATCAATAACGGTATATTGAGCTTATACCTCTCCGGCTTCTTCAAGTGTTCTCGCGAATACCAAGGTCTACCGCGATCCGCAGACCACCCTATGAGGAAATCTTGCACTAGCACGGAAACGTCTTGATGGAACTAATTCGTAACATTTAATGATACTGTCACTGCGGAAAATCTCGCACAGTGATACAGTTACACTCACTTCTTACACACAATATTAATATCGTGTGTAAAGATATAAAATCAATTGTTATGCGTAACACGCGTTACTATCCCCGAAAAGTCTTAACAAATCCTTGCAAGCGGTAGAGTCTTGTACAAGGATTGTATGTACCGTTCGCGGTAGCAGCAGTGAAGAACTGCTTGTAATTTTTCGCACAATGCGTTAAAACACTGATGTGTGCACATGTACTACACACACAGTTCTGAGTCTTCCCGTTTCACTAACGACGAATAGTTTTTACAACACCTTGCAAGCGGTAAAATCTTGTACAAGGAGTGCACGTTCCGTTCGCGGTAGATGGCGTAGAAGAACTGCCTGTGTAACGACAGGCTTAAGAAAATTTCCAACCACCAGTCAGCATTCTATTGGTGGATGGAAGTCACATGGTTAGTAAAGGTGACCATGCACTTTTCATGCAGTAGAGTGCATTTACTTTGTAACAGCATGCATAGCGGTAATCAGACTACTCGTATCTCATGCATGACTGCCTACATACTAATAATATACATGAACGTAAACAATAGTCCGACAGGTATAGGGATTGTAGCGATACACATGTCTCAGTTCAGCTAATGTCAAAACAACGATAATACTTCACGCACCGCCCGGGAAACGTTTCCCACTCGCGCACGCGCGCACATTTCCACTAACACAGTACATGAATAACCATAAATAATAATGCACAGTTTTTCTAAACTAAACCCTTAACCTTACTAAATACAATTGATAACAACCAAACTTAACCATCTAACAATATAATATGAATGTCCATTGTCTGTGTAATATATGAACTTGCCCCGCCTATCATGATCCTGTGATTCGTTGCAATATATATATAACCGGTGAACTTCACAACAGCGTCTTACTTACAACTCGAATCTATATAACGTTCTGTTTCTGTTTCAGATAATAATAATAGATTGAATATAAAAAGACTGTGTATGAATAGAAAGAAATATCAAACACAACAGATCAATTATTTGAGTGAACATGATTGTGTATGTGAGCTACCGAGATCTAATTGTGTAAGAATAACTGTACCGCCACATACAACTGAGAATAAATCCGTACAAACATACACACACGCACACACTTAGCGATGTTTTTACTTATTTGAACAAGCCATGTATTAAATTCAATAAATAATGCACTTGATAATGTTTTAATGTGAATAATTTTACGTTTAAATATTTCCAACAACTATGTTGATTAGAAGTGCTGTAATTTCAATAAAATTCAATAAATAATGCACTTGATAATGTTTTAATGTGAATAATTTTACGTTTAAATAAAATCTGTACATACAATAAAATTATGTTTCAGTATTAATGATATAAATATTACTGTTTTATTAATTTAAAAATACCGTATAATTGCTTACGATTGACAAATAAGAGAAAAGACTTACTTTACGGAATTTCTTGAAATTTTTGCCGTTAGTCTTCTGCTCATGTGTACTGACAGCCTGTTTGGTTACAGTTAACCATTTTAATTCAATGTTCTTGTTGTTAACCTTCTGCTCGTGTCCCTCTCGTTTACTGGCAGTATGTTTGGGTACAGTTAACCATTTAAGTTTGTGCCGCGTTTTGGAAAACGCGGCGATGTTCCTATATCTATATTGTGCATTATTAAAAATTACGTATTTGTCGACGTGAAGGAATTGTCCTTTGATATGGTCAATTGGACTTTGTCATTGAGATCTACCCCTCCGCCGCTCGCCTCGCGCGCGCCCTATCTCTGTTACGTACGGTTTTTTCAAGAGCCAGTTAGTTCAGTTCCAATACGACGCTCGGCGCTTCACATTCTGGTCCCCGGCTGACAGAGTAGATTGAACAGTTTTTTTCGTCTTCCAACCTTATCTATGGATAAGTAGAAGCCTACGTGACCTCCGGTAAGTCTATTAAAATATGTATATTATTTATTTATAAAAACAAATTGCTTTTAATTGATATTAAAGTGGATGCGTTACGATATAAATTGCAGTCAATCCTTAGCACGTGGCGAGTTTCAGGTTAAAATTTGTTTTATGTATGCTCAATCTCAACCCTGGTTAATTGATTGTAACATTAATGATATAATTATGTTTTATATTAATCTAGTAATGACCCTACTAAATTAACTAAACCCAGATGGGGCGTAAGTCAGTAATTTTCCGAAATCCGTGTATATCACGGACTTGTTAAAAGTTGTTAATTCCTGTAAGTGCATCATGAAAACTTTTGCATAACAGTTATTTCAAATTATCATTATTATGGAGTGACTATATCTGAACATATTATGTATTAAAACTTTTAATGGGTTATTTTTGAAGCGATTTACTACATTCAATGGCATTCTTTACTTAGTCAATTTTCGGAGTTTAGAAACTGGACAGGCCATGCATTGTCAGCGGGTAAATGTGGTAGTGTGTGTTTTATGAACTTATGAGTAATCCCAGATATAATTGTGCAGGGTTTCCGATGTAGCCGGGAATCTGCCCCGCTCCGGGAGGATGGCCGAACAACTGCCTCCGGTGCTGTAATTTCAATACCTTCGTCAGCTATGTCAGCCGGAAGGATGGACTGGATACACACTACACAACCCTCAGACCCACGCCTCAAACCAGGTGAAATTTATCCATATCATTCTAAATTTTGTGGCCGATAAACTCTGTGACACTTTCATGCAGACGCTCCAGTTTGGACAGTTATTTTTGGACAATGGGTGGCATGTATTATTTGTAATTTGTAAGGCTTACGCCTCCTCTATTA
Source organism: Magicicada septendecula (assembly GCA_034769895.1). NCBI lineage: Eukaryota > Metazoa > Arthropoda > Insecta > Hemiptera > Cicadidae > Magicicada > Magicicada septendecula. The sequence goes on along the minus strand of CM068369.1, from coordinate 506,485,645 downwards.
CTGTCATGTATATCTCGTTCTGAGAGTGAAAACTCGGCCGGGGTCACGCACCGCCCGGGTCGAGGGGAGTCCGGTAGATGGAGTTGAATCTAATTCTGTTTATGTTTTAAGCATGTTGGGATGGTTATGTTAACGGATCTTTTGGTTCAGGTGGGCATGTAGTTTATTATTCATTCATAATCTGGGAGATGTTTTAAACCGTGGTCGACTCCCGTAGGAGACGTCCACCCACTGCAGGTCTGTATGTGTCAGATCTTGCTAGATCTCGCCCGATGCCTGACCCGGCCGGTAGTTAAGTTTTGGAAGACTGTGAGCTGGTTTTAATACCTTCATGACTTAGATTCCGTTTTTACAAAATTCATGTTTTAGATTCTGTTTTGAGCTAATTGTACACTTTAAACTTACCATTGTCACAGTTTGTATTTTTACCATAGTAAATTTTGTAACGATAAATTTTATGGCTCACTATAACAATTAATTAACCATTAAACAATACAAGATTAATCAGTTCTGTTATTAATATTCATGGTGGTCACGTTCCACTATTTTTACAAATTCTGTTTTGAAAGTAAAAGGAAATATGAAATGCAGTTAGGCAACCGGACATCCATGTTAACCTTGTGATGATACTCTTCATTATCGTAATTGATGGGATTTAAATTGATGATTAGACTTAAGCTTGGGATTTGTGCGCAGGGCCGCTAGGTTCACATTATTCATTTAGTTACTTCTTGTTTTATTAAACCTGGGGCATGTCTGCTCCGCTCCTGGGAGATTTTAATGAAGGTTTTGGTGGGGGGGTTTAGTCACTTATCAATTAGACATTAAAGGGGGCCGGACACTTGGTCAGAATAAGGGGGTTAAGGGTGTTGAACAAGATACTTATATGCGCTGATAACCGGGGTGAACATGTGATAAGTTATTTATCTGTAAACGTTTGTTGATGTTAATTATATGTGTTTGTTAGTTTTACATGATTGTTACATTGTCATATTAATTATGCATGTGTATATTTCTGTGTATTTATGTCGTGTTATAAAAATATGATTACTTGTCGGTCGAAGTTGTGTGCCATTTTATAATTATATTATTGTTATTTATGTAACTTTCCACGATGCACTAGTCAATGATCATTCAGATATTAATACTCATCCAACACTTAGTGCTGTCAATAGTTATTATTCTTTGTTCCACTTTGGCAAGGCACATATTAATTTAATTGTATTTAACAATCCAAAGACTTAGTTATCTTGCCTTGAGGGGCTCGTATGTTGTATTAGCCTGGAACAATAAATTGTTGTTGTTATCTCAAGATCAGTGTTTCATTTGCAAGTCCCATCGTACTGGACCCAGCACAATTTTAGCTTCTCTAGGCTCTCGCCTAGTTCTAAATAACTTGTAGCCTCTCTTCCCAAAAGAATAAATAAGAACATAGAAACTTTAAATTTAAATATAAAATAAAATAAAATGAGTAAGAAAAGAATAAAAGGAAAGAGGGGCTACAAATGGTAGCTCAGAGCGTGGTTCATTCTAGGGTTGAACCCTTGGGTCCGTTGGTGTGATGGGGCTTGCAAACTTGGAGATGGTCTGGCAAATATAATGGCACTTAATAGTTGACATGAAATGTAGAAGTATATATGTATTTTTTTTTATGAAATGTTGTTAGGTGTTTTGAATTGTAAACCTGAGGCCGCCACAGGCACGTGTTGTACTTGGGTTTGTTGTTTTGAAATTGGACATTGCCGGAGATCGCGTGGGGATGGGTTCCCGTATTTATATTATGAAAGTAATGGCGCGTGCGGTTAGTGGGATGCGGTATGGCCCGACTGGAAGTCGGTATCGTCCGATTGTAATGGTGACAATGTTGTAGTCGAAATGTCGTATATTGTGGTTAGTGTTTGGTGGTGTGGATTGTATGTTGGTGTTGGTGTCTGATGTTGTTTCTTCTTTGAGTCTGGCGACTGACGGAGAGTTAGTTCTGGAGCGGGTCAGGTTTTCGCAGCGCTAGGAAACCCGGGGGTCCTCTTGATGGAAGAACAGTACTCAAGGTTTTCGTATTTTAGTGATTGGTGTTTTTACGTTTGTTTGTGGTTTATAGGCTAAGTATTTGTAGCATTGGCGGCATGAATGTTATAAATCCCGATTTATTTCTTAAGCACGAGTTGGAGTTCGAGATTAAGTCCCGGGGTGGGAGGCCCCAAGGGGATGTTGCCTCTTTGAGGAAGCAGTTAAGAGACGCCCTCGCGTCCGGGGGGACGACGTCGCTTGTAAAGGTCACTGATGTGACGGCGAGCTCGAGTTGTGCCAGGAGAAGTGAGGAGAGTTGCGGGAGGTGATGGAAGATTTTGAGTCGGCCCCTTCCAACCTCAGGGCAAGACAGAGAGTGCGTCAGCGAGCGGAACACCTGCAACATCGACTGGAGAATTTGTCCGCACAAACTACAATTGCTGAAGTCAGCGCCACGCTGAAGCTGATTGCGGAACAGGTGGCTAAAGCATTGCGGAACTTCGAGCCTGTGAAGCCTCCGCTTTCCGTGAGCTCTCCCCAGCCTCCTCAAATGGACATAGCGCAGACATCGAACCCTGTGGCTCCATTGCCGACGCTTGCGGGAGGATCGCGCGTCTCTTATAATAACTTACATAACCCCCTGTCCTCAATTATTCAGGAGCTTCCGGTGGTAGACGGACTGGACGTGGACCAGTTGATGATCTTTTTTCGAATTTTGTTTCAGCTGTCCGACTTCCCGGGAATGTCGGATAGCACTCTACTCGAACTCGTGTATCCCTATTGTCGGGGGGCTGTGGCTGAGCGGGTCGCGCGAACTATACGAGATGGCGGCAGTGTGGCGTCTTTCCATCGGGGGGTGTTGGACGCATGCGTGCCTGGCCTGTTGCGACAGCAGCTGCAGCAAAAGCATTGTTATCGGGTACAAGCACACGGGGAGAATTTCGCGAAGTTCGTACAGAGCATCCGTGATGCAGTCCGGATTTTAGGGTTGGGACTGCCCGAGGATGAGGTAGTACAGTGGATCTTCGAAGGGGTTACTCCCCAGGAGAGATCGCGTTTAACTTTTGCCGAGCGACCGAGGACTTATGAAGATCTCGAGAAGCTGTGTGCGTTATCTCGTGCTATACAGTCGATAGATGAATCCCGTGAGCCAGTAGGGGCCAGTCTTGGCGAACCCCGAGTGGTAGAACGACGGATCGTTCAGTCCCAACCACGGCCAGAGAGAAATAATGGTGATCGAAGCGGACAAGTGAGAGGTGTTGTGTGCTTTCGCTGTCGTAGACAGGGTCATGTTGCCCGCGATTGTCCGGAGGGTGGTATGCGTCCGGCGCTTCCCCCGAGGGTCCGGTATCCAAAAAACTAAATTATCAGGGGGGACAAATCGGAGGTTGTCTTCCCCTCGTTGCAAGACTTTTCAGAATTCCAGTGCCTCCAGGCGGAGGATAGGTCCAGACTCTTCTAATATCAAGGTCCTTACTACCGTCCCGCAAAAGGCTTCTGTATGCCCCTTCCTGTCGCTCGAGGTAAAGAAGGGTCAACTCAGAGCGCTAGTTGACTCCGGGTCAGCCCGATCCATCATCTCATCTCGAGTATGTGCGGACCTTGAGAAACAGGGCTTAATAAAAGGGTCGAGTCGGTCGTCTGTGGTATGCTGGACTGCTTCTAGGGAAATTCTGCCCATCTCCCGGGTGGTTTCCTTCAAGTTCAAGATTGATGGCTTTTCTTGGGTGTGGCCTTTCCTGGTTTCTCCGGCTCTGGGAGTCGACTGTATTGTGGGTGCCGATTTCATCGCTAAAAGTGGTCTCGTGTTGGACATCCATGGGCACCAGTGCTATTTTAAATTTAATCGGGGTGTTGTTATTCCATTTCTTGGATACCAGGGAGCTAAGGGAGGTATCCAAGAGGTTGCTTGTCCCGATTCTGCACGAGATCATCTCACTCCCGCCCAGCAGAGATCTTTAGACCGGTTGTGTGAGGAATTTCCCTCTGTCTTAACTCCCAAGTTGGGACTCACACATTTATTAGAATATAAAATTCGTTTAACAGACACGAAGATAGTGAGGTCGCACCCATATAAGTTCGCCCCTCCGAAAATGGCCGTTCTGAGGGAGAAGGTTCAAGAGCTTTTAGAGCAAGGGGTAATTGAACCTTCCAATTCCAGCTATGCCAGTCCAGCGTTCCTGATGCCCAAGCCTGGGGGTAAACACCGTATGGTAATCGATTACCGGAAGTTAAATGCTAATATTGAGGTGGATTCGGTTCCCCTTCCGGATCTCCACTCAGCTTTTGATTGGTTTAGTGAGGCCAAGTACTTCACCGTGATTGATCTCAACGCGGCATATCACCAGATCCCCTTATCCAAGGAAAGTAGACCATACACGGCATTCTGTGTTCCGTGGAACCTCTATCAGTATACTAGGGTTCCTATGGGTCTAGCGGTAGGGGCCCAAACACTCACCCGTTTGCTTGACACCGTTTTTCACGATGTCAAGTTCAAGTACGTTTTTAATTATCTTGATGACTTGCTGATGTACAGCAAGGGGTACGAGGAACATTTGGATCATCTTGAAGAGGTGATGTGCAGGTTGAGGGGTGCCGGCCTCACTGTCAATCCAGAAAAGGTGAAGTTCGCCCAGACTCAAATTTCTTTTCTGGGCCACCTGATTTCCCATAGAGGTGTCACTGTGGATCCGGAGCGAACACAGGGAATCAGGGACTTTCCCCCACCAAAGGATGCCAAAGGCATCGCGAGATTTATGGGGATGGTCAATTTCTATCGACGTTTCATCCCAAACGCGGCTGAGATTGCGGCACCTCTGAATGAACTCCGGAAAAATGGCGCCAAATTTGTATGGGGGGAAAAGCAACAGAAGGCTTTCGAGACTCTGAAGGAAGCCATTATTTCCCCTCCAGTACTGAGAATGCCAGACTTCTCGAGACCGTTTATCTTACAGACGGACGCGAGTTCTGTGGCGCTCGGGGCGGTTCTGTCCCAAGTTGTTGATGGTGCTAGGCAGCCTGTCGCCTTTATATCTAGAACTTTGACCCAACAAGAACGGAAGTCTTCAGTGTATGAGCTAGAGTGTTTGGCTGTTGTATACGCTCTAGATAAGTTCAGGCGTTTTCTGGAACACGCTGAGTTCCTGCTCGAGACCGACAACCAGGCTCTCTCTTGGCTTCTCGCTCATCCCCGGCAGCTGCGTAAGATTGGACGATGGGTGGTTAAAATCTCATCCTTTAAATTTAAGGTGCAACACATTCGGGGAACTCAAAATGTGGTTGCAGATGCTTTGTCCCGTATGTTTTCCCAGCCCAGCGAAGCCCAGCCGGAGCAACCCTGTTCTGTTTTACTGGACTTTCCTTTAGCTTTTGCTGATGTGTTACCCCATCAGTTAAATGATGAAGAGTTGGGTCCGATCATCCAAAATCTAAAAGAGGGTAACGTGCAGGTCCCGTACTTCTTGTCCAGGGGCGTCCTATGTTGCAGAGAGAAAAAGGGGCGGGCCCCGAAGAGAGTGCTGCCTAGCAAACTCGTGCCCATGGTTTTCAGCTACTATCACAATTCCCCGGTAGGTGGACATAAGGGGATTTCGAAGACCATCTCCAGTATTAGGAAAAACTTCATCTGGAAGGGCATGGATAGGGACATAGCAACTCGGGTGAAGGCATGTCTCTCTGTGGCTTAAGCAAGCCTGCCCAGAACACCAAGTTGGGGCTGTTGTCATCTGATGTGGCGAGCAGACCGATGGAGAAGCTATTCATCGACTACGTGGGACCCTTCCCGCGTAGCAAGTCAGGTAATGCTTACCTACTTGTCTGTGTGGATGCTTTTTCGAAGTTTGCCTGGCTACTGCCCTTACGGCAGGCAACTGCTCGATTGACCATAAACGCGCTCCAGAGTCATGTATTTCAGCACTTCGGTCTTCCGGCCATCATTGTCTCGGACAATGGTCCACAATTTATTTCCGGCGACTTTCGGCGAATGTGCTTCGCCAATGGCATCAAACATGTAACCACTTCCCCCTACTACCCACAGCCGTCCCACGCGGAGAGATTCAACAGGAATCTCCGGTCCGCACTCATCGCCTATCATGCGGAACAACAGACCACCTGGGACCAGAACCTTAAGTGGTTACAACTAGCTTTCAATACAGCCCTGCATGACAGTCATAAGGCCGTTCCTTTTGAAGTTATGTTTGGTTTCTCGCCTACGCTTCCCTTGGCCAACTTATGGAATATAGACGATCTTCTGCCGAGTAATCCAGACATTAGGACGGCAGATAGGTGGAAGGAGGCCCGGAAGAATTTGCTCCGTGCGCACGAGCGCGTCCGTGCTCGGTATAATCAGGGGCGTATTCCAAATCCCTTTAAGGTAGGAGATTTGGTCTACTGCCAGAGCCACCCGATCAGCTCGGCTGCCGATAAAAGAGCCGCCAAATTATGCTATCGTTGGTCGGGGCCGTACCGTATCCTCGGGTTTACGTCACCGGTGACGGCGCGGTTGGAGGAGCCAGGTGGTGATGCTAAAGAGATTACTACACATATCTCCAAATTGAAGTTGTGTAGAAAAGTGTAAACGGGCTGAGAGAAAGGGGGGGAACGGTGGCGGTCTCTGTGCGAGTGGGGATGTTGTCGGTTTTGAGAGGGTGTGCTCCGGGGGCGGTATTGAAAACGTTATGGTAGCGGGTAGAGGTTTCCCAAAGTCCCAGTGGGGTTCGTCTACTTCAGGGAGGCGCCCCTGCCAGCGCGAGCCTTGGTTCTCTCCGATTGTCCTTATGCCCGGAGGGAGCCATGTCCTTACCTTCAGTCCCAGCCCATGACCGTTTAAGCATCCTTGACCATCCACCTTCCGATTTTCCTAACCTTACCCAGAGGAAAAAAAAAAAAAACTAGAAAAGCAAAAAAAAAAAAAGGGAGTTAGAGAGAGTGGAGGGTCGGCGATGTTCGTCGCGGGGTCGATCCGGCTCCTCGTAGCGAACATCGTCGACCGCATGCCCTTGGAGCACACATGTATTAGGTTGTAAGGAGGAATGTACGTCTGGAAATTGGACCGTCGGCCTCATGGGGACTGTCATCGCCCCTCTTCCCCGTGGCCCGTGCAGTAATGGTATTGTGTAGAATGGGGGGGTGTCGTATTAGGGAATTATCCCGTAGGTATATGGGGCAGATGCCCTGTTTAGGTGGCTATCGTGTTCTGGCTTGGGTGGACAAGCCTCAGGAGGTCGGAACTCAGGGAGCTCCCGAACCTTTCTTTTGTCTTTCTTCTCTGTCCCTCTTTGCTGTGGGCTGGCCCTGATCAGATCAGCGTGCAGCAACCGCACACTTACACTCTACATGTCTTCTTTCCGCTCTTTCGTCTTCCCTTCTGGGCCTCTGTTCTCCTGAGAGCAAGTGCCGCCGGGCCGCCTTACCTACGATGTCCACCAGAGTATTTAAGAAGGGGGTACACTGCAGGGTACTCTCCCGAGTTTCAGAGTGAGGCAACCGGGTTGCCCTTTTGGGGTGGGGGTGTGCCGCGTTTTGGAAAACGCGGCGATGTTCCTATATCTATATTGTGCATTATTAAAAATTACGTATTTGTCGACGTGAAGGAATTGTCCTTTGATATGGTCAATTGGACTTTGTCATTGAGATCTACCCCTCCGCCGCTCGCCTCGCGCGCGCCCTATCTCTGTTACGTACGGTTTTTTCAAGAGCCAGTTAGTTCAGTTCCAATACGACGCTCGGCGCTTCATATTCTGGTCCCCGGCTGACAGAGTAGATTGAACAGTTTTTTCGTCTTCCAACCTTATCTATGGATAAGTAGAAGCCTACGTGACCTCCGGTAAGTCTATTAAAATATGTATATTATTTATTTATAAAAACAAATTGCTTTTAATTGATATTAAAGTGGATGCGTTACGATATAAATTGCAGTCAATCCTTAGCACGTGGCGAGTTTCAGGTTAAAATTTGTTTTATGTATGCTCAATCTCAACCCTGGTTAATTGATTGTAACATTAATGATATAATTATGTTTTATATTAATCTAGTAATGACCCTACTAAATTAACTAAACCCAGATGGGGCGTAAGTCAGTAATTTTCCGAAAACCGTGTATATCACGGACTTGTTAAAAGTTGTTAATTCCTGTAAGTGCATCATGAAAACTTTTGCATAACAGTTATTTCAAATTATCATTATTATGGAGTGACTATATCTGAACATATTATGTATTAAAACCTTTAATGGGTTATTTTTGAAGCGATTTACTACATTCAATGGCATTCTTTACTTAGTCAATTTTCGGAGTTTAGAAACTGGACAGGCCATGCATTGTCAGCGGGTAAATGTGGTAGTGTGTGTTTTATGAACTTATGAGTAATCCCAGATATAATTGTGCAGGGTTTCCGATGTAGCCGGGAATCTGCCCCGCTCCGGGAGGATGGCCGAACAACTGCCTCCGGTGCTGTAATTTCAATACCTTCGTCAGCTATGTCAGCCGGAAGGATGGACTGGATACACACTACACAACCCTCAGACCCACGCCTCATACCAGGTGAAATTTATCCATATCATTCTAAATTTTGTGGCCGATAAACTCTGTGACACTTTCATGCAGACGCTCCAGTTTGGACAGTTATTTTTGGACAATGGGTGGCATGTATTATTTGTAATTTGTAAGGCTTACGCCTCCTCTATTACTGTCATGTATATCTCGTTCTGAGAGTGAAAACTCGGCCGGGGTCACGCACCGCCCGGGTCGAGGGGAGTCCGGTAGATGGAGTTGAATCTAATTCTGTTTATGTTTTAAGCATGTTGGGATGGTTATGTTAACGGATCTTTTGGTTCAGGTGGGCATGTAGTTTATTATTCATTCATAATCTGGGAGATGTTTTAAACCGTGGTCGACTCCCGTAGGAGACGTCCACCCACTGCAGGTCTGTATGTGTCAGATCTTGCTAGATCTCGCCCGATGCCTGACCCGGCCGGTAGTTAAGTTTTGGAAGACTGTGAGCTGGTTTTAATACCTTCATGACTTAGATTCCGTTTTTACAAAATTCATGTTTTAGATTCTGTTTTGAGCTAATTGTACACTTTAAACTTACCATTGTCACAGTTTGTATTTTTACCATAGTAAATTTTGTAACGATAAATTTTATGGCTCACTATAACAATTAATTAACCATTAAACAATACAAGATTAATCAGTTCTGTTATTAATATTCATGGTGGTCACGTTCCACTATTTTTACAAATTCTGTTTTGAAAGTAAAAGGAAATATGAAATGCAGTTAGGCAACCGGACATCCATGTTAACCTTGTGATGTAACTCTTCATTATCGTAATTGATGGGATTTAAATTGATGATTAGACTTCGGCTTGGGATTTGTGCGCAGGGCCGCTGGGTTCACATTATTCATTTAGTTACTTCTTGTTTTATTAAACCTGGGGCATGTCTGCTCCGCTCCTGGGAGATTTTAATGAAGGTTTTGGGGGGGGTTTAGTCACTTATCAATTACACATTAAAGGGGGCCGGACACTTGGTCAGAATAAGGGGGTTAAGGGTGTTGAACAAGATACTTATATGCGCTGATAACCGGGGTGAACATGTGATGGGTTATTTATCTGTAAACGTTTGTTGATGTTAATTATATGTGTTTGTTAGTTTTACATGATTGTTACATTGTCATATTAATTATGCATGTGTATATTTCTGTGTATTTATGTCGTGTTATAAAAATATGATTACTTGTCGGTCGAAGTTGTGTGCCATTTTATAATTATATTATTGTTATTTATGTAACTTTCCACGATGCACTAGTCAATGATCATTCAGATATTAATACTCATCCAACACTTAGTGCTGTCAATAGTTATTATTCTTTGTTCCACTTTGGCAAGGCACATATTAATTTAATTGTATTTAACAATCCAAAGACTTAGTTATCTTGCCTTTAGGGGCTCGTATGTTGTATTAGCCTGGAACAATTAATTGTTGTTGTTATCTCAAGATCACTGTTTCATTTGCAAGTCCCATCATACTGGAACCAGCACAATTTTAGCTTCTCTACGCTCTCGCCTAGTTCTAAATAACTTGTAGCCTCTCTTCCCAAAAGAATAAATAAGAACATAGAAACTTTAAATTTAAATATAAAATAAAATAAAATGAGTAAGAAAAGAATAAAAGGAAAGAGGGGCTACAAGTTTAATGTTCTGAGAAGTATTCATCTTCTTGTTCCTATAATAACAGTACCTGCTTCAGTACTATATATATTATGTGCTATATATACATAAGGCTTTCAAATCTAATTGTGTAAGAATAACTGTACCGTCACATACAACTGAGAATAAATCCGTACAAACATACACACACGCACACACTTAGCGATGTTTTTACTTATTTGAACAAGTCATGTATTAAATTCAATAAATAATGCACATAATAATGTTTTAATGTGAATAATTTTCCGTTTAAATAAAATCTGTACATACAATAAAATTATGTTCACTTTAAGAAATAAAAACTGCACAGTATGTTTCTTTGATTGTGGACGAAACATCAGACATTCCCGTCTGTATTTCAGTTAGTTATAGTTTTCCACTATGTTTAGCTAATGGTCAACCAGTTGAAAGTTTTTGGAAATTTGATAACCCTGAAGGCATGACGCGGAATCTATTGGTCTAAGCGTACATTTATTATGTAAATCATCTCTTTTTCAGTCATCTACGTATGTGCATTTGAATTATTCGCGCATGCGCATAACAGCTTTTTTAGTACAGTTGCACACACATCGACGCTCGCACTATATATATATATATATAACCGGTGAACTTCACAACAGCGTCTTACTTACAACTCGAATCTATATAACGTTCTGTTTCTGTTTCAGATAATAATAATAGATTGAATATAAAAAGACTGTGTATGAATAGAAAGAAATATCAAACACAACAGATCAATTATTTGAGTGAACATGATTGTGTATGTGAGCTACCGAGATCTAATTGTGTAAGAATAACTGTACCGCCACATACAACTGAGAATAAATCCGTACAAACATACACACACGCACACACTTAGCGATGTTTTTACTTATTTGAACAAGCCATGTATTAAATTCAATAAATAATGCACTTGATAATGTTTTAATGTGAATAATTTTACGTTTAAATATTTCCAACAACTATGTTGATTAGAAGTGCTGTAATTTCAATAAAATTCAATAAATAATGCACTTGATAATGTTTTAATGTGAATAATTTTACGTTTAAATATTTCCAACAACTATGTTGATTAGAAGTGCTGTAATTTCAATAACAATGTTCGCTTATTAACGTATTCAAATCTTTTTACTCACCTCTTAAATGTTGATGTACGCAATTATCGATTTCACAATGAGGTATGAAGGCTAATTGCATTCTTCACGTATATATATTGTTGTATCTTACAACGGTAGGGTAGGGGTAGCTTAGCGTGTTCGTTTTGAAAGTCGATGTAAGTCATGTACCCAAGAGTCATTGTCCGCAGTGGAAACTTTCAGAAGTTAGCGATACTGAAAGTATTTTCATACATTAGCCAAAATTAGGAAAACAATCGAATCGACAAACATTATGAATTCCGTTCGTGGGAAGAGTGTAATTTCATAATATTATTTGTATATATAGACATTTTACAAAATCATAAAGCATCAAACTGTATATCCCTTTGTTGGTTTGTAATTATTACTAAACAGTAATACATGCTTAGGATGAAAATATTTGTTATGATTTTTTAGTAACTTACAACACCAGCTTAACCCAAGGGGTCATCGACCGTGATGGAAAAGCTTTCCCTCACTGCTTAAAGCTTTAAGAAGTTAGCGATACTGAAAGTATTTTCGTACATTAACCAAAATTAGGGAAACAATCGAACCGACAAACATTAATCCAAGAATTTACATTTTCAGCATACATAGATTTCAACCCGCAAAGATGTATGCAGATAAATGAAATACATATTTTACATTAAAATACATTTCTGATTACTATACAAAGAATTACATATTGTTATTCTTCTCTATTTATGTTTCCAATTGTAATGGAGTGTTATACTCAGCATAAAAGAAGGACAATAGTTTCAATACCACATAAGAAAGATCTTTTATAAAAAGGTGACAGCACGTGCTGAAAACCGTATGCTTTCGGTATTCACGAAGATGAAGATTGTACAGCAAGCAAACAAATTGTCAATAAAAGATATGGACTTTTTTGGCAGGTGACGAAGGCAGCACTGATCCGCTATTACCGAACAGTATTCGTTGTATACATTACACACACATACACACACACACACACATGTTAGGTTAAACGCAACCTCTATACAAAAACAGATATCGGATTTAAATAATAATTTCGTGCTTACAATATATACTACCTATGTACACAAATTTAAAATATAGTTTACTGACCATTGTAATACAAGAGGTCATTGACATGACTTTACACTGGTTTAGCATAGTTACTCATGTTAGGTTGAACGCAACACACACACACACACACACACAATCAGGTCAATGACTGCTACGTGCTGTCACCAGCCAGACGACAATACAAGAAGAGTACAAACAAATAGATTATCATATAGGAGAGTTAGTACTGGTTCGTAACAGACAACTATCCTTTTTTGACATTGTATGATTTTAATAAAAACAGATATCGGATTTAAATAATAATTTCGTGCTTGCAATATACAATCCATGTACACAAACTTATATATCCTTTGTTGGGTTGTAATTATTACTAAACAGTAATACATGCTTAGAATGAAAATATTTGCTATGATTTTAGTAACGTACAACACCAGCTTAACCCAAGGTCATTGACCAGTGTTATACTCAGCATAAAATAATTAACGCGCACGCACCCGAAAGATACAAATCATACCTTATTGGTGCTGTCAACTTGTGTGTGTGTGTGTGTGTGTGTGTGTGTGTGTGTGTGTGTGTGTGTGTGTGTGTGTGTGTGTGTGTGCCATACATTATCGTTTGCTAACGTTTGTATTTTGTCTAAGCTATGTTAACTTCACACACACACACACAAGAATCAGATTTTGTATACGTTCTAGTTGAAAAACTACTTTTTGGCAGGTGACGAAGGCAGCACTGATCCGCTATTACCGAACAGTATTCGTTGTATACATTACACACACATACACATACACACACATGTTAGGTTAAACGCAACCTCCATACAAAAACAGATATCGGATTTAAATAATAATTTCGTGCTTGCAATATATACTACCTATGTACACAAATTTAAAATATAGTTTACTGACCATTGTAATACAAGAGGTCATTGACACGACTTTACACTGGTTTAGCATAGTTACTCATGTTAGGTTGTACGCAACACACACACACACACACACACACACACACACAAGAATTAGATTTTTTGTATACGTTCTAGGTGAAAAACTACTGGGGTGTCTCTGACTTTAGTTGGAAATAAATAACATTACAGATATTGATATGGTACTATGAGTAGTCTATACGTGAATACTATACATCAGACTGCATGTATCTGTCATTAGCAATCTAACGTTACGACGACATGTTAAATATCAAATTCAGTCTACTTACGTTTCACGTTAGGTTAAAATGCAAACACACACACACACACACACGTTTATGTTATTTAAATTATTATTTAAATAACATACACACGTGTAGTGTTTAGGTCATCAGTACATGACGCAACGGGAGTGATAGGTCCAATTAGGTTTGTTACACGTTGTGTGTTAGGTTAAAATGCAGTCCATTCACGTTCATGTTAGGTTAAAATGCAAACAAACACACACACACACACACACGTGTATGTTATTTAAATTATTATTTAAATAACATACACACGTGTTAGGCTACAGCTACTTACCTACTTGTTTGCGTGGATGCTTTTTCCAAGTTTGTCTGGCTACTGCCCTTACGACAGGCAAACACTCGCTCAACTATCTTTATGCTACAGACCCATGTCTTTCAGCATTTCGGTTTTCCGTCCACCATTGTCTCTGACAATGGACCACAGTTCATTTCGAAAGATTTCCGGCGAATGTGTTTCGCTAACGGCATCAAACATGTGACCACTTCCCCGTACTACCCTCAACCGTCCCACGCGGAGAGATTTAACTGGAATCTCCGTTCAGCTCTGATCGCCTACCATGCTGAACAACAGGATTGTTGGGACCTAAATTTAAAGTGGTTGCAATTGGCATTTAACACGGCCCTACACGAGAGTCACAAGGCCGTACCCTTTGAAGTCATGTTTGGTTTCTCGCCGAGTTTGCCATTGGACAATTTGTGGCACATTGACGATCTTCTACCTAACGATCCGGAGGTCACGACTGTGGGCAGATGGCGGGAGGTCCGGAGGAATTTGCTTTGTGCGCACGAACGCGTCCGTAGTCGCTACAATCAGGGGCGAATTCCGAACCCATTTAAGATTGGCGACTTGGTCTACTGCCAGAGCCATCCGATCAGCTCAGCCATAGATAGGAGGGCCGCTAAACTATGTTATCGTTGGTCGGGACCATACCGCATTCTTCGGTTTGTGTCGCCTGTTACAGTGAAGTTGGGTGATCCCGGAGGGGATGTTGAAAGAGTAACCACTCATATTTCGAAGCTAAAGTTTTGCCATAGGGCATGAGTTAGTGATGAGAGTTTTGTCCCATAAAAAGGGGGGAATACTATTTGGGTTCCTGGATCTCAGTTATTAGATTTGGGAGGCCTTGGTGGTCAGTACTCAGAGCTGGCGCCGGCGATTCTTCTCTTTCTCCTGTTCTTTTCTGTCCCTTATATCTGCATGCGGACCAGGGCCCGGCGAGCATGCAGGACTTACATCTTCTCTTTCAGACACACATTCACTGACTTACACCTCTTCCTTCTGCTTTTCGTTTTCCTGTGTTACTGAACTCACCAAGGGCGATTTAGAATCTGAGATTTTCCAGGTTTTCCCGCAGCCGTCGTGCTTGAGGACTGGTTTGTTTTGGGTCAACCATGTTGCCCTTTTGGGGTGAGGGTGTGCCGTACTGGGTTCGGCATCGTATGCTAAGCGTTTTAAAACGAGCGGCGTTGACGTCACGCACGGCCACAGCAGTTTGTCGCCGTCCGGTTATGCACACAGTTGTGGTGTATCTACGAAATTCAGTTGGCGCGTCCAGCTGTTTTGTGCATTCCTGCATCGAGAGCTTTCTTGGGTGGACAGACACATTGAATCTGTCTCATTTCTATTCGAACCCTCAACCTGGTCATCTGCTCTCGACTGGCGGCACTCTTCTGTTCAGGATTTCGTCGACTTTTCTATGGTTCGCTGAATAAAGTTCTGCTCCAGGTATGTACAAGTTGTCTGGTTCTAAAAATATTCTAACCCCAAATATATTTTGTGTTTCAGCTTCTATTATAAACTATACTTGTGTGTGTGCGTGTAGAGCAGTTTTCAATTTGGGCGTTAACGCAATTAAAAATTAAATTAATATGAATGTAAATGTTGTGGGTCAAATTGACTTCAATAAAGAAAATGCTAATGCATCTTGCACTCAGCTGTGTTTTGTGTCATTAATAATTATGAAATACGCAGTTAATTAATTTGAATATTTTCAACGAAATACTTAAAAAGTAATTGGTAGATGAGCGAAATAAGTCACAGCTGGGGAGCTTAATACTGATTAATAAGAATTAGTGGCGATGTGTGTGTGCGCTGTTGATGTTTAAAGTTGGTGTTAGAAACTTAATGCGGACGGCCTATGTGGCGTGATTTTTCCTTATGACACCCTCTACAACCTATTACATGTCGCAGGTGCTCGAACAAGGGCGAGATGGGTGTCGGGTGTGACGAACAACTGTCCACCCTCCTGGCAGAGACGATCTTTTAGCCACGATTGCCGTCAGTCGAGAACAACTGTTCGGACACTCTTCCAACGCTACGCTGCCCCAGGACTTGTGATACGACCGTGACATTACTGATCAGCGCCAATATTGACTAAGTACACCGGACAATCCAGGTGAGAACATTCTAATTATCTATTTTCTATCTCAACGACATGGTGAATGCACGGAAGCTCCCAGAAGCTCACTCATGAAGTTTTAACCGTTATACTTTGGCACAAACTCTCATGTTCAGTTATGTTACTGCATGTGTGAACATTACAGCATTAGACCTAATGAAATCTAATATAACTGTTTATAATGTGTAAGAAAATTACACACACACACGCATATCCGCAGGTTGCTGTAAGTTCTACCTTTTCATCTAGTTAAAACCATTAGGGAGTTAGTTCTTGTGCTTTCATGTCATACGGTCATGGCAGAGTTTTAATCACGTAACGGGGGCTGTCTGATGCTTTAGTTGAGAAACTATTTTCCCTTTTCACATATACTTAGCGCTTTTATGATAAAAGTCAGGGTTGTTTAGTATGTTGAGTCTCTGGGCGGTCACTTAAATTCTCTGGTGCTAATTACCAAGGCACATCTATGCTTAGGAGCTGTGATTATCGGATTACCCTGTCAATTATATTTATACATATGTATATATTGTTGTGCAATCATTTACGGTAGTTGAAATGGGTTTATGAGGGATTTAGTACTGAAATGAGGGATGTTGTGCTAATTATGTTGTGTATGTGCTTGTGTGTGTAATTTTAATATATTTTGCTGGGGGAATATGTTATGAATTTAAAAAATAAAAAAAAAAAATAAATGTGCTTACTAATACATGTGTGTGTATGTGTATGTGTGTGTAATGTATACAACGAATACTGTTCGGTAATAGCGGATCAGTGCTGCCTTCGTCACCTGCCAAAAAGTAGTTTTTCACCTAGAACGTATACAAAATCTGATTCTTGTGTGTGTGTGTGTGTGTGTGTGTGTGTGTGTGTGTGTGTGTGTGTGTGTGTGTGTGTGTGTGTGTGTGTGTGTGTGTGTGTGTGTGTGTGTGTGTGTGTGTGTGTGTGTGTGTGTGTGTGTGTGTGAAGTTAACTTAGCTTAGACAAAATACAAACGTTAGCAAACGATAATGTATGGCACACACACACACACAAGTTGACAGCACCAATAAGGTATGATTTGAATCTTTCGGGTGCGTGCGCGTTAATTATTTTATGCTGAGTATAACACTGGTCAATGACCTTGGGCTAAGCTGGTGTTGTACGTTACTAAAATCATAGCAAATATTTTCATTCTAAGCATGTATTACTGTTTAGTAATAATTACAACCCAACAAAGGATATATAAGTTTGTGTACATGGATTGTATATTGCAAGCACGAAATTATTATTTAAATCCGATATCTGTTTTTATTAAAATCATACAATGTCAAAAGAGGATAGTTGTCTGTTACGAACCAGCACTAACTCTCCTATATGATAATCTATTTGTTTGTACTCTTCTTGTATTGTCGTCTGGCTGGTGACAGCACGTAGCAGTCATTGACCTGATTGTGTGTGTGTGTGTGTGTGTGTGTGTGTGTGTGTGTGTGTGTGTGTGTGTGTGTGTGTGTGTGTGTGTGTGTGTGTGTGTGTGTGTGTGTGTGTGTTGCGTTCAACCTAACATGAGTAACTATGCTAAACCAGTGTAAAGTCATGTCAATGACCTCTTGTATTACAATGGTCAGTAAACTATATTTTAAATTTGTGTACATAGGTAGTATATATTGTAAGCACGAAATTATTATTTAAATCCGATATCTGTTTTTGTATAGAGGTTGCGTTTAACCTAACATGTGTGTATGTGTGTATGTGTGTGTAATGTATACAACGAATACTGTTCGGTAATAGCGGATCAGTGCTGCCTTCGTCACCTGCCAAAAAAGTCCATATCTTTTATTGACAATTTGTTTGCTTGCTGTACAATCTTCATCTTCGTGAATACCGAAAGCATACGGTTTTCAGCACGTGCTGTCACCTTTTTATAAAAGATCTTTCTTATGTGGTATTGAAACTATTGTCCTTCTTTTATGCTGAGTATAACACTCCATTACAATTGGAAACATAAATAGAGAAGAATAACAATATGTAATTCTTTGTATAGTAATCAGAAATGTATTTTAATGTAAAATATGTATTTCATTTATCTGCATACATCTTTGCGGGTTGAAATCTATGTATGCTGAAAATGTAAATTCTTGGATTAATGTTTGTCGGTTCGATTGTTTCCCTAATTTTGGTTAATGTACGAAAATACTTTCAGTATCGCTAACTTCTTAAAGCTTTAAGCAGTGAGGGAAAGCTTTTCCATCACGGTCGATGACCCCTTGGGTTAAGCTGGTGTTGTAAGTTACTAAAAAATCATAACAAATATTTTCATCCTAAGCATGTATTACTGTTTAGTAATAATTACAAACCAACAAAGGGATATACAGTTTGATGCTTTATGATTTTGTAAAATGTCTATATATACAAATAATATTATGAAATTACACTCTTCCCACGAACGGAATTCATAATGTTTGTCGATTCGATTGTTTTCCTAATTTTGGCTAATGTATGAAAATACTTTCAGTATCGCTAACTTCTGAAAGTTTCCACTGCGGACAATGACTCTTGGGTACATGACTTACATCGACTTTCAAAACGAACACGCTAAGCTACCCCTACCCTACCGTTGTAAGATACAACAATATATATACGTGAAGAATGCAATTAGCCTTCATACCTCATTGTGAAATCGATAATTGCGTACATCAACATTTAAGAGGTGAGTAAAAAGATTTGAATACGTTAATAAGCGAACATTGTTATTGAAATTACAGCACTTCTAATCAACATAGTTGTTGGAAATATTTAAACGTAAAATTATTCACATTAAAACATTATCAAGTGCATTATTTATTGAATTTTATTGAAATTACAGCACTTCTAATCAACATAGTTGTTGGAAATATTTAAACGTAAAATTATTCACATTAAAACATTATCAAGTGCATTATTTATTGAATTTAATACATGGCTTGTTCAAATAAGTAAAAACATCGCTAAGTGTGTGCGTGTGTGTATGTTTGTACGGATTTATTCTCAGTTGTATGTGGCGGTACAGTTATTCTTACACAATTAGATCTCGGTAGCTCACATACACAATCATGTTCACTCAAATAATTGATCTGTTGTGTTTGATATTTCTTTCTATTCATACACAGTCTTTTTATATTCAATCTATTATTATTATCTGAAACAGAAACAGAACGTTATATAGATTCGAGTTGTAAGTAAGACGCTGTTGTGAAGTTCACCGGTTATATATATATATATAGTGCGAGCGTCGATGTGTGTGCAACTGTACTAAAAAAGCTGTTATGCGCATGCGCGAATAATTCAAATGCACATACGTAGATGACTGAAAAAGAGATGATTTACATAATAAATGTACGCTTAGACCAATAGATTCCGCGTCATGCCTTCAGGGTTATCAAATTTCCAAAAACTTTCAACTGGTTGACCATTAGCTAAACATAGTGGAAAACTATAACTAACTGAAATACAGACGGGAATGTCTGATGTTTCGTCCACAATCAAAGAAACATACTGTGCAGTTTTTATTTCTTAAAGTGAACATAATTTTATTGTATGTACAGATTTTATTTAAACGGAAAATTATTCACATTAAAACATTATTATGTGCATTATTTATTGAATTTAATACATGACTTGTTCAAATAAGTAAAAACATCGCTAAGTGTGTGCGTGTGTGTATGTTTGTACGGATTTATTCTCAGTTGTATGTGACGGTACAGTTATTCTTACACAATTAGATTTGAAAGCCTTATGTATATATAGCACATAATATATATAGTACTGAAGCAGGTACTGTTATTATAGGAACAAGAAGATGAATACTTCTCAGAACATTGAACTTAAATGGTTAACTGTACCCAAACATACTGCCAGTAAACGAGAGGGACACGAGCAGAAGGTTAACAACAAGAACATTGAATTTAAATGGTTAACTGTAACCAAACAGGCTGTCAGTACACATGAGCAGAAGACTAACTGCAAAAATTTCAATAAATTCCGTAAAGTATGTCTTTTCTCTTCTTTGTCAATCGTAAGCAATTATACGGTATTTTTAAATTAATAAAACAGTAATATTTATATCATTAATACTGAAACATAATTTTATTGTATGTACAGATTTTATTTAAACGTAAAATTGTTCACATTAAAACATTAACAAGTGCATTTAATACAGGACTTGTTCAAATAAGTAGAAACATCGTTGTGTATGTGTGTGTGTGTGTATGTGTGTGTGTGTGTGTGTGTATGTTTGTACGGATTTATTCTCAGTTGTATGGAGCGGTACAGTTATTTTTACATAATTAGAGCGCGGTACAAATTGGTTGAAATGACAAACACGTTGAAAGCCTTTTGTATATATATATATATATATATAGCATAATGTATATGACTACTTTTACAACTGCTATGTAGAGAGAAAATTTATTCAGACACATGTTTCGTCCAGCCACAACAGATTTTCTCAACGAATATATATATGTTTCCTTTAATTGAAACAATTACAACAAAATGTTTACTAGTGTAAGAAAATTAATTATTGTTTGTAGCTGTTTAAACACAAACAACTTTTGTTGTTGATGACGTGATTTTCTTCACCAAAAGTATGACTTTGTACTGTTTTGAGCTCTGGTAAATTTATCTTTAGGAGGACGTTGTTCTCTGGTAATGTTTATTTGATCACATAATTGTTTTCTGCCAACAAATTGGACTCTGACAAACTGATCAATAAGATCTTTTGTAAAACTTAATGATTCCGACTAGGTGATTGTAGATTTATTTTGTACTCAGTTTCCAAAATGTATCAATGAAAATACTAGGAGACTAAAATATATTGAGTACCAAATCGAAACTGAACGATTGTAGCAGTAGTTAGAGAACAATTCTGTAATTTACAAATGTAATTTCTCATAACAAAATACTGCATTCCATTTCATTTTATATTCAAACTATTATCTGAAACAGAACGTTATACAGATGTGTGTGTGTGTGTGTGTGTGTGTGCACAAAACTTTTGAAAATACCTTATTTCAAGGAGATTTCTTATGCGTAACACTTTACCACACACACACAGACTTGGCAGTATATTAATTTCTAAATCGTGGTCAATGACTGTCATGTGTCAAAATTAGAAGTAGGACGCAACGAGGTAGGTGATAAATATATTTCCTGGTGATTACATTTTAGTATCGCTACTTACAATAATCCATAAGTAGCACGACGCTTATGTAAAACCGATGACATAAAGAGAGAGAGAGAGAGAGAGTGTGTGTGAGAGAGAGGGAGAGTTTATATCGTGATCGATAACTGTGTCTAGAGACAAAGAGAGAGGAAGGGAGGAAGGGAGAGAGAGTTGATATCGAAGTCGTCAACAATTTACTATACACTATAATGCGTCTGCTAATATAGTTTGAATTTCCCACCGAAGAAAAATGTTGGCAGATCTGTTCTATACACAATAATGCAGGATTGGTAACCTTGATCATATATTTTAATATACACTATAATACATACACATATCAAGTTTGAACCCATACATAGGTTGGTAAACCTGATCATATAGATTTAATATACATTATAACACACAACAAATTTGAACTCATGCAAGGTTGGTAACCCTGATCATATATTTAATATATACACTATAATGCATCAAGTCGGAACCCCCCACCCACCACCTTTGGGATGCTGCGGGTCCAGCTGACCCTCCGAAGAAAAGTGTTGGCAGATCTGTTCTATACACAATAATGCAGGATTGGTAACCCTGATCATATATTTTAATATACACTATAATACACACACATATCAAGTTTGAACCCATACATAGGTTGGTAAACCTGATCATATAGATTTAATATACATTATAACACACAACAAATTTGAACTCATGCAAGGTTGGTAACCCTGATCATATATTTAATATATACACTATAATGCATCAAGTCGGAACCCCCCCACCCACCACCTTTGGGATGCTGCGGGTCCAGCTGATAGAAAGTGAAAGTGATCTAGGCTCGCGAAAGGCGGCATATAAAAAAATAACGCGGATGCTGTGGTCCAGATACGCGAAAAAGTCGCGGATCTTGACACAGATCCGCGAAAAAGTCGCGGATGCTGTGGTCCAGTAGAAAGTGAAAGTGATCTAGGCTCGCGAAAGACGGCACATACGCGAAAAAGTCTCGGATGCTGTGGTCCAGTAGAAAGTGAAAGTGATCAGCTGATAGAAAGTGAAAGTGGGTTTGAACTGTCATTTTCCCTCTACTCTTATTTATTTTTTTTTTTGAAAGAGAGGCCACAAGTTATTTAGAACTAGGCTAGAGCCTAGAGAAGCCAAAATTGTGCTGGGTCCAGTATGATGGGGTGCAAATGAAACACTGATCTTAAGATAACAACAACAATATTTATTGTGCTCTGCTTGTACAACATATGCGCCCTTAAGGCAAGATAATTAAGTATTTCACAATCCGAATCGTTCATTTCCAAAACCCTTAATTGTTGTTATAATTCCATTAATATATGCATTGCCAAAAGTTGAACAATAAATAATAAATTATTAACATCAATAAGTATTGAATAAATAATAAATATCTGAATAATCATTGAATAGTAAATCGTTGAATGTCACATAAATGATAATAATACAATTGTAAAATGGCACACAATCTCGACCTACAAGTAATTACACCTTTCCTAACATGATATAAATATATAGAAATATACACATGCATAATCAAATATAACAATGTAACAATCATATAAGACACAACACACACATATAATTGACATAGAAAGACAATTACAGATAAGTAACACATCACATGTTCACCCCGGTTAGCAGCGTATATAAGTTTCTTTTTTCTACACACTTAACCCCCTTATTCTGACCAAGTATCCGGCCCACCTTAATGTTCAATTAATAGGTGACTAAACCCCCAAAAACCTCAATTAAAATATCCCAAGGAGTGGAGCAGACATGCCCCAAAATTTAATTAGATAAATAGTAATCTAAATGTTCTATGTAAGCCTTGCGGCCTGCGCACAAATCCCATGCAGATGTTTAATTATCAATTTTGGATCTCGTCAATGATAATGATGAAGAGTGCCATCACGAGGTTAACATGGATGCCCGGTTGCCTAACTGCATTTTATATTTCTTTTTATTTTCTTAACAGAATTTGTAAAAATAGTGAAACGTGGCCACCATGAATATTGATAACTGATACTGATTAATCTTGTATTTTTTAATGGTTAATTAATTGGTATAGTGAGCAATAAAAGTTAACGTTACAAAATTTACTATGGTAAAATACAAACTGTGACAATATTTAACTGGCAATGGCAAAATTTAAAGTATACAAATTAGCTGAACAGTGGAACAGAACTTTTGCAAAACGGAATCTATGTCATGAAGGTACTAAAACCCGCTTACAGTGTTCATAAAAAAACTTGACTACCGGCCGGGTCAGGCGTCCGGGCGAGATCTAGCAAAATCTGACATATACAGACCTGCAGTGGACGGCTCCTACGGGAGTCGCCCACATGTTAAAACATCTTCCAGATCTTTAATTAATAATAAAATACATGAGCCCTCATTAACCAAAAGATTAATTAAACATAAATTTCCCAACGTGGACAGATACATCCGTCCAGGCATGCTTAAGACAGAAACAAATTTAGATCCGACCCTATTTACCGACTCCCCTCGACCCAGGTGGTGCATGACCCTGGCCGAGTTTACACTCTCAGAACGAGATAGACATAATATTGATATAGGAGGCGTAAGCCTTACAAATTACAAAATAACATATGACACCCATTGTCCGTAAATAATTGTCCAAACTGGAGCGTCTACACGAGAGTCTCAAAGAGTTTATCGGCCACAAGATTTAGGTTTAATAAGGTTAAATTTCACCTGGTTAGTAGCGTGGAGTTAGGGAGTTCCGTTGGGTGTATCTAGTCCATCCTTCAGGCTGACATAGCTGACGAAGGTGTTTGAAATTACAGCATCTGAGGCAGTTGTTCGGCCGTCCTTCCGGAGCGGGGCAGATTTCCGTCTACATCAGAAACCCTGCACAATTATATCTGGGATTACTTACAAGTTAATAAAACACACTACCACATTTACCAGCTGACATAGCATGGCCTGCCCAGTTTACAAACTCCGAAAATTGACTAAGTATAGAACCCCATTGAATGTAGTAAATCGCTTCAAAATAACTCCATTAAATATTTTAATATATAATATGTCCAAATATAGTCACTCCATAATAATGATTATTTTAATTATCAGTTATGCAAAAGTTTTCATGACGCACTTACTCACCCTTACAGGAATTAGCAACTTGTAACAAGTCCGTGATGTACACGGATTTCAGAAAATAACTGACTTACGCCCCATCTTGGTTTAGTGACTTCAATAGGATTATTACTACATTAATATAGCACACTATTATATCATTACTGCTAAAATCGGTTAACCAGGGTTGAGATTAAACATACATGAAACAAATTTTAACCTGATAGCCGCCACGTGGTATGACTCACTGCAATGTCTATCGCAACGCATCCACCTTAATATCAAATAACAACAATTTGTTTTTAAGAATAATTAATTTATATATATTAATAGACTTACCGGAGGTCACGTAGGCTTCTTCTTATCCATAGAAGTAGCTGGAAGACGAAAAAACTTCTACATCTACTCTGTCAGCCGGGGACCAGATGATAATGCGCCGAGAGCCAAAGTCGAACTGCCCAAGCCGGCAATTAAACAAACAGTACCTAATCTCCGACCAAGAGCGCGCACGCGTCGGCAGCGGGGAGAGAACACATAACACAAAGTTCAACCGTACGTAATTGTTACGTACACTTCGCGCCGTCCAAAACGTAAATTTTACTCATTCCGCGATATAGAGGTACACCGCCGCGTTTTTCCCAAAACACGGCACACCCCCACCCCAAAAGGGCAACTTGGTTGCCTCACAGCTAAACGCCGGAAGGGTACCCTGCAGTGTACCCCACTTCCCAAAACAAGCTCGTGGACTTCGTGGTTATGGTGGCCCAGCAGCACTTGCTCTCAGGAGAACAGACATCCCCATGCGACCCTCTCCGCCACGCCAACTCCACGGGACCGCCCCAACACGTCACCCTCTCCGGTGACCATCACCTACTCCCACCGGTCCCACTCACATACTCGTCCTAAGACCAAACAAGGTATCTCCCACCTTGATATGTGAGTGACCGCACTACTCCTCGTCCATCTCTTGGACCGACCAGCCACATGCACCCACAAGGCCTCTCCATCCTTGCCATATGGCTGGCCCACATCCCTACACAAGGGCGGACGGCCCCGCTCAGCCAGACAGAAAGGACCGCACCAAGGGCACGCGAACATTAATTATCTCAGCTCTTACTTCACCAAAAAGGCCATAACTATATGGGGGGGTTTACTTCACCACAGCACCGTCGATACACCATATATATATACACACAACCCTCTATCTCAACAAAAACACCCGGGAAACAACCGGAGAATGCGGCATGGCTCGACCCTACACTAACCAAAAATCAAAATCCACCACTATGTACAAGGAAACAACAGCACACTATCACTCACCATCTTACTTGTAAAACAGGGGAACTGACGACCACGACAATCTAAGGGCACTCTCCAACTCCGTATTGATCGGTTTTTTTTTTTTTTTTTTTTTTTTTTTTTACTAAGGGGAGGGGTAGGAAAATCGGGAAGATGAAACGGGCAAGGATCATTAAAGGGTCAACAGACGGGAGTAAGGTTGAGGACATGGCTCCCTCCGGAAATAAGGATGAATGGAGGAAACCAAGGCTCGCGTGGGCAGGGACGCAATCCTGAAATAGATGAACACCACTGGGAGTGTGGGGAACATCTACCCGCTACCCGTTAACCTCTTCTTCTTACCTTTTTATGACGGACTTT
Organism: Magicicada septendecula; assembly: GCA_034769895.1. Lineage (NCBI taxonomy): Eukaryota > Metazoa > Arthropoda > Insecta > Hemiptera > Cicadidae > Magicicada > Magicicada septendecula. The sequence goes on along the minus strand of CM068369.1, from coordinate 506,459,663 downwards.
GGGTATTCGTTGCTTTCGCACACCACTCTCAGAGAAATTATTTCGTGTTGGGCTGTACGGATTTGTTTCTTCTGAATCAGAATCAAGGCAACTTACTTCACTCCTTTGACTCCGCTTTGGATTATGCTCATCACCTAACTCCTCTGCTACAATTTCTTCCTTTTCTACTTCTTTCTTTTCTTCTACGATTTCCCCTTCTTCGTCCCCATAATCCAAATCACCATCACGACACTGCATATCCTCAGCATCTTCCAGTTCCTCCTCAGATCCATCTTCAACCATATGTGCCCTCAGCTCCTCACCAATTTCTTCATCACACTGGTCGCCAGCTCCTTCACGAACTTCTTGACTAACCTCTTCTCCGATCTCGTTTTCCCCAACACATTTATCATCAACATCATCGCCATCACGTCCACTACCACCATCAGAACACTGCACATCTTCATCCTCTAGTTGCTCACCTGGTCCGCATGAAACTTCTCTCCGTTCCTCGGAATCCTCAACACTACTTACAGAAGGCGTCTGCACATCTTCACACACTACATCATTCTCACTCACACACTCCACGACGCTGCCACCAAATTTCTCCTCAACTTCTACCTCATCTACTTCTACCACACTTGCGGCATGAACATCCCCTTGTCCATCCACAACCTCAGAAACACTTGCAGCCCGGACATCCCTGTGTCCATCTGCAACTTCAGACTCTACAGTCTCCCTAACACCTACAACTATACCTTCCTGTGCAGCAGCCGCAGACCGCTCTTCTGCCTCTTCTGTCGATTCCACTCCTTGACCACTCTCAGCAACTACAACGTCCGCAACATTTTCCACCCTGGAATCCAGCTGTCCAGGTTCATGTGCAATGACTAAATTAATTTCTACTGGCGATGGTGAAGCTACACCATCAAGTGACTTCTCATATCCCGGCGTAGGCGATGAGGATGTTACAGGATCTGGATCCCTCACGAACCGAGATGGAGATACCGGAACAAATTCTGCGGCCTCTGGATTCAACCATGACGTCCTCTTTGAGTCCGGTAATTCAGTATCAACAGATGTTTTCTTGTCGTCTTGTATTGATCCCACGAAGTAATTCCGCTCTTCTACTTCTGCTTCACCTTCTTCATTCACTACTCTATTAGGCACTGGCGCTTCATCTGGAACTTTTAAACTCTCACTTTTCTGCAAATAAGAATAACGCCTAACTACAGGCTCCCTACTTGCCGATGTTTGTTCCCTAATATAATTTCTTCTTCCCCTGTTAATTTCGTATTTCCTTGTTTTCTGTGCTGTAGCTGTTGTTACCGTCTTCTCACTTGCCACCCCCTTGTAGCCTCCGTCACTTCCGGAATATTCAGGCTTTCTGACAGTCTCTTGTGTTCTCCACCGACCAACATGTTTGTCCTTTCTCGCTCCTCTTAATGAACCACTGGAGTATTGGACATCTGCGGCATCTCTTCCCCGGGACTCGTCAACCTCCTGGACCGTTCTCGAAACCACACACAGCCGTTCAAGGTCCGCAAAACAACGTGGACGGTCAGCGAATACCAAACGGGATCTCTCTTGGGGAGTCAGTCCTTCCAGAATCGCTTGTATAACTTCTGTCTCGGGCAACCCCAACCTTAACACCCGGGCAGCTTTCCGTATATCGTGCACGAAGTCCCCTAACGCCTCTCCGTTGGCCTGTAGGCGATAGAATTTTTCAAACTTAAGCTGGGCACGTCGTCGAATGGGTAGGAAGAAGTTCAACACCTCCCCATGGAAAGCATCAACACTGTCATCCCGACGCAGAGTTTTGGTGACCAGCTCAGCCAACGTACCCCGGCAATACGGGTATATAAGAGACAAGACCTCCCCATCGGACACCCCCCGGAAATCTGCCACCTGCAGGACCAAGTCCAAGAAAACCAGCAGCTGGTCCTCATCAAATCCATTCACCACCGGAAATTACTGGAGAACGCCTGAAAGAGGGTGTGGCAATTTCTGATAGCATACCGCCGCCAGAATTGCACAATGCAAAACAAACAATAACAAACATAAATTCCTACGAACAACCTAACACAAAACATGACCTAAAAAAGAAAAACTTGAGTACTCTCTCTTCCATCAAGTGGACCCCCGGGTTTCCTAGCGCTGCGAAAACCTGACCCGCTCCAGAACTAACTCTCCGTCAGTCGCCAGACTCAAAGAAGAAACAACATCAGACACTAACACCAACATACAATAATCCACACCACCAACACTAACCACAACAACGACATTTCGACTAAAACATGATCTCCATTGCAGTCGGACGGTACCGACTTCCAGTCGGGCCACACCGCATCCTACTAACCGCACGCGCTATTACTTTCATAGAATAAATAAGGGAACCCATCCCCACGCGATCTCCGGCAATGTCCCATTTCAAAACAACAAAACCCAACTACAACACATGCCCGTGGCACCATCAGGTTTACAATGCAAAACACCTAACAATAATTCATACACAGTACCTATATACACCTACATGTTATGTCAAATATTATAGTGCCAGATCATTCAATCATTAAGTGTCATTATATTTGCCAAACTATTTCCGAGTTTGCAAGCCCCATCACACCAAAGGACCCAAGGGTTCAAACCTAGAATGAACCACGCTCTCCGCTACCATTTGTAACCCCTCTTTCCTTTTTATGCTTTTTCATTTATTTTTATTTACATTTAATTTTCTATTTCCTTATTTATTTTTTTTTTTGAAAGAGAGGCCACAAGTTATTTAGAACTAGGCTAGAGCCTAGAGAAGCCAAAATTGTGCTGGGTCCAGTATGATGGGGTGCAAATGAAACACTGATCTTAAGATAACAACAACAATATTTATTGTGCTCTGCTTGTACAACATATGCGCCCTTAAGGCAAGATAATTAAGTATTTCACAATCCGAATCGTTCATTTCCAAAACCCTTAATTGTTGTTATAATTCCATTAATATATGCATTGCCAAAAGTTGAACAATAAATAATAAATTACTAACATCAATAAGTATTGAATAAATAATAAATATCTGAATAATCATTGAATAGTAAATCGTTGAATGTCACATAAATGATAACAATACAATTGTAAAATGGCACACAATCTCGACCTACAAGTAATTACACCTTTCCTAACATGATATAAATATATAGAAATATACACATGCATAATCAAATATAACAATGTAACAATCATATAAGACACAACACACACATATAATTGACATAGAAAGACAATTACAGATAAGTAACACATCACATGTTCACCCCGGTTAGCAGCGTATATAAGTTTCTTTTTTCTACACACTTAACCCCCTTATTCTGACCAAGTATCCGGCCCACCTTAATGTTCAATTAATAGGTGACTAAACCCCCAAAAACCTCAATTAAAATATCCCAAGGGGTGGAGCAGATATGCCCCAAAATTTAATTAGATAAATAGTAATCTAAATGTTCTATGTAAGCCTTGCGGCCTGCGCACAAATCCCATGCAGATGTTTAATTATCAATTTTGGATCTCGTCAATGATAATGATGAAGAGTGCCATCACGAGGTTAACATGGATGCCCGGTTGCCTAACTGCATTTTATATTTCTTTTTATTTTCTTAACAGAATTTGTAAAAATAGTGGAACGTGGCCACCATGAATATTGATAACTGATACTGATTAATCTTGTATTCTTTAATGGTTAATTAATTGGTATAGTGAGCAATAAAAGTTAACGTTACAAAATTTACTATGGTAAAATACAAACTGTGACAATATTTAACTGGCAATGGCAAAATTTAAAGTATACAAATTAGCTGAACAGTGGAACAGAACTTTTGCAAAACGGAATCTATGTCATGAAGGTACTGAAACCCGCTTACAGTGTTCATAAAAAAACTTGACTACCGGCCGGGTCAGGCGTCCGGGCGAGATCCAGCAAAATCTGACATATACAGACCTGCAGTGGACGGCTCCTACGGGAGTCGCCCACATGTTAAAACATCTCCCAGATCTTTAATTAATAATAAAATACATGAGCCCTCATTAACCAAAAGATTAATTAAACATAAATTTCCCAACGTGGACAGATACATCCGTCCAGGCATGCTTAAGACAGAAACAAATTTAGATCCGACCCTATTTACCGACTCCCCTCGACCCAGGTGGTGCATGACCCTGGCCGAGTTTACACTCTCAGAACGAGATAGACATAATATTGATATAGGAGGCGTAAGCCTTACAAATTACAAAATAACATATGACACCCATTGTCCGTAAATAATTGTCCAAACTGGAGCGTCTACACGAGAGTCTCAAAGAGTTTATCGGCCACAAGATTTAGGTTTAATAAGGTTAAATTTCACCTGGTTAGTAGCGTGGAGTTAGTGGGTTCCGTTGGGTGTATCTAGTCCATCCTTCCGGCTGACATAGCTGACGAAGGTGTTTGAAATTACAGCATCTGAGGCAGTTGTTCGGCCGTCCTTCCGGAGCGGGGCAGATTTCCGTCTACATCAGAAACCCTGCACAATTATATCTGGGATTACTTACAAGTTAATAAAACACACTACCACATTTACCAGCTGACATAGCATGGCCTGCCCAGTTTACAAACTCCGAAAATTGACTAAGTATAGAACCCCATTGAATGTAGTAAATCGCTTCAAAATAACCCCATTAAATATTTTAATATATAATATGTCCAAATATAGTCACTCCATAATAATGATTATTTTAATTAACAGTTATGCAAAAGTTTTCATGACGCACTTACTCACCCTTACAGGAATTAGCAACTTGTAACAAGTCCGTGATGTACACGGATTTCAGAAAATAACTGACTTACGCCCCATCTTGGTTTAGTGACTTCAATAGGATTATTACTACATTAATATAGCACATTATTATATCATTACTGCTAAAATCGGTTAACCAGGGTTGAGATTAAACATACATGAAACAAATTTTAACCTGATAGCCGCCACGTGGTAATGACTCACTGCAATGTTCATCGCAACGCATCCACCTTAATATCAAATAAAAACAATTTTTTTTTAAGAATAATTAATTTATATATATTAATAGACTTACCGGAGGTCACGTAGGCTTCTACTTATCCATAGAAGTAGCTGGAAGACGAAAAAACTTCTACATCTACTCTGTCAGCCGGGGACCAGATGATAATGCGCCGAGAGCCAAAGTCGAACTGTCCAAGCCGGCAATTAAACAAACAGTACCTAATCTCCGACCGAGAGCGCGCACGCGTCGGCAGCGGGGAGAGAACACATAACACAAAGTTCAACCATACGTAATTGTTACGTACACTTCGCGCCGTCCAAAACGTAAATTGTACTCATTCCGCGATATAGAGGTACACCGCCGCGTTTTTCCCAAAACACGGCACACCACGCTTGTTTGTTTACATCAGGATTGAGCTAAGAACAGAAACAGTATACACTAGAGTACTATAATTACCTCAGTGAAGTTTTATAAGTTACTTAGGGGAAGGTCGGGTGGTATCGGACACCTTAGCTTTTCTTAAGATTTATTTTTACAGACTAGCTAGAATCGATCAGAAATACATAATATAAAACTTCAATCTCTTATCCACACACTGCGTTGAAGCTGTTCAACTAAAAAAAATACTATGATTTTTTGGCAAAAAAGAAAATTACAAAAAAATTAGCCTTTCCAAAAAGTGGAGGGTGGTATCGAACAGAAGTAAGAGTAAAGTAAAAATTACTTTATTGAGTTTTTAATTAAAACTATTGGTCATGAATACACTTTTTAATGGGTGTATAATTTATATTACATAAGACAAAGGAACTTAGACTATTAGACTACATGAGTACAAAATAAACATTGTAGAAAAATGGCAGTTTTATGAGAAAAAGTGATACAGTTTTTGTTCATTGTTTTGCTTCACAAATGTCACAGTAATAAAAAAGGCTGTCCCCTTCAACATTGGAGCAGTTTTCATGTGCCCATCCTTTGCAGACATGACACTGTATCCAATCTTCATCAAATGATTCTCCACAGAAGATGCAGTTGGTAACAGAAGCAGATCTTGTGTTGAAGTCGTCAAATTTAAATTTTTTTCTTGCTGTTTTGTCACGTTTCCCCTTTGATATCTTAATCGCACCTTTGCCTTTTTGTTTGATTTCTTTCAACTTCTTTTTCTCTTCTATTTTAGCATTCTTCTCTTCCAAGAGTCTTCTTTCCTCTAGAAGCTGCTTTTTGTAAGGTGAAGATGTCAAAATTTCACTTTTTTCACTGCGACTTTTTCTTTCTTTGTACTTCACACTTGAAGTGCTTGGTAGTGGTGAAATTTGTTCTAAGATGGTTGATGGTTCTTGGGTCTGATTGTCTGGTTGGCTTGAGGCCCCAGGTAAACTGCAACTTGTAGAAGTTCCAGCTGTTGAATGCTGGTCTTGTATTTGATTGATAGGTTGATTCAAGGGTCCAGGTAAACTGCAAACTGTAGGTGGTTGAGGTAAAGCTTCTTTGTTAAGATTGGTTGAGGTCTGACTCATAGTAGTGGACGTCTCTTCTACTTCCTGTGACTGGTTATAGAGTGAAGCAGCAAAATCCAAATCACAAAATACATTGCGATTCAGTGGGTAGATCCCTGTGCAACTGAATCCAGATTGCGCCAGTTCCATCCTGCAGATTCTGGAAAAGGCAGTGTTGACCAAACCAGCTATATCTTTAAGAGATATTTTCATGTTAGGATACTTCCTCGTCCACAATGAACATGTCTCGTTGTAGGCATTTTTGAATGGTTTCATAAGTGACCTGTCTAAAGGTTGGAGTCTGTGAGAAGTGTGCGGAGGTAAACTTATCATGTGAATATGATGTTCCTTGGCATAAAGGATCACATCAAGGTCCTTGTGGCTTCCATGTCCATCCAAAATCAACAAGACAGGATTTTTTTCATTAGGGTTTACCCGATCAACAAAAGTGTGTAACCATTTCAGGAACCCCTCCTTTGTGATCCACCCACTCTTTTGCTTTTCAAAAATACTTCCTAACGGAGAATCTCTTTTTAAATCATTGTCAATTCTAACACGTGGAAAAACAAACAATGGAGGAATGAATTGGTCACCCGTTGCATTTATGGACAAGAGAATTGTCATGTTTCTGCCTCTCTCTCTGCAGAAGTCAGCTTCCCAACCTGTTTTTTCCCTTTTATGGACATGACCTTCAGGCTATTTGTATGTACACATGATACACCGGTTTCGTCCACATTGAATATCTTAGATGGGCTGAATTTGTGTTTGTCCATAAGCTCAGTCAGCTTGTCAAAGAAACCAGTGACTTGGTCTTTACTGAACCCAACTGCACGCTGTAAACTTGTCGACTCGGCAGTCCTCAAACGTAAGTCCTGATGTCGGCTCATGAAGTGATAATAAAAATCTTTTCCCGCCATTTGTTTCTCCTTGTTGAAGCGGTGATTAATTTTTAGCTTTTAGTCCTCCCGTACGTCGTACATCGCTGGATTTCGGGGAGGGGATTTCCGTCCGGGACCCCTTCGTAGGCGCCCAGGGTCCTCCGTCTTCGCGACTCTGCAGAGGCTACCAGACTTCTCTACTAGAATCCTCTGGAGGCGCCTGGGGTCCAACATCCCTCTTCCGGTCGGTGTTCGTCGCAGCCGGGGGTTCCTGGCGATGTGGTGGTTATCTAGTGTCAAGGTCGGTATCGTTACAGTCGATGATGTGGTAGAATGGTAAGAAACTGAATAATTTCGATAAATTATAAATTTCGTGCCTTACTCAAAATATGAAAAAAAATTGATTATTATTTCCGTGGTTACGGACAATTTGTATTTAAATTTATTGGAAGTAATTCAGCTGTTTTTTACTTCCATGTTCCTTAAGGAAATGGAAGTATGGTGATGGCAAAAAAAATCGTGTTCGAGATTATTGCAGATTCTGATTGTACTACACTCAAAACATGAAAAAATGTCGTTTTTCGAAAAGTGTCTGTGTGTGTCTGTCTGTCTGTGTGTCTGTCTGTAGATTTTTTTTCTATGGCAAACGATAACAGCCGCAAATTCAAACAGAATCAAATAATTTTTTGCATACATCCCTGATTTGTAGAGTACTCAAGACCTATTGTTTTCGGAGAAGATCGGTTAAGGGAAAGGGGTAGTTTACCGGCAGCGTTTTTTTTTCAAGGGTAATTTTATTTGGCAAACGATAACAGCCGCAAATTCAAACAGAATCAAATAATGTTTTGCATACAGCCCTGAATTGTAGAGTTCTCAAGACCTTTTGGTTTTAGTGAAGATCGGTTAAGGGAATAGGGTAGTTTACCTGCAACATTTTATGTTTTTACAAGGGTAATTTTTTCTATGACAAACGGTGACTACCGCATATTCAAACAGAATCAAATAATTTTTTGCATACATCCCTGAATTGTAGTGATCTCAAGGCCTTTTGATTTTGGTGAAGATCGGTTAAGGGGAAGGGGTAGTTTACCAGCAACCTTTTACGTTTTAACAACAGTAAAGTACTTGAAAATTCATTTAAACTTTTTCAAACAATGGTAATTGTTAAAAATAAAATAATTTTGTTGCCAGGCAATAAAATTATAATTTTTTCATTTTAATGTAAATCATGTATGGGAGAAAATATATCGTTCGTGGCAGGCAAACATATCTCAATTATGTAATGTTTACGTTTCCATTTTATTATTATGATTACTGCAATAAAAAGGCAGGGAACACACACACACACACACACACAATTCGCGTTATTTTTGGCCTCTCTCATGTTCATTTTCTTACATTTGCACGCTTTTTAAATGGAAAGTGCCGAACAACATAACGCGTGCAAGCCGAAAAATTGTCCAGCGTGGATAGCGATTTGCTTCCTGTGGATCGCTGGGCAGTGTAACTGCACGTGTTTACAAGGGAACGATTCATTGACAGAATTTTCGTCTTTAGGGAATGAACCCTCTGCAAAATGCTGAGGGTCCATTAGTGACTTTGGAGCGCTCCTACTTTTCCGCGTGTTTGTTCTGTGAAACGTACACTGTAGATTCGCAGCTTTACTCTAAGCAACGCTCAATAGGAAATGTTGAAAATTTTTGTCCACGGTGTACCCTCATACACACTAAGCCTGCTCTGATGTTTTAATTACGGACATCATAATATTAAAACTTTGGAAACTTGAGCACTACTTAATGGAGATCAAACATTAACTTATACAAGCCATTAATTTTATGCATATTTTTTATATATATGTGTACAACGTTATCGGCAATAAAGAAGTAGTTTTTGTTAAAATTCCTTCCCGGGATGTTTGGCCGTAGTCCAATGTTTTCTACAAAACCAGACGTTTCGGCAATGCCATCGACTTCCATCATCAGTGAAAATCGAGTGCGATAACGTGAGGTGGTATACGTTAGTGACCACAGTACTGTGGTTAAGGCTGAAGCAGTAAGTAGAAAGAAGTAGTTTCTATGGTAATATTTCATTTCTAAAATGATTTTAAATATAAATCTTAGAACATGGAAGTTATGTATGGTTCTCTATACCGATATTTATTTAACACTTTATGTACATTTCTATTTGTTTGGCATTGTGTATTGAGACTGAAGGTAACGCGGTACCGAAATCTTGAATCAGCAATAAAATAGGGGTTGATTTACGGGGGAGGGATCCAACACGTAAGAGAAATTCCCCTTTCGCCGCTAAAATTTTATAAAACCTTATTCCATAGTCCTATTGAGAGAAAATTATACAATTATTTTAGTTTTTCTCTTAAGCTTAATTTTTTTCTATACAATCAAAAACGGTGTTTTGAAGCGTCCTGAACTGTATTTTACATGTTTGATATGACTTTTTTTAATCAGCGAACTTTTTATTATTAGATTGTAGACTTTTATGCAGATCTCCACAACTCCACTTGTTGCCTCTGACGAGTCAGTCTGATGTCTCCCGGTAAGCGCTTTCGAACAATTCATTTTGGTTTTCAATACGATCTGATGATTTTGATGATGATTATTAACTAATCGTTCAGAAGCGCTTAACAGGAGTCTCTGGACTAGTGGAGAGCATTAAGTTATACAAAGTAAAAAGAATTTTAAAACAGTAAATGTTTTCTTACGCTTACATTACACAATATCGGCTAGGCGTTCATGGGCCTACTTACAATGTTTAATTTGCCACCCTATGTCTGTCTCCTATCTCAATGTTTCCAAATAATCAATAGTCACAGTCGATCTTAAACAGAATTTCAAGTGTGATCTTTCGCGAGCTGCAGTTGATATCGTTAATACAAATGATATTCTTAACGTTATTGTGGTATTTGGGAATGTTGAAAACAAATTATTTTAAATATAATTATTTCACTACGACTCGGAACACAAAACTTTTTATGGGTAAAAACCTCTGAAGAAGCATTTTAAAAGTGAAAACCCGTTCAGGTTGTAAAGTAAAGCTTTTACGTTTTTACCCATAAAAAGTTTTGTGTTCCGAGTCGTAGTGACGTACGCGCGTACTCTAAACGAAAATAGAGACTACCCTAAACGCCTTTATTACAAAACAAAAAGAAAAAATAGTACAAGTTTACTAAACAAAATGTTCCAAATATTTCCAAGAAGCATTGAAGAACGTGAGAAAATGCGAACGTCCTTCGTGAGAAATCTCGAGCAGCTGGAAGAGCAGTCGTTATACGAGTCTTCTACAGCTACTGCACACCAATGGGTCTGTTGTACCAACTACCACTTTGCAAGTCTCATTTCTCCCAGAGAAATCCCAGAGTCCTCTTTCCCTTGGCTACTGGGCCTACCCCGTTTCAGTCGTCAAGATCTAGTCTAGCAACTTTTTGGGACAACGATCCTGAGACATCCATTCCACACGAGGCCGTAGCGTACGAGGTGCTTTGTGTTTGCGGTGTCTAAAATTAACTTGCCTCCTGATATCCTCACTTCTAATACACTGGAGCCTAGACACCTCACAAGGCTTTCTTCCACAAGTCCATTTCCACTGCTTGGAGACTTCGGGAGTTTCATTGGTATATCTACCCAGTTGCAAAGCCACAGGTTTCTAAGACGATAGAGTAAATCATATTTTTGGTTTTGTGGGTTACTTTTCCACTACAAAGCACAGAATTCAGCCTCCTTATCACCACTTTACTTTGTTTTATTTTGCAGTTGATACCTCCATCACTTTTACTATGTTGTGATGACGTCGCCTAAAGATACCTAAAAAATCCACTGTCTTTTATAACGTACGAACCCACTGTCCTATTAACTCTTCACCTCCAATAACCAGCTTTTTGGTTATCCAAAATTTATATCGAGGCTCCAAAATCTGTATTCTTCATGGAATTTTCGGTCATGTAATTGGAGTCCTGTTCGTTCAATGCTACCACAACGTTTTCATTCGTGAAGACAAGCGTGTAAAGGTAATCGTCATCCATTAAAAAATAGTGCCTTGAATAACACTCTTAAAAAATCTTGAACAATATTAAAGGTATTTCGCATCCCTGTCTCAAAATCTACTTAAATGTGCGTTAATATAAATTTTGAACAAAATAGGTTCTATGTGACACCCTTACCTTAAACCTCTTGTTATTGCAAAGTATTATTCTTCTTCTACTGGCGTTACAACGTAATATGGGTTTCAGCCTCTTCAACGATTTTTCGTCATTTAGCCCTCTCATTACATAGCCTTCTCCACATCTTCTTACCCCCATATTCCTCAGATCCTCCTCAAAATACTCGATCCATCTCTTCCTTGTGCCTTCCTCTTGATCTTCTACCTACTGGTTTTCATTCTAAAATTTTTCTTGGATTTTTGTGATGTTCCATCCTCATTGTGTGTCCCGGCCAGGCTATCTTCCTATTGCAAAGTCTTGGACACCTTATTCCCAATTTTAACAGTACTGACACACGCCTCACAAAAGTTACGTACTGCTGTAATCAACCACGAGTCCACGGTGGGGAAATTGGGGAAATTTTTCCCAACCCCTAAATGCTCATATCAGTCAAAAATTTTTTTGTTGTCTTGTGACTGTAGAATGGTTTAGTGACTGTGAATACGATAGTGTATAAAATTCATATTACTTTATGTAGATTAATGGTTTTACTTTAAAGTGTAAATAACTGAACCCCTTACTACCATGGGCGGGGGATTTCAACTATGGAATTGTAGGCGCAATATCTTCGAACTTTTTTTTTATAGCAAACTGAGGTGAAGGCTTCCACCTAGTTTTTTAACAAACTAGAAAGGCAGGAATTATTGGCAGTGTTCGGGTGGAGGCGTTGGCATTACCTCAGAAAGACATGCTGGAGACAATGCTAACCTGTAACGGGCAGAAAGGTAGGCAAGCGACAATTCTAACCTCCGAACGAGACGGAAAAGCGGGTTAGAGACAATGCTAACGCCGAACAAAGAGAAAGATAGGCTCTCTAGCCCGCCTTTCTGCTCGTCCATCTGCTCATTCGGAGGTTATATTTTTTGCTAGCTCTTCAAAAGACACACATACATAAAAACACACACACATCCACAAACGTGTGTAAATACATGCACGCACACAAATATGAAAAAATTAAATAATCTGGAGGGGGCCTCAGTTTTTCTACTGCTTCCCAAGAGGGTTAATCCGGCACTGGATGTGATAATTCCAGGGGAAGTTCTTTATTTTACCAAGTGGTTAACTTTACATTACATAAAGCATAATAAGTTAAACTATGCAAGAAAACTATATTTTAAAAGCCTTCCAATGCCTTGTCAAATACTGCACAAAGTTACGGCTCACTGATTTGTAATGTATTTGATAGATAAATAGATAGATGGGGGACCAAGTGCTCCCTTCCACCCCCGAATCCCGCGCATGCTGATTACCGTGTTAATTTTTGTTTAATACATACTTTAAACGAACAGTGTGTGTTTTAAACTGTTAAGTGAACATTATTAAAAGAACAATGAACTGACAAACACAGATATGATTTTATACTTTTACGTTAACAAGCTTTGTTTAGTTGATAGTAACACACTGTATTTGTATCTTCACTCATTTCTACTTTAGACATGGTCCAACGTTTCACAAAATATTCCCTCCCCCACAAAAGTTAAAACTCCCCCCCCCCACAAATAAAAATTACTAGCTGTTTCTGCCCCTGGCTGTGACGTAAGCAGCGATAACACCAGCTTGACGCATGACTGGCTAGCGCTTTATACGACTCACAAGCAAGAAAAATTTAGACAAAAGCCCATGACTGGTCAGATAGGGTTGGGCCACAAGGCCTTTGAAAGTCCCGTAAAAGGAAAGAAGCCTTGGGGCTGGACATCAGTTTGATTTATTTGTTGGCTTTACACCCAACGCGCCAATGAACACCGATATTACATGAAGACCTACGAGGGTAAGTCAGAAAGTAAAGGCAAATTTTTAAAAAGGAACTTTTTATTGTGAAAACAAGATGACAAGTAACATCATTTCTCTACATAATCTCCCTCAACTTCTATGCACTTGGTCCATCTCTTGACAAGCTTCGTAGTTCCGTCCTGGAAGATTTGTGGCATCGTGCACAGCCACTCGCACACCGCCTCCACAACCTCGTCATACGACGAAAACTTGGATTCACGCAGGTGCTCCTTCATCGGACCAAAAAGGTGAAAATCACTTGGAGCTAGGTCAGGACTGTACGGCGGATGCTCCAGCAGCTCAAAACCAAGATCTTGAATTCACTGGATCGTTTTCCCCTCAGTATGAGGACGGGCATTGTCCTGAAGCAAAAGCACGCCTTTTGAAAGTTTTCCTCGCCTCTTTGTTTTGATTTTGGGTTTCAGATCTCGGCAGTAGCTCACAGTAGCTGTCACTATTCACTGTTTGACCTTTAGGAGTGTAATGAATTAGAAGTGGACCTTTCATATCCCAAAACACTGTCATCATCAACATTCTTGCAGAAACTTGTCTTTTGAACTTTTTTTCCGTAGGCGAGGATGGATGTTTCCACACCATACTCTGCCGCTTACTCTGTGGTTCCAAGTGATCGACCCACGTCCCATCAACGGTTACTATGCTACTGAGAAACTCTTCTCCTTCCTCTTCTAAACGCCTTAAATGTGATTTCGAAATTTCCAAACGTTTCTGTTTGTGCTGGTCTGTCAGTCGATGTGGTACCCAACGAGCACACACTTTGCGATAATTTAGTGATTCGTGGATGATTGCAACTGCTGAACCGTGGCTAATGTTCAACGGATGCGCAATATCATCAATTTTGACACGACGATCATCATGAATCATTCGCTCAACTGTCTCGATATTCTTGTCTGTCTTCGAAGTTGATGGCCTACCTGAACGCTCTTCATCGCAGATAGATACACGACCATTTTTAAAGCGATTTATCCACTCATAAAGTTTGCGTTCACTAAGACAGCTCTCCGCAGGTTTAGTCCCTTCAGAGTGCAGAAAACGTACGGACAACGGGGCTCATAATAAAATGCCCTGAAATCACTACGAATGGAGCTGAGCACTGAAACAACACAGCTAAAGAGCAAAAAAACTTTGACGTTATGATATGTCATTGTTCAGTCAGTGCTGCCATCCATTGGAGCAGGGAAAATAAAATTTGCCTTTACTTTTTGACTTACCCTATATTAGCCTCATTACAGTGGAGACAAACAACCGGTATAAATAGTTTCCTAACTAGGTATGTACATGGGGTTAGCGCTTCCGAATAACACACCATTTTTATATCCGTCATTGTTTTTCTTTTTGCGCAATCGTAGTTGTGTGTACACATTCTTTTATCACGTCGATTACTTTTACTCAATTATTTGTTCCTTTGTACATTGTGTGTCCTAACACACAATCGTGACTACAATTTTCCAAACCTAATATTTGATATGCATTAATATATGCCTAATTAAGGCATTGTTAACGCACTGACTGCACCTTGTTAACTCAGTCATTAGGTATTATACAAAATTCGGTTTGGTTCTAATGTTACAGACATGTTATGTTCTCACTAAAAGTGAATTACCACGGTAAAAGCGTTTAGAACGTAAATTATACTTTTCTTTCTTTTCATTTTTGCACAACGGGTCTAAGCCGCCAGTTCGCCATTCTCTCGTTATTTATTTTTGTGGCTGTTAGTTTTTCTTTACGTCCTTAATCTATCTTATTTTGGATTTTTCTTCATATGGATGTTCCTCTGACTTTCGCTCTAAATTCTTTTTTTTCCTATTTGTGTCCCATATTTTTATGACTGTTTTATAGCGAACAAACATTTGTTTTTATTTAAGGATTTTACTATAACTTTATTACCTCTAACTTATTCAGCGCGTGACTAGTCTTTAATTGCCTTGAACCGACCGTACATTTTCTTAAGAATTTTCCGATCCAATGTTATTAGAAGCTTTCATCAGCCCTGTTCAGAATTTAGACTTGCTCAGCAACTACAAGATGTGGAGTAGATTCTTAAGCGTCTTCTACCTTGAGCTGCTGCTGCTTCAATAATTACTTTGAATGTTTCGCCTTTTTTTTCTTTGAGAAGTTTGAGGCTTGGCGCGAAGGGCAAGTCTCAGACTGATCTGGGGCAAGCCACCTTCAGCCGTATGGAAAAATGAGGGGAGTCGCACGCCAGTGCGGCCCGTAGCGGAGAAAGTGGAGGCACCCAGGAGAAAATGTAGTGCGTGGATGTGTATTTGTGTGTTAATGTAGTATGCAGAGCCAATGGGGCGTTGGAAGAGGCTGATGGAAATGCCAAAATAAAAATTTTTAAATGACAGCCAAGACGGGTTTGTGTAGCGCAGGACGGAATAGATGGAGGTCAGCGTCAGAGTGTCATCAAGGTTTGGGCGGGGGACACAATGGAGAGTGCTACAGACAGGCTGAGCACATAGGGAAAATTAAGGAGTTTTCAAGCCCTGGAGTTTTCTTGAGATCAAGAAAGATGCAATGTGGAGTATGTATGCAGGGTGGATTTAGGTATTTTTCTGTCTGCGAGGATTTCTGGGAGGAGGCCCATCGGCAGTAGTAAGAAGACGGTTAATGAGGAAGGAAGGTCTGCGAGAGTTCCGGGTAGTTCTATTGATGGAAGCTGCAATGAATTAGAAGGAAGCAAAGCTTCCTACTTCCTGTTCCCAGTTCAATTTATACAGAAAGGAGTCTAGGTTGGGAAAGAGTTTGTTGAGGGCATACAGATCGTTGTTGCTGGTTTTGATTTTACGAGGTCTACGGTAGATGAATCGAAGGGCTCGCCGTTCAGTAATTCTGTAGGGATTGAGAAGGGCAGGATCGGCAGTTAGAAGGATGGAATGAGCGTTAAGTCATGATAGGACAGAGACAGGTTGTGTAGATACGGCTGAGTAACACGCTGGAGCAACGTTCGTTGCTCCTGAGCACTTGAAGAGATCGAATTCGTTGGTGGGCTAGGTTTGAGGTTTGTTTCATATGTGGTCGCCAGATAAGCTGGGAGTCAAGCGTGACGGCCAGATTTTTTGCAGACACGCTTCGAGATTACTGAAGAAGGCCCTACGCGAACTGGAGATTTGTGGAAGTTATTCATGTTACATCCATGTTTCTCCTTGAATAACGTACGGCCGGTGTCAGTTGAATTTAAATTATCTGCCGGGCTGTTTGGGCGTGGTCCAATGTTTTCATTAAAACCAAACGTTTCAGCAGCACCACTTGCTGCCATCTTCAGTGGATGTATTGATTCAAGCTAACGCGGGGTGTCGTACGTTACGCCCACAGTACTGTGGTGAAGGCTGAACGCCGATGTTTAGGGGGGAGGGACTACCCAACCAGTAAACGCTACTGGCAGCCTAAAACACTTGAGAAACCAGACCCGCACAAAGCACTCCGGCACAGAGTAATTCTACTCTATACTGGTAGTATACAATAAACACAGTAGATGATTCAACATATTCACTGATTGTGAATGATGATGACTGAACTGAACAAAGAAAATTCAGAGAACAGTTTGATAACAGCTAGATGCAAACTACCTGTACGCGCCACTTTCGTAACCTCACCGGAGAAAGTGCAGCTGGCGTTGCATCATTACTGTCACCTCATCGACTTTCACCCTGAAGGTTCGGTCGGTAAAAGCACAATGTGTATGGGCGGTCGTACTGGTGTATGGGCCAGTTTGTAGAATACGTCATAGTGCCTAACTCTGTCGAACAGGTTTTGGTCACGTGCAACAGGACTGCGCCTGTGGACTGATGCCTATCGATGACATCCTCCAGCTGTGCAACAATTCTCAATAGTTAAAGAGTAGTCGAGTGCGTTTGCCGAAATCCGAACTGTTACTCGCGAATAGTGTCGTCCACCAGGATCCAGATACGGGCCAACAGAAGCCGTTCGAACACCCTCGAAACTGGGAGTAAGAGCGATATGGACGGTGGCTTTTAGAAAGTATGGCGGTTTTCGAAATCACTGTAACGTTTGCGGTCTTCTGTAGCGGGGAAAGGATAATAGCCTCTTTGTGAATGTTATTTTAGACCTACACGATTCAAGGCTACCTCTTCGTATTCTATTCAAGTCTTATTACTTAAAAACCAAACTAGAACACTACAACTAAACGTCAATTCAACTTCGCATTTGCCCCATATCGCATTTACTGACCACATAAATAAGAAAAATTGACACCTTCTAACAAAACTACACCCCTTTGCTTTATTCTATAAACAAGATACATAGCAAATCCACTTTTAAAGTGATGACCGGCTACACTAGCGCAATACTGATTACATGATCTAAAATGTCATCGGTAGTTCTATAATGAACTACACAAGTTCAAGCACCCGAAATTCATTTACTAAAATCAACAAGATTTTTAATTCGTTATTTTCTTAATTTTTCCAGATTAATTCAACAAGTAAAAATTGTAGGTTTTAAAGTCCGGAATCTGATTGATTAAGATTATCTGGGTTGTTAGGCCACGGTCCAAAACTGTTAAAATTGTAATAATAATTATTATTATAGAATGGAAAAATAATAATACGTCAACAAACTTGAAAAACTCAACAAACTCAACAAAACCAGACTTTTCTGACGTGATCACGACGGCCATCTTTAGTTGTGCGGAAAAGTTACTATTACTGAAGGTCAGTTTGCTGTTGAGTTTTCGAGAGTTTATGGACTGTTGTGAATTCCATCTATAATAATAATGTGAATAATAACTTCAATTTTAACAGATTTTAGTGAAGCGGAGTTGATTAGCGCGGCGGCCTCAATGAAGACTGGGAAGACTTCATTAATTTATTATTAATCATTATTATAAAACCTATAATTAGTAGTCATTTAAGCAGGCTACTTTATGTTTTCTGGTACTTTCCTAGGGTTTGTAAATATCTTTACTTAGGCAATCATACAACAAGATGATGGGAAAAATATCATGTAACATAATACCCCCCCTGAAAACGGGTTATTTCAGTAATAAACTGATTACTTAAATAAGCTGATTTATATAACAAGTGCTTCTCTTAATTTTCATAGTATTTTTTAATTTCAGCTTCATTGCACACGTCCTTTACTTTACTAGTTTCTGGAATGGTCAATTCATAGGTATTATTCCCTTTATCTCGGGTTATACTATACGGTCCTGTGTACAACAATAATAATGTTTTAGCTATTCCTTCTGCAGAACTAGGCAAATGCCTGTTTTTTTGTAACACCTTTTCTCCCACGTTGTATTTTAAATCTTAGTTTTATTCTTTTCTTCCTTTCTCTTCAGTAGTTCGGCTTTGTGTAGAACTCTATTGTGTATCTCTACATTGCTAATTCCTTCTTCTCCATTAGAGGAACTTCTATTAATGACGTTATTTCTCTTGGTGGTGGTCGGTTAAACATGACTTGGTATAGATTGGCTCCTATAGTCTCATGGTGTGCCAGGTTGAGGAATGTCTCCGCTGCTTCGACATATTTGCTCCAGTCCCGATGTTCTTCGTGACAATATGTCTTCAAAATTCTACCTACTTCACGGAGAACTCGTTCTGCAGGGTTACTTTTGGGGTGATACACCGACGTCTTGTATGTTTTGATTCCCCTGTTTAGTAATTCAGTTTTCCACCTCTTGCCTTTGAATTGGGTACCGTGGTCTGTCACAATAGTTTCTGGCTTCTCCACCTCAGGAATGTACTTGGTTATTATTATTTCTAGGATTTTACGGGTTGTAGCCTTACTTATAGGATACAATTTAGAAAATTTTGAGAAATGATCAAATATTATCACAATATACCGGAATCTACTTCTTCCCCCACTCTTAGGAGATGGGCCACATATGTCCATTAACCTTTTCTTTTGTTCCACACTGATTCCCTCGGTATACCCCCTTTCTTGAAATGACAATATTTCATGCAATTTTTCCTGCCATAACGCTGATTCTGTTACGATTTCTTTATCTCCTATAGGTGTCCTTATTATTTCCCTAACGTGGTATGAATTCTTGTACTGAGGGGCTCTTGAGCTTCCTATTATCTCAGCAGTCCATTCATAACCTTCTGTGCTCAGTGTCATTTTACCACTGGCCAAATAATCGCTGTGTGCCGCCGTAGCGTGTCACACCCTATTAACACCTTAAAGGGTAACCCTTGGGCTACCAGAAACACCATAGGAATTCCTACTCCCATACTCGTAACATTCAGACTTACTTGATGTTTTATCGTTTTGTTTTGTGTGCCAGTCGCTCCTATAATGGCAATGTTATTAATGGGCAGTGTGGGTATTTTTTCCATATTCAACTCTTGTATTCTGTTCGACTCTAATTTATCTATTAATGAAATGTTCGCTCCCGTATCAATCATAACTTCAGTCAGCACCCCATGTAGTTCCACCTTGATGTATACTATGTCCTCATTCAGTTTAGCTTCTTCCATGGTCATCTCTTCTAACAAATCCCTTTGTATATTTTTTAAATAAAAGTCCCTTATTATGGTTATTGGTTCGTTGTTTTTATTATCTGGGTTTATAACTCTCCTCATCCCTGGGTCCGCTTGCAGTGATGGGTCGTCCATAGTTCTCACTGCGGCCTCTCGTTTTCCCTATTTACATCACTGTTGATTGGTTGTTCTGGTTCACTGGTGTTTTGGTTTCCAGAGGGTATGTCCCTTCTTCTATCCCAGCTTCTGGATCTCTGATATTCTTCACCGTGATCATTCCATTGTCGCCTGTTGTCGTCGTCTCTCCCATATCGTCTGTCATAATTTCGTTCATTGTTAAAGTTCTGACTCCGTCCTTGGAATCGCCTGTTCGGTGTGTTTCGATTATAACCATTTGTTCTTACATGGTTTACTTGCTGTCGATTGTCGTGTGG
The DNA here is from genome assembly GCA_034769895.1 of Magicicada septendecula. Taxonomy (NCBI): domain Eukaryota; kingdom Metazoa; phylum Arthropoda; class Insecta; order Hemiptera; family Cicadidae; genus Magicicada; species Magicicada septendecula. Next base: position 506,439,383 of record CM068369.1, on the reverse strand, counting down.
TTGCTCCTTGTTCCTCTCAGCTCGATCCTCGGGTCTTCGTCGACTCCTTCGATAATAATCTTCTTGCTCAAAACCTTCTAAGAGAGCCTCCATCTCTCCAATCGTTTTTATTTGACCACATCTACGAGCGCGCACAATATCTTCTCCGAATTGGTACGACAATTTTGCTATAAGGCACTCTTCGGGGATCTTAGGTTCTAAATGTCGGGCAACCCAGACTTTACCCAAAAAATAGGCAGTTAGTGTCTGTCCTCTTACAGCATCATACTTGCCAGTGCTCAATTGTCCCTAACAATATTCTGTATGGACTCCGACCAATATTTTACTTTAAAAATTTGTTTGAATTCATTGTAATTGTTAACTTCGTTCCTTACCGCCTTCCACCAGTTATCGGTAATATTTTTGAAACTCTCATCAAGAAGATTTTTGATCATGTGCCAACGATTTTCGTTGGTTCTGTTTAACCATTCTTCTAGCCTCTCCAGAAATTCTAGAGGGTTCTGGCGATAATATCTAAAATTGATTACGTCTCTATTTTCTCCTATTGGTATAGGTACATAGCTCATTGGTCTATGTTTTAGTATCTCTATTTTTTTCTTAAGATTGATTATCTCCTTCTGTTGTATTTCTTCTATTTTCTCCCGGTTGTCTGTCACTTGACTTTGTACCTGTCCTACATTGGTTTCAACTTGATGGTAATGTTCATCTACTTTATTCTGTAGTATCTCAAATTGCTCTTGCATATCTTTTTAAAGTATTCCAGTACTTGTTTTATTATTATCTTCAACGTCAATAATTTTATTTATAATCTCTTCGCGGAATTGAATCAAACTTTCATATGTTTTCTCAACCTTCTTGTTGGTTTCTGTGATCCTATTCATTATTTCTTCTCTATACTCTTCTAACGGTTGTTTCACTTGTTGTTTCAATTCCTCTTTATTCTTCTCACTCTCTTCCTTCAACTGTCCTTCTAACTCTTTATTACTTTGTCTTATATCCTCCTTCAACTGTTGTTATAATGTTTCATTATTGCTTTTGATTTTTTTATTTAATTCTTCATGATCTTCTTTCATTTGTTTCTTCAATTCCTCATTATTTTGTTTTAATAAGGTTTCATTATCTACTCTCATTTGTTTAAACTCTTCTTGGTTACTGTCCATTTTCTTGTCCATTTTTTCAATATCCTCCTTCATTTGTTTAAATAATGTTTCATTGTCTTTTTTGTCTTCGTTACTCTGTTTTTTCAACACTTCCTGTAGCATTTACATTATGTTATTCATGTTGATACTTTCGGTTGTTTTGTTCAGTTCTGGTTTGTCCCCTTGGGCATCCCTTACTATTACTTCCACTTCCTCAACTGGTGTCGCTTCCTTGCCTTCCATATTTAATTCTCCTCCAGCTTCTTCCATCCGTTTTGCTGATGTTGCTCTTCTTCCTTTCATTTTTGTTGTTTAACCGTAGCCGCCACTAGAGTAGAAATTGCTATAACACTCACAATAAGAACACAAAGTTATTCTATCTCTAGCCTCACTAGTTGGGCTCCAATTTGTAACGTACTAAATAATGATCTCTATCGTATGGTTTACTAGCCACGAGTTGTTTAAGTCAATTTGTAACATACACATTAAGAAAATGTAGTTTTTTATTATAAAATTTCAGTAATTTTAAGGATTATTATGTTGTCAGGGTAATGTTTGTTGAGCGCCAATTTGCAATCGTATGTTGCAAATAAAATGTATTGGTTAATCTGTAATTAATATTGCATATATCACAAGGGTTTCTCTTTCCTTCTGATTTTTATTTTTTTTATATCTTTTATTTAATATAATACTATGAATGCTAATTCTCAGTAAGGCAGATTCAAATCTTGTGCCATACTTTTCTTGTCGGGAGTGTTACCAACCTATGCCAGTTTATGAAAAATTTACATTCGATTATATGTTATACATAATATCATATACATAAAACTATCAACTAAGGAAAGAAAGGAAAACCTATTATATGATGTTATTTAACTCAAATCCTTTATTCTCTTATTAAATGTTGGTAAAAGAAAGATATAATTATTAACAACTTCTTGCCGGCTGTTCTTTAAATTTTCTCAGAATGGCAGCAGTTACTCCCACCTCCCAGGGTATACAATATTTGCATTTTAATAAATGCTAAATAAGATACACTTAAAACTGTTTTACGTTAGGTCCTTTTGGCTACGATATAAACTACAATGATCTTCGGAAAAGTACCAAAATACATGGACTTAGAATTAAATACAGAGTGTCTTAACAAGAGTTTATTACTAACTTTACAATGTTCAGTGTCTTTAGGTTATGCAGAACTACGTATTTTCAATGTTTAATACACTTTAAATGGTCATATTACCATACATTAATAGTTTTTACCATGAAATAAGACTGTTTATTAACTATTTTCCAAGTGAAAGTTAAAATATAATTTTAATCAAAAAGTGTAAACAATTTCTTTGTCAAGTGTAAACTTGGGACAATAAGGTAACTTCTTCAGTTTAGTTATTATCAAAAATACTTCCCTTCCTGGATACGTTGAATTTATTTCTTCATATGTTAATCGGCTTCCTTCTTTCGAATAATGGTTTACTTCTTTCTTCTAAATATTCGATCTTTTAAAATGATTTAACTTTAATTACATTAACTGTTATTACACTCGAAATATGTTAGATTGGTCTCTCGTTTTTTTATATCATCCTTTCTCGTTCAGTTCTAATAATGGAATTTTTTAATTATTTTATAACATGTCTGTTGCTAAGGCCTATAACTTAGCTTTCATTGGTTTGAACTGTATCATCTTGAGTTACTATGGTTCTCTCTGAGCCTCAAAATAAACAAACTTCTAACATCTTACATACAATTTTCTTAAAATTGTTATAACTTTTTTATATGATCTTTGATCTTCAAGATACTAGTATCTTTAAATTTCTGATGGAACACTGATTGTTTTTATATCACTTTTGATTAGTTTCCATTCCATATTTTCAGAGTTACTAGTTTACACTTTTAACTATTTGTACAAAATTATTTATAATTAGTTCTTTTTTATACCCTTCACTTTACTAAAACTATTAGATACAATCAATAATAACATAGTTCAACATGACATTAATTATTCTAGTTTTACTATAAACTCTTTTCCAAATTCCTTAACTATATAGGCCTAACATACCTAGTTTCACAAATATCTCTATTATTATAATTTTTGTACCCTTCCATTAACATTAACATTTGTTTAAATAATATTACAGCATATATTAGCAATCAACATCAAACAATTAATTACTAACAACTATTATGAAACATATTGCAATTCTTATTAAACTTATGGATCCATTCCAGTTTTTACAAAAATAATAAAATTGGTATTCACATGGTAAGTAGTCCCCAAAACATTGTCCTCCTTACTTTAATATCTCAAAACATAATTATTCTAACATTCTTTACTATTAACTACTTCCATTATAAACATACCACAACTCTTATTGAACGTATGAGTCAATCTCAACTTTCACACACATAGTGGGATAAGTATTAACATGGTAAGTATTTACAAAACATTGTCCTTCTAGTCTTACTAACTTTAATATTTCAAAACATAATTATTAAAACATTATTTATTATTAATCATTATTATAAAACCTATAATTAATAGTCATTTAAGCAGGCTATTTTATGTTTTCTGGTACTTTCCTAGGGTTTGTAAATATCTTTACTTAGGCAATCATACAACAAGATGATGGGAAAAATATCATGTAACAATATATATATATAGGTATCGCTACGAACGAAAGGGTGGACAGTGTGTACAAAATTTGCACGTTGTGGAGGATGCGTCACAAAGGTTACGCTTAGGGTACGTCCAGACAGGATCCGTCTTGTCCGGCAATCCGTCTTTTCAGGCCACTGCGCAATGTGCGTCTTGAACAAACCTACCTACCTAGTAAAATTCGCTAGACATGAATCAACCGTTTTCGTGCTAACGGCGCATGTTACGAATTGCGCATGCGTCAGCAGAGTAACAAAACTCAGTTTCCTCCGAGACGCTGTGAAGATTATTATATGCGTAATTTTCAAAAAACATCAGTATTCATCAAAAGTATAGCGTTTAGTTTCATTTAGTTTTTGCTTTTTTTCCCGTTTGTCGACTGAAATGGATCAGTCTGGTTCACCGTCGACTTCTGTGCAAAGGAAAGTTATACATATTCAGAGTCGGAAAATAATTTATAACGTCTACAAGTTTATGAAATCTGAAGGCAAAGAAACATCAGAAAGAAAATTACAGGTTGGCTCAGGCGTGTGGTGTGTCGCTAAGTAGTGTTTTTAGAAACATTAAAGAAGCATCCGCGTATACGTGTGATACAAAATCTTTCAGCACTCCCCATAAAAAACGTCCAAGAAAAAAAGTAAAAACCGATATAGACAATTTTGACAAGTGTACTGTACTATTCGACGAATTATTCACGACTGTCACACAACGGAAGGGGAAAGCCCAACATTAAAAGTTATTTTAAGAATTTTACGAGAACGAATGAATTATAATGGTAGTGTATCTAGTCTTAGACAAATTATTCGACAAATGGGTGGAAACGTGCTGAAAACAATAGAAAACTTTTAATAGAGAAACATGACATTATAAACTTAAGAGTAGATTTTATATGAAAAATACAGCAGTACAGAGAAGAACGGCGGCCTATAGTGTACACGGACGAAACCTATTTTCACAGTTCAACGTCAGTTACAAAAACGTGGACAGACAGTGATAAAAGTGGCCTAAAAACTCCAATAAATAAAGGACAGCGGGTGGTTGTAGTTCATGCTGGTGGTGAAACTGGGTTTGTATCCAATGCTCTCTTAATGTTAAATCGGGTTCCAAAAAAGGCGATTATCACAACGACATGAACTACGAAAATTATGAAAAGTGGGTGAGTGAAATGTTTATACCGAACTTGAATAAGAACAGTGTAGTAGTAATAGACAATGCCTCGTACCACAATGTACAAATAAATCCACCTCCAACATCATTAACAAAAAAGGGAGACATGATTAACTGGTTACAGAACCATAACAGTCCTTGTAGTCCATCTATGTTAAAACCTGAGCTCTATGCACTAATTAAACAACATAAACCAACATACAAAACTTTTAAAATAGATGCTATTTTGGCAAACCATGGATATTCCGTTTTACGACTTCCATCTATAAATTCTATAAATTTATAAATTAAATAAATGGGTTAATTATTAAATATGTAAATTTAATAATTTCTCAAATGTATCTAGCCCTTAAGTTGGACGCCATTTATAAATGTTAATTTATAACTTTTAATTGCATATTTGATTAGTGGTAAATTATAAATGTCAATTTATGCAAATGTGTAGTAAATGTAAATGTATAATCACACTTGTGGTAATTAATATTGTTATTGTGTTTGCTCTTAAATACAAAATTGAATCTTATCTACGACTCTGACTATCTATGCTCATCAACACATACGTGATATCATTTAATAGATGGTAGTCATTGATTCATTTATTTAATTGAACACAAGAAACTCTTAAAATCTATTTGTATTCCTTCAAACTTTAGGTTAATATTTGGGTTGCATTGGTAATAATGAACGCATATTTCTGATCAACTAAAATACTAGTTTAATTATCACTCATAACATATTATAATAGTACATAGGTTACGTCGCTGTACCTGAAATACATACATATTTTATAATAAACAAATACATGTCTCAATATATGCTGAAAACAAAGAAAACATACATACATATATAAATCAAATAATATTACAATTCAATATTCTACTTATTTAATGCGTTCATTAAATCCCAACTATGCTTTTGTTTATACGTTCATTAACTACTTTATTCAGATTTATTCATTACTTTTCTTAATAATTTTCTCAGGTGTGAATTCTTTGAAAGAAACCAGGTCAGTAGAAGTTACTAATTAGAAATAATTATAATAATGGTTACTTGTTTATTGAATATCCATTAGTTGTTGACGAAGTCTCGTTCTGGTGATGGAGATGGCTCGTAGACACATTCCGTCGGATGCTGCTTTATCACAACCACTTAACACTTTATTCTTCCGATCACTCGCGTAGGCGTTTGTATATGTGTGAGTAATTGAAGTTCAGTGTTCAATCAATGTTTCATCTTACTGTGTATGCTGTGAGTTCGTTTTAAAGTCAATATACCTGTCTAGTTCCATTTGTCGCTGCTTCATTAAACGTTCATATAATTTATGAGTTTGTTTAATGTTTCGTGTTCATTATGTTGTTGATACACAATATTAAGTTCAAATAATTTGTATGTCGTTAAGTGATGCTGTCTGTTGGTGTAACGGTCTGATTGCTCACTTGGTGTAATTTTCACTAAGTCCGTTACTGCGCACACCGGTAAATATCACTACCGCGATCTGAACGTATTATTAAGTCTTTTAAGTTACTTGTTACCGATCTAACTTCCGAACTCGAGTTAGCATTCCGCCGTTTAATGTACTCTTCTGAACTTTGAATAACTACTAACTCCGAATGATTTGAGTAAACGATTGAAAGTTTATGATATACCGTCTCTCGCACTTGAAGTTAAACTACTTGATATTTTGAATGTAAACTGTCTGAAAATTCTGACTGTAAAACTTTAGTATAACTGTTTCAAAAATTGAGTGTAGACTGTCTAAAAATTGAGTATCACTGACTCCCTCTGTCTTGGGCAGATAGTTTTTATTAATTCGTCCCTACTCAAAATTTTGTCTCTGGCGCGCTTCACGCCTACTTCATTTCGAGATTGGTCAGTTTTTGATTTTCTTGGAAAATACTGTCCCACCATGTCAAGATTCTACGTCATAGTTCTTCCGATAGGTTCTTCGTTTCAGTTGCTATGGAAACACCCCTCACCATCAAATTTCTCGCTGGCTGAAGGCCTCTGATAGGTCCTTAGGTCTCCCTGATTTCTGCCCTGACGATCGTTGACCCGCTTCGAAGAAACTACGGCTATTAAACACTTGTCTATCAGCCTATTGTCTGAGTAAACTCTGCGTTTCTATAGATTCCCATTATCTGTACTTACAGTCTCCTTGGCGTATTGTTCTATGCTCTAACCCCTTTTTTCTGGCTATTACTAATTTCGAACATCTGCTGGTCGTTGAAGTCACCCCAACTTTCCCTTCGTAAATTCTTGTCTGTCAATTAGACGATACCTCCAGCTGCGTAACATGACTGTAGTCTTTGTCAGCCTATCTTCCAGTATTGTTTCTTAAGGTGCAGCGCATCCGTTTCATTGTAGTATGGAGTCTCACTCGTTTTTGTCGTTTATCGTCTACTGACGTAACATGGTCAATATCTGCTACAATTCTCGGTACGGGTGTGAATGTCCTTACTTACTTTGTTACAGCTGCGGAGAGCAATAATTCTGGACGAAACTTTCCCTGTCATCTAACGCCACCAAATTCTATAGTTGGATTGAACTTAATGTGTTTCTATTGTCAAGTCAGCAACGCTTCACTGACACCTTCTCATTACTCCTTATTTATTGCTCCACCATAAGTCGTTGACACTGCCTCGTGTGAACGTACTCTGCCGAGGTGAAAATTTAAAAATTTTTAAAATTTTCTGCTCGTTACACATCCTACTACCCGGATCTTAATCCTATTGAACTGATTTGGGCAACCGTGAAGGAGCGTGTTAAAAGAAAGAACGTGAATTTTTCTGTAGACAGTGTCATAAACTTAGCGAAAACAGAATTTGATTGTTTTTCTCCCGCAGACTGGAGATCAAGATGTGACCACGTCATGAAAATTGAAAACGACTACGTGAGATCGGACCAAATAATGAAAACTGTGACAGATCGTTTAGAAATTAATATTGGACGTGATAGCAGCAGTGAAGACGATTTGAGTGATAGTGATAGTGAGAGTAACAGTGACAGAAATATTAGTGGGGTGGAAGAACTGACCTAAATAATTGTAATTCCACGTAAGTAAACGAGCTCTATATTACTTAAATAGTTTTAGTCTAATTGTTGCATTAATATTGGTCTCTCCTGTTATTTATGGATAGTTTACATCTGCTTGTTTAAAAAATCACACACGCAATCATTTTACATGCAAGGCTTAGTACTTACTCAAACAAATTAAGATGCCATAGCAATGTGGATCATATATTACTACGTTTTTTCGTGATCGTAACATGTACACAAAATGTTACACATTCCAAAATATACAATGATTGTTGATGTCTAGGCTCGACTTTGGAGAAACCTTGCAACAGACACAACATGCCAAGTCACTGTTTACAAAATAATGGTAGATTAAAAATTTTGTAACTCAATGAAACCTTTATATTGTCTCTTTTTGTTGTGTCTGACGCTTGATTCGTCTTACAAAATGTCCATGTTTACTGTCTCGTGACGTAATCAAAATCAAAACTTCCCTACAACAAAATTTTTAGTGTTTAGTAACTTAGTAAAAAAAAGTAGTGAATTACATATAAAACGTACTAAAATGTAAAAAACTGAAAAACAATACAAAAATAAATTATTTTAAAGTTATATGAATAATTGGTTAGTAAAAAGTAAGTTACACACGCGCGCGCGCGCGCGCACACACACACACACATATATATAAGGGGGTGTTGGGAGGGCTGTAAAATTTATTTTGGTAAAGTATTTAGTAATATGGTTAAAAATGTAACTAATGAAATATAGAAAAAAATGAATGTTTCCGAAAACAATAAAAACGTTAAAAATTAAAAATTAAACAATTGAAAACATTATAAGAATGCATAGACAATAGAAAATTAAGCAAATAAAGTTATAAAATTAAAAAAAAAGAAAATAATTGTGAATCGACTAGGCAGTATAACTGCTTTATCTCAGCTGTCATTACAAGCAATATCAATTTTTAAATTTGTTTGAGTACTTTTACAGGGGAAAACGTACATTTTTACTGTGTTCTTTCATCTTTAATTAAAGATGCGTAACTTCGGCGCATTAGGTAAAAAAAGTTAATCCGTCTCAAAATAGATTACTTATACGTGCGTCTTATACACCATTCAAAGAGTAGGCCAATATTTTCTACTGCGTTAGTAGAGATTTTATTCTCTCATGGCTTCCATTGTTCCAGACTCCTCCCCACTACAACCTGTGAGCTGCTTCATGTCTATTTAATATTACTATACCTAAGCTAATTGGCAGTGGCCGCACAGAATGCGTGCGCCTTATCAGTCTTCTCCGTCGAGTCCGTCATCCGTCTTATTTCAAAACAGTTTGTTTCTAGACGCAGAACGGACAAGACGCAGTGTCTAAAATGAGTATTGAGCCATCCAAAGAAGACATTATTTCAGGGGTGTTCAAGTATCTGCCTCTGTGGGATTCATCCCACAAAGACCACAAGTATCGTAATGTAATCCAACGTATCTGGAGAGATTTAGCGACGGAATTAGGAGCAGACGAAGGTATGTAAATAATGTTATTAATAAATGCATTTAATTTAATATTGATACAGTATTAAATAATATTGACAAATATTAATAATTCATTATAGCAGAAGCAGAATGTATTTATTTACAAAACGCAAGCACGTGGTAATAGCTGAAGGTGTCTTTGTTCTATTTCTGCAACAAACGGTATTGCCATGGAACTTCTCCCTCGGGACTACAAAAGTACTGTGTGAATCTCTGCCTTATCAATTTCGCTGAAGTGGTGTAACGGATGTTGTCTCACAATCAGCCAAAGTGTCTGTTGATGTTACACCGTCATGAGTCATCACAATGTTATGAAGTAAACAGGCTGCTTTAACTATTGACACAGACGTTTCTACACTTGTTTCTATAGCGTTATTAAGCACTTGCCATTTGGCTGTAAGAATTCCGAAACTGCATTCTACCGTTCGGTGGGCTCGTGACAGTCTGTAATTGAAAATTGTTTCTGAATCCTCTAGTGATTATCTCGGATATGGCATCATGACGTGTTCCATTAATGGATAAGCTTCATCGGCTACAAAAATGTACGGTGTTTTATATGTTGTCCCCGGTAAATACTCATCTTCAGGTATATTCAGGCAATTACTTTGTAGCTGATCATATAAAACAGATCGTCTGAACACTCCACCGTCGCTTTCACTACCGTAGGCACCAATATCCAACACAGTAAATTTGTAGTCCGCGTTACTGACTGCTAATATGTTGATGGAATAGAACTGCTTGTAGTTATAATATTTGGACCCAGATCGAGGGGGGCACTTGATAGCTACGTGCTTGCCATGCAGGCTGCCTAGGCAGTTAGGAAAATTCCACTTTTCTCAGTATTGCTTTGCTATGAAAAGCCAAGTATCAGCTGTCGGTACATACCACTTAACAGATCCCATAGTACATCACACGTTTCCTTTACTATTTCTGCGACAGTACTTTTCCCCATGCGAAATGAAAATGCCAGGGCCCGAAAAGAGCTGCCTCCAGATACCTGAAACAAATTATTTTGTTTTCGGAAAACCTCAAGATGAAATGGCGTGGAATACGGGACTATTACAGAAAGGAGCTCAAGAAGCTGGAGAAACCCCGATCAGTTGACGGAGCTGATAGCTATTCAACCTCCAACTTGCCCCTTTCCCCTCTGTTATCATTTTTAAATGATTCAATGTCTACTCGGCCCAGGACAACAAATCTTGAGTCAACAAGGAGTGAAGATGCACTTGAGCCAGCCCAAGAAACTACTGAAAATGCTGGTAACGACTCCATTACGGAATTCAGTCCAAGAGCAGGACCCAGTCAAGACATCACACAAAACCCAAAGTCGACATCTACAGAAAGAAACATGCAAAGGCAAGCCCTGAAGAAAAAAGGGGCCGATCTGTACCGACAGTCCATGTTGGAGCTTGAGGCTAAAAAACTCAAGCTTCTCGAGAATGCTACTAAAGATTAAATTCCAAGAGATGCTGTACAAGGAAATTACCGGTGCCTCAGTGGCTGACGGATTAAGTAAACAACACTACTCCACTTCGCCAAGTACTACAAGAGCATCAACATGGAATGAACTGACTGACACTGGCATGGGTGACTACCAGACACAGTTCTCGTTCATTAATAACTCACAGTGATTTGCCATTATTTTGTATCTATCTGTACTTAAATTTTTGTTTTTAATGAAAAATAAATCATTGAAACAGTAAACAAAAATCTTACCTTAATGTAACTGCTAGCCTTTCCTCTGTAGAAATTGGATCGCGGAAATTTAATTTCACTTTTGACAGTCTGTCTCGAATACTTTCATGAATAATATCAAAACAGTATTTCGATATCCTGAAGTACTCAGAAAATTTTTCATCGTACATCAAAAGTTTCGGAAAGAACGTATGGTATTCGCCATACCTTCGCCTGTCATTATTTATCTCATGACACCAACTTCTTACAAACTTAATTTCAGTTCGACATTTTCACAAAGCCGTAACCTCCGGCCTATCTTTCTCAATGCCATGGTGAAGACTGACAAAACGTATGACTGATCCTGTATGGCCACGCCGTATAAAACTGATAAGACGCTGTCGTATAAAACGCATCATGACGTGTTGCAACGGATCCTGTCTGGACGTAGCCTTAGCCGTCCAATCCGTCTAGGCGCTAACGTTTTACGTAGTTATATTGTATCCTCCACACTGTCCGAGTGCTACCTATGTCTGGTTTGACGTCATTCAGTAATGTGTGAGCGACATATACATTGGGTCACCTGTTTTATTCAGTTGTTTCTTCTTGAAGTTGTTTTGCCTTGTTTTTGTTTAGATATAATTTTTCGTTCAATAAATATAAGTGTATTTATTATTTAGTAATGTTCATAATTTCTGTGTAAATATTGTAACAAGACATATGAGCCCAATATTTAAGTAACCAAAATAATTGACTCAATAAGACACACCAAGTATTTAAGCTAAAATGCCAAGAATGAAACTACATGAGCAACTCATCAAGAAGAATAAACTCACAACACAGGAGTTAATAAAATGTAATGGTAAATAACAATAACAATAACATATAAGAAGAAAGAAGATACAGCAAACAGTGATTATACTACAGGAACCAATAACCCAATAGATTCAGTCAGTAAGGAACAAATGAAAACAAGGAAGAAACATACTACGAGAAAGACACCTAACAACCATGGCATAAAATATAGATTCCAAGAGCCAGTCAACTATAGATTAACATCTTACCCGTATAAATAATAACTGAAGAACTTACAGATTGAAAATATAGACAATACCTGACTAACGTAGATGACCCATATACAACTAATAATATTGTAAATGAGTAGGACATCCTATATTAGACAAAGAGAGGAAGTAACAATAATGTTAACATAAAAGAAACTGTAAATAAAAGCATAATGACATGTTGTGAACAGCATCAATGTAATATAAAAGAGAATTAAAATTGTCTCATAATTATAATAATTGTTAGTCAAGTAATCAAAAAATCATGTAAGATAGAAAAAAGAACTAAATAATGAATAACCAGTTGTCATTAATAACATTAGACTTGAAAAAACAAGGCTAAAAAATGTAAATTTGTATCAACTCAATACACCCATTGTTGCCACAAATAATAAAACCACATAACCTCGATACAGGTACTTTCCACCTGATTTCATATTTAGTAGTAAGTAAAACATATCTAAACTAAAATATTTTGTACCCCAAATCAAGTAGAAGTAATAAGGTTTCTACCAAAACCAATATCAGATACCAAGAGTAATCTTTATATAAGAATTCAAGTAAAGAAAGTGAACAAAACCAGCCAAAATGAGATTCACTATGTGAAACATAGTCAAAACCACATTGTAATGCTAAATAGGAATAACAGAAGGATACCTATGTAATAAGTAAGATATAAAATCACTATTATAATAGCATAAAAGAATTATAAGCAAGGACATAATGTGTAATAAGAATAAATAAGCACACCTGTCATAGGACACCAGATGTAACTACTATTATCCAATGCTATACGCTAAGGAACAGACTAGTGTGTTAAAAACACAAGACTAACTATCAATATACTACTACTAGTAAACTATTCTAACTAAATAATGGTCTGAAAAGACACTACATTTCCAAATAAGAGTTAAATTAAAGGTACACTTCATAGTGCCATATAGAGGTCATACTAATGACAAAAATACCAAGGAATAACAATATATTCTAACAAACAAAGACAAACAGTAGTTGTAACAACTCAATGTTTACAACTGGGGCACTACAGAAGTTACCCAGATACCTTTTGTAATAAATAATTTCTAAATACAATTAATAGACTCTTAGGCTAAATCAATGGTAGCATAAGAACTATATTTTGTCAATAAATATAAGTAACAAATAAGTGAGAAGTGTTGAAGGACTTGGAAGGCATGATCACAAGGAGATATGATTGCCATTAAATAGTTTTAATTTAAGAATAAATAAAATTAATAGTGAATAGTGTAATGTAATAATCTCAAACATTAACTCCCTTAATAATGAACGGAAGCACACCATGAGTGAACTCTAAATAAAGAGCCAAGTGTTACCAATACAGTGATAAGCTTAGATTTTAAATCTATGCCATAATAAGAAAGTTATTACAATTATAAAATATTTGTGTCAAATAGAGCAAATGTTTATAATCTCAAACCCAGACTCCCCACGCTAAGAACAACAATTAAAATATTGCGCGGAGGGGGTATGTGCATCAAATTAAAGATCGTCAACCAATTAGATCCAAGAAATTAGACAATTTTACAAAGATCACAGGACGGAACGGCAGATTGAGATGCCATTTCGAGACACTTTTTAATCAACTTTAGAGGAGAGCAGACGGCTACTCGACACCGCAAGGAAACAGCTGTTTACATAATTTGTGCGCGTCACAGTTGTCAACAAAGCAACATAACCTAAATTTGTGCCAACATAACTACACTAGTATTGAAGATGTTTTAAGTGTAACAGTGTGTTAATAAGGATTGCTAAGTGTATAATCCATAGCAATTCCGGGATTTAAAAAAGGGAGTACAGTGATTTTCTCAAAATTAGTTAAGAATTTGAAAAGACGATATAATCGAACCACATTCTAATAATGTGTATAAATAAAGTATGTAGATTATGGTGCATTATTAATATTATTCAATCAACAGTACTAATGACAATCCTCAACTTAAATTGAATATTCTATTATTAAGAATTTTGCAAACAATTAATCATTTATTATGTATAAATACTGAGTGTGATATAACCACACCTCATTAAAGTTGTTGTTTAATAAACCTAGATCAAACTAACAAGCATTCATAAGCGATTGAGAATTGTCGACTGTCTGAAGCAATTAACGAAAGTTAATGAAAAATGTAAATGCTACAGTATTTATGTTTTGTAATTTAGCGAGAGTCTACTACTATTACTATTTAAATATTTATGTCTATTATGAATAAGAAACTAAAGTTGTTAAGCTATATAAATATTACAACTAAACAATTACCTTTCACAGAGTCAAATGATGATTCAGATGTTTCATTCAACAACACTGTTTCAAAATATTATTTTATTGTTCACATATTAAATGTTTTATCAAGAGTTGTTTTAACGTTAGCAAACGTTCTTTAAATCATTTATTGTCGGTTGACTAATAATTTAGTTAACCTAAAATATCCAAAGCAGGCTTGGTTATAATTTTAAATATTAAATATTAAGAGATGATTGAGTTGTGATCATCCTCAAACTGCCTAATAACGGTAGAGTAAGAGTTCTAGTAAATAATTTGGTATTCTGTAAGCTAAAAGAACCCAGATATGAATTAATTCATTTAACTAAAAGCATTTTAATCACACACTGACGTTGTACATCAGTTTTACCACCCTGAGACAATTTTTATGAAACAAACAACTAATGTTACTTAATTTTGAACTAAAATGGTTAATGATACTTTAGATCATTAAAAAGAAGTGTTAAAAAGAATAAATTATCATTTTATACGAGGAAACGGAGTCAGTTAGTTCATTTCAGTAGACTAGGTTTTTCAGAATAGGTGAACGACTCTTATTGGATAGCTCGACACGCAGCGGCGAATTTGAATACGGTAAGTCAATCTACAGATTAGATTGCTACATCGACCCTGCAAGATCGGCAAGACTCACTACAAGTAAGTGATCATTTCTTACCAAATATTTATGCTTTCAGCGAGGAATCTACGTCACCAATTCGCCTAGTCGACGGAAGAATAACAAATTAAAATAAATTAACCGAAGTTTAAAAGACTTCGCTAACTAACTTCCAGTGCATTCATCGGATTTATTTACATTGGATTCAATGAATGATTGAATTGAATTGAATAAATCAATAAAAATAATAAAACTAAAATTAAACCTCAATTAAAATTTAAAAACAATTGAACAGTTCATAACACACCGGATCCCGTTTACTTACAAATTGACGCCGACAACGTGTGGCTATTAAACCAGCGACCCCAATAAATTGGTTTACTTACAATATGTATGTATTCTGTATAAACATACAGTTAAGTCGTTAATATAACTTTTCACGACTGATTTTAAAATAACCCACAACTCCAAAAAATTGGTCCTTGCAAATTCAGTGGCATAAGAAAAGACATTTTTTTCTTTTTAAGCAGTTGATTATAGGTTACTAGTATACTGACAATGCTACGTTGAATAGTCTGTAGTAGGTTGTAAGCATGTAACTGAATTAGGCTAATTAAATAAGAAAAACAATACTAATTTACTAATTTTTGCTTGCTTAGTTTGGTACACATTTTTTACCAATTATTACCTACCTAATGCTATATTGCAACGGTTAAAGTGCACAATTGAGAAATAGGGATTTTACATTCAATTAAGAAGTAATTTCCTTTTTAATTTATAAGTGTTGTGAATTGAATGCCTAAGCTTAAAGCAGTTTAAACTAATAAACACTGAACTAAGAGACCATTAATTTTGTTCTCATAAAATATACCTGAAAATTGAAACATTTCTGGAATACTTGTAAAAATATGTAATAAAGTAGGAGTACTAATGTAAATATTTGTTAGACAGTTACGTATTATATACGTACTGATCAAAATTAGGTTTATCAGCAAACGTAAATGAATTATGTAAAATGCACAATATTATTTTAAACCATCACTCGTTTTTACGCGGATGTAAACCATGACTTCTTTCGTTCATCAACCTGTCTGGTGTTTACAATTACATAACAGTTATGACTACTTATGCAAGGCTACACGCTGGATGAAAACGAGTTTGTTTAGTAAACACTTTTGAAGTGGAAGCCATAACAGTACTGAATATTAAGTCTTAAATTGTACACACAAGACAGCTGGTGTATGTTATTAAATAGTTCTCCTTGATAGTACAACATCTGACGACAATTGCTACATAACTTCTTGAAATAATTTGTTAGTCATCAGTACGAAAACTTGTACACGACAATTGTGGTAAGAAATTCGAACTAATCGATTATTCAACCGTGAATTGACCACAGGATTGGTTATCTGGATATTATCGAGGAATAGTTATTTCCTTGAAAAAGAATTAGTTTCTTATTAACAAGAAAAGCTAGTAATATCAGCTCGCCAAGTAATCGACATTTCTTTCTGAGTGAATTCCGTAATTGTATAAATTTATTGTTAATATTTATGTAAATACTGAAAACATAGAGATGGTTAATATTTTTAACATAACAATTAATTTGAGCAGGGTTTCCTTACAGAAGGCTTCGTTTTCCCTCGAGTAACAGTCTGCAACGAGACTAGAGATCTTCCTTCCATAAATTTTTTTATAAAGAGAAGAAAGTTTAATCAACCTTTTTTTCAATTTTTGTTTTTATAGATCTTATTTTAGGTCTCATTTCAGAATATGTGTTGTTATTAATTTGTTCTACTGTTTGTAACTTATGAAAATCTAAAACAATGAAGACATATCATCAACACGAATTTTATGCCCTGAAGGATTGATGCCTGGTACAGAAAAGCACAAAACTCAAGAGGCATAATCACCACGAAATCTCAGATTTGGCAGTAAAGGTTATTTCAACCAGTAAAAAAAAAATTATTAAGATTTGATAACCTTCTTAATTAAGCTTCTTTAATAATACGACCAAATTAACTGAACCAAAATTCAAGACATTTTTAGAGAATTAATATTCTTTAGAAATTATTTGTCAGCACTTATAGCCTATTAAACCAGATCAGACTTTTAGTAAGATAAGACTACCGTTTTGAATCCACGTTGACGCTGTTTGGTCACAATTAATTAGTATTCATGAATCGCAGCTTGAAATGAATCGATCTATCGTGTCGTCGTCATTTTGCTGTCGGCATAGTCGTTGTTTAAGTACCATGACAACAACGTAAGTATACTGATAAATTAATTACCACTGATGCCAACTGTCAATCCTTTCGACCGAGGGTGTATTAGATTTTTAACTATGTTTACACATACAAAATGTAATTGGTAATTTTATTCTGGTAACAGGTAATTGGTAACAAATATATAATGTAATTTACACATAGACATTACAAATTTTATGTCTGGTTGGACATCCAAATATTCTTGTACCCAAATTACTCTCGGTCCCAATTTGTTCTGATACCGATGCTCTACTGCGATGCAAATCGGTATCAAGACATTTTTAAACACATCACTTATTGTTTCCTGCCTTATGATTTTTTAAAAATTGAAAAACGTTTTTACTTTGTTGTTTTATTATAATTATCTGTAACACCATTCCCAGGTTTTAAAATTCTAACTTGAATATGCCCATAAGTTTATTTTTAAATTTCATAAAGATTAACGCTAGTGGTTAACCAACCAAATTATCATAATTTTATAATTGTCAAATAGATAAAAATGCTGACTTATTCATTCAACCTGCAGTTTAACACTGAATTAGCTACCTTTATTTTTAACTTTTAAAGACTTTATTTTATTAGAATTTTGAATTTCTCAAAATTTTCGTCTATAAATCTTTTTAATCACAAATATCATTGAGTACTTTCCAAAAATGAATATTTTTGTTTAAAATTGATATAATTATGTACTCCCCTTGTAACAATCTAAATTGAAATGTTTTCTCTACACTTAGTTTTCTAATAATTCATCACATTAAGGACAACATTTCAGTAACTATTTAAATTTATTAATATATTAATAAGAACCATATTGCATATATTCACTAAACTCATTTACCACTCCATAAATTAGAGGTAAAGCAAATGAATGAAAACGTCAAAAGTCATCTTCGTCATCATCAGCAAGGATTATACAAAAGTGGTTTGTTCCGGGTCCAAGCGGATAGACTAGAGCTAATAGTCTAATGCTTCTTCTAAAACATTCTAAACCACACCTCTCCGTCCTTTCGGCTTATAATTCAATAGTTGTTTGAGAATGCGGTTGTATCATAAGGTCATACGAATATGATGGTGTTTAAAAATAGACATGTCGTATAAGCGCAATGCGGATATAAAAGTGAAGAGGAAAATTATCGGTCGGCAATGAACCTATGAAGCATGCAGAGACATAGGTATTAACGTAGCTAAAAGGAAAGAGTATATTATAAGAAGAAATCTCTAGAGTAACCACCAACCCGTAATTTCAGTAAAAGAGTGTAAAAATATATAAATGAAGATACGGTTAACACAATACAGACATAAAAATGGAACTACACTATTAAGAGATAAGTATCCTTAAATAAGCAAAGCCAGAATACAGCAATCTGGTACAATACGAACCAATACGTAAATAAAATCTCAAACAATTAGAAACAAGTAGAAACAAAATAAAAATTGTAATGAGTTCCAAGTTAAAACATCACAAAAAAGTTTGTAATAAATACAAGAATGGACGATGCGAATATAAGATAATAGCGGAGAAGCTACGCCACAAAACCTATTCAAAGATAAACGCATAAAGAGAGAATACAGGCAACTTTGCGATTGACCTGGAAATCAACATTACCATGCAATATTAATAACTGCATTAGAAAAAATAAAACAAAATAATGCTGCTGTGAAAGACTACATACTAATAGAAATTATCATGTTTCTCGGTGAAATGGAAAAGTAAGTGATGTTAACAACTTTGAAGAAAACAGGCTACAATCCTGAAACTGGCTACATGATTGAAGAAGTTCAGTATATATGTCCTATACATAAAAGTAGCCTACTTAAAGGTCACTGTGACAGAATAATCTTATTCTTCACCTGCTAGTAAAATTGAGTTACAAGAATTCTATAACAAAGCATACCTACTCCAAATACAACGTGAACAAGCAAACGTTTTGCCATATTCTTAAATACATGCAAGATTTTAAAAAATGTAGATAATCCCACAGTGTTTCTCGTTACAATAAACCATAGATTATTTTGGGCGCCAGAAAATGTGGATAATTCTAGCCGACATTAGGATTTCGCAACACATAATCACATTAAGTAAACATGGAAGGGTAACAGAAAATCATTACCACAATCATGACAACAGGAAAAAGAAAGGTAAAGTCAGGGTTAACTCCCTGGTCACTGATTTTTTTAATGTAAAGAAGGGGTATGACAAGAATGCATTCTCAATCTTTATGATTTAAATTCTATGGTTTAAATAGACAGGAGCCACGGATGGATGAAAAGGAGGAATCGCAATGTGAAGTAAGAAGGTTTTCAATCTATAATATGCTGATGAGATAGTACTTCTTGATGCAAGCGAATAAGATTTTTATTTATCTGCAGAATGAAAAAGCCAACAACGATGTAGCGTTACAAAATAAAGAGATATAAGACAAAGTAATATTATCTGTAGACATATCAGATAATAAACTGCTAATCTACTCCGTACATGTAAAACGAATGGGCAAAGATTCCAAAAACACATGTTAGAGTGGAAACACAAGGGAAGAAGATTACCAGGCAGGCCATTGTATACTCGGAACTGAAAGGGGCCTTGAGACCACCGCGATCATTGGACATCAGAGAATAATGTAGTCTAATACGCAATTTTGTGGTTTGTGTGGTTGTGGGGGGGGGTGCGCGAGTGTGCGCGTGTGTCTTAGATGGGAGGGGGAGAAGGGGAGTTAGAAATTTGTTTATGTTATGAATGCTTAACCCTACAAATGGTTATTATTATTATTATTATTATTATTATTATGTTTTTACTATAAAATATTCATATTATTTTATTATAGTTTCCTTAAGGAGTAGTAGTACGAACACGTTTGGTGGAAACGTAAAAACAGACAGCTGATATACACATAAATAAGAGGTTGCATGAGTTCAGACGTTAGATCTGTATATATGTGTCAGCCAAAACAGTAGTACGTTTTGTAAACATACACTGCTGTGTCACTAAAACATTAAGAACGTGTGACCATGAATACTCTTTTTGGCGGGATTTGATGAATGAGAAATCTTATCTCTGTGCTGGAGACCTGTGACGTTACGCTGAATGTTGGTAGACACAACACATTATGACTACACATTCCTATAAAAAAGTGATTACTTTTTCAAAATACGTGTCCTCTTGTGTTTTCACGGAGTTATCCGACAATTACTTTCTCTCTCTTCTATCTCTCTATCACACGCTCGCGCGCGGGCAAACACTCACACACATATACATTGGTTTTCTCTCGTAGTGATTATTTCAGTCTTAAATACAGGTGCTCACTGTCTCCTTTTGTCTGCATGTCAGCCTGTCAATCTCGTTTCAGCCTCTCCTGACACTTTCTTTTTCGTACCCTTTCTTGCTGTCTACTAATTAACTAATCCTAAGCTAGGCCTCAAATTAGATGAATTATGTGTAATTTTAGAGACAATGAAGAATTTAAATGTTTTTGGTGTAAAACAGTTTGTTTCTCCCTAAATAAAACAAAAACTGGTGGTGTTTAGGGATTGTGCCCTTTACAGGCAACAGCTAGAGGTGCGTACACGCCAAATTCATATTTCGAATCTGTGTGTTGTAAATGTGACAGTATTCCTTCTTGTGCGTACTTCTAATCATATATAAATTTCTATAGGTGTTTTCTTATCATACCTACACCTGTACAAATATGAATGTAGGGCCTACTCATTACAGTATTCACTTCCACTTCCTTTGTATTTTGATGTTTACACTACCTTGTAAGCACGTACAGTCTGTTTTATCCAATATACAGTAGATGTGGTAAAATTTTAAATGAAGAAGAAAACTGCTACTTAGTAAATTAATATTATGTACTGTGCTTCCAAAAGAAAACGCGAGATAGCTACCGTTTTTCTAATTCCATCAATAGGCAAGAAAACAGACATAATATAAAATGTATGAGACCACATTAATATTTAGTATTTATCTCTTTGCAAGACCTGGCCGTAAATCATCAGTCGATCATCTCAAAGTAATGCGAAAAATTGCGAAAGAAACTACTGTGTATTTCTTTATAGCTCGCAAGGGTGTGTACGATGAATTATAGAAAAGAAACTTGTAGATTAATGTTTTTAAACAATGCCGTTTGGTTGCTAATCCCCGTCCTTATAACTTTCTTATATACTTGCTTTTGTATAGAAAAGTCTTATAAAATGGAAAGAAATTAATAAAAGAGAATGGAAAATTCCAGGGTGAGGAAGAATATTTAACGTTACGAATTATAAATCGAAGTAGATATTACAGCTGCAATAAAGAGCAGGCAACGAATTAGATCAAGGGCTCAAGAGAGAAGAAACGCGACGGAAGGCTGATTGGAATTCCTAAACTTAAATGGGAAGGAGGTATTGTATAATATTAATACTACTCGTAACCCCCGCAGACCTTCCTTTGTCATAAATCGTCTCCTCATCATTGCCTCCCAGAAACCACCGCTGACGGAGAAATAGTAATAATTAAATCTCTTCGTCATACTTACTACTATACTTACTGGCTTCCTTCTTGATCACTTAACATCTTACATTTTTTTATCTACCTATCCGGTATTTATCCCTCTCTTTTGTGTCTCCCCGCCTTACCTTGACACCTCTCTGACGCCTCCCTCCAGCTTTGGCTTCCTGCGTTACTCGACTCCGTCTTGGCTGTCCTTTGACTTATACTTTTATTACGGCTCTTCCATCTGTCTCTTTCATCACCCATTTGGCTCTGCGCACTACGTAAACAGACAAATACACATCCACACACTACACTCTCTCCTGAATGTCTCCACCTTCTACACCACCGGTCTGCGCTGGTGTGCGACTCCTCTAAATCTTCCATTCGGCTGAAGGGGGCTTGCCCCAGATCGGCCTGAGTCTTATCCTCTAGGACAAGTCCCAAACAACGCAAAAAACGGTATAATATACCCTACTGTCTACTATGACTGGGAGACGTGAATATGACAGCAGATATGCAAAAATATAGAAGGCTACAAAAGGATAAAGTAACGGTCCAATTTCGTATATTATGGCTTAAGTAATCATATTAAAAAAGATTATTACAATTTATTTTATATGCCACACAATACATGTGATAATTAAAATTTGTATTTATCTATAAATTTTGAAACAAATTAAGACCTAAATTAACATCAACCGTTGTGTATATAATTCTTTACCACAGACATTTCAGAATGTTTACTGATGTAAACATAATCGATAAGATAATGTAAGATAATCGATTTTTATGAAACATATAACCATTAAATTGTGTAGACTAGACACACTATACACAAGTATGATAGTAGCTTAATACAGCCTTTTTTCCGTGATGAAAGGCAAATTATAATATTGTGCGCTTGAGATGAAACTTTCTTTTTTTTACTAGTCCAACGTTTATGAAAATCTATTTGGCTTCATTTTTAAGATTATAACAAAACTTGCAATCAATTATAGCCTATCTCAAATTTAAAATGTTGGCCAAAATTATTTGTTACTAAACGAGTTTACTTTATTTTCTTAACTGAATGCATGTCAAATCCATTTATTATACATCGATTTTTCAATATAAAATTGGTCTCCAGATTACTGATTTGCGTTAATACGAGATAAATCCTAGATAAATGGTAGGTTTGATAAACCTTATTACTAAGTTTTAATGTTTGTTTACATACCAAGTTTTCAATAAACTGTAACAGTGTTAGAATAAATACTCAAAAATTACAGGTTTAATTACATACCTGTACCTAGTTTCTTATACAGAAGCAGTATAAAAAGTATTTTGTAAAGCTTTTTCACAAAATTATAACATAACTGAAGCATAAATGATGTTTAAGATTTTCCATGTTATGTCATATGAAGTTTACTTAAGAACCTGTTACGTTCAGACTTCCTGAGATACAATTAATGAGAAGAGCAAGAGTAATAGAGAGAGTGAGCGAGTGAGTGAGAGAGAGTGAGAGAGAGAAGGTCAAAATACAGGATGTTAACTGCAGGTGGCTACTTTTAAGGTACTAGAAAATAATTTTACTTATTGTAATGTAGACAGTTAATGGAACGTGAACCAAATGCGATAGTATCTATATACCAAGACGTAAAGAAGAAATGCACTAACTATAAATTATTCTATTTCTTAATGTAGAGTGCAATTACATAAATTTTCTTTTATAAGTTAGATAATAATATTATTTTTTACTTTTTTTTTTCACCGTTTAAAGAAATAAAAGCCATGGTTAGGAAATATATAGCGTTTAATGTGTATAGTCTATAAAATCCGTATAACAGAGTAACATTTAATATAAAAAATAGAACGTTTATTAACAAAACAGCAACAGAAAATGTAAAGTGTAAAATACGGTTATTTCTGAATACTAAATTAAAACAAAGGAAAAAAGTATTAACAAATGAAAACAAGATTTGTTATTCGTTAGGCGACCAATACTCGTTTAGATTATACAGTAAAATCTCGAAAACTTCACTGGACGCAAATTTTGTGCGGAAAACAAAAAGGGAGACATGTATAGCAGCACGCCTTACTTCGAGTTGGCTTTCTTACGTGGTTTTCATAAAAAGCGAGTATTGTTTTAAGCCCATGTTGGTTTCCACATGTACTTTTAGTTTGCATGTTAACCTAACAACATGGAATATATCGTATAGCCTTAAGTTTATTCGTTACTGTTAATATTGTTCTGTGGCTTAAAATACCTTTTGGTACTCTGCAAGAGACGTCACATTGCAACAAGGAGTAAGCCTACATGATATTCCCTTTGTTAATTATATAACTTAATTAAATGTTTGCCCATAATGTTTTGTTTAAGTACTGTTGAATTAAATTTATTGATACAAAATTTAGTCTCTTCTCTTCACTAGTTGTTTGACTCTCATCTTCATTGTTGTTCTCATCTAGAATCTGGTAAGTAAATTTTCGTCGACTAGGTTTTCAATACATTATCCTTTTTCATTCATTATATCAAAAAGTAATTCCTTGCTGGATTCGTGAAATTTTTACAACTCATCTTTATTTACGTAGGTCTCGAATGTTGTGACACCGATCCTTTGAAGTATTCTTCGATCTTTGTATGTATTTTTTCCGCATATCTCTCTTTGACTATGATCACAGGGATTCAAAGTTTTGTGTTTGGACTCCTATGATTTTTTGGTCTACGATATTATTATACATTTGATGTGCAAGAAAGTGGCTGAAGTTTGCATATTTTAACTTTCTGATCCCTCTCGAACGGTCAATGATTAGCCTACTGTAGACCGGGGTGACACGAGTTCTGTAAAGACAATCTAGAGAGTATCGCTGTATCTCTTCTGTACCGTTTTCCTTCTTCCATTCACTTTATGCCCACTCCATTTTTGTTAGTCTACATGTATTACATTTCCAACGAAAAACGATACTTCCAAAGAATCTGACCTTCTTGCCTGTCCTTTCGAACGGAGTACTGTTTCTTTTTTAACCGGACGCACAATACCCTATAGTTTAAGAATATATAGACGAAGAAGTGCATGTAGTTGCAGTGAGCCGAACGGACTAGACAGTAGATACCGAGGTTATCGAAACCTGTATTATTACCCCTGCAGCCTCCAGTATTACCTGTACTATTGCTACGCTACGTAACTCCATCAATTCCATGGATACCAGTCCATCTAAGAGAGGAATACAATCGTGAAAAGTCTAGAGTACATAAGTTTTCGCATAATAGGTTTTCATCTTCGTAAAACAGACTTCATGAAACTGGTTTGAGAGGCACACGTAGCTAGTTACCACGGACTCGCCAACTCTGCCTCAGATTCACCCGAGTTTTAGGATCTCAGATCACCTAGAGTCATATTCTGCGCAGTGGAATATATTTTTCCCGACATTCAGCGATGATGTCCCCTCACGCTCGAAAGTAGTACAGGCTAGGATGGTTCCTACGGTCCATGAAAGAATATCCACTACTGCACTTACCTACATACATTGGTAGTAGTCGGCAACCATATAACCACGGGTGGCCTCCCTCCCGGCGATCAAGCAGGGATCTCACAATAAGTTACAAGTAAATTGTCACTCATTACTTTTGTAATGTAGATCCCACGCCAAAACAGTTATGAGAGGCAGCAGACGTATCAAACATATGTGGCAAAACTAAAACTGCTACAAATAAAATTGTTAGTCAGGAACACAATCAGGCAAAGAAGAAGTGTTTTGTAACTTGGAAAATGACATTTATGGTTGTCAGTCAGTTATCCACAGTGTAATGAAGACAATTATCAAACGGTGAGGGAGAGAGTAGCAAATAAGTACGTCTACATGTATATGTAAAAGAATGAATGGGAAAAGACTTAGACTCACGGCTGAGATAATGGTCATACAGGTAGGTTTAACAAAGTAAAAATGTACCTACCGTGTTTACATGGCGTAAAGTTGGAAGAATTGACAAATTAATGCTCTAGACACAAAAATCGTAGTGCTTCTAGTTTAAGTGGTGGTGTAATTTTATCGAACATCTTAAAGCATATGTGGAATAATACATAAAACGTTTATGCAGAAAATGCATTTGAAACTCTACAAAGTGACAAATATACCAAAAGTAATGTATGTTCTAGCGATGTTGGTCGTACCAAGGCGACAGTAGCAGAAGACACTCATCACGGATTAGATGCTTTAATAGTATTCTGAGATGTAGGCCTACATTTCAAAATAAGAAGACATAATTGCATACGAAAATGGCTAAATTTCCATATGATGACATACGTATTTGAACGTCGAAATAATAGAAGAGGAACTGTGTTATCCTCAATTTCAAATTATACTGGTAAACAATAAAATTGGCCCTCGCTTCCTATTACGTCATCGTTCACATAGTAATTCAATACATGTACACTTAGGCCTGTACCATGTAAATTAAAGATTATAAATAACTAAATCTAATTGAATCTAATTGTTTTAAATCATTTAAATTTATTGCAATGATTGTCACAGATTAAATTGCTGTGAGTAGTGTGTAGGAGGGGGTACGGAAACAGTGGTGGACGAGGGTGGTGGTGGTGATGACGTCACGATCCTGACCTACCTCAACAGCCAGTGACGTCACTGAACCAACAATTGGGGCCATTGTTCTCCTAGGCCAACAACTGTTTCAGCCACGTGACGTCACTGGCTGTTGAGGTAGGTCATGACCGTGACGTCATCACCCACCCGTCTACCACTGGCTCGATACCCCCTCGTACTTGACCGTGTGTGTGTGTGTGTGTGTGTATGCGCGCGCGCGAATTTTTCGCAAAATATTTCGAACTCGTTCATTTCAGTCCCGGTCTCGTTCATTTCGGTCTAGCTCACGTTCATTTCAGTCCCGTTCATTTCGGTGTAGGTCGCGGACATCCCGGGATCGATGCCGTGGCCAGCTCGAGCTATTGACGATGCGTCGCTCTCGAGTGTCGAGACAAAACTGAAGGGGTTAGCGAACGAGCTTCGTTTATATAGACGGACACTCCCCCTCTTGTTCTACTAATGAGCGTAAGTACACAGCACGTATTGCACAACAACACGTAACTTAATAAGCAATGAAACCTGGTCTGGGAAACAAACGAGGAGGGGGAAAAATAACGTGCATATCAAAATCGTGTGTAAACACATAGAAAACAAGCAATACTTCATGTAACATAAACAAACCAGGTATCACCATTTAAGTTATTAACAAATAAGGAATAAAAATAAATAAGCAATGGTGATCCATTGCAATGTTGTAAACGTGTGCATGTAAATGCAAAATGTAAAAACTACCAACTGGAACTTTCTAAACACTAAAGTCCGAATGATTTGTAACAAGATTTATCACACAAAGTCCCTCTTAGTTAAACGACAGATATCAACAGTATCGGTTGGCGGATAATTCAAGTCTAGACAACAGTAAATTTTTATTCTTATTTTATACGAAAACATGTACCAAATTAAAAAAAAAAAGCATTCTGAAATAATCATTTTTGATTTGTATATAATGTGAATAAATCCGTAATAGACACTACAATTAAATTATTTTTAAAGTACACCCCATTAAACAATTTAAAACAAAGGCACACACTGTTGAAAGAAAGCAACAAAGAGAAACGGCTCTAATCCAAACAGAGGGGTGAGCTTGTTCCGGTTGTGAGGGAAAGCGAGTCCGTGTCCGTGTCCGAGACCCCTCCGCATGACCGAAGACAACGAACGCCAGTTTCAAAACGCTACCATGTGCCATCTGTACAAGAAGAGTATCGAGCGCGACGCGGGTGACAAAGTGCGAAACCATGATCACGTGACGGGCGAGTATTTGGGAGCCGCGCACAACGCGTGTAATTTAAACTATAACGTACCGCAACACGTTCCTGTGTTCTTCCATAACCTGCGCGGTTACGATTGCCACCATCTCATCCAAGAGCTCGGGAAATTCAAACACGACGAAATCAAGTGTATAGCCACGACCAGCGAGCGGTACGTGGCCGTGTCGCAAGAATATGCGAAAGACAAATTTAAAATATTACGACAGTGCATGCGAACGGACGGAAACAACGAAGAAGAAGAAGAACGCGTTTGAAATGATGGTCAAGAAGGGGATTTACCCGTAGGAGTACGTGACGGACGAAAGTAAGTTTGAGGACGTTTCTCTGCCCGCGCCGGAACACTTTTGCAACCGTCTAGCCGAGACGCCCATGTCGGACAAAGATTACGCGCACGCGCAAAACGTTTGGACGGCTTTCAGGATTCGAACGTTAGGCGATTATCATGATCTCTACCTGAAAACCGACGTACTTCTGTTGGCCGACATATTCGAAAACTTTCGCGAAACCAGCCTGCAATAATACGAGATCGATCCGTGTAACGTATACTCCACGCCGGGACTCGCGTGGAACGCGTTGTTGAAAATGACAGGAATTCGACCCGAACTACTACAAGATATAGACATGCACCTGTTCGCAGAGAGCGGGGTAAGAGGGAGTACCGAGATGGCGCCCACCAGATACGCCAAGGCCAACAACCCTTACGTACCGGACTACGATCGCGAACAGGAAAACAATTACCTCCTCTACCTGGACTGTGCAAACCTGTACGGCACCGCGATGAGACAGCCTTTACCTCACTCCGGATTCCGATGGCTGGAACGTGAAGAATCGACTTGTTAGATTTGAGTACGATAGGCACGGAAGACGAAATCGGTTACATTCTCGACGTCGATCTAGGTTATCCCCGCCGGCTACACGACCTACATTCGGACTATCCGCTGGCGCCGAACGCAGAAAAGTCGGTGAGCACGAGTTGTCCGCGTACAGCAAACGTTTCAAGTATCTGAAGAATTTCCAGTTTGTCGCCACCGGCGCTGTTGAAAAACTGATCACCAGCCTCGAGGATAAGACAAACTATATCGTAAATTACAGAACGTTGCAGCTGTACCTGAAACTCGGGATGGAACTGAAAGCTGTTAATCGCGTATAAGCGTTCCGACAGAGCGCGTGGTCATAGACTTTAATACGGAGAAACGGAAAGCCGTGGCGAACGATTTCGAAAAGGACTTCTTTAAACTGATGATCAACGTGGTGTACGGCAAATCGTTAGAAAACGTCCGAAAACGTATAGATTTTTGTTTAGTCTCCAACGAACGCAAAATGATAAAACTGAGTGCGAGCCCGAGATTCGTGCATGCAAACGTGTACAACAAAGACTTGGTAGGCGTGATGATGAAAAAGAGAACCGTGTATCTCAACCGTCCGCTGTACGTAGGATGCACCGTGCTGGACATTAGTAAACACGTGATGTACAGTTTCCACTACGCGTTTATTGTCGCGAAGTACGGACCGCGTGTGCAATTGTGTATGACCGATACGGACTCTTTGCTGTACGATATACGCACCGATAACCTGTACGACGACATTAAGGAGAACCTACATCTGTTCGATACGTCAGAATATCCCGCGACCCATCCGTGTTATAGCGCGGTAAATAAAAAACGTTTGGGAACGTTCAAGGACGAGACGCACGCGAAACCTATCGTCGAATTCGTCGGCTTGCACGCAAAATCGTATTCCCTGCTGGTGTTGCAGGACGACGGCGAGAAAAAGCAGAAGCACGTAGCGAAAGGGGGACTGCGAGTGACTATACAAAACCGATTGACTCACGCGGATTACAAACGCTGTTTGCTGTCACCGACGACGTCAACGACTAACCGACAAACGTACACGTCCGCGCAGATCATACGCAGCGAAGACCATCGACTCTACACGCGTCAGATAGTGAAACTGTCGTTATCGCCGTACGACGACAAGAGATACGTCTTGGACGACGGGCAGAGAACGTTAGCCTACGGAAATTACAGAATTCGCGAGATGGAAGAGGGACGTGCGACGACGGTTCAACAACAACAGAACAGCGTGATACGGACAGCGAACCGCGAAAGCGTGATTCGGTACGCGTGAAGAGCGTTAGAGGCGGAGGAGGAGGAGGAGGGGGAAGAAGATAAACATATACATGTATTCAATCACTTTCTGCTAAAGTTCGTTTCTTGATATATATAAAGTAATTTAAAATTTATGTTTATAGCCTATTACCTCAAGATGTTATATTTTTCCTATTCGGAACATGTTTCGAGAGCTCCCGTGCTATCATCTTCAGCCTTCGCGATCTTGCGTCTGGTGAAGTATTTGTGTGTTGGCTGGATGCGATTAAGGTTTCTTATTGGTCTATGGTATTTTAAAGTTGTATTATTGTGTGTGATTGTGGTATATGTATTTGTATTTTCGAAAATATTAATGAAAATATTTTCGAAAATATTTACACATATTAAAATATATGTATTGTAACATCGAAAATACACAATAATACAACTTTCAAATACCAGAGACCAACAAGAAACCTTAATAGTATCCAGCCAACACACAAATACTTCACCAGACGCAAGATCGCGAAGGCTGAAGATGAGAGCACGGGAGCTCTTGAAACATGTTCCGAATAGGAAAAATATAACATATTGAGGTAATATAAACATAAATTTTAAATTATTATATATGTATATAGGAAGCGATTAAGTGTATGACTGTACACTACACAATGCGATGTTACCTATTATAAGTATGTGTATAGTAGTTCAGTATATACGTTTGTGTATCGGGTAGGATATCGAGATGCGTCGTCCGAGTTTGTTCACGTTATGTGCGCGAGAGAGAGGTGAACGATTGCAACCGGCTACGTCACTGTCGCGGTAGAAATACTCATAAACCTGAAGACTTTACGCGGATCATTTTAAACATGAAACAAGAACTGATACTGTTACGCACGTCCACCGATTTAAACGCTATGGTGATGACGACGAGCAGCGCGACTACGGCTACAGACGCTAACGCCGATCTCGAACTGACTAAAATCTTGTGGATGGTTCCGTACGTGCACGTGAACAACGATAAGCGGTTGGAGCTGTTGGACCTGATGCGGAAGGACCCGCCGCTGTCCATACCATTTCGCAGTTGGAAACTACACGAGTACCCGGCATTGCCGACGACCAGCAGGCAGACGTGGACGATCAAGATGTCGTCGCAACTAAAGAAGCCGTGGTTCGTGATACTCACTTTCCAGACGGGCAGAACGAACTATGTGACAAAACACGCTGACGAATTCGATCATTGCAAGGTGACCAACGCGAGACTCTTTCTGAACGACAAGTACTACCCGTACGATAACCTAACCTTGGATATCGCTAACGGACGCTACGCACTGCTGTACGACATGTATTCTCGTTTTCAAAAATCGTACTACCACAGGACTTAATCCAACGTACTTCTATCACCGGACGATTTCAGAAATAAAGTACCGCTATTCGTCTTCGATTGTAGCAGATAGGACGAGTCGCTCTCAAGTCTTCACCGGTCGACGTGCGACTGGAATTCGAGTCCTCGAAAAATTTCCCCGCATAAACCACAGCCTTCTGCAAGATACTTCACAATTCGCTCAACGTATACACTCCGCTGTCCAACGCTGTTGCACATATACATATTGCCGAGTGTTGCATCATCTTGTGTCAGTTGAGAGAGTGCAGTTGACTGAGAACGTTGTAGTTACTGTGAACGTTGTAATTGTGTGTTATTACCCAACAACATGGCGTCGACAATCGTTGGATTCAACCAGCAGAAGCAGCAGCAGCATTCGCAACCGATACACCGCGACGTGTACTTAGGTCTAACGTACCCGTTGTCGCACAGACGATACGTAACGGCCGAAGTGTTTGAAGAACGAGGACACGATGTATGCGTTTCGTTTACGAACGGTGCTCGTCTGCAACGCGTCCTATTCGATTTCACCAATTGGAAATTGTTGATTTTCCTACAGGAACGAATTACCGACGGTCTTCGATATCCACGTTCGTCCGACGTTAAGTTAGTGTTGTTTCAGGACAAGGACAAAGGAGACGAAGACGATAGAATTAAAAGTGTTTACGTGAAACGCGGGTGTGTACATTTGAAAGACAAAAAGAACGGTTCGATCTTAATGAACGACAGCGAGTGGTCGTGTTTTGTTCGGTTAATACCGATAATTAAAAAGTACGTAGCGCTTTTGTTTTACGAACAAGAGAATATTAAACTGTACATCAATCATGTGGTATCGAGTGCGGGAGGACAGTACGTGTGCCTACCGGACGTGTTTTGCGATATCGCGATGTACGACCGTTTGTACGATGAACTCGTTATGTACGGGAAAGCGGAACCTGTGATACCGGATAATACCGTAGCCGAGCTGCTACGTAACCTTGAACAAGACGAAGAATGTTGAAGAAAAAACAAAAAACAAAATGGCGGACTGATTATAAAACGTCACGTACGCGTTAGAATAGTTACACTTCTCGTCATGTGGTCGCAAAGAGAAGAGGAGGACGTTCGAACCGCTGTCGTCGAGTTTCAAGCGTTCCGCGGTGTGCAGAACGAGTACGTTGTCAAGGAGTTCGCCGCGGTAGACCTGTCTACACGATGTTTTACGGTGGCGTTTTTTCGCGCCTCCTTACGAACTATCGCGACTCACCGCGAAGACGATAAGAACCAACGAATGGTTGGAACGGCGCTATCACCGTCTGAGATGGGATGACGGTTACATTCCGTATACGGACGTGTCGCGGACGATCGCGCAAATCTGTGCGACTTTCACCACGATCTACAATAAAGGGTCGGAGAAAGCCGCTTTTCTACGCGTCTACCACCACAACCTTATCGACCTCAACGAAATGAACGCGCCTACGGCGAGCGACCGGTTAACGAGCTCGTTACAGTGCCCTATCGTCCAACATCAGGACAACAGCGCGGAACGTTCACCAGGTGCGCACTGCGTAGAGCATTCTTCTTCAGCGAGTGCTTGGTAAACGTGAGAAAACAACGTGCTTTACAACGGTGTACTCTGTGCACGAACGTTTGTATAGCAAAATATTTTAATGTGTGTGTGACTTTGCGCTAGACAATGGGATGTAGCCTATTATAAGTATGTGTATAGTAGTTAAGTGTATACAGTGTACTCTATTCATGAACGTTATGTATAACAATATATTTTAATGCATGTCCGTGTGTGTGTGACTTTACACTACACAATGCGATGTTGCCTATTGTAAGTATGTGTACAGTAGTTGAGTATATACGTTTGGGTATCGGGTAGGATATCGAGGTGCGTCGTCCGAGTTTGTTCACGTTATGTGTGAGAAAGATGAACGATTGTAACTGGCTACGTCACTGTCGCGGTAGAAATACTCATAAACGTGGTCAGGTTGTCCGAGACGAGTCACTGGCACGGTGGAAACACCTGTAAACTCGTCTTGATGTAACAGAATCTTTGTGTGTGTATGTGATACGTGAAAAGACGACGCTTCTCGATATTCCAACCGTATACCGAAGTATTAGTTTAAGTGAAAAAAAAGAAAAAAATCAAAAAAAAAAACAAAAAATTAGCTTTAGTCAGCATTGTGTGGTGTATGTTTAATGTTTTACCCAACACTGTACACGTTAAAAGTTCTGATTTATTACCGTGTTAGGTGTTTGGTAACGCTGGAGTAGGCCTGTTTCGTGTGTCCGCGAAACGGGGAAACCACGTAAAAAAAAGCGAAGCATATCTTGTCTCACCTCATGGGTCGCTTGGAATGGACGAGAGTACATACCGTTGTTTTAATTACACGTAATTACCGCAGCGATATGTATGACTCTAATTACAAAGTTTACTACAACAAACAATTTATGCCAGTTTATTTCACAATACTCGACCGGCTACAGGAAAAGTATGTAACATAACTTTACAAGTTATTAATTAATCACATATTATATACAATCATAAATAATAGAAATGAATTATGAATAGTAATATTAAGTAAGAAATTGTGATGTATGTAAAAAGGAAAATGTGTAGAATAAGGATGAATAGGGCGAGGCCCAATGCGCCGACAGACTGACCCCGGCCAAAATAATAATATAATGTGTGTCTGTACCTTGCATGTCATAAAAACATAAAATGCTTTGTATGATTAAAACAGCAAAAAACGCGTAAGTCCCGTTAGAAAGGCGAGGCAGCGACCTCCAAAAGACAATAGGCTACACCCCGACATAAAGTGTAAAAGTTAGAAAGTAGCGTAGTTTTTAATAAGTTAAATGGCCACGCCGTGGAGAAACGCGCCCGCAGCCACACAACCAATAAAAGAAAGCGTCAGTAAAGAGCGCGAAAGAATAGCGATGTATGACTGGGTATATTCAAACATACCGGGAAAAATTTCAAAACAGAACCAATGGGAAAGGAATCAGCTATGACGGAAGAGAGGGTATCTCCAAGCAAACTATAAAAAGATAAGAATGTTAAAAAATCGAGGAAGTCTATAAGAGTCTAAAAGCTAGTCTGATGAAGTCGGAGTCTAAGAGAGTCTAGGGGAACCTATGTCACTCAGTAGAATAACTTAATCGATGTAATTATAACGGCAACGTTACTCCAAACTTGTAAATAATGTATAGATTGTTATGATAAAGAGTAGTAAGGGAATAAGTAATATCGTGAAATGAAAAATATATAGATTAGTGCGCGGAAGTACGAGACAAGAAAGTATTATTTGTTATGTGCGCGTAAGTACGAAGCAAGAAGTATATTTATACACATGTGCGTGTAAGTACGAAACAAGAAGTATATTTATACATATGTGCGCGACGATAGTTATAAACGCGAACGTGTGATGCAAAAAGCAAACAACGTAATAAATCAAATGTGCCTATTAGTGTAGTGAAGTGTAATGAGTAATGTGGAGACACCAGTCATCTCAGAGGAATCCTGCAAAACAAGTAACAGAATACCATAATAACAATTCATAAATCAATTAATTTCAAAACGTAGTAATTAATGTCTACCGAACTTAAACTCATCTCATTCTAAAAGATCCCACATTTCGTTCAGATCCTAAGCAAAGTAAGTTATGTGTTATAACATGTTTGGAAGGATACTAAGTAGATACGTAGATATAGTTAAGTCCGTATAACGAAACGTAATAAATAAAATAAGTTATAGTAACAATTGGAATCAAGTAAGAGGCTAATTAACTTACAAATGTTAGTATATTAATAAATTCATATTGGTTGATGCAATATTATGATGTGCATTAAACATGATATCGATTAAATATTTATGTTGTATGAGTAAGTGTAATATTGCAAACCAGTAATTCAAGTTATCTTATGAGTAATTGTAATCCTGAAGATCAGTAATTCAATTAAATTTTGTTTCTTTTGTAAGTAATTGTAAGTTTGATGCTCAATAAGTCAATTGATATCATATAAAGAAAGTGTAATATGGAGAACTAGAAATTTAGTTTACATGTCTGTAATATGAATGATTCAATATAGAATATTATTAGAATCTAAACGAGAAAGAGTCATTATTTGATAAACCGTGAGGTACTCTGCTCTGGCGTCCAACAGTAATTATTGATTTGACATGATAACGAGTAGATATACTTAGTTATCATACACAATAACATTCGTAGAATTAAGAATCTTTATATTTAGCGCGAAACGTGAAGCTAAAACTCTTTATATTTAGCACCCTGAACGAAGGGTATTTCCAAAATATTTATAAGTATTGTTGCGCCATATCACCATGACACAGTATGACGCAATTCAACTATAGAACTGTTGCATCAAATTGTTGTGAAACAGTATGATGCAATACGTGTTGACAGGATGTTGTGCAATAGTTACACTCATTAGTAGAACAGGGGGGGGATTGTCCGTCTGTGTAAACGAGGCTCGTTTGCTATACCGTTCAGTCTTGTGTCGACAGTCTTGAGCGACGCTTCGTCCCGAGCCCAAGCGCGGCACCGACCCCGACCACCAGCATACATACACAAACCAACAGACAGCACACCATGGGAGGCTCCTGAAACATTAAGACACGTGTAGCGATTAACTGACCGGGTCAACGACCTCACGATCAGCTGCTCATTACGTCACTGAAACAGAAGAGTGACGTAACTGAAAGAGCATGACGTCACTGAAACAGTGGTAGTTACACTCAATACTCGAACAAGAGGGGGATTGTCCGTCTATATAAACGAGGCTTGTTCGCTAACCCCTTCAGTCTTGTCTCGACACTCGCGAGCGACGCATCGTCCAGATTTCGAGCTGGCCACGGCATCGACCCCGGGATGTCCTCGACCTACTCCGAAATGAACGGGACTGAAATGAACGAGAAATAGACCGGAATGAACGAGACCGGGACTGAAATGAACGAGGGCGAAATATTTTGCAAAAAATTCGCACGCACGCGCGCGCGCGCGCACACACACACACACACACACACACACACACACGGCCAAGTATGAGGAGGTATCGAGCTAGTGGTAGACGGGGGATGATGACGTCACGGTAATGACCTACCTCAACAGCCAGTTACGTCACGTGGCTGAAACAATGGGCGTCATTGTTGGCCTAGGAGAACAATGGCCCCCATTGTTGGTCCAGTGACGTCACTGGCTGTTGATGTAGGTCAGGATCATGATGTCATCACCACCACCACCCTCGTCCACCATTGTTTCCGTACCCCCTCCTACACACTACTGCTGTGATGTTTAAAAATATTTAAAAACCAATTGCTATCTCCCGACTATCTGTCCTTTTTGGTCCAGTGACGTCACTGGCTGTTGATGTAGGTCAGGATCATGATGTCATCACCACCACCACCCTCGTCCACCATTGTTTCCGTACCCCCTCCTACACACTACTGCTGTGATGTTTAAAAATATTTAAAAACCAATTGCTATCTCCCGACTATCTGTCCTTTTTCAGACTTTTTACTCTCCCAAATATTACTGCATCTACTCAAAATTGAATACAATATTATGTACAGAAAAGTTTATGTTACTATTAAAAAAGTAAGCATTCCTAAAATTATAAAAGTATGAACTAAAGTGCACCTCAAGTGATATTTACAGTATATAAGTAAAGCTAAGTATACAACTGTAATAGAAAGGTAGTAAACCAGCAGTTATACGTTGATAAATTTAATTCGTTGATTAAATTGTAATGATTTTAAGATTTGACATATTAAAAAAAAAATTTAAATGCGCAACACTTCTTTACAATTTTAAAATTATCTATCAGAGACGTAGACTGAACTTTTTATATGACATAACGCTATTGAGGCCCATGATGCTCCATTCTTTTATAGTTTTGTTTGTTTCCTATCTTTAAATCTCATTGTTCGAAAACGAATTCTCTACTTGAGCAGATTATACTGCAAAATAAAATTGACGTAACATAATTTTCTTAAGAAGTTAACAGGTATTACAAGCAGTTTAATAGTATACGCAAAAACGTAAACACAGAAACGTTACGTGGGAGTAAATAAAAGTTGCCTGATTTCTGTCGCAATGTGTGTGAACTAAAACTGCAATAAGATTTTAAACATAAGCGGTGCTAGTGAAACATTATAGTCTAAACGCCAGCGCGCTCACACGCACACACACACCCGCGCGCGCGCGCAGTTTCTCTGTCCCTGCCAATTATTCTCTTTCTCCCCTATTTTCTCTTTCTATGTGTCAAACATTCTGCCAGCTGAAATTATACGTATTTAAATTATGTTGAAATTAGGCATGGAAACCGCACAGGTTTTTACGTGTTTTTATACACCTGCCTATATGTAAATATATTCTTTATAATCTTAATTTCAACAGTCTTTGGGGCTTGTTTTTGTTAATTATTATACTTTTCGACTACGTAAAATTTGAATAACAATAACAAATTGGAAACAAGTGCTGAGTGTTTTTAATTGTTTGTTTCAATATTTCACAACTTAACGTGATTAAATTTCAATCATCGAATTAAAGTTATCAATGTATCATAATGCTGTTACAACAACGTTTTTTTCGTAATAGTTAATGTTACACACTTAGTTGATCAGTGTACTTTTACACGTACGTTTACTGAACCCAGCGTTAAATATTTTCCTATATTCAAATACACAATTGTATATCGTCTACCAGAGACTCAAGTTTTTGTTGGAAACGTAAAAAAACTCCAAAACCGCGTGAATTTAGTACAGTATGCCCGAGCGCGAAGCAGACAGTACATTGGAATGGGGTGTGAGTTGTTACGCAGCGCTGACGTAAGTGTGCCCTAGATTTGTTAATAGTGTCCGCTGTAACGTTTAATTTATATATCTCAATACAACTTTATATAACTTTCATATGAGTATATATAGATTCAAGGCAGTTGAAAATATAGTGTGAAATAAAAAAAAGCTAAGGAAATGTTATATAATACATGGGGGTGCTTTTGTCCGCTCGGTCATGCAAAATTTCTATGTCCTTACAGGCGCTCAGAGCCAGGTATATATATATATATTGCAACAATACATATATTTGCATATTTACCCAGGGCAGTTTGTTTTTGTAAATAATTAGTGTAAAAGGAATACAGCGGGAGAATACAGGCTGTTGCCTGTCGAAAGTGACACATGCTTTGGTGGAGTTAAATACAGCGTTTGTGTGTATGTGCGTGTAAGCCAGTTCCAACCTGCATTGAATGACAAAAAGGGGAGACACATACGAATTGTTGGTGTCATTAATCAGGTTTTAACAGGATTAAATTAACTAATTAATATGTTTTAAACCTGTTAACAAAGACTTACGCCAATTATAAAGACACCATTACATTAAGGAATTTTTAACGAGTATGGTGATATAAAATTATTGCAAAAAGGTGCAATAATAAAGATGCAAACTAATTTAATGTTAATTACGAGTGTAATTAAATAATAATTAATAAGTGTGGTATATGTGAGTGACCAGAAAAAAATTATGCCAACAATGATATCGCTCATTCTATGAGTATGTTGACGAAATCGCGAAAATGAACCAAAAAGTGATTTGTAATTAAAAGGACGCTTTGCACGAACTGACAATATCTAACATCTCGAAAACAGTCCTGGACCTGTCAGATCGCCGTCCAGTATAAATACCACTGGCAATTTTGGGCGGTTACACACTCAGACTCAAGAAATCTACACACGATGTCACGCTTCTGGTTTGGCGATCAATCAGGACACACACACACCAAGACGTATGGAGGAACTCTGGAGTATCACCAACAACAACCCGTAGAGACAGAGAACACAGCATCAGCATTAGCATCATCATCATCAAATTCTCAGGATTCTGGACGGACACACACCCACACACACACACAACGGTAACGACAGATGTACGCAGGTGATAACAAACAATTATATTTTTTGTTGTGAAAAGAGCTCTCAAAAAGAACTTACCTATGAACAGTAAAGAATTAAAGTTTTAAATTTAAATAGTAGTTAAATATAAGAATTTAATTTAACAAGAAAATTTAGAAAATAAATACTAATCTTTTGTTGTATATTAAAACTTGGATGTGTCAGTAGAAATAAATAATAGATTGGAAATAAATGATATATTATTTTTATTTTATTTATCAGTTCAGTTCGTAGTCCTTCAGTCTTTCGACTGGTTAGTACCCTCCCTGCATATACCCGTGGTGCGTGTGTGACTGAGTCTCTCACAGGTATATGGGACCTACAGTTTAACGCCGGATCCAAACGGCAATTTTTTTTTTTTTTTTTTTTGGGGGGGGGAGGGTTTATACTAGGCAGGATACCACTCGCTGGGTTGCCATTACCTTGCGAGGGGGAACGGTCATATCTAAATCAGATGGCCCCTGGCGGGAATTGACTCCGCGCCAACAGCGTAGCAGCGTCACACGCTAGCCACTACCGCTCCTTTTGTTTATAGAAACAATAAATTTTATCTCGAGTCTCAATATTATTTTGTTTGTAAATGAGTTGCTATTATTATTTAAAATTTGAGTTAATTTCAGACA
This sequence comes from Magicicada septendecula, assembly GCA_034769895.1. Classification (NCBI taxonomy): domain Eukaryota; kingdom Metazoa; phylum Arthropoda; class Insecta; order Hemiptera; family Cicadidae; genus Magicicada; species Magicicada septendecula. Next base: position 506,399,592 of record CM068369.1, on the reverse strand, counting down.
CACAAAATTAAAAAGGATTTAAATAACTTGTCTAACATGTTTGTTTAGCTAGTAAGATTATATGGTTGTTTATTTTTTTGATATGTTATGAACAGCATAGCAGGTTACATTATATTTGTGAAGCTTATAAAAGTGAATATTTATTTATCTAATATTTTAAATTTTAATATTTGAATATTTTTCTATTAATGTTAATAAATCATAGAATGATTATTTTGAAACGGATATAATTAATTATTTCATGTCAACAACATCTCACTCCTCTTTGAAAATCATTTAATTATTGTGCAACTACATATACTTGACGCAACGAGTAATAAATCCTGCGACCTGGTCGGTGTAATACACTTTATAGTTGCGTTGAGTACATGGTAATGTATTTGTGTAATTGTGTATAATACTTGTAACATTACAATATACTTATACTTGTATATTCAAACACTTTTTGCTACAGTCTGTTTCTTGATGTATATATATTTAATATTTATAACCACTTTACCTCAAGATATTTTCTCCTTATTTGGAACATGTTTCGGGTACCATCTTGTACCCATCCTCAGCCTTCCAGTTTTCTTAAACATGAGGCTTATGACCCAAAACATGGGTATAAGATGGTACCCGAAACATGTTCCAAATAAGGAGAAAATATCTTGAGGTAAAGTGATTATAAATATTACACACACACACACACACACACACACACACACACACACACACACACACACACACACACACACACACACACACACACACACACAGAGGCAATTAAGAAAAGCTACAGGAGAAACACAAATGGGGAGTTCACAGTTATGCATGGGCATAGGCAGACGCGGTAGTTTTGGGGTTTTAACCCCCCCAATTTTCCACTCAGCTAGAAACTGCAATATTGTTCTCTTTATGTAAGTCCAGATACAAATGCATTTGTGAACAACGTTTACATACAATTTTGTTTTGTCTACAAGGCCGGCCCAAACCTTTAGTCCTGACCGGGCCGAGACACAATTTTGCACCCTCCCCAAAAAATGGTAATGCTTATTTTCTTATCAGTACTAATTTAATAACATTATACTTTAAAAGTTTTATCATGACTATTTTATACTAGTGGCGGCGGTTAAGCCCTACACATAAAAAACTATTCTGTAGGTCTACATGAAATTATTAAAAGTTTTATCATGACTATTTTATACTAGTGGCGGCGGTTAAGCCCTACACATAAAAAAACTATTCTGTAGGTCTACATGAAATTATTAAAAAAATTTAAAGTTTATACTATATAACTTTTCAAATGTTAACAAATATTTTTTTTATTTTTCTTGAAACCCATTAACTATCAGTAAGGCCTGTTTTTAAAATTTAACATAATAAAGCTGTAACTTGACTCACCTATATAAGTGTTTCAGATGGGCGCTCAATGCAAGTGGAAAACATCAAATAAAAAGAATCAACTTCAAACAGTTTCCTATAATTTTAATTCAATCAGTGTACATTTCTTCTTATTATAAATATATGTACAGATATTATCAAAACACAAATGTCTTTTCACATGTAAAGTTTATTTTTACTAAAAATGTCACACCAAGATTTATTGCATAAAAATTTTTCTTTAAAAATAAAAAACATATTTTGTTTTTTGAAAGTTTAGTTAAATTTCTTTCTTCTTGCTTTTGCTTCAGCAAACCTTTCAACAATTTTCGTTAAATCTAACTGGTTTGCAATGTCATTTTCAATAAAAATTGTTGCTAGAGATGATAGGCGGTCTTGCATCATTGTAAAGCGTAAGTTTTAATTCATTTGAGTTTACTGAAACTGCGTTCTCCACTAGCAACCTTGACAGGAATTGTTAAAAGAACCCTCAATGTAGTCCATATACTAGGAAAACAGTCAATCATGTTACTTTTTGAAATAAGTTGCAAAGTTTGAACAGGAGTTCTTCAGAAATACACCCAGATGTTTAAGCTCATCGAAAAGGTGGTTGCCATCGATGTCACTTTCTCCTAATTTATCTTGAAAGTTCAAACTTTCAAAATTTATCTTATTTCTCCTTATTTCAAAGTTCATCTTGAAGAACTTTTTGAAGATTCAAACATTTTTGTTTCAAGATTTCGGATTCTGGAAGAGTTTGCACGTTGTACAAAAACCCCCAATGCTGGTTATGAGTCTCAAGTTGTGTAAAGCACTGTTCAATGGATGTCAGAGTCTGATCTATAAGCAAGTAAAAGACAACACTGTTTTAAACAACTGCTCTGGAACTGTCGGGGCTTCGTCTCAGGACTCATAATCAAATTGCTGTTTTTTCTTTCTCTCAGGCTGCTTCTTGTAAACAGTTTCAATTTCCAAGTCTTTAGCTATGTCTTTGGCTGTCGCTACAGCACCTGCGTATCCAGTTTCACGATATTCTTTTAAAAATGTTTGGCACTTTCCAAGAAGATGTGTAACTGTTGATAAGTCACTGTTGGCATTTTGCGTAGTATTGCTGACCAAGTTTACTTGAAACAATATATCATGCCAAACAACAAGGGAGACAATGAAGTCAAAAGATGTTAAATTGTTTTCCAATGATTTGACTTCAGATGTCACTTTTGGATCAATGAGTTTCTCTTGCATTGCCTGTACTGCTTCACAAACTTCAACCATTTGATACCTGACTGCCTTTACGCTGTTAATTCTACACTCCCATCTAGTTTCACAGACTTCTTTGACAGTAAGAGTCAACTGACTTTCCCTGAGTATTTTCCATTTTTTAGTAGATGATTAAAACAGGACGTACAGATGTTGTAAAACTCCAAACAAAGAAACATTTTTTTACAGATGAAGCATAGTATCTCCAATTACTAGGTTAAGTGAATGACATCCACAAGGATTGAAAAAAGCTTTAGGAAACATTGACAAAATTCTTGACTGCACTCCTTTATATTTTCCAGTCATGTTGCCTCCATTATCGTAACCTTTCCCCTTCAATTTTTCATGTCTAACCCACAGGTCCCTTCAATTTCTTTCAAAAGGGGCATTGTCAAACCTTCTCCAGTAGTGTCATCAATAGGAAAAAATGACAAGAAATGCTCTTTTACTTGAACATCTGTTTCAGTACATTCAAAAAAACTAATTGTAAATGACAGTTGTTCTTCGTGGCTGATATCGGACATATACAGTCTAATATTAATGAAAAATACTTGGCTTGCTTTGCTCTTTCAATTATATCATTTTGTATTTCAGACCCAAGCAAACTAATCAACTCATTTTGGATTGTTTTACCCAAGTAATGATCATAGATTTCATTAGATTTAATTTTTCTAATGTGTTCAGTCATAACTACATCGTACTTTCCAAGTAACTCAACAAGTCCCAAACAATTTCCTTTAATTTTTGTAAATAACTGGTCATTACTTCCTCGGAATGCCAGGTTATGTTCAGATAAAAATACCGTTATTGCAATTAGACGTTCTAAAACTTTTTCCAGTGATCTACCTCTCTTTGTAACAATTTTTCAACTTCACTATCAATACCCGTTTGACAACGAATAATTTTTTCTGCATCAACCGATTTGCTGTAACATGTGTAGTGCTCACTTGAAGTTTGATGATCTTTTAATTAATCCCCTATATGTTTCCAGTTGTTGATACCGTTCTGCCCTAATTGAGAGCACGTATTCCCAAACAACTTACAGCTAAAAACAATAGACTTTGTTCTTTGACTCAGAATATTGCAAATATCTCCGATACAATTTTCCATTATTGGGCAGTTTCCTATTGCAGTGAAACAGTGAGAATTTTCTGTTTCTCGATCCTTTTGGATCGGATTTTCTTAAGTCAACAGGAAATCTTGAATCCGGACCCTCAATTTTTGTTGGGCCGTTTTTAATTATTTGATCCATTATATGATGAGTCAAGGTAGGTCATTCGCCGATATTGTCCAAATTACACGAGGTAGCATTGCTGTGGGATTAAGGGTGAACTTCATCTTCATGTCCATCCGTTATATGGTTTGATGAATTAATCGTAACATCTTTGTCAAGGGAAAAGTCGTTTCCTTGGCGGCTTGTCCCAGGTTGTTCAGTTTCCTTCATCTCAGTCTCATCATTAGTGTCTTGAACATTGTCAGCAAAAACTTGTTCTGACTGTCTAGCATTTGAAAAATCAATTTTGGTTACATCTTCTTTTGGACTATTTTGATCAGTTTCTATTTCTAAACTTTTGAGAAAGAAAACCACGAATGAACTTAGTACCTTCTATATTTTCATTGAATGTATATTCTTCCTCTTTCTGTTTTGAGCTCCTGAAAGTTTGTGGATTGAAGCCATTTTCAAAAGTCTTTGAAATCATAAACTGCACTCGTATATGTCAAAAATATTCAGAATACTGAATCGAAAATTCAACGAAATTTTACTAACCGAGTTAAAACGAACAACATTGTAAGTTTCTTTTCCTTTTTTAAATTTATTAGGCTCTACCGTTCTTTTTTCTTTTCAGGGCTATAAAACGATTTAAAAGACGAAAGACCTAAACCAAACCATCGATTGAATAGCCATCCTGAATGCTGTACATACTAATAATTAAACTGTATACAATTTTAAAGTTTATTTAAGATCATAAAATAAGTTGACTTTCACTGCCTGCCATTTAAAAACATTTTCTCTTATTGCTTTGAATTTCTAATTATTTAAACTATGCAGCTTACTAACAAAATGAAAACAATAAAGAGCATACCTAGATAACATAAGAAAAATCAAACACTTAACGCGCACTTAAAAATACTGTACTTTACACTGTTATTCACACCACTGGCAGTTGCACAGTGACAAGTCACAACAAAAGAAACAACTGAAACAAAAGAAGGATGAACCATGAAAGGTACGATGTGTTCGCGTGGAGGAGGCGGGGGAGCTGCCAAGATTATACGATCTATTTTGAGGGGTTGTACGCATCAGCGAGCGAAGCGCTGTCTTGCTTATCTTGTAGCCGTTTTGTGGCTGAGTGTGAATGTCAAAATATGTCAAATAATACCGCTTTGTGAAGATTTATATTAATTGTCTTATTATGTACCAAACAGTGGCATTCATTGATAAAAGAGTAAACAGTTTAACCTGCTTGAGGGAAGAACTTCATTTATTAACAATCATAAAGGAAAGAAAGAAGTAATTGTTTTAAATCATTATTTGGCGCCCTCTAAAAATTGGCACCCAGGCCATGGCCTGGTTGGCCTGTCCTTAAGGCTGGCCCTGTTTGTCTAGGTAGTCTACATGATTGTTAATAGTATACAGTGACATTTATAGACATCATGCCTAGTTTACATGAGTATTGTTATCAGTGATATAATACTACACTAATTCATGCTTGAAAAAGGAGGTAGAATAGGGAGAATTATTTCAAAGTGTTAGCAAGGGGGAGAAGTCAACATCTATTAAAATTATTTAATATAGATTGTGAGGTATTGATTGGTCAGGGATATGATAGGGCAGCACCAAGTAGTGGAAACTTACACGGCGCACAAGCTTATGTACAGCAGGAATACCCAATGGCTCTCTATGTACATTGTAGTGCACATTCTCTAAATCTTGCTCTGGCATATTTGTGTTTTACCAAATGGTTGATTTCTAAAATTATTGGTGCTGGAACGCATCAATCCAAAAGTTGTACAGACACAAATGTACTTATATTTTATATTAGTTTACATCAGGTTATTTTAAAGGAGGTCTACATTTTTAAAGCCTTATAAAATGTGTAACATTCATATAAACTTGTATCTAAAAAGAAAATAAAGTTATTATCTAAAAAGATAATATTTGCTCAAATTGCAACAAATTCTACATAGGCCAGACAGGATGTATCTTCAAACAAAGATACACTGAACACACAAAGGCACTCCACTCCACTACAGAATCCACCTTTGCAAACCACCTCATTGAAGCAAACCACGCATACAAAAATATCGACAATAACATGAACATTCTACACGTACACACAAAAGGCCGAAAACTAGACACTCTAGAACAATTGGAAATATACAAACACACGAAAACAAATAAAAACGACATCCTAAACGAACAGACACAATTCAAATCGCACGCATTATTCGACCATATCTCACCCCACACACACATTGACCTTTCAAAATTCGATTCCGTCGCCCACAACAGGACGGAGAGTGCTACCAGCGGCAACCTCTGAAGAAGCCTTTTAAAAGTGAAAACCGGTTCAGGTTGTAAGGTAAAACTTTGTTTTTACTCATAAAAAACTTTGTGTTCCGAGTCGTTAATGAAATAGTTGTATTTAGTTAAGTAACGGACACATCATGGACAACGAAATCCAAGAATTTATAATGTCCTTGTTATCTGTTGACAAGGTGTTCCTTCTCCTTGACCCTTCCTCTTCATAAAGCACTTCAAAGCTTTAATTGCAACAGCATTGGAACACTTAAGTAATTTGTGGGTTATATTTGAAGATTTGATATAGGAATGTGGCTCACAATTTGGAGTAGTATTCAGTAATGCATCAAAACTTGCGGAAGAGGTTTTTATTACAATAACAAAACCAAGAAATATTTCTTCGATAAAAGATTGCGACAGTGCTCCTGCTGATACTCCAGAGGAGTACTGTCATAAAAACATGTTCTTGCCTTCTCTGAACCATGTTACTGTTAACCTTAAAGATGAGTTTAAATCTCATGAAAGCATAATAGTGTCGCTAGAAAAAAATAATACTGGCAAAATATATAAATTCAAATACAGAAGATTTAACACCACTTACCAGATATAATACCAATTTTACCAGATATTATTACATGAGCCAGCTACTGTTGTTGCAGAATTTGGTGTGTGGGAGGAAAAGTGGATAAAAGAGGACCCAGGTTTAAGATCAAACATCATGCTGCATACATTCTTTTCATGAAACCCCATCTTTTCTCATAATATGAAAATATCACTTAAAATTTTCACAACACTACCAGTTTTTACAGCTATTCCTGAGAGATCATTTTCTACTCTGAATCGCCTAAGAAATTACTTAAGGAAGTAAGTTGCCACTACTTGGTGCTGCCCTATCATATCCCTGACCAATCAATACCTCACAATCTATATTAAATAATTTTAAATTTAAGACTATTAAGTTAACCACACCTTGATCTGTTAGGACAATGGCAAGCACTAACATAAGAAAATCATCACAGCTCTTGCTTTTTTCTGAATCCACATAATGAATGCACAATGAGAGTTGCTATACCCCTGCAATACCTGTTGTTTCGTCAGCAAGAATGGCAAAATACTTTGACCTATTTGCGCTTTCAACAATCTGTTTGATTTTGAATTGTGGGACTTGTAACCGTGTGCATTCCCAGTACCACTTTCAAGGTGTTTTTCTAAAACCAAGTCCTGTGATGTAACACTACCAGAATTGTGTCTTCCATGAAGAGGTAATTCTTGCTTGCCACAGAGAATCACAGTATGCACTATTGACCATAGAATGTCTCGACTTTCAGCATCCTGATTAGTTTTCTTCCAAGTTCCAAGTTCGGCTGGTGCACCACAGATGGCTGTTTTGCCTCTGCTGCTTTCAAAAAGTTAATAGCACTTTCAACCCTTCTTTGACGGTAAGGTGTCATGATGGGTAAAATCTTCCAAGGCATTCTTCCAGTTAGTATGGAGATGGGTTATCAGAAGTCCAAGATGCTGATGACTACCTTTACTGGCAATGTACTGAGAGAACAGAACACAATACCTAGAGAAAAGCCTGTTACAGATGTTATGAATATACCAGCCAGGATAACTTGAGAAACCATGATTTTTGAAACTGAAGATTTAGTTTTGAATGCACCGGGAATACATAAGTTTCTGATAGAATCTATGGAGATTTCAGCCAACATTCTTTCAAAAGTCTCTTTGTAGCTTATCTGCATACTGCCCCATATCCCACTCCTCATTACTATTACTTTTGCAGTTAGTAGCTGTATGTGCCATAACAAGATTGTGTTAAAGTTCTGGGAAGGAATTGAACTTGGACCACTGACTTCCAATCTCTCCTTTTCTGCACAAAATTAAACAGCGACACTTGCTTTACTCCAAACTGTTTTATTTTGACACTTGTTTTTTAGACTCTAATTGAAACTGTTATTTGATGCACCCACCCATGATTCGTCCACATAGGAACACAACTCAGAAAAACTGAAGAGTTTAAAAAGTATTCCATTTAATTTAATATGGTTGAAAGTCATATGAGAAACCTATTCAACTATCATCCTTTTTGACACTCAGACATAACATTGCAAAGATACAAAGGAAGTGATGTTGACTTCTCCCCCTTGCTAACACTTTGAAATAATTCTCCCTATTCTACCTCCTTTTTCAAGCATGAATTAGTGTAGTATTATATCACTGATAACAATACTCATGTAAACTAGGCATGATGTCTATAAATGTCACTGTATACTATTAACAATCATGTAGACTACCTAGACAAACAGGGCCAGCCTTAAGGACAGGCCAACCAGGCCATGACCTGGGTGCAAATTTTTAGAGGACGCCAAATAATGATTTAAAACAATTACTTCTTTCTTTCCTTTATGATTGTTAATAAATGAAGTTCTTCCCTCAAGCAGGTTAAACAGTTTACTCTTTTATCAATGAATGCCACTGTTTGGTACATAATAAGACAATTAATATAAATCTTCACAAAGCGGTATTATTTGACATATTTTGACATTCACGCTCAGCCACAAAACTGCTACAAGATAAGCAAGACAGCGCTTCGCTCACTGATGCGTACAACCCCTCAAAATAGATCGTATAATCTTGGCAGCTCCCCCGCCTCCTCCACGCGAACATCGTACCTTTCATGGTTCATCCTTCTTTTGTTTCAGTTGTTTCTTTTGTTGTGACTTGTCACTGTGCAACTGCCAGTGGTGTGAATAACAGTGTAAAGTACAGTATTTTTAAGTGCGCGTTAAGTGTTTGATTTTTCTTATGTTATCTAGGTATGCTCTTTATTGTTTTCATTTTGTTAGTAAGCTGCATAGTTTAAATAATTAGAAATTCAAAGCAATAAGAGAAAATGTTTTTAAATGGCAGGCAGTGAAAGTCAACTTATTTTATGATTTTAAATAAACTTTAAAATTGTATACAGTTTAATTATTAGTATGTACAGCATTCAGGATGGTTATTCAATCGATGGTTTGGTTTAGGTCTTTCGTCTTTTAAATCATTTTATAGCCCTGAAAAGAAAAAAGAACGGTAGAGCCTAATAAATTTAAAAAAGAAAAAGAAACTTACAATGTTGTTCGTTTTAACTCGGTTTGTAAAATTTCGTTGAATTTTCGATTCAGTATTCTGAATATTTTTGACATATACGAGTGCAGTTTATGATTTCAAAGACTTTTGAAAATGGCTTCAATCCACAAACTTTCAGGAGCTCAAAACGGAAAGAGGAAGAATATACATTCAATGAAAATATACAAGGTACTAAGTTCATTCGTGGTTTTCTTTCTCAAAAGTTTAGAAGTAGAAACTGATCAAAATAGTCCAAAAGAAGATGTAACCAAAATTGATTTTACTTCCATATTCCTTAAGAAAATGGAAGTATGGTGATGGCAAAAAAAAATCGTGTTCGAGATTATTGCAGATTCTGATTGTACTACACTCAAAACATGAAAAAAAGTCGTTTTCCGAAAAGTGTCTGTGTGTGTATCTGTGTATCTGTGTGTCTGTGTGTCTGTGTGTAGATTTTTTTCTATGGCAAACGATAACTGCCGCAAATTCAAACAGAATCAAATAATTTTTTGCATACAGCCCTGATTTTTAGAGTACTCACGACCCATTTTTTTGGTGAAGATCGGTTGAGGGAAAGGGGTAGTTTACCTGCAACGGTTTTTCTTTATCAAGGGAATTTTTTTTTTTGGCAAACGATAACAGCGCAAATTCAAACAGAATTAAATAATGTTTCGCATACAGCCCTGAATTGTAGAGTTCTCAAGACCTATTGTTTTTGGTGAAGATCGGTTAAGGGCAAGGGGTAGTTTACCTGTAACGTTTTATGTTTTAACAAGGGTATTTCCTATACGATAACAGCCGCAAATTCAAACAGAATCAAAAGATTATTTGCATACAGCCCTAAATTGTAGAGTTCTCAAGACGTATTGTTTTTGGTGAAGATCGGTTAAGGGAAAGGGGTAGTTTACCTGCAACGTTTTTTTAACAAGGGTATTTTCTATGGCAAACGATAACAGCCACAAATTCAAACAGAATCAAATAATTTTTTGGATACAGCCCTGATTAGTAGAGTACTCAAGACCTATTGTTTCTGGTGAAGATCGGTTAAGGGGAAGGGGTAGTTTACCAGCAACGTTTTTCTATCAAGCGTATTTTCTATGGCAAACGATAACAGCCACAAATTCAAACAGAATCAAATAATTTTTTGCATACGTCCCTGAATTGTAGAGGTCTCAAAGATTTTTGATTTTGGTGAAGATCGGTTGTTGGGAAGGGGTAGTTTACCGGCAACCTTTTACGTTTTAACAACAGTAAAGTACTTGAAAATTCATTTAAACTTTTTCAAACAATGGTAATTGTTAAAAATAAAATAATTTTGTTGCCAGGCAATAAAATTATAATTTTTTCATTTTAATGTAAATTATGTATGAGTTAATATCTTTATATATATAATTCTTCTGTACGTGTGTATGTCACTGAACTCCTCCATGTATAAAATAATATATCGTTCGTGGCAGGTAAGCATATCTCAGTTATGTAATGTTTACGTTTCCATTTTATTATTATGCCTACAGCAATAAAAAGGCAGTTAAGACACACACACACACACACACACACAATTCACGTTATTTTTGGCCTCACTCATGTTTATTTTCTTACATTTGCACGCTTTTTAAATGGAAAGTGCCGAAACCCACACCAACATAACGCGTGCAAGCCGAAAAAATGGACATCAATTTGCTTCCTGTGGGTCGCTGGGCAATGCAACTGCACGTGTTTACAGAGGAACGATTCATAGACAGACTTTTCGTCTTTAGGGAATGAACCCTCTGCAAGATGCTGAGGGTCCATGAGTGACTTCGAAGTGCTCCTTCTTTTTCGCGTGTTTGTTCTGTGAAACATACACTATAGAATCGCAGCTTTACTCTAAGCAACGCTCAATAGGAAATGTTGAAAATTTTTGTCGACAGCGTACCCTCATTCACACTAAACCTGCTCTGATGTTTTAATTACGGACATCATAATATTAAAACTTTGGAAACTTGAGCACTACTTAATGGAGATCAATCATTATCTTATACAAGCCATTAATTTTATGCATATATTTTATATATATGTGTACAACGTTATCGACAACAAAGAAGTAGTTTTTGTTAAAATTCCTTCCCGGGATATTTGGCCGTAGTCCAATGTTTTCTACAAAACCAGAAGTTTCGGCAATGCCGTCGACTTCCATCATCAGTGAAAATCGAGTGCGATAACGTGAGATGGTATACGTTAGTGACCACAGTACTGTGGTTAAGGCTGAAGCAGTAAGTAGAAAGAAGTAGTTTCTATGGTAATATTTCATTTCGAAAATGATTTTAAATATAAATCTTAGAATATGGAAGTCATGTGTGGTTCTCCATACCAATATTTTCAAATGCTAGACAGTCAGAACAAGTTTTTGCTGACAATGTTCAAGACACTAATGATGAGACTGAGATGAAGGAAACTGAACAACTGGGACAAGCCGCCAAGGAAACGACTTTTCCCTTGACAAAGATGTTATGATTAATTCATCAAACCATATAACGGATGGACATGAAGATGAAGTTCACCCTTTATCCCACAGCAATGCTACCTCGTGTAATTTGGACGATATCGGCGAATGACCTACCTTGACTCATCATATAATGGATCAAATAATTAAAAACGGCGCAAAAAAAATTGAGGGTCCGGATTCAAGATTTCCTGTTGACTTAAGAAAATCCGATCCAAAAGGATCGAGAAACAGAAAATTCTCACTGTTTCACTGCAATAGGAAACTGCCCAATAATGGAAAATTGTATCGGAGATATTTGCAATATTCTGAGTCAAAGAACAAAGTCTATTGTTTTTAGCTGTAAGTTGTTTGGGAATACGTGCTCTCAATTAGGGCAGAACGGTATCAACAACTGGAAACATATAGGAGATTAATTAAAAGATCATCAAACTTCAAGTGAGCACTACACATGTTACAGCAAATCGGTTGATGCAGAAAAAATTATTCGTTGTCAAACGGGTATTGATAGTGAAGTTGAAAAATTGTTACACAAAGAGGTAGATCACTGGAAAAAGTTTTAGAACGTCTAATTGCAATAACGGTATTTTTATCTGAACATAACCTGGCATTCCGAGGAAGTAATGACCAGTTATTTACAAAAATTAAAGGAAATTGTTTGGGACTTGTTGAATTACTTGGAAAGTATGATGTAGTTATGACTGAACACATTAGAAAAATTAAATCTAATGAAATCTATGATCATTACTTGGGTAAAACAATCCAAAATGAGTTGATTAGTTTGCTTGGGTCTGAAATACAAAATGATATAATTGAAAGAGCAAAGCAAGCCAAGTATTTTTCATTAATATTAGACTGTATATGTCCGATATCAGCCACGAAGAACAACTGTCATTTACAATTAGTTTTTTGAATGTACTGAAACAGATGTTCAAGTAAAAGAGCATTTCTTGTCATTTTTTCCTATTGATGACACTACTGGAGAAGGTTTGACAATGCCCCTTTTGAAAGAAATTGAAAGGACCTGTGGGTTAGACATGAAAAATTGAAGGGGAAAGGTTACGATAATGGAGGCAACATGACTGGAAAATATAAAGGAGTGCAGTCAAGAATTTTGTCAATGTTTCCTAAAGCTTTTTTCAATCCTTGTGGATGTCATTCACTTAACCTAGTAACTGGAGATACTGTTGCTTCATCTGTAAAAAAATGTTTCTTTGTTTGGAGTTTTACAACATCTGTACGTCCTGTTTTAATCATCTACTAAAAGATGGAAAATACTCAGGGAAAGTCAGTTGACTCTTACTGTCAAAGAAGTCTGTGAAACTAGATGGGAGTGTAGAATTAACAGCGTAAAGGCAGTCAGGCATCAAATGGTTGAAGTTTGTGAGAAGCGGTACAGGCAATGCAAGAGAAACTCATTGATCCAAAAGTGACATCTGAAGTCAAATCATTGGAAAACAATTTAACATCTTTTGACTTCATTGTCTCCCTTGTTGTTTGGCATGATATATTGTTTCAAGTAAACTTGGTCAGCAATACTACGCAAAATGCCAACAGTGACTTATCAACAGTTACACATCTTCTTGGAAAGTGCCAAACATTTTTAAAAGAATATCGTGAAACTGGATACGCAGGTGCTGTAGCGACAGCCAAAGACATAGCTAAAGACTTGGAAATTGAAACTGTTTACAAGAAGCAGCCTGAGAGACAGAAAAAACAGCAATTTGATTATGAGTCCCGAGACGAAGCCCCAACAGTTCCAGAGCAGTTGTTTAAAACAGTGTTGTCTTTTACTTGCTTATAGATCAGGCTCTGACATCCATTGAACAGTGCTTTACACAACTTGAGACTCATAACCAGCATTGGGGGTTTTTTGTACAACGTGCAAACTCTTCCAGAATCCGAAATCTTGAAACAAAAATGTTTGAATCTTCAAAAAGTTCTTCAAGATGAACTTTGAAATAAGGAGAAATAAGATAAATTTTGAAAGTTTGAACTTTCAAGATAAATTAGGAGAAAGTGACATCGATGGCAACCACCTTTTCGATGAGCTTAAACATCTGGGTGTATTTCTGAAGAACTCCTGTTCAAACTTTGCAACTTATTTCAAAAAGTAACATGATTGACTGTTTTCCTAGTATATGGACTACATTGAGGGTTCTTTTAACAATTCCTGTCAAGGTTGCTAGTGGAGAACGCAGTTTTAGTAAACTCAAATGAATTAAAACTTACGCTTTATAATGATGCAAGACCGCCTATCATCTCTAGCAACAATTTTTATTGAAAATGACATTGCAAACCAGTTAGATTTAACGAAAATTGTTAAAAGGTTTGCTGAAGCAAAAGCAAGAAGAAAGAAATTTAACTAAACTTTCAAAAAACAAAATATGTTTTTTATTTTTAAAGAAAAATTTTAATGCAATAAATCTTGGATTTTTCGACAGGATGTTGAACATCTGTTATAAGGAGCTACCCAACGTAGTGGAACTGTATAAAGTAAATTTTACAAAGTTCAATCATCTGGATTTCCTGTGGGCTCGTGATGTCAAGACTTTGGTTAATGACAGAGTTATAGAATTGTTGTCATCACGAAACTGATTTAAGAATGTACTCTCCAACTGGTTACAAGGATGTTTTGGAAACTCTGCGTTCTGCACTGAAAAGTCTCCTAACATTTGTTCTGCCACCTTCCTTTAGGAATTCAACTAATTACAATTACAATTACAATTCAACTAAATATAATTAAATCACTACCAACTCAGAACACAAAGTTTTTTATGTGTAAAAACGTAAAAGTTGTACCTTATAGCCTGAACCAATTTTAGCTTATTATAAGCTTCATCAGACATAATATAAGATTATTATTATGGTAGCCTCTGACGAAGCTTATAATAAGTGAAAACTAGTTCAGGCTATAAGGTAAAACTTTTACGTTTTTTAAAAACTTTGTGTTCCGAGTCGGTAGTGATTTAATTATATTTAATTAATCAACGGACACATCATGGACAACGAAATCCAAGAATTTGTAATTTAAGTAAAATTTCTGAAACTTGTATTTGTTTTTAAGTAATTACATACATACCTAAGTATACTGTCACTGTTTAGATAATGCCATAATTAATTATTAGTATGTTTGTTTTAGTGTATGAACTTCAAAATACTGTAAAAGTATACATGAGTAAATTTTGGGGGGACTAGGATCTTCTTATAAAAAAAAGACAGAATTACTCAAAGGCTACATACTCAAAAAAAAGCTCACAACTACTGTAAACAAGTTTAACTTCAGCAACAAGTAACATGGCATTTGGAATTTTTGACACTGGATTCTACAAAATAATATGACATTCCCCTATATTTAGTATCTTATTCATGACAATTAGAATTATCAGGTACACACTTCCATAATTGATTGCCATGGTAAAAATACATTTTTCTAAGGAGAAACAACTTGTGTATAAATTGGCCATTTACGTTGACAATGGAAAAGGCCAAACTGAACTCGAATGAATTACAGTTTTACTAGAAAGAAGAAGCCAATCAACTTTTGTCCACACGGAGTACATCTGTTTCTAAAAACTATTTCACTGAAAACAATCAAACAGATATACTTACTTTAGGGTACCATAATGTTTTTACTAAAAAAAGTGGGTCATTTGCAATTTTTTAGTTTAAAAAATCAGAACATTTTATTAAAAAGTGGGACTGGAAAAAAGGTACAAAAATGTGAATAAATCTGCTATAGATCAGAGTACTTTAGTTTATATTTCATTTTTTTGAAGACCAGTACAATACAAAAGTATTACAGAATCATATTACAAGAGTTTTATTATACAAAATTAGAAGATTTTTCTAAAATGTCATTTGTTTTACATATTTATGAGTCTTTGAATTTGCTCTATACATTTTTCTTTTATAATTTTTTAATAAAACCATTGAGTAATGAATACTTTTTGAGTAACAATTACCATTCCATTTTGTCACTGCCACTTTTACTTAGACGTGATTTATAACTAGTACTTGAAGCTCTCCTATGAAAGTCAAATTTGTATTTTTTGTTTCTATGTGTTTATTGACGTCACAGTACCCACTATGAGAAATACAAAACTTTGTGTTGCATAACATGGATTCCATATTTATACCATAATCTCTCAGAAAATGAAATTCACTTCTTACATGTGATACTATCACCAAACTGCACGTATGCTTTGACATAATTTTGGCAGAAATTGTTAACGCTGATTATTAAATAGAAACATTTACTTCTCACTGCACAAAGAAATTAGTAATCATTAAAACCACTTGTACACACTAAAGCTTCAACACTACTGGTGCTGCTCTTTTAGCCAGTGCAATAACCATATTTCCAGAACAACCAATATTAACACTAAAGGATGGGGGAAATTTGAAAGAAATTTGGGATGATGAGACGTTTTGTCAAAAAGTCTCGCTAAAAGTGGGACAAATGGGAACACTAGTTTACATTAAAGCCAAAAATGTTTATCAGTTGACAGTGCCTCTTGGATGAAGAACAACCACTATTCCACTGAATTATGATTAAGCCAACAGAATTACCATTATTGCCAGACAGAATCAACTGCCACTGACACTACCTTCAGGTAACAGAACAGTTTATAGTGTAGCTCTATCAAAAATAACACGTATCCAAGTTTATATTATTACAAGTGATAGGGATAAGATATTTTGTCATAAATGAAGGCTTTTAAGACCTATGTCTGTCCAGTACAGAAAATGAGTATTTTTCAGAGCACTGATAGTGCAGGACAAAGTACTTACAGATTGTACTATGAGCAGGAAAGGACTGTTCAAATTTTTGTTAAATTACTATTGTTTATGAGTTCATCCTGCAGACCTAAACAATAAAATAGTACAGTCTCAAACATCTATTTTCTTTCAGAAAAGTGGAGAAGAATGAAGAAATGGTGGACATTCCAAGTACTTATTGTGCTGCACATTTGAAACGCCCCCAATGTCAGAGTTGGTAGAGTGACAGTACAATATTGGAGACAGAACTAATATCATTACTTCTTATAATATTAATTAGCAAACAGTTCGTTCTGTCTGTATGATGGTTGGGGACATATGAGTGGTTCACTAAAGAAGGCTGTTATGTACTAGAAGTGAGATATTCATTTTACCAAAACTGATTTCAGAAATCACTAAATTTATCCACTGCATTCTGCTTGCACATACACCTTATGGTGCAGCTCCAACAAGATATAAATAAAAATTTTAGTGATCCTTAGGCTTCAGATGAAGTACAGCCACTGATGTTCTCCAATAAAAATTTATTCGGCCAGTAATCAACAAGATCCAGTATGTCTATTGGTGCAGTTTTCTCACATTATTTATAACAACTGCAGGACAGAGTTTTAACATTGAAAATGTTTATAAAGACGTGTTGCACATTTGAAAACGACCGCTGGTGTGTGATCGAAAATGGGAACCGGTGAGTTTCCATAGAAACTACTTCTTTGTTGTCAATAACGTAGTACACATATAAAAATTATAAAAAGTGCTGCCTTTGAGAATCATAGCGAATGTAAACTTAGCGTTTCGAGCAAAATAATAATCAAATCAACAGCGTATCAAGACGAGATCTGGAAGATACCGAGTTTGTTAAGAGCATGCTGCTAAAAAATGAAGCGTTCATGAGAAACATACCGAACTCTATCCAATATTGGCGTCAGAGTAAAGTGGAATTACTCAGTATGATGCGACAATTAGGCAAACCTACCATATTTCTCACATTGAGCGCTTCAGAAATACATTGGCCTCATCTCTTAGAATCTATTTACCGCTTTCAAGAAGCTATACCAGTAGACGTGCCGATAGATCCAGCGATATTTGACGGCATGTCGAGCAGAATTGGTAAACAATGATCCAGTTTTGTGCTGCTTGTATTTCGAGAAATTGGTGTCGACCTTTATTAACGCTTTTAAAAAACCAAATGGCGTGTTCGGAGATAATTACGTAGTTGATTATTTCAGGCGCATCGAATTCCAACATAGAGGTAGCCCTCATTGTCATATGTTACTATGGTTAAATAATCCACCAGTGTGCAAAAATATCACAGATAATGACGATGTAACCGCCATTACATCGTTAATCGATCAAATAAGCACAGTCGATAGTTCAAAATTGAAAAGCGAACGAAATTTACAGACGCATTGTGTTTTTCCCTAGTATAAATAGTGTTGTGAATCAACAAACAAATTATCCATAATGTCTTTAAGTCGTTTTGTTAGCGCCGATCAATCAGATAATGACGACGAACTCAAGTATCAACTTCGATCGTCGAACCATGCGAATATACGTTACGTCCTGATGATGGTAAAGATTCTTTCTTTACAGCAGCAAATCTAAAAGATATCTATGATGATTTTACTAATACGTGCAAGAATAAGATCTCTATTAGTACTGTCGACAAACTGAAAGAAACTCATCTTAAGTTGACAAAAAAGCGATTGTTCGCCAGCATTTCGTTCAATTCCAATATAAGGAGGCGCCTCATCTACTGCTAACTACTAACGCGTATGGGTTGTTTATCAACGATTCTGAAAATTTCGCCTCCAGAAACATAATACAGGATTTAGATCATCTTCAAGCCAAACATCGTGTGAATTTGTTGTTACCGACTGTCAAATATTGGTGGAATCAGCAGAGCAAAGAGTTGATGGAAGCGTTTATCGAAACGTTTGTTACCAATATGAAATGTATAGCCAATAGGCCTACATCTGCGTTTATTGTCGCCATTGACTGCTATAAATTGCATGATTTTGCAAAGGTAGTTCAGAATATGAAAGCAAAAATATTAACGGCCGATAAAATTGGTAAGAATGATTGAATTACGCCTGCAGTATTTGCAGTAAGATTGTATAATTCGGTCGGAACATCAAGTAAAATTACAGCGCCTTTGTATAAAATTAATAACCAACAAACATTAGGTTGCGGCAAATGGAAGGAACTCAAGACTGCTGCTTATATGCATTCGGTTCTCTTATTGAAAGTTGCTGGTTTTAAGTTAACATCATCGGGGATCACTCTAAATATGTTTGTGTTTGTTGAGACGCTAGTCTTCGATAAGTTTGAACGAATGGACAAGATTAATAAAGCAGGACCTCGTAAAGTATTGTCGCGATTTACAATCCAAGAGAATCAGAAGTCTTCGGAAGAGGAATGTGATGAACAGCCTGAGAAAAAGCGCAAAATCAACACGGATGATTGGTGAATGCGTGCGTGCTTATGAATCCGACCACATTTAACTTATAATCTGTACATTTGTACATTGGTAAATGAAGAAAAATAAATATATATATTTTTTAGATTTATTGAAGCATTTTCAATTTTCAATGCCCTTCTCTGTGCATTGCATTTGTGCAATGCCTGTAAATTTTTATAAATTATTTTAGTTATCATAAACAACTTGTTCCACTTGTAAATCATGAAGCAATGGCAGCTTTTAGGTAACATTGTTGGCTGCAAATTCATGGAGTATTATGAAAATCAGTCATAAAATTTGTATTGCACAAAATTTGTGAAAAGTCTCTCTATGACAATCCTGTCAGTTACAATTTGTGTGGTGGTAATTTGTCCATAAGGTTTGAACCATGGACCTCTCATAAGATGAACAAAGTAACATGTTCATTGAGCTTTCTAACAATTTAAATATATAATTATTTCACTACGACTCTCGAACACAAAACTTTTTATGGGTAAAAACGTAAAAGTTTTACCTTATAACCTGAACCGGTTTTCACTTTTAAAAAGCTTCTTCAGAGGCTTTAAAAGTGAAAACCGGTTCAGGTTATAAGGCAAAACTTTTACGTTTTTACCCATAAAAAGTTCTGTGTTCTGAGTCGTAGTGAAATAATTATATTTAGTTAAGTAACGGACACGTCATGGACAACAAAATCCAAAAATTTAAATATTTTTAAGGCTTTGTTGAGAGAATGGTTTTGAATTTAATTAACAGTATTTATGGATTATTTGTGTTGATGACTGTATAATAATGACTGTTTGAAGTTTGATGCAGAAGTCATAACCTCTTACATAGAGCGAGGAGGAGGGAGTGGGGAATTCGTTACATGCAGTGGAAGTATTGTGACTAGGAGTATCTAAAGCACCATATGTTTTCTAGTTATACCTTTTAAAATGATATAAAAGTAAATATCACTATAGTATTGACGACTCGGAACACTAAGTTTTTTATAAGAAAAAACGTAAAGTTTTACCTTACAGCCTAAACCGGCTTTCACCTTTAGAAGGCTTCATCAGAGGCTACAAGGATAACGAAATCCAAGGATATAAAAGTAGCACAAATATAACCTAATGTAACTAATACTTGATAATAATTAATTATTCCCACATGTGTAGTATTCGAACTGCGCTAATTAAGATTTTATCAGTAGAAAAATTCAAATAATTGCAACCTCCCCCTTCAGCTATTGCTGGTTGGATTTGTCAACATATGGAAATTCATATGAAAGTCCAGATACTGTGAAGTAAAAATTAAGTATATACATGATTTCTTTTCCTTTTATTATTATTATTATTCTAATAAAACCAATACAAAATAGTGGGGTTATAAAATTAATGTAAATACCATACATATACTATACGTGTACTAATGGCACTGAAAGTCAGAGAATTATTTGAAACAGCTTCTTATAATTATTTTATGTTTGAATGTGTAAACAGATCTACACACCCTTTGGTACAAAGTAAGGCATAGGGTATGTGGGGGTAAAAGTACGGGTGGGGCAAAAGTACGCAGTGGTGTTTTGAAAACACAAACATAGTTTCATGAGCCGGCCACCAGCCTGCGCGCTTGTTGGATCAGTGCCAGTTGTAAAACGGAACCGCATGGTGATATTGTAGCTGTGAGCCACAAAAATGAGGTAAGCCACTATTTAACACTATTTAACAGTTTTGGTGTAATATATTCAATATTTTATCTAAACATTTTGTGAAGCAGACTAGAGCTTTTGTTTTCGTCATTTTTTCTATCGATAGTGATGCATTTGACCTTTTGATTCATCAAACAAACTCCAATGTTTACAAAGTTCACTAACCTGTAGAGCCATGAAAAACAGAATGGCAAAAATGGGGTAAAAGTTCGCAAGGCCTGTGGGGTAAAAGTACGCACTGCGTACTTTTGCCCCTCTGTGCATACTTTTACCCCACTATTTGTGCTTTAAACTTAATTTTATAAACTTAAAACTTAATTTTATAAAAAAGTATTGTCAAAATTTTTTTTAGAAAAATGTTTGATGTCAAAAAAATAAAAAAAATTAAAATGTTTTTAATTTTATTTTAAATATTTGTATTTTTTTAAATATTGCTGGATAAACCAATAAAAAATAGTGGGGTTATAAAATTAATGTAAATACCAGCCTAAAAGTCTTACCACGTAATATTCTTGAATTTAAACCTACTTTGTGAATTTTCTTTGTATGGTCTTTTAACATGTGCTTGGTCGATATTTTTGTTTTAGGAACCGACCAAGGACAACTGAAAGAAGACCATTGACGGACGCACTTCTAGAGCAGGCTCGTACCCTCATGGATTCAGGAATGTCAATGAGACAAGCCGCAAAAGAGATTGGATTTACTGAAGGAGCATTACGAGGGCGGTTGAAGAAAGGAGAGGTAGCAAAGCAACTTGGCCGATTTCAGAGAACATTTTCAAAAGAACAAGAACAGTCTATCTTCAAACGTGTTTGTGTTGCTCTGGACAGACTTTTTTTCAGTGTGACACTGAAATCACTGAGACAGCTTTTGTTCAGCTTTGCCGAAAAAAATAACATTCCTCATTGTTTTTCCAGTGAAACAAAACTTGCCGGAAGAGACTTCACCCGCGATTTCATGAAGAGGAACAATTTATCTTTGCGAATACCACGTAAAACTAGTGTGGCACGAATGATGGGTTTCAATAGAAACCAACTTGACAACTATTTTGATAATTTGGAATCCATCATGAGAAAATATGGCTTTCCCCCAAACTTCATTTACAACATGGATGAGACAGGTGTCCAAACAGTGCCCAATATACTGCCTAAACATGTGGCTCCGACCGGGAAAAGAGAGGTGGCCAAGTCCGTAGTGGCAGAACAAGGACAAACTGTTACTGTAGTGTGTTCAATGAGTGCAGTGGGACACTATGTTCCTCCTTTCTTCATTTTCGTGCGAAAGCGGCTCAACCTTTTGCTAATAAAAGGCGGCCCAACTGGCTGTGATATGTCTGTCACAGACAAAGGTTACATGACGACCCCGGTATTCATAAAATGGCTCGAGCATTTTTCAAAATTCCCAAATCCCACTGCAGAGAAACAAATATTGTTGATACTAGACAATCACGTCTCTCATGTCAGTATTGAAGCAATCATGTTTGCCAAATCCCATCATGTTCACATGCTGAGCTTGGCTCCCCACAGTAGTCATAAGACGCAGCCTTTGGATCGGAATTTCTTCAGGCCCATGAAGGCTTACTACGACGCCGCGGCTTATTCTTGGAGTGTGTCTCATCCTGGATGATGACTCCTCTAGAGATATTGAAAGACGAATATTATCTGCTAATAGGTGTTACTACGGACTGGTGAAACATTTTAAATCAAAATTAATAACTAAAGATACAAAAGCCTCCCTATACAAGACCTTGATTAGACCAGTCCTGATGTACGGCTCGGAATGCTGGGTGTTAAAAAAACTAGATGAGCAGAGACTATCCGTTTTTGAGAGGAGGGTACTGAGGAGAATCTATGGCCCTGTGAGGGAAAACAACATTTGGAGGCGACTGCATAATCGAGAGTTGTACGAAAGGTTTAAAGATCTTCCGATCGTGCAACTCATACAAATTAACAGATTGCGTTGGGCTGGTCATGTGCAGAGAATGGCGGAGGATAGAATCCCAAAAAGAGTGATGAATTATTTGCCGATGGGAAGGAGAAGGAGGGGAAGACCGCGTACAAGATGGCTGGACCAGGTTGGTAAGGAGGCAGTGAGGCTGGGTGCAGCAAACTGGTGGACATTGGCCGGGAGTAGAGACCAGTGGGGAAGATTTCTTTTGGAGGCCAGGGCCCGGACTGGGCTGTAGCGCCGAGGATGTATGTATGTATGTATGTGTCTCATCCTGGACAAGTATTGAGTGTTTACAATGTTGCTGAGCTTGTAAAGGTAGCTTTTGAGAGAGCAGCAACTGTTGACAATGCTGTCCAGGGATTTCAAGCCACAGGGATTTACCCTTTTCGATCGCAACAAGTTTTCAGAAGCTGACTTTGCGCCTTCTGAAGTTACTGACCAAAACATTGAAGAGGAAGAACTGAATGATGATGACCAGAGGTTACTTTTTGGTAGTGGAGGGAATGAAACGAGTAACAAACAACAGGCCAATGTCCCTGAGCACAACATTTCTGCACCCCCTTCCTGTAATCCCACTACAACTCCAGATATCTTTGCACCTCATCCAGGCCCTACTTCGAACTTATCTTCAACTACAGAATCCCCTGAGATCCCCAGCACCAGTCAACCAGTCGCAAGCTGAAGCACCTTCAACTCAACCTTCAGTCTACCAGAAAATCAGTTGAACTTAACTAAGCCTGAAGACATAATTCCCCTGCCGAAAATTAAAATCAAAAGAAAGCGTAAAAACAAGGGTTTAAAATCTGTGTTGCTGACATCAACACCGAATAAAGAACGGCTAGAAACAGAAGCAGCTGAGAAGAAAAAGGAAGGTGTTGAAAAAAGTAAGAGGAAATTGGTCCCTTCCAAACCAAAAAAAGCCAAAAAGAAATTTACAAGTTCAAGTTCTGAATCAG
Organism: Magicicada septendecula; assembly: GCA_034769895.1. Classification (NCBI taxonomy): domain Eukaryota; kingdom Metazoa; phylum Arthropoda; class Insecta; order Hemiptera; family Cicadidae; genus Magicicada; species Magicicada septendecula. The sequence goes on along the minus strand of CM068369.1, from coordinate 506,376,024 downwards.
ATACAAATGTGACCCTGCACAACAGCAGCTCTGACCTTGATATGCTCTTCTCCGAATTAGAGCAGGACGATAAAGAGGATAATGATGGCCCTCCATTGCTCCAGGAAGGTGACTTTGTTGTTGTCAAGATACAAGGGAAAACCAATGATTCTTTTCGGTTTTATGTGTTCAAAGTTGTTTCTTTTTATCATGAGGGCTACGTGAAGTATTTTACAAACGAGTACTCAACACATAGCAATTCCAAGAGACTAAAGAAGACGGTTATGTTGACAATAAAGATATAATTTTGACACTGTCTAAACCTATTCACAACAGCACAGCTAGATTCCAAAATACTATCAGTTTTTTGGAAGACCTGTCGGATTTGCCCATTTAATAGATATTTAATCATGTGCTAATTACCTTATTTGTTATTCTTGTTCATATTTAAAAAATAAAGAGTTTTCATATTTTTTCAATTTAAATTTTCTCTGTCATCCACCTTTTCTTTGTCATGGCGTAAAAGTTCGCAATGGAAGGGTTTGGAAAAATTGCGATATTTCTGTTAATAATGCTCCAATGGAAGTGGCTCTTGGACAGGATTTAGTCAAGATCCTAATGTATAAACTTCATGCAGAATCTTGGGAAATTTGATGAACAATTTTTCTAAATATCGAAAAATAACAAAATTGTGTACTTTTACGCTTTTACCCCCACCTACCCTATGCTTGTTTTTAGGTTATTCATTTTTTAGCTTTCTAGGTTTTCATTATTCAACATTGAACATCATTTAGGGTGCAACATACATTTTTGTTCTATTAACACCATATGTTTATGTCCAGTCAACAGTGAAGCATCCTTAAGCCGGTCAAACACTAACCATCACCACTGTCCAGCATGCCCGACATCGGTAATGGATGTGCGCACCATACTGTCATGCAACTCGTCCAGCGTGCCAGATGTTCTCGTTGATAGGATATGTCCCACAGACATCTATTTAATTTATATTTTTCGATAAATTTTGATGCCATTTCACGGCCTATTATGAATTGTAATTAAAACAAATTAATAATAACAATATTAAATAATCTCAAAAACGATTTTTTTTGCCATCACCATACTTCCATTTCCTTAAGGAACATGGAAGTAAAATAATAACTGTTAATGCTATTTGAATGTATTACAGTATGTAAATGAAGAATAAACTAAACTAAATATTAAACTGAAATTTTATCTGAATCATTACTTATTAAATATAAACTAAAGAATGAATGTAAGTAAAATTAAACAGTAAACATTTATTTAACGAATGTGCTCTTAAAAACATGTACTGTACTTGCTCAAAAATGATGATTTGATAGACACCAAGTGTACGCATGATCAAACATGCACGATGAACGATACGTCATCGTCATCCATCAACACTACACACGATCCATCCGCACGCCGTGCGGTTTGAGCTGACGGTCTTGCTGGACTCATTTTTCATCGTGCACATCCCTCAAAAAATACACGATGTGGGGATGGATGTCAAAGCTATGCACTGTCGTTTCTGACTTGCTGTCCGTCATGATGCCCAGCAGGGATGATTAGTGTATAGCCGGCTGTAGAGGCTAGGAACTGTTCTGTAATTAGTTTAAGTATAATATAAGAAAATTAGTTACTTGAAAATGCATGTAAAGCAAATGGGTTCCATAAGTTTGAAATATATATTCCAAAATTGTAGTTGTTTTGCAGGATGAAGAAAGGTATAGTTGTCAATTTTGCTTTTTAATAATTCACAATAAAATATCATAATAATTATACAATATAACTTACAAGGAATTAATGCCATAACAAAGTAAGTTAGTGAATTATTATTATTATTATTATTATTATTATTATTATTATTATTATTATTATTATTATTATTATTATATATATATCTCAAACCCTGTTACTTTGTTTACTAAAATCAGTCAGCATATAAATCAATGAAATTTTCAAACTTTTTTAATAAAAATCGTAATATCGTTTACATCTTACAGATTTTTGTTTTCTGAACCACATGCCTCATGGATTTCTGAATTAGCTACAAATTTTTCAAATAACAAAAAGATAATAGATAAAATAAGAGATCATAATACCATAAAAAATTCAGATTACAACTTTAAACATTTTATGCTGTTATTCCAGCATTTTTATTCAACTCTTTACTCTTACGTATAAAAACTCTTGAAAATAAATGTATGGATTTCTGTGAAGAATGCTAACTGATACATGCTTCACATGGCCTTAATAAATTTTTGTTATATTATTAACACAGTGTAAACATAATATTGAGGCCTGCCACATTCATTGGAATTCCTACATCTGTTCATTACATTTAAAATTGTGTACTGTTGAATGTAATGGTAATTTACATTTCGACTCCACTATGCTAAATTTGTCTTATATATTTTCAGTCACTATGGCTATAGCTATGACTATGGCTATTTTCAGAAATTATGGCTGTATTATTTCTAACATTCAATTTGACCTCAAACAAGCATCCATTTGAATCGAACAGTTATTTAAATAATAGGCCTACTACAATTTACACTACATTGCTATGTTGGGAATCAATCCTATGACCAAAATAAATGTGAGTTATAAAAGTTTGGTATTTAGCTAAAACAAATAATACTGATATTCCTAGCATGACATTTGAAGCCCATGGATTTAGCTTAAAATATTTCAAGACAGTTGGATATTAAAACAAACCTTAAGAGAAATCAACAATTTTTCCAACCTTTTTTACAATGTGTTTATTTTAGTTTTTCTTGTTATAGTAAAATTTTAATATATTTTGTTCTTTTGCAATTAATGTTAACTGTACAGCCACATTTACCACAAAGGATGTAAACCATATTTAAAATATTTTTGAGTATTATAGTTAGCAGTGGCATCATTTGTACTAACAATGGTTGGTCTAAGGGGTGTTCATTGGGATGTTTATTATTTTTCCAGAAAAAAGTGATTATAATAAAAACTCTATTGTGTGTAGAATACAATAAAACTGTAAGAGAAAGGTTTTAAAATTCATGTTTAGTATGTTCAAGTTAAGACAACCAATAAAGGTACCAATACAATAAAGTTTATTTACACTTCAATTGTATATTTTAATGGTATTCTGTTATATATTAACTCATGAAGACTTTTTTGAACTGTGTCACTAACAGAAAGCTAGATAACACATATGCAGAAGTTATAAATCATAAAAATAATTTTAGAAATTTGATACTAGGAATAAATATTTTCCTGAGTAATTCTATCTTTGGGAAAGTATGCCTAGTGTTTTTCTCTACCAATATGAGATTTAGTAATATTCCATACTATGAACTCTAATTATAGAGTCTGACTATAAGTGTTTATAGTTATCTACAGTCCATCTTGTTCATAATATGCTAAGGTAATAAATTGTTAACTATGTGTTATAATAGATAATGTTCACAATTTGTGAATGAATATGAAGTTTCAGCATACTAATCCATTAAAAATCAAAATTATTATTATGGTTTCTAATGATAATTATTTTCAAATATAAACCAAGTAAGTCATGTCAATAATGAATGGTTCCTTGTGAATAATATCAGTGAAATTATATGCAACTTTCATCACTAAGATTTATTTTGGAAAAATAAAGATAGGCCTAACTAATATTGTTATCATTAGTATTTTTATAATGTAGTAACTTTATTTCATTTAACTTAATAAATCACTTTAAACATTTATGAAATAAATGGAAAGTGGGACATTGTGTTTTCCCAATGGAAAAGAAACTGTTTATTTTTTTACTTTGAGGTAAATAGTAAGATTATGCATGTCTGTGTCTGTATGCATGCAGAATGAAGCCATGTATAATTCTTAAATAATTTTAATTTTTCAGGAGTTGCTGCCCTTGGTTCTAACCCACACTCCTGAAACTTCATCAATGAAAACATTCATTCATCGTGCACAGGAAATAAAAACATGTAACCTAGGTTTGTTTTAAATTACAAATACTGTTTTTAAAGTGACATTCTTATTTCTAAGTGACACTGTAAAAGGTTGTTTTCTGTACTGCATGCATTGAGAAATTGATGTTTATTAATTTTTCAGCAAAACCCTGTCAGCGTGATTACAGTGAAGAGAAACGTTTACAGAAATACGTGACAAATGTGTCACCTAAATGTCATGATATGTCTCAGATAATGATTCCAGTTTCTCTACATTATGCAGATAATGTAGCCCAGCCTTTGGTATGTGAAATATACATTGCCACAACTTACTTTCTAATTATAGTAGAAATTATATATTTGTTGAGACATCAATGACTCATTAAATTGTTCCTCTTATGAAATAGTTTTGCTTTACTAAAACTAAAAATTGACTGGTAAATGGCCTACCTTGTAAGTTGTGTATGTAAGGCTTAATTTTAATCATATTTTGTAATCATACTTGAAAACATAATTTTAATTTTAAAAAATTCATAGAAAATTAAAATGTAGAATGTATTGTTTCTAATGAATGTATAAACAATATTACAGGTAACCAGAAATCTGCTCCTATTAATAACCAATAATTATCCTTTATAAACTCCATTATTAGGAACATAAATTAATGACAATTATTGTGATGAGATACCCCTTTTTAAAGCAAAATGACTGGTTTTCAACAACTGTGTTGGAACATTTTCATGTGTCAGTATCTCATTGAATAATTTTGACATCAAAAGAAAATGGAAGCTCCATTTTGACTTCTCTGGATGACATCTGGTCCTGGTCTCTTAATATATGTTTAATGTTCTATTGTATTAGTGTCTTCTAAAAAATTTCAGATGAGTCTGTAGCTGAAGCATTCATAAATACGAGGCTATTCTAAAATAAACCTCTGCTTGGTTGATACACACAAACCAGTTGTTGTAGAAACACGCAACTACAACTAGATGCAGGCACAGTGGTATCCAGTGTACTTTTACATTCTTACATGTAAATCCTCAATTTAGTTTGTATGTCTCTTTGAGTAGTAACTGACAAAACACTGAGCCTACTCTATCTTACTATATCTGGAATTTTCTGTACATCAAATGTGCATTCTTGTTGATGAACACTTAAAATATCTGGGCTGCAGGAATATGTTCCAGTTTTCCACATTATTGCAGAAAGATATTTGACCATGTGAGGACAAAAAAAACTTGGATCAGCACCTATGCTGAATACGATTGATCCAAGTGCAGTCAAAATATCTGCAATAATCTGAAGAATTGGACCACGTCTCTACAGTATGGATAATTAAAGCCTGAAATCTTATTTTATCTTCTTGTGTTTCTTTCCAGAAGTGCATAGGTTCTAGGGTTCTAGATAATCACAATAATCACAAAAAATGGCTTTATGCTTTCAACCTTTTTTCATTTTTTTTAATATCAGAAACATGGACTAGTGTGTGTGTGTGTGTGTGTGTGGGTGGGTGGGTGGGTGGGTGGGTGGGTGGGTGTACAGCAGGGGCACATCCAGAAGTTAATGTCAGGGGAGGCAAACCAGTTGTCGGGGGTTCCCCAGAAATTTTTTGTAAACGTAAGTCATAAAAATACAATTTATTGTCTACATATACATATTAAAATCATGTATAAGCGTAAACTTCATTAACTTTTATCACATGTATTACTTTTCTTTATTATCTAATACAAGTTGAATGCAAATAGTGTTTGCCCTCAAAATGTTACTCTTCAGTAAATTCGCACTCATTTTGTAGATCACAGTAATAGATTAACTGGTTATTACCTTCAAACCTATTTTTATAAAAAATAAAGTATGATATATATTTAATGGCTATAGAGTGGAATGGAAGGAATCATAATAAGTTCTATTTAATAAAAGAAGAAATATTGCTTTATTTATAACAATAATATATTACAATTTTATAGATACAAAATTACAGTTAAATGGATGGTGAACATATTTTAAAAAATAATAAAATTAAAATACAGTACCGCCACTTAATGTGGTCACAGTTACTGGTACCGATTTATTCCTATGCCGTTTAATGCATTTAATATTCCTACCGCTTGTTAGAATCAGCCACTTAATAGAAGCAAAGTCATTAGCAGCTACTGTATATGTGTAAAAAATACATTTTAAAATATTTTAACATTATAAGATATCACTTATAAAATAAAGTTACAGCGCTAAATATATTATACGTTTAGGATTATTACTTTTTTGAGTCCTTAAATTAATAGTTCAAGTCTCCTCTTTACCCTTTTTGGCAAACCGCTAACACTTTATCTTTTTCAAAATAAAAAGAGCAATATACATCTCTCTTTCAGAATGTCATTCAGAATAAGCCCTATGCTTGGCTACCATGGGCAGATTTACGAAGTTTTATACAAATTATCAAACCACCAAAAACTATACTTTTGTAAACAGGCACTTGGTAAGTTGGATACCAACATACTAAAAATTCACTACGTGTAAATCTGACCAAGTAATATTCTCAGGGGGGGGGATAATTGCCGGCGTTGCCCCTGATATACAGAATATAGTAGTTTGCATGCAACAGTCTCTATTGCTAGGTGTATTGTGTGTTATATTGCAGTCCTTTCAATCTAATACATTTTATTTATTTCTTCTGTTGCTCTATATTGCACAAGTAAGATTGATTACTCAAACACAATGCTTATATCATGGCAGCATGCTTCAATTAAAACTCCATTGCGACAGTCCATACTGTGTTATAAATTTTTTGTTTTAAGTAAAATATTTTTCTTAATATTGTAAATGTTTATGCTGCTGAGGGTCTTTTATAAGAGTCCTTTTAATGATATATTTAAAGAGGTTTTATATTCAGGGATTTAACCACATAGACCTTTCTAATTTGTCAAATAAAAAGCTTAGTTAGCCAGTCAAGTTAATTCCTATTAGGCTTTGAATTCCACATGGATTTTACATGGAATTTTGAATTTTATAAACTACAATCATAATTGGTCTCTAAAATTTTTATTTACTCTAGTTGCTTTGTCCAACTCTTAAGAAATTGTTGGATGCTAATTGATTGTAATGAAAAAAAGTATATTTACATTTATTACTATTATTATTAAAGTGTTATCAAATGAATTTATAAGTTGAGCTAAGATACAAAAATATTTTATGAATGATTTTGTCCACACCACTCCATTTCTGCCTGTTACGGATGCCTGCTGTGGAAGAGTCATTGTTGCAATGGTTGCATCTGTTATATTGCACCCCTCTCATTGGTATATTGTACTCCTGCCAGTGTTATATTGCACATTTATTTATTCTATTTATTTTCTTGTGCTGCACAAATGATTGACTTCTGAGAATGTAACACTTGCATCTGTACCTCTGGGAAAATATCCATTGTGAAAAATCCATAGTTTTTGTCATACTTACTCTTTATTACAAGATTGTAGTCCAGTAATTTTGTTTAAATATTGTGGAAGCACATAAAACTGAAGACAATAAGGTGATAACACAGATAATGTCTGTCATCACTACCAATATTATTATTCCTTGTCTACACATTATGTTTGACTTCCAGTAATTCTCCAGTGAAATTCCTCTAAAACGCATTGTCTACATTTTTTCACCAAGTAGGTCTACTTAAGCAAACCAAAACATTATGCCTCTTAAACTTCACTTTAATAATTCCATAGCCACCCGTTTTTCACATTTGCCTTAAGTTGGTCATACTTTTTTAAATTCAAATTAACTTGAATGGTAATTGTAAAAAAGTAATGCTAAAGAGTACTGACAAGAACTGGGAATCTATTAAAACAGAAGTCTCTTGAAGGTTTTCTGTTCTGTTTGTCTTATCAGAGGAAGCCTGATCTCTCTTCAACAGTATTCCGTACAAAAAAATTTATTCTTGGATTTCGTTGTCCATGACGTATCCCTTACTTAACTAAATATAATTAATTCACTACCGACTTGGAACACAAAGTTTTTTATAGGTAAAATCGTAAAAGTTTTACCTTATAGCCTGAACCGGTTTTCGCTTTTAAAAAGCTTCTTTAGAAACTGCCATTTGGAGCACTGTCCGTCTTGTTGGCGACGGTATCGACTTTTGAAAGATCAATGTTGTGTGTGTGGGGTGTGATATGTTCGAATAATGCGTGTGATCTGAATTGTGTCTGTTCGTTTAGGATGTTGTTTTTATGAGTTTCGTGTGTTTGTATATTTCTAATTGTTCTAGAGTGTCTAGTTTTTGGCCTTTTGTGTGTACATGTAGAATATCCATGTTCAGTTACCTCATTGAAGCATACTACACATACAAAAACATCGACAACAACATGGATCACCCTTAAAATAATGACAAAGTAGCTGGTGATTTTGCTTATCTCCCAGTTGGCATCTATTAGGGAAGATAAGCTGCAACCTTCACGTTTTTGCCATGTGAATCTGAAACCGAACTGTTTCACTAAAACTCGTATATTTGTTGATTATAAAACACTTTCATTTACTTCGGATTTTTGTGTCTCACTTGTAGTATTGACGTTTCATGCACTTTACAATAAAAAAACAAAAATAACATCTTTGCCAGGTTACAATGAAATGAGAAGAAATATTTTTCATCACACTGTTTATTAAATCTTAATGATTTTAATACTACTACATAGAAAAAAAGAACTGTACAATTAATAAAAATTTCAAAATTAATTTTAATATAAAAAGTAAATATATCGATATATAAAATATAAATAAATATATAATAGTATATAAAAATATATATAAAGATATAGCGACTATATATTATTTGTGTTATTATCTAACATTAAAAATTATGAAATTTAAATAAAACTAATTTAATTTAACCCTAACTGTTACCGTTACTAAAAACTTTACCTAACCATCTACAAAACTTAATCTAAATACGTTATGTTTTTATTCAACCTAACGATTTACAAAATTTAATCTAAATATGCTACGTTTTTGTACAACCTAACTATTTACAAACTTTAATCTAAATACGCTACGTTTTTGTCCAACCTAACTATTTACAAAATTTAATCTAAGTATGCTACGTTTGAAAAAAATGTTAACATAAAACTCTGCTTATACTTTGTGAATGAACTAAAATAATAGAATTTCCACAACTGATTCTGTTTCTCTAAAGATTGGCAAAGAAAATATATAAAACTAAAGTAAATAATTTTAAAGTGTATTAAATAATGTAATATAGATTTATTAACTAAAAGAAATAGTGAAAAAACCTTTGCAATTTAAAAATAAATACAAAAAAACTAGTAAACGGATTTAAAAACGAAGTGCATCATTCAAAAGTTAGAAGACTACTGAATTCAGCTGTCAGTGACAGGAATAGAAACAAGCAATCCCCACCACGTACGAGTCATTCAAACCCAACAAGGAGAAAAGTTAGGGTGGTGCTGACCTGAGGCCCTCCCGTTAGCGGGCTACATACAGCAGGGCCTCAGGTGAGGACCATCCGCAGCAAAAGTGTTAATGTACAATAATATTGTTTATTTTTTTTTCAGGATGTTACTGGTATGTATCAACGTACACTCAACAGACTAGACCTATTCCGAGAAAACTATATACAGTTCAATCACTTGAACTTTTTGTGGTCACATGATGTTAAGGTTTTTGTAAACAAGCAGAGTGACAATTTAATATTCACAAAAATTGACTTCAAGAGTATGCCAAAGTGGCCCAGTATACGTGTTGTGTTTGACCCAGACTTCAAAGAATTAAACGCAAAATTAACAACAGACGTGTCTAAAGTCAAACATGCCCTTCAAAAACAGTGGAAAAAAATACAAAAAAAATTACCTGCTTGGCAGAACTCAATTTCAGACAGACTGGGATCTTTACAAGGATATATTAAGCGGAAACTGGATAAAGAAAAAGTATGTGAAGAACCTAAGGAAAATTAAAAAATGAATATTTTAATTTTTTTTTTTTTTTTTGACTGAAGCTGCAATAAACCTACAATGTACTTGGAGATATTTCTGTACAGAATTCTGTTTTGAGGTCTTGAAGATGTTGATGGTTTTAGTTTATTCAAGTATTTAGACATTACTTCAATATGCTTTGCGTTTATCTGATCGTCCATACACTAATATTTGTAATTAACATTGATAAATTTTCGCATTATATACTGAAATAGTAAAAGTGTACTTCAAGACAAAAGCATTTTTAATACTACAGATTCAACCCCCACTTGACTAATGTTATATTAAAATGTCTACAGAAATCTGTAGTTAAAATGAAAATCTGTATGCAAATTGTAAAAACAATAAAATAACACTGAAGATTTTATTAGAACACTGAAGTTAATTTTGAAAGTTGTAATAAAGTTCATTATTATTATTTTTAGATTGTGTGTGTGTGTGTGTGTGTGTGCGTGCGCGTGTGTGTGAAACTAAATGTTATATATATATTGCAACAGTACAAATATATAAGGTACTGTGCATTGCACAAAGTAATTTAAATAAGAAATTAGATTAAATAAATAATGCATTTTGTTAATAATAATAGTTCAGCTTGAAATTTGAATTGTAAAAGTTACGCCTAACTTTCATGTTGGTACAGGTTAATAACACCAGCTGCTCTCTGTATGTGTGTACACACGTAAAATGCGCGCGCGCGCGCGCGTGTGTGTGTGTGTGTGTGCGACCTGTCCATTCCTGAAAAGCGCCACCCTTTCAGTAACGATATAAATTATTTGCATTTATTTAATTTATAATACTTATGTGCATAATAGCACAAAACTAAAGACACCAAAATGTGTATTTAAATAACACAAATAAGTGTAAAAAAAATAGTGCAAAACGAATAAAAAGTTTAATTATAGGAAGTTACTAATCAATAGTAATTATATTAATTAAGATAAAGAAAAACAGTTTGTGGATGATGAACACCTATAAATTACCGACCGAGTGAATATCAGGTAATGTGCAAAAGACTTCGCAATTCGTGAAAACGAGAAAATTAAGTGTGACAAGAAAGCGTGGGTTAGAAGTGACGCTATCAACAATATCAAACCTGCAGAATATTGTCGAGAAATGATTTTGGCGCCCTGGGTATAAATACCGGGGACGCGCTAACATCATTCTCTTCATTGTTCGACCACTGATGCAGCCGGAGGCTCTACTCGACAACTCGAACTTCGTTATCTTGATCGACTACTATGGCAGCCAGAGACTCTGCATAGCGACAACAACAGTACATCAACCACAAGCAGCAGTCAGGAACTTCAAGACTACTCATCAGTTTGAGTGAGCAGTTGCAATCTGAGGCCATGACGAGGGACGAAGGAGCAACCGAGTACAGGCAGTAATCCAGAGTACGAGAATCCAGTAATCCAGAGTATGAGAATCCAGTAATCCAGAGTACGAGAATCCAGTAATCCAGAGTGTGAGAATCCGACAGACAAAGGACTACAAGACTCCAAGACTACAAGACTCCAGGACTGCAGGAATCCAGGACGACAAAGGAGCATCCCGTATCAAGGACCGAAGAGGACACGCTGCAGATGTACCGCAAATAATAAGGTGACAAATAACCATGCACTTTAAAAACCGAGACTTAATCAAACGACTATAAGTAACCAAGAAAAAGATAGACAATTCAATTCAAATATGAATCAAGAAATTGTATAACTGTAAATATGTTTTTGTACAATAATTAACGTAATATGTAAGACTGTTTAACGATAATTGTTATCAGTAACTATAATTTGAAATCTATAATTTTTAGTATTTAATTTGACAAAGTCAGTAGAGAATTTTATTAGAAAGCAATGCATATGCAGTAATTAAAAAAGAGCTTAGATAATCAATATAATATAAATGAGCTAGCTGAGAGCAATATAAAAATTAAAGCAATGTATTAGAATATAAGTTTATATAATATGTTTGTGTGTAATATAAGACTACTAATTATGCATAATAATTACGTGAAAATAATAATGATTTTGAAGTGCAAAACAAATAAGAAATGCTATCAATAAATATTGAAATTATTTTTAACCAGATTAAATAGCGTTATTATTATTATGATTACACCCATATTCATCAACCACACGAATTTAATGTGTTGTAGTGTTACATAAAGATTTGTTGCACATTAAATAAATTAAACAATGAAAATGTAAATGTTTATTTGTATAGTAGTTTAGAGAAATGTTTAAACATGAAAGTATAATTTTGAATAAATAATTTATTCAATGATATTTGAATTAATCTGAAAGTAAATAGTAATTTTTTTTTTAAAACAAAGAAATGCATATGCAATAATAAAAAGAAAATAGATTATTAAAAAGAGATCAGATAATTTAATAGTTATCAAAGAAATGAGCAAGTCGAGAGCAATATTATATAATAACAAATGTTTAAGTATAAGTGTGTATGTTATGTGCTATGTGGAATACAAGATAACTTACTACTTATATGTTGATAATAAGATGTGTACTACGGATAAACACATGTGATTAATAATGAGAATTGAAGAACAGATTACATAATTATTTATAAACAATATGATTTAAAAAGGAATAAGAAAAAATATATATATTGTAGCGTGACAGATGTATGCATAATATTGAATGGCAATTGATCATTAGAATAATGAAGTTATAATATTTAAATTTGGAAGAAAGCATTAAGTTTAATATAAATAGATTAATTCATAGCAACTGTGGAAAGAAATCATTATTATAAAGAAAATACAAGTTAAAATAAAAGGAGTTACTAGTGATGAGTCACCCAAGACCAGTCTCATAACCAAAGGTTCTCAAGGTATAACCCAGGAAGGTAAAAAAGTAAATAACCAAGCAGTACAGAATATGACCAAACCCACAACGAGGGAGAATAAATAGAATAGAAACCCTAAAATAAGCCAAGATCAACCAATACAGGTTGTGTACTTCTGAAATAAAGAAGAAGATGGAGAAGATCCCAAGAAACCTGATGGCATCATCAAGAAGATGGAGAAGATACCAATCCCAGAAGGCAGGAGAAAAGAAGACTGATGAAAGAAGAAGAAGGCAGCATCCTGAAGAAGATGGCATGCTCTTATAAAAGACACCCAAATCCCTATATCCCCAAAATAAATATTTAAAAATAAAAGTATAACGAATTGAAAACCACATGTATACAAATTTAAGAGAGAGAAGTGTATAAAGTAAAAGTTGCCTGTGAACTAAGATGAAACAATAATATAGTACCCATGGAACAAATCTCCATTGAAAAAACGCTAACCAATTTATTATGTTAATAAGACTATACGACCATTTAGCATTAACATAATATATAAGTGCAAAGTGAACCAGTGATAGTTTTGGGTATTATAAAAAATGAACCTTGTGTTTCATTCTTGGCAATCACAAACATTGAATGCAATGAAATATGCATTTTTCAATGACTTGAAATGTGTACTGTGACAATATGTTGTTCATAAGACATGAATCTGTTTAAAATAACATTTTGTTTTACATGAAAAAAGAAAAACAGATTTCATAGTACTTTTTGAACAATTCATACTATTTATTTATTAATGACAGGGTACAATTCCCCAAAGACAATGTATAAAAGACGGTATAAAAACTGTAGAATCCTACTTATAATAATAGTTAGAAATAAGAATATAAATATAAGGTTTTTATGTATATAGTATAAGAATGTTTAAAAATGTTTTAGATATAAGGCAATTTGTTTGGGTCTGATACAACTAACATCAGAACTATAAAAATAGTTACTACTTGTAAATAATAGAGAGTAATTAAGATGTTAGTTAGTAAAAAACCTTTTTTGTAAACCATATTTCCATGTTAGAAATAAGGAATTTGTTATAAAATGTCTGACTTGAAGACAACCATTTATTTAAAAAAAAAAAATATTCTTTTAACTATTATTTGTATTGTAACCAATACTAATTGTTATTGTGTAATTTGAAAACATGTTTAATTTATAATACTATATGTAAAAGTCAGAGAGGGTATCACACATCATATATTGTTTGTAAAGTTTTTGTAAGGAAAAAATGTTAAAAAATCATAGGCCAAAAGAATGGAAACCAAACTTCATCAAAACAGAGAAATTACTCATTTAAAAGCAAATAAACAAAAGGGGTTTAGACAAAATAAACTTGAGATCATGCCATATAATTGCACATACCATTTAGAGAGATTTTAATAAATTATATTCAGAATTATAAATAAAAATGAAAATGACTAAACTCAGAAATTTGGACATGGGAGTCATATATTCCAGAATAATGTTTCAGAATACAACTAATTCAGTTAATTACAAGAAAATAAGGGAATATAAACCTTTTAATACAGTATAAGATTATTAATATTAAATATAATTGATAAAATGGCTGAATTTATATGATGACAGGAAGCTAGTTTTGACTTTTCAGAGTATACCAAACTGAAAGTAAAATTACTATTTTTTGGACAAAAAACACTATAAAACGGCATTATTTAATCTGAAAATAAGCTGAATGAACTGAAAGATTAATTTAAATAACATCTAGTGAATAAAATTGATAAATAACCCAAGTTTAGGTATTTATATAGTGAAATATTAAAGTGTGCACAGGATATGAAAATATATTTGAACAATGTTAAGAATGATATTATATTGGCTAAGAGTTTAATTGAAACTGGAGGAAACAGTGAGTTGATTATTGGTATTCGAACGGTTAACATAAACGAGAGTTTTGTGACGATCTAACCTATCTTACTAACGGTAAAGTTAAGTGGCGAACAGTACGTTACTGTGAAATCGAGAGTGTCTTATAAAATCCTTCCAGAACATATACATTGTGACAAAAACAATCAAGAAACACTAATTAACACTAAACAATACATTTCTACTCCGAAAAACACCACAAAACACCAGAAAACTGTGTAACACATTAACCAAGTGATAGTGTCGGAATTGGGAAAAGTGTTTTGACTTATAAGTACACAGATATACTAAATACAACCCAGAATCATTACACCAGTCACTACACAACATTTAACAAGAGATTTGCAGACACAAGAACAGGAATATTGCCAGAAAATACATTATTTGGAATGCAGCAGGAACGAGCGACATTTTGATCAACTTGACGGCAGCCATCTTTCTTTGACAATTCCAGTGCCTTCTCCTAGTTCAACCCAGCTGTTTGGTGAAAACAATTATTTTATTTTCAAATTATTATTCAATGTCTGTGTTTAGTAATAATTATTAATTTGATTGTAACGTTATACTTTTTAAATATTAGCCCGATTTCTCTGACTTTGATAATAACTGGCTGTTTAAAGAACCCTGTATAATTTTTATATAATATACTTTGTAACTTTTTCGATAACCTGAGAGTCGATAATCGATAAGAGTCAAATTGCTATTAATTAATAAAACATTAATATTCTTCAACACTAAATAGTTCTTCATTTCATAAATATTACTAGT
Organism: Magicicada septendecula; assembly: GCA_034769895.1. Lineage (NCBI taxonomy): Eukaryota > Metazoa > Arthropoda > Insecta > Hemiptera > Cicadidae > Magicicada > Magicicada septendecula. Next base: position 506,360,603 of record CM068369.1, on the reverse strand, counting down.
TATCATTAATATAATTATAATTAATAATCTATCAGGACTTACCACCTATAAGTGAAGATAACCTAAAAAAATAAAAAGGTAAACAAGTATCGATTGGTTTGAAGACAATCTTATGAGTGGTGATAGTTTATTTAAAATATACCAAAACTTTAATAAAAATTTTCAGAAGAGCATTACACTTTTTAAAACTTCACAGCCCTATATTAATTAATTGATTATAATTAATTAATTAATTAATTAAATTAAAAAATTTTTTAATTATTTTTTTTTATAAACATAATTTTTTTTTTTAATTTTCTTCAAAACAATAACTTTTGTTTTGAAACTTTCGGTGAAGCTGAACATACATTTCTTCATCAACATTACGCTACTCGACCAGTCTTGCTACCATTGGGACTCGACCAGCTGGGAAACTTAAGGAAGTGTTTCAGGCCAGTAAGACGTCGAGAGCCACACCAATTACACACCAATTAAACATATTACATTGGATTTGATTACATCGGAGTCTCATACTCCACAATAGCTTATCATCAACACACATCAATCTTTAATATTATTATTATTACAAATTGGCGCACAACTTTAGGGGCTTTAATTAGCGATTGGAAGGCCAATACATTCTGCCCAATCACTAGTTGGAGCTAGGCAACAGCTACAAAGCCAGAGAATTTCAAGGGAAAATGCAACGACGTGCAACATCTAAAAACGGGCGGCGGAGGCCGAAAAAGAAATAGAAGTCGATATGGACAACAAAGAGGCAACGCCAGTAGAGGTGGAAGAGTCATTGCCGCCGGTGTTGTCCAAACAACCGGTACAACCAGAGGAACAACCCGAAATGCCTACTCAGACAGGGGAAGTCAATGTCCGGAAGGAACGGTTAGAACCACCGGGGGAACCTTCACAAACCGAGAACACTGCGACAACCGGAGATGTGAAGTTCCAGGAAGCAATGATGAGAATGATGGAAGGAATTAATAAAAAGATGGAAGATTTAAAGGAAGACAACCAATCCCTGAGTAAGAAAATGGGGAGTGATAACCAGTCCTTGAAAGAAGATTTAGGAAATAAAATCGAAGCAACAAACAAGAAGATGGAAGAAGAGATGGGGAAGAAGTTAGAAGAATTGAAGGAAGACAATCAGTCCCTGACGAAGAAGATGGAAGAAAACAGCAAGAAGATGGAAGAGAAGATGGAAGAAAACAGCAAGAAGATGGAAGAGAGGATGGGAGGAAAGTTAGAAGAATTGAAGAAGGATAATCAATCCACAAAAGAAGAGTTGACTGGGATGAACAAGAACATGGAAGAATTGAAGGAAGACAACCAATCGTTCAAGGAAGAATTCAAGGCGACTAAAGAAGAGTTGATTAATAAAATTGAAAATACCAATCAGAAAATAGATGAAACCAGGAAGAAGATAGAGAAGAACAACCGACAATTGAAGGAAGAGTTGAAAGAAGATAACAGGAAGTTGGAAGAGAAGATGGGGGAGAAATTGGAAGAATTGAGAGAAGACAATCAAATTCTAAGAGAAGAGTTAAGGGAGGTAAATCAGGAGAATTTGGACAAACTGGACGAAAGAATGGAATTGTTGCGAGAAGAAATGAATAAGGAAATCAAGGTTAACAAAAAAGCGATGGATAAGAAGATGGAAGAAGAAAATATAATGGTCAATCGACAGATTCGAGAGATTGATCGAAAGTGCAACCAGACCGAAAAGGAGGTGAATGAGTTTAAAGAAGTGGTGAACATCAAGTTCACAAATATCGAAGAACATAGTCGTAGGAAGGTAGAAGAACAGAGGAAGGAAAATCAAGAAGAATTCGGAAAAGTACGCAACCAGGTCACAGAACGATGTAATGATATACAAGAGACCATGGCCAATATCACCGGTCAGGTGCGACAAAGCCGAGAGGAGATGGAAGCAATAAGAAACAGACCGACTCATTTCACCGGATTACCCGTCAACGAAAGCCGAGAGTGGCTCAACTTCCGGCAATACAAACGCAAGCCGATGGAGTTCCTGGCCAGGGTAGAAGAATATTTGACCAAGCATAAAATTACTCAATGGAGCCATAGCAGGGAGATATTCGACGAGTCTTTCCGAGACATAACAGATAATTGGTGGATGGCCAACCGGAGTGAAATTTCCGACTACCAACAGTTCCGGAAAATGTTTAAGACAAAATACTGGTCTGAGACCACCCAGAACTTGATCCGTGACAATATTTGTAATGGAAGATACAGGTCACAATTAGGTAGCAGTATGACGGCATATTTCTTGGGGAAGGTGTGTATGGCAAAACACCTCGAGCCAGCAATCCCAGAAGAATGTTTAGTGAATAAGATATCGTATCATTATGATGAGGACATTATCAGGGCCCGGAGAGGTAGCCAGATCAAGACAATCCAGGGAATGACCGAGTTATTGGAGGGATACGAGAACGAAGAGTATTATCGGCAGAGCAGAAAGAGAAATGAGAGACCAGAAGCAAGGCCGACTACCTACCCCAATAACGGCAATAACCATGCAAGTAACCGGAACCAGCCCAGTAATTACGACGGCCCTAACAACCAGCCGCGTAATAACCAGTTTAACGGTAATTTTAACGGAGTGAGGAATAATAACCCTTACCCAAATAATAGAAACAATTTTTACCAACATAATAATGTCCCATACAGTCAGAGAAATCAATATCCCAACAATAATGGTGACAGGCCTTACCCACCTAACCGAAATTACTATAATAATAATTTTAGTAATAACAATAATAGCAATAGTAATAACCGAGTGTCACGCCCTAGGGTAAATTTTATAAGAGCAGAAGATCGCGGACCCAGGAGATATTATCAACCGAGGAGGAGCAGCATCCACGGCGCCGACCGAAGATGGAGGAGTGCGGAACGAGACGGCCCAAGATACGAACAGGAAAGACGAAGTACCAGCCTGGAAGATCTTGGCAGACAACAGAACAGGGCGTTAAACATCAACCAGGGTACAGAACGTCAGGAGACAAACCAGAGTTTCCCGAACGATGCCTCGGTCAATAATAACATAAACACTGACCAAAATACTTTAAACGAGAGGAGGCAGTAATCAACAACGATGACCCGTTACTGCTTATACTTCCTGGGTTAGAAAAGGATGATTTTCAACAAGCAAACAATAATAAGAATATCACTATCATAAGTAACCATTATCTGAAAGACATACGAACTGAACTTTTGGAAGAGAACGAGAAGAGTCTCAGCAACAGTAATAATGAGATAATTTATATAACAGCGGAGGTGGAAGGAGTTCCCGCTAAAATAATGATAGACACAGGAGCTAATATTTCAATAATAAACTCCAATGAGTTGGAGAGAATACAGTGTACATGTGGAAAAACTTTGCCAATGTTACCAGTCAACAACATTGTGTTGGTAGGTGCAACTGGCCGCCAGAATAAAACCATTAGGAAGCAAGTTTCCTTAAGTGTCGTTAGCCGTGATATAGCTTTGGACATGGAATTTTTAATCGCCACCGGATTACCATTTGACATCTTAGTCGGTTGCAATATTCTTCGTAGATATTCGGCAGTAATCGATCTCAATTTAAATAAAGTATCACTTTTCCCAGACGGAGTAACATGGACCGCAGATCTGGTAGGAAGCACAACTATACTTCCCAGCCCTATACATCAACAACTTCGTAAAATAAATGTTATTAGAAACAGCCCTCTTTCTAAACCCATAATATACAATCATGGAGGAGAGGATTTATGGTCAGTTAAGATCCAAGAAATACGGAATTTCCAGTGCGGAAGCGATAACAAGAAAATACCAACGCACCTGGCTGATCGTCTAATTGCAATATATGAGAAATACAAGGCGGTGTTTTCTGATGAACCAGGGAAGGTAAAAAACTACCAGTGCCAACTTCGTTTTAAAGAAAACGTAGAGTTTAACCGGAGGTCATATCCAATAGCGCAGTCGCTCAAAGAAGCCGTGAGAACAGAGATAAACAAGATGATAGAAAACGACATAATTGAGATTAGTCAATCACCTTACACTAGTCCAATTATTGCTGTTCCGAAGAAAGACGGACAAGTCCGGCTCTGTTTAGATGCGCGTGAGTTGAACAAGACAATTGTGAATGACAGAACATCTCCCGGTGAAATAGAAGAGATTTTAAAACGTTTTCATGGTACTAGATTTATTAGCACCTGGGATACGGTCTGTGGTTATTGGCAGGTAGAGCTGCATCCGCAAAGCCGCCAGTATGTAGCGTTCATTTTCGAAGGGCGCAATTACCAGTTCAAGAGACTGCCTTTCGGACTTGTCAATTCTGTCGCCATATTTGTGGCATGCATGGACCAGATTTTGGGACCAGAAGCGCTCCAATTTACCACCGTCTATGTTGACGACTTACTAATCACATCCGGAACCTGGGAGGAGCACTGTTACAGAGTGGAATTTGTACTAAACAAACTAGCGCAGAACAACATAACACTGAAGTTGGAGAAATCCAAGTTCATAGCGCGCGAGGTACAATTCTTAGGCTTCAACCTAGACGACAGAGGTATTACACCATCAGCAGAAAAAGTGGAGGCAATTCAGAGGTTCCCGCAACCAAGAAACAGGAAACAATTGCAATCTTTCCTCGGACTCTGTAACTATTACAGGAAGTTTCAGAGCCGATATTCCGAGTTGACCACCAAGTTTCAACCACAGTTATCTGCCAAAAACAAATGGACTTGGGGTGAAGATCAAGATATTACTTTCCGATTGATAAAAGAGAAGTTTCTGGAGAGTGTGATACTTCGTCACCCAGATTTTAAGAAACCGTTCTTTCTAAACTGTGACGCTAGCGATCTAAGCTTAGGAACGACATTATACCAGGAAGATGAGGAGGGACAACATCTGGTAACAAGCTTCGCTAGTCGCACACTGAACCAGTGCGAAAAGAACTACAGTGTGACAGAAAAGGAATTGTTGAGCGTGGTATTCGCATGCAGCAAGTTCCGGACGTACATTCTCGGATATCAAGTCACGGTACGGACTGATCATAAATCCATCTCGTTCCTTCGTAGGTGCAAATTGAGTCACGGCCGATTGGCTAGGTGGGTACTCGCCTTACAAGAATATGACCTGAAATGGGAATACATTCCAGGAAAGAAGAACGTGGTAGCGGATGTATTGTCATGTATAAATCTAGAAGATCAAACTTTCGAGGGGGAGAAGGAGAGCTTGGTAAAAATTTATAACATATTCACGACCAGAGCCGATTTACAAGCTTTGTTAATAAATATCCGAATCCATCAGCAGTCTGATCCTAAGCTGAAAAACATTGTGAGTCGTTTGGAAGCCAATGATGAAACCATTTCTAAATATTACCACCTTAACAAGGGAATTTTATTCATAAAAACCGCATTGGACGATGAGACATGGAAAGTGATAATCCCACACCAAATCGAAAAGGAGGTCATCATCGATTACCATGTCAGGTATGGTCACATGGGAGCGTTAAAAGTGATACAGGCTTTAGAAGAAAACTGTAAGATCAAGAATATCAACCGCAAGGTGAGAACATACATCAAATCCTGTAAGATCTGCCAATGTGCCAAAATAAACAATGAAAAGACAGAGGGTATCATGATACCAATAACTTCCAACACAAAACTGGAAAAAGTGTTTTTTGATATCTGCGGGCCATTTCCCCGTAGCGGTGGTCGGCACAGATATAAATACTTGGTAATCATAATGGATCACTACACCAAGTATATAAAGCTATATCCGGTTAATCGGGCAACAACAGCAAAGGTTTTGGTGGTGATTATTGATTTGTATATCCCAGAGATCGGTAGACCATCTTCTATTATTACCGACCATGGTACACAGTTTAAGGGGAGGAGATGGCGAGACACATTATTAGCACTTGGGGTCAAAACGTATAAGACATCAGTCTACCACCCAAGTAGCAATCCGGCTGAGAGAGTACTAAGAGAAGTGGGTAGGATATTGCGCACGTACTGTCACAACCAACAGAAAAAGTGGCAAGAGTACCTAGCAGCGACAGAAACATTCCTAAATTACGCCCACCATCCAGCTATAGGAATTCCACCGTACTCAGCCATGTATGAGAAGCCGACTCCCCGAGACATTGAACAAATCATTGAATTTCCAACGAACAACAATAGGAAATTCAACCAGTTGAAGTTTTACAATAAGGTAGCAGAAGATCAGGAAAAACGGCAAGCCAAATACCAGAAGGCAAGAGGGCGAATTGTAACATATAAAGAGGGTGAAAAAGTCCTCCTAAAAAATAGAGAGCTGCCTAGCACCTTAGAAGGCATAACCAAAAAACTACTATTACTATACACTGGCCCATATGTTGTGGTAAATGATAAGCATAACAATACATATGAGTTGAGGGAAATCGTTTCAGGAAAAATCAAAGGAGTGTACAATCAAGCTTCTATGAAGAAATATTATGAAGAATGAGTTGTGAGTTTTAGAATTTTGAATTTATTTAAAAAATTCGAAAATAATGTAAGTACATCTTACAACCTAATATTTTGAAAAGAACATTCTGGAGAATTATAAGAAGAAGGAATTTAGAATTTTGAATTTATTTTTAAAAATCCTAAAATAGTGTAAGTACATCTTACAACCTAATATTTTGAAAAGAACATTCTGGAGAATTATAAGAAGAAGGAATTTAGAATTTTGAATTTAATTTTAAAAAAATTCTAAAATATGTAAGGACAACTTACAACATAATAATTTGAACAAACCTTTTGGAAGAAAGAGAAATAAAAAGAATTTTTTATATATTTTTAAAAAATTCTAAAATAATGTAAGTACCTCTTACAACCTAATATTTTGAGAAGAATATTTTGGAGAATTATAAGAAGAAGGAATTTAGGATTTTTGTTTTAAAAAAAAAATTCTAAAATATGTAAGAACAACTTACGACCTAATAATTTTGGAACAAACTTTATGGAAGAAAGAAAAAGAAAGAATTTTGAATATAACTTATTCTAAAATATGTAAGTACATCTTACTACAACCTGATGATTTTGGAACGAACTTTATGGAAGAAAGAAAAAGAAAGACTTTTGAATTGAAATATAATTATAAAAATTTAAAATTGAGTAAGTACTTCTTACTACAACCTGATAATTTGGAACAAAACTTTATGGAAGAAAGAGAAAGAGAGAGAATTTTGAACTTAATTTAAAAAATTTAAAATTAAGCAAGCACAGCTTACTACCACTGAATTATGAGAAAAACATTTTGGAAGAATTAAGAAGAAAGGAATTTTGAAGTTAATATACAAAAAATTTAAAAATAAAGTAAGACCAACTTACTATAACTAAGTTTGTGAGAAAACTTTATGGTAAATAATTAAGAAGAATTTGAATTTGGAGAAATACCAAAACATTCAGAAATAATAGTAAAATCACAATACTATAAACAATTCTGAATGAAACAATTCTGGGAATAAATGAATTAAACAGAATTTGAATGTTGATAGAACGTCAGAACTTTGAAACAAGATAAGATCAACATATTACAAGGATTTATGAGAAATATTTTTCAATTAAATAAAAAGAATAGTTTGAATTTTACATTAAAACTAACCAAGTTCCAAAAAATAATTATGTGTCAATTATGATTGAATTGAGAAGAAAATAAAGTGATTAATTCAGAAAAGAGAATTAACGTTAATCCAGAATAAATGCTAGACATTCACAATAGCATTTGAAGGAGTAGAGAAGAATAACAAAAAAGAGTGTAATATGCAAGAGAAGAAAAAATTTGGAAGCAAAGAGACTAATTACCTATGAAACGATAATGAAAACAGTTAATTAAGAGCGAAGAAGAACAACTCATACCAAACAGATGGAGAAGATGATTTTGAACCAATGATAATAATAAGACCTATATGAAATGCAAAGAGAAGAAATACCACATGAAATATGATATAAATGAATTAATGTTAATGAATGCGAAGGCGGATTAATAACTTTCTAAGAGAAAGGAAAGAACCAAAATGTTTAAATAAAATGATCAATATAACAACCTGTATATCCAATGTAAAGATACAATGTTAAAAAATTAAATATAATGTATTAAGACCATTCAAATAATGAATAAGAAAGACTATATATAAAGACCATGCTAATACCATGATGAGTAACCAGAAGAAAATATAAAGAGAATTCAGATGGAGAAGAAAGAGAGTTACACTGTAAACAGTAACCAGAATTATTAAAAGAAAGGTTTTCAACCATAATAAAATTAAATATATCAGACAAGTTAAGAGTTTTGAAAAAATATATATGTAATGAGTATAATAATGATTATGAAGATTTATTAAGATAGAAAATGTGAGATAATCTGAGAGACTACGAAGTGGAGAATCCAAAGATATTTTTATTAGTCGAAAATGAGACTACTTTTTATTTATTTATTCGATGACTGACTGAAGATAATTCCAGCAGCATTATGTTTTTTTTTTGAGCAGGGATGGATATGCCTCTGTACTCAATTTATAGAAGTGGTGTATGGCCAGCAGAGAAGTAGCGTACAGTGCCCCTCTGATCTGCCCCAGCCCACGTGATAGGGAATGTTAGGGAATTAATATCCCAAGGATACAACACAAAGTTGATATAGAAAGAAAATGTATTACAATTATAATATATCTCAGAAGACACTAACTATCCGAAAAGGATCAGTAGTAAAACAAGTAACCATATATATAAAATTAATAAAACTCTAATATAAAAAAAAAAAGTCGATATAAAAATGGAGAAGAAAATGAATTATAGGAAATGATGAAATTATCATAAGAAATTATTTCATCCATAAACATGTCTGAAATAATTACTTCTGGAGGAGAGCAATCTGTAGCGTGACAGATGTATGCATAATATTGAATGGCAATTGATCATTAGAATAATGAAGTTATAATATTTAAATTTGGAAGAAAGCATTAAGTTTAATATAAATAGATTAATTCATAGCAACTGTGGAAAGAAATCATTATTATAAAGAAAATACAAGTTAAAATAAAAGGAGTTACTAGTGATGAGTCACCCAAGACCAGTCTCATAACCAAAGGTTCTCAAGGTATAACCCAGGAAGGTAAAAAAGTAAATAACCAAGCAGTACAGAATATGACCAAACCCACAACGAGGGAGAATAAATAGAATAGAAACCCTAAAATAAGCCAAGATTAACCAATACAGGTTGTGTACTTCTGAAATAAAGAAGAAGATGGAGAAGATCCCAAGAAACCTGATGGCATCATCAAGAAGATGGAGAAGATACCAATCCCAGAAGGCAGGAGAAAAGAAGACTGATGAAAGAAGAAGAAGGCAGCATCCTGAAGAAGATGGCATGCTCTTATAAAAGACACCCAAATCCCTATATCCCCAAAATAAATATTTAAAAATAAAAGTATAACGAATTGAAAACCACATGTATACAAATTTAAGAGGGAGAAGTGTATAAAGTAAAAGTTGCCTGTGAACTAAGATGAAACAATAATATAGTACCCATGGAACAAATCTCCATTGAAAAAACGCTAACCAATTTATTATGTTAATAAGACTATACGACCATTTAGCATTAACATAATATATAAGTGCAAAGTGAACCAGTGATAGTTTTGGGTATTATAAAAAATGAACCTTGTGTTTCATTCTTGGCAATCACAAACATTGAATGCAATGAAATATGCATTTTTCAATGACTTGAAATGTGTACTGTGACAATATGTTGTTCATAAGACATGAATCTGTTTAAAATAACATTTTGTTTTACATGAAAAAAGAAAAACAGATTTCATAGTACTTTTTGAACAATTCATACTATTTATTTATTAATGACAGGGTACAATTCCCCAAAGACAATGTATAAAAGACGGTATAAAAACTGTAGAATCCTACTTATAATAATAGTTAGAAATAAGAATATAAATATAAGGTTTTTATGTATATAGTATAAGAATGTTTAAAAATGTTTTAGATATAAGGCAATTTGTTTGGGTCTGATACAACTAACATCAGAACTATAAAAATAGTTACTACTTGTAAATAATAGAGAGTAATTAAGATGTTAGTTAGTAAAAAACCTTTTTTGTAAACCATATTTCCATGTTAGAAATAAGGAATTTGTTATAAAATGTCTGACTTGAAGACAACCATTTATTTAAAAAAAAAAAATATTCTTTTAACTATTATTTGTATTGTAACCAATACTAATTGTTATTGTGTAATTTGAAAACATGTTTAATTTATAATACTATATGTAAAAGTCAGAGAGGGTATCACACATCATATATTGTTTGTAAAGTTTTTGTAAGGAAAAAATGTTAAAAAATCATAGGCCAAAAGAATGGAAACCAAACTTCATCAAAACAGAGAAATTACTCATTTAAAAGCAAATAAACAAAAGGGGTTTAGACAAAATAAACTTGAGATCATGCCATATAATTGCACATACCATTTAGAGAGATTTTAATAAATTATATTCAGAATTATAAATAAAAATGAAAATGACTAAACTCAGAAATTTGGACATGGGAGTCATATATTCCAGAATAATGTTTCAGAATACAACTAATTCAGTTAATTACAAGAAAATAAGGGAATATAAACCTTTTAATACAGTATAAGATTATTAATATTAAATATAATTGATAAAATGGCTGACTTTATATGATGACAAGAAGCTAGTTTTGACTTTTCAGAGTATACCAAACTGAAAGTAAAATTACTATTTTTTGGACAGAAAACACTATAAAACGGCATTATTTAATCTGAAAATAAGCTGAATGAACTGAAAGATTAATTTAAATAACATCTAGTGAATAAAATTGATAAATAACCCAAGTTTAGGTATTTATATAGTGAAATATTAAAGTGTGCACAGGATATGAAAATATATTTGAACAATGTTAAGAATAATATTATATTGGCTAAGAGTTTAATTGAAACTGGAGGAAACAGTGAGTTGATTATTGGTATTCGAACGGTTAACATAAACGAGAGTTTTGTGACGATCTAACCTATCTTACTAACGGTAAAGTTAAGTGGCGAACAGTACGTTACTGTGAAATCGAGAGTGTCTTATAAAATCCTTCCAGAACATATACATTGTGACAAAAACAATCAAGAAACACTAATTAACACTAAACAATACATTTCTACTCCGAAAAACACCACAAAACACCAGAAAACTGTGTAACACATTAACCAAGTGATAGTGTCGGAATTGGGAAAAGTGTTTTGACTTATAAGTACACAGATATACTAAATACAACCCAGAATCATTACACCAGTCACTACACAACATTTAACAAGAGATTTGCAGACACAAGAACAGGAATATTGCCAGAAAATACATTATTTGGAATGCAGCAGGAACGAGCGACATTTTGATCAACTTGACGGCAGCCATCTTTCTTTGACAATTCCAGTGCCTTCTCCTAGTTCGACCCAGCTGTTTGGTGAAAACAATTATTTTATTTTCAAATTATTATTCAATGTCTGTGTTTAGTAATAATTATTAATTTGATTGTAACGTTATACTTTTTAAATATTAGCCCGATTTCTCTGACTTTGATAATAACTGGCTGTTTAAAGAACCCTGTATAATTTTTATATAATATACTTTGTAACTTTTTCGATAACCTGAGAGTCGATAATAATCGATAAGAGTCAAATTGCTATTAATTAATAAAACATTAATATTCTTCAACACTAAATAGTTCTTCATTTCATAAATATTACTAGTTATCATTAATATAATTATAATTAATAATCTATCAGGACTTACCACCTATAAGTGAAGATAACCTAAAAAAATAAAAAGGTAAACAAGTATCGATTGGTTTGAAGACAATCTTATGAGTGGTGATAGTTTATTTAAAATATACCAAAACTTTAATAAAAATTTTCAGAAGAGCATTACACTTTTTAAAACTTCACAGCCCTATATTAATTAATTGATTATAATTAATTAATTAATTAAATTAAATTTTTTTTTAAATTATTTTTTTTTATAAACATAATTTTTTTTTTTAATTTTCTTCAAAACAATAACTTTTGTTTTGAAACTTTCGGTGAAGCTGAACATACATTTCTTCATCAACATTACGCTACTCGACCAGTCTTGCTACCATTGGGACTCGACCAGCTGGGAAACTTAAGGAAGTGTTTCAGGCCAGTAAGACGTCGAGAGCCACACCAATTTAAACACACCAATTTAAGAACATACATACATCGATCTTTTATTATTATTATTACAATATATATACATATATAAACAATTAATGGTAATGTGCTCAGACAAGAAGGAAAAATAAGAAGAACAATGGATAATTTAATGACTATAATTACAATGAAACTAAATAATGATAATAATTAATGAAAATACAATTTAGAATTTCTTGGAACTGAAAATGATAAAGGAAGAAATAGTACGGAGAACATCTGTCACAAGAAAGAAGGTCAAAGGTGTTTACAAATAATGACTGTCAATAATGTTATCTGAAAATAGCTACTGAAAATAAGAAGGAATCAAGAAGAAAAAGAAATATATATAATTAAATGTAAAACGCAACAGAGTAAAGAATCCCAAAGATGTTTATTATTAGTCAAATGAAGAGACTATTATGATATTATTTTATTTTTTATAACTGTCTGTAGATGAATTCCAGCAGTATTATATTGAAGTGTAGTATGGCCAGCAGAGTATGTAGCCAAAAAGTGCCTCTCTGGACTGTCCCAGCTCACATGTTAGGGAATGTTAGGGAAACTGAATATTTAAGGGATAATAAAACAGCTGCGAAGATTGACATCAGATTCCAAAAGTATGAAGGAAGAAAACAGAAGGAAGATAGCTGACAGAAGATCAATGGAGAAACGCATTTATAGAAGTAAATAGAAATATGAGAGTGTTAAAACTAATTTTACTGATTATTGTAAACAATCATTGTCAAGTAAGGTTTGAAGAAACAAAGCAAGAGAATTAATATCATTAATGAAATTTCATCCAATAGAGAAAAGTGAATATTAATCAAAAATGTTACATTCAGAAATCCAATCAATTACCATTAAAACTCTACAATGAATAAAATGAAGGTATTTAAAGGCATGAAAGAAATATAAGTTTATTTTGACCCAAATCATATTCAGGTAAACTAAACTTCTTTTGGAGGGGAAGCATATGTAAGGTAACGAAAATATGGTCCCCTACGTTACATAAATAAGTTTATAATTTTTAAAATAAAAATAAAATATTAATGGTCCATACTAATAAAAGGTCAGAAAAATAACCCATGAATAAATAAATGAATCATCCCACAATAAGAATACAAGGTAGAAAGAAAAATTAAGAATGTTAATAAATACAAACTTCAGTGTTCAGTGAAAGGTGTAAACGATAGATAAATGTAAAACCTAACTAAGACAGTTTTATAATAATTGATGAATTGAAGGAGAGGAGAATGATTAATTAGTGCATGATTTATTTTATAAAAATGTACCTGTTATTACGTTGTATCATGTTGTATTATTATCATGATAGTTATGCTGTTTTTTCTGTGTAGCAAGTGGAGTAATTCTTTTAATAGAATACCAATTAACTGATATTAATTTCATTTTTTGTGTTATCAAATATATCATTATAGAGCTGTTGTTAAACTCTATAAAGTTAAATGTTTTGTATACATGTACTTAGTTAGTATGCAGATTATAATTGTAAACTTGGCCAGAAGGGCTATAATTGTTAATGAGATACAAAAGGGTTTAGTGTAATTATATAATAAACAAATGAAGGATTCTATAATAATGCAAGTAATAACAAATTAAAATCAGAAGTAGATAAAAATGTAATGATAGGCCTACAACCAGTAACATTGTATAGTAAGTCAGGTCAGAAAAGTTAGGTAACGAAATTTGTAATAAATACTAAATAGAATATAATGAGTTAGGAGAAGTCAATAATAATTACTGATAGCAGATAAATAAATTCAATTTAAATAAAATCTCAAAATGTAATAGTGCAATGATACCGAAAGGTAATATTCTGTAACAGGAAAATAATACTTATTAGAGTAAGTAGATTAATAGGAAACGACAGCAAAATGTATATAAGTTAGTGACAAACAATATGTAAAAATATAATAGGATATAATGTAAATTTAGTAAAGGAGTATTTTAATGAGTGCAAGAACATTGTATGATTATGGTTATAGGGTTATAAATAATATCCAATAAGAGGAGACAGAATGGTTGTCAAGGACGACAAGAGATATAAAATTTGTTGATTCGATTATTGAATTATTATCCATGAACGAAGACGGATTAGTTTTAATGCACTTAGAAAAAAATTGATAAAATTAAATTAAATAAATACAATTGTGAACAAAATTAAGTCATAAAGAAACATAATATGGTTCACTGACGTTGGACAGTCTAATATAACCGAATAATAATAAACTTATACATCAAAATTGACGAAAATAAAGGAAGAACTCTACCAATAAAACTCAAATTAATGAGTAATAATTAACTTAATTAATAAACCAAGGAAGAGAAATAGCTACCTGAATAGAATAATATAATCCAGGATTCTAAAGAACGAAAACAAAACACAAAATTATAATCGAACATCACCTTCCACAATTCAATAAAAAAGCATAGTTGGACACGAAATACATTGAAACCCATAACCACAAGGACCGGACATTGGTGAACAAAAGGAGCGGCATTTCTGCATCATCTCAGGACCAAGACATAAACTTTTATTTCGAACTTGGAGTGATGACTGGCGAGGATTAATTCATCTGCATTCCGTTATTGACCAAACACTTCGAACGAGGTTAGCTGTACACGGCCTTCCCAAGTAACGATGTCCAGCGGACGGTAAAACTCCACTTACTTTAAATAATATTTAATAAGAAATTAGTAATATATTGTAATACCTTGTAATCCTATTTATGCATTTTCTGACCTTACTAATAGTTGAAGAACCTGTGTTTAAAGAAATACCATAATAATTAAAATAATATATAACCCTGAATTCGATCGCTAATCGATTACTTCCAATACGATCGACTTTTGTATCTCCGTAAAGGAAGAACTTTGTTGTCAAAAAAATAAAAAATCATAATAAAGAATCATTTCTGAATCTAACGATATCTTATCATTTATATAATATTTAGTGCAGTATGAACAAGTTGTAATTTAGGTAGAGAGTGTAACGTAGGAATTATTGTACGCGGATAACTAACCTACAATTTTCAGCTGTCTGTGAACCACAGCGCTACCTCGCGGACCGCTGTTGAATTAAAGAGAACAAGAAACAGATAAGGATTTCTTCTCCTCTCTCAAAACGCGGACTAGGCTTGAATAAAAAAATTAGAATTACATACTATATCAACTGGTATTGAGCGCTATTATTACCGAAGCACTAAATTAATACAGAATACTAAGATATTCTTAGTATTTGACTAAGATCACCTTTTAGAAGATATTATTTAATCACCAAGAATCGAACATTGCGATTCTATAAGAGAACCCAATACACACTTAACATAATAAATACTTCAAATCACAAGAAAACACATAATATATACGGAAATAGAGAAGACGAAAGGGTTAAGTTATAATATATATATAAACCGTTAAGTTAATATATATATAAGTTATATATATATAAGTTATATATATATATAAGTTATATATATATATAAGGGTTAAGTTAAATAATATATATATATTTAAGAAGTGCTGGGTTGTGATAAATTATATATATAGGTTAAATTGATGATTGAGTATAATACATGATGAAAGGAGAGAGAGAGAAAAATGTTGATGGTAGTAATTACTTTGTTTTTTTTTATCAAATTGCGCCACGGGGCCGAATATGAGTTTCATTTTGTTGAAGAAGGGGTTAAATGTACAAGTATATGAGAAAAAATAAAAGGGAAATGTCACTGGTAAACAAAAAACAAACGAGTTATTTCCTGAAAACAACCCATTCTGTTCTTCCGTTCGCTAAATCGAACCTGGCCCAATTTTCGCTAAATCAAACAAGTAAATTTTATGCTTCATAGTTGGTAACCAAAAAAGATGGCGTCCGAAATACGGACGAAAACAGTGAATGAAATTAAAATTAATTAATTTAAAATATTATAAATCATTATATACTTATCTTGAGCACGTGGGAATGTCCCACTGAACATTTTTGCGGACCTGATGAAACTTGACAAAGTCGCTGTCAGTGGAAGGTTCAGGTGTTTGATGTCTCACTTTGGGCACTGGGTCTATCAGAAGAATTTTTAAAAATTATCTAGTATTTTTAATGTCTGATGAAGCTGCTGCAGTACTTGGTAGAGGATATTGCTTGCTCACTTTAAAGAAAATTTCCCTGACATAATTATTTGGCATTGTACCAGCCATAGCTTAGAAATCTCAGTCAACGATGCAGTCAGGGATATTGGTGCAGGAAACAGGTTTAAAGGATTCCTGGATAAACCACATACAGTATATCATGCTTCACCAAAATAACACAAGTGAGCTCAGTGTGTCTTACTTTCTCAAAGCTCAGCTGTTGTCAGTTGGTAGTTTCGTCCACTAGATGGATGTAATCAAATTGCAACAGATTTTTGCTGTTTGGAAAATTATGAAGCTTTGGTTTCTCACTTCGAAGTAGCAAGAGTTGATAAACGCTGTGTTAAGAAAGAGCACTGTATGATACCTATGAATGTTCTACAGATTATAGATGACTACTGAAGGATCGTAGTACCCTACTTTATTCAACCAGAGAAAGACAGTGTAGATTGGCGGTCACGTCTGAGGCAGCTAAGAGATTGACTCTTGGATGTGATATCGAGAATGTGGTCTACAACACTGTGCTGCAAGTATGCATGAGGAGACATGCTTGGTTGGATATGCCAATGATGTGGCATCACTTGTTATGGCTTTCACCTGGCACAGATCAAAGTCAACCGAATAATGCAGAATGTCAGCAGTTGGATGACGGCACATGGACTGTCACTATCCTTGAACAAAACTAATGTTATGATCCTGACAAAAAAGAGAATTCCACCATCTTGTCTAGCCGGGTTGATAACATGATTGTCTAGACAAAACCTGTGGCTAAATATCTTGGTGTGCTGATCGACTCAAAGATGAGCTTCTTTGAACATATAGGTCAGACAGTGGACAAGGGTGTAATGACACTTATTATATTAATGTACCAATTCATATGACATTGGTCCAGTCAGTCCTTTTGTATGGCACAGAAGTGTGGGTGGATCCCTTCATTAGAGGATGTACCGCAAGTGGTTGTCCCAAGTGTAAAGGACAGGAATCGTTGAGGATAGGCTCTACTTACCATACTGTCTCAAAGCCAGCTGGCAACTCAGATTATCCTCATCAGTGGTGTAACTGAAGAGTTATCAGAGGGAGATCGTTTTTTGCTAACAATTAAAAAATTACCAAGTTAATTTTGTGACTGTCCAAGAGGAAGTCTAGTCAAAATCGATTTTGGAGTTGATGTTGGAGAAAGTTTGTTCCAGGTAATCCTAATCCGTCAACAGAGAATGGACTGGCTTTACAGTTTGGTCTCCTTTGTTTTTTGGGGATGTCTTTGACAGGCACGGGTGTTTTCTGTCTACTGTTTAATTGTGCACGTTTACTTATTGAAGATATTCAACTTATCATTTGCAAGAATTTTCTGCTCTTTTAGTCAGTCTGACCAAATTGTTTGAGCCAAAATTCCGAACATTTTTTTATTTTTTCTACTTTCTCTTGAAACTATTAATTGTATAAACTACAATTAAATACAAGTATATTATAATTATATAATATAATTAACACAATTATATTATAAATAATTATTATGAATTATACACATTCTTTATTTTAACTATTATTACTGTTATAAGTAAACCCATTATTATTATTTGTTATTAGTATTAATATTATAATTATTATTATTATTATCATTTTAATTTTTTATGTTTTGGGGGTTCGGCAACTAAGGCCTTTAGCTCAATGGCATCCAGTGGCGAAGCGTGACAAAATAATTTGTGTAGACATAAAAATACCAGTCAACAGCACTCTCCTACTAAGATTGTTGACATTTTTAATGAACCAGTAAAACTATGGTAAATAGAGATAATGATTAGCTAATAGCTAAATTAGCTCTTCAGATAATAGCTAAGTGACTGTCGCATTTCATTATATGTATAATTAGGCCTAAATATAAAGAACAAACTATATTATTGTTATCAGTGTCGTTTATGAATCTTAATTACAAAATATTGTTCAAAAAAATAAATTTTGCTCACATTTTTTGAATGATGACAAATCCCGATTACTATAGGCATTACACAATTGTTCATATTTTCTTGTAAATGAGTTCCGCGTCTTGAAGTTTGCAAAAATATCTATTACTCTTTGCTTGAAAGTTGGGTCCTTTGTGGACATAAATGTCAATTCTCTTTCAATGGACAAAGTAGTCAATTGTGATAATCTTTTATTTTTCATGGCATTACGAAGGTACGTTTTGATTCTCTTCAGTGTACTCATTGAACGCTCAGTCGATGCTGATGTAACTGGAATACTCAGTACTAATTTCAGTAACTTTAATGTTTGTTCATACACACTATCGAGTTGATTCTCCACAATATATTCTAGCAGTTTAACACACGGAAGCATTTTATCATCACTGTTGTAGATGTTCAATAATTCATTGCACAATGTTACCCAGTAAAAGAATTTTGGGAACAAACATTTCAGTTTGTCAAACTGGAGTTGAGGAAAATTCCTCAGAAATTCAACAAACATTTTCTCTTTCCTTGAAAGTTGGGTCCTTTGTGCACATAAATGTCAATTCTTTTTCAATGGACAAAGTAGCCAATTGTGATAATCTTATTTTTCATGGCATTACGAAGGTACATTTTGATCCTCTTCAGTGTACTCATTAAACGCTCAGTCGATGCCGATGTAACTGGAATACTCAGTACTAATTTCAGTAACTTTAATGTTTGTTCATACACACTATCGAGTTGATTCTCCACAATATATTCTAGCACTTTATATAATAATGAAACTTTCTCTTGTGAACTTACTTGATTTTTTCCGTCAAACGCGTTTCGGCGTCGTGTTCGCCTTCGTCAGCTTAGAAACAGACTGCCAGTACTTTGTAACGGTTATTGCTTGGAAGGTATAGTGGGGGTGGTGTGTAGAGGAAGGGGATTGGCGCGGGGATCCAAATTGTTTGTTTTTTGTATAATTGTGTCAAAAAGTGTATTCTAGCAGTTTAACACACGGAAGCATTTTATCATCACTGTTGTAGATGTTCAATAATTCATTGCGCAATGTTACCCAGTAAAAGAATTTTGGGAACAAACATTTCAGCTTGTCAAACTGGAGTTGAGGAAAATTCCTCAGAAATTCAACAAACTTTTTCTCATTTAGAAGTTCTACAAAAAATATATTTTTAAATTCGCCGAATCGGGTGTCTAGTTGCACTGTTACAGAATCAAGAATTTCATAAACAACGCGTTTATGCACTTCAATTACAGATTCCAGCAATACATTATTAGGGTCAGAATTCATGCACCTACATTCGTCCATACAGTTTTGTAGCACTTTATTTGGACGCAGTGCTGCGATAGTTTCTTTCACTGTCCTAATTTCATTAATGCAGAGATTTACATCACTGCTAGATTTTGCCTGGAGCACATTAAACAGATGTTGAATAAATACAAAAATTCGATCACATACGCACAAGTAAAACATGAAAGATGTCGACTTTAAAATATTTAGGAGACCAATTGCAGCACTCACAGACTCAGGATCCCAGTCATCACGCTCGATAAAGTGAGAAACCGCATGATATAGTTCTTTCTAATTTCTTTGACTGTTGAAACTGCCCGCGAATGGTAATCCCAAAGGGTTGATGTTGGGTGAGGAAGTTTAAATCCTTGTTCTCGGAGTAAATCAGATCTAGCAGCAGTTCTACTGAAGAAACTATGAAATGCAGTTAAATTACAAATAAACAATTTAACTTCTTTCATACTTTTTGCACTGTGTAACAAGACCAAATTAAATTGGTGAGCATACCAATGCACAAATATTGCCTGTGGACACTGTTGGCGAACAAGGGTTTGTACTCCACCAGGACGACCAGCCATCACAGAAGCACCCTCATATGTTTGGCTTACTAATTTGTTTTCAATGTTATATTCTTTCAAAGCTGAAATGATTTTATTAGCCAACCCTTCTGCGCTTTTGTTATAAGAAATATAAAAAATGCCTAAAAAACATTCCTCAGTTTTCAAACCACGAACATATTGCACATTTATACTCAATTGTGCTTTAACAGATACGTCGGTTGTTTCGTCAGCTTGAGCGGAAACAAAATTAGACTTGTTTATTTCATCACGAATTGTTTCATTAATAGCAATGGAAACAGACTCGATTAAATCATTCTGAATTTCAGATGTGCCTTTAAATACAATGCTGGTTTCTACATGTTCCTTCATGAAAGACTCTTCCATTGCCAGTAAATTTAAAGTTTCTAAATAATTGCCCTTATTAAGAGACTGCTCATTTTCCTTATGGCCCCTAAAAGCTAACTCTTGCCTGCCTAAATAACAAACAACATCTATCAAACGGCCTATTATCCTTCGATTTTGAGCCACATTTTCATTGTGCTGCTCTGCTTGAATTCTAGCTGATTCGGATAACCAATGTTCTATTCTGTTACGTCCTAGCATATGAAACACCTCAGAATTTTTTATATGAGTTTTGCTACCAGCATGTTTAGCGGCTTTAGCTTCAAAATTTTTTTATAGTACCTACTCCAACTTTGCTCCATGATTCCTCTCCATTACACATCAAACAATAATAGCAGTGCAGAGTTTTGTTTCCCTTACAGCTAGAGCGCCATCTATATTTACTGGTATACCAAACTTTCTGAAATTGTCTGACAATTTTTTCATCCTTCTTGTGACAAATCTAAAGGCTGCCGAGTTATTTTTGACTTTAGCAATACCTTTTGCTCTAAAGGTAACGTACTGATTTCGTATTTTAACAAAAATTCTAGTGAATCAAAGTTGTCAAAGTTCACAGCAAATACTTCTGCGACAGAACTGGTGCTAACTGTATTCATTTTGCTGCATTAAATCAATTAAACAGCATGCTTAACACACTTAAAGGACGACACTTAAAAATCTTTATTAATAAATAATTAGTACGTAAATGATCACACACTTCTTAGTCTGTAATACTTATACAAAATTAAAAATAATTTGTAAACTCAACAAAACAAATATTCACTACGCGCGCATAATGAAACAAACATAGGTGGCCAGGCGAAAATTCTGTACTATTCAGTCAGGGGAGACGTGTCTTTTGACGTGATGTACTGGGCATATGATTATGTTGCGCACGCAGGTCCCTTCCCGTTGTCATCTACTAAAGCCCTCCTCATCTCCAGCCTTGTTGAAAAGGCATTCCAAGTAACGTCTACCCTGATACTCCGCGTACAGTTGCATCGCACAGCAAGGTTCCATGGATCCCGCGGTCGCATCATGTCGTGTAATATTTAACTTCTTAAATTAGTTTATAAACTTTCTGAGTATCTTGCGCATCTTAATCCATAAATAAAAGTTAATTACTTTATGAATAAATTATTTGGGGAGACACCGTCTACCCTGTCTCCCGTGACGCTTCGCCACTGATGGCATCTACAGGGAGAGTTGCTCAACGGGATGTTTTCTTCTAACCTGTATTTTGGTTGACTCGACAAGATACACAGCCAAGTTACTCTTACACAGTAAGATACAAAATGACATTTTCAAGCCTGTACAGTAATTTTGCTGCTTTTAGGAAATACAGAGCTCTGTCTATCACTAACTGTTCGTTACCGAGGTGTTCTTTCAGGTTACCTTTCACTCTGTATCTCTGCCTGAGTTCTGCAAGAGCACTACAGTCTTCGATTATGTGTTTCACTGTAAGTGCTCTGCCACAAGTGCAGACGGGTCGTTCTCGTCCTTGTAGGGGATATGAAGATGTAAGTTCGTGTGCCCAATTCGCAATCTGGTGATGCAAAACTGTTTATGACGACTGCGATCATTTGCTACGTGCCATTTATGGATGCTCTGCCGTGTGTTCCACATCTAATGCCACACATTAATAATGGTAGTTCTGGCAGCTAGTTTCGCGTCGTCCGGTCGTATGATGGCATATGGCAATCGCATCGACTTGTGGATTGTTAGCAGCATTTTTGCTCCAGCTCATCTTCAATACCTACATAACCTTGACACCAAAAAAAGTAAAAGATGAACCAAAGTCTTCTAACGCAGTGGCATAACGTTATCTGCTGTAATAACAGATTCACTGTGCCCGGATTGGCCAAACCAGTTAGAAAACTCAGTGAATCCGTATAGATAACAAATTTAACATTCATGTTCGTGTTGGTATCCAAGTCACTTTTATAATTATAGTAAATTATTACCTTATATTCGGTCCGCCGTGTGACTTCTCAATTTGAAAATGTTTTTGAAAATTGAGAAGTCACACGGCGGACCGAATATAAGGTAATAATTTACTATAAGATAACAAATTTCCTCCTTTCAGCTCGGTATGCACAGAAACGATGTGCCTCTTATACCGCATAGAGTTTGGCGACGTATACACTTGCCACCTTGGGAAGTGTCCAGGAGTGGGAGACGCCCTCGATGACAAACGCGGTACTCACTCCACTCTCCGTCTTTGACCCATCAGTGTACACAATGGTATGTTCCTCGACGTATTCCTCCAGGACTGATATAAACGGGAAACGGAGTCTCAGTTAAGTTGGGTGGCATGATTTCTTGCGTCTACTGGCGACATCAAGCCGGCAATTGTGTTTGCAAATCAGCCATGGGGGGGGGCTTCACACGGAACGTACGCTTGGACCGTCGGCGCCTGGATGTTGTAGCGCCAGGCTATTTCGAGCGGAGCGGACAAATGCCGGCTGGTCTGGTGAACGTAGAACGGCGGTCTGTTGTTCGGCAGCAACACGTGGTTTATGTGGCTCGGTAATGCTAATATTTTTGCCACGTATCTCAGCAACAGCAGTTGACGTCGCACATGTAAGGACGTCATTCTTGCTTCACAGTATAAGCTTTCTGCAGGGCTAGTGCGGAACGCCCCAGTGAAGTTGTGCAAAGGATCCAGTTTATTCAAGCACGACTTCCTGGCTGAAGAGTACACCGCGCATTCGTTCCATTTTTTGGATAGCACCAGCGGTGTGTACAGGCGCAATAAAACTTGTCTATCTGCCCCCCCCCTCCACACCAGATCATATGGGAGATGCACCTAACTTTCACTTCTCAGTCAGGACGTCTACGCGCACTTTCCATGTTAATTGTCTGTCGATTGATAGGCCCACAAACATTATTACGGATCTATAGTCCAGCCGAACATCGTTTATGGTTAACGCTGGGTCCGGGTGCCTTCCTTGCTTTCGACAGAAGTGGACACAGAACGTCTTTGTTGCCGAGAAAGAAAAGTCTATGTTGTTAGCATTAGCTACCAACGTGCCTTTAGCGCCTTGCATTTTACTCTTGATCATCGCCGTTTCTTTGGCCGAGTAGAAAAGCGGAAGATCGTCAACGTACAAGCACTTCACAACTGACGTTTTTATACACTCAAGATCTCGTTGATGGCTATAGTAAAAAGTGTGCTGCTTAACGGAGATCCATGCGGTGATCCATTTTCCAGCTCGTGTGGGGCCGACCCGAACAGAAAACTGGAGATAAATTTGGACAGGTAATCCCTGAACCGCCAGTCATGTAGTTGTTGGATGATGTTAAACGTTCCACGTTTTGTCGAACGCTTTCTCCAAATCGAAGAATACTGCGCCCATGTGTTTGCCTTCGATGAAACTGTTTTGAACTGCGTTTTCCAAATAAACCAGTTGATCAGTAGTAGAATGTACCCACACTGGTGTGCGGCCAGACACCAAGTGAGCCGGCTGTTTACCATCTTCTCCAATGACTTTCTAGACAGCACATCAACGATAGTGGACAATAGTTTTTCTGCTTTCAGGGGATCCTTTCCGGCTTTCAGACGCGGGATGACGATCGCCTCCTTCCATGGTTTTCTGTACACCCGTTGTATCATATGGCGTTATAGAGCCATAGCTACATCCGGCAGTTGACGTACAATACTGTAAGGAATACCGTCCAGTCCCGCGACAGCAGCGCGGTCAGCGGACTGTAATTCTCTGGTCCTGAAAGGCACGTTACAGGTCCTATCCTATTCGCATTCGAAGTCAAGGTCGTGTTCGACTTCTTCTTTCACTGCGAGGAAATTGAGAGGATAACTTTCCGTAGTACTGACCGGGGCATTTCTCGCATGCAATCTGTCACCAATTTCATCGGGGTTGCAAATCAGTTCACCACTGTGCTCTAGCATGAGATACACTGACGTGACAGCGGTTACTCTGATGTTCTTCTACTCTTCAGTCACTGGGATCGATCGTATTATGGTCGAGACGTAAGTTCCCCAGCTCGATTGTTTTGCAGCGAGTATTGTTCTACAAGCGGCGGCTCAAATTCGCTTAAAAGCAATGCGATTATCCTCGGCCGGCGCTCGTTTATACATGTTTAGGGCTCATCCTGTTCTCTTATTGCATCTTTCACAGAATTTTTCCACCATGGTACCGGTAATCTGGATACGAACGACCACCGGTTCGTGGGATATGCTCCGAAGCTCCTGAGGTGATAGCAGATGTGAAACTGTGTACCTCGTCTTCTATATTTACACAGACGTTCGTAGGTGTGCAAGCAGTCTGGAAGCCTGTCCAATCAGCACGTCCACGCTCCATATTCTCGGCGTGCGTATAACGCTCTTTGGCGTTCTCCTTGTTATCAGCATAGGGAAGTGGTCCTCCCATGGAGATCCGGGAGCACTCTCCACGACAGACGTGGAGCAAGACTCGCGCTGCAGCTCGAAAGATCGATAGCCGAGAAAGTACCACTTCCAACGTTAAAATGTGTCCTCTCGCCAATGTGTTTAAAAACACAAAAGCGTTGTTTAGCAACAGATCCTCAGTCCTTATTCCAGCGCTGTTCGTCCTAAACAACCCCAAGTGGGACTATAGGCGTTGAAGTCTCCAACAAGGAGTAATGAGGACCAAATCCTACAGATCTTCTGTTCGCCACTCAGAATCTGGTAAGTATAAGCAGCAGATCGTCCTCTCAGTGGCTACTGCTTGTAGAGTCGTAGTGAGCGGAATATGTGTTGCTAAGAAATATATCAACGCCTTCCCTAGCTCTGACGTTTGGAGTCACACTTATTAGACGTTCTAAAATATATCTGTTACGTTTGGAATTTTCATTATATTAATCTGTCGCTTGCTTAAATGCGTTACTCAATGAACAATCAACTCTTGTGTTGCCAAATTTTGCCAAAGCACAAACTGAAGATATAAGACTTTTTGAATTCCCGTGATGAGAATAATTTGCGTAGCTACAACAGCTCAAACAGTCTGGAAGCTACTTGACCGAAACATTATACCTGTTCCGCTAACCGAGAAGCGTGCACGTAACTGTCGTAGCATACGTTTCTACACTTGAAATAACTCAATTTACTCTGACGAAAACAAACAGCAAGTTAGGCTACTAAATCACAGCGGAAGGACTTATATCTCCACTTAAAGGACTTAAATAGTTCTTGCGGCCTCAAATGCATTTCCTCCAGGCACACACACATCGGTGTATGTCTGGCCAATAGCATTTTCAGTTCGTAATAATGCAAAGTACAACCGTTGATATTCCACTGAAGGATGCTGTCCATGCTGGATGTTGAAGAATCTCTCCCTACGGTCCGTGCTTACATTCAGCCAGCCTTTCTTCTTCTTTTCTTGAGGCTTGCTGAGTTCCGCCAAGTCACTGAGGTCGGTAAAATCACTGACGCCGACAATCGAGCTGAACTCCGATCCGGAGCTCACCTCCTGGTCATCTCGGGGACAGGTCTTGTCCCCGGTATCGATTTAAAAAGTCCTTCCTGGTGTTTTTGTGAGGATGGGGCGAAAGGACGGCAGTATTCCTTTCGCTCCCACTGGAGGTGGCTGCAGTCGCAGCAATAATATTTGGTATCGCCCTTCTTGGCGGGCGGACTGTGAGTCTTGTAGTAGACCCACTGAATGCCCGTTACCTATTACTACTGTACTTGCTGTCGGCTGAATTCCAGCTCGATGAAGCGCGTTACTTTATAGTTGTTGTCGTTGCCGGCGTAGCGTTGACAGCCAGTCCATAGTTTACTTTGCTCTGGTTTCTCAGTCAAACAACTCTTTTGGCTTCGAAGTAGTTGATTTTCTTTAAAGTTTTTACCTCTTGAATACCTACCGCCTGCTTATATATAGGGCAGTTGCGTAACCACCGCAGTTAACGCACTTCACTTCGGCTCCTCGCCACAAGGTTCATCGCCATGGGCCGACTTCCCACAAAAACAAATTTTCACTCGGGCACATCTGGATGGCGTGTGCCCAAAACGTAGACGTTGAAAGCACTACATGGTCTGAGGGATAAAAGGTCTCAGGGTCAGCCGATGGATACTTGCTCTTATTTTTGTCCAGCAGTGTTGTTTTGTCAAAAGTCAAGACGTGGGAGTCGGAAGGAAGTGTTTGTCCCTCCCTGCCTGCTATATGCTATGACTCCCTGAGCTGCTAATTCACTTGTATTCTTCTCCTCAGCGCAGTTCAACAAGTCACGGCAAACCACCACTCACTTTGTCGTATTTAAGTGGCGAGGGGACTCGCTTCAACCTCTTTCTCGCCGATCTTTTTCAACGTGAGTAGTCTTGCTCATTGCTGGTCGTTTTGAGTCTCGATGAACAGACCTCCAGACGTTTTCCTAATATCTGTAACAAACGGTCCACCCCAAGCAGTAACTAATTTTTTCTATTAAAAAGGTGCTCACTTTCATGAAGTTCCCTCCTTTCTTTTGACAACCAGATACTTGGGCACAGTAGACGTAACGACCGACGGCGCCAACGTTATGTGCACCTACGGTATTTGCTGGAGGAGGGTTTATAAGGGATCCCTCAATTCTAGAATTAATTTATGGACCTACAATTTTGGTGCCACGAGTACTGGGGAAGTGACAGACCACCGCAGCAGAGCCCTCAAGTACCACGGCTAAGACTAAATACAACAGGGTACGTCCTGGTGCCCTGAGACCATCGTTCGCGACTCACTAACGTAGAGCCATCCACCCACTGGCACGATCGGTTCCACCGTGGGTTACGGCGTGTTTTCGAGCGGTACACACAATCTTGCCAGACAGCTATAGACCTGTTAGCCTTATCAGTGCTCTGTTAGCCAGCTAAAGAGTAACATCTGTTGTAGGCCGGGCGTTCGTGTTATTCGACGCGGTCCATACCGGAAGATGACTTCAAAAACAGAATGGACTCCGGACATGAAAACCTACGTGAGAAAAATTTTGTGGGTAAGAAAAACTCAGAAAGAACAGTTCTACTGGACATGACTAATTCAGGACGGCTGTATCGAAGCTGTACTGTAGAGCTGTACTAATATGGTTTTTTTGTGGAGACTATCAGTGACGAAAACTGTTTCCTAGTTCAAATCTCGGACAGATCTTTCCCTACATTGCTGATCGCCTACTCTATTATTATTTTTTTTTTACACGAACAGGCCAGCCGTGGACCAACGAATATTATTTCCTTTTCTTCTCCTGCCAGAAGGCCCTCATTCGCACACTCTGCGCCGCCTCCCTTTCCACTGTCCACCCCTTTCTCGTCTTCTTCTCAGCGCAGAGAACCTCAAGATTCTGAATTTTAGTTTGTCTATGTATTTCTATCCACACAATCGTTCAAAGAGATGCCCAGTTTCATCATTTTCTCATTGAGTGGTTTGGTGTATCCGTTCAGACTAGAAAGTTGCCAAATATATTTGAAAATTTGTTTATTTAATCTGGACCGATCCATTCGAACCATATGTCTAAGGAATCTTAGTTTTCCTTCGAAAAGCCGTTTCCAGATCCCTGTACAGCTCTTCTTTGAGTCTATGTCTGTACCCATCTTTAGATTTCTTGGGACCATAAATTTTCCGAAAAATTCTTCGTTCCATTTTAAGATGAGGTTCAAAATTTTGAAAGTACGTTGTTTCCACTCCATACATGATCACCGGCCTGATCACAGTGCTATAATGGCGGACTTTCGCACTTCTGGAAAGATTTTTCTTTCCGTACAGTTCCGGGGTTAGAGTAAAGGCATTTGCTATTTGAGTTTCCTTATCTTAAAGGATTCTATGTCTGAGGGATTATTATTATTATTAATGTAGTTATTTGAATAAATCCAATTATAGTTTTACTATTTCGCTCCATGACACGTCAACAGAGCTGAGGTGACAACCGTATAATAATACAAACCACTATGTTGTCTTTGGTATTGACGAGCGCTTTCGGCAGTCATGCCGTCTTCAGGTCATTTACCAACAACAGGTTATTTGAGACCACTAACACTCCAATACAACAATAAAAAAAAAAAAACCATATAATAGTCAAGTGCCAAAAAACGTGTATATCAAAACAGATGTTTTCTCTTGAACAGTTGCTGAATTTCAATTTGTCCACCACTGATGAGGAGACTATACAGTTTGTAATTCTGCAAGTCCATTACAGACTCGTAATTTTTAATAATGTATCAATATTTTATGTAATATCATTTTCAGCTACGGCGGTACCAAGTGCTGTTGAAAATGATTTCCAGATGGCTAGAAATTCGAGAGTATGCCTATCAGCAAACGGGCCTCGTTACGGAATTATTGGCGGGCGTTGTATTGTATTCTTCCACGCCCGTTGTACGAGTGTAGTCAGCAGTTATGCTAACACAGCGGGTTTCGCAGTTGATCAAGTGGTGATTGTAACACATCCTGTCAGCGCAGTTGTATGATGCAGGTGTACATTATATGTACATCGAGTTCTGGATACGTGTTGTTCCATCAACTCAGCATTTCTCACATTTCTCACGGCCGGATTGATCTAGTAGCTGCTGTCAGCGCTAGACTAAGTAGACAGATTGACCGTGGAATCGATCCCAGACATCCAGTTTGTATATCCACCGTGACTCGCACACTGTCGTGAAGAAATCATTTTATAATATTGCCTAACCAGGGGCGTATTTGCGGGGGGCGAACGGGACCGGACCCCCCCCCCCCAAAAGGGACGAAAAAGTTGACGAATTTTCTTAATTTTTAGACTGTTTTATTATTATTTTCACCTGTGTACGATTATATAGTAGTAATACTTCTTCTTTTTAAACATACAAACAGATTTATTACACAGCATTAGCGTATACGTATGAAATATAGGAATATCAATTCAGTCAATAAGGATCTTGTAAACAATGTTTCAATAACACCCATTTTTATTGTGTTATTACTGTTTACTTTAATGGGGCTGATTACTTTAAAGATAGTAATATTGATTAGTCTCAACTTGTTTTTCTTTTATATGAAGCCGACCCCCCCCCCCCCCAAGGCCACAAATTCTATATACGGCACTGTGCCTAACACCTAAAGTATAGTCTAAAGTATTCAGAATTAGATATTCACGTATTCTACAATGTAAATAATAGTGTTAGTACTAAAAAAAAGAACTGAGGAAGATTCAGTGGAACAACGAGCAGGGAAACAGGAACATCTGTGCTAGAAGACAGCCTCCGAAGCAATTTGGGATTTCACAGTGTAGTGACCGTGTCTACAGTGATAGTGTTGATAGATCGTAAGTGAGTGATAGTGATAAGTGATTATAAGAAATCATTGTGAAGGAAGTGGCAGAGAGAGAGAGAGAGAGAGAGAGAGAGAGAGAGAGAGAGAGAGAGATTGGAAAACAACAGGAATATTAGATTACCGAATTACAAGGTGAGTTTCTACAGCTTTATAATAATTGTAGTAGGCCTATACTCAATACGGGACAGGAACAGGAAACTGGTGAAAAAATATTAATTTTCCTAGCTTTAAATTCTAAACGGTTCTATAAGAAATAATATGACGTATTTTATTATGTGTTACTGACGTCTTAAAACAATTAATTTAACCGTTTAATATCTACGACAATGTTTATATTGTTTGCTCAATAAATATTTAAATACTTTTTGCTGTCTATTTAAAAATAATTTCAGAGGAATTTTAGTAAAACTGTAATAAAGTCGTCACAGTATAAGCACAATTTGTTTAAAAAATTATTTTTTAGTATCTTTATATTTTTAAAACATCATAAATGCATAGTTAGTTCGATAATTTTTTCTACAAAATTCTCAGAAATCTATAGTACAGGTTTTTAAGGGAAGTATTCTTTATCCTCTTCAAAATAAATAATTCAGTTCTACAGAACACAATTTTTACTTCCATGTCCCGTAAATAAATGGAAGTATGGTGATGGCAAAAAAAATCGTGTTCGAGATTATTGCAGATTCTGATTGTACTACACTCAAAACATGAAAAAAAGTCAATTTTCGAAATGTGTGTGTGTGTGTGTGTGTGTGTGTGTGTGTGTGTGTGTGTGTGTGTGTGTGTGTGTGTGTGTGTGTGTGTGTGTGTGTGTGTGTGTGTGTGTGTGTGTGTGTGTGTGTGTGTGTGTGTGTGTGTGTGGATTTTTTTTCTATGGCAAACGATAACAGCCGCACATTCAAACAGAATCAAATAATTTTTTGCATACATCCCTGATTTGTAGAGTACTCAAGATCTATTGCTTTTGGTGAAGATCGGTTAAGGGAAAGGGGTAGTTTACCTGCAACATTTACGTTTTAACAAGGGTATTTTCTATGGCAAACGATAATAGCCGCAAATTCGAACAGAATCAAACAATTTTTTGCATACAGCCCTGAATTGTAGAGTACTCAAGACTTGTTATTTTTGGTAAAGATCGGTTAAGGGAAAGGGGTAGTTTACCTGCAACGTTTTTTTTTATCAAGGGTAAGTTTTCCTATGGCAAACGATAACAGCCGCAAATTCAAACAGAACCAAATATTGTTGTGCAAACAGCCCTGAATTGTAGAGTTCTCAAGACCTGTTGGTTTTGGGGAAGATCGGTTAAGGGAATAGGGTAGTTTACCTGCAACATTTTATGTTTTACAAGGGTAATTTTTTTTTGACGAACGATAACTGCCGTACGTTCAAACAGAATCAACTACTCTTTTGCATACCTTTTTGAATTATACAGAACTCAAGGTCTGTTGATTTTGTTGAAGATCGGTTAAGGGAAAGGGGTAGTTTACCTGCAACGTTTTTTATCAAGGGTAATTTTTTTTCTATGGCAAACGATAACAGCCGCAAATTCAAACAGAATCAAATAATGTTTTGCATACAGCCCTGTAGTGTAGATTTCTCAAGACCTATTGGTGTTGGTGAAGATGGGTTAAGGGAAAAAGGTAGTTTACCTGCAACATTTTATGTTTTAACAAGGGTAATGTTTTATATGACGAACGATAACTGCCGTAAATTCAAAAAGAATCAACTACGTTTTTGCATACCTTTTTGAATTATAGAGACCTCAAGGTCTGTTGATTTTGTTGAAGATCGTTTAAGGGAAAGGGGTAGTTTACCAGCAACATTCTATGCTTCAACAAGGGTAATTTTTTATGACGAAAGGTAACTACCGTAAATTCAAAGAGAATCAATTTTTTGCATACATTCCTGAATTTTAGAGAGCTCAAGGCTTGTTGATATTGGTGAAGATCGGTTAAGGAAAAGGGGTAGTTTACCTGCAACATTTTAAGTTGTAACAAGAGAAATGTTTTCATGACGAACGTTAACTGCCGCACATTCAAACAGAATCAAATATTTTTTTGCATGCATCCCTGAATTGTAGAGGACTGAAGGTGTATTGATTTTGGTGAAGATCGGTTAAGAGAAAGGGGTAGTTTACCTGCAACGTTTTGTGTTTTAACAAGAGTAAAGTACTTAATTTTGATAAATAAAGTACCCTGATAAGAAGCTCATAATAATCAACTGTAGAAACGTAGATGAAATATCTATAAATGAAGAAGTTAGGTGAACGGGGTGGGGGTAATTTTCTATTAATGAAAATTATACTTGAAGGGGGAAGGGAGAATTTTTTATGTGTACTACGTTATCGGCAACAAAGAAGTAGTTCTTTGTTAAAATTCCTTCCCGGGCTGTTTAGCCGTAGTCCAATGTTTTCTGCAAAACCAGACTTTTCGGCAGTTCAATCGACTGCCATCATCAGTGAAAATCGAGTGCGAAAACGTGAGGTGGTATACGTTAGTGACCACAGTACTGTGGTTAAGGCTGAAGCAATAAGTAGAAAGAAGTAGGTTCTATGGAAATATTTCATTTCGAATATGATTTTAAATATAAATCTTAGAACATGGAAGACATGTATGGTTCTCCATACCGATATTTTTAATTTAAAATGAAAAATGGTGATATATAAAATAATTTAAAATCTGAAACATTAAAACTTCAATTTAATTCCAAAATGTTATTTAATATAAAATTAATTTTTTAATTTGTTTTGAAAAATTGTGTGTGTGTGTGTGTGTGTGTGTGTGTGTGTGTGTGTGTGTGTGTGTGTGTGTGTGTGTGTGTGTGTGTGTGTGTGTGTGTGTGTGTGTGTGTGTGTGTGTGTGTGTGTGTGTGTGTGTGTGTGTGTGTGTGTGTGTGTGTGTGTGTGACGAAAATACAGTACAGCATTATTAATCGCGACCGACTGGTGTTCAATATAGTTTGTATTAAAATTTTAGAAACATCACTACTTTAAATGTAATGACAGACAGGGTTTACAATACCTCAAAATAAAACAAAATTGTATTAAAAATTGTGAAACTTAAACATATCATTGCAGGCAATAGGCTATACGTTGTTTTATTAAATAGCATAGTAGGCTTATGTCTAATGATTATTGCGAGAGGGGGGAGAGAGAGAGAGAGAGAGAGAGAGAGAGAGAGAGAGAGAGAGAGAGAGAGAGAGAGAGAGAGAGAGAGAGAGAGAGCAACTGACTAATTAGGAGTTCAATACTGCATTAACTAGTGGCTTAATTAGGAGCTTCTCCTGTGGGGGGGGGGGCATGAGACTAGCTTAAAGATTGGGTTCCCCTTTATTTTATTAATTTACAAATATTGAAATTTCTTTTATTTGCACAATTATTTATAAGCCTTATTTTAACACACACACAACTGGCTTAAAATAGGCCTACGTTGATTATGGAATTTTGCTGAAATTTCTGATAGCTCCCGGACGGGGGGGGGGGTTATCTCCGTGCAATTACGCTTTTACTGTAACAATACTAACTAAGATATTTTTTACGGTATATTACTGCGTCTGCAAGAGGTGTTTAAAACAGTCTGTTTGTTAGCCTCCGAAAACAAATATTGCTTTAGCCTTTTGCGACCCAATACATAATTTTGTCCCCAGATGGAAGCATTTGACTTTTATTATTTTAAACCGTGATATTATTTCAACTGAATTGAGACCAAATGTGTTTATATGAGGATATTCAATATTATTTTTTACTATGTATGTCAATAAAAAATTATAAACAACTATGTTATTTTGGATTTTTAATAATTAAAACAGAAAAGTTTTTAGAATTTTCGTGGGTCTCAAGAGGTTATAAAAACAATGAGAATTATTATGCAAAGAAAAACTGTGTTGTAACTTGTCTATAGAGTTACAGGTAAAATATTAATGGATATTTAAAATCTCGTCAGACAGACGTGCCTTAGTAAAATCGAAGCGCTTATCTGCAAACATCTGCTGTAGTGAATTGTACTTTTGTTGTGTTTATAAGCTGCAATTAAATCAGCGAACTACGAATTCTTTTAATGTACTGTTTTATTACAATGTAGTTTTAGTATCAAGGAATCAATAACATTAATGTATTTGTTAACACCACTTGTAACAAAAAGTTATTATGCGGAGAATGAGGGAGAGAAACAAACAGGCTAAAAGAGCCTGCTAAAAGAGAGCTGAGAGAGGGGAAGGGAAATTAAAAGGATGGGAAGGAAAAACAGAAGAGTGTGAAAGATAGAACAACACGTAAGAATAAGTTAAGGGTATAAAGTCGAGTAAAAACTGCAATGAGGACAGTGAACAAAAATAAAATGTCGGATTGGTGAATCAATGAAAAACCCATGAATAAAGTCTGCTGTATATAGGTAGAAATACGGACACATTGGGGGAGAGAGAGAGAGAGAGAGAGAGAGAGAGAGAGAGAGAGAGAGAGAGAGAGAGAGAGAGAGAGAGAGAGAGACGGAGGGAGAAGAGAAACAAAGATTTCCCCATTTCAGTTATATTATTCTTTCAAACACGTATAGAGGAGTGAGTATATGCATTACTGAATACTTAAACAAAAACTGCACACTATGAATTTCGTACAATATGGCTCCATTTTGTCGAATTAACCCACTGATTGGTCGCTGTAGATTTTTTGTAAGATGTACAATTTTTATGAAGATGCGCTTCTTGTACATTTAGAAATTTAGTATTGTTCAGACCTAAAATGTGTTCAAACCATGATTCGCCTGTGACGTCGGCTGCATATCGCGTTATCGCCCGACGAGCTAAGGTCGGTCCGCGCCCCCCTCCAATCTATCACGGAGCTACAAGAGGCAAGAGCCTGTTACGCAAATTTACTTTACGGCCGTCAATATGTTAACGATTTAATCAATTCAATTTCAATTATCCTAAATTAATACATATGCAGTCGTACGGGGATGCGCGGATTCGCAGAAACGCATAAGTATAATTTAATCTGCTCTTTATAATAAACCGTTTTATACAGTCCACTTTTATCGTTTTATATTTTATTAACCCCAGCCTATGGTTTAAAGTGTGAACAGCCGTTAACCCCAAGCTACGCAAGAGGACAGCAGGTTCAACCGCAACATATGGTCCTCCGGGCCGGATTTAATTTCGATCTCAAGGTGTGTAAAACACTTACGAGCAGTTCGGAGTGACGGACTTTAAGCGTCGTAAGGGAGTTACTGCGTGCTCGTTTTCGGATATTAGGGCGGCATAGCTGTATGCGTCCGAGTATTATTCGGGCATTGAAACCGTTAAGCGTAAGTTCCGCAAAATCATTTAGCTTTTAAATCAAATACGTAAAATTGCGGTTCGCAATAAGTTCGCAAGTGTCTACCGGACAATCTATTACATGCAGCGCAGACAGAATTGGACAGGTACGACACACCTACGCAGAGGCAGATAGGCGCATCTTTATCTCACCGCATTGCAGAAATCCGACGTCACGAGCTGCCGGTATCTCAAGAGATAACTACCCGTTCTACTCAACGGCAATTACGTCATCCTGGTTGACTCTTATCCCCCATCAGCTGATAATCTCTACAAACCGAATGTAACTTATTATCTCGAATCAGTGGAAATTCAAGTAAGACGTTTTTGCCATGGACTATTATTCACTCATTATGTTATGTTGTATTATTTATTTGCTATTATTCTATTTAACTATTAATACGTAGTTATATTGCTGGGACCTGAGTTGCCTGAGTTGACCTCAATAACAAGAATTAATATTTTCGCGGATGCTTTCGACATAACAAAAAATGACACCCACGCGTTGCATGTCAAATTAAGGTCGCTGGCGGAGCTCCAGCACAAATATGACACAATTCAATCCGAATTCGAGGTCTCCGAGGACGCTGTTTTTGACGCGGGTAGAGATCGAATCCAGGTCGAAGATGATTTATGTACAATCGAGTGCAAACTGCACAACCTTATAGAAAAATTCTCGACTAATCTTAGTGAGAATTCTAATACTACTGCTAATGACAAGAGCGGAAAGATTCGCTCATGTCACGCAACTGGAGCCCATTAAAATCCCAGAGTTTAGCGGAAATGTCATGGAGTGGCAACACTACACACACATATTCAAGGACTTGGTAGATTCACGCTTGGATCTTACCAACATACAAAAGTTGCATTACTTACACAATTCATTAATGGATGAAGCGCTCCAAGTTATACAATCGCTGCCTATAACTAGTGAGAATTATGGCGTAGCCCTAGTGTTACTCAAGACTAGATTTGACAATAAGCTAATTATTGCCATTCACCATGTCGAAGATATAATGAAAATCAATTCTATCGATAGGCAATCGGTGGGTAGCATATCTAAATTTCTTAATAAAATAAGCGCAACCATAAACGCGCTCACGGTTATGGCGTTACCCGTAAATATTTACGAGCTTATTGTCACTCAGCTACTAGCGTCGAAATTGGACCCGAATACTTCCAAACGTTGGAAGGAGTCACTCTCTAACATCAGCTTTCCCAATTTTGAAGGGTTGTTGAGTTTTTAAACAACAGGAGATCGGTGCTGGAAATCGTGGTGGCAGATTCCGAGAGTGGTCGGGCAGGCAACTCAGCAAGGCATAAACAACTGATAAAATATGTAAACAATTCAAAACAAGGCAAGGTGGTCAGCTATCATGCTAATTCTAAAAACATTCAATGTGCAACGTGCAATGCTAACCACCACTAATATACGTGTAAACAATTTGAGGGGTTAACCATTGACAAACGTAAGGAGTTTTTAATTAAAACTAAATGCTGCTTTAACTGCTTGCGGGTGGGCCATTCTGTAAATGAATGTAAAAATAAGCACACTTGTAAAACTTGCTCTAAGAAGCATCACTCCTTAATACATACAGGACAGGGCACCTACTTTGCCCTCAAACTAAAAACTAATAGGAACATACTATTGTCTACTGCGTTATGCAAAACCTTAGACAATTCTGGTAAACCCCGCCTTTGCAGGATTTTACTGGTAGCCAGGCGAATTTCATTACACAGACCTTTGCCAAAAAACTTAAATTGAACCTTGTAAAAAATGAGTTGCCAATTACAGGCATCAACAATGCGTCCTGTCGGTTCCACCACAGCACCACTATCACCTTACAATAGCTGTACGAAAAATTCAATTTTAGCGTACAATGCTCAATTCTGCCTAAACTTACCAATTCTTCTTAAGTTTGATTAAGCCCGGCAAATTTGTCAGGGACGGGAACTTCCCCATTCTTCAGGAAATTAGACTTGGTTACATTGTGTGCGGAAATTATCCTTTCAAATTCAAATCTCCTTATCGTGCTTCGTCATTTATAGCGAGAAATGACAATAAAGGGCTCACTTCTATGGTTGAGAAATTCTGGCAGGTCGAGGAGTATCCTGTTGATTTGCCCTCAGCTGCCGACGAGTCATGTGAGGGACACTTTGTGCATAACACGCTGAGAAATAGTGACGGTAGATTTGTTGTTAGGTTGCCCCGTAGGGCTGATGATGTGGCTCTGAGCGATTCGCTGGCCCATGCTAAACAGCGTTTTCAGACTCTTGAGCGTAAACTCATGATGAATCCTGGGTTGAGGCATGACTATTCGAAGTTCATCAAGGAGTACCAACTGCTGGGGCACATGTCACCACTTAGTCCCAGCGACAATTTGGTTCATCGCTGCAAGGTGTACTACTTACCCCATCACGCGGTTTTCAAGAACTCAAGTCTAACTACAAACCTCCGCGTGGTATTTGATGCGTCCGCAAAATCCCCTAATGGCCGTTCACTTAATGATACGCTACTGGTGGGGCCGACAATACAGCAGGACATATTTTCTATTATACTCAGATTTAGGACCCACGTCTGACATCGAGAAGATGTATAGACAAATTTTGGTCGATTCAAGCGATTGCAACCTCCAAAGAATACTTTGGCGGGATTCCCCCGACTTGGAGTTGAAACATTTCGTGCTCAGGACTGTGAATTATGGCACAGCCAGCGCTTCATTTCTTGCTACCAGATGTCTATTCCAGGTTGCGAATGACAACCTCAATCAGTTTCCCTTGGCATGCCGAGTTATTGCTAACGACTTCTACGTCGATGATTTAATTACCGGCTGCGATGACATAGATGAGCTCAAACGGTTGAGGTCGGATGTAAGCGAATTATTTCGACAATATGGGTTTCCCTTGCACAAATGGTTTTCCAACAGCCAAGAAATCATAAACCAAGGCGCCACTGCCATACCCCTAAACAAGGGTGAAAATGTGAGCACTTTAGGGCTACTATGGAACAACGGTTCCGATATGTTTGTTTATAAGACAACGCTCAAACCATGAGGCGTTTACCAAAAGAACTCTTCTTTCAGTAATTGTGAGCATTTATGACCCGTTGGGTCTACTTGGTCCCGTAGTTTTCCTATACAAACATTTCATGCAGCAGCTTTGGCAGAACCTTATGTCTTTTTATATTAAAAAATTGTACTGTTTAAAAATTAAGAAATATGGAGAATAAAAATAATTAAAAAGAAATAACAGACCAAGAGCTCACCATGGACCATTTTATCCACGGGTACTTCAGTAAATCTGACAGACATCTTTCTTTATCCTCTTTGGACTGCACACTTGTCTCTCAAAACAGAGAAATCTGGAACATTTTTATAATTTATCAAAATAGATAAGTTTTTGTTAACATACACACACACACCTCTGTTTATGCATTTTGAGTGCGTGTCTGTTTGTTTTTTTATTTTCCCTGTGTTTGTAAACGAACATGTAAGTTATTCAAATACATGTATAAACTTCATAAACTGATCACGCATAAATTTTAAACGTGTTGGGTTGCAAAAAAAATTACCAACTTATCAGTGTATACTGGAAAAAGCATAATAAATGTAATAATTAATTATGTTACAAAGACATTTAATCAATAATTAATCTGTCCGATTTTCATTGTCATCGTAAATCATTGTTTATATCAACAAACGTAAATTATTATTAGGCCTATAATGGACAAAGCTTCGTACATTTGAATCAGCTGATTGTTGTGTTGTGTCCTGAGTTATTGATCGTAGGTACGATTTAATCAATTTAAGTTTACTAAACGATCTTTCACTGAAGACACAGACACTGGTAAAGTAACAAACATTTTTAAAGCAGTTGCTAGTGTTTTGTAGGCTTCTAATCCCATTGAAGAAATGTATTGTAGCAGTTCCTGAAGTGTAAAGTGCATTTGTTCTCAGTTAACTTTTGCCCTTTTTAATATAAGTATGACGTCTTTCATACAGTTTTGCGGTGTTTCTTGACGTTTTAGTCTGCAAGATATTCTGGATTTTGTCCATAGGAGAAAGAATATCTGTATAGAAAAAGAGAAAGGTCACAAAATTAAAGTTTTCTATCGCATTATTATTAATACTGCATCTTCCCTCGTATCAATTGTTTCAGTCGGTATATCCCCCAATTTCTCCATTGCAGCGATCACTTCATCCAGCTGAGTGGACATTGCTTTCACCGCATCTGCTTTTGAGCTCCACCTGGTATCACAGTGTCCTTTTAGTGTAATATTTACGAAGTCTTTAAAAACACTCCATCTATGAGTGGAACAGGAAAAGAAGGTGAATAGACGTTCCACTGTCCCAAAAAATGTCACTGCCTGAACATTCACATGAGTTGCATGAACTCCAACCAAGTTAAGTGAATGGTTGTCACAGGGAACAAACACAGCTAGTGGGTTCAAATATAATATTCTCTTCTGAAATCCTGAATGGATATCAGCCATTGTTGCTTGATTGTCATACGACTGACCTCTGCAATCACTAAGATTTAATCCATCTCTCTCAAATTTACTTGTAAACAGCTTCTGTGACCCCCTCCGCTGTTTTCACTTCTAAAGGAATAAACTCTATGAAGACTTCCTTGATATCAACAGAGTTGCGTTTAATTTCAACAAATTTTATAATCTGAAACATTTGTTCTACATGTGTAGCATCTGATGTTGTGTCAAATATAATACTAAAGTATTTCGCCTTCTTACATGCAGTAATAATATATTTGCGCACTCTTTCTCGCAACAGGCTTATTATTTAATTTTGAATAGTTGGAAAAAGATACGATATACACCCAGCTTTACGAGAGACTGAATGCAAATGAGATCTCATGACAGGGTCAAATTTAACCAAGTATTTTAACAAAGCCAGAAAGTTTCCAGGATTTGGATCGTTAGTAACTGACTCTAGATGACCTCTCAGTGCCAGATTTTGTTGTGCAAGAGTTTGTACAGTGGCAATGACCCATTCGAGGATTTCTTTCCGTGTCTTAGCTGCTTGATTCATTTGTTCCTGAAGTAGATCATCAATAAGTCCCCCTTTGTTTTAAGAACGTTCCAATTCCTTCCATTCCAAAAACGCAGAGCGATGAGCAGGACTATTTTCATGATCCTGAATACGGGGATTTAACTTTCGCCACGACGAAAACAATTTTCACTATTGAAATGGCTTCAGTAGGGGGAAAATGACAGTTCTAACGCACAAAGGAATGCCGCCTTTCTTAAAAAACATAAAAAACGATAAAAAACAAGATCAAAGAGATGCCGCCGTTCCCACGGTCCAAGATTTTTTCCCACGCTCTCCCCACCACCCTGGACCCGCAGTATCCGCGAATTTTCGCGAAAATAATTTTTTATATGCAGCCTTTCGCGAGCCTAAATCACTTTCACTTTCTAATTTCCGCGAATATAATTTTTTATATGCCGCCTTTCGCGAGCCTAGATCACTTTCACTTTCTACTGGACCACAGCATCCGCGACTTTTTCGCTGATCTGTGTCAAGATCCGCGACTTTTTCGCGTATCTGGACCACAGCATCCGCGAATATAATTTTTTTTTTTTATATGCCGCCTTTCGCGAGCTTAGATCACTTTCACTTTCTATCACTTGATGCAATATTAAATATATGATCGGGGAGTACCAACCTTGCATGAGTTCAAATTTGTTATAATGTATATTAAATCTATATGATCAGGTTTACCAACCTATGGTGGGGGGTTCCGACTTGAAGCATTATAGTGTATATATTAAATATATGATTAGGGTTACCAACCTTGCATGAGTTCAAATTTGTTGTGTGTTATAATGTATATTAAATCTATATGATCAGGTTTACCAACCTATGTATGGGTTCAAACTTGATATGTGTGTGTATTATAGTGTATATTAAAATATATGATCAGGGTTACCAACCTTGCATGAGTTCAAATTTGTTATAATGTATATTAAATCTA
Source organism: Magicicada septendecula (assembly GCA_034769895.1). Lineage (NCBI taxonomy): Eukaryota > Metazoa > Arthropoda > Insecta > Hemiptera > Cicadidae > Magicicada > Magicicada septendecula. The sequence goes on along the minus strand of CM068369.1, from coordinate 506,319,494 downwards.
TATGATCAGGTTTACCAAGTATCCCTCCTCAGACGCTGGTGTTACTTTGCATTTTTGCATTAAATATATATATCGTAAACAATGAAATAATAATATTTCGTCATTGTAAGATTTTAATAAAACAATTATCAGTTTAAATTCTCTCTCTCTCTCTCTCTCTCACACTTGTTGTGTATGTTTCTCTCTCTCTCTCTGTGATCAGTACCGCGCGCATGTATATGAAATTAGAAAGTTTATATTTATTCGACAAATATTAACGCCCTCTCTCTCTCTCTCTCGCTCGCAGACGTCGGAAGCAATTCGAGGTCATTGACACGACTTTACACTGACACATTGCAGTCTCTCACTCTCTCTCTCTCGCTCTCTCTCTCTCTCTGGGTTAAGCTGGTGTTGTACGTTACTAAAATCATAGCAAATATTTTCATTCTAAGCATGTATTACTGTTTAGTAATAATTACAGCCCCAACAAAGGATATATAAGTTTGTGTACATGGATTGTATATTGCAAGTACGGAATTATTATTTAAATCCGATATCTGTTTTTATTAAAATCATACAATGTCAAAAGAGGATAGTTGTCTGTTACGAACCAGTACTAACTCTCCTATATGGTCGTCGCTCGCATCATCCGTATTTAAAGTTCGCTACTTCCAGTACACATGGCCTCTGTAACAGATTTGGTCTCCAACAGGTGTGATTCGAACGGTAAGAGCAAGAACAATATGAACAAGGCCAAGGACATTATATGTCTAGTATCCCTCCTCAGACGCTGGTGTTACTTTGTGTCATAAAATCTCGTGGCACTCAAGATAAGAGACAATACGTTTGCAAAAAACGACAAAATTGAACTTCTGGAAACAAAATTGTACGGCTTGTAAGTAATATCGACAACACAGGTCAGCATTTTTCGGTCATTGACAGATAAAGGGATCGTCACATTAGGACTACTGACTGCTAAATCCAGTAGTACAAGAACTTAGATATTTGTTGAATCAGTAGCAAAAAAAAAAAAAGTTAGATCTACTGTTTTCAGCGTACATAGACATTTGATAATATTCCATTTTGGTTGTATTCGTGAAGCCATAGTGTAATGGCTGTCCTTAGAAGTCATGTAACCCTTAGTGTTTGTGCGGGAATCGTAGTCGGATTTTAGTTTCTGTCATGTCTTTCGTCCGTTTGTGTGCAGGTTGTCTTTACAGTCACGAAAATCATTTCAAGAGGTAAGCCGCATTGTATTGTTCGCGTACCGCGAGCATATGCGGTGGTGATTGCTGTACAAGAATTCTACGGACTGATGTGTTACGAAATTAGCGTGGTAACCAAGTTCTATGACATAGAGCGCAGGTTTCTCCGTACAATTGTGTAACGTCGCGTAGCATTTTTGTGCGATGTTAAGCGACCTATAAAACGTAATGAACCTGTTGTGCCATGATGACGGAGTTGCACAGATGCGTGTGATAATAATAATAACAATAATAATATAAAGAGGTCGCGTGCTCAAACATTATTATTATTTCGCCTTTGACATGCTCCTTGTCAGTCTGTAATTTAGAGGTAGCGAATCTTTTTGCCATTCTTCTGCCGATGATAAAATGTTCTCTGTAGAGTTATTCGTCAAGTTGTTGGTGTAACAATAACATGGTGTAAGCTACCTCTCGTTTATCCATGAGAATGAGTGTTCGGTGTCATCTGCCGTGAGGGTAAATAGCGCCTTATTTTCGCTATTATTTACAACGGTACGGCTAAAATACTAGTAAGCGTAATCAAAAATTACTTCCTACCCTGCTAACAACATCAATGGATGCATTTTGAGTACGTGGCTATGAAAATGATCCGGACACAGGTTATGTCAGGTTGTAATAAGTTAGGCCTCTCCAGTTCTATAATTTTCTACAAAAAATTAGCTTTTGTTTCCGATTAAGTATCTCCATTTTAATTACTTTTAACACTACACTGAAAAGTTTGTAGTTGTGGGTAGAGGAAAAAATATCAGGAAAGGTATCCGTAGTATGTCATACGATAGTGAAGGAAAGATTTCATCGATATTTTGACATGTTCTCTCGCATATGTTATAGGTTACAGTGGATATGAGATTCGGTTAGAACATGTGCACACTAAATAGGTAATTGTAAGGAAAATAAGAAATTACTGTAATAGGTAAGTTGTTCAGTACTACAGGAGTAGAAAAATATTTTCATATTCATCATTGTCGTAAGGAACTCACACCCTGATGGAAGGACACACAAGGTGCAGTACAAAAATCCTCCCAGAAGGTCCTTCCAGAGAGCGACTGACTGTACGCTATCATTAAAATTATACAAAACCACTGCTGTCCCGATTCAGATGTACGACAGTGAGGAATGTAAGCGAGACATGTCTACAATTTGAAGCAGCTGAAGTGCTTTCTCTGAGAAGAGTCAAGGGTTCCACACAGTTGGACAGAACGACTGCATTCGGAACGAGCTAAACGTCTATAATCCGAACCAGCGAATAGACGATTACAGATTAAAATGGTGGGAACACGTCGACGGAATGGACGAAAACAGGCAAGCAGTCCAGCGGGCAAGTGTGACATTAGAAGTCGTGGAATGTGAGAACAAATTTATGTGACTTTACCGAGACGGAACAACCATTTATGTCTAAACCATGAAATGAAGAAGCAGAAGAAGAAACGACGTAGTTCGTTTTGTCGTTATTTGGTAGTTGTTGCCTAGCTATGCAATAAATTATTACCTTCAACTAAAGGAAATTCTGATTTTTATGTAGTCCTTCGACAACGCAGGCTTTACGTTGTACCGAGCAACACTCCGCGTGCTTTTACGGAAAATGTAACATGCGCATGCAATAACGTCACTTAAGCTGCTAGTTGGACACGTTTATGACAGCAGTTTCATGGGATGATTTGAACTGTTTGTTTCATCGAAAACTGTCTGCAGGCGAACATATATTTCTGATGTACACGGTTATGTAAACAGAATAGAGAACATGAACTATCAGCCCAAGTAACCTACAATAAATATTATATTTAATCGCTTTTCGTTATAACCGATATGAAATGCCACAAAATGACTACAATTATTGCGTATAACGGAGGATTTATGCCAGCTTTAAATAACAGAAGATTTATCTGAATGGTCAGGCGGCACTAAACGTAATTTCGATTCGTTCCAACGTGCCGTTATTTACCGGTTTAAATACTATGTATTCCACAGCGTTGTGATTTATACAGTAAAAGTGATAACGAAAACGAAACGTCGGTCGGAACGGTTAATTAGGCAGCATAATGGTAGGCGATTTGACACGTACGGACAAGTTCATGACAGCGGCGGCGATGATTATTGTACGTAAGAAGAAATGTAAATGAGCTGTGGAGTCATGACGGCTGTGTACATCAATTGCTTCACAACAATACGGACTACACCGTTATCGTACAACAATGGCTTTATACAGTGATTATTGTTGTATTGATTTTTATTCAGCGATTGTCGAAGCCTTTCAGTTTTCTTTGTCTGTTTAATTTCAGTTGAAGCTAATTCGAAGCGATTGCCTGTTACATTTCGTCTTGTCGTCTTTACATTTCCTTAGTGTAACACATAGTTTTGTTTTGTGGCACGCGTATTATCTTCAGAAGAAGGTCCGTTAAATTTATTTTTTAAGACAAACCTTAATCCCACGTCACCGGATTACATATGACCTATGATGTTGGAATCGTTGTTAATTAACACGAAGACCGATTTGTATTGGTTAATTTGTAGGCGTGTTGAATTTGTTTAATAAAGGACTTGTCGGAAAATTTCTTTTCCGACCACAACATTAATCCTTTGCGTCAATTATTTTGCCATTAAGTAGTTTTATCAGTAAGTAAAATTTCGTCATTTCTTGAAGTGTTGTTTATAAAAATTCCATATGCGACAATTACAGTAATTTACAATGCAAAAGCGATGTTGTAAGTAATCTTACAGTTATAATTTTAAATTCTTTTTTATACAAAATTATTAAGAAATTTTAAATAAAATATTTAGTATCAATGTTTAAATATTTCCAACAACTATGTTGATTAGAAGTGCTGTAAGTTCAATAACAATGTTCGCTACGTAACGTATTCAAATCTGTTTACTCACCTCTTAAATGTTGATGCACGCAATTATCGATTTCACAATGAGGTATGAAGGCTAATTGCATTCTTCACGTATATATATTGATGTATCTTACAACGGTAGGGTAGGGGGTAGCTTGCGTGTTTGTTTTGAAAGTCGATGTAAGTCATTGTCCGTCGTTGGAAACTTTCAGAAGTTAGCGATACTGAAAGTATTTTCATGCATTAGTCAAAATTAGGAAAACAATGCAGAGAGAGAGCGAGTGGACACACATGTAAGTAGCTCGATACTCAGTGACAACAACAACACACACACACACACACACACACACACACACACACACACACACACAGTTAATATTTGTCAAATATATAACAACGAGTGAGAGAGAGAGAGAGGAGGGGTCATCGACCGTGATGGAAAAGCTTTACCTCACTGCTTTAAGAAGTTAGCGATACTGAAAGTATTTTCGGTCAAGTTAACACGACTCTTTTTAAGAAACATTCTATCATTTATTTGATGTCGATACCGGTATTAATTATAGATTACACTTAGTTCCATTCACTTCCATGTGCTTACAAATACTTGTAATTAGTTTCGTTAATAACTAGGCCAAAACATTGTCATTACATGTCAACTCTTCCGTCTGTCTCGTAAATTTTGCGCAGCACTGTTTGAGTCTTATCTTTGTAAATAAAGAGCAACAGCAACAGTGTCGTAATACTCTACTTATTTGAACAAGTCCTGTATTAAATGCACTTGTTAATGTTTTAATGTGATCAATTTTACGTTTAAATAAAATCTGTACATACAATAAAATTATGTTTCAGTTATTACTTTTACAAATACACACAGACGTTAGGGAGAGACTGCAATGTGTCAGTGTAAAGTCGTGTCAATGACCTCCAGTATTACAATGGTTTAGCATAGTTTCTTACTGAAGGCTTTAAATTCAGCTATACCTAAAATATATCTTCAATTAGGGTCATTGTACACACACAGTGGAATGCTTTCAGAAATTTGCGACACACACACACACACAACGATGTTTCTACTTATTTGAACAAGTCCTGTATTAAATGCACTTGTTAATGTTTTATTGTGAACAATTTTACGTTTAAATAAAATCTGTACATACAATAAAATTATGTTTCAGTATTAATGATATAAATATTACTGTTTTATTAATTTAAAATACTGTATATATATATATATATATATAACCTAGGAACTTCGCAGGTGAAGAAATTAATTTTCTATTTTTCATCTGTAACGACATGCGTGTATAATTTTAATTTATTTCACTATACACCTTCGCCACCGCTGCTACCACAGTCGTCAGTAATAAAAAAAGAAGAAGAAGAAAGATCAGTTAGGAAACGCATCAGTACTCGTTCGAAACGATTAACATCAGTCCCAATGGACCACAGCATCCGTGAATTTCCACGAATAAAAAAAAAAAAAGTAAAACGTTCTACTTACGTTTCATGTTAGGTTAAAAAATACAGTCCACGTACGTTTCACGTTTACGTTAGGTTAAGATGCAGTCTACTTACGTTTCACTGTTAGGTTAAAAAATGCAGTCCACGTACGTTTCACGTTTACGTTAGGTTAAGATGCAGTCTACTTACGTTTCACGTTAGGTTAAAAAATGCAGCCCACGTACGTTTTTCGTTTACGTTAGGTTAAAATACAGTCTACTTACGTTTCACGTTAGGTTAAAATGCAAACACACGCACACACACACACACACGTGTATATTATTTAAATTATTATTTAAATAACATACACACGCGTTTGGGTGTAACCTAACACGTGTGTGTGTGTGTGCGTGTGTTTGCATTTTAACCTAACGTGAAACGTAAGTAGACTGTATTTTAACCTAACGTAAACGAAAAACGTACGTGGGCTGCATTTTTTAACCTAACGTGAAACGTAAGTAGACTGCATCTTAACCTAACGTAAACGTGAAACGTACGTGGACTGTATTTTTTAACCTAACATGAAACGTAAGTAGAACGTTTTACGTTTTTTTTTTTTTTTTTCGTGGAAATTCACGGATGCTGTGGTCCATTGGGACTGATGTTAATCGTTTCGAACGAGTACTGATGCGTTTCCTAACTGATCTTTCTTCTTCTTCTTTTTTTATTACTGACGACTGTGGTAGCAGCGGTGGCGAAGGTGTATAGTGAAATAAATTAAAATTATACACGCATGTCGTTACAGATGAAAAATAGAAAATTAATTTCTTCACCTGCGAAGTTCCTAGGTTATATATATATATATATATATATATATATATATATATACAGTATTTTAAATTAATAAAACAGTAATATTTATATCATTAATACTGAAACATAATTTTATTGTATGTACAGATTTTATTTAAACGTAAAATTGTTCACATTAAAACATTAACAAGTGCATTTAATACAGGACTTGTTCAAATAAGTAGAAACATCGTTGTGTGTGTGTGTGTGTGTCGCAAATTTCTGAAAGCATTCCACTGTGTGTGTACAATGACCCTAATTGAAGATATATTTTAGGTATAGCTGAATTTAAAGCCTTCAGTAAGAAACTATGCTAAACCATTGTAATACTGGAGGTCATTGACACGACTTTACACTGACACATTGCAGTCTCTCCCTAACGTCTGTGTGTATTTGTAAAAGTAATAACTGAAACATAATTTTATTGTATGTACAGATTTTATTTAAACGTAAAATTGTTCACATTAAAACATTAACAAGTGCATTTAATACAGGACTTGTTCAAATAAGTAGAGTATTACGACACTGTTGCTGTTGCTCTTTATTTACAAAGATAAGACTCAAACAGTGCTGCGCAAAATTTACGAGACAGACGGAAGAGTTGACATGTAATGACAATGTTTTGGCCTAGTTATTAACGAAACTAATTACAAGTATTTGTAAGCACATGGAAGTGAATGGAACTAAGTGTAATCTATAATTAATACCGGTATCGACATCAAATAAATGATAGAATGTTTCTTAAAAAGAGTCGTGTTAACTTGACCGAAAATACTTTCAGTATCGCTAACTTCTTAAAGCAGTGAGGTAAAGCTTTTCCATCACGGTCGATGACCCCTCCTCTCTCTCTCTCTCTCACTCGTTGTTATATATTTGACAAATATTAACTGTGTGTGTGTGTGTGTGTGTGTGTGTGTGTGTGTGTGTGTGTTGTTGTCACTGAGTATCGAGCTACTTACATGTGTGTCCACTCGCTCTCTCTCTGCATTGTTTTCCTAATTTTGACTAATGCATGAAAATACTTTCAGTATCGCTAACTTCTGAAAGTTTCCAACGACGGACAATGACTTACATCGACTTTCAAAACAAACACGCAAGCTACCCCCTACCCTACCGTTGTAAGATACATCAATATATATACGTGAAGAATGCAATTAGCCTTCATACCTCATTGTGAAATCGATAATTGCGTGCATCAACATTTAAGAGGTGAGTAAACAGATTTGAATACGTTACGTAGCGAACATTGTTATTGAACTTACAGCACTTCTAATCAACATAGTTGTTGGAAATATTTAAACATTGATACTAAATATTTTATTTAAAATTTCTTAATAATTTTGTATAAAAAAGAATTTAAAATTATAACTGTAAGATTACTTACAACATCGCTTTTGCATTGTAAATTACTGTAATTGTCGCATATGGAATTTTTATAAACAACACTTCAAGAAATGACGAAATTTTACTTACTGATAAAACTACTTAATGGCAAAATAATTGACGCAAAGGATTAATGTTGTGGTCGGAAAAGAAATTTTCCGACAAGTCCTTTATTAAACAAATTCAACACGCCTACAAATTAACCAATACAAATCGGTCTACGTGTTAATTAACAACGATTCCAACATCATAGGTCATATGTAATCCGGTGACGTGGGATTAAGGTTTGTCTTAAAAAATAAATTTAACGGACCTTCTTCTGAAGATAATACGCGTGCCACAAAACAAAACTATGTGTTACACTAAGGAAATGTAAAGACGACAAGACGAAATGTAACAGGCAATCGCTTCGAATTAGCTTCAACTGAAATTAAACAGACAAAGAAAACTGAAAGGCTTCGACAATCGCTGAATAAAAATCAATACAACAATAATCACTGTATAAAGCCATTGTTGTACGATAACGGTGTAGTCCGTATTGTTGTGAAGCAATTGATGTACACAGCCGTCATGACTCCACAGCTCATTTACATTTCTTCTTACGTACAATAATCATCGCCGCCGCTGTCATGAACTTGTCCGTACGTGTCAAATCGCCTACCATTATGCTGCCTAATTAACCGTTCCGACCGACGTTTCGTTTTCGTTATCACTTTTACTGTATAAATCACAACGCTGTGGAATACATAGTATTTAAACCGGTAAATAACGGCACGTTGGAACGAATCGAAATTACGTTTAGTGCCGCCTGACCATTCAGATAAATCTTCTGTTATTTAAAGCTGGCATAAATCCTCCGTTATACGCAATAATTGTAGTCATTTTGTGGCATTTCATATCGGTTATAACGAAAAGCGATTAAATATAATATTTATTGTAGGTTACTTGGGCTGATAGTTCATGTTCTCTATTCTGTTTACATAACCGTGTACATCAGAAATATATGTTCGCCTGCAGACAGTTTTCGATGAAACAAACAGTTCAAATCATCCCATGAAACTGCTGTCATAAACGTGTCCAACTAGCAGCTTAAGTGACGTTATTGCATGCGCATGTTACATTTTCCGTAAAAGCACGCGGAGTGTTGCTCGGTACAACGTAAAGCCTGCGTTGTCGAAGGACTACATAAAAATCAGAATTTCCTTTAGTTGAAGGTAATAATTTATTGCATAGCTAGGCAACAACTACCAAATAACGACAAAACGAACTACGTCGTTTCTTCTTCTGCTTCTTCATTTCATGGTTTAGACATAAATGGTTGTTCCGTCTCGGTAAAGTCACATAAATTTGTTCTCACATTCCACGACTTCTAATGTCACACTTGCCCGCTGGACTGCTTGCCTGTTTTCGTCCATTCCGTCGACGTGTTCCCACCATTTTAATCTGTAATCGTCTATTCGCTGGTTCGGATTATAGACGTTTAGCTCGTTCCGAATGCAGTCGTTCTGTCCAACTGTGTGGAACCCTTGACTCTTCTCAGAGAAAGCACTTCAGCTGCTTCAAATTGTAGACATGTCTCGCTTACATTCCTCACTGTCGTACATCTGAATCGGGACAGCAGTGGTTTTGTATAATTTTAATGATAGCGTACAGTCAGTCGCTCTCTGGAAGGACCTTCTGGGAGGATTTTTGTACTGCACCTTGTGTGTCCTTCCATCAGGGTGTGAGTTCCTTACGACAATGATGAATATGAAAATATTTTTCTACTCCTGTAGTACTGAACAACTTACCTATTACAGTAATTTCTTATTTTCCTTACAATTACCTATTTAGTGTGCACATGTTCTAACCGAATCTCATATCCACTGTAACCTATAACATATGCGAGAGAACATGTCAAAATATCGATGAAATCTTTCCTTCACTATCGTATGACATACTACGGATACCTTTCCTGATATTTTTTCCTCTACCCACAACTACAAACTTTTCAGTGTAGTGTTAAAAGTAATTAAAATGGAGATACTTAATCGGAAACAAAAGCTAATTTTTTGTAGAAAATTATAGAACTGGAGAGGCCTAACTTATTACAACCTGACATAACCTGTGTCCGGATCATTTTCATAGCCACGTACTCAAAATGCATCCATTGATGTTGTTAGCAGGGTAGGAAGTAATTTTTGATTACGCTTACTAGTATTTTAGCCGTACCGTTGTAAATAATAGCGAAAATAAGGCGCTATTTACCCTCACGGCAGATGACACCGAACACTCATTCTCATGGATAAACGAGAGGTAGCTTACACCATGTTATTGTTACACCAACAACTTGACGAATAACTCTACAGAGAACATTTTATCATCGGCAGAAGAATGGCAAAAAGATTCGCTACCTCTAAATTACAGACTGACAAGGAGCATGTCAAAGGCGAAATAATAATAATGTTTGAGCACGCGACCTCTTTATATTATTATTGTTATTATTATTATCACACGCATCTGTGCAACTCCGTCATCATGGCACAACAGGTTCATTACGTTTTATAGGTCGCTTAACATCGCACAAAAATGCTACGCGACGTTACACAATTGTACGGAGAAACCTGCGCTCTATGTCATAGAACTTGGTTACCACGCTAATTTCGTAACACATCAGTCCGTAGAATTCTTGTACAGCAATCACCACCGCATATGCTCGCGGTACGCGAACAATACAATGCGGCTTACCTCTTGAAATGATTTTCGTGACTGTAAAGACAACCTGCACACAAACGGACGAAAGACATGACAGAAACTAAAATCCGACTACGATTCCCGCACAAACACTAAGGGTTACATGACTTCCAAGGACAGCCATTACACTATGGCTTCACGAATACAACCAAAATGGAATATTATCAAATGTCTATGTACGCTGAAAACAGTAGATCTAACATTTTTTTTTTTGCTACTGATTCAACAAATATCTAAGTTCTTGTACTACTGGATTTAGCAGTCAGTAGTCCTAATGTGACGATCCCTTTATCTGTCAATGACCGAAAAATGCTGACCTGTGTTGTCGATATTACTTACAAACCGTACAATTTTGTTTCCAGAAGTTCAATTTTTTCGTTTTTTGCAAACGTATTGTCTCTTATCTTGAGTGCCACGAGATTTTATGACACAAAGTAACACCAGCGTCTGAGGAGGGATACTAGACATATAATGTCCTTGGCCTTGTTCATATTGTTCTTGCTCTTACCGTTCGAATCACACCTGTTGGAGACCAAATCTGTTACAGAGGCCATGTGTACTGGAAGTAGCGAACTTTAAATACGGATGATGCGAGCGACGACCATATAGGAGAGTTAGTACTGGTTCGTAACAGACAACTATCCTCTTTTGACATTGTATGATTTTAATAAAAACAGATATCGGATTTAAATAATAATTCCGTACTTGCAATATACAATCCATGTACACAAACTTATATATCCTTTGTTGGGGCTGTAATTATTACTAAACAGTAATACATGCTTAGAATGAAAATATTTGCTATGATTTTAGTAACGTACAACACCAGCTTAACCCAGAGAGAGAGAGAGAGAGCGAGAGAGAGAGAGTGAGAGACTGCAATGTGTCAGTGTAAAGTCGTGTCAATGACCTCGAATTGCTTCCGACGTCTGCGAGCGAGAGAGAGAGAGAGAGAGGGCGTTAATATTTGTCGAATAAATATAAACTTTCTAATTTCATATACATGCGCGCGGTACTGATCACAGAGAGAGAGAGAGAAACATACACAACAAGTGTGAGAGAGAGAGAGAGAGAGAATTTAAACTGATAATTGTTTTATTAAAATCTTACAATGACGAAATATTATTATTTCATTGTTTACGATATATATATTTAATGCAAAAATGCAAAGTAACACCAGCGTCTGAGGAGGGATACTTGGTAAACCTGATCATATAGATTTAATATACATTATAACAAATTTGAACTCATGCAAGGTTGGTAACCCTGATCATATATTTTAATATACACTATAATACACACACATATCAAGTTTGAACCCATACATAGGTTGGTAAACCTGATCATATAGATTTAATATACATTTTAACACACAACAAATTTGAACTCATGCAAGGTTGGTAACCCTAATCATATATTTAATATATACACTATAATGCTTCAAGTCGGAACCCCCCACCATAGGTTGGTAAACCTGATCATATAGATTTAATATACATTATAACAAATTTGAACTCATGCAAGGTTGGTACTCCCCGATCATATATTTAATATTACATCAAGTGATAGAAAGTGAAAGTGATCTAAGCTCGCGAAAGGCGGCATATAAAAAAAAAAAAATTATATTCGCGGATGCTGTGGTCCAGATACGCGAAAAAGTCGCGGATCTTGACACAGATCAGCGAAAAAGTCGCGGATGCTGTGGTCCAGTAGAAAGTGAAAGTGATCTAGGCTCGCGAAAGGCGGCATATAAAAAATTATATTCGCGGAAATTAGAAAGTGAAAGTGATTTAGGCTCGCGAAAGGCTGCATATAAAAAATTATTTTCGCGAAAATTCGCGGATACTGCGGGTCCAGGGTGGTGGGGAGAGCGTGGGAAAAAATCTTGGACCGTGGGAACGGCGGCATCTCTTTGATCTTGTTTTTTATCGTTTTTTATGTTTTTTAAGAAAGGCGGCATTCCTTTGTGCGTTAGAACTGTCATTTTCCCCCTACTGGCTTCTTTGATAGTTTTTTGTGGAAATAAAGTGCAACAAAAGCAAAATAGAGACTTTTTAGATGGAGAAAACACATCTAAGTGCGATTTACCTTTTCGGAATTTTGCAAGGTTTTATCAAAGCAATACTTGTTTAAGAATCGTCCAGCTTCATCTTCAGGAAAATGACTGTCCTTTTTCTGCAACAGACATGTTCCTCTATTCACCATAATATCTCGGAAGGATTGAGATATCTCGCTTGCCAAAATCCCATACTCCACGAGGCAACATCATCCATGGTACTAGAACCAACTGAATCTTGTAACTGTACTTTGACACTTTCACATTTTAAAGTATTCACGTCGTTAACTTTACTGTATTTATCAACAGCATCGTCGCTAACAACATCCATTCTATGATCGCAAGTTAATTCCTTGTTAATTGTAATATTTTGACACTCATGGTTCGATTTTCCTTGAATAAAAGACTTCATAAATTCTTTGGACCTTGCTGTAGCTCTTAATCTTTCTTCCCCCCTCTTCCAAAACTAGGCGCCACTGAGTTTACTTCGTTTCATATCAGCTTCAAATAAAATTCAAATAATACTAATTCAATAATAGTGTTAGTATGGTGACATACACGTTAAGTATTATACATGTACCCACAAGACGCACAAACCAAAAACAAAGCGAACACTCAAGATACTCATAAACAACTGATAATCAACACGATCGCTGCGTCGAACCGGGAAGAACTGCACATACGTAGGCCACATAACGTTTTTTATGCGTTTACAAATAATATATTTGTCTGTATACGAATAACAATTAAGAATATCTATACAAAGCTAATAATGTATGATTATCAATTCTCCTTTCCGGCACAACAACTCACTACAAAGTCACACAAAATATTGGAGACAAGTGAATACAAAGAGCACACATGAACACTGCTAAAGAAAACGTACTGAATAAACGTCTACTCAATCACTCGCACACAAGACAACAAAACTCACTAAAAAAAAAAAAAAAAAAAAAGCTCTTTTTATAATGGATCACAATTTAGCATTTTCAGTAAAACATGATTAGTTTTACAGTATACAGTATCAAATCTCAATCACTTCATTGGAAAAATACTTAGATTTGCAACTTTAATGCCTTACTTAAATTTGTTCCCTTAATAAAATGTTATAAACAATTCCGTCCTTTTATAGACTTTACTAAAACATAGTAGAAAGCAAGATAATTAAAAAATCTAAACGCAAATTTCTATTGCACACTGTACTTTATTAATACAATAAGTAAAAAAAAATGAGACATCCACGAATCGGGATGCTTTCACTTGTGCGGACTTTTTGCGTACGAGGGAATTTTGAAAAACACAAAGTTCGATGTTATTGTTTTGGACTTGTAAACAAGGTCGTTTATTAGTTGTTTATGCTGCAATTTATTTCTTAACGAAGGAAATACGTAAATTTTGGGTTAAAAAGGTAATTGTAAGTAAATACAGTATAACAAAATATTTCTCAAAACAATAAAATCGAACTTTGTGTTTTTTCAAAATTTCCGCCTTATATAAAAATCCCTCCTTAAGGCGTTTGAATAAAGCGTTGTTTTTCCCAATCAAACGTCTTAACTTTATTTTTATCAAAATTATTAGTGTGCAAGTCCAAAACAATAAAATCGAACTTTGTGTTTTTCAAAATTCCCTCTCACACAAAAAGTCCGCACATGTGAAAGCACCCTCGTAGTATAATATTTTAGTGTACAAAATAAAGCTTTATATGTAAATTTATCAAATAAGCGATTATTTGAAAATAAATGTAGATAAATAAGGAAAGCGAGACTGCTCAAGTTGTACACGAGAAAATTTTTTGAAGCAGCAAAATAATTAAAGAACTTTAGGTAGTTTGAAAGCGTCTGTTCCACCTACGTAGGGAACTTCCATTCGCTTTCAAACGATCTAATTTTCTTTAAGTATTTTATGACTTCAAAAAATTGTTTAGCCTACAACTTGACCAGTCTCGCCTTCTTTGTTTTTCAATATGTATTTACAAATAATCGCTTTTTTAATAAATTAAAATATAAAGCTGTATTTTGTACACTAAAATTATTGTACTGTGCTTCGTGGATGTCTCATCACGTGATACACCATGCAGCCCCCTTAAGCAAGCTTTGACGCAAATTGCGACCAGGAAATACGTTCTCACATTGTATTCGGTATTTTTAGTAATAGTAAATTTCATACAACAGTAAAAAAAAATCCCCCCCAAAAATTTTTCAAATGTCGCCAATGGCGACACGATACCCCCCTGTAGGCACCCCTGCATAGACCAACTAAGGTCTAATGAACACGGAAAATGAAATACTGTATTGTACAGAGAGGGACAAAGAGCCTCTGTTACAGCGTAATTTGTTATCATAATGAACTTATTACGATTCTCGAGTATAGACTAATACTGTTTATCACTTATGACAACGGACAAGCTGGCTGGTTATGCTTCGTTTATGAAAGAAATAATCATATCAAAGAAACAAGTTGTTTGTAGTTTTATAAACTGAAAACAATTTTTGCAAGTCTATGCCCACTTCCCCCCCCCCCCACCTAGCTACGCCTCTGACGACAGAAGCCAACGAGTTTACAGAGACCAGCCTAAACAGTATTATTTATTGAATAAATGTTATACATAAGCGAAAAGCAGAAAATGATCTACGTTTAGATAACGTTAAAACCTGTCATAACGTAAATAGGAATTATACTTTAGTTCTAAAAGTATTATAACAAGCTAATCTACGTAAGTACAAAATTTTTAGATTACTAAACGTTTGAGTAATGTAATAATGAATAACAAATACTGAAAAAAAAATAGACCACAGAAAAACACTAATCCGGATGGCGTCCCTAAAATTTTTTTCAACAAACAAGGCGCCATGTTTTATGAAACTTAGATTTGAACACGACTATTAAATTCATATTTGTTAATGAGAATGCTAACTAATCAATCTTTGTGTATGAAATTGTTGAATTGAAAAACTCGTAAATCGCGTTAACTAAATTCATTGTTTATCGTTAAATTTTGTTTAATAAAAGCATACAAATATAAAAGGTCTATTTCGGTTTGCTTAAAATTCACGAAGATAATGACAATTAGGCCTATTTATCACAAATAAATAACGTTGTTAATTATATAATACAAAAAGTAGTTAAATAGAATGTTTTAGAGTGTGTTGCTAAAGTTTTTGGTTCGTTTGAAAATAATTAATTTAGAAATATTTGAAATGATAGAGACAACTATGCTTACCTTATGAAGTCCAAGAAGGAATAAACAGAGTGGACGCTTAAATCTGTTAGCGCCAGCCAATAGTTACTTGATTAAAACTAATAAGTTCGGTAAAAAAATAAACCCATTACAGCTCGTATATAATATGAAGGTATCATATTGTATTTATTTAAATTTTATGAGTCTTGGCTAATTAATGACCCCACAATGATGATAAATTGATGATGATTAAATGATGATGATAATAATAATAATAAACACTATTTTTTATCATTTACTACAATATATGCCAGGTTATTACACGCGCGCGCGCGCGCGCGTGTGTGTGTGTGAGCGCCCAATAACTTTAATTTAATAATTCAAAACCGTTAATTCATACAAATTTATTTAAAAACAGGTGACTCAAATACACAAAGAAATTGAAATCAGAGCTTTCCATGCATATAGTTAATGGGAAAATTATTTACAAAACCAAATTTATTTTAATTGTTCTTATTTCTTTCTTTCCCTTTTGACTTACTGTTATTTCAACAAATTACTTAATATGTTTAGGCTACAATCATTTCCCAGAAGTTTATTACTTCAGAACTACATTTCACATTAATTTCATCTCACAAAATCATAGCAAGATGATGTAGTGTTTAATGATAAATGGGTGAATCCATTATAAATTATATCATTTTGCAGAAAGTGTTACAAGGATTTGTGTAACAGGTACTTCCTGAGACACGGTCTATTCCCTGCTCAGTTCCTATTAATATATGAATATCATACAAATGATTGCTTAACACTTAATTAGTTAGTGTTTTAATTGATATCAAAAAAGTATTTTTTCTTAAATACAAAAAAAATTATTACACAGCCTAAATGTAATAGTCGGGGAGCATTTGTCATCCCGTGGCAGAGTTAATGATGCAAAGGTGGGAGGATGATTTTTACACCAGACACCACCTTTAGATTGATAATTTCCATGGTGCCACCACGGGCGTCGTATAAAAATAATGTCGTCATCAAGATGGCCGCCAATAAGATTTCATAAATCTACAATATATCGGTTATTTAATGGCCGATTTTCGTTTTTTATGGCTCAAATTAAAGAGAATAAGCAAATCTAGAAGATCAATTACCACAACAACAACCGTTAAGTGAACAGAATTTGAGTTATTTTAATTTTTTTGTGAAAGGGTAGCAATAACCCGACTTTTTTCTGTTTGTGTTCATGTTCTGGATAAACTAAAACCAAATAAAATAATATTTTTTTTATGAATTGTTTCAGGTAGAATAAGATAGCTTAAATATGGATGGTGAAGTGAAATCGGACCAAGCGCAAGCATCTAAACGAAGACGCACGTGTGGCATAGACTTCGAATTGTGTTTGTTATGCCAGCAGCAACCGAAAGAGGCCTTAGTTAAAAATTCAAATGCTAAGCAAAGAATTATTGACGCTTTAATAATTAGAAATAAGTGCGAAGACCCGGACTATAAACATCTTCAAAATTATATTGGAAATATTTCATCTACGGAAATCAATCAATCAAATGTACAGTGGCACTTGTCTTGTTACAAAAAGTGCACTCACAAAGTTAACATTGAAAGGCTGCAGACAAGATATAAGAAAAAATGCGCTGAAAATGACAACCCTTCCACCAGCACTGAGAGTAATAATGAACTTCCTTGCACCAGATCTCAAAATTCCGGGACACAATTACAGAAAGAGTCCTGCTTCTTTTGTGATAAGCCTGATACTAAAAGGTATCAGTTACGTACAGTTGGCACAAAAGAAGCAGGCAGGAAAATCTACGAGGCAGTTGAACAAAGTGAAAATAAGCAGTGGAAGTTAAAACTAAGCGGATGTATCAACCCTAAAGATGCGCACGCATATGATTTGGCATACCATAAAGAATGTTACACAAAATATGTTATCAATGTCTTACGGAGTACCCACAAAAAAGAAAACAGAAGTAGTGTATTTGAATGTGCTAGTGAAGTAGAATTCATAGATTGTTTGCGGGATGCTCTCCTTGAAGGTAAAATCGTTACAATGGCAGAGGCTGAACGACAATACAGGGAGATTTGTCTTTCAAATGGCGTAAAGGAAGAAGACATGATATCTAGAAAATCCCTTAAGGCTCTAATTGAGGATGAACTGTTTCATATGGATGTAGCATTTAACGATGCAATCTCAAAAAATCAATCACAGCGAATTTCTCTTCAATTTGTAAGTAATGTTTTGTTGTCACAAGCGGAGGGCAGTTCTGGCATAAATTCGGATATGAAAGTTCTGTATGATGCAACTAAATTAATACGAAAAACAATACTAACTAAGGAAAAGTGGAAATTTACTGGTTCTGTCGGAGAGATGGAGATTAATAAAACAATACCAAATGAAGTTCTGACATTCTTTAAATGGTGTATCGGGGGGAGAACAAAATTACAAAGCTTGCAGACTGAAAGTGAACATATCAATCAGAAGGCTGTCGCAATGTCTTAAAGCCTCATGTATGAGTGTTTAACTAAACGTCAGGTTTCATATGGAGGCAGCTTAATCACAAAACACAAACACTAATGTGATCTTCCTCTTCAAACTGCTGTGGGACTAACAATACATTCGAAAACCAGAAGTAAATTTTTGGTGCAGCTTATGCATGGTTTGGGGTCCTCGATTGATTATAATAAAGTTCTCCGGCTTGAGACAGCCATAGCTAATAAAGTACTACGGTGCATGGAGGAAAACCGAGGATTATACATTCCACCCAGTCTCGTGAAAGGGCGGTTTATATTTTGTGCTGCTGACAATTTGGACTTCCTGGAAGATACACCTGACGGACGTGGAACTCTGGAACTCTTCACGCAACTGTGATGACTTGCTATCAAGAATGTAGCAATGAAGATAAATCGATAAATATGACTCTAAGTGATGCAGACACATCAGAATGTAATCGTTCACTGCAGGAACTCCCAAATTATATGACTGACTTTATCCCTTATAGTGGGGCAAAAATCCTAAAACCTGAGGGTACTGTTTTTAAGGTATATGATTCCATCGGACAACAACAGAATGTAACTACAAACCCAGTAGAAATAGCATGGTGTCTTTGCAAAAATGAGACCATATTGAACTCCATAAAGCTCAATTCTGAAAAATTAACGTCTCCAAGAAGTGAAGATTCTGATGAACTTAGTAAACGCTCAGAAAATGAACCTGGAATTTTGATGGGTGAAGATAAAGCTTGTCGCTCAAATGTTCCAACGTGGACTGTATTTAACGCCAAGATGCAAAAAACACAAACTCAAGTAACTCGAATTTGTGTTCTACCACTGATACCAGCTTCGCCAACAGATCGTTCGACCCAATTGACTTTCTTGACACACTTGGAAAACTTAACTAAAAACATATGTGGAAATGAGTCGAAATGTGTCGTTACATTAGACTTAGGGCTGTACCGTCCTGTGCAGCAACTAATAATGTCACAAAAGTGTCTTCAAGGACGATTCATTTTACGGCCAGGTGAATTGCACATATGTATGGCATTATTGCGTGCTATTGGAAAATTTATTGACGGATCCGGTATTCCTGAAATGTGGGAGGTCTGGTACAGTGACAATACTGTGCAGCAGATTATCATGGGGAAACACATTCGACGTTCAATTGAAGCTCACAAACGCACTCTTGTCGCGCTATACGACTGTTACATGGATGTTTTAACAAAAAAATACCCATCCGAAGATGTTCTAAAAAAAGTAAAAGAGTTACAAAGCAAAAGTATTGAAACTGCTGATATTGAGAGACTGTTAGAAATCATTAAAGAAAACAATTTAACCGAAAACATAAACGAATTTGCCAAAACGAATGAAATGAACCCTACATTTAAATTCTTTAGAGAATACATGACCATGGTTGAATGTTTGTTAAGATTTATGAGATCAGTTCGAATGGGTGATTGGGTTGAACACTTATTGTCTGTGGAAGCAATCGCTGGATACTTTTTTGCTTTAGATTTGCATAATTACTCGGCTATGATGGCACTGTATGCAGCAGAAATGCAACCAATGAAAGAAGAAAATCCTGCTATATGGAATGGATTTGAAAGAGGAAATTGGGTGGTTAGAAAAACCAGGACTTTATTTTCAGCTCTTGGTGCTGATGAAGCTCTTGAACAAGAAAACAGGTCTTTAAAAGTTACCGGTGGTTTAGTAGGCATAACGCAAAACCCAAAAGCACTCGCAGGTTATTTTTTAACGGCTCCAGAACTGCTACGTATATCTGATGAGACAACAAAAATGGCTGGTATTGCAGAAAAACGAGCCGATTGCAAGCATAGTGATGACAACAAAAAAGTAATAATCATAGAGGAGACAGCAATAAAACAATTACGTGACGAACTCATACGAGCGGGAAACCCTTTTTATATGAAGGTATTGAATTTATTAATATTTCAACGAACGCTGTTTTTTCAGAATTAATCACTACAGATGTTAGTCAGATGCACAGTCTTGGCAATAGACTGTATGAAGAATTCAAAACACAAAGACTTGTATCTGAAACTAATATTATCAATTTGTGGGATCCAATTAAGAAAAATAAATTTAATTTGTGTTTGAGTGCCAAAAGAAAAATACGAATAAAAGAAGCAGACTCTGTTAGAGATTTACACACAGACCGGTCACTATTTGCTCGTTTGCTTATAATAAGCCGATCCCATCGTGACATTGATTTACGTGAGACTATTGGTAACTATGAATTTTCAGCGGT
The DNA here is from genome assembly GCA_034769895.1 of Magicicada septendecula. NCBI lineage: Eukaryota > Metazoa > Arthropoda > Insecta > Hemiptera > Cicadidae > Magicicada > Magicicada septendecula. The sequence continues at coordinate 506,299,000 of CM068369.1, read as the reverse complement.
GCCAAGATCACTTTTTAATTATGATGGTACATTGCGTCTATGTTCTCAAAAAAGTAAGCTACTTGACATTCTAAAATCACTTCCATCAACGAATAATGATCTAGTACAAAACCAAACCACATTACATACAGCTTGTCCTGATTATCAAGAAATAAGATTTTCTGCAACAATTGTTGATGGAATGGCAGAGCTTCACCCATTACAAAAGTGCAATGACATTAAAACATGCCAAGACCTAGCTGAAGCATTTACAATGAAAATAGAAAAAAAATACTGGAAATACGATGAATTGCACCTCGTATTCGACACTTGTAAAGACCAGTCCATAAAGAATATAACAAGGCAAAAAAGAATACAAGGAATCGTTACACGCTATAAAATCACAGATAATACGAATATTGATAACATTTCAATGCAAAAGCTACTTTCAAGTATCAATACGAAGGATGAATTAACAGCATACCTGGCTGAAAAAGTTCTTACACACGCACAATTAACTAACAAAAACTTTGTAGTCGCATGGCGTTCAGAAGTTGCCTCCTCACATGGGTCATTTGATCATCTCCAAAGCACTCAGGAAGAGGCAGATACTAAGATAATTCTTCATGCTGTCGATTGCGCAGAAAGAGGAGCAACAGAACTTTACATATTTGCACAAGATACTGAAATTTTGGTACTTGGGATAAGAAAATATCCTAAACTGCCCGCTAAATCTTTTTTTGTGCCATCTTCCAATGAACGCATATGAATTGGAGATATATATTTTTCGCTAGGACCACTGAAGGCTTCTGCTCTTCCTGCATTTCATGCTTTATCTGGATCTGATTGTACAGGTACTTTGGCTGGAAAAGGTAAACTTTCTTATTGGAAAGCATTCAATGCAGCGACGGAGGAGATCTTGGTGAACCTTAGTTTGTTAGGAACCAATGAAACCATTTCTGAAGATGTACAGACAGCATTAGAGGCATTTATCTGTCAAGTATATCAGCCACAAACATCTCAAAATAAACTTAAAGAATTGCGTTGGTGCATGTTTTCTAAAGCAGACAAGTTGGGAAAAATTACCACCAACGAGAAGTGCCTTTCTACCAGCAATGAAACGTGTAAACTATCAAGTTCTTTTATGGAACCTGGACTGCATTCCTCAGCCAGTAATTCCATCCCCTTTTGGTCATGGCTGGACAGAGGAGAATGGAAAAATTACTCCTGTTCTTAGCGAAATGCCGAGTGCTCCACCCGCAATTCTCAAGTTCATCAGATGCTCCTGTTTAAAAAATAGGTGTAACCCACCGTGTAAATGCCATTCAAATAGCTTACCTTGCACAGAAATGTGCGAGTGTGGTGGCAAAGAAGAAGAATGTGACAACTGTATTGTTTCGATTGATATTCAGTGTGACAATGACAGCAGCGATGATGAAAACAGCACTGATGGCATTTAGACATTTCAAATGACTTATTTTGTAAGTACGGTATGTGTATTTTTAGAAATATTTTGTATCTATAAAAAATTATGTATTTTTTTAAATGAATAAATAAATTGTTCTTCAAAAAGTGTTGATATTGGCTAAATAATTCATGGTATTTCAACAAAAGTGTATTTTTTAAGAATCCGAGGTACATTTGTGGGAATATCTCTAAAAATATTCAATTTAGGAAAAATCCCGTAATAACCTTTTTAATAGGATTTCTTATTTTGTTTAATTTAAGTCATACGCCCACTACAGAGTGACACCATGGAAATTATTCATCTAGAGATAGTTTCTGATGGAAAAAACACTCCCCCATCTTTGCATCATTAATTCTGCCACGGAGCATGATTTTTCTATATATGCCCCCCTACTATAAAGTTAGATTTTAATAACATTTTCACTATAACAACGAAAAATATAATATAGAGCTTCAGTTTACAAAGTGTTAAAATTTCACAAAATACTTTGGAAGTAATTAAAAGATAACATTAGTATGAACTTATTTTCGTTTGAAGGCTTTCACGGCCAGTGTTAGTTAAACTTAAACTATCTGCCGGGCTGTTTGCCCGTGGTCCAAGGTTTCCATTAAAACCAAATGTTTCAGCAGCACCACTGGTGCCATCTTCAGTGGATGCATTTGAGTCAAACCTAACGCGGGGTGTCGTATGTCAGGCCTACATTACTGACAGGGTTTGACTCGAATACATCCACTGAAGTTGGCAGCCAATGGTGCTGCTGAAACGTTTGGTTTTAATGAAAACCTTGAACCTTGGCCAAACAGCCTTCAGATAGTTTAAGCTCATTACTATGAAGTGTTATATATTGAAACTTTGTACATGAAACAAACAATTTGAATTGAATTTGTACATAAGCTGTTGACATTTGAATAAAAATATTGGCAATAATCATTATTTTGGATTACAATATAAAAAAATTTCATCAGCATTTGTGACAACAAATCTAGATGTCTTTCAATTAGTTATCCTATTTGGGTAAACATGTTCATCATTAAATTTATTTTAAAGATAAAGACAAAATGAATATTTTTGTGAAGTATGATTTCTAATACATATACAGACTTAATTTTGGAAATAAACAGTTTAATACATGTGTGCAGGGTCGTATTTAGGCATGTGCAACATGTGCAGGTGCACAGGGCGGCAAAATTTTGAGGGCGGCAAAATATAGCTGGTTAAAAAAAAACATCGCTTCATATCATTATAAAGCCCGAAGTAGATTAGCGTTCTGGCTCTGGCATTAACCCTTTGAACAGTAATCACGTATATACACGTTTTTTGTCAGACGGGCCAAAATCAGTAATCACGTATATTTACTTTTTCAACTTTTGCTTCGTTAGTATTGCCGTCATAAGTCGTTTATTGGAATGGTATTCGTGCTGCCCTCTAGCGGATAGTTTCTGAAACATTTGGTATTCATTCCTTCTTAGGCTGATGTAATTTACGTGGCTGTGGTGAATAATTTTACACGTGCTCTGCAGCGTTTTGTTTGGAGGTTACGTTCTGCGTTGTGTACGAAAGTGTAAAGGTGTGAGCAGTGTTTTCGTTTATAAATAACGTTTATTATTCGTATTATTTAAATTATAGGACGTAAAATTTGGATTTAGTGTTGAGTATAGAGTTAGTAATCTGATAAACTATCTTTGCAAAATGTCTAAATATTTGACTGAAGACGAAATTCGTGAATATATTACAAACTGTGAATCGGGTGACGAAGTGTCTATTTTTTTTCACACACAGAAGAACTTTTAAAGTAAGTAGAAAATTTTAATTTAACATTATTTATACATTTTTAATCATTTTGCTTATAATTGAAGTTGACAATTTTACATTAAAATACATTTTACAAAATTTCAAAAAATTCCACTTTCAGGGGCCCGGCATACTGACCGAGTTGTCACTGTTCAAAGGGTTAAAGTAGTATGGTACTATTAGTGCACCACTTCTCTTCAAGATGGCAGCACCTATATTGAAATTACTCTGGCTAGACGCTCATGGCTCGTACACCTACGCGGATGCAGTAGTGTGCATATTCTTTGGTGTGTATATTGTTATTAATTCAGAGTTAAGTTGGCGTTTCATCGTTCCACGTGGTTCCAACTTGTTATTAACTTTCAAAATCAAGGCATTTTATACGATACGCCGAGTATTTTAACTGTTGACAGTGAATTATTCAGTTTTAAATGTTCTACAAAACAGTATTTCTATAGGTTTTTCCGTTAAGATATAATAGCTTAGGGACGGTATGGATGGGCGATCTAGGTTAAGTGGTGCTGCATATCGCAAGAAAGCTGAGGAAAAAAGACATAGGGAGAGTAAAATTTTGCAGAAAATACCTCGACTGGACGCATATTTCAGTGGTGAAAACAAAAGTGAACAGTGTAGGCCTGAAAATTCGGGTGAAATTATAGTGGAAAACAGTAAAGACAATGTGGAAGTCGAAAATCTCGAAGTACAGGAACAAGCTACACTCTCTACATAAGTGGATTTTGCAGTGTCTATTCCTAGTAATGATCCATTCTATTGGGAAAACACTGATCACACTCGGGATTATTTGATAAAAAATGGTATTAATCAAAACAAAGACGCTGACTTTTCACAGTCCTCGCGGCGATATGTTGATGGAACACAACGGTTTTGCAGCAAGAAACTATTACATAGGATTTTAGTAAATGGGGAAATTATGAACCGTGAATATCTTGTTTATTCTTCCAGCCAAGGATCACTGTTCTGTGCCCCATGCAAATTATTCGGTGGTACATCTCAGTTTGCAACATCTGGTTTCAATGATTGGAGCCATGCTGGCATAAGAATAGCCGAACATGAAAATTCTGCTTCTCACAGAGACTGCTTGTTAAAATTGAAAAGTAGAGGAAATGAGATGAACAGAATTGACAAAAGATTGCTCAGCCAGCATGAACATGAAGTTACATATTGGAGAAATGTACTAAAAAGAGTTGTTTCTGTAGTTAAAAAACTAGCTTCTAGGGGTTTAGCATTTCGTGGAGACGAAAAGAAGTTTGGCTCTGTGAAAAATGGAAATTTCATGATGTGTTTGGAATTAATTCCAGAGTACGATTCTTTTCTGGCTGACCATATTGCACGGTTCGGTAATCCTGGAAAAGGATCTACATCATACTTGTCACCAGCAACTTATGAAGAATTAATACATCTTATGGGAAAGTCAGTGAGTGAAAAAATAGGCAATGAAGTTATTTCTTCTAAATATTTTTCAGTCATAGTAGATTCTACACCAGATTTATCTCATAATGACCAGTTAAGTGTAGTTGTTAGATATGTAACTGATTGTGGGCTCTTAGTTGAAAGATTTCTGTGTTTTATGAAAAATACAGGCCATACTGGAGAAAAGCTTTTTGAAGCACTAATGAATTCTTTAGAACAACATGGTCTGAAAGTTGATAACTGTAGAGGTCAATCATATGACAATGCGGCCAACATGTCTGGAATATATTCTGGCTTGCAAGCAAGACTCAAGGAAAGAAATCCTCTTGTTTTCTTCATTCCATGTGCAGCTCACTCACTGGATCTAGTTGGTTCACAAGTAGTGAAATGCTGTATTGCTGCAGTACGGTTTTTTGAGTTATTGCAAAGTTTATATAATTACTTCGCAGATTCTACAGGGAGATGGAATATCTTGGAAACATTTTTTGATTCTGTAACCATGACATTGAAATCACTGTCAACAACTCAATGGTGTGCACGTGAGGATGCTTGCAAGAGCTTGGATGTAGATTGGAAAGCAGTGGTTTCTGCATTAAGAACTATTTCAGAAAATGAAACGGGTAAAGGTAGATGTCAAGCTGAGGGTCTTCTTAGGAAATTAAATAGCATTGAGGTAGCATTCATGACATCAGTGTGGGGTTCTATTCTTCAACAATTTGGCAAAGTCATGAAAAAATTGCAAGCTCAGGAAATGGACATTTCCACTGTTATTGAAATGTACGACTCTCTTACAGTGTATTTAACTGAGCTTCAGACCTGTTTCCCCAATCACAGAGATTCAGCTGAAAAGAAACTTAATCAGATCAGGAGTCTGGAATCAGTTCCTTCTTCTTCAGCTGTTGAGATTTTAAGACCAAAACGTGAAATTAAACGTAGGCGATTTTTTGATGAATCATCTGAATCAGAAGCGGAACCAGAAACTCCTGAAGAAGAACTAGGATCAGATGACTTGGAACATGACAAGATCTGGAGACGAATGGAAATTTCATATTCCAAGATCATACAAACTCTCCAGACTGAGTTACAGAAGAGAGTTAATGTCTACAAAGAATATAATTTAATATTTTCATTTCTCTCAAATATCACCAAACTAGAAGCTCCTCAAATTTATGATGCTGCAGAGAAACTTCGAGCCATTTATGATTCCGACATAGAAAGCAGCTTTGGTGAAGAATGCATCCATTTGAAAAGCTATCTGTTATCTATGAAGACAGAAGATGGTAACAAATTATCGTCTCTTCCATTTCTCTGTAGAATGTTGACTTCGAAGAAAATTAGTGATGTCTACCCAAATGTGTACACTGCACTCAAGATCTACAACTGTACTCCAGCAACAAACTGTTCTGCTGAAAGGTCATTTTCAGTTTTAAAACGAATCAAGAACTATCTACGGACAGCACAGAATCAAGAACGACTGGTCAGTCTTGGAGTGCTCGCCATAGAATCAGACATCACTGTCAGCCTGGATTTTGAGGAAGTGATAAATGCATTTGCAAATGCAAAAGTCAGAAGAAAGTCATTTCTCTAAGTTTGGTAAGTTTCACAAAATGGTTAGTATCAAATTGCAGTGTTTCTACCATATACGTTTGACTGACCAAATTGGATGTTTCAGTGATATTTTTAACTGAGGTTATTAAACTGTAGTGATTATTTTCTATGTGTTTACCATATATCGTCTTCAGAATAATGTATAAATGTTTAACTTGCACCTTTGTTTCATATATTGTGTATTCAGTTAGGTTTAAATACTGTCTATAATACAGTTTAAAATTGAAGTAAGTAATTAAACAATTTATTGTCCATAGTCTGTAAATGAATAGCGACACTGAAGTTTAGCTCAGGGAATAGGGGGTGTAAAATTAATGACTGCACAGGGGCGTTATACATCCAAAATACGGGCCTGCATGTGTGTATAGAAAACTTTAAGATGGTGTGGATTAATAATGGATTATAGTTGTCATTATTATTGCTTCTTATGATTAATTTGTAATTCTGTCCATCAAATTTCTAGTATACCAGTATAGTTGAATCATGTTATTTGATGTTCTAATAATTACGTGTAAAAATGGCAATAGAGAAAGTATTCATTCTTGAGTTAGGTTCATGGCAGAGTTTAATAACCTTTTATGACTTGCAGATTTTAAGTTTATGACCTGAGCAAACAGTCAGAGTTACATGGTTAAGACAAGCAGAGACAACAGTGGCTTTCTTTTCTTGTTGGTGTCAAGACAATATATTTGTTTAGTAAGGTTTACTACTAGTTTCATCATTAAGATATTTCTACCAAAGCTAATAGTTGTCTGAAGTCATAATCTGTCTTCATGAGCTAAACCTGCATCTTATGTGTCACAGGAATCTGCAGATTCTTTGTGTTTTCAAGGTAACTGATTTTGGTTAAATAAAATATATGTTTTCATTTTAAGAAATACACACATAAAAAAATCACAACTTGTAAAAATTATGAAAAATCACAAAAATGTAGATTATCAATATAAGATTAAAAATATATGACAATATAAAGATCGTATGAAATGTAGGCCAAATCAGAATTTATATTCAAATACAGTACTGTACTGAGAAGGCTCGCATAACTTGTTAACGGGAAGCATAATCACTAAAACTGCATTGTCTAAACAATTTAGAAGTCTTTAAATTAGGTTTAAAGGTATTTTACGACAGGTTGAAACTGCAAAATGAAATTTTCAATAATGTTTTAATTAACTTACCCAAGTTTATTTGATTTCTCTTGTAAAATATAAATTAATTAATAGAATATATCAAATATAATTATTTCACTACCAACTTGGAACACAAAGTTTTTTATGGGTAAAAACATAAAAGTTTTACCTTATAACCTGAACCGGTTGTCGCTTTTAAAAAGCTTCATCGCTTACCCATAAAAAACTTTGTGTTCCGAGTCGGTAGTGAAATAATTATATTTAGTTAAGTAACGGACACGTCATGGACAATGAAATCCAAGAATATATCAGTTAATTTTAGGATAAATAAATATTAAATGGATTGAAATTGATTATGTTTCTTAGTTTCTGAATTATTATTAATTTTAAAAAAGTGTGTTAATAAATCTAAATATTTTCCATTAGGTTTAGTACTAACTATAATCTGCAATTTATTTTAGAGTTATTGTAAGATTGTATTGCTTTACTATAAATTTAGATGCATTAGATTTGAATTTTTGTTTGTTTTTAACATGTAATCTTTGTTGTTGTTGTATATGCTGTGCCATAAATAATTGTACTTTAGAATATTGAAATGTCTGTGAAGGAGGCTAGATAATATATCACATTATTTGCAGATAACATATTCTATAAAAAGTTTTCCTAATTTTTTAAGATTTTAGGGCAGATAGGCTTTATTTAGTTTTCTTCTTTCCTACTCACCCAAAAAATCTAGGATTGGAACATAATTAAATATATAGGTTAGGTAATTTGTCCATCTGTTGTTGCAATTTAGTTACATTTAACTGGTATGGCTTATAGTCTATACACACAGACAACCGTTATCTGTAGACAAGGTGGAATGGCCCTAAGGCCTGAGTACTATAAATTTCCATACTATATGATTCAGACTTTACAACATGTTTAACCTCCCTGTATACAAACTTATGTTAAAATGTTTTGCATCATCAATTGTATGAATAATTGAAATATGAGGGAACAATATTTGTCTTCACATGACATATTAACTTCGGTATGTACAATATTTATTTTTTAATTAGAAATTTCGACTAAGTTACAGTTTTTAAATATTGTCAATAAACTATTCCTTCATATACACAGCCAGTGCCGCATTTACCACTGCCCGTGGGCTCAGAGGAGGGGGCCGCAAGCTACAAATATTTTGTTTAACAGAAGTATTTTTATAAAAGTAGGAGGCTCTTTTATAAAACACTTCGACTTCTTTAAACACTTAGACTTTGATGACTTAATTAGAGAGTTTTCATCTCAAAAAGCACAAAATATTGATGTATAATAAATTATTGTCAAAACTTTATTCAAGCCACCAGTTTATTAGTCATTTGTTTGTTTTTTTTTTTTTTTAGAGACTTGCTTTCAAAAAATCCTATGTATGCTTTAATTAAACTGTAAATAAAAGAACACTTAATTTAAATTTGGTCTTATTTAGTTTTAGTCATATCTAGGCCATATCTAGTCGTACAGTACAGTCATATTTCATTCTGAATTACATTTATAAGCTTTTAGTAAAGGTTTGTACATATAAACCACTTATAACTGAAAAACGTGTTTGTATCTCTTCCTTAAATATAAAAACATAGCCTACATTATTTAAAACTAATTTTCTATAGTTTTATTTTTAAAATTTATAAACTTTCTCACAACATTTTTGTGTGTATGCTTTCCGCGACATTAATTCCATTAAGCTACATAGTCAGTGAATATTAGCTTGTTGTATCTTTAGTCAAAGAATAAAAAAAAAACTAGACCTATTTTTTAATTTTATAAAAATTATAAGAACAAAATTAATGTGTTATACCTATACAATAAAAAATAAATGTTTTATGTTAAATTTCTGAATAACCATAAGTTGTTACTTTACTTAAAAAATTAATTTTCTCGATTCTTTTGCATGGTTCTTAACATTTGAAAAAGTTTGCTAAATAAAAGCACGCTTTTTTATACTAGCCTACTGGTTTTAAATTTGATAGTATTAACCTGACATCAAATTACTTCTGCAGAACATATATTATTTCAAAGTCACAGATGTGCTGGGGGGAGGGGGGTCAGAAAACTTGGCCTAGTGCCTCAAAAATCTTAAATCAGGCACTGCAAACAGCCATATATATGGAGGTATATGTGTGTTTATATGCAGCTATATGTACATGCAAAACCACATTCTCTTGTCTGCCACCCAGCTCAACCAAATTGACTGGTTATTGCAAGTTTGGTAGAACCCGCTTGATTTAACAGTGTCATTGATGTTTATGTGCAGGATGAAGCTTTTACAGTCAGCCTTTCTTCTTCTATACCAGTGGTTCCCAAAGAGGGGTCCACGACAATGTTTCAGGGGGTCCGCGGACACTTTTAAGAAAGAATAGAATATGCAATAATTTTCTCAGATTTTTTATGTTCTAAAATGTAAATTTTAGAATCTTAAAACAATTAGTAGAAGATTCCTACTACTAGTTTTGTTCAAACTAATTGAAATTGTAAAAGTAATTTCAAACTAATGGATTTAATAATGGTCTTTAAGTCATGTCATATAGCAGATGTGACTAAAGCGCCACATCAATGCAGAACTGATCGGGCTGTTTTAGTCCACGTATAAGCACTGTATCTAAGCAAAACGTTTTTCCGTGAAGCTGGTTTTACGTCTAAGTAGCTGGATTTCAATACGTGTGGCTGGAAAGATAGAGCCGAGGTTGACAAAGTTAAGAAATATACTTGATGTCAAGAGTGACTTAATATTGAAATTATCAGACATTAAACCTAATATCGCAGAGCTAATCGTTCAAAAGCAGCTTCATTGTTCACAATAAACTATGTTTGATATAATTAATATTATAATTTTGCAAGTTAAGAGAATTTTTATTTTAATACATTTGAATTAAAATATAAGAGTGTATCACATTTACTGTTTGTTATATCTCATAACTCAGACGGGGTCCATGAAATTTTTAATTATTTGCGGGGGCCGCGGACTGAAAAGTTTGGGAACCACTGTTCTACACTATTATCCTAACAGACTCAAAACAGGGGGACTATGGGCATGCACATAATTTTATTTGACAGTTCAACAAAAATTGGAGGTAATAAACATTATGGTTATCTATTTCCTAACAACATGTCTATAGAAACAGAGAATAAATTAATTATTATTAGTTTTTATGTACACAATAAATAAATTATTTTTAACAAGAATATAATTTATTTAAATTATATCATATTATTATAGAATATTTTAACAGTTCTTTATATTATCGCCATCTTCAGATAAGACACCTCTATAAAATCTGACTTTTATATAGGTTCATGACTACCATGACTTTTTACACAATTCTGATTTTATGATTTTATTATGATTATAAATTGTTTTAGTAGAATACAAATTTTTATTCTAGTACAATTTTATTTTAGTACATGTTCCAAAATAAAAGAATTATAGTTATTATAATATATTATATTGTGTAGGGCTACATGTACAATATTATATACTATTATCCAGAAGATTTTAGTTTTGTAATGATGTTTTTATATAATATCTAGAATATATCTACAGCATTATTATGTGCAGGCTATGATGGATTTATGATCTTCTGGTACGCCATGATCAAGAAAGCCGTTGTGTTAAACATAAGAACCAATTTTGTTAATGATATTATATTACCAACACAAAAGATTTTGTTCACAAAAAACACAAAAGATGAGTTAACAGGTAAATAAAACAAAACAAAACAAAAATGATTACTAAACTTAATTACTTAGCTTGGTAACAAAATTAAACTAATTTTCTTACCAAATATATTACTGATAGAGTACTCAAAAGTTCAGGGTATGGTGAAAACAAATTTAACTGAAATAAGGTAGCATAATTGTTTCAGATGATATGATTTCTTTACATGATGGAAACTATTGTCAGCTGTGAAAAGTGAGAAGAAACATATTATATTCAAAGGGAAATCATATTAATTGTGTGCAATTAAAATAAAAAATTATTTATTTTGTTTCAGTATATGTGATAGTGATAACAATGATTATGGTAATGATAATAATTTTTATTTTATTTTATATTTTTTGCAGGGCTCCCACACACCCCCACATCCTGCCGATCCACCCACTGGGACAGAATGGCACCGAGTAGAGGAACAAGGGACAAATATGATACAATAGTTTATAGAACCTTAATATACCACAATTGAAAAAGAAAAGATGTAAATCTGAGGGATTTAGTGTGTCAAGTAAGAAAACGACTGTGAGAAGAAAAAATAGAAGACTTATATTTTTCTATATGTAATTCTTATTAACATACTTGAGTTTCCTTATTATCAAACACAGCTTTCCTTTGTTATTGTTATTTAATTTCACACATTAAGTATAATGTTTCATTATTATTTCTTCATGGCAGTAAGTAATATCTTCATAACAGTCCCACTCTTAAGTGTTCTTTGGGTTGTGCTTAAATTAATGAAATAAAAACTACTGACAAACTGTTTTGATAACTGTCAAAGTTCGCAATGTCCAAGTAAGCATAAAATTAAAAAAAAAAAGAACTGTTAAAATTGTTTGATCATCGCTAAAGTTACAAAATAAATTCAAAATTAATGATGTTAAGTTTTCAATTGGGTAGGTTGTGTAGAATTAAAAGTAAGTTTTTGGGCAGATTAATTGGATACGTAAAGCCATAACTATACTGGAACTACCCAGATAATTTAAAAGCTTGTAATCTGATTATCACAATAATGTGTTGTGCGTGTTTGTTAGTACAGACAATTCTAAAATTTAATAAACTTCTTTTTTTGTATATATCGATTTTGTTTTTAGTTATAAATAAAACAATTTTAAATTTATTTCAAATAAATTTCAATGTAACACAAGGACATATTGTATCTGGGTCATAAGTTTAGTAAATAGGAAGACATAAATAACTGATCCTTAAGCAGTCAGTGGTGCTTATTGCATTTGACCTCTTTGTTAACTCTTTTCATCCTGCCCTGTCCTGTCATATGTTTAGCCCATTGCAACCACATCTTGAGAAGCTCCCAGCTAATTACAGACAGGTAAAGCCAGGTAAATAATAACAAATAAATTATAAATTTAAAACTTTCATAATTCCGAATGTAACATAGTGCAATATTAGATGAGTTTATTCTACTTCATTGAATATTATAATTATTTTTAACTAAATTAAAAATACTGTTTTTGGGTTGAAAGTTAGCGCACCGAAAAAAGCAATTTTCTGTACGCTAAACAGACATGTAAACATGGTGTTTTCAGAGAGGTGTAGGCCTAATGGAAAAAAATTCCACTAGTACTCGTTTCTTCAATAATACTTGGTTTTTGAGCACACCACAGAAAAAATAACCGCCAAAGCAGCTGATTAAGTAAATAGACATCATAATAATTGAAAATTTAAATAGAAATAAAATCGATTATTCGTTATTTTATACTGAGATCGAAACAAAATAGATGATTCATTAATTAATTATTCGAAAATCTGATGATCAGGTAAAACGTGCGTCAGGTTAAAATAAAACGACAAAAAAGTAAGACCGTTTGACTTGCAGAACAAGAATCCTGCAAGAAGCTTAACGAGTTACTTACATGAAGAAATTACTATAATGCATGAATCATCTATTTACGCGTTTGTGTTAAATAAAGACTGGTTGTTGTGAACAGCAGAAGGATCTTGAGCTGTTTGGATAAAGTCGGATAGATTGAGTTTAACACTTGTAGGGAAAATCCGAATAAGAAAAAAGAAACAGTAAGCCAACATTGCATAAAATGGTATAGGCTTACAAAAATACTGGTATGGAGAATCATACATGACTTCCGTGTTGTAAGATTTTATTTAAAATCATTTACTTGAATGCGGTTCAATAATTTCTAAATAATATCACCCACCCTCAAACTATTTTCACTATTTATAATAGATATTTTTGTTCTTGGATTTCGTTGTCCATGACGTGTCCGTTACTTAACTAAATATCACTATAATATTGACGACTCGGAACACAAAGTTTTTTATAAGTAAAAACGTAAAGTTTTACCTTACAGCCTAAACCGTTTCTATAGGTGAAAGCCGGTCGTGTTCCGAGTCGTCAATATTATAGTGATATTTATATTTTTGTTATTATGGGGTAGTCGTTTAATTTAGTGTTATTTTCGAGTCACTTTGTCTATAAAAATTAGGTACTTTATTCTTATAAAGAAACTGAACTACGCAGATAATCATCCCTCTTCCTCAACCGATCCCCACTATTAATGATATTTACATTTTCATAGAGTAATTTCACTTTTATCATATGTAATTTCTCAGGTATCTTATTCTTCAAAATTAAATATTCGTACTTTACTTGATTTCAGCACAGCAATTTTTAAAAAATCACCCCCCCCCCTTCAACTACCCACTCCATTTATAATTATCTAATTTACCATTTTACAGTGGATTAATGTGACTTTATTTTCGGTCCACTTGTTTATTAAAATTAAGCACTTTACTCTTGTTAAAACACAAAATATGCAGGTAAACTACCCCTCCCTCCTAACCGAATAACCTGGCTGCCTGGCAACAAAATTATTTTATTGTTAACAATTACCATTGTTAGAAAAAGTTTAAATGAATTTTGAAGTACTTTAGTCTTGTTAAAACGTAAAACGTTGCATGTAAACTACCCCATTAACCGATCTTCACCAAAATCTTCTCTACAACTCGGACGTGTGTACAAAAAATTATTTGATTCTGTTTGAATTTACGACAGTTATCGTTCGCCATAGAAAAAATTCTACACACGAACACACACACAGATTTCGGAAAATGACTTTTCTTCATGTTTTGACGGTAGTACAATCAGAATGAGACCTTATCTCAAAACACGATTTTTCGCGTTCACCGTACTTCCATTACCTTACAGAACATGGAAGTTAAAACGTCCCGTAATCGAGTCTAGTTTAAATACTTAATGTTCATATACGAAAGCTGATAATGTTTCACAATCTGCCACTCGATCCTAGATTGAAAATGTAGAAAGTCGTTATCCTCATGGAAAAGTTGAAACTTTTTCTTTTAGCACTTATGATAGTACGCTTCTCGCCTAACTTCACCTCCCTCACCATCGCAAAATAGATTTACTTGTTAACGCGCGTCGTGTAGAATGGCGTTACTTTCACCCTCCCACCAATCGATTGGAATTCACGATCTGAAACCATCGCTCTCGATCGTACCCGTGATAACGTCTGGCAGCGAAAGGTGAGGCGTCGACAGTACCACGGCCGGTTATATTTACCATGTTGTACTATGATACGATTTATTGAGTTTTTTTTGCTCGTCTGGTCCAGGAAGTGAACGGAACGGTCGGCGTCATGTTCCAAATGACAGAATTGTGTACGTGTTAATATAGTACACGCTGGCAGGGATAAGCTTGCATAACTACCAGAAAAGTAGTTTCTTAATATTATACAATATATTCTCATTTATTTATGCAATACGTTTTACAAAACAAATACAATTTTGATAAATGTATTTTCTGTAAATTACTGAATTTTTGTATTTGTTTTTTAGAAAATATTATATTCCTACGTATTCGTTTCCAATTTTTTGCGAGTAAGTAAGGTTGTGGAGTAACTATCCTGTTGTTATGTCACAGAGCTTTCTGGTGAGGCTTGCAGTCCCGAAACAAAGCTCGCTTCGTGACATCACTTATGGAACTTAATACTGGCAATCCAACAAGTGCAATGAAATAACATTCAATGCATGATTTTATAATATACTTCATTCCAATGAAGACGTCAATGACGTCATCTGGAGTGGTTGAAACTCTTGCTACTGGTTGTCTTCAGCATGCTCAGCGCCCAGTCCATGTGCGCTTGTATGTTACGACGGTCTCACTATGGTACAGTGGAAAACAAAATACAAGACACCAATGAAGTCACCAAAAACCAGCTTTAATTATCACAATTAACACTAAAAACCAGAAACAGTTTGTAATCAACAAGTCATTCAACAAGATTATACTCGTACAATAATTCAAATTAAATTTATCCACACGCAATAATAATGTCAACTAATAGAGTCCCGCACAATAATAACTTTTCACTAATAGCCACTTGAAAACGCACTGAGTAATCGCCCGAAGTAATCTGACTGTCCGTCGCTGGATGCTTATATTTATACCCCGCTGAGATAATTGTTCCAGAATAATTGTTCACTTGCTGGATGACGTGTCTCCATTCTATTAATAGAGACAAACTCTACACCATAATGCATGAGTTTGGAATACCAGGCAAGCTGGTAAGATTACCATGCTGCAAGTGACCATGCAGCAGACTGAAGCCCAAGTAAAAGTGGATAGCCAACTAACTGAACCCATAAATATCACACGAGGACTAAACTAAGGAGATGGGTTAGCCCCAACACTATTTAATATTGCATTGGAATATGTAATTAGAGGCTTATCAATAAATAGCTCCAATCTGTTAACAAATAAAACTGTACAGATAGCCGCATATGCAGATGACATTAACATCATGTCAAGACGGATCGCAGCAGCTAAAGAAATATTTCTGGAGCTTAAAAACAAAGCCAAGGAAGTTGGGCTAGCCATAAATATAGATAAAACAAAAATGGTTATCCTAACAAGAAGGGACCAGATTCATAACAACATTTAGATAGAGGAGGACACAATTGAAGTGGTGGACAATTTCACGTATCTCGGAGTGAACCTAGCAAAGACTGGATCAGAGGAGCCGGAGATCCAAAGACGGACCACCATGGCTAACAAGGCATACTTCGCATTGCTGCCATCATTTAGGTCTGGGGATGCGCACAGGGAAACAAAAATGAAGATATATTGGACTGTCATTAGACCGGTGTTATGCTACGGGTGTGAGGCATGGACAATCACACAGAAAACAGCCGACATAGTAGACAATTTTGAAAGGAAAATCCGACGCATTATAGGCCCAATACAAGAAAATGGCTCATGGAGACTGAGATACAACAATGAACTGTACCAAATATATAAAGAGATACCAGTCTCAAAATTTATAAGAATGAAAAGATTGCGTTGGGCCGGACATGTTATGAGAATGGAGGATGTCAGGAACCCCAAAAGGGCTCTGCTGGGTACATGGGAGGGAACGAGACCTAGAGGCAGACCGAGGATGAGGTGGGAAGATGGCGTTGCAGAGGACGCGAGGGACATGGGGATAAGGAACTGGAGGAGGGCTGCAATGGATAGAGTAGATTGGAGGCGGAGATTGGTGGTGGCCAGGGCCTGACTTGGGCTGTAGCGCCATAGGAGGAGGAGGAGGAGGAGGAGGAGATGCCAGAATAATTGTTCACTTTCTGGATGACGTGTCGAGCAAACTGCGTATTACAGGCACTCTAGAATCCACTAGAAACCATGCAAACTGTCTGGCCTTGAATACAGTGCACCGACCGGTACGGTCTGAATGGCCTCGATTGTTAACGCATGGTGTCACGTAATTGTCTTTCATCTCAAAGTAGTAGCAATATGTACGTGTACATACATTACAGCTGGGCTCTGCTGGGATAGCCGATATACTTGTAGAACGTTCCGTATTACGCAACAATATAATACAACGACAAGATCGTAGATCTCTGAGCCTGGTGCATCATCATCATCATTGCCAATCATAACCACCACCGCGTCGTCGTCGTCGACGTTGTCGTTGTTATTATTATTTTACGTTTACGTCTGATTTCATGGCGATTGGACTATTTTCTTATAGGCTTTACATAAGTAGACAACAGATAGCAGTAGTGTTCTACAAAACTGGCTCCGAACAAAACAGATTTCGTTCAAAGTGCAAAAGATGTTATTTGTGGTTTAAAAACAGTCGTAGTGCTTGTCTCGTAACTCCAGTTCTTGTGGACCCAACTTTTTAATAATGATATGATAATGATAGGGTCTAAAAATTAAGTCATCATAAAGTGTAATAGAGTGCGCGCACGTTTTTCTAACTTTATTAACGCAAAATAAACTAAAGAAAGTACGTAAACAATTTATGTAGTTTTGAATTTAAAAAATTATTTTAAAATCTGCGTAGCCCTACATTATGTGCAGTTGATACACATTTTTCTGTGTTCATTAAACCACGTTTAGCAGGCTCAATTACCAATTTTATAGTCTTCTGAGGTAAACATTTGTGATTCATTAACTTGCGATGAATCTATAAATTACGAACATTTTCCAGATTAATGTTTATTTCAAATACGTATTGCGCTATTTTTGACTACGGAACACTAACTTTAGATTAAAACTTTTGTCTTCGCCCGAGCCAGTTTTTTATGTCGAAAGCGTGTTTCTTCTTCTCTCGATTCTTAATCTTCTTCACTTCGGAGTCGGCTGTTTTAACTTCCATCAAGACTTGATTTAAAGTTGCCCGTCTGCAGTTCACTCTCCCACCGCCGGTCGCACACCGAAGCGACATTTTGTTTCGCGACAGAATCGTTTCGACGCTTCGTGTTGCGACGCTTCGTTGGAGAGAGGGTTGAGACAGATTATCTCACGACAAAACAATTTCTCGTCAGCTGTTTTTGAGCTGTAAACGTGTGTGGTTCGCGGGTTCTTGACAGACATTAAAATAGGAGACATAGACTAGGTTAGTGTAATATAAACTCCGAGCCTTGTGTGGTTAAAATCCAGCGCATGCGCAGTTGGAAACGTCGCAAGCTGTTTTATTGGTAGACATAAATTATTGAAGGAGCTTCGTCTTTGGTCGCGGGGGGTCTCGCGACGCCTCTAGACAATGTCGCAGCCAGTGTATGGCGCTTTAAGACAGCCACACACCGCATCGAACATGTGTCTTAAGCGAAAACGTCTTAAGACAAAACGTTTTGACTTGTCGGATGTGGTGTGGAGGGGTTCACGACACGACGGAACGTGGAAGAAGAAACTCCTTCATTTTGCCGCTCATGTTCAGTGTTCAGTTTAAGCATACACACGGTCAGTGATATCTAATTTGAGTGTTTACCTAGTTTCAGTGTTAATTATATATTTCGAAGTGTACGTGAGGATCTATGGATAGTGAGGAAGAAGAGAATGTTATCCTATTGTGGAAATTCCTACAATTACTAGACTACGGTAAAGACAGAAAACTTTGGGTTCACCCTATCAACCAAAATAGGGATATTATTGGGTTTATTGCCGAACTGAGAGCTGACCCAGCTAAATTTTACAATGTAGAATGAGTGTAGGAACCTTTGATTATGTCCTGGAGTTAATACGGGATACGATACAGAAGCAAAACACAAACTACAGAAAAAGTATAACCCCAGAGAAGAGGCTTCTGATAACTTTAAAGTATGTCAACTTATTGTACTCTGGTGCAGGTCCAGCTGACACTTGAGGGTCACGTCACTCCACTGCGAATGCGCAGATCGAGTTGTTCGATAGTGTTTTGACAGAAGACGAAACTTTTGGTACCTTCGCCAGACAAGGAAAAAACGCCTCAAGGCGTCTCACGTCGTGTTCGATGGGGTGTGTGGCAGTCCCATTTACACCCATGCTAAACGGATCGCATCAGACGCCGTCCGACAAAACGTTTTGTCGTAAGACGTTTTGTTCGACGCGGTGTGTGGCCGGCCTTATAGATCCTAATGGTAGTAGACTCATCTGCGACGCTTAGCGACACAATGCGCCAAAACGGTTCTGTCCGGAAACAAAATGTCCCTCCAGTGTGGGGCCGGCCTAATACTGACTTTCTTCTACTTCTCGTATACTAGAGAACCCCCAACCCACATTCAAAGTAATATCATGAATATTGAATAATTTATTAAATGATATTGTGATTGGTATTGTTAAAACTATTTGTCTTTAAAATAGTACGTATGTTACGTTACTGACGTGGTTTAAACACGTAGGTTATGATACTCAAATGTATTCACATTATCCACAATTGATGTATAACTTATGTATATTAATGCACACAATTTATACTGACACTATTTACAGAATACACTAACAGTGGTTCCCAAACTGTGGGTCGCGGGATCTATTCAGGTGGGTCGCCGGACGACTTTTAAAATATCTAAGTAAAATATCTTACCGACTGAAAAAAATATGAAAGTGTATTTCAAGAGGAAAGTTTATAATCTGAAAAATCTGGCAGTCGTGGGATTGCCGACAGAAGTGTTAACTTAAATAACATGGTTACTGAATAATATATGTTGTCTTTATAAGTGACCGTTCTGCAATATTAATAATTAATATAAAAACTCTTGTGCATAATAAAAATCTTTTTTCTGTACTTGTGCACAAAACTTGGTGCATAATTTTTAGTGTACAATAATATCGTGTACAATTCTCATGTGCACAAACCATACCATGCCTTCGGAGTTATGCGCGAACAAACAGAAAAAATATATACAGGTCAAATTGAGAACCTCCTCCTTTTTCGAAGTCGGTTAAAAATAACACTTTTGTTTATTATCTTACATTTTCAATATACTTCTTACTGGTAAAACTGGGTTCATGCACAGACAGATTGTGCACAGAAAGTTTTTCATCGCATAATTATTTAATTTTATTTTGTACACTTAACAAAAATAAACAAAATGAATTATACACCGTGCACGAATAATTGTGCACGAGCAATTATAGTAGGGTAAGAATGAGAGTTCTAACGCGGAAGTGACGTCACAGCCCCCCCTTTTGGCGCGAAATTCAAAAATCCATGTGGTGGGGGTAGACTTCCGGCGCAGCGTGTCGTCATGTGCAGAGGTTATGATGGACCGGGGGGGTAGTGGTGTGTCCC
The DNA here is from genome assembly GCA_034769895.1 of Magicicada septendecula. Taxonomy (NCBI): domain Eukaryota; kingdom Metazoa; phylum Arthropoda; class Insecta; order Hemiptera; family Cicadidae; genus Magicicada; species Magicicada septendecula. The sequence goes on along the minus strand of CM068369.1, from coordinate 506,278,795 downwards.
ACGTGACCTCGATGGGCGTACCGAAGTTGTCGGCCATGTTGTCGGCGTTCGGCCATGTTGTCGTCGTCGTCCATTTTGCGTGGTTCCGTGTGCGTTGATTGGCGGAGGCGTGGCCGCCGTTCGGCGACAAAATGGACGACGACCCCACCACGACGGGCGAGGATCAAGCCAGGCCGCCGCCCAGCGACGATGACGACGTCAACGACGACGGCGAAGGGCGAACGGCGAACATAGCCACGCCTGGTGGCCATGTTGGGAAAGCTGTGATGTTGTCGGATTGTGCGTGTGTGCTGGTTAAGGTTGGGCCACGTTGCCGGATCGTGGTGTGTTATAGTGTATGGTTTGGGTATATGTTTTGTTTTTCCGGAAGGGCGGCCATGTTGGAAAAGCGTCGACGTTGTCAACTTGTGCCGGCCACGTTGTCGGCTCGTGCATGTGTTATAGTGTACGGGTTTTGTATATGTTTACACTGCCACGTCGACGTTGTCAACTTGTGCCGGCCACGGCTCGGTGTTATAGTGTACAGGTTTTGTATATGTTTACACTGCCACCATTGTTGCCAACTCATGAACTGTAAATTTGAATGTGTGCTTTTGTGGTAAGTATATTTGCCAACTCATGAAATATATATTTATGCATAAATAATTATTACTATAGTAATCTATATTGCACGAACGTAAAAAAAATGAGTAGTGTTGTGTACATGTAAGAAAATACACATGATATGCATTGCATAATTGAATGTCTAGTTGTAATGAATTGGCTTCGGCTATCTGAGCATAATATGTACACATGCTGGTGATGATGTAATCAATCCATCTGTGTGCCCATCTGTTACCAAAGCGTGTGAACGAAAGCTTTATTAGTCGTACATAATTTGAAGAACGCGAGTCGTTGGTGATGTAATATTATTAATTGGGCTCCAGCTGTCTGTGCGCGCTTGTGTGTGCGTACATCCATTTGTTTAATAACAGAACCCTAGCCGTTGACTAACTAATGAATAATAATTGGCTATCTGAGCATATGTACACATGCTGGTGATGATGTAATTGTCTAGCCATCTATTACCAAAGCGTGAGAGCTGAGGCTTTAATAGCCGTACATAATTTGAAGAACACAAGTCGTTGGTGATGTAATATTTTAATTGGGCTCCAGCTGTCTGTGCATTTGTTAATGTGTGTGTGTGTGTGTGTGTGTGTGTGTGTGTGTGTGTGTGTGTGTGTGTGTGTGTGTGAACGAAGTGATGAGCGTACATAAATTATTGTGTGAAACAGAAAGCCAAGCCAAGCTAAGTGATTGTCCTTGACTGCACGTGTAGTAGCTCTAGGTTTTTTTGTCGTCGAAACAGAAAAGCCAAGCTAAATGGTTGTCCTTGACTGCACGTGTAGCACCTCTGGTTGATACCAGCTGCTTTCGCGTTCATCCTTGAGATAGGGTATATATACGCTGTACGAATTGCTCACATCATCACATTGTTCAACGAGACTAGAACTCGTACAGTGTGAGTTTTTCATTTTTAAATAAGTTTTCATTTTTTTAATAATTTTTTTAATTTTCGTTCGTTAAGATTCACATTCAGTCGTACAGAGTGAGTTTCATTTTTTTTTAAATAATTTTCATTTTTTAAATAATTTTTTTAATTTTCGTTCGACGAGATTCACATTCAGTAACTCAACTAGAACTCGTACAAGGTAAGTTTCATTTTTAAATAATTTTTTAATTTCTAAAATATAATATAATCAAGCAATTCTCAACTAGAGCTCGTACAAGGTAAGTTTTATTTTAAAATAATTTTTGTAATTTCTAATCAAGCAATTATTGTTTAATATTATTGATTTTTTAAATTAGTTATATGTAATAACACATGAATGCACATTGCGCAACATTTCTTTTAGCTTGTATATTGAGTGATGATTAGTGTTAATCTTTCAAGGATTTGTGAAATAAATATAGAATAAAAATGTTAAAGCAATATTATTTAATTAAAATACAAGTAATCAAAATATATTACAATTTAAAATAAATATTATGTAATAGTAAACAGTGGTGACAAGTACAAAATACATAATATGTAAACATATACAATATGACATTTGTGTACAATATTCATCTAAATAAAGTAATTACAAATTAAAATATGATGACGTACACAGTAATGACAAAAATTAATATGTAAACATGTATGACAATTGTCTATGAATTACAAATAAGTAAAACTAATAAATACATTTGTATACATTTATATTATGTGTAAGCAAATTAGATTTTAATTTATAAATTCATTACGCATAATAATTTATTATTTGTAATTGTTTTAATAATTGTTTTGAATTACATTAAAATAAATAAGTGTAAGCACATTATATTTACTATTTGTGTACGTGTGCAATGACAATTTTGAACAAATATATTTGTTAATTTTGAAGATGTCTATCCAGGCTTACTCTAAAATGTACACCATGTAAGCCTTGTTTTATTATCTAGATATACAGTAAATACATTGATAATTAAATATAATTAAATTAAATGAAATATATGTGTAAGCACAATATATTATAAATTAAAATACAACTAAGTACATGTTAATATATAATTGTACGTGCAGCTAATGACAATTATGTGTATTTACAATGAAAATTATACATGGTAAGTGAGTATGTCCATTCGGTCTTACTGTATAATTTCTACTATGTACGCTCTATCCTTTTCTCCACGAAAAATTAGATGCAGCGAACACGGTACTAAATCTTTTAATTCATCATCTTCGAAAACGCTCGCGTATATTTTAGGTAGATATACGCGATATTTTAGTTTAGGGTCTTTATAATCTTGAAGAGTGACGAGTACGGCTTTCCCGTACTTCGCGTCTATATTCTGCATTTCTTCTATCGGATATTTTACACCGATTATTAATTCTTTTATTTTTTTATATTCAATTGCGCTAATAGTTGCAAATTTTTCAGTGAATGATGCCATTTTAAAATAAAGAATTTTATATTTGTCTCGCGCGTCTCTCAAGGACTGAACGAATAACGCTCGCGCACAGCGGAATAAATAGGGAGGTAGTTGTGGAGGTGGAACCAGAGAGGGGGAACTACATAACGTACAGTAAGCGTTTATTTTTAACCGTGTGAACAGGATACGACTTGTCTTCTCACGACTCGATGGGTAGGCGGGGAAGAGGAGACGAGTCGGTTATTTTTTTTATGAATAGACAGAATGATGTAATTAACAGCACTCATGCGTGTTAGAACATGTTGCTGAAGCTAATTTTTTTATCGTACAGTAAGCGTTTATTTTTATCCGTGTGAACAGGATACGACTTGACTTCTCACGACTCGATGGGTAGGCGGGGAAGAGGAGACGACTCGGTTATTTTTTTTATGAATAGACAGAATGATTTAATTAACAGCACTCATGCGTGTTAGAACATGTCGGTGAATCTAATTTTTTTTATATGACTATACAGAGTGATGTAATCGTCAGAAAGGTTAATTTGTTTTACGTAAGCGCTAAACAATAATGTTTTCAATTAGTAATTTATTAGAAACATATTGATTACTCTAAAATCTGATACAACCCACTCGCGTAAAGCGTGTACTCTAGTATTTGTACATATTTCTGGAAGTAAGTGGTGCGCGAGACAGACTGTTCCATGTATTGATTGTAATTGATCGAGTTTAGGACAACCGAAATCTTCTAAATTTATAATAATAAAATGTACGATACGCTTCTGTAGAAATTTTTTTTTTGCAATCCTTTTACGAACACAAATTTAAAAGGAAATGTATATTTTTCTAATATCGGTACAAGATGTTCATACGATGTGTCCCCGTCCGTCCACGCTAGTCCATGATAATGCTCTGTTAACCATCTGTTTGTCCTCGCATGTTTATGATTCGAAACAATCATGTTTGCTGGAGGTGAAAATATCCAATGTCTGCTGGCAAATGCAGTGACATCCATAATGGATAGTTCCTTAACGAGTTCGTTTCCATCGTTGCCGATGAAACAGTGAAAGTCAAGGATGACTGCTAGATTATCCTCACACATCCTTTTTTCGTTATAAATAATGTGTTTGGTGTTACTAAGAACGCTGCAGATCCGTCCGTCTTACGGAACAGACACGTTGTATGTTGTGAAACGCTCGTAAAGAATTTTTTCGGAACGTTTATTTTGTACCTTATATTTTCGTCACGGATCAGTGCAACAAATTTACAGGTCAAAATGTTGTATACAAAAATGTCTATAGGGTATAGTATTGTGTGCTTTAATTCACTACAGCGTATGTACTGGTACGGAGATAACAGCTCCATGCGTCCGTCTTCAACGCGTGCTGTTCAAACACTGAGGTATGCGATATTAGTGGACTTGGATTAAACACTTTTGCCACGGCAGCATATATTTTCAAACCTTGTGTTCACTAATCGATTAAATTAAGGCGTGAAAATGAACTAGAAATACGCTCTCATGTAAGCGGTGCATGTGGTTCTACATAAAGGACAAGTATGTAGGGTTATGGCGCAATTCACACATGTGATAAAATGTCGACAGGGAATAAGTACAACTTCCACGTTTTGTGCGTAACAGACTTTGCACATTGTATCACGATTAGAGCTTCCTTCTATGTTTTTTATATTCTCCTTGATAGTGTCGACGCGTTGTTCGTTCTCTGCTGTCGCTATTGCTGTTGGTGCTTGCGCTTCGGTAACGATACCCAGTGCCTTGATGATAAAATTTTTATCTTTCATTAACATTACGTAAGAGCACGCAGGGAAATGACGTGCGTGTTCCATCCAAGCATATTCTCCACGTTCCCATTTGTTTAATCCGCCTCCACAGCAAAAACAAATCACTCTATCGTTGCATCCAGTGTAAAAGAAACCCGCTTCTGATAATTCTTTAGGTGTTATCGTTAACGATACAGGCCATTCTTTAAAACTCTTTAAACGATTTTCCAAGCTTCTGTAACGCGGGTACGGAGATGTGATTTTTTGAATTAAGATGACTTGCACTTCTTTATCGTCTGGTGATAAGGACTTGATTGTTGTTGCTGTCGCTTCACCGCATTGTTTGAAATAGCGGTCGTTCTTGGGTTTGGTATCATCATCATCGAAATCGTGTGAAAGCATCTTGTGCGTCCTCTCGCGAGTCGTGTTGATGAAACACTGAGCAAAAAAAAATAGGAAGAAGAGGATAATCGTTTCCCCCTCCACAAAATAAAATACATGAAAAATGATTACATTTTTTTTAATAAAAAAATTACATACATGTAAGTCATACATTACATTCTATTTACAGCAAATACATAAAAATTGATTACATTTTTTTTTTAAATAAAAATCGCATACATGTAACACATACATTACATTCTAAAAAGCAACATTATATTTACAGCAAAAAAAAACAATAATTTATAGTAAATGTTTAATTATGTCTGCGCACTGTGTTGGATAACGGAGTGTACACGTTGAGCGAATCATGCAGTATCAAGCAGTAGGCCGCGGTCTGAGCGGGGAAATTGCTCGATGACTCGAATTCCAATCTGACGTCGACTGGTGAAGACTTGAGCGACTCATCCTGTCTGCTACAATCGAAGACGAATAACGGTGCTTTTGCTATGAACTCAGTAGGCGTTAGAAGTACGTTGGGTTGACTTCTGTGGTAGTATGACTTTTGAAATCGTGTATACATGTCGTACAGCAATGCATAACGTCCGTTATCGATATCCAGGTTCAGGTTATCGTACGGGTAGTATTTGTCGTTCAAAAAGAGTCTCGCATTTGTCACATTGCAGTGATCGAATTCGCCGGCATGTTTTTTCAGATTATTCTGTCTGCTGGTCTGGAAGGTGAGTATCACGTACCGCGGTTTCTCCAGTTGTGTAGTTGTTTTCACTGTCCAAGTCTGTCTGTCAGTCGTTGGTAAAACCGGGTACTCGTGCAGTTCCCAACTACGAAACGGTAAGAATAGTGGTAGGTCTTTGCGTATGATATCCAATAATCGTATCCGTACTTCATTGTTCACGTACACGAACGGTATCATCCAAGAGATTTTTGTTAGTTCTATATCAGCGTTAGCGGGCGCATCCGTAGACGAGAACAGAGCGTTAACGTCAGTGGAAGTGCGTAATAGTATCAGTTCTTGTTTCATGTTTAAAATAACATGTGTGAAATCTTCAGCAAATCCCATCAGCATCCTCAACGGTATGCAAAAGTTGAATTCATTATTTTTACCAGATGGTGTTAGCTCGTCAGCTGTAGGAGCAACCCAACCGGCATTTTGCATCGAAACAATGTCCTGCTTGCTGGCAGATAGTATGGTTTTAATAGTGGACGTGATGCCAACACTCTTGGTACGATCTACTTCCACGCCGGCCAATTCGTAACGGATTTCTTCGAAGAGAAACGCAATCGCATTGTTTATCATTTTCACGTTCACATTACCAGTGGCAGTGGTTTTTTTGCTCAACTTGCCTTCAACGTACAGGAAACTTTCCATCGGTAAAGTGAAGACTTCCTGTTGCAGGATAGGTATGCGTATCTCATCATTATTTCCATATCGTGACGCCGACGCGTACGGTGCATGAGGATGATATTCATAATGTGTGATGTTGTCTTCAAAGAACGGTCGACGTTCAACCGATAAGACTATACCGCTGTCCGTCATGTTACTTGTTTCTCTTGAGTTTGAATCCTAGTGAAATCAGGTAGCGTCGGTTAGTTGCTGTTAATCGTGTCAACGACGAACGTCTACTGATACCTTTTCCAAAAGTGTTGTCCTCTTTTATCTTGTAGCGCAAGCCGTCGCTACCTCCGCTCTTCATCATCATGGAGGTTTCGGTAAAATAAATTCCCATGATTACTACACACGTTTCAAATGTATACGTGCGGTGATGACTTCCCCTTGAAAATTCACAATATCACCGTCCTGATCGTGTACGGACACTGTAACGTTACGCAAGTGTAGTACGTTAAGCGGAAAATAAATGACGTTTCTAGGCGTTTCGACTATCTTGAATCCTGGCTCAACTGTTGGATAGAACGAGTGCAATATATGCTCGTTTCGACCCGCCTTGTATGAACCTTGAACAGCGTTACACCTTATCTCCAAAACGTTCACTTTGTTAATGTTTACAGGCGCATCCGACGTGTGTAATATATACGCTTCTAACTTGCGGCTCTTGGAAAAACCCAACATGGTACCGATCGTTTGTTCTGTACATCCGAAATCGATATCATATGAACAATAAATTTCACATTTCAATGTGTTGTTGTTGGGTCGTAGAGAAAATTTCGGGTCTGCTAGTTCTTTTTTCAGGTACGTTTCAATATCACTGATTTCATATACACCGGTCGGTATATTGACAGGGTCTAACGTTTTACGTGCTCCCTTTAGTACAGGAAAGACATTGTTTTTTCCACTCTCCACGTTCGGTATAGAGTTGTACGTGGTAAAGTCCAGCAGTCCTGCGTACCATTCACCGTCCGTTAATTCAAGCGGTGGAAAAAAGTCACAAACCAGTGCGCTCGGATCCGTTCCTGTGACGGTGACCGTAAGCGAAGACATCTTGTAGTTTACTGATCGTTCGATGTCAAAAACTCTAAACATAAATGTCCGCAGATGACCGTATCTGACGGCTGTTTTCGCATGTAATTGTAATGAACATCGGTCACGTTCGATCCAAAGTACCGCATTAGCTCGACAGGTGGACGTAGATTGCCGAATCCATCAAAGTACCAGACTCTGTCGCCTCGCTTCTTGTAGCATACCCAGTGCGTGCCCGGTCCGCTAGCATCGTCCAGATTCATGATCGCACTTTCGTTCACCCACGGTGATGTACTAGGAAGTGCGTCGCGCATGTACACACCTCTGAAATAGGGTATACGCAATCGTTTCGTGTACTCATAAAGATCATGATCGGTCAATGCACGCACGGGTATTTTGATTAGTTTTTTCGGTACGGTCGAAGATAGAGTCCTGAAGCCTTTTTACCGCCACTCTTTCTTCGACGTTTTCCTGTCCCTGTTGTCGTCGTCCTCCTCCTTTTCCTGATTATCGTGCGTCGAACCGGCTTGCGTCGTCTGGTGCGACGTCGACGTTTACGCACACCACCACCACCACTACAGCATAGCCCGCTGCCTAACGCAGATATCGCCTTCATTGCTGCTGCTACGGCTGCTGCGTACGCTCTTTCACTGATGCCTGAATTCAAAGCTTTAACTCGTTCCCACGCTTTACCGGCTAGCACACGATCCGCTATACCTCGTCGTTCGTTGTCCTTGTACTTGCTGTAAGCGATATCGTGTTCGCGACAGGCTTCGTCCAACTCGTTGATTCCTCGATCACCACGACTCAATCTCTCCTCTAGTTTCGTTCCTGGTCCGCAGAACCTGTAGCCAGGCAGATGTAGTTCTACCGGTAATACGTCCACCGCTCGATTGATCAGTGTAGGTACTGACTTCGCGACGAATGGTACCGCGCTTTTAACTATTTTTCCGATAAGACCACGCCCCCCTTTTTTTTATCAACACGGCTACGTAGTTCATACATGACTACTGTTTCGTTTGCTCTCGATAAAGAGATCTCCAATCTTGCTCGTTGTTGGATTTGTCCAGATCACTGATCAACACGCTCGTCTCCGTCTTGTTCATAAGTAGTAAGTCTGCCTCTTCGGCACCAAGTGAAGTACGCGCTGCGCGTGTATGCAATTTATAGATATACGATACCACTTTCTCCCAACGATGTTGGAACACTTTTGCGAGTTTGTACGTTTCGCTCTTCGCGTACCGCTTCACGTCCTCCAATTGACGCGCGTTCACTGCATCTGTGGCCCGTGCGCCACCATCGCCAACGTTTAGAATGGTTTTTCCTTGCGCGTTGAAATAAGCATCGTTTACCGCGGTGATTGTGTGTCGGTTCAAAAATTCCAAATTCACTGCGTCCTTGTTGTTCATGGGTGGAGCTAACTGTGTTATCCGCACATTGCCGACCATTAGGTTAGAGTTCGTATCCTTCGGTATGATTTTCGAGTCCACGTATATTTTGGTCGCGGCGTCTCTCGCACGAATCGGTTCCCTCAGAGACTGTATGCGATGGTCTCGTGCGTCGACGACAGCCCCGTTCTTCTTGTTCGGTACCAATTGTGTGAAACGTAAGCACGAGTAGTCTACGTACTGCTTGTTGACAGCGTCCGCGAGATCGACAGGAGCGCCGACGTTGACGAGCTTACGACCTTTCGCATCTATTCCTTGCGCCGCCGTCGACGAATCGCCAGCTAACAGACAATTGTCACGCACAAAGCGCAGTGAAACGGCATCGCTATCATCGCGCGGTTCGCCCAAATTATGTATTTTTTTCCCCGCTACATCAAAGTGTCCGTCCTCGGTCATTGTGATACCAATATCCTCTCGCAGACTGCGTCGCGTCTCTCTTCGCGCTCTGACAGCGCTCTGGTGTCTGCCAAACTTGTCGACACTCATCTCGTGAATGATGCGCCTCGTTCGTTGTGCACGACATTTATACGTATTCACGTAATAAATCGATTAGTTTTGATACGATCGTACTGTCTATGCATTTTATTCCGACAACGGATAGTGCGTCGTTATGTTTTCCTTTTACAATCGTATCTAGAAATTCATCGTACACGTATACGTGTGTGTCTTTGAAGAAATAAATTTTTCCGTCGATATATCGGAACGCACTATCAACGGCTTCTGGTAAGCCGACAAAACGATCTTTAACATAACCATGTTTCTTGATCGTGAACGTGCACTCGTCTATCTCACTGTAATACATATCGTTGTACAACAGAAGAGTTCGACCCGTGTACGTGTGTATTGCAGCGTTTATTTTCGTCATCGTGCGAACACCGAGCGTTGTGATTGAACGCGGATACCCGTTCACCGGCTGCAGACTGTGTATATCAAACATGTATACATAGTTGTCTATGAAAAGCACCACTTCTTCGGTCCGCGGTCTCTGGTACATCGCCGAAACGTTGGTGAACGTCGGCGGTAAGAAAGTCAACCAATCCGTCAACAGAAGCGGACTCTCGCCCGTTCGCTTCGACTCGATATCCAATGTCCACAAAAAGTTATCGTGCACGATATACAGATGTCTGTTGATTATTAAAAATTGGTTAACGTTCTTTAGTCGACATAAATCCGTTGTCGTCCGCACGGTCTCGTTCGTTGTCGGTGTCGTCGTCGTCGTTGACGTCGTCGTCGACGTTGACGTTGTCGTCGTCGTCGTAGCGGGCGGCGGCGGCGGCTTCCCGTACAAGCGTTGAATGCCTCTTATATCGTCGTCTCTCAGGTCGAACGGTCCGTCCGAGCGTGGTACGTAGAACGGGTACATGATCGAATCCCTCTCGAGGGAATGTGACAGTCCTAACGCGTGTCCGATTTCGTGCGTTAGCACCTGAAGAAAACTGGTCTGATCGTCCGGTATTTCGGTTGCGTTTGTATAATTCCACGACTCGTAGTAGTCCATATGTATTTCAGTAGTGTTATACGGTAAATCGGGCGGGTAGTAAGCGTGAGCGAGTATACCTCCTCGTCCGTCCAAATCGTACCCGCAGATCGTGCACCTGGAAGTCAGACACCTGTGTTTAAAATATTTCATAGCGATAACCATGTCTGCGTTTATGTCGTTGGGTCGATATTGGAATTCCAGATTCGAATGTTTCTGCCACACAGCGAACGCTTGTCGCGACGCTTCTATAGCACTGACGCTACCGTGAAAGAATCGCCACGACAGACGTTTCTTGGCCCACGGCGTTCGTAAGGTGTACGACACGAAATCTTCGTTACCACATCTCCGCGCACGCATCAGATTCATCGTTTCATTGTTCAATTCTCCATTTACGGTTTAATTGTAATTCACTTGAAACGTGCGAAGGTAGGCGTCCATATCGATGGTAGTGTTGTCCGTGAGTCGTAAACTATCGTCGGGCACGTATCCGTATCGCACCAAATAATCTATAGCGAAATCTACATCGTTAGCGTTAACGGACGATGCGACGACGACGGCGCTTGTGCACGCAATAATAAACAGTAGCACGATATCCATGTTGTCACAACCAATCGTGGAATGTCCCCCGGTGCGTGTACGACAGTATTATTTATACTTTATCGGCTTTCAGAATCGAATAGGGAGCACATGGCATTAACGAGTCCTTTAAGATCGATTCCATGCTGCTGCTGCTGCTAATGTCAGATGATATATACCGCTCTTGTTATACGATTATGTCTGCTTCACGTAGTTCTTCCACTATGGAGACGATTTCGTTCGTGTGCCCACTGTTTCCAACACGTTGTGATGCCATTAACAGTCGCAATCTGTCCACCAGTTCGTTCGGATCGTCCCAGTGCACGTAATCGATTTTGTCTTTTTTTCTCGTTAGCGTCATATACGATGTATCAATATTATTATACCCCTGTCCTGTACGTTTCGATGGAAACAGTTGCGATATTATTCGTTTATACTTTACACCTCTGTTCGCGTTCACCTGTGCGTTCGCTAAGTAATACTGCTTATGCGCGTTGGTGTTACGCAGTATATCTTTGTACGTTTTCAGATCTGATTCCTTGTAAATATTTTCATTAGGATGCTTCATGAATACAAGTTCGTAGAGTCCTGGTGTACCTTTGTATCGTTTACCGTTGATAAGAATCGTATCGTCCTTATCGATTTCGAACTGTGAATCACCAATCATCCATTTTCCGTTTTCATGTCTTACACCGTACGTATAGTCCATCAGACGATCGCGTTCGGACGAAACGATCATACGCATGTACTTGTTCGCTAACGATTCACTGTCGTATTTGTCCTGAAAATATCTACGCGCTTCACGTCTTCCTTCCGGTGTGTCTAACATTTTTTCAATGTTTTGACTAGGATCGTCCTCATCGTCATCACCTGATGTTTCGGCTATCACGGGTGTTTTCAGGAAAGACGGTTTCGTTCGGGAACGAAGTGGTGTTCCTACATCGCTCTTACTAATTGCATCTAATGGATCCTCTTCTTCTTCTTCTTCCTCTTCTTCTTGTTTCATTTTTTTCACTCTTATCGGCTTTTCATTTGTTGTTTTACGTTTCTTTTCAAGCAATGCTTGCGAAATATTTTGTAACGGTTCCAGAATCGGTTTGTAACTTTTGGATAACGTTGCTTCTTCTTCACGAATACCATGTTTTAACGCACGGTATTTCTTCCGTATGTCATCACTGATCGTGTCGATATCACGTGCTAATCGTTTTTTCTTGTCATCCATCTCGATAAACGGTAGTACGACAACTAAAGTCGTTGACAGCAGGACACGTGTATTTAGCTAAACTTTTGACAATTTTTTTTTGTTTAATCGTTAGGTGCGACTACTATGAAACGATCGAAACCGACTCTGTACCTACCGGTGTCGATAGAAGAATCCTTGTCCACAACGAGAAAGCCATAACGATCTTTCCACGCTTCAGCGCACATGTTCTTAAACGTGTCATATTTCATGTCCGTGTTGACATGATCGTTATACACATGCTTCAAGTTGCGATCGTCCTGTTTGAACAATACTATTAGATTGGCATTATCACGAACCAACTGTTTTGGCACTTGACTGTACGTCTGACAAAGGTAAAACGCGTCCACACCGCTGTGACGTCCCATAGAGAAATACTTGCGTATATTGTGTTGTCTTTCACAAGACACATCATCGAACACCATAATAGAATCAGGATCGACCTCGTCGGGAGGCGGTACCTCTTCGTTATCGTTGTAGGCGTGATAACCCATTCCTTCGTTGGAAAGTTGTGTCATCAAGGTCTCCAGCATCTGATATTTGGGTTGAAATAGTGATTTAGAAAACACGTATATGTTCGCGAATCTTAATCCGTTTACATCGAACAACAGGTTGAACATGACGTTTGTCTTTCCGCACGCAGAAGGTCCGCAGATGATCGAACGAACGGTATCGGGCAGAAGACGTCCGTGTTTACGTTTTTTTCTGCCACAACCACCCCCACCACCATCGCCGCACAATTTCGAATAGTCCACGTCCTTTATTTTTAATCTGTGCGCTTGTTGCAATATTTTCATGTTGACGTTCCGTGCACAGTCTATTTAATAGTCGCACTATATTGCAGCAGTCGGTAGATATGTAACTGCATACACAAGTGTCCGGACCCGTTTCACAGTTCGGATCCGACCAAACACATTCTTTGTAGTGATCGAATCCGGTACCACTTGGTACTATTTCGTTAAGACGGAATCTCTTCACACGATTGATAACCCGTTGCCAGTACTCGTGCACTGTCAAGATCCTACGCATGCGTTCAACGTCGTTTGCAGTCGTGTTCACGATGTACTCATCGTAACCAGGATGTGACACAATGTCTTTTACACTGTACACAGCGTGCATGTTGTCATCATAACGCATCGATGCATACTGGTTCTATTTCCATGAGTCGAATAGTTGTTATAGCAAGTTCTTCTTGTGTATCCACGAATCGTGTTTACCATCGAATCCTAACCATCTGACTTTTACACGATCGCCTTTACGTTGTACAATCTTTTCTACCAAGTACACGTCACCAACGTTCGATTTACTGATTTCATGTTCATAAAAACCACCTTTCAACACTTCTCCTGTATGATCCTTTAGCGAATAGGTAATGGGTACGCTGCCGGTACGCACCGAATGAACGAGAAATATCTCGTTTGTCCAATTTGGTGTGTATCCTTTGGCGAATGTCATTTTGTGTTTGCTTATACGCACACGATCGCCTACTTTGAATTTCGGTCGTTTATAAACGATGCTCCTCGCTGTGTTCACACGAATCCTTTGTAGCACTGTACGTTCGTTGGATTCTTTCACATGACACGGTTTCATTCCAATCGTTCTGTGCACGCTGTTGTTGTACGTGTTGACTAGTTCCGGCAACATATCCAACCAACGATAATGACCTTGTTCACTGAACGCGCGATACATGTGCGTTTTCAACGTACGGTTAAAACGTTCCACAATGGAGGCCTTTTTTTCACTATACGTGGAATAGAGTGTGATACCGTATCTGCTCAGCAATTTTTGTACGCTACTGTTATAGTACTCTTTCCCGTTGTCTGTCTGCAGATATTTCATTTTATTAGCACGAAGAATCGGTTCCAGAGCTCGTGCGACCTCTACGCCCGTTTTTGTTTTCAACGGAACAGCGTACGCGTACTTGCTAAACGCGTTAATGATTGTCATAAGGTACTTGAATCCCTTGTTCACCTTCGCGTGCGGTATCATCTCTACCAGGTCCGCTTGGTACAAGTCGTGAAGTCCCTTTAACTCCACCGCACGTCTCGGAAAATTCCTTCTTACCGGTCTGTGCAACTCCTTCGCGATAGTCTTGCGAACGCTCTGCTGTATGTTCTTCACCTGTCGTTTCATTCTCATATCGTACGAACCGTGATTCACAATACGTCGGAACGTGGTAAAGCGTTAACTCAGTGCTGAATATAACTCTCCTCGGTACCGTTCTGGTACGTCTGCTTTCCATCGCGTGACTGTAGTAAGATTTCCACTCCACGTCCAGTTATATCATCTCGACCGAACGGAAAAACAACGCGTTCTTCTTGTGATTGCGTAAGTACGTTAAAACATGCGCTAAACTGATTTTCATACGTCCATTACGCACGAGACTCATACCGATGTAATATCTCATGAGCGTGTGTTGTTTCATGTCCAACGCTCTTACGGTCTTGACGGAATTCATGTCTTTGAACATGACGCTGCGTATAACGTTGGCACGATACTCGTGCATTTCCGCGACTATGACGTTATCGTTTACGGGTAGATGCTCGCACATGTGTTTAGCTTTGAATTCTATGATCGGACGATGACTTCTCGACTCCATATGCAGGTGTATAAGATACGAGTTCAACAACCAAAACTCGTCTGCCATAGCACCTGTACATCGTTGCCACTGTTCGTATAAACGTCGATCTTTCACTGTGTACCCTTTTTCATGTGAATACTGCAGACCGAAGTATTCACAATACTTGCGGAGTGTAGGCAATGATTCCTTCAGAAAGGCTACTGAAAACAATCCCTGCGCCTTGTTGTTCACCAATGTGAACTGTTTCCCTCTCGCAAGTGTCGGTAACGAAGATGGCGGGCAGCGCACGTCAAAACTTACGTTGTAGCTAGGATCCACTGCGCACTTTGGTGCTATCATAATCGCGCTTCTGTATATTTCAATCGCTGTACGTATCGGAATAGTGCGCTCTGTAATGACAATGCAACACAAAGCGTGTGGGATTGAACTTCCGTAGGCGAGCATGTCTGTGTACACAGTCGCATAGTTCATTTGTCCGTGTGAATCATGTAAGCCGTGAACACGTTGAACGGCATGATACAGTTCAGGAATCGGTCGGAAACGTGAAATAAAATTCCACGCGTGACGTACTGTACACTTGAACATATTCTTTTCATAAACCACGAGTTCAATCGGTACATTGTTTCGATCACACTCTTCGATAAAATGAAGCCATCGTGATTTGTTGTGTATACGATCAGAGATTATCATCAACAGCACGATCGGCGGGAGATAACCGCTACGTTTCTTTATGTGACGCCAACAACGTCCGTGATATTTGTCAACACCAAACTTATAACGTGTACAGTAGTTACCACAAAACCGTTTTTTCTTCACAAAATACATAGAACACAAGTTGGAACGTATCGTGCTTCGTAACGGTTTTGTTAGTGTGAAATGTTTCCCATCATCGTATCGATAAACATCCATTGTGTCATCGATCTGCGATGCAAGTGATACAGCTTCGAAATTGTCATGATATTTAATAGGTATAATTTTTATGAAATCTTTTGTTTTATTTTTTTATCATTGGCGCCATCAGTCAGACATTGAATTGTGTACACACATTTAGTAGTAGTACTACTAGTAATAGTAATATATATAGTACTATTAGTACTAGTATAGTACTAACACAGAGTACTACTAGTACTACCCAAACGGGTATGTTTGTACATGAGTTTATGTTGGCTCTGAAAAGAGCCGTTTTTGCGTGCGTCGACTTCTACAAGTGTTCACGAACGAAACTACATGTAGGCATTGACGCCTTATGGACTTGGACAGGATCATCACCCGCCATCCAATCCATAATTCGTATTTTACAATTGCAGCATCTTACAACATCATCATCGCCTTCATAAATAAACCCGGCTTTGGCTAGGTCAAAAAATCTCACGTTCGTATTCGGAAATTTACGCACGTAAAATTTAATGTTACCTCGACGATGGATGTTATAAAAGCTTTTTAATCGGCTTGCAAAAGAATATGTGTGCACGTCCATATCTGAAGCAAGAATGTTGGTTTGTTGCGCTGCATTTCACTTCCTCAGTGGTAGCTGCGCGCGCAATCGTAGTGGGGATTGCTGTCGTCAATTGGTCGGTATGAAATAAAGCACAGTAGTGGGAACAAATAGCTGCGCACGCACTCATCATAGATAGTATAAGTGGAGCGGTGATCGCTGCCTGCGTTCACCTTCGAGTCTCGTGCAGGCTAACTTTCACGCACTGCTTATAAAATGTTACTTATTTTCTAACTTTGTATCAGTATTCTAATGTTCTTCAAGTGAGCAAGTAATTGATTTTGCTTTTATCGTTATTCTAACAATGCAGACGTTTTCTGTTGATCGTAAACATTCGTTGCGTGGCTCGTTGGTGTCGTACGTTTACACACCTCTTGTAGAGGAAGAAGAAGAATGTGTCAACGATGTCATTACCTTTTTCGATGAAATTCACGATATGTTACGTACGGACATTCTAAACGAACTGACACGTTTGCTTACTATAAAGTGGCATATAGCGCTAAAAGCGAGATTTGTCAAGTACATTGTAAATGCCGACACGAACGAGGACGAAGAAGTGACGAGTGAAGGCTATTTTCATGGACGATGTCATACGACATTGATCGCTGATCAGAACGTATTGCCTGAACGTTTAGAAGCTTCGTACGAAAAAATCATCGAATCGATTTATAAATTCACTCGTGAGGGTAGCGGTTGGGCGTTGGATCATATAATCTCGTTAGAACTCGTTCTCTCACGATACCAACCGCTGGCCGCCTCCAGTTTCATCCGTACACCTCCTGAATTGTCTTGTACTAAATCCATCATCAATGTAAACAATACAGGCGATCAAATGTGTTTTATATGGTCAGTGTTGGCCGCACTGTTTCCACAACACAGAGACAGCGAGCGTGTATCCAAATACAAATCACATATTCACAGTATCACCACTTCTGGTATAACTTATCCCACCCGCCTATGCGATATTGTGAAGTTCGAACGAGACAATTCTGACATTTCTATAAATGTTTTTGGTTACGAAGAAAATGAAATTTACCCGCTAAGAATAACTCCTTTCAGTGACAGACAACACCATTTTAATCTATTACTTCTCACCACCACTGACCGAAAACATTACTGTTTAATAAAAAATATTAGCCGCTTACTATCTTCACTAACCAAACACAACGGACGTTCTTTCTATTGCAACTACTGTCTGCATAGATTCTGTGAAGAACGACTCCTTAGTGAACATGTCCCTCGTTGTTCACCGTATGGTGAACAAAGAATTCGTTTACCAACGAAAGAGAAGGAGAAGGTTATGTACTTCAAAAATTACACGTACTGTCATAAAGTCCCTTTCGCTATATATGCAGACTTTGAATCGTTCATTGTACCTTGCCATCGTTGCGATGCTCCTCCACACACATCGTCCACCACAACAGAGTCGTTACATCTTCCTTCAGGTTTTTCCTACCTCATAGTCGACCACGAGGGTAACATTTTCAAACCACAGGTCGTTTATCGCTCTGTGAACGTGATAGAAACCTTTTTAGATAGACTAATCGATGAAGAGCATGAACTGTACAGGATCATGCGTACCAATATCCCTATGACTATGAGTGATCGTGACGTATTATCTTTCACGAATGCTGTCGTATGCCATCTCTGCGAAAAACCGCTGACTGATGACGACAAGGTGCGCAACCATTGTCATCTGACTGGACGATACCTTGGCGCAGCTCACAACGTATGTAACCTCAACTCCAAGTCCGCCCAACATATTCCTGTCTTTTTCCATAACTTACGAGGTTACGACGCACATCACTTGATACAAGGGTTGGGTAAATACAATGATGAAACTCTCACTTGTATCGCTACCACTAGTGAACGCTTCGTATCAGTCACGTTGGGTGCCCTACGTTTCGTAGACACGTTACAATTTTTGAACACGTCCTTGGATACACTTGTTGGAAACTTGCGCGCGAGCGGTGCGGATTTCGCTTTAACAAAGCAATGTTTCGAAGAACACTTCGAGCTACTCTTACGTAAGGGGGTGTACCCTTACGATTACATGACAGGTAGCGAGAAGTTCGACGAAACATGTCTGCCCGCACGCGAACACTTTTTCAATAGGCTGAGTGAATCACCCGTGTTGGACGAAGATTACGCACATGCACAGAATGTGTGGCAGACTTTCGGAATCCGCACGCTGGGTGATTATCACGATCTTTATCTTAAAACAGATGTACTGCTGCTGGCTGACGTCTTCGAGGCGTTTCGTGAGATGGCCATACGGTACTACCAGATTGATCCGGCTCATCTTTACTCGCTTCCCGGCGTTGCTTGGCACGCGATGTTAAAGATGACCGGTGTGCGACTGGAACTGTTGACGGATATAGATCAGCATCTTTTTATTGAATCAGCCGTTCGCGGTGGTGTTAGCATGGTACCCAACCGCTATGCCAAGGCCAACAACCCGCTAATCGCTGATCAGTATGATGCTTCAAAGCCGACCTCTTTCATATTGTACACCGACTGCAACAACCTTTACGGTGCAGCCATGTCACAGCCACTCCCTTACGGTGACTTTAGATGGCTCGATCGTAACGAGATCGACTCACTGGACGTACGTACTCTGAGTGATGACAGTGACATGGGCTACATACTTGAGGTCGACCTACACTATCCATCCGAACTTCATGATCTTCACTCAGATTATCCACTAGCACCTGTGCGTTCCTGCGTCAATCCTGACATACTTTCACCGTACTCTCGACGACTTCACACACGACTACACTATACAAAAGGGTATAACGGATCAGAAACGCCCTCATCGTCCGTCCCCAAGTTGCTAACGACTTTGGACGATAAGCAAAAATACGTTCTTCATTTTCGAAATTTAAAGTTGTATCTGAACCTTGGTCTAAAATTGAAAGCGATCCATAGGGTGTTGAGTTTTAAACAGAAAGCGTGGATGAAACCGTTTATCGATTTCAACACACAAAAGAGAGCAGCAGCCACCAACAATTTTGAAAAAGATTTTTTCAAACTGATGGTCAACGCTGTCTATGGTAAATCGCTGGAGAACGTAAGGAAACGAATAGACTTCCAACTAGTCTCTACCAAAGGGCGGCTGCAGAAACTTGTTTCCAATCCACGACTAAAGCGTATGATCCGCTACACCGACGACTTGGTCGGATTGGCTTTACGAAACAGAACTATATACCTTTCCCGTCCAGTGTATGTTGGTTTCACAGTACTTGATGTCAGTAAATTGATAATGTACGATTTTCATTATCGGTACGCTGTCAGCAAGTACGGACAACGATTAACATTATTAATGACCGATACCGACAGTTTACTTTACAGCATACAGACTGACGATGTGTACTTGGATATGAAAGAGGATCTCCACCTTTTCGACACGTCGGACTATCCCTCAGATCATCCTTGTCATTGCGACGACAACAAAAAAGTCGTGGGGAAGTTCAAGGATGAAACTAATGGGAAACCCATCAGGGAATTCGTCGGACTCAGAGCTAAATGTTACTCGCTCCTGTTGTCCGACTGTACCGACAAAAAGGTGGCGAAAGGTGTTCCAAGAACGGCAATAAAAAAAAGGTTACGTCATCAGTTATACAGCGAGTGTCTTTTCGATAGTCGTACAGTTTTCACCTCTGCCGAGTGTATACGAAGCGATCGTCATAAGCTGTACACGCAACGTGTAACAAAACTTTCCCTGTCTCCTTATGACGATAAGAGGTACGTACTGGACGATGGTGTAACTACACTCGCGTACGGACACTACAGAGTGTGTAAACGTGCGTTAACCAATGACGATACCAGTCCTAACATGAAGAGACTAAGATACACAGAGCAGTAACTCATGGTAATAATAAACTTGTATTGCAAATATAAAATTTATTTATTTACTTTCATTTAATTTTCAATTGGTAGGAGAGGTGAGGTAGACGATTAGACATTAATGGTTAATATTTATAACAGGATGTAATCGACTCCCACTGAGACCTTCCCACACTATGCACATGTGCAGTTAATTTTATTCGCTGACTAGCCATATGTTATCGCAGCGTGTGAACTTTGTGATGGCGAGGGGCTTTGTTACGTACAGGATGCAAGCCGTGTGTGTGTGTGTGTGTGTGGTGAACACTTTGAGGGTAAGGGGACTTTGTCTATAGCAGACTCCTACCAAGCATATACGTATATATAAGCATTTCGTCATAATAAGTATTATCACATTCATTATAATTTTTCAATTTGCATGTAAGTACTTACTATATTTTTACGTTAATATTTGACATTACACACACACACACACACACACACACACACACACACACACACACACACACACATTATTATGTTAGCAAATTACTATACAACATTTTTCTTGTTACGTTTTACAGAATGAGTGGAAGCGATAATAGATTATATAAAAGAGTCTGTGAGGAGCAGCGACGAGTTCGAAGGTAAATTACAACATTTTTTTTATTTAACGAGTACAAACAGAATACAACATTCGACTGACTTACTGTTTATTTTTTATAGTTCCCAAAGGTTACGCCAGGCCTTGTTGGGACCTTCATCAGTATCACAACAAAACTCGAGTCGGTAAGACCATTTTTATTAACAATCACTTGTACTATTGCGTTTACGTTCGGTATTCAAATGTATTTTTTTTTTCAGTGATGCTACCGGTTCAGCTGCTGCTACTGCTGTTGTTGCTGCTGCTGCTGCTGCTGCTGCATCTCAGGAAGCCGGCACGAGTCGGTACGTTTTTTTTCATTAACGTTCACTTGTACTATTGCGTTTACATCTGGTATTAAAAGTGTACTTTTTTCAGCAATGATGAGATGATGGTTTATGATGACGATGATAGTGACAGTGATACGTTACTGCTTGACGAAAGAACTAATAATGATGATGATGAAAATAATGTTGATGAGCATCAACAACAACAACAATTACCTACCATCACATTTAATATGTAAGTCTTCTTCTTATGTCTACATACTTTCATGTTTTTTTTTTACATGATTTTTATATTTTTTCTTTTCACCAGTGATATTCGTCCACAAGCACGACAAATAACGATCACACCGCCACAATCACCACCACCACAATCGCCATCACCACCGCCACAACCACAGGAACAGCCGCAACCACGTCCGCAATGGATAAGTACAGCACGACAACCAGAATCGCAATCCCCACAGCCTCAACAGCAGCCACAACCTCAGCAGCCTCAGCAGCCTCAACCACAACCTCAGCAACAGCATATGCGGCACGATCCACGATTACAGTCCCCTCCAGAAGACGCGCCATGCGTGTTTTATGATATTATCGACACGGTGGAACCAAGGATGCATAGCGAAGTCGCCACGATGAGACTACTTCTCAGAAGTAGATTTCCAACGTGGCGATGGAGCCGTGGAGATCTCTGCCCCATTCAGGGTATGTTAGGGCACACATCTTGTAGTGTGTGCCAAGAAAATTATACTGAGGGGCAGAGACTCCTCGGCTTAATGTGTGGGCACACATACCACTATCTGTGCATCATCAACTGGTTTCAAACCGTGGCACTGGAGGGGTCGCCGCCAGGATGTCCGCAATGTCGGGTGTATGCATTCAGCAGGCCAATACACCCATTTTATGCACGCATGCATTTTTGAGGTATGTAACAGTACACATTATTCTAATCCATCCTACGCCTATCAATTATACATCACTAATATTGTTTTTGTTTCTGTTACAGATGGTCGTGCACATTAAATATGAACAACATGATGTTTTTTTTCATATAATGTTTTATTTTCTGTATATTGTATCCGTATTTTTTTTTTTACTATTGTAACATACAAAGTGATGTTTTTTTGATATAATGTTTTATTTTTTGTATATATATTATAACCGTTTTTTTTGTCTGTATATATATTGTATATAAAATGTAATATAAACTGAACTTTTTATTTATTATTTCATTAAATTATATTATTTATATGTCTATTTATAATGTTTTTTTTCTGTATATATATATTGTATTTGTAATTTTTTTTCGGTATATATATTGTATATAAATATGTAAATTTTTTGAATTTGCTTAGTTATTTCTTTTCTTTTCAACTATCCTTTTTCCTTCTATCATGCATGTTTTATAAGTGAAGTGTCAATCAAAACAATTACACCACAATAGCCAGTCAACAAGAGTTTCACATCGATGCTGTGCACATTTTTTGTATTTTTACAATATATACTTACCACAAAAGCACACATTCAAATTTACAGTTCATGAGTTGGCAACAATGGTGGCAGTGTAAACATATACAAAACCTGTACACTATAACACCGAGCCGTGGCCGGCACAAGTTGACAACGTCGACGTGGCAGTGTAAACATATACAAAACCCGTACACTATAACACATGCACGAGCCGACAACGTGGCCGGCACAAGTTGACAACGTCGACGCTTTTCCAACATGGCCGCCCTTCCGGAAAAACAAAACATATACCCAAACCATACACTATAACACACCACGATCCGGCAACGTGGCCCAACCTTAACCAGCACACACGCACAATCCGACAACATCACAGCTTTCCCAACATGGCCACCAGGCGTGGCTATGTTCGCCGTTCGCCCTTCGCCGTCGTCGTTGACGTCGTCATCGTCGCTGGGCGGCGGCCTGGCTTGATCCTCGCCCGTCGTGGTGGGGTCGTCGTCCATTTTGTCGCCGAACGGCGGCCACGCCTCCGCCAATCAACGCACACGGAACCACGCAAAATGGACGACGACGACAACATGGCCGAACGCCGACAACATGGCCGACAACTTCGGTACGCCCATCGAGGTCACGTGGGACACACCACTACCCCCCCCGGTCCATCATAACCTCTGCACATGACGACACGCTGCGCCGGAAGTCTACCCCCACCACATGGATTTTTGAATTTCGCGCCAAAAGGGGGGGCTGTGACGTCACTTCCGCGTTAGAACTCTCATTCTTACCCTACTAATTATTAAAGTGAAAAATTTTCTGTGCACAATATTTCGTGCAAAATGTGAAAAAATTATTAACTCGTTTTTAAAATTGAACATACTGAACTTTTTCTTTTAACAAATTAAATTTTGATAGCCATTTTGATTATTGAGACAAAATATCTTGTTAAACCTTGAAAATTCTTTTGGTAAAATTTACCATTCATTATTTGTAATCTCCTTTATCATTTGCGCGTATATCTTTAGTCCCTAATTATTCTCTAAATTTAAATTTACATTCCCCGCTAAATAATTCAATTTTCCCCTCTCCTCTGCTGTAAGAAGAGTGGGAAAGAACATGGGATGCAGAGAGGGGGAAATTGTTACGGATTCTCGTCGCATTCCTTTCTGATGACGTCACATTCTACCGATTCACTCCCGTGTAAATTTTTTCCCTCTCCTCTGCTATAAGAAGTTAACACTTCAAAAGTTATGTACAAAACCCGTTCTAAACAAGAAACCAATGTGGCTAATAACGCGAAGCTGTAGGATTCGTTCGTAATTGCGATATGGCAACGCCGCGTCCCCTTCCACTTGCGACAAGTGTCAGATGAGTAACCTTGAGTTGATTTAGTCTTTCTCTGACTGTGGGATCGTGCGTTATTTGGTTGTTGTTTAGTCAAGTGTGTTCATGCGTGTTTATAGTGGCGGTTTGTTTTATTTTATACTATATTTCTATTTATTTCACTATGGACGCGTGGATTAAGACTGGATCGTGCCGTAAAAGACAGACTTCAGCTAATTATGACGAACCTTCCACATCCGGTACCAGTGCTTCATGTAATACACCTAAAGGTGACAGTGTTAGTGAAGTTAGCAAACTGAACTCCTTCCTGAAGAAGGCAAAACCCTGCTTTCGTAAATACAACGCTGACTATTTGAAATATGGGTTTGTGTTTTGTGGCACAGAAGACGAGCCGGTTCCTCAGTGTGTTGTGTGTTTTGAAGTACTTGCTAATGAAAGTATGAAACCTTCAAAACTGGAAAGACATTTATCAAGAAAACATGCAGAATACGTAAGTAAGCCAATCGATTTTTTCCAGAACAAAAAAGGAGAATTTTTAAGTCAAAATCAGTGATGACAAAATCGACTTCTGGTGAACAAAATAACCAAACTACAATCGCTTCATATCGACTATCCTTATTGATAGCCAAAAAGGGGGCAGCTCACACCGTAGGAGAGGATATTATTTTACCAGCGGCCAAAATAATATCTGATGCTTTATTTAGCGAAAGTCAAACAAAACTAATTGGTGAAATACCCCTATCAAACACAACGGTAAAGAGAAGAATCGATGAAATGTCGGATTTTGTGAAACAGTCCATGATCACAGTTTTAAAGCAAACTGAGTACTTTTTACTTCAGCTTGATGAAAGCACAGATGTAGCTGGCGAGGCTATTCTGTTAGCTTTTGTTAGGTTTGAATTTGATGGGAGGATAGAAGAAGAAATGCTCTTTTGTAAATGTTTGCCATCGACAACAACGGGGGAAGAAATTTTTAAATGTCTTGATGGCTTTATACTAGAAAATGAAATAGAGTGGTCAAAATGTGTTGCACTGACGACTGATGGTGCCCGTGCTATGTCTGGCATTTACTCAGGTTTGATTGCCAAAGTTAGGGCAGGTGCCCCTTCTGTTCAGTGGACTCACTGTAGCCTGCACCGAGAGGCCCTTGTACTTAAAGGTCTGGCCGAAAGCCTAAAGAAAATCCTTAATGATGCAGTGAAAATTGTGAATTTCATTAAATCAAGACCTAAAAATTCAAGACTGTTTGCCGTACTGTGCGATGAGATGGGCAGTGAGCACAAAACACTTCTCCTGCACTGTGAAATACGCTGGCTGTGAAGAGGGAAAGTGCTATCAAGATTATTTGAGCTTCGAGATGAACTGAGAATGTTTTTGTTGGAGCACAAAAGTGATGCGAAATCTGTGAGCAGTTTTTTGGAAATGTTAAATGACGAAAACTGGCTAATACGGCTTTCATATTTGGATGACATATTCAGTGCTCTCAATATCCTCAATTTATCGCTGCAAGGGAAGGCTGTCCACAAGTTCTATGTTCAAGATAAAATAGAAGCAACTATTAAAAAACTTGAAAGATGGTCCAGTAAAGTGAAAGACAGTTGTTTTGATGCATTCCCACTCCTCAATGACTTCTTAGAAACATATGGAATCAAAGTTAACGAGGAAACTGCAACTGCCATGAAGGAACATCTTGAAGCACTGGCCTCTAGTTTTAGGTAATTATTCTCAAATGATTTTACTAATAACCACTTAGATTTGAAGTATTTCTTATTAAACATAAGTCTTATTATTTTCATGATATTATTTTTCACTCAATAAAGAAAAGTAACAATTAAGTTCTACCGCTTCTTTATTTAAAATGATAATGGTTATGGGTTAATGTTTTAAGTTTAAGGTTTTTACGAACTGATATTTTTACGTTAGGCCCACTGAAAGTTGTTTGTTTATGCAAGAGTATTACTTAAAATTGGTTCTTGTTTTAGGAGTTACTTTCCAAGAATTCCTGATGAATTGTTATGGATAAGAAATCCGTTTGTAGAGGACAACCTTAAAAAGCTAAAACTGTCAGCATCTGAGGAAGACTCCCTGATGGAACTATCATGTGATTCTTCTTTGAAAACTTTCTTTAAAGACTCAAGCCTAATCCCATTTCGGATCAAAATAAAGGGAGAGTATCGAGTGCTTGCAAATATAGCTTTGAAGGAATCAATGGGATTCACAACTGCTTACTTATGCGAGCGTGCATTTTCTAGTTTGGTTTTTTTAAAAAACAAATATAGAAACAAACTTTGCGTGGAAATCGATTTATGCCTAAAACTAACAAGCTTCAATCCAGATATAGAAAGTATCATTAACACCAAGACTAAACAATACCACAAATCTCATTGAGTTTATCATTTAATTTGTATAAAATAAATTTCTTATTGGACAAAATATTGTTTCTTTTCTTTAATAATGTTCCCTTCACCATTTTAAAAATTCTTACTCAGCAAAGCATTTGCACATATAATAATAACTTCAGTTTCATATTACATATATATATATATATATATATATATATATATACACAACGTAGTGGTAGTGTATATATATACTGGGTCGCGAAAATTTTTCCAGAAAGATTGTGGGTCCCATTACAAAAAAGATTGGGAACCACAGGACTAGAATGTTCCAGGCCTGGCTCCAGGCAGGGGGGAACCGTGCCACCGCCCAGGGCGGCAAATTTTAATGGGCGGAAGATTCCGGGATGTTAAGTTTTGAAATTGAGGGAAAAAATAAAATTATTCACTTAATTTCATCAAAGTATGTAAGATCAGTAAGAATTACTTTATGTATAAAGTCAGCGGAGTTTAACGAAGAGTCGAAAACTCGTGAATGAGAGAACGTAAGGCAAGCGGAGAAAGGACTTTTTCGAAGCTCAGACTTATTAAAACTTATCTCAGATCGGGTATGTGCGAGACTCGCCTGAGTGGACTGGCGACAATATCTATAGAACATCAGTTAGCTGAGTCACTTGATTACAACGAAGTCATAAAGGAGTTTGCCAGTGCAAAAGCTAGATGAGTATTGTTTAACTAACGTATATGATACATTACTTTTGTTATATTTAAATCATAATGAATTTTAGTTAGTATTTTAATTTTAAGTTATCACATAGGCATACATTTTTATTGTCTCACGATTCCTTGTATTGTCTCTACAATTTTTATTGTAGCCGTTCGCTGCATCGTAAACGCGAAAAAGTTCTAGTTATATGATAACACAACAATGGAAACATTTCTAGTCGTCATTTGAAGGCAATCGCCGTATCTTTAGAGTAGGTCTAGTGTGCGTGGATGTGTTCAGAGTTAAAGTAGACACTATAAATACTCCACAGGGCGGCAGAAGCGCTGGGGCCGGCCCTGGAATGTTCTGTATCAATGTACTATACTTTGATAGCTAAACATGGTTTTTTCTACATGATTTTAGAACATACGTGTGGAATAGCCTAGGTATTACTAGTAGTGGCCGATACTCAATAGACGCAGATTTGTGAATGACGTCATTACCAACTATATATAGAAGAGCAGAGATGGAAACGAGTAGTCTTCATTGAGAGTTCGGTTAGTGAGTTATAGAGTTTGTGCGTGTGTTCGATTGTGGAACAATATTGTGTTTGTGTGGTATCTTTTTGCTTGTATAAATTACGGTTGTCAAAAATCCGTTTACTTGTGTCAATGATCGATGTGGCAGTTATTGATCGAAATTGTACTTTCTGTTTTATGTTTTTATTTGTGAAAAGTTATTTGTGTGATACCGGTAAATTAACAAGGTGTCGACAGTGATGCGAGTGTTTTATTTCAATCGCTAACCTAGAAGACGACATACTTTTCTTGGAGGCTGCCGCTCAAACGTTTACCTAACCATCTCTTCTCGGACATGCTTTGAAGTTTCCCATCCCAATGAAGTGAACTTAATTTCCAAGATCTACGTGGTGGAACAGGTTACCCTATAATACGTCTCTTCGTTGTATTATCAGAGTCTGAGACCTCCTTTTTCTCTAATCCGTTTTCTCAGTTCTGGTTTTTCTAAGAGTGTTCCTGTTTCATTCTGTAAGAAACAAAATTCATTTTTATTTAGTATTGACATTATGCTTAATATATGTAGGCCTACTATAATGAATATAGAACTAAGTAGACTATAACAACACTATGACACACGTATATGTGTCTTTATAAATAAATGATAAATGTATTATATATATATTGTTACGACATTACAGAACAATCTAAGTTTTTCTCGAATGTTCCAGAGGAATCCGCCTGAATGTTGTGGCGTACTTGATTTCAACATCCGTTCGCGAGACTTTTCTAGACGTCGCCAGCCGCGCGCACTGTGTCAAGCCCGCAATCAATTACGTCCTAGTGTAGAGCTGATGCGTAGTATGTATAATGTTCTGGTGTCTGATCGGGGTATAAATACAAGGCTTCAGCGGCGTTTAGTTCCCCTCTCTCCGGAGAATCATCTCAGGCCCCGGCAGCAGTTCCGGCAGCTCCCAGCGCCCCAGTTCCGCCTGCAGTCGTCGTTTCAGCGCCGCCTGCAGTACCCTCTGTCCCGGTGCCTGCCGGAGCGCCCGGTCTTTCATATGCGGCTGTGGCCGCAACATCTGTCCCGCTTTCCGCTCCTCGGAGCTCCAAAACAAAACGCACTCGTCGCCGTCAGCGACAAGTTCTACAGGCCTTGCCTGTTAAGCCTCAGCGGGCCCCGCCCGCCCCCAGACATCAACCTAAGCTCCAACCTGAGCAGACCTCACGTCCGTCCCCGAGCCCTGCGCTATCTACGACACCGGCCGAAGCCAGCCAGGTCCGTCTTCCGGAATCTCGGGAATCTTCCCGGGCCCCGGTGGACCCCCTGACTGCCTGGTCTGAAACTTTGGCAAACAACATCAGGTCTGCTCCAGATACAACCACGGTTCTCGCCCTGGTGTTTCAATCCTTGTCTACTCTCTTTGCTCTTCTTCCTTTGAATGGCTAGGAGTCTTAGGATCGTTGCGTGGAATGCTCATGGGGTAGTCCCTCGACGATCTGAACTGATGACTTTCGTAACGGAGTACGACGCTGATGTCGTCCTCCTTTGCGAGACTCATCTGGCTTGCTACCATACTTTCAACCTGCCATCTTACATCTGTTTTCGTCAGGATCGTCCCCAGCGGCCTGGCTGTCGCCCCTCGGGGGGGGGGGGGACAGCCGTCTTAGTCCACAGGCGGATATCCCACAGGCCACTTTCCCCTTTAGATACATCTCTTGTTGAAAATTGTGCGGTGGCGATAGACGCAGGCGGATCGGAGTTGCGCGTTGTTGCGGCGTATCTCCGGCCCGGCCTGCGGATACCTCCACCGCCCGAGGAGTGGGACGCTCTCCTCGATCATCCCCTACCAACCATTGTAGCCGGCGACTTAAATGCCAAGCACTCCTCTTGGAACAGCAGAGTAGCCAACGCCTACGGAAAATCTCTGTATCGATTCGTCTCCAACGACCCGGTACTTCAAGTCATCGGCCCAGAAGACCCTACTCACTTCCCCTTTTCCGGTCATCGACCGGACGTCTTGACATTGTCATTGCCAAGGACGTGACCCATCACATCCAGGTCTCGTCAGTGTCGGATCTCTCATCCTATCACAATCCCCTTTTTATAACTGCCATTAGATGTCGGCCTCACCCCGACCTCCCGCTCAGATTGTTAGGAGAGTCAACTGGCGCTCCTACCATGACGAGCTCTCACGGCGGTTTCCATCGCTCCCCGCGGACCCGATCGTCACTTGTGACGATTTGGATCTCCGAGCCACTCATCTTCAGGAGTTGGTCCAAGGTGTCATGAATCGACACACCTATGCTCTCGAGGTGAATCATCCACGCTCGGCCCTACCTCCGGAAGCTCTCCACACCATCTGGCTACGGCGCAAGCTCCGCCGCAGATGGCAAATAACCCGTGACCCCGGCGTCAAAAAGCGCTTTCAGGCCCAGTCTCTTTACGTTCAGCAGCTACTGGGGGACGTAAACTCTGATGGATGGGACTCATATCTTGAGTCTCTTGAAGTCGACCACGCCTCCGTGTGGAGAGCGGCAAGTAGACTGACCCGCCAGAAGAGAACTCGCAACCCGCTTGAAACTCCGAACGGGTTTGTATCTTCGTCAGAAGGCAAGGCTGAGGTCTTCGCCGACTGCATGGAGGTGCAATTTACCGTTCACCAAGGCGTCTCGGACCCTGCCCACTCGGCAGAAGTCCGGGACTTCCTATCTGGACATTTTTCTCGCCCTCCCGTTCGACAGGGATGAACTAGTTTCAACTATCTGCCGACTAAATCGCCGACGCGCCCCCGGTTCTGACCGGATCGGGGCCGCTGCTCTACAAAATCTACCGGCCTCAGGCGTTGACCTCGTTCTTGAGCTGTTTAACTCCTGTCTCCGGCTACAGTACCTTCCCAGCCTGTGGAAAACAGCCATCGTAATGATTCCGAAGCCTCGCAAACCGCGAATGCTTCCTGAAAGCTATCGCCCAATCTCTCTCTTGCCAGTCATCTCGAAGGTGTTCGAGCGTCTCCTGCTGGTTCGCATCTCGTCGCTGCTAGATGGTTTCATCCGCAGCGAACAGTTCGGGTTTCGCAGAGAGCACTCGACCACGCTTCAATTGGTCCGCGCTGTTACGCACTTGTCAGACGCCACCAACAGGCGAGCGGCTACGGCCGCCGTACTGTTGGACGTGAGCAAGGCCTTCGATAAAGTCTGGCACGAAGGTCTTCTCTTCAAACTTGCCAATTCCCCTATACCATCGTCCATAGTGTTTTTCCTCCGGTCGTATCTCAGCGACCGAACCTTCAGGGTGAGCGTCGACGGGTCCTGTTCTACAGTTCGACCCGTCACCGCCGGCGTACCACAGGGATCTGTCCTCGACCCCGTTCTGTACCTTGTGTACACGAACGACCTGCCTGTATTTCCCGGAGTCACGTTGTCTTTGTTCGCTGACGACGCTATGTATCACTGCAGCTCCCTGTTCCCGCGATTTGCGAGTACAAAGCTGCAGCGTCAGTTGAACCAGCTTCCGGACTGGCTACGGAAATGGAGGGTGACGATCAACACGGAGAAATCCGAGGCGATCTGCTTCACTCGTAAGTCCATCTCCCGATGCCAGCCCCTCTCGCTGGAAGGGAGGCCCATCGCCTACAATGAATCGGTGAAGTATTTAGGCGTTCGGCTAGATCGTCGCCTTTGCTTCAACGCCCACGTGACGGAAACCCTTGCCAAGGCTCGCGGCGTCAGAGCCAAATTATCTCCTTTCCACTCGTGTCCCAACCGCCTGGCCATGCGCACGAAATTTACCATCTATCTACTTTTTCTCACGTCTGTACTGACCTATGCGGCTCCCGCTTGGTGGTCTCTTTTATCCACCACCAACAGGTGTAGGCTGGAAGCTTTCCAGTCCCGAACCCTCCGATCCTTGACGGAGTTCCCTTGGTTTGTAAGGAACGACGTGATTCGAAGGGGTCTCCGTGTTCCTACCCTGACTGCCTTTGTCCGGTCGCTAGCTCTAACTCTCTTTGCTAAAGCCTCGACCTCCACCTTCCCATACCTACGAACCATCAGTGCATCAGAACCACCACCGCCCATTCGGGTCAAGCGCCCTCGGCCGCTTCTTGATAACCCGCCATAACGCCATGCTCTTTAAATAAAAATAACAATGTAATCATCAGTCCTAGACCAGAGTTTTTCAACTAAACTGTCCTTCTCTCCTTCCTGACCACCTCCTAGCACGCTGAGTCGGCTGCTTGTCGCTGTCATCGATCATTGGCACGGAGGCTCTCCGCCTCGCGGGGAGCGACCGACGCCCTCAGGGCGTCTGCTGACTGGACTTGAAACTGGCAACATCTGTTGCTCGAATCGGCACCAGCGGCAGTGAAAAAATTAAAATAAAGTTTCTACTCCCCCGCCTTCACAGTTAACTGGTTGGCGGTTTCCCTTTCCAGTATTAGGTTACCTGTTGAATTGTACCAACTCTATGTTCATTTCTGGCAGCCGTTAGACACGCTCCAGATGCTGCAAACAAGCCACGGGTGCAAAGACACCCCGCATCCACAATGCAATGCAATGCATTTAGTTCAGTTTGAGTTGCGGTGTATTCGAGTGCAGTTCATAGTATTGTGGGGAAGTGTTATGTGTGTTTATAGTTGTGCGGAACAATCGTAATACAATTGTGTTTTATACTCGTTGACATTATTGTTGCCTGTGAACAATTTTATTACTTCCATGTTCCATAAGGAAATGGAAGTATGGCCATGCCGAAAAAAAATCGTGTTCGAGATAACGGCAGATTCTGATTGTACTACCATCAAAACATGAAAAAAAGTCATTTTTCGAAAAGTTTGTGTGTGTGTGTCTGTGTGTAGAATTCGGCAAACGATAACAGCCGCAAATTCAAACAGAATCAAATAATGTTTTGCATATAGTCCTGAATTGTAGAGGACTCAAGGCCTATTGTTTTTGGTGAAGAGTACAGTACAGTCCTTCCTCACGAAGGTTGAGGATAGTCTTAATCCACCTGACACGGTGGTACCATTTTAGCTGATACGTAATTTCTTCAGAACTCAAGCATCCACTTATTTAATTAATATTTAAATGATTTTAAATATTGTAACTAAACTCTCTGTTACTCTGTTAGATGAATGATGGTGTTTAATAATTAGTGTGGCTCTCGACGTCTTACTGGCCTGAAACACTTCCTTAAGTTTCCCAGTTGGTCGAGTCCCAAATGTAGAAAAAACTGTCAAAAGCGTTATGTTGTTGAAAAGATATATGTGTAGTTTCACAAGAATGTTTTAAAACAAAAATTGTTGGTTGTTGAAGAAAATTAAAAAAAAAATTATGTTTAAAAAAAATTATAATTTAAAATAAAAAAAATTTTCTTTTTATTAATTAATTAATTAAAATCAATTAATTAATAGGGTGCTGTGAAGTTTTAAAATGTGTATCACTCCTCTAAGAAATTTTATTGATGTTCTTGTATTTTTCAAATAAACTACAACCACTCATAAGATTGTCTCCAGGACAATCGATACTTGTTTACCTTTTCGTTTTGTAGGTTATCTTCCCTTGTATGTGGTAAAGTCCTGGTAGTTTATTATTTAATTATATTAATGGTAATTGGTAATATTAATGAAAGAAAGAACTATTTTGTGGTGAAAAGTATTAATGTTTTATTATATAATTGAAATATAGACTCTTTTCGATTATAATATCGACTCTCAGGGTATCGAAACAGTTACAAGGTATGGTATATAAAATTCAACAGGGTTCTTTAAACAGCTAATTATTATCAAAGTCAGAGAAATCGGGCCAATATTTAAAAAGTATAACGTTACAACAAGTTAATTATTAATACTAGATACACACATTGAATAATAAAATTGAAAAAATATAATTTGTTGTCACCAACAGCTGACGTGGACAAGGAGGCGTTGTACACGATGAAGGAAAATGGCTGCCGTCAAGTTGGTCAAAAAGTCATCCGTATCTGCGATGTTCCAAATAAGATATTTTCTGGCAGTATTCCCGTTCTGGTGTCTGCAAATCTCTTTTTAGATGTTGTGTAGTGCCTTGTGTGAAGTTTCCGGGTTGTATTTTGTGTATCTGTGTATTTATAAGTTCATTCACTTTTTATGATTCAGGCGTTAATGTATGGTTATGTGATATACAGTTTTCTTGTGTTTTGTAGTGTTTTTCGGGGTAGTTATGTACTGTCCAGTGTTATTTAGTCTTTTTCGATTGATTTTCTCACTATGTGGACGTTCTAGAATGATTTTATACGTCACTCGCGATTTCACAAAAACGTACCGTTCACTACCGTTTATCGTTAGGTTAGATTGGTTATAAAACGCTTGTCAAGTTCACCGTACAATTACCAATAATCAACTATCTTATTTCCTCCAGTTTCGACTAAACTCTTAGCCAATATAATATTATTCTTAACATTGTTCAAATATAATTTTGCATCCTGTACATATTTCCTAATACACTATATAACTGCCTAAACTTTGGTTATTTATCAATTTTATTTGCTAGATGTAATTTAAATTAATCCTTCAGTTCATTCGGCGTATTTTAAGATTGAATAATGCCGTTTTATAATGTTTTCTGTCCAAAATTAGTAATTTTACTTTCATTTTGTATTTAGTGAAAAATTAAAAAATTAACTTCCTGTCATTATGCAAATTCAGCCATTTTTCAGTTATATTTATTATTAATAATCTTATATTGTATTAAAAGGTTTATCTTCCCTTATTTTCTTGTAATTAATTGAATTGGTTAAATTCTAAAATATTATTTTGGAATATATGACTCCCCTCTCCAAATTTCTGAGTTTAGTCATTTTCATTTTTATTTATAATTCTGAATATAATTTTATAAAATCTTTCTAAATGGTATGTGCAATTATATGGCTTCATCTCAGGTTTATTTTGTCTAAATCCCTTTTGTTTAATTGCATTTAAATGAGTAATTTCTCTGTTTTGATGAAGTTTGGTTTCCATTCTTTGGCCTAGATTTTCAACAATTTTTCCTTACAAAATATTTTTACAAACAATAAATGATGTGTGATACCCTCTCTGACTTTTAAATATGGTGTTATAAACTAAAAATTTTTCAAATTACACAACAATAATTAGTATTGGTTACAATACAAAGAACAGTTAAACAAATAAAGAATATTTTCTTATCAATGGTTGTCTTCAACATTCAGACATTTTACAATTAAATACTTATTTCTAACATTGAAATATTGTTCACAAAAAAAGTTTTTTTTACCAACTAACATCTTAATTACTTCTTACTATTCACAAGTAATAATTATGTTTACAGTTCTGATGTTAGTTGTTGTAGATTTAAATAAATGACCTTATATCTAATACATTTTTAACATCCTTATCCTATATTTACAAAAACCTTATATCTATATTCTTATTTGCTAACTACTATGGTAAGTAGGATTATACAGTTTTTACACCGTCTTTTAAAAATTGTCTTTGGGGAATTGTACCCTGTCATTAGTATAATTAAATCTGTTTTTTTTCTCATTATATAAAACAAAATGTTACTTTAAACAGATTTATATCTTGTAAGTAACATATTCACATAGTACACCTTTTAAGTCACTGAAAGTTGCATATTTCATTGTATTCAATGTTTGTGATTGCCAAGAATGAAACACAAGGTTTATTTTCTATAATACCCAAAACTATCACTGGTTCACTTTACACTTTTATTTTATGTTATTTCTAAATGGTCGTGTAGTCTTATTAACATAATAAATTGGTTAGTGTTTTACAATGGAGATTTGTTCCTTGGGTACTATATTATTGTTTCATCTTGGTTCACTGGCAACTCTTACTTTACACACTTCTCTCTCTTAATTTTATGTACATGTTGTTACTATTTTGTTATACTTTTATTGGTTACTATTTATTTTGGGGGTATGGGGATTTGGGTGTCTTTTATAAGAGCATGACATCTTCCTCAGGATGCTGCCTTCTTCTTCTTTCTTCTGTCTTCTTTTCTTCTGTCTTCTGGGACTGGTATCTTCTCCATCTTCTTCTTGATGCCATCAGGTTTCTTGGGATTTCTTCATCTTCTTCGGGTTTCTTGGGATTTCTTCATCTTCTTCGTCATTTTAGAAATACATCACCTGTATTGGTTGATCTTGGCTTATTCAGGGTTTCTTTTCCATTTATATTTCCTCGTTGTGGGTTTGGTCATATTCTGTGTTGCTTTGTTATTTACTTTTTACCTTCCTGGGTTATAATTTGAAAACCTTTGGTTATTAGACTGGTTTTGGATGACTCATCACTAGTAACTCATTTTATTTGAACTTGTATTTTTTAAATAATAATGATTGCTTTCCACAGTTGCTATGAATTAATTTTTTATATTAAACTTAATGCTTTCTTCCAGATTTAAATGTTATAATTTTATTATTCTAATGATCAAATGCCATTCAATATTATGCATATATCTGTCACGTTACAATATTAATTTTAGGACATGGAAGTCATGTATGGTTCTCCATACCGATTTTTTTGATTTGTTGTAAGAGACTATCTTGTTGATTACAAACTGTTTAATTGTGATAATTAAAGCTGGTGAGTAGTGACTTAATTGGCGTCATGTATTTTGTTTTCCACTGTACCATACGGCGATCAGTAGATCGTCGTAACAATATTTATATAATATATAACAGTTATGATATAATATAAATAGTTATGATATGATTGTAATACTTGTTTGTAATAAAAATATAAATATATACAACTTAAAAATTTACGAAGGCGAAATTTTATTTTTCCTAAACACATTTCTGTTATCAGGATTCCAATCTGTCCTCGTCTATTGAAATTTCTTTTAACTAGTGTTATACAGTTGCTAACGTAGCCTATATATTCTTTTGAAAATATAAGTAAAATAATGTGATAAGGGTTGAATGACCCAGACATCCCACAGTCCCGCAGTTTAATAGCCGTAGCTAAAAAAAAAACATACCATTATTGTTTGAATGAAAACAAGACGAGCAGTAACGTGAATCGACAACCGATGGCAGCTGTGTTCCTGTACATAGATGCCACGAGAGCAATAATATGTACAGTACACGGTACTCTGTACCTTTACTTTATGTTTGTGGTTACAATCAATAAACCTCTTGTTTCGTGCGCATTCAAGACTTTAGACACTTGACTACTGTTCTACATATCTATTGTTTTCATCATATTATTTACTTGGACTTTCCTGTATTGTGTCGTTTACAATTTTCTAATAGATGAGAGGGACAGACACCTGACAAGAGGGTTACCACTTCGAATCCGATAACATTTCAGAACTTAGACATGACATACTCAGTGATCCTACCATCGTCTCGGTATGCATCTCTCTCTCTCTCTCTCTCTCTCTCTCTCTCCTTCTCGGTCTCTTCACCATTTTCTCTCCTTCCCCCTCTCTATTTCTCTCTCTTTTAATTACTATAAAAATGATTAGTTTTATATCCTCTTATCCACGGGATTCTCACGACTAACCAAGTCCGGATTTAGAGTTAGTGAGTTCCTAGGCTGAACATGTGATCCAGGCCTCCCAAACTACCGGTGGAAGTATGGAATATCCGCCAGTAAAACGGGTGGTCCGGAACCCTTTCCCAGAAAATTCTGAAAAAATATCTTCCAGAACTCATAATGAAATCATTGTTAAGAGCAGAAATTAAATTGGGATACACTGTTTTTTGTAAAATTAACGGTTTCAAGGTATCTCAATGTACAATGGTATTCTGGAATTTATTTGAATGTTTTGGAAATATAAAAACATTATAAAAATGGGGCTTAATCATAATTCATAATATTTCTGTCAAAATATAATGATTCTCAGTGCAATGAGTGCAGTTTGAGATGAACTTTAAATTTAAGTACACAGTCTTGCCCCACTCTACCCTATACACGACTCATAATCCACCTTTTCCTCTAATAACTTCTGCTGTTCTCTGAAACACAAACCAAATAATTTGTATGAAAGTTGACTGGTCTATTTTTTCTTTTTCTTTGTGGTGCGGGCCCCTAGGTTACACCCTATGTAGCCTATGCTTCAATCCGGCACTGACTCTGCACGTAACTGGACGATTCCTACCCAGAACGTTCTCCTTCTAAACACGGAGTTCTCTCATTCCTTCGTTCCACGATAGTACTCAGTGTTAACCGGCGACGCTCAGTCGAAAACGTTACAGGGCCGATTGTTCACGGAGTACGTGACCGAATCGTCTCAACCCTCCTGTTCCATCCTATCCATTGCCTCCTGGTGAACATTCATTGTTCTGCGTAATACTGTATTGTTCAGAAATTCTGTCGAAGTATCAAGTTCCACAGTATTGAGCTTCACTTTCAAAGCTGCATCTAGTGGAGTCTTGACTCCACACTCGCTTGTTAAGACTTTAAGACTTGACTTTCTGGTAACCTATTTATGAGCTATGTGTATAACTGCGTTTTACCCAATTTCAAAATCCTTTCGAAACACGATGCTTTTTATCCCCTTATCGAAATCTGAGATAATTCTTTTCTCGCACAAGTAAAATGAGCTGATGAACCTTCAATTATATTTTACGTTAGTTTCCACTATACCAGTGTAGCTTATTAGGCCTAAACGACCTCATTATTTCCATATACTGTATTATAAACAGATACACGGATAAAGTTCTTATCACTGTACGAAGGCTTACACGGCCGGTGTCATTTAGATTAAAACTAACTCCCGGGCTGTTTGGCCGTGGTCCACCGGCTGCCATCTTCAGTGGAAGAAACGAGTCAACGCTAATTGTGATCCTAACGTACTACATACACGTTAGCGTTGACTCGTTTCTTCCACTGAAAATGGCGCCCAGTGGTGCTGCCGAAACGTCTGCTTTTGTCGGAAACCTTGGACCAAACAGCCCGGGAGTTAGTTTTAATCTAAAAGTTCTTATTAGTTTCTCTCTCTGATATACCGGCTCATGACCGGTATCAGGTCACACCTTGGAAACTCTCATCATAGACCCAGTTGTTCCCGCGGCGCGAAGCTCCAGTAACTCAGAGTGACATTCGCTCGGAATGTACGTGTGTTATCAACGAGCTGAAAAACCACGCGCACGCAAACACACACACACCCACACACGCGTATATGTGTATATACCAAATAAACAAGTACTTTATCTATAGTGCTTCAGTCTTCCAGTCCTATTTAATTAACGTATAGAGAAAGTTCGATCTTATTGGTCGAGCAAGAAGGATTCTGATTTCTCCACAAATGTGTATATAATACTAAATTCTATTCTTGTCGAGCGTGTTTCTTTATCTGCGATGTCCTAATATGAAACCCCGTATTATCAGTTTAAATTGTATTAAGGGGAAGACTACAAGAATAAATAGTGAAGAAAGATGAATATTGTAGATTTTTATTGTAATTATTTATTACTTTATTAGTTTTTAAAGAAATATTTAGCTAAAGGTAGACTTTTACAGTTCCCGGAAATTTTTGTTGAGTTAAAATTTTTTTTAACAGTCTGATATACAGTGTCAAGAGTCGTTTGTGCAATATTTACAGTTTTTTGTGTACAATATTTACAATATGTATTAATCAGAGATGTTTTTTTACTGCAATTTGTGCATGAACGCTAACTAAACTGAAAATATAAGTTGTTCTCAAGTGATTAGTTGAATGTTGTCAATATGAAAATTCTTTTTTTTTTTTAACTAGCAATAAAGGACTTACTGTTAGGATTATGCAGTCAGGTTGCTCACGCAACAGTTTTTAAAACTTATAGTTCGCTTCTGCGCAAATGTAACTGCTTAATACCATACTACATGACCTGGAATGATTATGAATTTCCTAGAACCATTGCTTCTCTGAGCAATTGTCACAACTTCGCTCATGAGCCCCTGAAATCTAGTGTTGCCACTGAGATGGTTCAGGTAACACTAGAAGTATGCTAAACTAGTATTTGAAAATAACAGGTAAGAACGAAACCTTTCCAAAAAATAACACGTACGTACAAATACCTATTATACATATACTTGTATGATATAATTTGTTATAAGAAACAAATTGAAACTAAAAGTATTAACAGTGTTACTTTACACTGTGACTATTAAGCTGTTACTGTTTAAAAGAAAATAAGAAATAAGAGAATTTATAGGCCTATATATCTCCCTTAGGGAATACTAATGTAAGTTTTCACTAAGAGTAAACAAACTGACATAGGTTTAATATTAAATTATTGATTCCATTTTGGTTAGACAAATCAGTTACGAAACTCAGGCAATGAAATTAAGAGTGCACGTAATAGCACACAAAGAATGTCAACAAAATTTACGTGAGATGTGCAGTGAAGTTAAAATCATCTCCGAAATCACATTAACAAAAATTACTACATGGCCTACTAGCAGCTCTGTAGATTATAACACAATATAATTCGCTTTTTCAAAATTTACCAAGTTGGTGACTAGTATAATATATAATTTGTTATTATAATAAGTATTATATATCTGCATAACACACGAGAATAAATGTCAAACAATCCCTTTAAAGTAATATTCACTCAAAAATGTATTATTTTTGAGTAAATTCAGTATGAATTTTGTCATTTATTAAAAACAACTTCGTCTCTTTGGCATACAGATATTCTGAACCTCGCTTGTTTGCTTTGTTTCGTACTTGTATGGATATCGGCACATGCGCAGAATGAAGTATTCAAGCACCAAAAAGTGACTTTGTACTTGTGTACTCGTTTATTCGTCAGTTGCGTAGGGGGTCCTGCGACTCGGAACCGCGAGGCGTCGAGTAATCGGAACAGGTATTTCAACTTTTCAATCACTGCTATACCCGCTCCACAAAAACAATCGTTCTAAAATACCTGTTATAGGTATATCGGTCCACCTCTAGGTAACAGCGTCTGGCCGTTTTATGTTCATCAGTCACAATATAATTGTCTACTTAGTGTGCTATATAGGCCTGGTATTGTTGGTTAAGTATGTTTTTGTGAGATCTTACTGGTAAAGGTTTTCCTTATGCAAGAAAACAAATCTACTGCATACATCCCATAAATAAAATTTGCGTAAACATTGACAAAATTCTGAGAATTCGTCGTTGGAAGACGTGAGAAGAATGTTATTACCTTCAGACAGAACAAAAGACCGATTACGTGTCGTAACGGCTTATCTAGTCAAGGCCTTTACTAATAGCTGGAACTGAAGGCAGAAGGCACAACCATTCTGTACAGTTACAATAACTACTTCTACAGTTGGAACGTGAAGTTGTGTGTACCGAATTACAAAGTACGTAGGGGCGTTTCATTTTGTACCTAGTAGCGTAATGAAGTACGGAAAAGAATAAATGTGAAAAAACAAGTGTCCTCAACCCAATCGTCTTATCGTCTACTTTTGACGATTCCAGTAGCTAACTGCGAATCTGAAAGATCACTTTCTGCATTAAAAACGCATTAAACCTTTGCAGCTAGCGTTCAGTGTGGCCCCACGCCCAAACAGCCGTGAAGCTATAGACAATTTTTAAAAGAACACCGCATCTATAGTTACAAATATTTACTGATTTTGGATTGCTAATCTAAACAGTTAATGAGAAAAAAATGAAATTATTTATAAAAAAACAGATTTCATTATAACTTAGTATAGCGTATAATTAAATAAATCACCAATTCTTCCCCATAACAGAAAACAGTTCGTTTTTAAATTACCACTTGAACGAATACTTTTCTTCTTCTTCTCCACGACAAGGTATGGGCTTCCAGCCTCTTCCGCCTTACAGCCTCTTCCTTCGTCTACCTACATTTCGTCTTGATTGAAGTCTGCATCTTATTACTTGTTTTGGTAGTCTCATATCATCCATTCTCTCAATATGTTATCTCAATATCCTCCATTTTATTTGACCTTCCCTTATTCTGCTGGCCATAGAATATACATTTAACTCGGTTCTTATATCTTCATTTCGTATTTGATCTCTAAGGGTGCAAACTTTGGGTTTTCTCTAGAACTTCATTTCACTTGTTTGTATTATTCGCTCATCATTTCTCGTCACCGTCCAAGTTTCACTTCCATAAGTTAAAACAGGTGTCGCTATTACTTATAGAATTTTATCTTGGTGTATTTCCTTGTGTTATTTCCAACGAATAATTTTATTAGTTAACGATTTTCGATGGTCTGGTAAGGAGGCTAAAGCTTTCCCAATCAAGAAAATTGGTACATTACCGTACTTCCTAAGTAAGTAAAGATTTCCAAAAGAAATCTGAAATTTCAATGAATGTCACACAGTACTACTGTATATTATTGGAAAAGTATGCCCGACACAATGTCTGAACAATAAAGCGCCTTCGAGCCTCTTTCCATTAGCACGCTTACAGCGAGAGAGTTCACAGAAAACGCTTCTCCCAAAGCAGGGGGACTGGCCCATGTATGTAACAGCCTTTTCTTTTTCACGTCGGTCGCCCGCTTCAAGAATCGTGTTTCATGAATCTTCATGATTTTAATGTGACTTGTTTTTCCATACGTTTTTACGTCTTCAGCCATCCTCGAACTATTTATCAATAAAACTTAATATGGATGTAATTTTTATTTTTTTGTCTATAAAGTTTCTTCATCTTCAAGGCTGTTTGGATGTGGAGAGAAAAGGATCCAGTACGGTGCTTTCCCGAAGGGGCATGAGTCGTAGTTACGCTAACGGGTTATAGTGCTGGCCACACTCAGTGGCTGATTATCCATAACGCTAGGTATGCTGCAGCACCGGGCCTCAGCTGTCAGAGGGGGTACCATCCACCTGTAAATCACAAAAACGTTTTGAAGAGAATAAATGTGAAAACAAGTGTCCTCAATCCAATCGTCTTATCGTCTACTTTTGACGATTCCAGTAGCTAACTGCGAATCTGAAAGATCACTTTCTGCATTAAAAACGCATTAAAGACATGTTGAGTTCAACTGTGGGAGAAGAGAGATTATCTTCGTCAACAAATTTGAATATTGAAAGCGAGACACTTGAATCGCTCGATTTATAAGAAATTATACAAGACTTCTTTACGGCAAAATCAAGAACAAAATGGATCGATAAGTATTTTCTAAGCTTAAGTAATACTGTGCTCATTGTAATCACTGTTTACCTAAATGTCTGTTGTAATTTGAGAGTTTAATAAAATAATTGTTACCGGTAACTTTCAAAATTGATGCCATTTATCAGTGTAAATAATGGTTGAATTTTGAATCCGGGGGGGGGGGACCAGCCTGATGGCAGCATAGGGCACCACTTGCTTCTAATCCGACCCTGGCCACACTGGTCCATTTCTGTAACGTACAGCTAAAATAATGTAGCCTCATTTACGTTGCCCTTAAACTTTCTGAACCATATAAAAATAATTATTTTATTCCGTAACTCAAAATATTACCAATTCTGTAATTCGCTTCATATTAATTGGTCTGGACGAACTGTCTGAGCGAAACGAGCTGTAGGTTACCCGAAATGTGTAGAGACCGTGAAAATCGAAACACAAGTAGCAGCTGGTTTTTACAAGGAGGAAAGAAAAAAAGTGAAATCCACAAGCCGCAGAGGTGATGAAAATCACTTACTGGCGTGGAAAACCGCAAACTATGAAACTCATAGCAGCAAAAGAAACTACATAAAAAGCGAGAGCGGGGTGCGTTGGCTTTGTTTAATATCCGTACACGCGCGTGCGCGCGCGTGTGTGAATCCTACCAAACGCTGAGTTCAGACCGATAGAAGGATTTAAGGCTTAATTATATATTTACAACTGTAGTTTCGTACTGTAGCAAGCGATTGCTGGGAGAGCTAAATTATTCTCACTTGTATTAATTCTGATCTGCATCAGGGGTCCGCACCTGGTCGATACGGGTTTAGTTGTGTCACCTTGTTTCACCCTGTTTTGGATGAATCCCTTTCTTTAATCATTTCTGTCTGGTCTCTCTGACCAATTCTTCGTCATTTTGACCCCGACGCTATTAGGTTTACGAGGGCTAGGGAGTTTGTCATTACATTCATACTTCAGCTTTACAATATAACTCTCGTTTTCCCGGTAAGGGTCCGGCCAGGGTCAAAGGTGTCAAACGGTCAAAGAAGAATTAAGATGTATTATTAAATAATTAAATGAGAAACATCGTTTATGACAAATAAATTAACTGAAATAAGGAAAAGAAAGAAAACGAACGATAACAGGTTCGGGACGTTTCTGAAATCGGTCTCAAACAGTTCATACACGTAGGAATAATAATTTTGCTGATGTTGGCAGTAGTTGGTAACTTCTTGCGTACATTTCTTACAAGAACGACAGCTTTAAAACGATAAAAACCTCCGGGAAGTTCTCAAACTTGTAACATAACGTACATTGAAACATAATAACAAACACGAATAGAGCAAATAACAAATAATCACTAACATAGTTAAATATTGTACTGTGGAGGAGACACTGTGGCTTTATTTCCTCCAATAGTGTTATGCTAATTTGTAATCCGTATTTCGATAAATGTCTTTTACAAACGTACATAGTACTCATGCGTGCTTTTGATGAATAAAGTTATCAACACATTTTCACTGCGAATATTATTTAAAAACAAATCTAGAAACATTTTGTCTATTTAAAATATCTAGTTACTCTAGATTAACAATCAGAAAACTTGTCCTACAATTTCTACTTGAAAGTGCAAAGCAAGATAAAATTCTTTGCATTTCTGGGGCCGATTGCCAAAAAGAAAATTCATTTGAACGTCTGCTAATAGTCGACCGTGAGAAACAAAAGAAGACAGGCCAACACTTTTACTGTAAAAATTATGTATTACAGTTAAAAACTTACTCGTATTGACACGAAAGAAAGTAGTTTTTGCTTTCGATGTGTATCCGCTGCCATCAGGGTAATATCCAGTGCACAGCTCGTCATGACGGGCACTTTCTCTTGCAAAAGTTCATTACCTAGGCTAGACGATCGAAATCACGACTTCTGATCGTTTGCTTATGTTCACATTTCGCTGAAAGCCAACGCCTTCTGAATGTAATCTCTGTCTCGTACAATCACATTTACGAATTCAGCTATTATTATTATTACTACTCCTTTTTCGTTTTACTCCATAAGTCACTATGGGCTGCGACAACAAAACTTTCTTCACTTTCTGAAGTTATTTCCTCCTTC
Source organism: Magicicada septendecula (assembly GCA_034769895.1). Lineage (NCBI taxonomy): Eukaryota > Metazoa > Arthropoda > Insecta > Hemiptera > Cicadidae > Magicicada > Magicicada septendecula. The sequence continues at coordinate 506,234,137 of CM068369.1, read as the reverse complement.
GCCAGTTTTTCTTCTTTCTCCGGTTCACTGTCGCTCGTTCTTCTTCCAATAACATCCTGTTGGTTCTCCTTAGATTCTCTTCGGATAGATTCTTTACTCCGCAGTTTTCTTTCTAAACACTTCACTATTTTTCTATATCTTCTTTCCTAATTCCACAGTTTTCTTGACCATGACAGATTACTTTTACCCACAGCACTTCTATTTTTCCGTTCTCCTGAAATGTGAGGATCTTGTTTGCTATACTTTCTGGCTCCATTCTTCTTAGGTGTCCACAGAATCCCATTCGTATTTTCTTTATCGTGGTCGAGATTTTCTGAAGCGTTTCATACAACTGTTAGTTTGGTCTCAATAAAACCTAAACTCATTTTCTGTACTTTTCTGGTTCCCAGGATTTTCCTTAAAAATTTCCTACTTTCTTTTCTACGTTCGTGATACCTGTTCTATAGGTACTGTCTCTACCGCATATAAGCCTTCCGCTTTGACAGTCGTACTGTAGTGTCTGATTTGGTCTGACAGGACAGTGATTTGAATTTATAAGTTTTCTGGCACAGCTTCTCCATCTTTTTCGTTCTTTCTCATCTTTTTGGTGTTCGGGGTCAGAATCTCACCTGAGTAACTTTAACTTTTGAGCTCTTCTGATATCACCTTACTTGGTCCTCGTTGCCCAGGCTAGATCTTAAGTGCTCGTGTTCAAGTCCTCTGCCTTTTCTAAAGATATTTCTAAACCTGCCTTTGCTGCTGTTTCTCTCAGGACTTCTCTTCGGTTGCATCTCTAAATTCTTGACGAACAACACTATGCATCATCTGTGAAGTAAAGACGTTCAGATATTTACTTTAATGGAATTGATTTCAGGATACCATCACATGTTTTTCAGCTACTTTAAAAGATAGTAATGTTGTTTAGTCTTAATTTGTTTTTTCTTTCGTATGAAGCGGACTCGACCGGTATGTCCCCCCCCCCCCCATCAAGGCCAAATTCGAGACACGCCACTGTCAATAAGAATACCAAAGTTTGGGCCGCACATATATCTAAATCGTGAAACCGGAATTTGGATCATCCATCGGTGTTAACAGATTATCAACAATAGTAGTGGCAGATTACGCAACACAGTAATTTAATAAAAGTAAAAATTTTCTGTAAATCGAAAACCGGATGCGGCGAGTGGGCGGAAACTAGGAGGAAGGATGTGTTGCGAGACGGGTAGAGATAAAATGAAAAATATAGACAATGAATCAGATTACTCAGTGAGTGATTGTTATGGATTAGCGTGTAGAAGGGAGACGAGAACACCCCCGGGTCTATTGAATTTCCGACTGGACGTGGGTGTGTGACAAGTTACACGTATTGAAAAGAGAAAGCTTATTTATATACAACTTTGCTTCTTGCATATATTATATACATTTTATATTTTTCTTTATGATTTGTATTCCCGCTACGCTAGCAATTTGTTATTAGGGCTCGCGTCAATATGATCTAAAAATATGGAAATACGCGTGCATTTATGCCCTAAGGACTAACAAAATATGCCATCCTGAAATAAATATAAAATAAAACTGGACAGAAAGTTATAAATAATTCTGACTTTCTGATTTTTAATAAACAGACGGTGTAGGGCTATTTTTGTTTTCTATTTGTATCTACCATCTGATAATACTAGTCTTCTTTTTCTCATTGTTTCTATTATATTTTCTATACATTTTGTTATATTTCATAATTACTTATTAATTTCCAACCTTCTGACTTTTTGGTGGGCCTAATATTTTCCTAATAATTCGTCTTTCCAATATGTCTAGTTTGTCTAAATTATCATTCAATGCTAGACACTGACTTACATATAAGCATTCTGGCCTCACTACTGTACTGTAATGCCTTATTTTCGCATTTTTAGAATTTCACATGCCAATTTCAATTCTTTATTCCTTGTTCTTTTCTTTTTCCCCAGTATTCCTTCATCTTTTCACTATGTCTCTTCTTCCTGTCCGCTTTGAACCTGCGTTTTTCTCTCTACCCTCCTACCCTGGACTCCTTCCATTTTTAACACTTTTGCCCGCAAAACGTCTCTTTCAATTGCTTCTTCTGCGTTTATATCATTTTTTCTAAATCCTTTTTGACTTCTTTAACCCAACTTGATATTGACTTCTTTCCCCACAGATATTTGAAGATCTGTTTTGTTAACCTATTGTCGTCCATTCTATATAAATGTCCAAAAAATACTAGTCTTCTTTTTCTCACTGTTTCTGATATATTTTCTATACTCTGATATATTTTATCATTACTTCTTAATTTTCAACCTTCTGAAGTTTTTCGTGGGCCTAATATTTTCCTAATAATTCGTCTTTCCAATATTTCTAATTCGATGCTAGACATCCACTTGCATATAGGCATTCTGGCTTCGCTACTGTACTGTAATGCCTTATTTTCGCATTTTCAGATATGCACTTTTTATTGTAAATATCTTTAGTTATACCACGTGCTCTTTCAATTTTATGAGTCCTTTCTTCTATAACAAATTTTAATAAACCATTCTCTTAAATTATTTTCCCTAGAAACTTAAATAGGTGTAAGGCTATTATTGTTATTATTTTTTTAACAAAACGTTACAGGTACACCTAAACGTTTTCACATGAAATTAGTAATATAGATTTATATTGAATGGTGACATAAAGTTTCACGTTTTCAAATCTTGAAACTGCCTGACAATAGATCCGGAAACTAACTCGTTTCTATATTTCATAGTATAATGTAAACGAAGTTGAAAAGTTTTAAATCTTTTCCATGCAGTTAATTAGTTTCATTCTTCTTCTCATTCCAAGCATTAGGTTTTGGATCCGTTGCGCCCCCCCCCCCCTGGCTGTGGTAAAACTCCAGTTCCACCACCCCCCACTTTTTATATATAGCCTACTGGTAACTCTTTATATATAATGTATACAACATGGTATGTTGCAACATTTACTTTCAGATTTTTTTTAATCGGCCGTCTAAGGACCACATGCCAATTTCAATTCTTTATTCCTTGTTCTTTCCTTTTCTCCAATATTCCTTCATCTTTTCACTGTGTCTCTTCTTCCTATCTTCAGCACACTTTGAACCTGCGTTTCTCTCTTTCCTACCCTGGACTCCTTCCATTTTTAACAATTTTGCCCGAAATACTTCTCTTTCAATTGCTTCTTCTGTGTGTATATTATTTTTTTTCTAATTCCTTTTGGACTTCTTTAATCCAACTTGATGTTGACTTCTTCCCCCACAGATTTTTGAATATCTCCTTTGTTAACCTATTGTCATTCATTACTTTCAGTTTTATTTATTTAACGATTTATTATAGCCTATAATTCTAATGATGACAGCACACTATTAAAAAGTCGAAACGTTGATGTAAATAAAAACAATATTCTTGTGTCAAAATATAAAATATCATTATTTATATAAACATATAATTTAATATTAATTAAAGTTATAATAAAAATAAATATATAACAACGTATTCAAATAGCTTATATAAAATTAAAATAATAATAATAATCTTCCCAAATTTAGATAATAATAGAACTTTAGTAAAACATCTTTCACTCCGTCCTAACGATGGATATTTTGTGTGTCTGTGTGTGTGTGCATGCGCGCACTTCAGATGAGCACTTTAAATTAAGGACTAAATTTAAACCTATGCTGTTCAAATTCAAGGAAAAACCTTACAAATATTAATAATTTGTAGTTCAGATTAAAAAAAAATAATACAACTTTGTATCAAACGGGGCCCAATTTATACAGTTGTTACGCGATAATTTTATTTAGAAAGTTAGGGTTAGGTGTAAATGTCCCAAGATATTTTCAGAAGAAAGTATCTGTCTTGAAGATGTTTAATATAAAGTTATATTTTTAAACCACGGATTTGAAGGTTCCCTTTCTTTGAGGCCTAGAGTTTCCTCTGCACCACTGGCAAGTGTTGAAGAGATTTCCTGTAGTACAGAGTTGCTACAGACCTTAAAAACGAAGCCTACACAACAATGATACAGAGGCACACGAGAAGAAGTGCAGAGGAGTACAGGAAGTGGAGGAGAGCGGAGAAGCGGGTGCATTGGCAGAAGAAGCGCCATTGGAAGAGTCAACAGCTGGTAGAGATCCAAGATCTTAAGGATGCAAATGTAATCAGAAAATTCTACAATAAGGTAAACCAAGGTAGGAAACCCTTTAAGCCCAGGACAACAGCTTGTCGTGACACTGACGGCACCCTACTTACAGAAAAGGGGACGATCCTCGAAAGGTGGCGCAAACACTTTGAAGCTCTTCTTTCTAAGAATGACGAGGTGGACAACTATGTACCACCTGTGCTAGAGGAACATGGACACATCGAGCCTCCGGATGAAGATGATGTGATAGCTGGAATAGAAAGCCTTAAAAACAACAAAGCTCCCGGTTCTGATGATCTTCCTGCGGAGCTTCTCAAAAACGGTGGCCCAGAGCTGATTAAAACCCTTCAAAACACCTTGTCATTGATATATGGATAGAAGAGAAACTGCCAATAGCCTGACAGAAGACAGTTATATGTCAGGTTTTTAAAAAGGGAGATCAACTAGACTGTAACAAAATTACAGAGGCATTTTCCTTCTCCCTGTGGCGTATAAAATAATGTCCCATATAGTGTACCAAAACTGCTTCCACGTGCTGATCAGGTGACTGGTCGATATCAGTGCGGATTTAGAAGAGGAAAATCGACAATAGACCAGGTTTTCACATTCCGACAAATTCTGGAGAAAGGTAGGGAACATAAGCTACAAACCCATCACCTCTTCATAGATTTCAGAAATGGATACGACAGCATTGACAGAAAAGAACTTTATACTGTTCTTGAAGAACTGGGCATACCAAAGAAATTAACAAGATTGTGTAGGATGACAATGTTGACAGTGAAGGGCATGGTGAGGATTCAGAATGACTTATCAGGAGAGTTTGACTATGGAAAGGGAGTCCTCCAGGGCGATGCTCTTGCTTGCCTCCTTTTCATTCTTGCCTTAGAAAAAGCTATGAGAGGTGCTGGAATAGATTCCTTCGGGACTGCATTCAACAGGTTGGTGCAGGTCCTAGGATACGCCGATGACCTTGATATAATCGGGAGGTCCCTTCGAGCAGTCACTGAAGCCTGTCTTGCTCCTGAAGGTCCCGCAAGGAGGCTGGGTCTCATTAAATGAAAGCAAGACAAAATACATGGCCACAGGACAGGAGGCTAAGAGAAGGAGAGCACGTCCAAATTGGCATCTATTCCTTCGAAAAAGTCAACAACTTTGTTTATTTAGGATGCCAAGTTAACTCCGATGGGGAAACAACAGAAGAAATAAAGCATAAAATCACCTCAGCTAATGGGTGCTTCTTTCGTCTCAGACCCCTGTTCCAGAGCAGAATAATTGCCAGGAGCATCAATCTGTTTTTGTATAAAACACTGATCCGTCCAGTTCTCACCTATGGTTCTGAGACCTGGACCATTTCTAGAAAATCTGAGTCAAGTCTGCTGGTTCATGAACGCAAAATTCTCCGCAGTATATTTGGTCCAATATGTGTAGGAGGTGAATGGAGGAAAAGAACCAACAAAGAATTGAACCAGATATTGTGAAAATTATAAAACTTGGTAGACTCAGGTGGGCTGGACACGTAATCAGAATGGGGGAGAATGAAATACCAAGAAAGGCACTCACAGAACAGATATGTGGCACCAGGAGAGTTGGTAGACCCAAACTACGTTGGGAAGACGGTGTGAACTACGATGCGCGCCATATCCTTGGGACCCGGAACTGGAAAGCAACTGCACTTGACCGGGACAACTGGCGGAGGCTGTTAAAGGGGGCCTTGACTCAGTAATGGGTTGTTGCCCCGCTGAAGAAGATTATATTTTTAAATGTCCTCTGTAAGTGTGTGTATTTGTGTGCTGCGTTATGTTCCGATGGATGGCGAAAAATGGTTGTGATTGGAGATTGTAAGGCTATTTAAAATTAATATTTGCACAACAATAATTATAATTATAATTACTATATTGTAATAATTATATTCTGATAATTATAATAAATATACGACATCGAACATCGATAACGGTTTTGCTATTTACGTTGTAAAGCAAAAATTAAAAAAATTACAGTAATTAATTATTTGTCATGTGCTATATATATCTTCGTGTGTCATATTTCTTTAATTTCCAGTGACGAGTGATCCACAATTGTGATAAAAAATGACATTTTGGTGTCATTGTTTATATGGGAATTTGTAGGGAATTTTTGTTGCTGCGTGGGGAAATTTCACTTCACACAGCTTCCCTCTGTGAAAGCAGTTCTGTCTAAATATTATTCAGTTCAACTGTAGAATCGCGATGCGAAGGTGGCGTGTTCGTTTGTTTTGGTGTGTTGTGTGTTAATTTACATTTTGTTGTGTTTGGATTATTTACAAAGATAATTTTTAACTGGTTATAAGTGTTTTACGGTGTTGCAGAGGTAACACATTTTCGCGTGTTCCGTGCAAAGGTAAGCCTAATATTAAAACTGAATTATTTTATAGACTTAAGTTAATAAATTTTGTGATTGAAAATAATAACCTAAAAATTTATATAACTAAATACGGTGGTGCAGTTGTAGTTTTTTGTAAATAGTGAATTAAGTGCAGTGTGTTTGTAGCGAGTATTACGTTGTAAGCGTTTGCAGGACGTAGTAAAGAACAAGTTCATTCCAGCTGATTTAATAAGATTGATCTCAATTGGTGGGATGCCGAGATTCATAGTCATCACCCCTCAGATGGGATTATAACGTTGTTGTTTTTAATGTTGAAGTAGTGCTTTGAAAGTTTTAATTGAACTTAAATTTGATGTTGAGCTTATATATTGAGCTTTAATTTCATGTCAAAGGAAACAAACATACGTTTGAATAATTATAGAAAAATTAGTTACTAGTGCATTTATACTTTTCTTAATAAAAAAATAATAATAAGTAAAACATACCGGCTGTTCCAAAATACAATCAGGTGTGACGTGTTTTCTTATTTATTAATTTTTTGGAAAGTTTTGACCAAAAGTGATGAATTATTATCAGTTTATGAAAAGTCTATAAATATTATGCATAAAATATCCACTTCGTTTACAATTGTTCAATAATCTAGAGTAGGTTTACTTGCAGTATGTCTTTATTACGTGGATGTAGATGAATGCTTTTTTAAAACTGTAAACAATGTGTCCTCTGAATCGGTGTACAGGCAAGCGTTGTATTTGGCTAATTAATTGTTTAATGTTTACTTATTCTATGTTTTGAATAATAAGGGATTATAAACACGTACGTAGTTTATCATATCTAGTTATAAAAAAGATACTTTCCCATGAAATTGAGTGAAAAATTATGGTTAATTTCTTGAAAATTACTAAACGCTCTGTAATGACGCCAAGGTGTCCTTACAAGTTTTTCCTTTACTTTTGATGACCAAAACACATTTTCAAAAAGAAATGTTTTAATTTTTTTATAATACGAATATCGTTCATCGTAGCTTCAGTTACCTTAAATTTAGCGTAGTTTAAGTAAATTTTATATTGTGAAGAACGTATTTGAAACAAGTGTATAATACATGTAGGCCTACTATGGTAAACTTGTCTTGTATTAAATACGTTAAAATATTGGTAATTTACCGCGAACCCAAGTAAATGCACCTTGCACACTTAGTACAGTCACAAGCCGAAAAAAAATAGAAATTGTAAATTAAGTGGCTTCTACGAGATTTTTTGCATAGGGCTAGATAAAAAGGTAAGAAAGAATTTTAAAAAAGTTTACAAAAATTCAGTCGCGGGTTTTCGAAAAAAGGGAGGGGGAAGGTACAAAAAATTCATTTTTCGTGATTATCTTAAAAAATATTAAATTTATGAGAAACTACAAAATACCAAAAAGAAAGAGAATAAAATTATGCATAAAAAAGGTTAAGATTTTTTTGTCAGGGCGATACTTTTAGTAGAAAAATTAATTCAAAATTGGCCAAATTTTTCACAAGGTGGATTATCACATAAAATACATGTTTATGTAATAGACATGCAATTTTTTCAGGAATATAAGTTTAAAAACTCATTGTTATTCCTCAGGCTTTCACGGCCGGTGTCAGATGAATTGTTCATGATATCCGGGCTGTTTGGCCGTGGTCCATGGTTTATAACAAAACCAAACGTATCGGCAGCTCCACTGGCTGCCATCATCAGTGGTATAAAAATCCTGCACGCCGGGTGTTTACGTACAGCCTATACCACAGTACTGTGGGCCTGAAACGTTTGGTTTTGTTATAAACCATGGACCACGGCCAAACAGCCCGGATATCATGAACAATTCATCATTGTTATTCATTTATGTATATATTATTATGTATAATTTTTACTTATTTATTACGCATTATAATAAAAATGTTAGGCCTATTAAAAAATGCACTTTATTAATATATTCAAAAATAGTTTTTCTTCCAATCATTGAAGATTTTGACAATAAATTTTAAAACACAGATAAAACAGAAGAATTTATAGTTAATAATAATTGCATAACATTAAATAAAGATCCCACAAACAAATATCAAACACAAATAACAAATATACAAAAAAATAGTACCCAAATCATAAATCCTAAAGACTCCTTAGTAGTATGGAAAGTGTATGGAAAATGTTCGGAAACAAATAAATTTAGATCTAGTATGTAATGAAAAAAAATTATTGAAACTCATATCAAAACCAACTTTCAAAGACAGAATTATTTACGATGAATCACTTTGTGCAGTATTATCAAATAAAACATCCGTTTATCTAAACAAACCCATTTATGTAGGTTTCTCTGTTTTAGAATTAAGTAAGACTCTAATGTATGATTTTCACTATAACGTAATGAAAAAGAAATATGGAAACAATATTTCCCTTTTATATACAGATACAGATAGCTTGTTTTACGAAATAATTACAAATGATTTTTACAGAGATATGTTGGATCCTGATTTAAAAACGTATTTTGATACTAGTGAATTTTCATCAGATCATATGTGCTACTCATTAACAAATAAAAAAGTTTTAGGTAAATTTAAAGACGAATGTAAAAGTATTCCAATCAAAGAATTTATTGGTTTACGTTCAAAATTATATACTTTTACAACGAACGAAAACAAAATCACAAAAAAAGCAAAAGGTATAAAAAAATGCGTAATTAAAAAAAACATTGAATTTAGTGATTTTAAAAAATGTCTTTTTAATTCATTATCAGATGAACAAAAACATAGAATGATGACAATATTTAGATCGAAAAGTCACATCGTTAAAACTGTAACTATTAATAAATTTGCATTGAGTAACACAGATGATAAAAGAGTAATATGTGAAAACGGTATAAATACATTGCCGTATGGTCATTACTCCTTACAATAATGAACAATGGTCTCCGTTAATTTTCAACATCTTTCGCTAGTTTAAATTATCCGAATAAAATGATCTATGACATATTTTATCAGTAATGTATGAATTTACCTATATGACATTTTATGTATACATTTTTAATACAATTATATAATCAGTAATGTATGAGTTTACCTATATCAATCTTTTGCTATCATTATGTAAACTGTTTGACAAAATTATGTAAACTGTTTTGTTTATCCAAATAAAATGATTTATGACATTTTATGTGTGTATGTATTTTAATACCTGAACAAAAAAATGATATTACAAGATTCAAACAATTTCTTACACAAAAAATGCTCATTAAAACGCATACTGAATACGTGATTGTATTAATTGCAATGAAACTGATAATAAATTGATCTTTTGATCTCCTACTTACAACACGTACTGATGATAATGCATTTTCTGTGTATATAAACCGATTAAAAATTGTGGTTCAGCATCCAGAAACATACCAGCTACTACAATGAATTATAATCACTCTGAATTTTTTAAACGTTTGAGGACGTATTATAACGTTGAGAGAGTTGGATCAAAAAAATATTTTCATAGAATATACCCAAACAGCAATCAAAACCCTCACAAACTGGCAGGCGCTGGATTTGTCTATCAGGGTGATGGAGACACCGTTCGGTGTCTGACATGTCGAGTAAGATTTATGGAGTGGTCAGCGGAGGATTGTCCTGTAGCGTTACATACGAAGGTAATGCCACAATGTCAGTTTGTGGCAACACAGCTTGCCTGCGATCATCATCATTAAGGTATTTTTTATTTTTTTTTTATAATTTTTACTGTTTAAAAAAATATGTTTTTCTTACTCAATATACAAATTTTATAAGTCTTTCCTATATCATTCTTAATATAGGTGATTATATTGGTTTCACAAAATATGTAATTTAGTTACTTGTAAAATAACTTATTATAATATGTTCTACGCAAGAACATATACAGTAATTATTCGTTACCTGTAAAATAAGTGAGTTCTTCATATGTCACTTTTACATTTCTCTATTCCAAAAATTTTGTCTTATAAGTCTTTCCTATATCATTTTTTTAATATGTAATTATTAAAATATATAATGTATTCTATACGTTTGTCTATTACTTTTTTTTATCTTAGTTAATAGGGTTCAATTTTTAGTTCTTAAAAAATTTAATTTATCTTTTGTTTAATTAAAAAAAAAAATACGACTCTTTTTTTCAAGGGATTCTTGGTACGTTTAGTTAACAAATTATTATTTTTGTTTGTTATAGATTGGGAGGACTGACTTCCAACCGCTACCAAAAAAAAAAGTAATATATGTAAATAAAGGTTTTTGATGTAAAATAAAGGTTTTTTAAAATATTTTCATTTTTGATTTATTAATTACTAAAATCATATATACAAAAACATACATATACTATGATTTTTTATACACAAAAAAAATGCTCATATACTATAGATCATGTTTTTCATTCGTTCTCGTAAGTCATTTAAATCGATCATCGAGAAACTTGATGATATCACCACAATGTATAGACACATAACAACAAACACAAGTATCCGGTCCATCCACAGTAGATTCATGTGCCCATGGGCATTCAAGAAAATGTGTAAACGTCTCACCGCTTTGTTCTCTACGTTCCGGTGTAATCTCTTTCAGTCCGTCTGAATTATAAAATTCCAACACCTTACGACACTTTTGAAGTACCAACAATGTATCTCGCATAAATTCAATCTCTGCTTTAGTTTTATTCATAATGAATCTTTCAAACATAGGATGAGATAAGACATCTTGCAATGTTAAATTCTTCATTTTTACTGAACTATCAAAGTTCATGTTCACGTTGACATATCGTATGGAGGAACGTTGTACCACGTACAACAATTCATTTTCGACTCCTATACAACATACGATTTCATCACTAGGTGTCACTAAAGACGACGCTATCTGCACTGTGAAAGGAAAAAAAACAGTTTACATGTCAACGAACTCTGAATATTATTGTTTACATTTTTAAAATGTGTAACGTTTATGTATCAACACTGTGAAAGGAAAAACAGTTTACGACGTGTCAACGAACTCTGAATACTAGGTGTCACTAAAGACGATGCTATCTACACTGTGAAAGGAAAAAAACAGTTTACATGTCAACGAACTCTGAATATTATTGTTTACATTTTTAAAATGTGTAACGTTTATGTATCAACACTGTGAAAGGAAAACAGTTTACGACGTGTCAACGAACTCTGAATGTTTATGTTTACGTTTGTGCAACGCTGACGTATATGTTTACATTTTTACTAGGTCAGTGTGTTGTCGAGGTCATGTTTACGACGTTATCACTAAAACGTTTATTTACGTATCAACACTGTGAAAGGAAAACAGTTTACGACGTGTCAACGAACTCTGAATGTTTACGTTTACATTTTTACTAGGTCAGTGTGCGTAAAAACGTTTGTTTGTTTACGTTTTTGCAACGCTGACGTGTATGTTTACATTTTTACTAGGTCAGCGTGTTGTCGAGGTCATGTTTACGACGTTATCACTAGACAGTTTGTTTATGTTTACGTTTTTTACTAGGTCAGTGTGTTACGGTCTAGTGACCTCGAGGTCGTGTTTACATTGATTAGAAAAGGTCAACGGGGTTATCTGCTGATTAATTCGAGGTCAATTGGTGTTATCAGCGATAAGGCGGGGTTAATTGGATTTTAATTGGGGTCATCGCTGATAAGGCGGGGTCATCACTGATAAGGTGACCTCTTGACATGACCTCTGACCTTGTCCTAGACCTCTGACCTGTCCCAGAAAGAACATTTATATACTACTCTCCTTTAAATATAAAATGGATAATCCTTGTGCACCAAAATTAAATTCTTTAATAAAATTACACAAAATCAATAAACCTATAATACCTTTAATAAACGCTAGAACCGCACCAAATTATAAAATATCAAAATTACTAACACAAATCTTAAAACATAAAATTGAACTTCCAGCAAAATACAGTATAAAAATATCGGTATGGAGAACCATACATGACTTCCATGTTCTAAGATTTATATTTAAAATACTTTTCGAAATGAACTATTTCCATAGAAACTACTTCTTTCTTTAGCCTTAACCACAGTACTGTGATCACTGACGTATACCACCTCATGATAGTGCACTCAATTTTCACTGATGATGGCAGTCGATAGCACTGCCGAAACGTCTGGTTTTGTAGAAAACATTGGATCAAGCCCAAACAGCCCAGGAAGGAATTTTAACAACAAACTACTTCTTTGTTGCCGATAACGTAGTACAGATGACATATAAATAAAAATTAGCTCCACCCCCTTCAACTATCATTTTCATTTATAGAAAATTACCCCCACCCCGTTCAACTAGCCTCTTCATTTATAGATATTTCATCTACGTTTCTACAGTGGATTATTATGATCTTCTTATCAGGATACTTTACTAATCAAAATTAAGTACTTTACTCTTGCTAAAACATAAAATGTTGCAAGTAAACTATCCTTTCCCCGTAACCGATCTTCACCAAAATCAAAAGGCCTCGAGTTTTCTACAATTCAGGAACGTACACAAAAAAATATTTAATTCTGTTTGAATGTGCGGCAGTTATCGTTCGGCATAGAAAATATCGGTATGGAGAACCATACATGACTTCCATGTTCTAAGATTTATATTTAAAATCATATTCGAAATGAAATATTTCCATAGAAACTACTTCTTTCTACTTATTGCTTCAGCCTTAACCACAGTACTGTGGTCACTAACGTATACCACCTCCCGTTTTCGCACTCGATTTTCACTGATGATGGCAGTTGATGGACTGCCGGAAAGTCTGGTTTTGCAGGAAACATTGGACTACGGCTAAACAGCCCGGGAAGGAATTTTAACAAAGAACTACTTCTTTGTTGCCGATAATGTTGTACACATAAAAAATTCTCCCCTCCCCCTTCAACTATAATTTTCATTAATAGAAAATTACCCCCACCCCGTTCACCTAACCTCTTCATTTATAGATAGTTCATCTACGATTCTACAGTGGATTATTATGTGCTTCTTATCAGGATACTTTATTTATCAAAATTAAGTACTTTACTCTTGTTAAAACATAAAACGTTGCAGGTAAACAACCCCTTTCTCTTAACCGATCTTCACCAAAATCAACAGACCTTCAGTCCTCTACAATTCAGGTATGCATGCAAAAAAATATTTGATTCTGTGTGAATGTGCGGCAGTTATCGTTCGTCATGAAAACATTTCTCTTGTTACAACATAAAATGTTGGAGGTAAACTACTCCTTTCCCTTAACCGATCTTCACCAGAATCAACAGGCCTTGAGTTCTCTTCAAATCAGGAATGTATGCAAAAAATTATTTGATTCCTTTTGAATTTACGGTAGTTATCTTTCGTCATAAAAAAAATTACCCTTGTTAAAACATAAAATGTTGCTGGTAAGCTACCCCTTTACCTTAACCGATCTTCAACAAAATCAACAGACCTTGAGTTCTCTATAATTCAAAAAGGTATGCAAAAGAGTAGTTGATTCTGTTTGAATTTACGGCAGTTATCGTTCGTCATAGAAAAAATTACCCTTGTTAAAACATAAAATGTTGCAGGTAAACTACCCTATTCCCTTAACCGATCTTCACCAAAACCAACACGTCTTGAGAACTCTACAATTCAGCTCTGTATGCAAAACATTATTTGATTCTGTTTGAGTTTGCGGCTATTATCGTTTGCATAAAAAAATTACCCTTGATAAAAAAGCGTTACAGGTAAACTACCCCTTTCCCTTAACCGATCTTCACCAAAAACAATAGGTCTTGTGTACTCTACAAATCAGGGCTGTATGCAAAAAATTATTTGATTCTGTTTGAATTTGCGGCTGTTATCGTTTGCCATAGATAAAAATTACCCTTGATTTAAAAAAACCGTTCCAGGTAAACTACCCCTTTCCCTTAACCGATCTTCACCAAAAACAATAGATCTTGAGTACTCTACAAATAAGGGCTGTTTGCAAATATTTTTTTGATTCTGTTTGAATTTGCGGCTGTTATCGTTTGCCATAGAAAAAAAATCTACAAGTAGACAGACACTTTTCGAAAAATGACTTTTTTCCATGTTTTGAGTGTAGTACAATCAGAATCTGCAATAATCTCGAACACGATTTTTTTTGCCATCACCATACTTCCATTTCCTTAAGGAACATGGAAGTAAAAATTACCGTTGTTAAAACATAAAGTGTTGCTGGTAAACTTTCCCTTAACCGATCTTCACCAAAATGAACAGACCATGAGTACTTAACAATTCAGGAACGTATGCAAAAAAATATTTGATTCTGTTTGAATGTGCGGCAGTTATCATTCGTCATAAGAAAAATTACCCTTGTTAAAACATAAAATGTTGCAGGTAAACTATCCCTTTCCCTTAACCGATCTTCACCAAAACAAATAGGTCTTGAGTACTCTACAATTGAGGGCTGTATGCAAAAAATTATTTGATTCTGTTTGAATTTGCGGCTCTTATCGTTTGCCATAGAAAAAATGTACACACAGACATAGACAGACAGACAGACACACACAGAGACACTTTTCGAAAAATTACTTTTTCATGTTTTGATGGTAGTACAATCAGAAGCATTTCCTTATGGAACATGGAAGTAAAATAGTATCGAACTCACGGAACATTCAATATCGTACTGCGTTAATTCAATATCTGTATGGCGCATATACCAGCTGTCCTCGCTCCCCCTAAAATTCTTCAACTTTCAGGGTCTGTTCTTGTTATTGCATGTATTGTTATCCATGCACGGATATAAATTCTCACTATGTAGAAGAGAAACCTCAAATATTGTAGTTTTAGATACAATAGTTGCATATTAATATTTTTTTTAGTTTTTAACTATTAATATTAATACGCGCAATGGACATATTTTTACATTTATTAATAAAAGTTACATTTATTTAAATTTAACTAAATGTTAACAATTCTTTACACCGCAGTCTTATAGAAGACACTTTGACCAATACGTGTTCATAATTTTGTTACAAAATATTTATTTTGAAAATTTCTGTAGAAATTTTAAGTTAAGAAAATGATGTATACTTGCGAACTCAAAAAAAAAATAAATTTTAAAACTCGCTCATTTTATGCCATTAAATCAATACTAAATTTTATTATTTTTTTCAAAGACCTATATATGTAAAGTTCATATTGTGAAGTTTTTTTTAATGTAAATATATTTGTAATAAATTGTTAATATGTTTATGCGTTAGTTGAAAAAATAAAAAACAAAAAAATTATTACTTTATTTTAAGTATTTATTAATACTTTAATTATTTTCTTTTCATTTTATGTAAAAGTACAAACATTTAGTTTTAAAATGCTTTTTGATTTTTGTCTCTACGACTATTATAACGGATTTTATTAAAATTTGTATGTTGCAATGTCAGAAAAAATTAGCCTTCCCGCTCATCGGAGTGGACTCCGACAATCAATTTTTTTCTAATATTTCAATTCCATTTTTCTCACAAAGTATTGGCCTGACAAAAAACATGATAAATAGCTTTCTTGTAGAGAATTTAATGCTCTTTAATTTTTGTAATTTGTCTTTTTTCGTAATTTTTTTATTTTTTAATATAATCACGAAAAATGAATTTTTTGTACCTTCTCCCTCCCTTTTTTCGAAAACCCGCGACTGAATTTTTGTAAACATTATAAAAATTGTTTCTCACCCTTTTATCTAGCCTTATGCAAAAAATCTCGTAGAAGCCACTTAATTTGAAATTTTTTCCTTCAGTGACTGTACTAACTGTTATCATTAGTGTTTTAGTTTTATCAGGTCAGTTTTTGGCAAATAAATTTGGGCCACCGTTATTGCAGTATTGTAATGTCGCAAACGGATCATCCATTACATTACGTAATTCTAAATGATAGGTAATGGTTTTACGTATACTTAGGTAAATCAACGTATTAAAGACGTTAAAATACGTAAAATCTGATTTTTAGTGTTTAAGAGTTTAATCGGAAAACGCATTAACAGAAAACATAATAGAGTTTAAACAAGACAGCCGGTATGGAGCAGCTATTTTTCCTGACATTCGTTTAATACGTTCTTGCATTTTTTTAAACGATAATTTCATCGTGGCTAAAAGGCAAACAGATAGATGTCAACCTTTGTGATTGTAATGTCAAAATACAACTGTGTCTGTTTTTGTGAGCCATCTTCAAGTTCCGTGAACTTTACTATTAATATCGGTAGGTATATCCAGTGCAGATGAATTGTTCTCAACTGTTGTCGATTTCATAAACCTTTAATGGGTCGCAAATAGTGAAGATAACCGAAAGTAATGCTAAATATTGAAAATATTTAGGGCTAAATGAAACAAATAATAATTGCAGTCGGTATGTTGTTAACATTTTATATAACTCAGTGTATGAAGGTGTGGGTAATTTGTTAAAATAACGATTTCCTTTATTATTAAATCTGTATCATCATCTTCACATCACGGCATAGGCAAGGTGCTGCCTGTTCCGCCTTCAAAGATCTTCCAGCCATCTCTTCCTGGGTCTACCCGCATACCTTGTGTCCTATAGGTTTATGTTTCCAGACTTGTTTGGCCAGTCTTGAATCTGTCATTCTTTCTAAGCGTTCTTTCCACCGTTACTTATAATCTTTTTGTCTTTCATTCAAGTTAAGGACTTGTAATTCTTCTTTTATGGGTCTCATTCTTTGTACGGTTACACATTTTAACTCATCTCAAGAACGCCATTTCTGAGGCCTGTATTTTAATTTCTTGTTCCTTGGTTGTCCGTAATTCATATCCATCGGACAGTACAGGGACTGCCATATCTTTGTAGAACTTTAATTTTGTATCTCGACGTACCTTGTTTCTGAAAATACGGTTGACTGTGCCACAGATTTTCTGGAACTTGGCTGACTTAACATCAGTATCATAATTCTTATCATAGCCTATATCATTTCCCAAATAATTAAATTGGCTCACCTTATCTACAATTTGATAATTAATCATTACTTTTGTTCTTATTTATTTCTTGTGTCTTGAAATGCCATTACTTTTGTTTTTGTTGTAGTGATTCCATTGTTTGCAAATCCGATGAAACTTAAAACAAATTTTTGTAAATCAGATTCCGAATCTTGGATTACAATCAAGTCGCCAGCAAACAACACTACATTCAAATATGTGTCTCGTGATATCGGAATCGTTATTCCTACATTAATAACCTATGTTTTTCTCACATTAATAAAAGATTTATTTACACAAAAATGGTATTAGTCCTGTATTGAATGAAACATTACATTAATAAATACATTTGAATAGTTCTTCCCATTTTTTCGAAGCGCCACAACCTTGGCGGGACCTCAGCAAGTGTTCCTTCACGATTGGACTCCGATCGCTTCTTCTTACCGTCAAACGTCTCCAATTCCTGACTCCCATCCTTCCAAAATCAGCTTGCTCTTACTACAGCCGTCATATTCCTACCGGACTCATTCCTCTCATCTTTGGCGGCCTGTGTCGATCCGTTCTCACAGCGTGCCCAAACTGCTCGATTCTCAAATGAAGCTTATCATGTCTTCTCTTTTTATAATAGCTTCTGTCTCATAGTTATTCATCATTTCCGATTTCTTATTATTTTGTAGAACCATAATTTTTTTTTGTATCGGCCATCTAAGGACCATACGCCAATTTCAATTCTTTATTCTTTGTTCTTTTCATTTTCTCCAATATTTTTTCATCTTTTCACTGTGTCTCTTCTTCCTGTCTTCAGTCCACTTGGAACCTGGGGTTTTCTCTCTCCTACCCTGGACTCCGTCCATTCCAGTTTTAACACTTTTGGCCGAAAAACTTCTCTTTCAATTGCTTCTTCTGCGTTTACATTATTTTTTTCTAAATCCTTTTGGACTTCTTTAATCCAACTTGATGTTGACTTCTTCCCCCACAGATATTTGAAGATCTGCTTTGTTAACCTATTGTCCTCCATTCTATATAAATGTCCAAAAAATAATAGTCTTCTTTTTCTCATTGTTTCTATTATATTTTCTATACTCTAACATATTTCATAATTACTTCTTAATTTCCAACCTTCTGAAGTTTTTCGTGGGCCTAATATTTTCCTAATAATTCGTCTTTTCAATATTTCTAATTCGATGCTATACATCCACTTGCATATATGCATTCTGGCTTTGCTACTGTACTGTAATGTCTTATTTTCGCATTTTTTGATATGCACTTTTTATTGTAAATATCTTTAGTTATACCATATTATGCTCTTTCCATTTTATGAATCCTTTCTTCTGTAGCAGATTTTTCTATAGCATAAATTTTCTTTATTTTATTGTTCGTTCAAACACTTTTAAAGAGAATTATTTGGTGCTGTGAGAATCCAAGCTTCTGACCCGTATATTACCGCTAGCCTGATCAGAAGAGATCTAGGCCTACACAGCTTTTTACACTTCATTACTTATTGTTGTGTGAGCATGTCGTATATAGATACAAAAAATTTTCAATTTTATCGATGAGCGCCTTGTCACTGCTGCTGTTTGGGAACCGCTGTAAGCTTACGTCTCTGTTTGTTGTATCAAATGACGCGCGCGTGTACTTATTTACTCTGACAGTCCGTGTTTGTCACTTGTGATGTTTGCCAGCGTGATGTTATGATCGCTCATTAAATTTTGTATGTCCTAACTGTTACGAATAATTGTATTGTACCGAGACGAGAAATAGATGAGAACGTAAATGTTCCCAGACTAGTGTCGGGAGTGGTGGATCCAGTTTGGGGCGGGGGGTCTAAACAAAAATTAATACGCCGCTAAACGTCGAATTTATCAACCTGTACCGAAAATACTTACGAATACAATTTGTCATGCAGGGTGGGCCGTACTTCATATGTAACGAAAATACATTTTACATACATATTGTTATTGGTATCCAAGTCACTTTTATATTTATAAATTAATAAAGATTACCTTAAATTAATAATACCTTAGATTACCTTAAAAATTACATTAGTCGTGTAACTTTGTTTTACATTTAGAATTACGCGTTTCGGAACATATGTTCCATCATCAGATTACTTCACTCGGTTGAGCTCGTCAAATGTTAAAATCACATACTCAATTGTTAAAAATACACGTAAGTGTATACACGTAAGTGCGCACCCTATGAAGGCTGACCGGATATTCATATGTTCCGAAACGCGTAATTCTAAATATAAAACAAAGTCACACGACGGATCTAAGGTAATTTATTAATTTGAAAATGCATTTGTTGATAACTTTTAGTGATGACCGGTTTCGCGAGATTTGGTCATTTTAAGCACACACAATTTTAAGACGTTTGTGTCGTCATATCAACAAAATTTGTTGTCATCATCAGGAACTGTATGATTTAGGTTGAAACAAATGCACGTACACATTCACTCAGGAACACTCGTTATATTTTTATTATTTGTTTTTGTATCCGTAAACGGATCCTGATGACGACAAAAAATTTGTCGTAACGTCGGCACAAATTTTCTTAAAAATAGTGTTTGGTCAGCGATCGAACCTATTCCTTGAGTCATTTATTAATTCAAGAGTACGCTAAAGTTATCTAATGGTGTCAGGAGGCTTATGGGACACGCTATACATAACCAAGTAGTTTTGTTATGACTGCAATAGACTATAATGAAATATTATTTTTCTTTTCTTTTTTTAATTTTTCTTCTTCCATCAGGAAACAGGCAAGTCACCTGTTCTGATCCTCAAGTAAGTACATCCACTTCACCAACGCTTCCTAAACGAGTTTTTTCAATATGCTTGTATTGCCAAACTTCCTTAGGCAACCTGCCATCTGGCATCCTATTCAGATGAGCAGTTCATCTCTCTTTGGTTTCTGCAATACGATCTTGAATATTATAATCTAACGGAGTTTATCCGTATTAATCTTTTCTAGACCCCACTGTTGATTTGCCTTACGTTGGTTGCGGCAATTTATAATATATCGTGAGTCAACGTTAAGCCCCACTGTTGTGAGTGCCAATTTATATTATATCTTATCTCAATATGGGAAGGTATAATAATGTTTAAATATGCCCCAGTTCCTCCCTATTTAATATATTTGTGTTGTTGTGGTCAAATTTATGTATTGAGTGTGTAATTCTAATTTTCTCGTTCAAGCCTAGCCCGCGTTTGAAGGGAAGAGAAGGAATTTTTATTGCTTTCTCATTCTCTTTAAAACAAAAGCAGTCCGCGAATAGCGCTGTGGTTCCCAGACAGCTGAAAATTGTAGGTTAGTTACCCGCGTATAATAATTCCTACGTTACACTCTCTACTTATATTATAACTTGTTCACACTACACTAAATATTATATAAATGAGAAGATATCATTAAATTCTGAAGGGATTCTTTATTATGATTTTAATATTTCTTGCCAACAAAGTTTTTCCTTTACGGAGATACAAAAGTCTATAGTATTAGAAGTAATCGATTATCGATCGGATTCAGGGTTATATATTATTTTAGTTATGATTTTGTATTTCTTTAAACGCAGGGAGTGAAGGTTCTTTCAACTGTTAGTAAGGTCAGAAAATGCATAAATAGGATTACAAGGTATTACAATATAGTATTAAGTTCTTATTAAATATTATTTAAAATAAGTGTAGTTTTACCGTCCGCTGGGCATTGTGACTCGGTAAGGCAGTGTACAGCTAACCTCGTCGTAGCGTTTGGTCAATAACGAATGCAGATGAATTAAGCCACGTTATATATTATTTTAGTTATGATTTTGTATTTCTTTAAACGCAGGGAGTGAAGGTTCTTTCAACTGTTAGTAAGGTCAGAAAATGCATAAATAGGATTACAAGGTATTACAATATAGTATTAAGTTCTTATTAAATATTATTTAAAATAAGTGTAGTTTTACCGTCCGCTGGGCATTGTGACTCGGTAAGGCAGTGTACAGCTAACCTCGTCGTAGCGTTTGGTCACTAACGAATGCAGATGAATTAATCCTCGCCAGTCTTCGCTCCAAGTTCGAAATAAAAGTTGAATTCTTGGTCCTGGGATGATGCAGAAATGCCGCTCCTTTTGTTCACCAATGTCCGAGTTTTGTGGTTACGTGTTTCAACGAATTTCGTGTCCAACTACACTTTTTTTATTGAATTGTGGAAACTGATGTTCAAATATAATTTTTTTTCGTTCTTTATGTTATTGGATTATATAACTCTATTCAGGTAGTTATTTCTCTGCTTTGGTTGATTAATTAAGTTAATATTTGCTCATTATATCGAGTTTTACTATTAGAGTTCTTCACTTAGATTTTCTGTCAATTTTCATCTACAGGTTTATGATTGTTCGGTTATAAAAGACGATTGAATGTCAGTGAACCATACTATGGTGATTTATTACTTAATTTGTTTCCCAATCGTATTGTTTTAATTTAATTTAATCAAATCTTTTCTGAGTGCATTCAAACTAAACCGTCTTCGTTCATGGATAATTATTCAATAATCGAATCAACAAATTTTATATCTCTCGTCGTCCTCGACAACCATCCTGTCTACTCTTATTGGATATTATATTATACTATAACCATTATCATACAATGTTCTTACACTCATCAAAATAATCCTTTACTAAATTTCCATTATATCCTATTATAATTTTACATGTTGTTTGTTATTAAATTTTATATATTTTGCTATCGTTTCCTCTTAATCTACTTACTCTAACAAGTAACATTTTTCTGTTACAAAACGTTACCTATCGGTATCATTGTACTATTGCATTTTGAGATTTTATTTAAATTGAATTTATTTATCTGTTATTAGCAATTATTATTAACTTCTCCTAACTCATTAGATTCTATTTAGTATTTTTTACAAATTTCTTTACCTAACCTTTCTGACCTGACTTACTATACAATGTTACTGGTTTTTAGGCCTATAATTACACTTTTATCTACTTCTGATTTTAATTTGTTACTACCTGCATTATTATAGAATCCTTCATTTGTTTTTGATATGATTATACTAAACCCTTTTGTATCTCGTTAACAACTATAGCCTTTCTGGCCCAGTTTACAATTATAATCAGCCTACTATCTAATTACATGTATACAAACATTTAACTATATAAAGTCTAACAACAGCTCTATAATGATATATTGATAACAGTTAAAAATGAAATTAATTGGTAATTAATTAATGAGTTTAACAACAACTCTATAATGATATATTGACAACACATAATAATTAGTTAATTGGTCTTCTATTAAAAGAATTACTCCACTTGCTACACACAAAAAATAACATAACTATCATGATAATAATACAACATGATACAACGTAATAACAGGTACATTTTTATGAAATAAGTCATGTAAGAATTACTCATTCTCCTCTCATTTAAAACATAAATTATTATAAAACAGTCTAAGTTAGTTTTTTACATCATTTGTCAGTGTCTATTGTTTACACCTTTCACTGAACTTTGAAGTTTGTATTTATTAACATTATTAATTTTTTTTCTTTCTACCTTGTATTCTTATTGGGGATAATTCATTTATTCAATAATGGGTTGGGTTTCTGACCTTTTACGATTATGGATAATTATTATTTTTATTTTATTTTAAAACTTATAAATTGATTTATGTAACATAGGGGACCATATTTTCGTTACGTTACACAAGGTGAAAAAGTGATCGTTTGTAATTTTTTTTCGGTTGCACCCGAATTAAGGATTCAATGCCAAATTAAGGATCGGGCATTGCCTTGGGCAGAAGGGACACTAAATATTCCCACGCGGACCGACAAAGGCATATCGCAAAGGGCGTCTGTCAACAGCCTGGCACAGCATGGCATTTGTCATTTTCAGAGGCGTTAAAACTGAGATGGGCAGAATACATGTCACAAACAATTCAGTGCTCTCTGTGTTGTCACGTTGTATTGTCGTGCGTGCCGTGTATACCGAACAATGAACAACGCTGAGGAATGCCAGTATACGGTGATGACGTCATTGTTGCGCATTGTCTGGGAGTGAAGCGAATTTTTGTAATAAACAACAAAATATTGTAACGTCTTAAAACGGTTGTATAATGAAAGAAACGAAAACACGTCTTATGTTGTATCCTTTCTTTCGGATGGCGTTCACGAATGGTTTGCAAGGAAGTAAAAAATATATTGCCGACTTTTGCGTCCTGCCTGTTGGTTGTATTTACAAATGCAGATAAGAATATACGTGTGTGATTGACCTTGAGAATCTTATCAGGCCTCTTGTTGTTATTATTTGGCAAGATCTCACACAGGAAAGCCATTTATTTTGGCAGTGGTTATTATTTGGCAGGAGATCAGGGAAGCATGGAGGAGTATTGTTGAGGAGGGTAAAGTCTACCAAAGGCTGTAACGTCAGGTAAGAAGAAGAAGAATACCTCACACAGAACACAAGGCCAGTGGCGCAGTCCCGCTAAAGTTCCCTTACTATCCCCCCTCCCACCAACAGTTTACGCTTCAGCCTATGTCCCAAATTTAAATTCATAATAACTGTTTTAATTGACTTCCGATTTTATTTCCTTCTTCGTCAGGACTGTAATACTGTAACCCCCTAGCGTTGATTCGTCATAGCTCTTTTGGGTGAAACATCAAGGCCAACTGAGTTTTATTCAGTTATCAATACGTACAGTTTATTTATTCGTTATTTAGTTAGGTATTACGTATATTATTTTTATCGGTAGTTCATGTTATTAATGTGTATTATTATTGCAAAATTTTGCAATTTCTCAAGTGCCAATCACGTCGGGTTTAAAGCCTGACCCTGTAAATAAGATGCACAGGAAAACATCAGCTCGGGTGTAAAATTACAAGTGTTATGACGATTTGAATCTGGTGAGCGTCAAGTGGACGCAGCCTGTTCATTAAGTTTGGCACCATCGACCAGATTAGGACAATTTTTAAAAATTCTTAAAAGACTGAAAACATCTCCGTCGACGTCATCAAAATATCTGTTATTAAAATAACTCGGTCGAGAAGCAGTGTGCTTGAAGAAATGGAAAAAAAACTAAGCATTTGGATTGATGATCAAACGCAGCGTAACGTGCCGTTAAGTCAGCTTACCATCATGGAGAAAGCAAGAAGCATTTGTACTTACATTTAGGGCGGAAAGGAGACAAATCAGAAACATTTGCAGTTAGTAGAGGATGGTTTAATAAGTTTAAGAAACGTTCAAATTTTCACAACTTTAAATAACAGTTGAAGCAGCTAGCGCGGATTATCAGGGTGCGTAAAATTAAAATATACATAGATAAAAGTAAAACAACAAAAAATAAAGAATAAAACAAGTATTAAACAATAATCATTGTAAAAATCGACTCCGTACAGCGTTGTTCCGTATAGAGCTTTGTGATCGCGGAACGTATCTCGAGCACCAAGCAGGAGTATTACTGTATATTACTTCATACACTTACATTACAAATCGACTCCGTACAGCGTTGTTCCGTATAGAGCTTTGTGATCGCGGAACGTATCTCGAGCACCAAGCAGGAGTATTACTGTATATTACTTCATACACTTACATTACAAATCGACTCCGTACAGCGTTGTTCCGTATAGAGCTTTGTGATCGCGGAACGTATCTCGAGCACCAAGCAGGAGTATTACTGTATATTCCTTCATACACTTACATTACAAATCGACTCCGTACAGCGTTGTTCCGTATAGAGCTTTGTGATCGCGGAACGTATCTCGAGCACCAAGCAGGAGTATTACTGTATATTCCTTCATACACTTACATTACAAATCGACTCCGTACAGCGTTGTTCCGGATAGAGCTTTGTGATCGCGGAACGTATCTCGAGCACCAAGCAGGAGTATTACTGTATATTACTTCATACACTTACATTACAAATCGACTCCGTACAGCGTTGTTCCGTATAGAGCTTTGTGATCGCGGAACGTATCTCGAGCACCAAGCAGGAGTATTACTGTATATTCCTTCATACACTTACATTACAAATCGACTCCGTACAGCGTTGTTCCGTATAGAGCTTTGTGATCGCGGAACGTATCTCGAGCACCAAGCAGGAGTATTACTGTATATTACTTCATACACTTACATTACAAATCGACTCCGTACAGCGTTGTTCCGTATAGAGCTTTGTGATCGCGGAACGTATCTCGAGCACCAAGCAGGAGTATTACTGTATATTCCTTCATACACTTACATTACAAATCGACTCCGTACAGCGTTGTTCCGTATAGAGCTTTGTGATCGCGGAACGTATCTCGAGCACCAAGCAGGAGTATTACTGTATATTACTTCATACACTTACATTACAAATCGACTCCGTACAGCGTTGTTCCGTATAGAGCTTTGTGATCGCGGAACGTATCTCGAGCACCAAGCAGGAGTATTACTGTATATTCCTTCATACACTTACATTACAAATCGACCCCGTACAGCGTTGTTCCGTATAGAGCTTTGTGATCGCGGAACGTATCTCGAGCACCAAGCAGGAGTATTACTGTATATTCCTTCATACACTTACATTACAAATCGACTCCGTACAGCGTTGTTCCGTATAGAGCTTTGTGATCGCGGAACGTATCTCGAGCACCAAGCAGGAGTATTACTGTATATTCCTTCATACACTTATATTACAAATCGACCCCGTACAGCGTTGTTCCGTATAGAGCTTTGTGATCGCGGAACGTATCTCGAGCACCAAGCAGGAGTATTACTGTATATTACTTCATACACTTACATTACAAATCGACCCCGTACAGCGTTGTTCCGTATAGAGCTTTGTGATCGCGGAACGTATCTCGAGCACCAAGCAGGAGTATTACTGTATATTACTTCATACACTTACATTACAAATCGACTCCGTACAGCGTTGTTCCGTATAGAGCTTTGTGATCGCGGAACGTATCTCGAGCACCAAGCAGGAGTATTACTGTATATTCCTTCATACACTTACATTACAAATCGACTCCGTACAGCGTTGTTCCGTATAGAGCTTTGTGATCGCGGAACGTATCTCGAGCACCAAGCAGGAGTATTACTGTATATTACTTCATACACTTACATTACAAATCGACTCCGTACAGCGTTGTTCCGTATAGAGCTTTGTGATCGCGGAACGTATCTCGAGCACCAAGCAGGAGTATTACTGTATATTCCTTCATACACTTACATTACAAATCGACCCCGTACAGCGTTGTTCCGAATAGAGCTTTGTGATCGCGGAACGTATCTCGAGCACCAAGCAGGAGTATTACTGTATATTACTTCATACACTTACATTACAAATCGACTCCGTACAGCGTTGTTCCGTATAGAGCTTTGTGATCGCGGAACGTATCTCGAGCACCAAGCAGGAGTATTACTGTATATTCCTTCATACACTTACATTACAAATCGACTCCGTACAGCGTTGTTCCGTATAGAGCTTTGTGATCGCGGAACGTATCTCGAGCACCAAGCAGGAGTATTACTGTATATTACTTCATACACTTACATTACAAATCGACTCCGTACAGCGTTGTTCCGTATAGAGCTTTGTGATCGCGGAACGTATCTCGAGCACCAAGCAGGAGTATTACTGTATATTCCTTCATACACTTACATTACAAATCGACCCCGTACAGCGTTGTTCCGTATAGAGCTTTGTGATCGCGGAACGTATCTCGAGCACCAAGCAGGAGTAATACTGTATATTCCTTCATGCACTTACATTACAAATCGACTCCGTACAGCGTTGTTCCGTATAGAGCTTTGTGATCGCGGAACGTATCTCGAGCACCAAGCAGGAGTATTACTGTATATTACTTCATACACTTACATTACAAATCGACTCCGTACAGCGTTGTTCCGTATAGAGCTTTGTGATCGCGGGACGTATCTCGAGCACCAAGCAGGAGTAGGCCTATTACTGTATATTCCTTCATACTCTTACATTACAAATCGACTCCGTACAGCGTTGTTCCGTATAGAGCTTTGTGATCGCGGAACGTATCTCGAGCACCAAGCAGGAGTATTACTGTATATTCCTTCATACACTTACATTACAAATCGACCCCGTACAGCGTTGTTCCGTATAGAGCTTTGTGATCGCGGAACATCGAGCACCAAGCAGGAGTATTACTGTATATTCCTTCATACACTTACATTACAAATCGACTCCGTACAGCGTTGTTCCGTATAGAGCTTTGTGATCGCGGAACGTATCTCGAGCACCAAGCAGGAGTATTACTGTATATTACTTCATACACTTACATTACAAATCGACTCCGTACAGCGTTGTTCCGGATAGAGCTTTGTGATCGCGGAACGTATCTCGAGCACCAAGCAGGAGTATTACTGTATATTACTTCATACACTTACATTACAAATCGACTCCGTACAGCGTTGTTCCGTATAGAGCTTTGTGATCGCGGAACGTATC
This sequence comes from Magicicada septendecula, assembly GCA_034769895.1. Lineage (NCBI taxonomy): Eukaryota > Metazoa > Arthropoda > Insecta > Hemiptera > Cicadidae > Magicicada > Magicicada septendecula. The sequence continues at coordinate 506,206,266 of CM068369.1, read as the reverse complement.
TCGAGCACCAAGCAGGAGTATTACTGTATATTCCTTCATACACTTACATTACAAATCGACCCCGTACAGCGTTGTTCCGTATAGAGCTTTGTGATCGCGGAACATCGAGCACCAAGCAGGAGTATTACTGTATATTCCTTCATACACTTACATTACAAATCGACTCCGTACAGCGTTGTTCCGTATAGAGCTTTGTGATCGCGGAACGTATCTCGAGCACCAAGCAGGAGTATTACTGTATATTACTTCATACACTTACATTACAAATCGACTCCGTACAGCGTTGTTCCGGATAGAGCTTTGTGATCGCGGAACGTATCTCGAGCACCAAGCAGGAGTATTACTGTATATTACTTCATACACTTACATTACAAATCGACTCCGTACAGCGTTGTTCCGTATAGAGCTTTGTGATCGCGGAACGTATCTCGAGCACCAAGCAGGAGTAGGCCTATTATTGTATATTCCTTCATACTCTTACATTACGCTTATGCTTTCATTCTCTGCCCCTCTCTTGTCATTCTTCTTTCGGTAACACCCTTTTTGTACTTCTAGTTTTCGCTTCATACAGGTTTTTCACTTCTGAACGCTTTCCTGGACGCTTAGTACGCTTTTATTAGTTTATTTTTTTTTAATTTATAACAGTAATCATATATTACTTACTACAAGTTACTACGAAGTAGCTTTCGGTGACTTTGAGAAGGCCTGTGATAGAGTAAATAGAAATTTAGAAGAAAGGGGATACCCACAACTTATAAGAACTATACAGTGCTTATATAACGGATCAATAATAGCTGTTAATAATAATAATTGTAGGATATCTCAACAAATATCTGTCAGTCGAGGTGTTAGACAAGGTTGCAGTACTACCTACTCTTTTTAACGTTTATGTTGACGATCTGGTAAGGAAGTGGAATGAACCCTGTATTAAGTTATCACATATATTTTAATGTGCTGTTGTTTGCTGACGACTTGCTCGTACTTAAAAATACAGAGTCTGATGTGCAAACCTCTGTTGTTAAGCTTCATCAGACGTGCAAGCAATACGATATGAAAATCGCCACTATAAAAACAAAGGTAATGGCATTTCGAGGCAAGGAACCAATAAGAAAAGAAATGATGAATGGCCGGATTTTAGAACAGGTGAGCCATTTTAATTATTTGGAAAATGATGTTGGCTATGATAGAAATTATGATATTGATGTTGAGTAAGGTGAGTTCCAGACGATCTGTGGGACAAACAGTCGTATTTTTATAAACAAGGTACGTCGATATACAAAATTTAAGTTCTATAAAATTATGGCAGTTCCTGTACTCTCCTATGGGTGTGAATTATGGACAACAACCAAGAAACAAGACAGTAAAATACAGGCCTCGGAAATGGCGTTCTTGACAGGAGTTAACTAGAATGAAAAATTGAAAGATTACAAACAACGGCGGAAGAACGCTTAGAATGTCAGATTCCCAACTGGCCAAGTGGTAATACAACCGCTAGGACACAGGTGTGTGGGTAGGCTGGAGGATCTTTGAAGGCGGAACAGGCAGCACCTTGCCCACGCCGTGTTGTGAAGGTGAAGTTATTCTGCTGTTATTAGCTCCTCTACTGACGTGTGAAGGCGTTTTCTAGATCTATTGGCCAACACTCCGGTGAGACGCTCTTGGTTCGAGGAGAGGATTGACGTGCGTTTCTAAACGTTAGCTGCTTCGTTCTTAAATTACCACTTGGACGGTTCGTTGGTCAAACCATTTTCAATTGGGAACGTTAGATTTACCGCCACAACCCCTTAATTCTACGTCGTGTGTCCGTCCAATTAGGTATAGTTACCGCTTTAAGTACAGTATTCAGAAGATTATTGTGCAAGGCGAATTGTACTTTGTGCTTCGAGCTGAGATGTCGAAAGTTAATGACTGCCTGTAGCTTTCTAAAGTGAATGCAACATTAACTTCAATTGAACTAAATTTAATAAAGTAGAATTAATCGTACGTGGGGCGCGCTACACACACACACACACACCGACCTAATCGCCTTTCAATAGGACCATTTCAATGTGATTAAATGAAAGCAGAGCTGACTGACATCTACTTCTTTTAATGTTTAAATTGGTCCACCAGTCTCATTCAGTTCCCGTTTACACGGTTGAATTCTCTTTCGATGTGGTTTCAACAAGACGAAATAATCTAGTACAACTAGATTTAGTTGTGATGTGAAAGTGTACTTGATCTGTTTATTAATGAAAATTGTCATAACTGCCAAATATTAGGTTAATTATTTTATATTACTAATAATCTTCTTTAACTACCTTGTTAGGACTCTATCCTGTTCTGTGACAACGGTACTACATGCTGTCACTCCACCTCTTACTTTGTCGACCAATGCTTCTCTTGGTGCTATAGGCCTATATCTCTTTTGCCTTTTTCACTAGCCTTGTGTCATCCTTTCTTGATATATGTTCATTCCATATCCTCTACTTTCCGCAATCCAAGCATTATTATCTGTTACATTACACGTTTCTCTTACACTATTTTGTGGCAACCTATCGTACCTTGTCTTTCCTAGTACCCTCTGTAATATAGCCATTTCTATAGTTTGTCGTTTGTCTTTGAGTTGTTGCTGTATCTAGATTGGTCTCTGATGCACAGGATATTACTGGACGTATTGTGGTTTTGTAAACCCTAGTTTTTGCTTTTTGTGTGAGGTATTTACTATTCCGTATAAGGGTTATTCATGCATCCAGCAATTCTTCTTGCTTTCATTAATTGATGTTCTATTTCTTCCTTTGCCCTATTGTTACGTGTAAGCCTTGTTCCTAAGTAGTCTATCTGCGTTACTTGTTCTATTATTCTGTCAGTCATCACAAGCTTATACCTTAATGGGTCATGTGAAATTGTAATTGATTTTGTTTTCTCTTCCGCTATCTTCATGTTATATTTCTGAGATGCTTTGTTAAAATTATACACAAGTCTTTGTAAATCATTTTCATTTTCCGCTATTAGAATAACGTAGTCTGCATAACACATAATATTAAACACACTTCTACCCATCCTATAACCTCTCATATGCTTTACCTCATTAATAATTTCATCCGTAACTAAATTATGGATAATACTTATTACTGCACTATAGATAACTACATTATGCAGTTATTAATAGTAACTACATTATTATTAATAATGATTGTTAATAATATGTATTAGTTGTAGTTATTGATGTGAATCGACGTTAAAAAAGGATTAATTCAGTTGGAATAAATTTTGAAATGTTTAGGATGTATTTTTTAATATACGGTTGCAGTCTGTAGGCCTATACGTTTCCAATGACTTCATAAGGAATACGTGACAGAAATTGTTGGTGATAAGAGCTAATGAGACTTGTGAAAGATTGCTATGTGTTATTGTTGGGTCCTTCAGTCTTTCGACTGGTTTGTACCTCCCCGCATATACCCGTTATGCGTGTGTTATGGAGTCTCTCACAGGTATATGGGACCTACAGTTTAACGCCGGATCCGAACGGCACAGTTGGGGAGGGTTTATAGTAGGCAGGATACCTCTAGCTGGTTTGTCGTCGCCTTGTGAGGGGGAACGGTCGTATCTAAATCAGATGACCCCGGCGGCATGCGAACCCGCGCCGACAGCGTAGCAGCGCCGCACGCTAGCCACTACGCCACGACCGCTCCTGCTATACGTTAAATTTAAAAAAATATATAACAAGGACCGTAATAAATCTTAACTTGTCACTGCTCACAGTTTGTGGTGCCCAGTGCTGTGTATGCAGTGCAATGAACATTGTGAAGTTTAATGATGGGAATAAGATATTATTAGTTGATGCCTGTAGTCACAGTTTGTGATGAGCAGGTAATTCCCAGTGCTGTGTATGCAGTGCAATGAACATTGTAAACTTTAATGATGGGAATAAAGATATTATTGTAATTACTATTAGTTGATGCCTGTAAACTTGCTCTAAAAAAAGTTACTGTATAGTTTTTCTCTATGTATTAAATATAAATGTTAAGATGTTCATTAGTAGACTGGCGTGATTGGAACTTGTATTATGAACACATTTTTCGATTGACTGTTACATTTGATTGACATCATTGTTAACAATCTTGCTACCATGTGTACCATTTTAGGGCACACAACACTTTTACTAGAGCCTGTGTGTACCATATCTGGACGTATTAAATTTTCCGTACAGCCCGCGTGTACCAAAGTTGGACACATTGCATGACTATGTTTTGAAGGTTTTGTCAACATGTGGACACAGATCAGTACTATTACATAGAGTTTTACATTCTTCTGGGCCAGAGTGAAAGAGATATGCCCTTGTGTTAAGTTGACAATACTGTACTGTCAACAAAATCAGCTGTTATAATATAAGAAAAATATCTGGGCCGGGGCGAAATTTACTCTTCATAGGTCTGGTAGCGAGAGGTTTTTCTGTCACCGGTGTCTGGGAGCGAAAGTGTTAATAATTAAACATTTCGCCCTTTTTATGATGCGGCATCCTCAGTGGTACGTAAAGTAAAGCTCGTACCACAGTAGGTACATATGACACAAAAGTACATACCTTTAAAGGTCATGGTTTTGGTCTTTCTTACTGAAATTGTCAGTGAGCACTCTCTTTCCACTTCTTGTAATTGAAACGTAGCTCTTTGTAAATCATCCTTATTTTCTTGAATAAGAACTGTGCCATCCGCATATAGCAGGGAACTCATACAAATTGATTTGTTAAGCTGTATTCCCGAAGTTACTCTGGATTTCCATGCTCTCAGCATATCGTCAATGTATGTATTAAACAAGGTTGGGGAAACACAGCATCCCTGCCTAACTCCCTTATTTATTGGAATGCCACCTGAGAGTCTACCATTCGGATCCAGGACTACAGATGTACTACACAGTTTAGTTTAATTTTATTAATATCGTCTTCTCGTAGTTTGTTGTTGATATCTTCGCTGATACTTCCAAGTTTCGTTAAATTCACTCCGGCGTACTTTTGAAAACCTGCAATTGTTTGCGTACGTCCATTCACTTTAGCTCTTCTTTCGCAAGAGTCGATTGTTCAGTTTTCCGAAGTTAATGTCTAGATTAGCGCTTTTATATTCTCGTAATTATTATGAAAGTGGTTAAATAGAAATGAAAATATAAAATTCCGTGTCTAATAATAATAATAATTGATAATCCTGGTGATCGCAGTTTCTACTGGCAAAGTATGTTTGTTAGATAGAAAGCTAACACCAGTCCTACTGCTTGTGTAAACAACTAGACAGTTGGGGATAGGTTACTGTCTAGAAATGTAATAAGATTATATTCGTACACGTTAGTCGGACTGTAATTTATGTTGATATATATTCTATGTTGTGTGAAGCGGCCGCAGTGTAGTAAGCCGTTTCGTCCTTACAAGAGCGGCGCGGCGGTCGGTACTTTCGCTGCACGTTATATGCGGGTGAAAGTACCGCGCGGTGTGTGACATTAGCCTGGTCGACTGTCACTGCTGCACCAGCAACCGGTCATGAACATGAACTGAAAGTACAACCGACCCGTGACACTTTACACGCTGTTGAAATATTATGTAGGCTTAGGCTTCACTACCGTACCGTGTGAATCTGACGAGTTTCTAACTGTTGTCCTCCAGACTGACACAGGCTTCTCCTTTGCGCTCGTTTTAACTGCGCTGTTTTCCAACCGCTCCAGTGTGTATGTAAGACTGTAGAACAGAATTTGATAAGTGAATACGTCCCGAATTTTATTTATTGCATATATGGATAGAATCCTAATTTTCTCATCTGTCGTGAAGTGAATGAGGAGTCCAACCTTCAGCCTAGTATCACCCCCCCCCCCACACAAAGGAGCAGCTCATATTACGCATTTGGTTTGAAATTTTTTAGTGTTGTGCCCTGATGCAGGTCTTCAAATGGTAAAAGCTCTCCAAGCTGTCCTATCGCATCCCAGTCTTTTCGTTTCTTCGTAACACCCTATGATGTTAATGGTATCTATTAACTTCATTCTTCTATGCCCTCTTCTTTTTTCTCCTTCTATGACACCCTCCGTGGCAGTTGTAAGCAAGCAGTCTCTTCTTAAGCAATGACCTAAACAACTCCTCTTCCTATTTTCTATTACCTTTAGGATTCTTCTCTCATCAACCCACAGGTACACCAGGGTGTCATCAGGGTTTTAGGGTTCTTCTTAAAACTTTATCATTCCTTACTTTATCAACCCACCATATTTTTTCCATTACTCGCCAAACCCACATTTCAAATGCTTCTAATCTTTTCTCATCCTCTTTCCTCAGTGTCCATGTCTCTGCACCATATAAAGCAACGCTCCACACATAACATTTGGCCAACCTTTTCCTTAAATTCTTATTAATTTTGCCAGACAGCAGTCTTTTCTTTCCATAAAATGCCTCTTTCGCTATAGCAATTGTTGCTCTAATTTCACGAGTGCAGGACATATCTTCACTTATCAAAGCTTCCAAGATATTTAAAGAACTCCACCTGTTGTATTTTGTCTTGCCCTTTCTACTCCTCTGATAATCACCATACACTTAGTATTTTGCTTATTAATCCTCATTCCATATTCCTCGCATACTAAAACAACGGAAAGTTTGGCAGGACTCTCCGTTACTTTTTGAAATTTATTAACTGTTATTTTCATTCGATTTGTATTAATTTCGGTGAATGTTATTTCCATCCTCTGGTACATTACTTTCTTGTTCACCCACAACAGTGTCCATGTCTCACAGACGTACACGCCGCCACGCTGACTCCGAAGTTAGTATAGGTTGGAAGTTTTTTTTTTTGTCCAATTTAGGACACTTACGGGTAGCGTTGTACTATTCTCGAAACAAATATGATGTATTATATTACATATTTGTAATATACAGGGTGGGCCAAAAGTCACTACCCATTGTGAATTACTGAGTTACCCATTGTAAACATTAAGATAACTTTGGTTGTGATCTTCCCATCGATTTTAAATTGCACTCTAGTGTTTACATAAGAAACTATCAGACACAAACCAAAGGCGCGTAATTTAAAATCGATGGGAAGATCACAACCAAAGTTATCTTAATGTTTACAATGGGTAACTCGGTAACTCACAGTGGGTATTGACTTTTGGCCCACTCTGTATTACAAATTACCAACAATTTCAAGTTACAATTAGCCTAACCAACAATGATTCACATTGTTTCAAAAAATTACCAAAATATGATTATTATGTTTTTGGAGTCTTCTTCCGGTATGGATCGCGTCAAAAATGTCTTGTACGACAAGTGTCACTCATATTACAATGATTATCCTCAGGTCTACGTGACGATGAGGCTGGCAAGCAAACTGAGTTATATAGTGGCGGTGGGTGGTCAGGTAAGTAAGCCCTGTAGGTGTTACACCGCATACATTATTGTCATGTACTCATGTACAGTAAAACCAGAAAGTACAGGGGACCTAATTGTCCTGAGCGTGACTGTTTCTCTGTTGATGTTATACTTGTTTTTATTAATTCTCAGCAATTGCCGAGCTTTCAAGTAGTAAGTTCTTTGTAAGTCTGACATGTTCATGGACTCTCATGGAAATCAGACGGCCTGTCTAGCCTTTCCGCAGCTGCATGGAATTTTGTAGATACCTTCAGTGTTAAACGGGATTCTGTCTTTGATTGGTTTTAAAATTGTGGTAGCTTCTTATGTGGTTTAAACACTGTTTTAATGCCATATTTCCTCAACACACTGTTAATTTTGTCTGTGGTACGTACGGTAAGAATGTTCTGTGGTTATTATCTTCTACTGTAGATGTCTCTAAAGGTTGTTCGGTCTCCTTAAATGCTTTATATATAGCATCCCTGTTATAGCCGCTCTTTTCAAGAGCGTCCGTTAGGTTCTTTTTCTCCTCCAGGGAAATGTTCGTCATTAGATACCGTCTATAAAGATTTTTGTTACAGCTCCTTTTAATTAATGAAGCCCCACCTTGTTGTGGTGCCAAATATAATAATATCTTAGTTTGCCCAACGTTGTGTGCGTCAAATATAATAACATTTTTTTATCCCATACTAGTTGCGGCGTCAAATATAACACTACATTTACTGTTTTTGTTTATCTCAGGGTTCAATTCAATAAAATCAATGCTTCATTACATTCTAGTAGTTAATTTATTAACTAAATATCATTATATATCATCATATTCATGGTATACTTAATTATTACTATAAATATTAATTAATGCACATTTAATAATTCTTCAATCTCTAAAAAATTTACTTCTTACTATATTTCATTTTTAATAATTGATCAACTTGAGTTTAGTACAACATTTTATATCATACCGGATTCATTTAAAATCAAAGCGATTGTGATATATATTTTATGAAATACTAGATTTCCTACGATTCTCTCTACTGGTTCAACTTGACCTTACTTATAATGAAGTTTCTAAATTAGTACTTTAAATAAATTTCTGTAGTGAGTTCTTTTAGTGACAGACAAGTGTTGTAAAATTTAATTAGTACATAACAAAATTACTTGAGGTACGATTATCCATTTCGTGTAGAGGTCGCAGGTGTGGTAAGCGATGCTTCTTGATCAGCATTTGGTGGAGTTTTGATGATAAGTCACCTCCAGAATCTCGAGTGGTATGCGTGGACCTCACAGTAGCACTTCACATATACAGCACATCACACAACGCGTGTTCGTATTGGATTTATTGCGAGTCTAAATTATTATTGCTATTACTTCGGTTTATACTGACATTCTGTAAATATATTATTTAATTTACTCGCGATGTTGTTTAAAGATGTAAATTGCACTCGGTTTTATGGTTTGTTTAACTGATACACATGAAGGTAAGTTACTGTTATTCGTTCATGACTAATTATTATACAACATTGTTAGAATTGTTAATACCGCCGTTATATTGCGTTTTACTATCATTTACTATTGTACGATCACAAACTCGAACGCTAGAAAATGTTAAACAGTTCATATCGTATCGATATTTTCTAAGTCATTTTACGAACTCCCGTAAAACTTTTGTCACGCCTTTTACTTCCGCTCCTTTCGAAAATTTAGTAAAGACTCCTTTTTCGCGTCCCTGTCGCTTGCCTATATCGAACATGAGAATTTCCCCACTAGACTTCTGGTTTCGGCGATGCCGTTTCCTAATTGGTTCCTTTTCGTACAACCTACTCCACAGACCACCTATTTTTTCAAAAGTAAGTTCTGATAGGTCTACTGATTCCCACCAAACTCTTCTCCTGGATACTTTACCCTTCGGTCAACGTCTTTTCCGAATACTGTAGTAATAAATCTAGCTGTCGTATCTCCCAGTCTTCACAAAGACAACCCTTCGATTTCTATTCCAACTTCTGCCTGCCCAATTAGTTGCGCCTATGGTATTATCTTTTCTTGAACAAAGGCCTCGCCAACTCTCTCCGTAAGTATTTTCTTTTTTGTCTGGTTCCCAACAAAAACCTATCCTTTTAGTTCCTGCGTTCCTCGGGTACGATTTCTTTCCTGGTATCATAGTATTGTTCAGGCGTATCCTCTGTTGATGCGTTTCAGTCAAGGAACACCCTTCATCGTTTTCTGTCTGCTGTTGTTATGTTCGTGTCGTGTAACCTTTCATCCTTTGTCAGAACGAAACATTTCTCACTTGATGAGTTTATTCACTCCCTCGTACTTTTCTCCGGATTGTAGGCTTTTATTCATTGGCGTCCTTTCTAGATACAGCCAGCACAATAACCTTGTCTTTCTAACACGTGGCCACTTCCTACACTAAATTTATGGCGTGTCAATTGGGCTTGCGTAAACGACAGCGGATGGCTTTCACCCGACTTTTTGTTCGCTACACTCCTACGAATAACTTCATATATCAGTTGTCACCACGTTCAATGACATTTACCTTAACTAAAAGAAAATTTATTTTATTTTATATGTGTATATATATATATATTTTTTTTTTTTTTTTTTTTTTAATTTGGCATTATACGTCTTCGCTCTGTAAAAAAGTGTGTTGAGAACGGCTTGTTTTTGTGCAGGGTGATGATGGCGATGTTGATCCGTAATTTGTAATATTGTAATATAATACGACCCATCAACGTTACAAAGTGCGGCCTGCCGACGAATCGTGTAAGCGCCGTTACTGTTACAATCGTGACCACGTTGTTGTGACCTTTCGCTTGTAACCGTAGTGACAGCAGAAGCTGAGGGGTCAAAGGCGGCAGTTGTAGGCCTACTGTACCGGTTTCCAGACGGCCAAACCCTTTTCAATCCTGTAGCGGTCGACCTGTTTTCTTAACCGTTGGTTAAATAGGTGTATTCGATTGCTCGCGCGTTCACACACACGCGGAAAAAATGTTTGTAACCCATTGTCATTATTAATTAAATCTCTACGCGACACTTGTAGTTGTACTAATTATAAATACGGTTGTAAGTGTGTGTGTGTTCAGAATATGCTTGTGTTTTCCGTTAACCACGTTTGTGAATTTAAATTGTTATTACCTAGAAACACGGCTGGTTGAGGTTTACAAGGAGGAGCTAAAAAAAAAAATCTACTTGAGTGGGACTGAACGCAAATATCAGCAAAAGTTCTGCATTATAAAGGAGAAGAAATCTGTATAATTTATGCTAAGGGAGTAACTCACTTGATGCAGTGAATAAGTTGATGTACGTGGGAACATGATAGATAATGAAGGTCCAATAAACACGACGGTACATGACAGAATACAAATAGGTAATATACATACTATCCTAATCGTAGACTATTGAGAGGCAAACTCATCAGTGACAACAGAAAATTGAAAGTACGAGGGCTATTGAGAAAGTTAGTATTCAGGAAACTAAGAATATATTTACAAAACATTTTGTTGCTATATGATGTACATCCTTAAACTACGATTCTACATAGTTTTCGTCACGTTTGAAACGCTTTTCAGAGCGAGGCACCAGATGTTGTATATACCTTCGTCGTAGAAATTTCCCTCCTGTGATTTGAACCATGTATTAACAGCTTTGTTGACATCGTTGGCCACTAAGGAAGGATTTGTCATGGTTGAAAAGGTGATATTCGCTTGGTGTAATGAGGTCTGGGTTGTAAGGCGGATGGTCAAATTGTTGCCAGCTAAACTTTGTGAAATGTCGCGTTGTAGCGGCAGTGTTCCATGATTCATCGCAATGTCCCGGGTAAGCAATCTATGTCGCTTACTCTGCATAGGACTAAGCAAAAAAGTCGTATCCATCCTGGTACCATTGAATCGCTCACTGCTTCTTCTCCATAAATATCGAAAATCTGACGGTGAATTTCAATTGTTTTAATGCCTTTCCCATTCAAGAACCGAATTACATAACTACTTTCACACACGGCGGGTGTCTCGAATTTCTTCGACAATATAAATACGTCCAACGAAGCTTACTCAGTGCACACCCGTTTACAAATGGCTTGCCAACGAAGCAACAAACTGGCCGCGCGTGCGCAACAGCGTGACAACATCGATACCGCGGCAGTACTTAAAAACGGAACTTACTTTCTGAATAACCCTCGTATATAAGACAATTTTCAGACAGGTTGTTGCTTATGGAGGTGAGACGTGGATATTAGGAAAGAAAAGAACAAGAAACCGTGAGAAGGTTTGAAATGAATATTGTAGACGTCAATATTATGGCCGATTAAGGAATATTATGATGAGCGTGGAAAAAGACATGACCAGGAGGGAGATGAGCTATTGAAACGTAAGGACATTGCAAGAGTCGTAAAGCCTCGACGAATACAATGGTTACATCGCCTGCAGCGGACGGATGATCAGCGTATGCCAAAGAAAATTATGAGGGCACAGGTGTATAAAAGCAGAAAGAGGGGTCAACCTAGGATATGATGGTTGGATGACGTGCTGGAAGATCTCAGAAGAATGTATGTGAGGGGTTACGCTGAGAAGGCATTGGAGAAGATTGATTTGTAATCGAGGTTCCACGTTGTGCTGTAGTGCTAAAGAAGAAGCAGATGAGAAGATTATTTACAAATAGTGTAAGTTGAATTAAAAATCAGACCATAATTCTCTGGGCCTTCCTACATTTCTACTATCTTCGGGAGCATAAAAATATATGACCTTTGGTACTGAGTTCTTGTCTATGCGAATATATTCTTATCTTCATTAACTTTTTCAAAGAATGGTGACACCTTAAGCTTATTCCGTTGAGAAGCATATTTAATGCTGTGATCATTCTTCCGAACGTAATTTCTGCAGCGGCGATTTTCCTTTATTATGCGGCGTAATTCTAAAGACGGTTTTAGATGTTAAAGGCCGAAACGCCGAATAAAATGGATTTAACGATATTGGATCCCACGCAATCCCATAATGGACCCCACGTTCGAGGCTCTAGTAGAAGGGCGGAATATTAAACGTGGCAACGTTGCGTCTGAGGCCTATGAGCATAGTGTAATAAAATAGCTAAAGTGAACATGTTATATTTTGATTTAATTTCATAGCATTACTAAAATCATGAGTAGGCCTATTTATAGCTAAATCTAAATTATAGGTCTGTGCGCACTTAGTTCTATACGTTTAAGTTGAAGAAATTAGTGAATTAATGTTAGGCCTAATGAATTAATTTTGTTCGAATTATTGAATTCATATTATACGAATAAGTTAAATAGGTTATTTCTTAAATAATATAACAGTATTTTACATAATAAACTTTTAATTTGCAAAAAATGGAGAATTATAAAACTGCTGTTAACGGGCAATTGAAAATGACGCGATTTGATTATTGAAATACATAAATTAAGAGATCGTCTAGTTGGCTGGTTGCAGTGTAGCCACATTTACGTCGGCCGTGGCTGTATGCAATAGAAGGAAGGCAGTGTGGCCACCACTACGCTTCACCTACCTACGTGTTACTCTGGGTACTCATTTCTATTCAGGAAAGTCGACCCAACTGTTAAAAAAACGGAACTTGATTTTGTGATGTGCCCGGGACGTCTAGATTAGTAGCCAAGTTCTATTTCTGCCGAAATATTATCGACCAAATCATGGGCGAACCTAATGGGGGATATATCCGCCTCTGAAATCCAAAAAAGTTTATAACATGTTGGAACAAAAAATTAAAACTGGTTGTGTGTTTTTTGAAATGTAATTAATTGACTTCCAAATTTTGTCAATTTTAAAAAATTATCATTTACGTCAATGACAAGTTTAAATAATCTACAATAATAGTGCTTATAATCGGTATTAAATGTAACAGATGTTGAAAGGAATTGTGAAAAATGAAAAGAAGTCGACTTGAAGGAAAGTAGGAAATGAAATTAGTAAATTGCAGCTAGTGAATTACGTCCTGATTTCCAAGGCTACTGTTGGAATTGAGACCACCGTATAGAGCAACCAACCCTATGCCGGCTAGATTTTTCATGGGACCTTCTCTGTTCTAGATCCATCGTGTAGGTGTGGCTCTTCACCACGCACGACGGTCTTGAATAGGTGCTAAAACCTAAAACCGTTAAGAAGAAGATGATGATGAATTAGTGAATTATTTGCCCATTACTTTTAATTTGTTGGTACGATTTTCATTATAATATAAGAAGAAAAACAATACTGTAAGAAAATGATATGTAGTTAAAAAAATCCCCTCACGAAATGAAATCCTAGGTTCGCCCCTAGTACACAGTATAACTGTATAATAGGTTATAGTAGCTGACGGCACACCGATGTGACCGTGTGTAGACAATGCATCACTTCAGTCCGATGTGACACGTAAGAATGAACTCACCGAAGTGACACACACCAAAGTGATCGTGTGTGTAGGTCGCTTAAAAGAGTTTTAAGTAGCCGTCAGACATTTATGCCATCTTCTTCTGATAGTTTCTATCCGTTTCGGATGTTGGATATCATACAAACTATTTTAACTTTCTGTACTGCTGCACGGAATAAGTCAGTTGTATTCAGTTGCCAAACCAAGTCCTTAAATTTGTCAGCCATGATATTCTCGGTCGCCCAACTCTTCTCTTTCCAAGTACTTTTCCCTGTATGGACTGCAATGTTCATTTCTCATGAGATGTCCCAGATACTGAAGCTTTCTTATCTTCACTGTGTTAATAACTTCCCTTTCTTTCTTCATCTTTCTAAGAGCTTCAACATTAGTTATACCCATGTCCTGTCCATGAAATGCTCAGTATTCTGCCGTAAAGTCACATTTTGAAAGAAATGTATGCCATAATCTGTTGGAAATATCGTCCGCAATCAGTATTGTATACTAAAATTGAAATCATAATCCATACCAATCGGAGTTTGTAAAAACCGCAACAGAGAGTTGGAAATAAACGAAAAACGTTAGCCGTGTAGGAGACGATCTTTCACCGAAGTCGGCAGAGCAGAATACCTTACACACATCTCTGTCAGAACTTGATGGCGCGGACTTAGTTGTTATTGATGTGAACTCAGTTGTTGTGCGCTGCTTCCTTCGTACGAAAACGCAACTGGCCTCATTTGTTTCCAGAATGTTTTCGGCAGACAAAATATTATGTTGAGTCCTGTGTACACAACGTAAAGAAAATCTCAAGTCATAAAACAAGCAGACTTCAGGGAAACGCACGAAGCAAAATGCTGAAAATACACGAAAGAAAAGGATTAAAAATACAAAAGCCGAGTTTAACTTTAACGGAGTAAACTAAAACTTTCATTAAACTTTATAATGAAACAGTGTGTGTAGGAAAATCCGTGAAACCAACGCAATTAAAAAATGACGCGATTTGATTATTGAAATACATAAATTAACAGATCGTCTAGTCGGCCTCAGTTATCAGCTGGTTCCAGTGTTTCCACGTTTAATATCCGGCATTCTACTAAAGCCGGCTATGGGTTTGAGCATTAAGGAAGACATCCATATTAACTTTGCAATCAAACAAGCAAATAACTACCGGCAGCTTGGTAGTTGTTAACGATTGATCGTAAATACTCACCGACGCTGTTTAATGGGACGCTAAAAATGCTAAAGTACTGAAACGAAGAGGTGTTGTTTGGAAGAGGCGTTTGGCAATTCGAGTAGTAACCGTTGCGGTCATTAGGTAGGAGTGATAAAATGAATTAGTTATTACTACTGTACTACTACTACTACTACTACTACTACTACTACTACTACTACTACTACGCAACGAGAAAGCAAACAAACCACCGTTACAGAGAGAGTATCAGACCGGTCGAGTGGAGAATGTCAGAGCCAACCGTTCACTTTCTGCGCACCCTTGAACACCGCAGCCGACCGCGTCAACCTTTCTTCACGTGCGTGTGTTCCAGTGAGGAATTTTACACACACACACACACACACACACACACACACACACACACACACACTCGCGCGCTAATACTTCTTCTGGCAGTGGTGTGGTATTCGTCCCTCAACGTCTGTCTGCTTACCCCTCTATTCCTCGTATCCACTTGTCAATTTTTCTCCCCGAACATCTCATTCGTTTTTATACTACTGAGCACGCTTTGCCGCAGAATCCGTTCATGATTTTAACAAAGTAGGAGCCTACATTTATTTTTAGATGAAATCGAAGTAATAAATTAAAAATGTTTAAAGCTTTACTTCGGGTTGGGTTAAAATCCCGTATCGTGTATTTTTTACAATTTCTTCAAAATGTTGACTTTCTTGTTTGGGCTGCGGTGTCCAGAAATTTTGGAATTTTCAGAACTGCACGTTATTTTCAGATTTTTGTTAAAATTGGCTTTAATTTGATACTCCACATGATTTTTGAGAATTATTCGTAATTTCGGGGCCTCACATTTTTGGGTTCCGCTCCCTTACTTTTTCAGGGGGCGGGTAATCTAATCTAAAATCAATAGGGATGTTGCGGGGTAAAAGTGTGTACACGATTCCTAAGTTTTACAAAAAATCGGTTGGCGCAGAAAAACTGAAACATATCCCCAAAAGTAACACATTAACAAATAGACAGACAGTGCCAAAAAGATCGAGTTAAAACTGACAACTGTCTTTGCTCGTTCAATCGTTCTGCCGTCGTGTTCTTGATCTACCTTTCTGTCGGCCTTACAGTACTCTTTTAAGAATTCTACGTTCAGTCGTTCTTTTTAATGCTTGACCCATTCGAGCCTTTGCCTTTTAATCGTTATAAACCCCGTTGATATCTGGGTCCTTACACAGATGCCCCAATTTCTGCTTGTACTGTAGTCTACACCCAACATCTTACCTGACTGGACCAGTATATTCCCCTAAGATCTTCTTTTTGAGCTCTGCCTCAGTTTCTGTGCCGTGTTTTCATTTTGTCTCTGCCACTAACTCAGTGATTTGTGTCCGCCTCCTGAAGATCCCATGACACTCGCGCGCTGTTTCTGTAGACTTTCCAACTACGACGAAGTCGTCTGATGATTACTGTCACGTTAGTTAATCAGCGGACCGTGAAGTCTTAGACATAATTTTCACGTCGTCACATTTTCCGTCTTATCAATCCATCCTTTCCATTACTCGAATCGACCGCAGGGTGGCCCTCTTCGTGTGTCCGTGGAGGTCAGGTGATATATTCTATTTAAGAAAGGAGCAGTTAAGTAGATAGCTATTACTAGGCAGTGATAACAATCGCTGGTTTGCCATTAGGTTAGGATCGGAGAGTTACCGTCAAAAAGTAGATTAATTTTTCTTGCCCGTGGCGGGAATGTGGAACCCAAGCCAACCCAAAACTCGCGTCACATTTGCTAAGACAGTACCCTATACACTACTACTACATTGAATAATGTGTAACCCGTACTAAAAGGATAAGACTGTATTAATGATAATATATAATTAGTTTAGGTTATATGAAAAAAGACGACATATTTTGCTGTTAAAAGGCGAATGTAGGACGTAGTAAGCCGCCCGTTTTGTAGTCTTCAAAATATTTCAACCATGCACTTTTTGGTACAGCCTTGAGCTCGCTTAGCGATTTTCGTTTTCAACGGTCGCGAAACGTTGTCCTTTCGTGGAAATTATCACTACTGTAAGGAGGAAAGATCGGGTTGGGACACATTTGGTGAATACGGCAGTTGTCGTGTCGTGATCATGACGTTTTTTTTGCCTAAGCCTGGCAAAATTCTTAACAAGCAATGACGTGCGTCTAGGCACATTATCTGGGTGCAATTTTTATAAATTATACTTCCGTAAATGTGCCCGTTTTCTACGAATAGCTTCATTCTAATGGCGTAAAATGTCCGAATAGTACACTTTATTTACCACTACGTGTAGCGATAAAATTTCGTGGAACACAAAACCATAATCTTCGTCTGACAACCACGATCTTCAACTGATTTACGGTAGTCTTTGAAGCTTGTAAACCGCTTGTTCGTGCACAGCAGTCTCGCCAGAAGCCTTCTGAACACGATTACCAGGACAGACCAGTGTATCTCACAGTTTACACAATATTTAATCCATGCTATTCAATCTTGCATTGTAGAATGAAAAAAATCGCCTATACTTCTAAGGACGACTTACTCAATTAATTGTGAAATCTAAACTATGCATCAAATAGGGCTACAATTTTAGATGATTGTCATTAACATGTGTACCAACATTATATAAAAACAGTGTTTTAATCGGACACTTGTAGCGGTGGAAACTGCAAAATTGCACGAACTCATTGATCTAACCTCGTATATTGTTCACAGAAGACTTGGCTGCATAATTAATTATCATATTTACTGTAAACCTGACAGATTTAACACTGTGTGTGTGTGTGTGTGCGCGCGCGTGTGTGTGTGGGGGGGTTAAAGTCGTTATGTTATGTTTGTTAAGTTACCCCACATTTTTCGGTGGTAGATTGGCTGGATCTCGATTGATCCGTCCGCTTGATAACAGACAGTCGGTTATGTATAATGGAATTTTAATAATAACCTGCTAAACGAGAAACTGTGACGAGGAACAGTCCCATGGCGGAATGCAGCACGGTGACGACGACGTTGACAAACTAGGCTGGTAAAGTTGCAGCAACAATTTACACGTTACAACTGTCGGGCGTTTCCTTCCGGTTTCTCTGTCGTCGTGTCACTCACTAACGCGTGGCGTCGTCATGAATAATCTTTATATTGTCGTTGCTATCCAACTGTGACAACGTAACTATAACACACACACACACATAGGATTAAATGTTAACTTTTACTTTACTACTAAGTAATAGGCTGCGTAGACTTTGTTTCCATCATACTCAACATGAGTATTAAAGTCAACGTGAGTACTCAGATTTCCAATCAAACTCTGTATAGATGTAATTAATCCAAAGCTCCTGTCATGCATGCCTTCGGGTACATACAGGAAGAAGCCAGTATCTGCAATACGTGAACGATTTTGAACAACATACTTCTAATTTTAAATAAAATTCACTTGGAATTAATAAAATCCTATTTTTTAAAGCTGCTAGTAAAGTTTGGGTTTGTCTTAAAATCCCATTTAGGCTGATATCGGCATGAATTTTTACAATTTTTTTTTCAAAATTTTCACCATTTGTTCAGGGCTGCGATGTCCAAGAATTTTTTTTAATTTTCTCAAAACGGAACGTTATTTTCAGATTTTTGTTAAAATTCTTTTTAATTTGGCACTCCACTTGATATTTGATAACTTTTGAAAATTTTGACGCCTCATATTTTTGCCTCCCTGTCCCCTTATTTGAGGGGGGAGAGGTCTATCTAAAAATCAATAGGGGTCCGTGGGGTGAAAGTGGGGTCACGTTTGTTAAGTTTAAACGTAACATAGTGGTGATGGCCGGTATCATACTACTGGTATCCGTGAACATCTAGTGGATTATTGGACAAGGCGTTACGCGTCTAGAGGTACGGAACTGAATGAGATTGGCAACATATCAAAATGAAAAGTTTAGGGTAGGTCTATATGGACACGATCAGAAAATGTCAAATGAACGGTGGTGGGCTAAGACAGTAAACAAATGGACACTTAAAAACAAGAAGAAAAGAGGATGCCACATGAAACAGACATGGAGGAAGCAATGCGGGGTACAGGACCAAGGCTCAAGATTGTTTGGGCAGACCGGAGACATTATAAACCATAAAAATCTCTTTAAAATAATAGACTATAAACTTTGCAAATTAAATCCTTAAATTCGTAGTGACCGTCAATCAATGAATTTTTTGGTGAAGGGTTTGTGAGGATCGGTTAAAAATATAACACAAATTTTAACTTATTTGTGTCGACGTTTCGACAATGTTTATTATTGTCGAGGGAGAATGGGCGAGAGAGAGGGTGTGATTGTTTACGTATACATAATTTTACAATATTCTGTAGTAGGCCTACAGTACTCTGTACTGTAATTTACAACAATATGATTATAAGTATTATCCAATTTCTCTTGATAGATAGGTTTATCATAAACTTGTATTTTGTAATATTATGTAAATTATCTGATGTAAGTTCGTAAAGGTCTACAGTTATTGTATAATTTAGAATTGTGTAAATTAATGATTGGTTTTAATATCAGTAGTGAGTGAAACATGATAAAAATAACTTTTAATAATTACATAATTGAACCTCCCTAATCTGTATTTAGCTATATTTTACTATGTTATACGTATGTTGACAGGCATATGTATAAACGTTTTCTGTGCCAATTCTATTATCTAATTGTTGATTACTGCTTTAATAATTAATTAAAAAATACCATTACATTATGAATAATTTACATTGTAATATTGTGTAAATTAAGTTCTGTGATATTATAATTTTCTCGTTGTCTGTAAAGAAAACATTTGAAGATGTAAAACAAACTATTTTAAGTCCTTCACATATACAATGATACATACGTACGCACGCACACTCACATACACAAACACAAACACGTTCACTCAAATAATTGTTCTGTTGTGTTTGACATTTCTTTTGTATTCATACACAGGTCCTGTTGATGACAATAAAAATTGTCGAAACGCCGACACAAATAAGTTAAAATTTATGTTATATTTTTTGACCGATCCTCAGAAAGCCTTCACTAAAAAAATTTGCAAATTAAAGTAACTTAATTCCTTTAAATTGAAAATTCAGAACAGCAAGATTCAGAAGTGGTGGAGTAGTATTGCAACCAATTTACAACAACAAGATTCAGAAGTGGTGGAGTAGTATTCCAAAAGCAATTTACAACAGCAAGATTCAGAAGTGGTGGAGTAGTATTGCAAGCAATTTACAACAACAAGATCCAGAAGTGGTGGAGTAGTATTGCAAGCAATTTACGACAACAAGATTCAGTAGTGGTGAAGTAGTATTGCAAGCAATTTTGAAAGCGTGCCGGATAACTAAAACGTTTCCTATCGCACTTTTAGATTATTTAGAAGAAACTTTCATTTTTTATCGGAGATAATACACAAACATGTCCTTGGAAATAACCTAGACTGGGTGAAAGGTCTGTTTGTCAATCTTAAGAAAAAAACCAAGCTTAAATGTTAAAAATGATTAATTAGTATTAATAATGTAGTTGTTTATTAATACATATTATTAGTTATTATTTTTATTAGAATTAAAGAGTTTTTCCCAACCTTTTTTATTTTTAGCACTCTGGTAACTAATTTTTTAATTCTTCTGTACTCTGCTTTTTATTCTTTTTATTCTTTGACACCGCTATCAGCCGGTCGTTGTGATAACCAGCTGATCTCGTGCGTGTAAGTGTAAGTTATGTTGTTATTTAAGTGCCTGCTGTGTGGCGACTGTTGATTAATGCTGGTATGGTACATTGTTTGTTGCAAGGATGGATAATCTAATTCCGCGTTTTAAATCTCGTACAACGGGAAACAGTTCCTCCTTGATACCGCAAAATGAGATTACAGAATTTATTAAAATTTAACCTTAAATATAAATTGTCTCAGCTGCGGTTTCTGTGGATCTTTTTTTAAAACATTTTTTAGCGTAAACGTTTTTCCCTTTTATTAGTCAAATTAGATTTGTATTCTAATGTCGAAAATTTAAATGTATATTATATATTTTTCCAGTTTCTTCTTTGCCACTATTGTTAGGCATCAGTAACGGTACCACCTTTTACGTGCGCGCCCAATATTTCTTCCCAGGTACTAGGTTATGCTAACCTTTGAGCTTTCATCCTTTCCGTCGCTTCAATTTTTCGACTAGCTTCTTCTGTTAATTTCAAATTCTATGTATTTATTTGTCATATCATCTTTATTTCATAAGAAGTATTTGTATCTTATTTATATCATATTTCGGTATTTGTATATAGAGTGTAGTTGATGTAACCCGACACCAATATGGTATAAGGGTATTTTGTAATGACCAAAAATTTTAATTTTATAAATTTTGATCGAGAAGTGCGTTGCACAGGTCGAGTCACCCAACCCAAGCCAGAAGTAATAAATAAAAGGACAACTTAACATGTCAACTGGACGCTTGCTAGGAAACAATGAGAGAACGCCTGACACAACACTACAATAGAAAGTAGGATCGACTGTGACAGACTCGGTTCAACTCAGATTTACAGCACCACAACAAATAAACAAAGGATACAGTACGGTGGCACAGATACGGAGAAATTATAGCGAACACACGCTGTAAGGTTAATTTGGAGCGTGCCAGCAATAAGAAAAGGGTACTCACACAAAGGGTTTAGGAGAGTCTTACCCCGTATGAAGACAAAGCAGTGTACACCAAGTGAATGCAGCCAGGAAGTGCGCACAGCATGAAAACATCGTAAGGATGACAAATAGTATTTATGACGGGAGACCGGAGTGGCATCTTGGGGATGACGACACGCAAGGAGCTGCTAATTGACAGAAAAAGGGTCATAGGAAGTCGAACAATAACGAAATGCTACGTATTGTTCGCATGAGAATAACAGCAGGCCTTCGGAGCATACTTGAACAAAAGCTTGATGGACAGGCGCGGGATTGCTCTACATTCTAAGAAATGGTACGGAGCCCTTTCGTCGTGTACTTGAGGGGATGTCCGATAACCAACCAGAGTCTAGCATCTTCCCAGGACGCAAGTGGAGAGGACTGTCGTCATGATGGCAACGAGAACAGCGAATCAGGGGTCGAGAACCACAGTCCTTCATAGTGGTAGGAAATATCTGACCTATCGTGATTGACCAAAGGCGTATTTGCCAGGACATGGCATTATGGTAAATGAAGCTTAATAAAAACTGTTTAGAGGGCACGCGGACTGGCAGTCTTACTATATTTCTCAGTCTTACTATATTTCGCAGTCTTAATATATTTTTCAGTCTTTTCTAAAAACTCAGTTACGCAGTACTTTAGTCAGTTAACATAGTACTTTCAATTATTCACAAGTTATTCAGTCTCAGTGTATTAGCAGTTACTCAATCATGCAGTATACTTCAGTTGTTAAAAACTTTCAGTTACTCAGTTTTACTCAGCTACCGCTTGTTAAGAACTAAGTCATTTATTCGCAAGTTAATCAGTTAATCAGTCTTCATTAATAACAGACTCACAAACGTCAATATTGTACCGAGTTACGGAAGTGTACCGCGGTAGCGCAGTGTGAAGTGTTATAAATGCCGCTAAGATTCAAGCACGATATTTTAATGAAACAATACGTCATGTAAACTAAACACAACACATTAACGTATATAGACGCACGAAGAAGTTTGACGGTAGACAGTTATCTATACATGATCATTAACAGTGAATGCACTTATGCAACACAAAACTTTATAGACTTTCATATTAACGGCCGACACCAACGGAGGACACACACACCGCGAGTGAATCTTATCCGCGAGTGCTAAGTGATGACAAGCATCAAATCTACGCAACCTTTACTTATTTGGATCATCAGTGGAAAGGAGTTTTCACTGATGGAGTTTTTGGATAATCCACTATCACAAGTAAATCTTCATGTTATTACTGTTATAATAACTCTACTGTCCTGACTCTTTTCAAAGAAACCACCGTTTGAGAAATTATATCAATCTAATGATAACATTAAATATATAAAGCTACTCATCTGAGGCAAAATGAACGCATTAGTGTAAGATTAATATATTGATTGTCTATATTTATGTATATTCATTGTGTTATATATGTGTGTTTTTCAGCGAACGACGTAATGAATTCATATTGTAATTTGTATTCTTATATATATGTTTTCTTTTATGAATGCACTTACAGGGCATAATTTATATCCATATATCGGAAGTTTTCTTTATTTGAATAATGTTAAATAAATAAGTATTTATGCGTTCATTATTGTCATTTTACCTTGTAACAAACTCTAACGTCAATTGAATTATTTGTAGTAAATTTTCCTATATCGTATTTATACAGCTGTAAGAGTCTCAGTGCAGTAATTATGCTAATCGTTAATGAACACAGTCAATCGCATCAAAGTAATTAATATATTACGTAATTTAAATTAATTTGACATAACTTAACCTAATTGGATAATTGCATAATTAAATTCCATAAATTAGCATAATTGCACGTTGTAATTTTGATAATAAATAAATAAAATCTTCTTTATTTCAAGATTGGAATAAAAGGAAAGCAATACTTTCTGTTTTATTTGATAAAAAGGTCGATCGTAACGAGTTTTGGCTGTTATGAGTTTACTGGCATCAGCAATTATCGTATTCAAAGTTGTATATATTCACAGGATGGACGGGACGACGCCCGAAATAGGGGGGTCGTAGTAGAGGAAGATCTCAAGAAAACCGTTCAAGCGAAATGAGTCTCAGCAAAAGAAAAGAAATTCATAAACGTGTGTAGAGATTGGTGTCTGACGAGACTGAACAGGTAAAGAGGTGAAGTGGCAAAGAAGTAAAGACGTAAATAAGTAATGATGTAAATATGTAAAGAGGTATAAAGAGGTAAAGAAATAATGATGTAAATAAGTAATGAGGTAAAGAAATGCTGATGGTAAATAAGTAAAGAGGGAAAGAGGTAAAGAGGATTTCTCGTAGTAGGGGGAGGGGTTCTGTGGGGTGAGTTTGCTAGAAAAAGGATTCCTTTGAATGGTTAGAGTTATCGCGGAGAGAAGCAAGACAGCCGAAGAATGTTAGTAGTTGGTAATTTCAACAACCAATAAGATGCTACGTGTTCAGAGAACTTGGGCATTAGTTACTTATTGTTTTACATCTTTTTACAACTTCACTGCGGAGATTAATAAGTGACCTCTTTATAACGTCTTTCAAGCTCCTTACTGCACGTACATGGTTCACGAATCTCCTTCTTATCATTCTCTTGTATTTCTCCAACCGGTGTCCTCTTTAAACTATAACTGTTTCGGCCATCTGCCATTTGATTGGAGGTTTCCAGAAGGTTCTCTTGCTCCGTAATAAAATGGTCCATAGTTGGTGTGTGATTGATTGTTCTGTTTATATTGAATATTTTTGAGGAAAAGTTGTTGAAGACAGTTAGGTATCGATCGAGCAGAGATTTCTTGTGAGTTGCAATGACAGGAACAGGAAGATCTTCATAAACACGTTATCTTAGTAAACAAACAGTTACGTGACTTGTTACAGTTGTGACATGTAGACTGTTATATAACTGTCAACGCGACAAACCTATGGCTTAATAAATTTTGACTAATATTGATTCACGATAATTGTTGTAAATCACTTGTTTTGCGTTAATGTTGTATTTCTGCATCCTTATAAGAAAAAATAGGAATTATTAACTTTTTTCTGTTGTTAACGGTTGCATACTTGTTGCTACCACTATCAAGAAACGAAACATGCGTTTTGGCTTTTAGTTTAGCAAGTGATTAGAGAAGTAAGGCGTTGAAAATGACAAAATAACGCTCCAGCAGACGATATAATACTATAGCGGATGTGTCGGGCACGGACAGAAGCAGAAAAAATGTAGGTTACCATTATCCAACATCTTATGGTACAGTAACACGTGTTTATTGTGTTTTTGTTTTATAAAAGCTTCATTTGTTATTCAGCTTTACGTACCGGAACCGAGAAAAATGTCAGATAATGACTCTTCAAAGTAATGAAGACATTCGTTTACGCTCAGAGTAGTAACATGAATGAGAAATAATTCTATTAACTAAGTAATTAATAAACACTATGAAATACACCAATTTATATTTTATAGTCGATAAATTAGGCAATCGATTACTTTAATCATGGCTGCGTAAACTATTTTGTAGTATGTAAAAAAAAAAGAAAATAAAAGAGAAGAATCAAACACGTGGTAAGTTTGTTAATTAGTCCAGTATAATAGCCCATTGTATCAGTATCCAGCGATCAAAGCACCAACTTGAATTAATTAAATTAAAATTAGAAGCATTATTTAAAGTAGTGTTTCAGTATGCAAGTTTTTTTTTTATTAACGTGTGCAAGGAAAATGGTTTAGAATCCGTGTTTGTTTGGCGTACTTGAATGTACAAACCGTTTACGGTTTAGAAAACAAAGAGAACAGACCAAAGAGATATAAGGTTACGGTGCCATGTCGTACCACACGCGCGTACTACATGTGACGTGACATCTTTCTCTGTTGTCCGTACATGCTACGTGTCCAGTGTATTAAACTCTGCGCTGCGCGTCGTCTCATTTAATTCCAACAATTCTGCAATCGATATAGAGTTTATTAACGATAAACGACTGTCGCCGAACCGTGCGATGGGGTCACGGTTTAGTGATATATCGTGATTGTGTTTTAACCGCATGCTGTCGGTTCGATTCTGGAAACGAACACGGTTTCAGTCGTTTCCTACGGTTTAATATCTGAAACGACAACGATCGGAGTAATCCCGAATGAAGTTTATTAAACGTTTATCATTGAAACGTTGCTTGGATTTACGGGTTGACGTTCAGTCCGTTATTGGTATTCTGCCGGTTAGTTCGATTCCCGCGTAATCTAATTCACTTCGCGAGACTTTAGAGGCAGAAGTCAAAGGTAGACAGAAACGGTAGCGTTCGTGTATGTATCCGCCGTTTGACGTTTAGTTAATTATGTATATTAACCAAATTATAATGTAAGTCGAAGAGTAACTAGACTACGTTTACTTTGCTTTGCGCTGGTGTCTCTACCATTATCAACTTCTAAACGGCCACCTGAGGCATTACCTTTCTCTGCTTTCGTATTAAACTATTTTCTTAAAATTCATTTTCACTTTGTTTATATCTTGCTTGACGTGTACCTTGTTCTTAATCCTTTTTCTTTTTGTTTCTACTAATTTCATACGTTCTCTGTATTAACTCTTCCACCTCGTACCTCATTTATTTCTTAGTACCCTCATTTTCTATTTTCTGTATTGTATGTATTAACATCTCAAAATGTTATTGGCCGATTAGAATTTGATAATGGTGTAGACACTGAAGTGCATCGCGTCGTCCAGTCCGAATGTAGTTAGCGGTCCGGCAAAATCTACGAACTATTGACCAAATTAACTTGAGAAATGTTGGTATGCTTAGTGTGTTACGGATTTAAAAACAAATTTCAATTTTTCTTTTGGTTGTCGACCGTCATGTTCAGCTAAGTAGGTTATAACTTCTACGATTCCATAGCGTCAGTTATTGAACTGTTCTCCTAACACGAACTGTTCACCATCAGTGTCTTAATTTTTATTAATTTTTTTTGTCTTTGGAAATGTAAAGACCGACTTCAGCATGGCTACAGTAATGGAAGTACACCGGGGACAACGTACGAGGTTTGATCAAAACGTTCGTGTAATATTTACCTGTTTGTCCTTTTCAAGTTATTTCCATCGTATATACGAGAATTAAACCAGCGGGCCTTTCAGTCTTAAAAAGACATGTTGGGAATGTACTTTTTGGTATAGTTTTCAGCTCGCTAGAGATTTTTGTGTCTTCACCAATCTTTGCCCTTTCATGTTATTTTTTTCGTTCTTTGGAAATGAGAAAGATCGGTAGCTTATGTCTGGCGAACACGACGCCGACGGTTGCAGTATCATTATGATTTCTTTTACCTAACATTTTTGGCTTCTGAGCTAGTCCATTTTCAGGTTGCAATTTTCGTAAATTAACTTTCTGTAAGCGAGACCGTTATCTACGAATAGCTTCACACAAATTGCGTAAAACATCTGAGTAGTACTACTTATTGGCTGTAACGGCCAGAGGTGTGGGGGGGGATGAGACTAGCTTGATGGTTGGACACCCCATTTTCCTCATGACAAATGAGATATTTAAGATTCTCCCCATATAGGGCCTAATTATTTATACAATTACTTATAAGCTTTATTTTAAGAGACGAACTGGTTTAGAAATAGGCCTACTCTAAGTGTTTATGGAATTTCATTGAAATTTTTAATACCTCTTTAAGGGAGCGATCGATCCACCTGATTCCACCCCCGTAGTTAACGCCTACTGATAAAAAATTCGTAGAACACAATACCATCATGAAAGATTTGATAATTCCATAGAGATTCATAAAACCAAGTATACAAAGAATATACTCCATGGAAAAGAAACTTAAGAGGCAGAAAATGACGTGGGGACGTCGGATCAGGTGGAGACGCCTGAAACAGTGTTTGCGAGCAACAAACTGTTCTTATCTACACCAGGTTTCTGGGATTCCCTAGGTACAAATAAGATGTAGGCCTACTTTGTGACTGGACTGCAACCAGTACATTATAGGCCGACATATTAGGTGTGAGAAATTGAAAAAGATTTGCGGATTTTAATAAACGGACATTAATCATCAATATAATAATTTTTGTCAAATCTTCTTCAATTCATGGATTAGACGTCACCAACCAACCAGGTCCGATGTCACCTGTTACCTGACCATCGTGACCATGGTCTACTACGATCCCTCTTACCAGCTCTCGAATCCTCTGTGTGTATTTTATTTAACCCTGCCCCACCGAATACGTCTTAAGTATTCCCTAACATCGTTTCTAAGTTGGTCTTTCACGTACAAAAAATCCACTGTTATCTAAAACATAGCAAAATTAAATTTTGTTATAAAAAAACTAAATTTTTTTTATTTCGCAGTGTAGGCCTAGATGCTGTGAAAGCGGTCCCGCGCCATTTTCGCTAAGCCTCGATTATGATGATGGGACATGTCTGCAGACTTTATCTTCTCGGATAGCCAAATTGACACCATGTAAACAAATAGAATAGCTGAGTTTGAATCGTTCATTCATGTCACGAACGAAGTCGGCATTAGGGCGGCCGTTCGATAGGTGCTACCACTACCCTCAACACCTTACTGCATGCCGAGTTCATTGATTAACATTATTGTGTTGACGTGCACGCGGCTTGGAGAAAGGGCGGCGACATGCCATCGAACATAGGCCTGTCGGGTCTCGAAATTATGGCAGCTCATATTTTATGAAACTAGAAATTCGTCCGTTGTCGTCAGTCCTCCTGAGTTGTCTATGTATTTTTTCGACTAATTGACGGGGCACTCTAAACCTTACTCCATCACCAGCTATCTCATCTCTTATGAGATGATTCCAGTTCATAATTTTTATGTTAATAAATGTTGGTCATACTAACATTTTAACAAATTACAATCAAACCGTTTCCTTATCTAAAACAAACGTTATGGCTTTCTCTGGGGCAAATCATATTAGAACAAAGATTGTCATACAGGACTCGCCAATAGAACAGGTGCCAGATTTCAAGTATCTAGGGTGCAGCATTACATACCAATATGATAAGGAGGTTGAAAGCAAAATTAGTCTCTTCAAGTCGTTTGTGGATTTATCATTAAACACTTAAAGAAGAAAACAAAGAAAGAGACGCAACTGAAATATTACAACGTAATGGCCATACCTCAACTGCTGTATGGTAGTGAGACTTGGATTAGAAAGGCCAAAGACATGTGTAGAATACAAGGAGCGGAAAAGAGGTTCTTGAGGGCTGTAAAGGGTTGTACCAGGAGAGATCTTATCAGAAATGATTATATTAGAATGGAGCTAGGCATAGCTGAAAGCTTTGAATGAGAAAATCTCCCGGTACAAAACGGAGTGGCGGCTACATAGAGAGAATGGATACAACTAGATTCTCAAGAGGAGCCCTTGACTGTCATCCAAGGGGGAAGTGAAGTGTGGGAAAACCCCGAAAGCGATGGTTGGATGACTTCCATTGAGACTGGAACAGGCTACTAATCTAAGCCGTAAAGGATGACAACGACGATAAATGTTGGTTCCGTAGAAAAATAATTTTGTTACTAATTTTAAATTTGTTTTCCATCCGATCTGTTTCTTTGTGACTTTCGAGTAGGATAGACATAGGCGTAGCAGCGTCCTGTATCTTGGTTGTGACATTACTTACGATGATGTTCATAAGTTGGCTAACTTTTAGTCAATATATGGCACATTCGTCGCGCGCTCTCAAGAAAAACAAGGTAGGAGCCTCGACTAAAAGGTTATAAGGTAATGGCTGTGCCAGTGTTATTGTATGGTTCTGAAACTTGGGTTTCGACGAAAAACATCTGAGTAGAATATAGGCATCGGAGATGATATTCTTGTGATCTGTTAAAGGCGCTGCACACGAAGACACAGACTCTACAATGAAGACATTCGTAAAGAGTTGAAGATTTTTAATATCCAAGATCGTATTGCAGAGAACAAAGAGAGATGTATTGCTCATCTGAATAGGATGCCAGACCGCAGGTTGCCTAAAGAAGTTTGGCAATACAAGCCTCTTGAACAGCGAAGTATAGGAAGCATTGGTGAAGTGGATATTCCTTTAGCACCGGAACAGGTGATTCGCCTTGTCCCTGATAGAGGGAGAAGAAGAAGAAGAATTTAAATTTATAATTTTTACTGCATACAGACCATTTAATTTGCATAAAGGACGTACGGATATTTTTTTTTATTAGGCTTATAATAAAATTCAGTATTCGCAATTCGTTTGTGAAGAACTACAGTATGCAATAAATTTAAAAGAAATATTCAACACGCTGTGTATATGAAATATTACATGACTGCGGAACAAGTAAACTGCAGAAGAATAGCAGAAGGCAACAAGAAGAAAGGAACGGAAATTGATTAGAATGATTTTGGAAGAGAGGAAAACAGAGAATGGGAATTTAAGGAGGAAAAAAAGAGATGTAGGCCTATATCGTATTTAAAGGAACTGGGAATAGAAGGCGATAAATTATGATGAGATGTCGGTGAGAGAGAATGTTGGAGAGGAGATTAGTTAAAATTGTAGAATTTCATGAATTTTATAGCAGTGGTACGAATGACCTATTCACACTTGGGTCTGCTGTTTACTTGGTATCAATTTGGTTATCCTGAAGAAAATATTTATTGTAAATTATGATGCGCGCCATATCTTGGGACCCGGAACTGGAGAGCAGCTGCACTTGACCGGGACAACTGGCGGAGGCTGTTAAAGAAAGCCTTGACT
The DNA here is from genome assembly GCA_034769895.1 of Magicicada septendecula. NCBI lineage: Eukaryota > Metazoa > Arthropoda > Insecta > Hemiptera > Cicadidae > Magicicada > Magicicada septendecula. The sequence continues at coordinate 506,176,009 of CM068369.1, read as the reverse complement.
CAGTAGTGGATTGTCGCGCTGCTGAAGAAGACGAAGAAGAAGAAAAAAATAAGGTCTTCTGACATGTCCCGTCACCATAAACGATACTTACAAAAATGACGTGTATCGGAGCAGCAGAAGAAGAAGAAGAGAGGAGGTTTCAGTAAAGGTGGCGAAATGCGATGATAGGGAACACGATGTTAGGAATAAAATTAGTAGATTTTAAGCTCTCGCGGGATGATTGGGATGAATCTTCAGGGGACAAACACGAAGATTGTGTGTGGATCAGATTTAAATGAAAAATATGTCATGAGTTGGAAAACAAATCTGTTGTATACCAGGGAACCCCCAGCCCACAATCAACGTAATATTATGAATATTGTAAGTTATATTGTGGTTGGTAGTATTAAAACTTTTTAGAATAGTACGTAGGTTATGTTATTGACGTAGGTTAAGTACGTACTCACGTGTATTTACATTAGCCACTGTTTATTTATAACTTATGTTTATTGATAAACTAGAGTGTTGTGTGTAAATGTACTTTGCCATTGGTAGGTAAACATAGTTTGTTCTACGAGATTCCAGAGGAAGCGCCTAGAATTTTCTCGGCGTATCTAGTAAGTGACAAAGGCTGGTGAATGACGTAATTACCAACCTATATGAAACTATTGTAAACGGAGAAACCAGTCAGTATTTATTGTGAGTTAGGTTAAGTGAGTGAAAGAGTTAGAGAGAGAGAGAGTGTGTGTGTGTGTTGTGTTACCTTATTTGTGAATCAATATTATATTTGTGTTGTCTGTATAAATTACCATTGTGTCAGTAATCGATATCACAGTTGTGAATCGAAGTTTATTTTCTGTGTTGTACGTTTACTTGTGAAAAATTATTTGTGATAACGATAATGAAACAAAGTTTCGACAGTGATACGAGCGTTTTATTTCGATCGGTGCTGCCTAGAAGACGACAAAACCGAGAGCGGGTAATTGTGGGAAAAGGGACCTTGACTCAGCGGGTTGCTAAAAGAAAAAAAATTATAATGGAATTTATACTTATAATAGAATCAAATAATCCGGTTTTATGGCGAAGACCGCCATCGTCAGAAACACAAAATTAAAAATATATAATAATGGCTCCCGTGTATACCACCTGAAGTAGTGTAGGAGAAGGCAGGGAAGGCTGCCTTATGTGAGCCGTACGGCATACAAGGAAGGCAGTGTGGCCAGCACTACGCTTCAGCCGCCCATTATTATCCCCAGGAAGTTATCCCAGGTACTCATTTTCAATAGGCTGAGTCGACCTGGGGGCTGAAAAACTCGCCTTAATTTTATGGTACGGGCTCGGGAATCGAACCCGGGACCTCTAGGTTAGTAGCCAGGTGCCATACCCACTGGTCTACTGAGCCGCTCTTTACCATAAAAAAAAAAATTAGTGGTAATTTTTTTTGAAAGAATCGAAACGGCAAACGTTCGATTGAGGATATTTAAACCTTTGAATTGAGACGTCAGATTTTATGTGAGGTTTCAAGCTAGAGTTCCAAAATCGTTTTATCGCTGCGATCCAAGTGGCAGAGGGGGAATTGGGGGGGCATCGGGCTATCAGTTTTTGAAGTCCCGAGTTGACAGTTTTAACATGCAAACCACGGGACACGCCCCCGCTACGACGACGTTCTACAGTAGGCCTACATTCTAGGTGGCCGCACCCGTGCCACTGTCGTCAACCCCCACGCACACACGTCACGGATAACATTAAACTGATTGTTCCGGTAACGGCATTAGCATTCCTAGCTCGTTGTGGTGTATGAAGTTGTTGCAGTATAGACAACGAGATTGTATGTGTGCGGTGCGGTTCGCATACCATTGTGCACAATGGAACGCGGAGCAACCGGTTCCGAGAGGAGATGCATTGAGAAGGTTAACTGCACGCCTTTGCATCACGTGTTTCTCTCTGTACTTTACGGCACGCAACGAACACGCTGACTCGTTTCTTATGATTTTAATTTATCAGTACACACTTGTCCGTTAAACTTTTTTCGGTTTCACCGTTGAAGATTTTGTTTTCACGAAGGGATGGAAAACCTGTCATCAAGGGAAGATTGCCAATCGTACGTTTAAAAAAGACATACAGAACCTATTTCTTATGCTGTCACGGCCGGCGTCATAAGTATTGAAATTAAGATCCGGTCTGTTGGGCCGTGGTCGACTGTATCTGACGGATGTTATTATCAGATGTTTCGGCCTCAACTATGGGGGCCGTCTTCAGAGAACCACGGTTTTAAACACAACTGACACGGTTTTCTTCAGTAAACCAGAGTACTGTGGCGAAGGCTCAGCCCACAGTACAGTACACAATAACCCGGATCTTAATTTCAATAATTATGACGTACAGATCTTGCAAGTAACTAGTAGGCCGCTTAGCCGCAGAGCTCGCCTCACTATTTTGAACGAAGTACGTTTATTATTACATAGTTTTCACTTATGGGGAGAATTACAAAAATCCTAATTTCTGTACTATTTCTTTGATTTCCAAGACGTAACACTATACATACAGAAGTTAAAGTTCTCTTTCATTTGATTTCGCACATTTTTTGCGATTAGTATATCAAATTTTCACCCACTTTTTAGTCTGTGACGCCCAAAAATTTTGAAATTTTCAAAAATGAACACTGTATTCAGATTGTGGTTTAAAATTTCCTTAATGTGGTACTCCAAAAGGGCTGTTGCGATTTTATCACAATTTTTACCCTCCCCTCACATTTTTGCCTCCAACCCGTTTATTTTTTGATGGTCAATGTGAAAAACATTAGGGTTCTGTAGAGTAAGTACGGGCACGCCTGCCGAGTTTTACGGAAATCGGTTGATGCGTTTAAAAGTTATTTTGAGACATATCCCAAACAGACAGACAGACAGACAAATAAAATGAGTTTCTCACAGTAATTTGGGAGGTGTGACTGTCATTTGAGAGCGTGTATTATGGCAGAAGCCCGCGTACACGCCAAAATAAACATTTTCCTAAGACCCGGTCAGAACGTTGGTCAGTTGAGCGAAACCTGTGTACAATAATAACCCGTCTTTGGCACCAAGCCTCTGCTGTTTAAGACCGTGTTACAATTCAAATTTTTATATATAATATTTATTGTATGCGTTTGATTAATTATAGTGCGGTTTCGCAAGCAGAACGTTGTTGGCATAGCGGATGGTTTTGGTGTTTTGAGCCAAAACGTGGTGGGCGTGTTTTGAAAACAGGAACTCGACGAAAAATTCAGCACAACGTTTTTGCCATTGTTCACTTTGAATACTAGATTATTAGATGTTTTACTTTTTGAATGGGAATTCCGAGCACTTTGCCGTGCACGCATTTTATTTTGTAGACCCAAATGGGCGTATTAAGTTGTGGAGGGGGAGGCGTGCGTCCTTTCTTTCTTTAAATTTTATAGCCCTTTGATTGTTTCAGATTGTCAACACCCTCTTCCATTATTCTCTTTTCCAGCGCTTGTTTTCCAGTTTCTTATTCCTGTTTGTTTGCATCAGGTGTTAGTCAGAATCATCAGTTCCATGTTTTGTTTTCACCTTGTTTCATTCTTATATGTGAGGGTCTCCAATCGAACATTCTTTACACCGCTCTGCTCTCTTGTCCGTTAGGCTACAGCGAAATGCCGAGTCCAGACGTAGTGATTCCATGTAGCTTCGTACCATTAGCATCTCGTCATATAATTTCTTCTACGTCAGAGTTTGCCTGCATTTTCTACGTGTTATCATTAGGTATCATTTCTTACGCGTTTAAGAGTTTACTACGACGAATTTCATTAAAAAACTGTCTTTTATCGCCCATTTTCTAATGTCATTTAGATAGCCTAGTTTTGTTTGTACCTATTGCACTCCAGAATATTTGCTATTGCTACGACAGTTACATAATGCTTCGCCAAGTCGGCAGGTACAGTTACGTAAACGTTCTACACGATTCTCGCCTAGCCGAGCAGGTGCAGTGTCTCTGTCAAGCCGTGGACTCCGGTAACTGTGAGACTATTCGAGTACCTGTAATTACGCAAATTATGCCGCTGCCAAAAGAATGGAAAATTATTCTGGAACTTCTGCGTAACTTATACATATAAAATTATTCTATGTATAAGCTACAGCGGCCGGTTACACGTGGGGATGTTGTAGAGTAGTGTGGATGAGTGGAAAGTGATTATTGTATTATAATTAGTGTGGAATTCTTTAATAGTTGTATGTGGACAAATTATGTAACTTTTTTTTTCCAGAGTAATAAGTAAAAGTGATGTATAGTATAAGTCGTCACTTGAGGTGGGAACCATCCAGCGATGATTACCACGTTCACCGGGTCAGGTCATCTGGCCACTGTCTCTTCAGCCTTCTTACATCCAGTGATGGATTGAGGAGCTCGTTGATCAGGTTATTGCTGTGTCCTATGTTGCGGTTCCTGTACTTAGCTGCGTGCATCTTGATGATTATCAAATTATTTAACTTGAATTATGTATGAGTGTACCTTGTTGATTTCAAATTGTTATTTGTGACTAATTAAAGCTGGTAATTAGCGACTACATCGATGTCTGTATTTTGTATACTACGACGATCCGTAACACTGTGTTCAAATATGGTGCACTTTGATTGTTTATAGTTACCCTATATACTCATTAACTGCTGTTTGCAACGTCTGGGTATATTTTCCGTAGTTGTTACCCGTTGCCACAAAATCACTTTTTTATTTTCTTTTTTTTTTGTTTTCTTGACTCCATACATACAGTCTTTCCTGAAGAATGTTCTGAGAGATCATTGATTACAATTGGCATACAGAAAAATATTCAAGCGAACACATTTCTGGCTATCAAGTTGTCAAGAACAACAGACACAAACATTTGCACCAACACTGGTACTAATCAAAATATTCTGGAAGATCGGAGGGTTAAAAGATATGTCTGGATCCTCCATTAACTTGACTGCTAATCTGTTTGGTTTGATACGGATATCGAACGCCATATTTGAGCATATCGTGTGTCACGTGATCTCTTCGCGAACCGTAACAAAATTCCAAACTATTACTGAGCCGAGTTTTGATTGAAACGTGCTGTTACGATGGTCCCACGGATCGTCGTATTGTACAGTGGAAACAAAGTACAGACGCCAATGAAGTCACTGATTACCAGCTTTGATTAGTCACAAATAACAGTTTGAAATCAACAAAATACTCTCATAATAGTAATTCAAGTTAAACTTGTCCACACGCATTAATAGTGTCAACTATTAACAGTACCCCACTAATTATAACACAGTCATCACTTGCCACAACAACCACTTGATCCGCGCTCTACAATCTTGCTAAGTCGGCCGCTGTTCCTTATATATAGCGTGTAGATGTTCCAGAATAATTTTACATTCCTTTGGCGCGGTTCCAGTATAATTTCCATCATTACAAGTACTGGAACAGTCTAGAACGGCCTTGGCAGAGGCGCTGCACCTGCTCGGGCAGCCGAGAATCGTGCAGTACGACACTCTAGACTGTTCGGGAGGGTTCCGTAATTGTCGTAACAATGCCAAGGAGCCTTGTTTAAGGCACGGAGCACTTTATTTTGAAACCTTTGTAGAATTTTCAAATTCGAGACGGTAGCAAAACTAGGTGCTAAGTAAGACCGTTTGGGCTTCGAGACGACATGGTATTGCTGAATTTGTTGCCACTTGTTAGATGTGAGTTACGTCCAATAGGTTACGTCTCAGTCAGTTCTACTTCTAGTTGCTTCCGTTTGGTGAAAATATACGCGGGTTGCCACGTTAATCTTCGGTCTAAGCGTAGTCCTGAATATATTTCTATGGTCAGGAGAAGCACAAAACAGATTAAGCATATGAAAAAGGCAATATCTTCGTGCGAGAGCCTGCGCGACTTTCACGTATTGCGATTAACAGAAACTGAAAAAATGTATCTAAAAGCGAATATCCTAAAGTTCTGTAACTTATAAAAGATTCTGGCCGACCTGTATGTTCGAGTTTGTAATGGCTTCCCGGGTTAAACTGATTACATTTTATTGAGAGTCTCTACGTTAATATACAGTACAGTAAGCATTAAACAAATAAAATGAAATCAAGCATTTATATGTGCTTTGTGGGCATGGGCGTGTGTTTTGTGTGCAGAACAACGTAACACCAGCTGGTCGTGGTACAGCTGATTACGGCGCTGTGTGTGTGTGTGTGTGTGTGTGCGTGCGCGCGCGCGTGTGCGTGTGCGTGTGCTGTAATTACTTACAAGGACAGCGCTTATAGCGGTTTCATATTAACATTATGCTGTGTACATTCACACGCATGCCTAACGGATTGTGTGTCTGTGTTGTGCTTGTTTTTGTTTGTCCGTACGAGGAAAACCACACAGCATACAGAAGAAAGCGGTTCCACCAGCCGCAAGGAATCCGCTGTATATATAAGTACGTATATATTTATGTAAGTATTCACATAAGTGTGTATTATAGCAACAGAACAACTATACTTAAGTGTTCAATATAAACGTTTACTTTACGACAGTGAAATGACCTTCAAATGAACAGAGAAATCCAAATATACTGTAAACGACAGTCTCTCCGATAGTCGTATGGTACAGTGGAAAACAAAACACAACACACCAATGAAGTCACTAATAACCAGCTTTAATTATCACAATTTGTAATCAATTTGTACAATAATCCGAGAAAAATTTGTCCACGCGCAATAATAATATCAACTAATAGAGTCCCGCACAATTATAACACAATAACGCTTTGCCACAATACTTCGAACCTCACTTGAATAAATCGCCACTTAAACTCACTGTGTAATCGCCCGACGCAAACTGAACTGTCCGTCGCTGGATGCTTATATTTATAAGCCCGCTGAGATGCCAGAATAAGATGTCACTTTTGGATGACGTGTTAAACAATTGCCTTTTACGGGCGCTTTCGAATCCACTAGAAACAGTGTCGTGTCTGGCCTTGAACACAGTGTGCGCGGACCGGTGAGGTCTGGAACAGCCTCGATTGTTGACGCGTGATAAGTGTCACGTAATTGTCTTTCATCTCAGAGTAGCAGCAATACGTATGTACGCGCACACACATTACAGCTGGGCTCTGCTGGGATAGCGGAGATACTTGTAGAACGTTCCGTATTACGTAACACTATGTTCTTTTGGTTGCTGAAAAAAGAAAGATGTATTCACTTCATGCCGTACTCTTATGGAAGATATAAACATTTTTTTTATATACTGCTGTCGTTATGGATATTGAACAAAGGTGATAAATTACGTGTCAGTTGAACAAGAAACCTCTTTCCTCTGAACGAGAATCCATTACGCAGCGGCGGTGGCTGGCTTTGTCAAGAACGTAGGGGGTTGCAAGTTTTCATGAACGTAGGATATCTGTCACTTTTTGTATTCCTCATTATGTCAACGTAATTATGAGCTCAAACTCAGATGGCTAAGACAAATTATTTTTAGCGTACCAAATTTTTATAAAAATATCAAAATTTATCATTTAAATAAATCTACAAAATGTTTAATTTTAAATGTTGATGTAGGCATGCCTAAATTGTTTGTTTATGTTTTTTCTTGTGCAGACCGTATAAGCTAAACGTCTTTTCCGAAGAACCGAATTAATTGCCCAAAAACGGCTATCTACTGAGTGAATGTTATATGTTAAATTAGCACTTATAAACAAAACTCAACACTTAAATTCATTTGTACACTGTTAACACTAAAGATTCGCAGAACTTACACTCTTACAAAGAACACAGTAGGCTCTACTCATTCGTAAACACTAACTGCACCTGGGCGTAAACAAAGACAGATGACAGGAATTAAAAAATTATGCTGCACATGTCAGTGACGAACGATCATATACAGCGCACCTGAAGGAATGTTGCAGAACTACTGCAAACCGAGCAAAGATTTTCGTTGTATGTTAATTGTCCTATGCCAAGACAGTTGAAAGCACACAACGGTTTGTCACGAACGCCGGTTTGCCCGTATCGTGCAAACCTCGACAGCAGCGGGTAGCTTACGGCGAACAACTGGGTTGGTTAAAGTTTACCTAGGAAAAAGTGTTTTACAGACCTGTAGGCCTATAATTTAATTTTGTTCTCAAAATACAGTAGTTTGAAATGTTTTTAAGCATTATGTCTTTTTTAAATAATACATATTATTAAGAAACCTCTTTCTTCTGGGGGTTGTGCATCCTCACAACCCTGTCACTAACCACCACTGCCGGTGCATAATGTAATCCGTGTGTCAGCGTTAGGACCCAGTAGCACTATTCCTAGGAAGCTGAATTCTATTTCCAGTTGATTCTCTTATTAATCTGTATTAATTCCAATGTTGGTCTTTCAGAGCAGAGGCGAATCCTCACAGCAAGCAACCCAAGCAATGCTTGTCCAAACAAAATCAGGCAAAAGTAAATAAATTATTACGTAACCAACATTATTGCTGTTACCAAAAACCGTTTCTCGTGCCTTGTTATTCCTCATCCTTTGAAAATCGGCGGCGCATTTGACACCAGTCTTCCGGTCGAAATGATATTGATGACTTTATTCGATGACTTCGCTTCCAGTTTTGTGCACTGTTTGAACAGTGGCTGGCTGACCGCTCCGCCCCCAAGGCGATCATTTAAAAAACTTGAAAGACATGTTTGAATTGGTATCCAAGTCACTTATTGACAAAATCTGTATAATATTTACCGTATTTCTTCCGTCGTGTGACTTCGTGTTGCGTTCGATTGATTTACGCTTTCAAGTTGGAAGCCAGTCAAGCTACTATGGTATTTAAATATCAAAACGTTAAAATGCAATTATTGAAGACTAACCTACACATAAAATTTAATAAATTTTGTCTGTTTGAAGACGAAACATATGTTTCGAAACGCGTAAATCAATCGAACCCAACACGAAGTCACACGACGGAAGAAATACGGTAAATATTATACAGATTTTGTCATTTAAAACAAATGCTTCGTTGCGCTAACTATGAGTTGGCCATAATTTCAGAAATTTTAGCAGCATTTATTTAGGATTTCATAACTACGCTTTCATTAGCTAGCCTTATTTTTTATATTAGGCTACAGTTAGAAATACTCAAGCTTATAATAATGTAACCTACGAGTACCTGTGTAGAATGCTAAACTGCACAGCACCTGGCTTTCAAAGACGTAAAAAGCTAGTACTCTTTAGTAGTGCTTTAACCCGCTAGGAGTGCTAGCAGTGTCCCGGTTCGGTGAAAACGCCGTACATGTGCTTATATTGTGCGTAAACAGTCGATGCCTGCCCTACTCTATAACGTGCAATTTTGCTAATTTATGCAAATCCAGTTAATCAATTATCCAATTAGATTAAATGTGTCAAAATTGCTTTGTTTACGTGAATCTATTAATTACTCTAATATAATTAACTGTATTCATTAACCTTTAGCATAATCACTGAGACTCTTTAGTGTTGTTTAAACAATATTAGAAAATTTATTACAAATAATTTAATTAACGTTAGTATTTCGTTACTGAGGTAGTGGCAATAATGAACGCATGAATACTTAACAAATAAATACTTATTTATTAAACATCATTCAAATAAACTTTTGAGACATAAATATAAATTATGACCTGTAAATACAATTAAGAAAACATACATGAATATAAATCACAATATATATCCGTTTCGTTGCTTGCTGTAAAACAAAACATACGATACAATAGACATATATAAACATAGACATCAAATATTAATTATCCTACACTAATGCGTTCATTTTGCCTCAGATGAATAGCTTTTATGTAATTGATCTAAATTCTCAAAGTGTGGTTTCTTTGAAAAGAGACAGAGCAGTAGTTTTTACTATAATATTAATAACATGAGGATTTTACTTGAGACAGTGAATATCCATAATTCCATCGGTGAGAATCTCTGTTCACTGATGATCCATGTAAGTAGAAGTTCCATAGATTATGTGTTGTCATCACTTTGCACTCGCGGGTATATTCACTCCCGTTAGTGTTATTGTTAATAATGAAAGTTTATAAAGTCTTGTGTTGCATACGTGTATTCAATATTAGTAGTTGTATACAGATAATTGTCTGTCGTTGACTTGCTTCGTAATTATATATTATATATGTTTAATGTAGTTGTATCATGACTGTGTGCAATATTCAGCACGAGTGTTATGATCGTTAAGTCACTTATTGTTTCTGAGTTCGCACGACAGAGACAGCGATACCTTAAGCATAGTGTGTTCCGATATCGACCACTGTGTTCGTAATTGTCGCGCCAAAGTTCTAATATCGAGTCGTTCGCTCACTTATTAATGTTTAATTTGCATGTAGGAATGCACTTAAAGTTTAAAGTATCAAATTCTGTTTAAAGTTTCACTCCACACTTCGCGTTATTGAGGTAGACTTCCGTAACTTAGTGAAATACGATTTACTGATTGAAAAACCGCATGACTGTCTGAGAACTATTGAGTAACCATGAAAACTGCGTAACTGAATGACTTTCGAATAACTGAGTAACTGATAGACTGCAAAAACTTTTAATAACTGACTAATACCAAGAGACTGAGAGAGTGAGTAATTCTTAACAACTGAGGGCCCGCGTACCTCGTAAATAGTTTTTACTAACCGTTATCTACCAGAATACAACTTTCTGTCGAACACGCCTCTGGTCATCCTCGATAGGGCTAATATTTCCTTCCACTCTGGACATCTGTTTCTCGGCACCCTGATTCGCTGTTCTGGTTGTCACCATGACGGCAATCCTCTCCACCTGCTTCTTTGGAAGATGCTAGACTCTGGTTGGTTATCGAACCTCCCCCAACGTACACGGCGAAAGGGCTTCACACCACATCTTAGAATGTAGGGCAATTGCTCGCCTGTCTGTCAAACCTTTGTTCTTGTGACTCTCCCAAGGTCTGCTGTTGTTCCTTTACTAACAATACGTATCGCCTGGTTCATTGTTTGACTTCCCTTCGATTTTTTCTGTCAATTAACAGCTTCTTGCTCGACATCACCCCAAGATGCCTCCACGGTCCGTCGTCATAAATATCGGTTGTCATCCTAACGTTGCCCCGTGCTGTGCGACACTCTTGACTGTATTCTTTTGGTGTACGCTGTTTTGTCTTCATACTGGGTAAAACCTTTCTAATTCCTTTGTGAGTGAGTATCCTTTTCTTAAAGCTCGCACGCTTCAAATTCAACCCTACAGCATGCACTCGCTTCAATTTCCACGTATCCGTGCCACTATGCTCTGCTTTGTTCAGTTTGTTGTGGTGATGTAAATCTGAGCTGAGCTTGGTCTGTCACCGTCGATCCTATTTCCCTTTTGCTGTGTTATGTTAGGCGTACTCTTATTGTCTTGTTGCTGGCGTCGGGTTGACGTGTTGTTAAATTGTTCTTATTTATTGCTCTGGCTTGGGTTGGTGACTTGACCTGTGCTAACGTACTTCTCGATCATAAAATTATGAAATTAAAAATTTTTGATTGCTATAGCCCATCATCGATTCAAGAGTCGCCAATGTTTCAGAGTATCCTTTGCTGCTTGTATACCGCTGCGGACAATCGTGATGCCCCCCTTGTTATAGTTCAGTCGTATTTCCATGTTTGTACGTTATCACTTACGGTTTATTTTCCGTCAGTTCGTTTGCTTACGACACTACCCGCAGTCTCTTAGAATTTCTGTCAGGTCTCGTCTATCTTTTACGTATATTGTAGCGCTACGCGTAGTTTTCTAATTACTTTCCTTAGTTTGAAGTCGATTCGAACGCACGTTTCGCGACTTTATTCTGTGACAATAATGGTGCCCACCTCTGAAACAGCGTTATGATTTTCTTGAACACTCAACAGTAAAAAAGTAAATACGTCAATCTGAGTCAAGTTAAAACATTTTTACGCAATCTCTACAAAATTTAAGTGCGTAAATGTGTTTTCTTATGCAAGTCGATTGCGTGGGTATCTCTCTCTACCGACCCCTATTGCATTACTCAGTGACGTCACCGAGCTTAATGGTTCAAAAGGATTTCTTTAGAGCGCGCCCTCGCCAACCCACTCAGTCCACGGGACTGTCACTTACAGATATACATTATGGCCTGTTATTTATTACCTCAACCGAATATCTCTTATATAATGTGCCGGCGGGATATAATATTTTCTTGCTTGTATTTTTGTGGCAAATTAATTCCGCGCGTTATAAACGTGTAGATGTATTTACTCACGTCATCGCTGCGGAGAGAAATGCACGATTGGCTGTGACGAGTTTTTACCACAGATTTTCGTCGCAGAGGTTAGTAAATTGTTTTGTGATTGGAAAAGTTTGTTGACACGCACTTTGCCGATTGGCGGCAGACTCACCGTAGCATACGTCCGTAGTTTAATCAGCGAGACTGGGTAAATTATTATGTCTCATGCTTTAAGGAGCGAACCAGTTTTCACATCCTGATTCAGAAGGCAAATGCCGCCGGGAAGGGAATGACTATCTTCTTGGGTACGTCGTGTCCCAAAAGTCGCCATAATTCTACATAGGCCTATTTTCATTTTATTATGAGACATGAAATTGTGTTGGTTAATTGTGCTGGTTTTATCATCCTTCCATAAAACCCTGATTTTCTTGGTAAAGCAACATTACGTTACCGACAGGATCCAGCCTTCTTGGCTATTTAAGTTACCAATTCATCGGGCTACAAGTAATTAAAATATTATATAAAGTAATGCTACGAAATGACGTAGCCCCTCGAAAAATCGGCAGGTGCAGTTACGTGAAAGTTCTACACGTTTCTCGGCTATCCGAGCAGGCGCAGTGTCTGTGTCAAGGCCGTGCAGTGAAGTACCCTCTAGACCAGGGGTTCCCAACCGATGGTACGCGGAGGGATCTAGCTAGGAAAAAATATTTACATAAAATAACTAAATAAAAATTTATGTTCAAAACAAAAATAAATTTTCATCGGACATGATTTAAAACGGTTACTCTTATAAAAACACAACCTAAACATTTTGCGGTAATATTTCATTAGGTGTCTGCTCTTATCTTATTTGTTTTCTTTATTCACGTTTGTTTTCTCATTTTACACACCGCCTTATCACATTCCTGGAAGGGATTGTAGTCTTCCGCGGACCCAAGTAACCCTTCTTTAAGCTCCGGTGGTACTCGAAATGAACGCGGAAGACCAAAGTGGTACGCGGGTCCGGAAAGGTTGAGAACCACTGCTCTAGACTGTTCGAGTGCTTGTAACTACGCAAATTATGGTGGGACGCCGCCAAAACAACGGAAAATTATTCGGAACATAAGCAACAACGGCCGGCTTAGAAGCTAGTTCACCTGGCAAGATTGTAGAGAGCGGATCAAGTGTTTGTTGCTGATTAGTAGAAAGTGATTATTGTGTTACAATTTGTGCGGAACTCTATATTTGACGTTATTATTGCTTGTGGACAAATTTAACTTGAATTACTGTATGGAGTACCTTGTTGATTTCAAATTGTTATTTGTGACTAATTAAATCTGGTAATTAGGGACTTCATTGGTGTCTGTATTTTGTTTCCACTCTCACGAATCGTCGTAATTGTAATATACCAGGGTTAGTACGGACTTTTTTGTTTATAATAAAGTAAAAGGGGTGTAACAAAGTGAGGACTTGTTGCGTACCGTGACGGGGACACGAGTGCTGGCATAGAGAATGACTAACTAGTTGTGAAGAAGTGGTCGCGGCACTGATTGGTGAAATGAGTTGGGAACGGAAGTGACAGTTGGCATTGGAAGCTGAGCTCTCCGTGAGAAGGCGTATTGTTATGAACCATTAGGTTTCAGAGTCGAATCCTTTCACGGTCGCTGGAAACGTTGAATAATTTATGTGCGCCCATGAAGTTTCCATTACACTGTTGTTATACACTTTTAAATAGAAACGACGTTCTTGTCGGGACACGAGATCATTATTAATGTACGTGTCGGTGAAGCCGATGTGAGTATTAATGTGATTTCTCGGGTTTTATGTCTGCTTGTAATAGCCTCACCTCTGTCAGCTGTGTAAATATCGCGCTTCATTCATTAATGGCAAATAGAATTCGTCAAAGTGAATTGACTCGATTAAAATGGACGTTAATACTTTTCCAGTAACCGTACCTACACTGCGTTGTCGATGATTCGAGTGTGCGATAGTATCGCTGTACAACGTTGTGAAGAAAAACAAGTGTACCAATTGCAAACGAGTGTAACGAGAAAATACGTAATGTGATATTGCGTGTGAGAATAGGTAAGAGTGTTTCGGTTCTTTAGTTTATTGTTTAAAGTAAACAAAACTCGTGGTTGACAAAACATAACATTTGGTAAGTAAATACAACAGTTATAACCAGGGGTGAACCTAGAAGGGGATATGGAGCAAAACATTTTAAACTGGTTGAGTCTTTTTTGAAATGTAATTAATTGACTTATAAGTTTTGTCAAGTAAAAAAAAATATTATTTAGGTCAATTAAAAGTTTAAGTAATCTACACTAAGCCGTAGATAATAATTGAGGCCTTATACTCAATAATAAATAAACAACAGATGTTGAAAGAAATGGTGAAAAATGAAAAGGAGTCGACTTTTCTCATAAGAAAGTAGGAAGACACGATTTTCCGCTGGTTACAAGCGACTTGGTTTGTTGCAATACCCAGCTCTAAGAAACAAAATATTGTAAAATTAAACACATGTTCGTTAAAAATTTGTCTTGTTCTCGTATGTGTTAACCCTCACTTCCTTAATTTTTGCGTTCTCTTTAAAGTATTTATATTCCACAGAAAGGCATTATTAGGCTTCCAAGTCAGACTGGAAGCCTATCTGATGTATGTTTTTAATTGATTTTAATGAAATCAGTGAATTACAGCTATTATTTGTCCATTAGTTTTAATTTGTTGGTACGACTTTCATTATAATATGAGAAAAACAATACTCTTAAGAAAACGATATGTGGTTGAAAAAATCCCCCCCCCCCGGAATTTCACCTGATTGTAACAGATTTACACTTGGTGACAATCGCAGCACGTATTAAAAAAAAAATAAAACAAAGCCTTGTTGTGAAATTCAAGCGTTTTCTTCTTATTCATTCATAAACACGCTAGACCTACACTCAAAATTGCATATTACGTTTGTTACTGTGTGATTATATTTAAACCTAATCCAACGAACATAACCTTGCGAACGAAAAAAAAAATACGTTTTGTACAAACATGTTGACTTTAACATGATATATTAGGGCTATATCTTTACAGACTGTACTGTAACCGTAAAGGCTACACGTGTATACATGAACATTAAAAACACCTTTGTAAATGTAGTATTTGACCAGAGAAAAGCGACGACCGTAAACAGATTTCGACGATCGAAAATGTACATGTGTAAAATTTACTGTTCAAAGTGAAAAGCGAATTCTGACTCAAAATGGAAGTCTTGTTTTCACCACGATTTTCACAAAACAACGAGATTATTTTAATAATGTATTGGTTTTCATAAGTACTTTAGGCCTAAGTTTGCGTGTTAACCTAACAACATCAACTTGTGGCGTCACAGGCGCAGATCAAAGTTAGGCCTATATTACTGTTAGAAACATTTTTAGTAAAAGATACTAGTGCGGAAAACGATTGCAATCGCCTACAAGCTATTTTACAACATACTCAAACGTATTTTCACAATTTCTATTATTTTCAAGGCTTTTGTTGCCCATGACGTGTGCGCTATTAGTTAAAAGTACCAAGTGTAAAGAGGTTATGTGGAACATAGCACAATATTTTCGTTAAATGTCTAGGTACTTTCCCAATGACCGTACCCACACTAATTTTCGATATTTCGATTATGCGATAGATGCCTTCGATACGAAGTAAAATTGCATATAATTTTAGTTAGATAATAGAAATTAAGTAACTAATCTATAACACTACCGACTTGGATCACAAATTATTATTGACAAAAATCGTAAATTTTTACCTGATGACCTTCTGAAGCTCCAACGGAGCGACAACTAGTTTAGGCAATCAGGTAAACATGTACGATTTTTATCAATAATATTTGTGATCCGAGTCGGTAGTGTTATAGATTAGTTACTTAATTTCTATTATCTAACCAAAATTATATGCAATTTTACTTCATATCGATGGCATCTATCGCATAATCGAAATATCGAAAAGTAGTGTGGGTACGGTTATTGGGAAAGTACCTAGACATTTAACGAAATTATCATGGTATGTTCCACATAACCTGTTTACATTTGTTGTTGTCCTACGGTTTTATGGTACTACAGTATAATATAATGCTTTAATATCATCAGAAATCTTCGGAAACATATTTTGCTGCGTGTTTTGTGCAGGTATTTTTTTCTTACTATTACTGAATATTATCAAATTGTAGTTATTTCTGTAAGAAGATTGTATTATTTTTGTCGTTTTAATTAACATGACGCAACTTCCATTGATTATCAGTATCTTCACAGGTTTCAAATGAATTAACGGATAAACGTTTTGTTTCGATTTTAATGTAAAATAACGAATAATCGATTTAAAATTATATTATTTATTTATATCATAATCTTATTATTATACTAATTTTACTATTTAACATATTATTTTTATATTTATTCGTTATTTTATATTAAAATTGAAAAATGGATTATTTGTTAGTTTTTATATTGAAATTGAATCAAAACGTTTATTAGTTACTTCATTTGAAACCTCTGAAGATAATGATACAGTCAGTGAAATGTGCAATCAGATTAATTAAAACGATAAAAATAATACACTCTACTTGAAGAAGTAATTACAGTTAATTACAGTTTGGTAATATTAGAATCGAAGAGGTACTTTAATAGAAATTATATTATTTAATAATTAGACTTTTCCCATCTTCAGTGATATGTTTCTGTTTGCACATACTTGTGGTGTATGTAGAAATATTGGCGTGGCGTTAATATTCTGTGGAACACTATAGACTTATCATCATCATCGGATTATCTA
Organism: Magicicada septendecula; assembly: GCA_034769895.1. Classification (NCBI taxonomy): domain Eukaryota; kingdom Metazoa; phylum Arthropoda; class Insecta; order Hemiptera; family Cicadidae; genus Magicicada; species Magicicada septendecula. Next base: position 506,159,056 of record CM068369.1, on the reverse strand, counting down.
CAGCGGACGTCGTGTCCCTGCCCCCAGTCTTGACACAGCCTACACTCTTCAACATTCCACGCTGTTTATACTCTTCATGGACGCGGCTTCTCTTTGGCCCTACTCTTTTTCCTTCTTTCAGCACGTATCCATTCTAAAATTCTCTTCGGCCGTCTCATATCTCATATGTTCCTTTTACATGTCCAGTTGCTTATCCTCTAAGCAACGTACAGTGGACGAAAAACAGAGAAAGACCGTATCTCTATCATCCGTCCTGGCAACAATACCAGACGCTGTAATTTATCGTTGACGTATGCTGAGAGTAACCAACGAAATCGTGAAGCACCCGGAGTTGCGGACAACGTACACACAAGACGCCCCACGTCGGTCTGTATCTAAACTGCGTACATATGGTTTATCGAAACACATTACACGACTCTTAACCAAATTCTGGACCCGTGACAGGATCACGTTCTATTCGAAGTTGGTTTCAAGACGAGATCGCGGAACTAAAATGTGATTATCGTCACCAAAACACAATTAAAACTGAAGATATGGATCGGACGAAGAGGGAGGAGGAGGGAATTATTACAATTATGTAATGATGACATACGCCTAAAATTCTACAAGGTAATACCTCTTCCCACACATCTTTATGGGTCTGAGAATTTGACTTTAACGAAAGGCGAGGCCAGTCGCATCCAAGCGGCTGAAATGAGATTTCTCAGGCACGTGGAAGGGTATACACTCCATGATCACAGAAGAAACACACATGTACGGGAGGAACTGAATATTATGAGTATACTCGACAGGATTGTCCAGTATCGGCTGAATTGGTGGGAACATCTTTGCCGAATGGATGACTGCCGCATCCCCAGACAACTATGGAACTATAAGCCGAGGGGACGGAGAAGTGTGGGACGTCCGAGGAAGCGCTGGAGTTTGCCTGCTCTAATCTTTGCCTATTTGAGACCGGAACAAACCATCCTTGGTTTAATCCTTGAAGAAGAAGATGATGATGATGTAATGATGACGTTTAAGTTGAAACTGACAACATAATAGACGCTTGTGACAGTCATTGTGTACTACCGCGCGTCTTGTATTAGTTACAGTTTTGCGGTGTTTATTCTGTGGCTGGTAAGGTTAAGTTGTCATCTGCAGCAGGTAACTAATTAGGAAAATTAATAACTGTGTCAACTACAGCTGTTTTCAGTTCGAATCCTGTAAATCGCCACTAGTGACACCGCCACCAGGGACAATCGCCACCACCAGGGGCCGTTCCCAGTAAAGTGTATTACCGAGGGGCTTTCCCACCACCTCTCGTTAATATTTAAAGCTTGGGCTTCGCAGGCCTGGTCTGCCTTGAACAGTCAAGTGAATTTTACTGATTCCCATCACACTTTTCATAGGCTTTGGACTGGCTACATGCAATATCTATTGCATATAGGCGTGTTTAAAATCAGCTATTGGCTTCGTCAGTTACTTTGAGCTCAAATTAAGCTCCGTCACTAATATTTACTTTATTTACAGTATTTACATTTTTTACTCTCATAAGTCAACGTTTAAGCTCCTGGACTTTATAGTAACTCTTCAAAGTTTTTGGAGATGAGAAATTGTTTTCAAACAAGTGACAATATCACCACTTTCTTCATATTTTTTACCGTTCTTTCCAGTCTGTCATCTAGAGTCATGTAAGCAGTCTTCCTCCGTTTACCTTCCATGTTGAGCTGGGCCCTTATTAGCGCACATGCTGTGCTCTCTGCTTCTTTCTTTAAACAGTTGATGAGGTCCTTGACTCGAGGATTCGGTCTTCCAAGTTCGGTATTAATTTTATTGTGCCATCCCTCGACAGAGTTGGTGGTTCGATGACGCCTGTTGTAACAACTCCAAAGCTCGACTGGAACTTCTTCATTTTCCATCCATATCTCCACGAAATAGTCCAAAAATCCAGAAAGTTTTTCATTGTCAGGCACTCTGGAATGTATTTCCAGCCAGCCGTCGAGAACATCCTCAGGCCGAAGAAACGCCAAAGCAGCACACATGCGGATGATAATTCCCACTTCTTCGTTCTTCATATACAAGCAAGTCCCAAATCTTGCTTCTCCAGATGCACTTTCTCATGTGGAAGTAGCAACCTTTTACCCCTACTGCGGGAAATACAACTTTAAGGGCAGAAATTGCTGCCGATTCAAAATCGACTGTCACCGTCGCTGGATTCCACTCTGGTATGGCCTCAATAAGAAGGCGGAAAAGTCGAATATATGTTTCTTTCCTTTTGTTTTGCAAGAGAGCAAATATAACTGGATATATATTTGTTTCGTTTTTTGAGCTTCCAAAGTCTGCATGAATGGTATAAATTTGCGAAAATTGTTTACTGCAACTCTTAAAAATGCCATCCATAAAAAAATCTTGCTTACTTCTCAAAGCTTCTTTTCCTAATGCTCCACTAAAAATAATAAGTCGCCCCCCTGTGTTGTCGTCTTTCAAAAGAAAACTACTTCCATCTGTCATGGTAAGCATTCCCATTTCCAGAACAACGATTTCAGATGATTCCGGTTCTCGTTGATTACCTTGCAGTTTGGCCCTGTGGCGATATAAAGACCTCTTCGTAACTTGCTGATCTGGCATTTCGGTTACAGAATCATAGCCCATGTTGTGGAGATTACCCATTTGTTCGGAGTATATTTTAGAAATTGGCGTGTCCTCGTCGCGTGCTCGCTTCTTCGCCTGATTGAGAGCCTTCAATACTTCTGAGCGAGCATCATCCGAAGGTCCACATTGATGCTCGCTTGAACACAGCACTTCACCACGTTGGCTCTTGATTGATCCTCGGCAATGTGTCGATCTCTGTCTTGAACAGCACCAAGTTACAGTCCCATCTTCTTTGGTCCTTTTAACGTTGTACGCGTAACCTTGGTAGTGGGCGCATGGCTTCCCGTGACTGTTCGTTGACACTTCCATATCAAGCACAACTAGAATGCACTAAATAACTATGACCGGAACACTATGACACTCAGAGCAATAATGAGAGAAAGCGGGGCTAGCGGGCGGAGGGGATGGTCCTGCGGAATTTCCTGTTATTATTCCAGCGATCATTGCCTCAGGGGAGGTAGCCGGGGACAGTGGGTAGCGATTGTCACAAATTTTAAGCTGGTGGCGAATGACATGTATTCGTTCAGTTAACGGGTATAGTCTACAGACACGGTTCGCTGGCTATTTCAGTCAATTAAAACATCACTAAACACACTTAACCTAATTAACAGTGTGTGAGACCGCCTATCCGTTCTGATATTTGTCTTGAAGTCGCCACGATCGTATTTTGCAACAGGTCTTACTACCGTTTTCTAACCTAACTGGGATTTGCTCCTATCCGGATCCTGATCATGGCAATAATGTCTTTACGCCACTTCAAGAGCAGGGGGCGTATTTACGGGGTAGGGAATTTACCGGCTCCCCCAGAGCGTCGAAAAAGTTCAAGAATTTTATTAATCTCTTAATTTTTAGATTTTTTTATTATTTGTTTCTGAACAACTAGAAATATACAAGTACACAAAACACATAGAAACAACATCCTAAGCCAACAGACACAGTTTAAATCACACATACTATTTGAACATATCACACATATCATGCCACACATACATAACACTGATTTTTTTGAACGACAGCGCCGTCACCAAAAACAAGACGAACAGCGCTCCTAGCTGCAGCCTGGCGCCGTCACCAAAAACAAGACGAACAGCGCTCCTAGCTGCAGCCTGGCGCCGTCACCAAAAACAAGACGAACAGCGCTCCTAGATGCAGCCTCTGACGAAGCTCCAACGGAGCGAAAACTGATGTAGGTTATAAGGAAAAAGTTGAACACTTTTTACCAATAAAAAATTAGTGATTCGACTCAGTAGTGATATATTTATATATTAATTATTTTTTAGCTGTGTACACCAATATATTAGTAACTATTTTTTAAATATACAAACAGGTTTATTACACAGTATTTGCGTATACGTTTGAAATGTGAATTTTTTTTTTTTTTTTTTTTTTTTTTTTTTTTATTCCGACCCGACCCTGGACTCCCTCCAGGCCAAATTCTAGACACACCACTGTTCAAGACGCATACGTCTCACATTCTGCGTATGTGTATTCCCCTGATCGGGACGTAACGTGACGCACGATTCATGAAGCTAGGAGAATTTCAGGTTCAGAATAGAGCTGGGCGATAGAGTTTGCTTCGAAACGATCATTGTTGTTCTTCTTCTTCACTACATGCTTGGGGTATAGCCCGTTCCGACTTCACAGAGTCTCTGACCATTTTTCCAGGGTCTTCCACGATCTCTCGTTCCCCTGGCCTATATTCAAACGCTTGTGTAGGAATACGCGTGTCTACCATGCGTTCCACACGGGACTTGCATTCTGCGTGTATCTCTTTATTCTACCCAGAACCGACTGTAACGTCAGGTCTGTCCTTACGTCATCGTTTCGTAGACGACTCTCAAACTGCATCCCTTAACTGCTTTTAAAAATTTCATTTCCGAGGCCTGTATTTTTGAAGTATCTTTTTGGAGGAGAGTCCATGTTTCACATCCATACATTAAAGTCGGCACAGCCACTACTTTATTCTGCAATAGACGTCTTATTGTTCCACAAGTGTAACTAAATCTATTTAACTTTCTCTTGATGTCGTTGTCCTTCCTATATGAGATATCACATCCCAGATAATTAAAATGTTATACCTGCTCCAAAACACTTACCAATTACAAACGATAATTGTTGTTAAAATCAAATATTGATTTGGAATCCGTATGGAAGTCCGTGACGTATTATTGTATACACTGCCGTATGGTGAGGGGAGGGTTCTAATGATCCAGTTGTACAAAATTTATATGAATTGGATATTAGAAAAACGACAACAACAACAAAATTCGAAGTAAACGAGACAGTAACGACGGTTGAGTAGATTCGGGGTATTGTGCATAAGATATGAATAATTGTCAAGATTTTAATTGTACAGTAGTTGTCCCGGACTCCACTTCCAATATTATACTTATTTAAAGTAATAAGCAGTTGTTAACTGGTTCACAATGCATTTATGAAACTTATACAAATCTCGTATATTGGTTTCTGAGAAATAAAAAAATTTCTTATGTACAGTGCATTGCAAACGTTTAAGGACAACCTTGAAAAACCATAAAATCACATTTTGTTCTCATACTTTTGCACCTAATATAATTTTTAAATACCCATCTTATACATAACGGACACGAACTATTTCAGTTCAAACAGCATCCTTTTTATGTTATTTGATCTCAAGTTGATATAACTCTTTCTGTTTATTAAAAAGGTTATTTTTTTTTAATGACACCACTTACAGAAACCTAGGTCATCTAATTTTTTAGAAAATAATTTTTGTGTGTTTGAAAATCGGCATATTTTCCCCCTTTTTAATAGACACAAAGAATTAAATAAAATGTAAACAAAATAAAAAGATAAAAGGTTGCGGTTTGCACTGAAATATTTCGTTTTCCAAGATCATAACACGGGTGTTTAACATTTAGATTAATTGCAAAAGTATGAGGACACAGTGCGATGAGACGGTTTCAGGGGTGTCCTTAATTTTTCAAGGCACTGTATATTATAGTAAATTAAAAAAATATAATAAAGTTATTTTTAAACAGTTACCGAGTAGGCCTATTTATCATTCTTAATAGTAGTGTTGGGACGGTGATTATTTCAACCCAATGTATAAGATAGTTTCAGATAGATTTAAACTAACCAAAGAACTTACTGTCTGTTGCTTACACTTTTCAAGACTTTTGTGGTGGATACTTTGTGCAATAGGAAAAATAAATGTAATAAAATGAGAATCCCGAGTAATCATAAATAAATGTATACACGTTAGAATTTGCTGATAATAGGGTTCCATTGACACGGGAACTGGCATCTTGGAACACATGTCACGCAAAATTAAAGGGGAAGATCAGTTTACCCACGAATTTAAGTAACACCAAATATTTATGTGTGAGAAATACTAATCAGCTCTAGATATAGAGGAAAATAAAATTTGTGTTATTTGTTTGTACCTTGGGATTAAAACTGATAAAAATGGTAGAGAACAAGAAGAAATCAGAAAAATCACTGGTTAAGGACAAGAAGCTGTATAAGTCGTATAAACTGTATTTGGTAGAGTAAGAAATTATGAAATCAGAGCACAGACTTTACAAAACAACTGTTAAACGTACATTGCTATATGGTGCGTAATTGAGATGTGGTAAACCAGAGAAAGAGAGGTAAACGCTTTGAAAATGGGTTCATTTAAAGATCCTACAGAATATTAAGATCTAGGACAGATTACTTAACGAAAGAATAAGAGGTAACGAAGACACAATAAATAACAACACAGGAAGGAATCAATTATTACATTATTATTAATATATGAAGTACAAGAGCCAGACTGCCGTCCTCAAGTCGTACCGTGAGAGATTCAGTAAGTCGGATTTTGAAAAACAAGCAAACGAACCCAGAAATTAGGCACGGTTGCTCTTGTGTGAGAAACCAATACAGTATAATTAAAACCAGTTGTTCAAATTAAAGCTTATTACTTTAACTGTATTGTACAAGTGTTAACAGTTGTTTTTTAGTTAAAGAGACATGTAATACTCGTCTTAGTGGCCTCTTTCCCAATTGTCCTAATTGATGACGCAGTAATGTAATGAATGCTCTTTACTTGTAATTAGTTAACATTGCATGGCGTAAGTGCTAAACTTTTGCTAAGTGTGTGTTTCACCACTATTTATCCGGAGTCGAAAAACTGCAGATATAATAAAGCAAGTGGATCTTATCCTATCTGTGTTCACCAACAAAATTATTGGGATAAAATGACATGACTGGGATAAAAAATAGGTTAGGTAATTCTGAGTAAATATTGTATCACCTTCAAGTATTTCCCTGGAGGTACTCACATGCGCGCGTTTTGTTTTCGATGGACCCGAGTTATGTGACAGACCTATGCTCCTCCTAAATAGGCACCGAAACGGCAACCTTCGGCCGCCTACCGATTTGCGGGTTACTAAAAAGATCATTACTCATGTGTCACAGACACTGAAGCATTAGATCGCAACACTTGGCCCTTTAACGAGAGGTTTTTGCAAGCCCCGTTCGCAGCTAAGAGAATATCACGCGTGGGTCCTTCAGAAAACAAAACACGCGCACGTGGGTACGTTCAGGGAAATACGGCACGCCCTTGAAGGGGATACAATTAGGCCTACCTAGAAATGACCAGTCAGAATTACCTTATCTTTTTTTTAATCATAATCATGACAGTTTATCCAATAATTTCGCAATTATTTAATTGGTGGACATATAGGCATAACGCTTAAGATCCAGCAATTTATGAAGTCAAAAACTGTGTACCGTGGGAGATGGAAGGAAGGTAACACTGCTTCGGCCGAAAGGATGACAGTCGGAAGCCTGTGATGTAATAACGTGTTCTTAATTGCGCGTGTGCACGGCATTTCGCGACACTGTCTCTGTGCATCATCGGATTGCATCATATGAACAAGTTAATTATTATATTCCTTAAATAATATAACAGTATTTTACATAATAAACTTTTAATTTGCAAAAAATGAAGAATACAAAACTGTTGTTAACCGGCAATTATAAATGACTCGATTTGATTATCGAAATACATAAATTAAGCTAATCGGTCTCAAATATCATCTGGTTCCAGTGTTGCCACGTTTAATATTCTGACCATCTACTAGAGCCGGCCATGCTGACAACAGTTGGTTTGATGCCGACTGTCGTACTTTGGTCGAGGCAGTATGACGTTGCCGCTAGAGATAGATACGTGGAAACACCAGTGACCCACATGACCACACTACGACGGTGTACAGTATACATATATCTCTCTCGTGTAACTCATGCGTGTTATCGCGCCGTTTACGTGTCCGAGAAGGCAATTACTGTAATACGATGGCATACAACAAGGCAGGCGGCCAGTTCGTGCCTATGCTTGTCGTTACTGCCAGTCCAATACGTAGCGTTTTGTAACATTTACCTCTTTTGTAGCCACTACTATTTTGAAAAATACGGTACCTGAATCATGGATTCGATTCAATATTCAATATTGTGTGGTATGTTAATTTATCGTACTTTTTAAGTTTATTTGTTGAAAATTTACACCTACTCATTAAATTTAGATTAATGTCGCTTTCCCAATATCCATAGCCACACTACATTTTCGACGTTTTGAATAGTATCGTTGCATATTGCACAATAATAATGCTTATTATCGTTTGGTTACTTTGGAACTCTTCCAATATCAGTACCCGCTGTACACTTTCGACGTTTTGTATATGCGATTGTATCGATATACTACGATGTGAAGAAAAAGTGTACTAATTGTAAATTGTTCTATTTATTAATGGGAAAGGGAAAATGCGTGTTGTTTTCATTCGCGAGGTTTGATGATAAGGGTTTTTGGTTTTTAGCTGACAGTTTAAAGAAATATAAGCCAAGGTTAGAAAAAATATAACAACGTGTGTAAACAATAACTGTATAACACAGTAACATTTAAAATAAAGAACCAAACGTTTTTTAACACGTGGTTTTATTGTGTTATTAGGCCGACTGTTTACTTTAATGAGACTGATTCAACCACTTTAAAGATAGTAATGTTGATTAGTCTTAATTTTTGTTTTTTCTTTTGTATGGAGCCGGCAAGACCAAATTATAGATACGTCACTGGTTACACAACGGCAGTTTGTTTAGTAATTATAAAAATTTTATTACAGTGACCAGTTTACATAGTTGTACATGGCTCTTGCGTTAAATATCGAAAAACTATTAAAATTGTGTTTAGTATAGGCTACTTCGTAGGCTTACACGACCCGAGTCACTGTTGTTAAAATTCATTCCGTGCTGTTAGGCCGTGGTCCATTGTTTTCAACAAAAACAGACGTTTCGGTAGTGCCATCGACTGCCATCTTCAGTGTAAAATCGAGTTACGCTAACGTAAGGTAGTAGACGTTAGTGACCACAATATTGTATTTCTCTGCCTTCACCTTAACCACAGTACTGTGATAACTAACGTCTACCACCTTACGTTAGCGTAACTCGATTTTACACTTAAGATGACAGTCGATGGTACTACCGAAACGTCTGTTTTTGTTGAAAACAATGGACCACGGCCAAACAGCCCAGGAATGAATTTTTACATTATGTTTAGTAGTTCAGGAATATCGGTAATTAACAGAACGCGGAAGAGTTTATGAGGAGCAGATATTTACAGGATGCCGACTGGCAAAACACACATTGCTGGCCGTTGAGATGCGGGATACAAATTCCGGCCGGTCCCCCAGGGCAAAGCAGTTGAAACCATTCAACGAGGGGCAGTCAAAAAGTTAGTTTCTCGGGCAAAAAAAAAACTCCGTGTGGAATATTTTTTGACCGGAACAGTATCAAAATTTGACCTAACAACGTACTTCCTATAAATCATAGAACCGTACGTGATTTTACCGTTTCTGTTGTACACAAACAATATTCGTCCAGACATATTGTAATAGTTTTTCCATTTGGACGAAATTATTTAATATCGTACTGATATACTGACCTAGTACAATACGTATAAACCAAAGTCCACTGGCTTTATACAATCCAGTTTTGTCACCCGCACAGCCCGTGTAGTCGATGTACGGTCCACTTCTATGTTTAATATCGTACTGATATACTGACCTAGTACAATACGTATAAACGAAAGTCCACTGGCTTTATACAATCCAGTTTTGTCACCCCCACAGCCCGTGTAGTCGATGTACGATCCACTTCTATGTTTAATATCGTACTGATATACTGACCTAGTACAATACGTATAAACGAAAGTCCACTGGCTTTATACAATCCAGTTTTGTCACCCGCACAGTCCGTGTAGTCGATGTACGATCCACTTCTATGTTTAATATCGTACTGATATACTGACCTAGTACAATACGTATAAACCAAAGTCCACTGGCTTTATACAATCCAGTTTTGTCACCCGCACAGCCCGTGTAGTCGATGTACGATCCACTTCTATGTTTCAACATGTTCCTGTAAGGCCGCCTTTCTTTTACCGGCGATTATCAGTAGCCTAAGTGTGGGCGTTTTCAGCCTTTTTAGTATATTTCTCAGTTTATACCGAACTACTTAATTACCACGCGGTTTCTGATTCTTCAAGCGCTCTTCAGTCTGGTGTTCCGACAGTCATTATAGGTCTAATTATGACGTGTTTATTTCACCAGTTTTAGATATGTTATAATTAATTATAATAATTATAATTATTAAAAAAAGGAAAGCGGCAAGATTCAGAGTGCTGAAATGCAGTTTCTTCGAAATACTTTAAATTATACATTGCGAGATAGAATAAGGAATGAAGATAATCAGAGCTGAACTCGAAGTTAAGGACATAAATGAAATTATTTCAATTTACAGAAGACAATGGTGGGATCATCTGCAAAGGATGACAGATGATCGATTGCCGAAACCGGCACTGAACTTTAAGCCATTGGTAAAAGAGACGTGGGTCGTCCGAGGATGAGGTGGGTGCTGGAACGGGTTTATATAACCTAACCTATGAAGAGGACGAGGAGAAGAAGAAGAAGAAGAATTACAACGCGTGAGAGATTGATCCCACGGAACCACTGGTTTCGAATTATTCGGTTGTTGTGTCGTCACCAATGCCAGAACTATCGAAAGAGGTTTCTCGCCTGTCGCAAGCATAAAGTTTCGCTTCAACACAACCTAAGTTGTGTTGACTTCTTCAATTCCTCGCCATTACGGCTGGCATTAATAAGTTTCTACGTTCCATGGACATTGAACTATTCGCCTCTTGTTTAACAGAGTTCTGAGGACCCTTAGTACAATAAATTACACTGTTACGACGATCTCTTGGAGCATAGTGTTGTAGAGTGGAACAGAATAACTGAACCCATAGGCCTATGAAGTCACTAATTACAAACTTCACTTAGACACAAACAAACAACGGTTAGAAATCAACAGACCCACTCTTGTACAATAACTCAAGTTAAATTTGTCCAACACACAGCAGTAAATGTCCAATTATTACAGTTTTGCAGTAACTAACATAAAAATAATTTAAGAGAATGTTCTTAATTGAAGTCCAAGACGTCACATACGTACAGATTCTCTTACATATAACTTTTGTAGTTTTATTATTGAGAACGCTATTTGATTCACCACGGGTTTTATTTTTATTGGCATCAAACGTTTCGCTTATTCTACAATCACGCATCCTCAGTAGCTTGATTGAGTAGACTCAACGAACCACCCAAGACTCGGTCAAGCTACTGAGGTTTCATTGTCTGGGTTCACAAATATAGAATTTGTATTAAACAACAAAAAACGCAAATAAAAACAGCGTTGTTTTATTAATAACTTACTAGTTTCTTTGTATGGAACTCTTGAGACATTTTACTGCAAGCAACTAGAGGTGGGCAATATACCTATAACAGGTATTTTGGAACGATATTTTTGTGGAACAGACATAACAGTGACTGAAAAGTTGAAATCCTGTTCCGATTCAACAATAACTGATAGTCGAAATACCCTTTCCGATTACTCGCGGTTCCTACGCAACTAACGAGTACAGACGTTACAACAAGTAAACGAGTATTAGGAGAATTACGGGTACAAAAGTAACAACAAGTAAACGAGTACAAGTATTACGAGTGCACGAGTACGAAGCCACTTTTTGGTACTGAATACTTCTTTCTGCGCATGTGCTGATTGTCATACAATTACGAAACGAAGCAAAACAGCGAGGTTCAGAATATCTCTATGCCAAAGAGACGAAGCTGTTTTTAATAAATTAAAAAAAAAAAATCATACTGATGTTAAATTTATTCTTGTGTGTTATTCAGATACATAATACAGATTATAATAACAAATTATATATTATACTAGTCACCAACTTGGTAAATTTTGAAAACGCGAATTATATTGTGTTATAACCTACAGAGTGGCTGATAGTTGATAGACCATATAGTACTTTTTGTTAATGTGATTTCGGAGATGATTTTAACTTCACTGCACATCTCACGCAAATACTGACATTGTTGTAACGTTCCTGGTTTTATTTCTTATAACAAATTATATAATACAGGTAAATACAGTATATGTGTAATAAGAATATAATAACGGATATTTGTACGTGTTAGTTTTTTTTTGAAACGGGTATCGTTCGTACTTGTTATTTTCAAATACTAGTTTAGCACACCTCTAAAGCAAACCCGTATTGGTAAGTGTACGAGGAATGTTCCTTCGTGTGGTCGACGAAGTTGAAGTTATTAAAGCAAGTTTGACGATAACGTAGACAATCTTGGTGCAGGGAACTGGCCTGTGTACTGTACGTACGTACATGTTGCCGCTTCCTGGTTGTGAAGGCGGGCGCTCTCCATACACGGGTCATCGATACACACACACACACACACACACACACACACACACACACACACACACACACACACGTCCGTCTATCGCCATGCCGTGGCCGGCGGTGTTGTATACAGATAAGACAGGTTTCTCAAACAATCACTGCTTCCTATATTGCCTCCTACCTCCTACTAGTACTACTACTACCGCTACTACTACTACTTACGTCATTGCTTGGCATTTCCTTTATCGGATAAACACAGCTTCCCACTCTTCTGCGCTGATACTCCTTACTGTTTAGCTGAATACCGAAAGTGATTAGTTTTCTAACGGATTTCAGTCGACCGTCTGATACAGAGCTGTGTAGTGTTTCTTTTATGGCTCCATTCGATTGCTGTCGTGGATTGTATTGTTTTCATTAACAGGGGCTATGGTACCTAAGGATGTTGTTATGTTGCATCCATTCTCTCAAAACTAGTCTCCCTGTCTTTCGTATTTCAAATTTTTGTTCCTTTCTTCGTTTAAGATTCGGAAGATATTTTGAAATTAATAAATAAATCGGTTTATAAGTTTTTATCTTTCATCGTTAGTTTGTCCAGAGAAATATGTCTTGAATTGTTTATCCAAAAGCTAATATGGTCAGTTTCTTGTGAGCTCAATTTGTCTAACACGTGTCGAATTTCCCAACTTTTCAGTATTTTTAAAAATAGAAAATCTACTTTTAGAAAAACCTGTCAGTCGATGTTTAGAGCGGTGTAATGCGGAGCCCACACTTAAGTGAGGAGACTACGCTGTAACAGTTTGTGCCTCACTCACACTCAGTAGCGTGGTGTCCATGTAACCGCTGTTACCGGCGGCAACACTACTGGAAATAAGAGAAAATAATATTAATTACCTTACAGAATAAATACTTTAGTCACTAAATAATTTGAAATCCGAACAATATTAGTAGGGAAACTTGAAGAAAAGCGTAGCATTGCTTTCGAACTGCTGGGCACTTGCACCGTCTTGTGTTGCCGGCTCAGACATCGGCAATGTTTTAGTGTGTATGGTCATTGCCCTCGTAGTAGGTGTCACTGTTAGACTAGAGGAGAGGGCACACATTCGTCCACCCAATGTGTTGCCGCTGTATAAACCGGTAAAACGCTCAGTTAGCAGCTATGTTCGTTTTCGAAACTGACGTGCAGCAGATAGGCCTACTACGTACCTATTTGTGTTTTGTTAGTTTAGTTATGTGTTTCTCTGTTAGTCTTTATTATTTTTAATTCGATTATTTGTGTTCTGATTTATTCTGTGTAAGTATAATGAGAGCCAGATCCCGTTGAACCGGGACCCTCTTCTTCTGCCAGCGAATGATAGAAAGTATTCTAAAAAAATATTTTGGCTCTAAAAAGAATATTTTGGCACTAAAAAGAACACTTGGTACAAGAAAAATTCGAATTTTTAGGTCTTATCACAACGGGCAAGAGGTGTTACGCCACGCCACACCACTGCTCACACTCTATTTCTCTTCGTCATATAATATCGCTTTACAACGACCCTAGCATAGCATATAATGTTCTCGCCAACTTGTTCTAGCCGATTTCACACTATGAAAGAACGCTGTTGTGCGTGTGTGCGAAATGAATAAAATTTTTGTTAGCTTCGCAACGAGCCGTTTGTCCACTGCGCATATCCAAGCAACTGTTCAAATTCTATCGTCAGGTCTATAATTACGATTCTCCCTCAGTTTTGTGGTCGTCAATATTGAAAGGGCTGCAATCTCTAAAGCCATTGCCCTGTCCACCACTAGGTTTGAAAAAATTTATATTTTGTATCGTGGAACCTTCACTTTCAAATGTACGTAACATTTGGGTTGATGTAGGTTACTGTACAGTTGCTACTGACTGTTCGTTGGATACGCAGTTAGTTCCACGAATACGTGCCAACACGATACAAAAGGATCTTTCCTCCATTTATTATAATTATTGAAAATTGAAGTAAGTGAATATTCAGAGTGAGTTATCAGGCCGGACTATATCAGTAGTAGAAAAGACGGACGTATAACACACCTACGTCAGACTTTCTGCCTATGCAGCACGGATGCGCCGATTATGATGCAGCACAAGGGGCATAACTAGAACTAGAGGGGGAATCAGTGGCAAGGGGCAACAATCCCCCCCCCAACAAAGTTACTAGAAATTTCGGCAAAGAATTGAAATTGGCATGTGGTCCCTAGATGGCCGATACAAAAAAGGGCATTAAAATATTTGTAAATTAAAGAAATAAAGTTAAAGTTTTGTTAGTAATGATACTCATTCAACATTTGGTAAATATCGTAAGTACTTGTAGAAAAAAAAAGATTACGAATGCAACAGAAAACGAAGGCACAGTCTAATAATGTACCTACTGTACCTTTATCTTTTTCTCCCAGCCATACTTCCCTTTACAGCGTTGTTTGTGTCATGACTCCTTTAGTCTAATAACTGTATGGTTTGAACCGTTGTATTTGCACAGGTATTGTAGCAGTTTCTTGGCGTTAATCCGGAAAAATGATAACATTTTATTGCTAGATTTACATTAAAAAAAAAAATAACGTAGTTTAACACAAACTGTAAGTTGCTTAAAAACATTCTCGGGACAACGTCCTTAAATTAATGTGCTCAAAAACTTTATTTTTGCGAAGTAAAATACATACTCACGTGAAGTATTTATAAAATGAAAGGAAAATGCCGAGTCCTCTGCTTCAAACTAGTCTCATCCCTCCAGGAAGAGCTCCTAGTTACGGCACTGGATACAGCTAACGTATTAATTAATTTTCGATGAGTTGTGCGAGTTGATTCTTCAAACTGCCCGTTTTTCTGTACTGACGAATGTTTTTTTTTTTTACTTATTTCGGCATCATGAGAGGAAGACTATAATTGCTCAGAAGTTAGCAGTCAACAATGACTTTTGGACTTCGTTTATGTCCTTGACGGTGCAGTTAGGGGACTTGATCGATAAACCAATCATAATCATAACGTAATCCTATAACGTTGATTAAACCGTATATTATCGGCACCAGTCATGCGGTAAATACAAACTAAACTCTACTGTACTGAAGATTGTATTCGATTCGGAGGATCTTCAGTTCTTCCTGTGTAAAATGTCTGTACCTCCACGCTATGCTCAGTAGTAACATCATATAGGGTAAACAATTTATGTGAACGTGTGTACCGGAATTGTGGATAATTGGCGAGTACTGTGTACAGTGAATAACTGCGGGATGGCGTCATCGCCGAATACTTAACCGTATCATACAGCTGCTTCGCGAACCGTGTAATTACACCTCCACTGTTCGTGACGTTTGCTTCGTCTGTTATCACGTCTTCTTCTTCAGTTTTTTCTTTTAAAAATTAGGTGTTCCTTTCACCTGTAAATGTCGGTGTGTCCAAATGCGTTTTTTGTTAAACCCTTCTCGTCCTTCGCATGGCCAATATGTGTTCTTCGTCTGATGGAAGCGACTTTACTGTTTTAAATCTTCACTAGCGCGTACAGTACTGTACATGTAACGATCTTTTTTAAAAGTGGCAAATCAGTGAGCAACATTTCGAACAGTGACATAGTAACGGGTGGCGTGTGAGACAACTCGACAAATGGCACGAAGGTATTATAGACAACAGTCCCCGTGACATAACGTACAATAAACTCCTGTACGTTTCCAATATGTCGCGTTTTTGTATGTCAACAGTGGATAAAACAACGTATTTTTAAAATCGAAATAAAAACTAAGAGTTTCCGAAAAGAATTACGAACGAATACGTATTCAAAAACGCTAAAACAATCGCAAAAAGTAGGTTGCACGCCAAAACCCATGGTTCATTTATATCAAAGAAACACCAAATCTTCTTGGGCTGTGTTCCGGTACTGCACGGAAGTCAGCTTTCTGCCGGCCTTTAACGTGCAGCGTGTACATATAGTGAATGTGAAATCCGGTTATTGATTGCTTCAGTGCCAACCGTGTACATATTTCTGTCCTTCCTATTTTATTGTCCTTATAGGTCTTATGTTCTGTATTTCGGATATACATATTTCTGCTGTCCCCGGAAAGCGCCAGGCGTTTAAACATATCAGTTATTAAATTCTGTTAAAATGATTACTCAGACCCTGGAAGCCTCCCCTGCTGGTGACGGCGATCCAGTCAGTCCTCTTGTACGGCGCAGAAGTACGGGCGGATGCTCTGAACAAGAAGGTATGCCGAAAGAGACTAGCCCAGGTGCAGACGTGGCCTCAGCTTACCACACCGTCTCAGAACCAACTGTTATGATGATCGCTGGGTTATCCCTATAGATTTTCTTGCCACGAAGCGGAGAAAAGAAAGTGGCAGCCAGTGCACCGTAGAAATATGAGGTCGGTAAGGAGATGGTGAAAACACCAAGAGAGGCTCCGCATCCTTGAAAGTGGCAAATAGCGTGGAACGAGGAGACAGAGGGCACGAGACCGCGATGCTTATCAAACACATAAGGCCGTGGATTGAGAGAAATCATGGGGAGGTCGGTTTCTACCTGACGCAACTTCTGAGCGGTCATGGATACTTCCGATTCTACCTCCATAAAATGGGTAAAGCCTTGTCTGTACTGTCAGGGTATAGAGGATAATACGGAGAACACCGTCAACTGTGATAGGTGGCCCACAAGAAGAGCGTCTCTGGTTGCGCATAATAGCTGCAGATAACATCGTCGGAGTTATGTATTGGGAGTAGGGTCTATAAAATCCTGTGGCACATTACGTAGAGGACATTCTCCGGGCTAAGAAGAGAGACTTGGAGCGTATATCTTCTACTGATAGTTGCTATCCGTTTCGGGATATTGGATATCATACAGACTATTTTAACTTTCGTACTGCTGCACGGAATAAGTCAGTTGTATTCATGCCAAACTAGGTCCTAAATTTCTCAGCCATGATATTCTCGGTCGCCCAACTCCTTTCTTTCCAAGTAATTTTCCCTGTAGTATGGATTGCAATAAGTAAAATCTCTTCATTTCTGATGAGACGTCCCAGATATTGAAGCTTTTCTTATCTTTACGGTGTTAATAACTTCCCTTTCTTTCTTCATCTTTCTAAGAACTTCAACATTAGTTATATGTACTGTCCATGAAATGCTCAGTATTCAACGGTAAAGCCACATTTCGAAAGGTTCCAATTTCTACTTCCATATTCCATAAGGAAATGGAAGTATGGTCATGGCGAAAAAATCATGTTCGAGATAACGGCTGATTCTGATTGCATTACCCTCAAAACATGAAGAAAAGTCATTTTTTGAAAAGTGTGTGTGTGTGTGTGTGTGTGTGTGTGTGTGTGTGTGTGTGTGTGTGTGTGTGTGTGTGTGTGTGTGTGTGTGTGTGTGTGTGTGTGGAATTTTTTCTATGGCAAACGATATCCGCAAAATTCAAACAAAATCAAATAATTTTTTGCGTACAGCCCTGAATTGTAGAGTACTCAAGGTCTTGATTTTGGTGAAGATCGGTTAAGGTAAAGGGGTAGTTTATCTGCAACGTTTCATGTTTTAACAAGGTTAATTTTACCTTTTTCTATGACGAACGATAACTGCCGCTCATTCAAACAGAATCAAATATTTGTTTGCATCGTTCCTGAATTGTAAAGGACTTCAAGGCCTATTGATTTTGGTGAAGATCAGTTAAGGGAAAGGGGTAGTTTACCTGCAACATTTTATGTTTTAATGGTTCTCCATTAAAATATCATGTATTAATGGTTCTACCTGCAATATCATGTATGGTTCTCCATACCGATATTTTAGTTGTGGCTTCAGTCAAAGTCCAAATTGGCTTACACGTTCATCTGGCCTTTGGTTTATGTTATGGGTGCAGTTAGTGAACTTGTTCTTAGATACAATCATTAGCTTCGTTTTAATAACATTAATGTCTAGACCATGTCTACGGCTGCTTTTTGTCAGTCTGTTCATTAGTTGTTTCAGCTCTTCTAAGCTATCTACGAATATGACGGTATCATCCGCATAACTTATGTTATTTAGAGCGTCTGTATAGTAGATCAGTATAGATGTGAGCCTACTGGCCTCAGCAGAATACCCCATTCTGAAGTAGTGTGATAAACGGTTCCAGGCTAGTGGGGCTAGTTCGACGGAGGAGGGCTTTTAGTGGGTAGTCCCACACTTCGTGCCTAAATATATTTCCCCTCATCATTAAAAAGAAAATATTGTGTATATAACGATTATTGTTTTCCCAGGCTGAATCGACCTGATAAATGCGACTCTCGAGGTTTTGTTGCGTCAAGATTCGAATCAGGCACCTCTGGGTAAGTAGCCAAGTACCGTGCCCACCAGAGGACGCATAAATACAAATGTGACAGAATGAAGATGTGTTTTATTATTAGAACAATTTCAGTTTAAATTGTACAGAAGATACGATCAACGCGGGGGTATATTCACAGCGGTGCGGCAGTCGGACACGATGCGTAGGCTGCAGGTCAAACAACTCACGCTTTATGGAAGGTGGGGGAGGAGAGACATTTATTATAAAAATTCCCAGCATTCCAAACACGGTTCGTTCAGTTCGGTATGTGCGACATTTGTCTGCATCCATCACAACACTTGTGACCTTGGATTTATTTTGTGCGTGTATAGCCTAGTAGGTGTGTGTTTGGCGTTAAATCGATTTGTTTTGGAGCGAATGTGTCTATCCTGTTATTGTCATCCCGTATAATAACGATGTAAACAGGCTATTGTAATTTTATGCGCGTCTCTTTCCTTCGGCCATTGTGTGTTGACGATTTCGTTGGAACATACAATGTGATATAATATAATATACAATATAATGTGAGTGCACGTTTTGATGGTAGAAAAAAATGTACTCCTTCAATCACTTCCCGTTCTTCTACGATGGGAAAACCGAAGAATAAAAGAAAATTGACGCCTTGTTTTTATTGGTGCTTTTTCGTGGTGACATACGTAATTGGTATTCCTTGGCCTTGTTTCAGGACAGATCCAAAAGGGTGGGGAAGGAGAATTTCTAAATTTCCCTCCAGACGTATATATAAAAAAAAAAAACTGTTTACACTCAACTGTGGTGAGGGAATGTTAGTTAACTTTCCATAGCAAGCCGAGTTTTATTTTTAGAAAAAAAGGTATTTGAAAAAGCCATACACTGTACTTCAACTTTTTGAAAGGAGAAACTGGATAAAATAGTTTCTTTTTTCAATATTATTGCTTTGTAAGTAACTCGTTCAGTTTCCTGCAGGTCTCTCATGTAATATCTTCAAATAAATACACTGCAAGTAGGTTTATTTTCACCTGACGCACGTTTCACAGAAATTATTCGCTATCCTCAGAGGTTTGTTTGAATTGTAATTGAATGTTTCTTTCAGTATGTGTAATGTGAATAATTTTTTTATTTTGAAATGTTTCATTCCTAATGTCGGTTTGTAAAAGTTACATTAAACAAATAAAGTCGTTAAGTTTAAACTCTGTTAAGTATAAACCGCTTATATATTTATAGCTGTACTGTACATCCACTGGTAGGCTCGGTTTGACGCTTGAGCTGTTACGGAATATTTTATACTTACCGGCAAACACTAAACTACCGCTTCCGTTGTTACTCGGGTATTCGTGACCAGGGACGTATTTACGGGGGGAGACAGACGGGACCAGCCCCCCCGCCCGAGATGGTTGGAAAAACTTTACGAGGAATATATCAGTGTCTTAATTTTTATGTTATTTTATTTATTTTATTATTTTCTTTTACCAGCTGTGTTCGCTAATATAGTAGTCACTCTTTTTTACTTCCATGTTCCATAAGGAAATAGAAGTGTGGTGATTGCGAAAAAATCGTGTTCGAGATAAGGGCTGATTCTGACTGTACTACCCTCAAAACATAAGATAGGTTATTCAAAAACTCAAAGGTCGGAAAGGTTCCGAAAAGTGTCTTGTGTGTAGAATTTCTATGGCGAAGGAGAACTGCCCCAGTTTCAAACAGAATCAAATAATTTTTTGCATGTGTGCCTGAGTTGTAGAAGACTCAAGGCCTATTGATTTTGGTGAAGATCGGTTAAGGGGAAGAGGTAGTTTACCTGCAACGTTTTATGTTTAAGAACAGTAAAGTACTTAATTTTGATAAATAAAGTATCCTGATAAGAAGTTCAAAATAATCCACTGTAGAAATGTAGATGAATATCTATAAATGAAGAGGCTAGTTGAACGGGGTGGGGGTAATTTTCTATAAATGAAAATTATAGTTGAAGGGGGAGGGGATAATTTTTTATATGGTTATCGGCAACAAAGAAGTAGTTTGTTGTTAAATTTCCTTCCCGGGCTGTTTGGCCGTAGTCCAATGTTTTATGCAAAACCAGACGTTTCGGCAGTGCCATCGACTGCCATCATCAGTGAAAATCGAGTGCGATAACGTGAGGTGGTATAAATTAGTGACCACAGTACTGTGGTTAAGGCTGAAGAAAGAAGTAGTTTTTATGGAAATATTTTATTTCGAAAATGATTTAAAATATCAATCTTAGAATATGGAAGTCATGTATAGTTCTCCATACCGATATTGAAATATACAAACAGGTTTATTACACAGCACTAGCCTGTACGTTTCAAATATGAAATATAGGGAAATCAATTCAGTCAGTAAATATCTTCTAAAATAATGTTTCAGTAACGCGTTTGTTGTGTTATTACTGTTTATTTTATTAGGATTAGGAAAGTAACTTCCCTGAACTTTAAGTTATTTCACGTTCTTCATATTAGCCCACAAAGCCCTGTCGTTTTTCAGATTCATCGACCCAAACTTAGGGGTATTGGGTCCTTCAGTCTTTCGACTGGTTTGTACCCTCTTCGCATATACCCGTGGTGCGTATGTTACGGAGTCTCTCACAGGTATATGGGGCCTGCAGTTTAACGCCAGATCCGAACGGCATAGTTGGGGAGCGTTTATACTAGGGAGGATACCTCAAGCTGGTTTGCCATTGCCTTGCAAGGGTGAACGGTCGTAAAATTTAGGGGTAGGCGACAAAAATGTGATGGAGCGAAATTTTGAAAAATTGTGAAAGTCCATGTGCAATATCAAATTAAGAAGAATTTTAATCGTAGTTTACATGTAGTGCTCAGGTTACAAATTTTTTAGTCACCAAGGCTTAAAATAGGCGTACAAATTTTCATAAAATTATAAATATCACTGCTGAGTATCAAACTAAAGCAAATTTTAAACCAAATCCTCCCCACAATTTTTTTAACCAATCCCCCCCCCCCGAATTTTTCCAGAGTCTGCACTGAAAATATATTAAGTTTTGAGCACCGTGGGTCAAAATGGAAGTTAACATTTGGAAATCATTGTAACAAAAACCTATGTGGGATACCAAATTGTGAGGAATTTGATATAGATTTACAGGTAGGCCTATATAGGAAACATACATAAACTTTAAAAGATAGAACTAAATTATTTGTCACTTAAGCATTGTGGTTAAAAATTTAATTAGAGAAGCCAATAAAGTGTTCAGAATTTTTAGTTTTTTATTGTATTCGTAATGATAAAAAAGTAGGTAATAATGATTGTTTGCTTTATAGTCGCTATTTTACGAAGAAAATAGGAAAGTAGGGTTTTCTTAATTTTCCTGTACTTACAGCGGCGCGAAAACCCATTACTGAGTCAAGGCCTCCTTTAACAGCCTCCGCCAGTTGTACCGGTCAAGTGGAGTTGCTCGTCAGTTCCGGGTCCCAAGGATATGGCGCGCATCATAATTCACACCGTCTTCCCAACATAGTTTAGGTCTACCAACTCTCCTGGTACCATAGATTTGTTCTGTGAAGACCTTTCTGGGTATTTCATTCTTCCCCATTCTGAGTCACATGTCCAGTCCACATGAATCTACCAAGTTTCATAACTTTCACAATATCTGGTTTATTCAGAAGAGTGTTCAGTTCTTGGTTGGTTCTTTTCCTCCATTCACCTGGCACACACATATATGGACCAAAAATACTGCGGAGGATTTTGTGTTCATGGACCAGCAGGCTTGACTCAGACTTTCTAGAAATGGTCCATGTCTCAGAACCATAGGTGAGAACTGGGCGGATCAGTGTTTTATACAGAAGCAGCTTGATGCTCATGGCAGTTGTTCTGCTTGAAACAGGGGTATGAGACCAAAGAAGCACCTGTTAGCTAGATGATCCTTCGCTTTTCTTCTTCTGTTGTTTCCCCCATCGGAGTTAATTTGGCAGCGTAAATAAACAAAGTTGTTGACTTTTTCGAAGGAATAGAGGCAAGTTTGGACGTGCTCTCCTTCTCTAGCTTCCTGTTCTGTGACCATGTATTTTGTCTTGCTTTCGTTTGTTACGTCCTTTTGAGGTTCAGCAAAAGGTCTATTAACTGAGGTTCCAACGTATAATCATCTCCTTGTGGTGTTTCTAACGTAACACCAAGAAACATTCATACGATGAACTTTACTCACAGTTTCAAAAAATAAAATTTAATAATTTGATTTGCAGTAATAAAAGCGAGCTTTGCAGCTCACAGAGGTTACTGCTGTATTTTTTTTAGATCACCTGATGGAGACCGTAGATTATGAACTGCCGAAACGCTGTGTCATATTATAAACGATGGCGGTTGTACATAACAATGTACTTAACAATTTATTAATTCCTCTGGCGCTACAGCGCACGGTGAGCCTTGATCTCCCCGAGTAGTCGCCTCCAAACACCGCGGTCCTCCAATCCCCAATATCCATCTTCCTACGTCCTGCAGCCACCTTCTTCTAGGTCGTCCTTTCCTTGTTTGTCCATCTACTGCCCCTCTAAGAATTGCTTGCGCACTCTGTCGTCCACCATGCGCATCACGTGTCCAACCAGCCGATCCTCATCGACTTGACGAACCTCACTATGTCCTCACCGTCCATCAATTCTTCCAATTTCCCTTTTGTTCCGTTTGCGCCATTCTTCACCTTGCTTCACTGGTCCAAAGATTTTTCTCATAGAATTCTTCTTTCAAAGACTCTTAAATTGTGTATATGTCACTATTAAGTAGTGTCTAGGTCTTCGCAGCATACGTCACAACTGGTCTTATTAAGCTCTTGTAGGGGTATAATCTAAGTTTGGTTCTTTAATTAATAATTTACAGCGAAGTGTCATTATTTCTAAACCACTGTGTACAGCTTAACGTAATTACTGCGTGCGCATACATCAAATTATTACAGAGTAAGTTTATTCATCAACAAAACGCGACAACACTACGTATGTCATGAGACTGCGACCAGCTGTGTTGTTGGCTAACGGTTGATTTATTGTTTCACAGCTCGAGATGAAGTGTGCAATTATCGATAATTGCTGCCAACGTACAGTTCGACTATTATGGATAATTATTGCCCAACCTTCTTGTCAAGAGCGTAGAATACGTAAATACGGTAAGACAGCGTGTCGCCGCGCGTTGATCGGCAGCCTTCCTTATTCGCTACAGATTGAAATTAATTTCCGCCACTCATTAGCGGAGTAACGGCAAGTCCGTCTCATCCGTTGCGGACCGTTACTTGCAAGTACGTTAGTCTGCACGTAAAACAATAGTCACGGAAATTCATCGTCATCATCCCCATCACTCTCACATCGTTGATTCTAAAACAAACTAGAAAATTCAAAATATTTGAAATCGAGGAGAATACAGTTTTCTAAAAGTAGAAAGTGAAAAGCTAGTAATCGTCATTTATTTTTGAAACTCCATGTTTTAACAAGGAAACAGACTTGACTAAAATTTTATAAGGTAACAGCTGTGCCAGTGTTATTGTATGGTTATGAAACATGACGAAAAACACGTGTAAGAAGGATACTGGCATCGCAGATGAGATTCTTGCGATCTATTAAAGGCTGCACAAGAAGGGATAGACTCTACAATAAAGACATTCGTAAAGAGTTGAACCTTTTTAATATCCAAGATCGTATTGCAGAGAACAAAGAGAGATGTATTGGTCGTCTGAATAGGACGCCAGGTGGTAGGTTTTGCGTAAGAAGTGTAGAAATACAAGCGTGTTGGACAGCGCGAAGTATAGGAAGACGTAGGAAGCGTTGGTGAAGTGGGTATATTCCTTTGCGACCGGAACACGTAATCACGTGCCTAGTCCCTGATAGAAGAGGAAGAAGAAGAAGAAGAAGAGAACTCCTTGTCGTTAGTGTTAGCTAGTAGCAGTATTCAGGAAACACGTCATAATTGTTACAACAGAAACAACAAATTTCGACTTACGCATGCGGTGCCCGCTTGGTGGCCTCTTGGTCGGCCACCAACAGGCGTAGACTGTCAGCCTTCCAGAAGCGAACCCTCCGGTTCCTCTGGGGGACCCCGTGGTTTGTCAGAAATGACGTTCTCCTTCGGAGTCATCGAGTCCCTACCCTGGAGGTCTTCGTTTGGACCCCAGCAAAGGCCAGTTTTCGTTTGGACTAACCTGTTCGCAAAGGCCGGTGAATCCTTCTTCCTGCACCTGCGTCAGCTCCACCCCCCCGCGACCCATCAGATGCCCTCGGGCGTTGCTAGACGATCTCCTGTAGGATCGCTTCGCATGAACCCCACAGAACACCCCCTCCGCTCTCAGCATCCATAAATCCTTTCTGGCGTTAACCGGGCGACTCTCTTAGAAAGCGGCTTGCCGACGCTGGGGTCGCAACACAGTGTCTGCCAAACAACAGTCAGCACCTGCTTTGCTGTCACGCTGGGCTGAAACCCACGGCATGGGAAACCGCGAGGTGTACGAGTACCCGACTGCGGGAGCCATGCTTCCTGGCGTGGCAAGTCATCATTACGGCCGACTCGCCTACGGGAAGTCGAGCCTATCGACCATAGCAGCGCTTCTCTACTGGTTAAAGAGCCACGGAGTCGCGTCCCAGGCGTGGCGATCGGCAGAAACAACACCCAGACCCACCTCATACATGGAAATCGTGTATTGGTGGACTGCTTCATAAGTCCTTGCGAACGAGCGCAGGACGCTCCATGCACGTTCTGGCTGTCTGTCGCGTCCAACGTAGCTGGTCCGTCGTGATGTCGTCATTCTGCTGTCAGCTATGTCTTTACGTGATGCAGAAACGTGTCATTAACGCAACTATACATGGACGTAGCTAAAAAATTAATTACGATGGTGGAGAGTTGCTTTGATAACCGATGTTGACGGTTGTAGCGAGACAGTGTTCTCCTCTCGTTTGGAGACTCTAACGCGCGTAGAAAAATCGCTTCATATTACTTAAATTTCGTTTATCAGCCAGCCAACGGTCTAATAAGTTTAAACGCATTAGAACGAGGAGAGAGAAGAGTTTTTCTGAGAACCTTCCTCGGCCAGCGTTCACATTGCAACAATCGTCTTTAAGTAAGCAGATTTCATGGGGAAATCCAGACGATTTGTTTACGTTTGATTGGTCAGTGCTGTATGTCGGAAACATCGAAGCCCTCCCAAGGGCGTGGAGGTAGATTGCCACACAACGACCGCGCATGGAGAGGTAACTGATATTGGACTGCGGAAGTATTTTAGAGGAAATATTTGACCACAGTTTTTGGACAAAATGTATAATAATAGCTCCCATGTGTACCACCGAAGCAGCTTAGAGTCAGGCAGGGTAGGCTGCCTTATGCGAGCCGTACGGCGTACAAGGAAGGCAGTGTGGCCAGCACTACGCTTCAGCCGCCCATTATTATCCCCAGGGTGTTATCCCAGGTACTCATTTTCAACAGGCTGAGTCGACCTGGGGGCTGAAAAACGCACCTTGATTTTATGGTGCGGGCCCGGAAATCGGGACCTCTAGATTAGTAGCCAGGTGTCATACCCACTGGTCTACTGAGCCGCCTTTTGCACAAAATATAATTTCATTTAATTTTTGTTAAAGCACAAAACCTCGCCAGCGTTGTGAACAGATGAAATCTGCATGCAAGTATGTTTGCCGTCTGCCAGACTATCCGACAGCATTATGAACGACAGCGGCCTCATAGTCGGCTCCGATTTCCTTTAACATTTCATCGCCCATTATGACTTTTATCTTCTCAAAAATTATCTTGTAAGTTGCTCTTTTTGTCTGTCTGGAAGTAAACAAAACAGGCGAAGGATAGTGGTGTATCTAAAATTTGGTCTGGGGGCGTCCGGTCGAGTCAGCTTCATACAAAATAAAAAAAATCAACTGCAGATTATTCAACATTACCATCTTTAAAGTGTGGTTGAAAACCGTGTGATAATACCCTGAAATCAGTCCAATTAAAGTAAATGGTAATAACACAGTAAAAACAAGCGTTATTGAACATTCTTTAAAAGATACATATTGACTGGATTGATTTTCCTATATTACATATTTCAAACGTATACGCAAGTGTTTTGTAATAAAACTGTTTGTATATTTAAAAAAAGTTGCTATTATACTGTATTAGCGTCACAGCTGAAAAAATAATAAAATAGCCTAAAACTTACAAGAATGACAAAATTATTCACTTTTTTTTCGGTCCTCTGGAGGGGTCCGGTCCCGACTTACATCAGATAGTTGACATAAGGTTACAAACAAAAGTTTATGGTAAATTTATCTAACAAGTAAACTTGGATAATAATTGTATTCATATTGTAAATTATAGTCAAGCGTATGTTTGTATCATTGTATATGTGAAGACCTGAGATAGTTTGTTTACATCTTCCAATATTATCTTTAAGAAAACGAGAAAATTATAGTATGACAGAACTTAATTTATACAGTATTACAATTTAAATTACTATATGTAATGATATTTTAATTAATTAAACAAACAGTAATCAACAATTGGATATTAGATTGCTACATAAATTGTTTATACATACAGCAGTCAACATATAGCATAGTAAAATATATTACCTATAAGTAAAACCAGTTTAGGGGATGTTCAACTATGTAATTATTAAAAGTTATTTTTAACATGTTTCATTCACTACTGGTTTAAAAAACAGTCATAATTTAGAAACATACAATTTACACAATAACTGTAGAACTTTACGACTTACATCAGATAGTTAACATAAGGTGTAAACAAACTGATACATACATACGCACGCACACACACTCACATACACGAACACGTTCACCCAAATATTTAATTGTTCTGTTGTGTTTGACATTTCTTTTGTATTTCATACACAGGTCCTGATGATGACAATAAACATTGTCGAAACGTCGACTCAAACAAATTAAAAATTTGTGTTATTTTTGACCGATCCTCACTAACCTCCACTGAAAAATTCTAAAAATTAATTAGAATTTTTTCTTGTACCAAGTGTTCTTTTCAGAGGTTTTTCTATCATTCGCTGAAAGAAGAAGATGGTCCCAGTTCGACGGGATTTGACTCTCATTATACTTACTCAGAATAAATCAGAACAGAAATAATCGAATTAAAAATAATAAAGACAAACAGAGAAACACATGACTAAACGAACAAAACACAAATAGGTTCTGTACTTAGTGTCTGCTGCTCGTCAGTTCCGAAAACGAACATAGCTGCTAACTGAGCGTTTTGCCGGTTTATGCAGCGGCAACATATTGGATGGACGAATGTGTCCCCCCCTCGTTAGTTTGTACAATGAAAACTACAGTACTACGAGGTCTATGACCGTACGCAGTAAAACATTGCCGATGTCTGAGCCGGCAACACAAGACGGTGCAAGCGCCCAGCAGTTCGAAAGCAATGCTACGCTTTTCTTCAAGTGTCCCTACTAACATTGTTTGGATTTCAAATTATTCAATAACTAAAGTATTTATTCTGTAATATAATTAATATTATTTTTTCTTATTTCCAGTCCATGTAACAGCGGTTACATGGACGCCACGCTACTGCTATACTGGTCGTTTTCAACAAAAAAATCTCAGTTTTTTTGGTCAACACATCCAGGTCGTTTTGCTCCCCTCGCGGTGTGGCGTGGCACGTTCCTCCTTTGCGATGTGACCATTTTACTACCTGCTAGTTAGACGGTGTGGCAATTTTTTCTAGTCCCTCAAACGGTGTGACCGTTGGAGCAAGGATGTCGCGACAAAAGCGCCCAGCGACATAAGCGCACAACTGATAGTGGTTGAAAGGGGTGCGAGTGAATGGGTGAGGCTGCATATTTAGGAAAAACAAACATTTAGTATTTTAATAATGATTACTGATTTCCATCACACTTTATCCAGGCTTTGGACTGGCTAAATGAGAGAAACCAATGTATTATGATTTCTTTCACTTAGGCGTGTTTAAAATCAGCTTGAAGAAAGCTTCGTCATTTTGTACATCTTTTTTTTGTAGTTTTGTAATTTTTGGTTTTTTATAAGTTTTTAGCTTTTTTAAAATCAGCTTGAAGAAAGCTTCGTCATTTTGTACATCTTTTTTTTGTAGTTGTAATTTTTGGTTTTTTATAAGTTTTTAGCTTTTTTAAAATCGGCTTGAAGAAACCTTCGTCATTTCGGTTTTTTATAAGTTTACTCCAACTTTTGAAGGTAAGAGAACGTGCGAAGACATTGCCTTATATTGCCAGTTTCTTCATACAGATTGATTGCTTTTTCGATGCTCTTGTCCAGTTTCTTATATTTCAGTTTTCTTCGCTTTCCATCCAGGTTCAATTGCATTCTCATGTAGATCACAGCTGAGTTTTCGGCCTCCATTTTCAAAGTTTGGACCAAATCTTTAACTCTAGGACGTGGCTTTTGAAACGTGCTGTTCACTTTATTGTTCCATCCTTCAACTGCGTTTGTGGTCCGGTGACGTCTCTTGTAACAGTTCCATAGTTGTATGCTGATCTGCTCATTTTCCAACCATCTTTCGGTAAAATAGTCAAAAAATTCTATAAGTTTTGGATTTCCAGGGTTCTGGGAGTAAATCTCTAACCAGCCATCGACGACATCCTCAGGCTTGATAAACGCGAGAGATGCACACATGTTTATCACAGTTCGAACTTCCTCATTTTCTTTGTAGTCCCGCGTAAGACCTAACTCTTGCACCTTCCTCCATAGACACTTTTTCAGGTGGAAATTACAACCTTGAATTTGTGCAGCTGGGAAAACCTCTTGCAATGCCATTATAGCCGCTGCTTCAAAATCTACATTGACTTTTTTCGGTTTCCAGTTAGGTATAGCTTGAATAATTAGTCGAAAGAGCTTGATGTATGTTTCTTTCTTCTTGTCTGGTAACAATGTAAAAGCCACGGGGTAAATATTTGTTTCTTCTTCTGAGCTTCCAAAATCTGCATGGATAGAGTAAATCTGCGAAAACTGTTTGCTGGAGCTTTTAAAAGTTCCGTCCATTAAAAAATCTTCACAATTGTTTAGCCCCTCTCTTCCTATATTTCCACTAAAAATCAATATTCTTTCACCGAGTGAGTTGTCATCCGCCAGTAGAAAGCTGCTACCATCATTCATCTTCAACAAATCTTCGTCAAGAACTACGTCTTCACGATTCTCGGGCTCTGTTTGATTCCCTTGTGATTTACATCTCTGTCGTTGGAGAGTTCTTTTAGTCGTGGCCTGAGCTGGAATCTCTGTGACAAAATCGAAACCTTTGTTGTGAAGTTCGCCCAACTCTTGATTGTAGATTCTCGAGATTTGCGTTTCCTCTTCACGGGCACGCTTTTTTGCTTTTTGAAGTGATTTTTTGACTTCCAGTCGTGCTTCGTCTGGAGCGCCATATTGATGTTCACTAGTACTCAAAACTTCGCCAGACTTACTCTTCATAAGTCCTCGGCATCTTGTAGACCTCTCTCTTGAACACCTCCAGAATATTGCCCCTCCCACATTCTGCCGCTTTAAGACATCCGAGTAGCCTCCGTACAGCGCGCACGGCTTACCCTTATTTGTCGTCGTAAGTTCCATTTCACCAGCCAGAAAAATTATGTAGGACACATCGCACCAGCACACACGTCTTAATAAACGAAAAACTAAAGCAACAGTGGCAAGTGTCGTCGAGGTAGGGGGTTGGAGCTTCGGGATTCCCACTTCATTGTTTTTCAGCGAGGGTGTTGACCGCAGGTAGCTAGAGGCAGGGAGGGGTAGTTTGGGCGCTTATGTCGCAAATATCAGCATGTGCGCTTATGTCGCTGGGCGCTTTTGTCGTGAATTCGGAGCAAGGTGTAGCCGAGCGGCCGTGTTTGTTAAGACAATTTGTTTTGACGTCACAGGCAGGCACGCACCAGTCAAGGTCTTCGATCCGCGGTGCGCGTTCCCCAACAGAAACCGGTTGCCCAGACTATAACGACAACAACAACAAAGCAGCCAGATAAGTAGCCGAGATCCTTGACCTTTGTTTCAGTTTCAAAACAAGACGGCAGTGGCGACGACCGCATTGTCGTTGTGCTTCATTTGTGGTAATTATACACCTGAACCTGAACGCGTAGTGATTATACTGTGCGGATTTATGTTTCCACAGCTGTGAATATGTAGTAATAGTGACAGTTTTGCAAAATGTTGACCACGTGTGTAAGTTAAAACGTGTACCCACTTTCGGTTGTGTAGGCCTATGTGACTAGCAGTCGCATCGTGTTTCTGTCTGTTTATTTGTAAACCCGCACTGTACACGGAACAGTCTGAACCCCAACAGTGGCGTATCTAGAATGGGGGGGGGGAGTCGGCTTCATACAAATAAACAAGTTAAGACTAACCAATCTTATTATCTTTAAAGTGGCTGAAAACACGTGATAGCGTTCTGAAATCAGTCCCATTAAAGTAAACGGTAATAACACAGTACACATACGTGTCATTGAAACAATGTTAAAATATACTTATTGACTGAATTGGTTTTCCTACATTTCATATTTCAAACATATACCCTAACGTTGTATAATAAACCTGCTCGTATATTTCGTAAAGAGCTACTACTATATTAGCGTACATATAGCTGAAAAAAATAAAATAAAACAGCCTAAAAATTAAGACATTAACAAAATTCGTCAACTTTTTCGACCCTCTGTGGGGGTCCGGTCCTATCCCCCCCCCCCCGGGTAAAGAATATGTGCATTGGCAAGGGTGTACTTTTGTGTCACATGCTTCCACTACATACTGCGATACCGGTACTCGGTTATTGTATAAACAGGCAACCGACTAGTGATGTCGTCAAAATACTGTTTTCTATGTATTTGATATTTTGTTTTTATATATTCGTAATTAATAAAACCCTTCGGTAAAAAGTGATACGTGTGGGGCCAAAAAAATGTCTCGAGTGAGCAATTAGGGTGCAATAAAAATAAACCCAAAAAAAGGTATTTTACAACCTCCTGACACATCTGCCTCCTGACACAGTCATCGTAAGAAACAGTTCTATTATTGAGCCGTTACAAACTAATAGTTCACAATCCGCGCTCAATATGCACGCGTACGGTTCACACACACACACACACACACACACACACACACACACACACACACACACACACACACACACACACACAATGTATTTATAGTAGTGTACATATTTCATAAATTTGTTATAACTGTATTATTATTTTTGCACTATAAAACTTTATTCAACAGATTCATACACATGAATGTTTCAATTTATAAATGAATTAGGCCTAATTTGATTAATTATTATCTAACATCTGCTGTTTTAGTTATTAAACTTGTTACTGAATCTAGTGTTTATTCAATGTAATATTTAAAAACGTACAAAACATTTATTTTTCTAAATAATTAATAGGCATAATTTAAAAAAAAAATTAACTCAGTTGGTCAAAATGTAGACATTTTGCCGTTTCTGCAGAAGTTTGAAACGCTAAATGAATCTGTTGATTCAGTCATTTATTCATTATTGAGTCATTGAATCTAGTGATTGGTAAAATCTATTATTTCAATAAATGAACATTACTTAGTGAAAAATAGGCTAAATTATTAAGATGAATAATTAGTGTAGCGTATACCGTTAGACTTAATTGTTTGTGTGCATCAACATAACGAGCAAATACTCCTGTCAGGTATTAATTTATATGTTAATAAAAACTGTAGTAAACCTACTTGAGACAAATAAGCAGAGCACCGTGACAAACTATCTAAAAATTCCATCCTGAATTATGAATGTAACAGAACAATGTACGAAAACGTTGAGAGTAGGCTATATCGCAAACAAGCAAATGGGCCACAATTGAAATAAATGTTTTTCGTTACGTGTATATTACATGGTCCTGGTGGGAGGGTAGTTGAGGGTAAACGTGATCTCGTCATTAATATCCTCCTTTTTCCTATCATCCATCATTTTCATCTTTCTGTTCCTTGTCTTCCTCCTTTGTGTTCTCCATTTTCCCCTGCTTATTGCTGTATTTTAAAACCAGGATTACATTTAAGTCTGTTCTGCGTATCAAGAGAAAGTACTGCAGAACTATTTCCGTAGGCGCTAGCTAGCTGTATCTAGTAACAGATTACACTGCACTATGAGTTAAGCACATGTTGCAAAATCGTTTAAAGGAAGTCTTCAATGTCTGTTATTTACGTTTCTGTGATGGAGGATCGTTCAGTACCTTTACATACCGGTAAATAATAGATATATTTTTTCACGTCTGACTGCCTACGTCCGTTCTCTTTGTTCTTGCACTCTTTGTCATTCATGTGTTTGCATTCTGTACATCAGTACAAACACCGAGATATACAAAAACCTATTCATTCTACCAATTTTTATTTCACAATCGCTCCTCCTCCTCCTCCTCCTCCTCCTCCTCCTCCTCCTCCTCCTTCTTCTCCTTTATCTAGTCCTTGTGCCTCTCAGGGTCAGGTAGTGTCAGAGTCGCACCGTTATCTATTAAAGAACATGCCTAAAGACTCATTTTACTTATCTTTCATTCAAATAGTACCTTTGGCAACTCAGTCTACCAAGAAACAATCCTCTTTTTTTAATAGTGTACAACGTAGGCCTAATAATTTAATTAGCATACAGTGACAAAATGGACTTTATCGTCACATATCGCGTTACCAAAAATAAATAAATAATAATAATAATAAATAAAATTAAATAGGTTAAGACGATCAAACACTTCACATTAATTCAAACGCACTTACTACATAGTAGGCCTACCTAGAAAGTTAATAAATGCAGTGTCTTTCAGTGTCTTGAATCTGATTAGAAATAAGTCACGAGCAAAAAGTTCTCATTTTTTTTACTCAACATTTTGGCATTTCTCTGTGTCTGTCCGTCTGTCTGTCTGTCTGCCTGTCTGGGGTATGTCTCACGATAACTTTTGAACGCATCAACCGATTTTCGTAAAACATGGCATGCATGCCCACACTTTTACTCTAAAGAACTTCTCATTATTTGAGTTAATGAGAATAGAATAGACAGGCTTTTGGGGATGCTGAGCCCTGTCCCTAGAGATTTCAGTGCCCAGTGCTGACCCCAACCCCAAGCCCTACCTCTACATATCACCTTCCATTCCCTGTTTTTAGGATACTGTTTTTGAGATTGATCTCCCAAAAATAGGGAGGCGATAGAATCAAAAATGTGATCCTAATTGTGAGGATCAAAATTATGAAAAAATCGCAAAAGCACATGTGGGTGTGAAATTAAAGAGAATTTTAACTAACATTCTGAATTTAGTGTTAAGTTTTGGAAATTTTTCAAAAACTGCTGGTACCTCAGCACATAAAAAAAAGATGAAAAATTTGAGAAAATCGTAAAACTGCAGCAGGATGTCGGACTAAAATGAATTGTAACCAAAATACGAATGTTTCGAATGTTAGTGTCTGTTGTATGATCGTGTGCTCTACAACTGTTATATTACCAAAGAAATAATAGAGTAATCGGGATTTTTGTAATTTTCCCATAATTGAACAATTATCTAATACCGAAATATATGTAATAATAAATGCAGGCGTGCTTCGTTCAGAATAGTGATCGAGCTCTTCAGGTCAGCGAGTATATTAGTTTACCTTACTTGTGGCTTACGGAGGGACAGCTAATGTATTCCTTATACCTACACGTAGGGTTGTGGGGATCCATCGACATCCATGGAATGTCCCTGCACTGTCTGATCTCGGGAAGGTTTCCCGATAACTTTGTCTCTGATCTGCCCGTAATATCACTACGATTACACTCTTTTAGCTTTACAGTCTACAGTTTTACACGTTCAGAGGACTGGAGTGTTACTTTCTTAATTTCATCACTTGCCTTACATTTCATCCAAAATTCGTTATTATTTTTTCTTTCAATTTTTAATTTTTTTTATAAATTTCAGGTGCGGCTGGGTATTTGGACCATCAAAATACTGGGACAGTTGCTGTGAGAATAAATAGTTTGAATATGTTTTGTGTGTAAAACGGAACAGCGAGACTAAGGTAAGCATTACATAATATTATAGGGTAAAGTTGGCGTGTACGTATGTTGTATTCAAGTTTCACATCTATAAGGAACATAAACGAAATTGACTATTGTTTCGTGTTTCTTTAAAAATATTCTAAAATTAAATATATAGCCTATGTTGCCAATGTAATCAAGGTAAATTTGCTAAATCGTTCGAATTTTATATTTGCTTAAGTAACAAGAATTCTATTAACGTACAAACATTACGTAGCCATTTTCCAGATTTTATTAAGCATTGGTAGTGGCGAGTTTGTTAATTGAACGAGCGAAGCGAATTCTCAGTTTTGACTAGACCGTTTGTCATTTGTCTGTCTGTCTGTCTGTCTGTTTGGGATATGTCTCACGATAACTTTTGAACGCATCAACCGATGTTCGTAAAACTTGGCATGCGAGTCCACACTTTTACCTTACAGAACCCTGTTGTTTTTAGATTCATCCTTCAGAAAATATAAGGTTGGGAGGCAAAAATGTGAGGGGTAAAAACTGTGAAAAATCGCAAAAGCCCATGTAGGGTGTCGAATTAAAGGGAATTTAAACCACAATATCTTAATATAATGTTCACTTTTGAAAATTAAAAAAAATTTGGACGTCGGAGCTCATAAAGTGGATGAAAAGTTTTATAAACTCGAAAAAATTCATGTGGGATATTAAATTAAAGAGAATTTTATTTAACTATGTGAACATAGTGTTAAAATAAGATTTTAAAATTTAAAATTTTTGTGACACCAAAAATGTTAATACATTTTTGAACAAAATTGTTAAAACTTCATGCCGAACATCAAAATAAAGGAAATGATGTTAATTCAAATCCCGATGTAGTGATTGCTTTGTATCTTTAGGGCCGCGACGAGCCAAAATTGGAAGTCAAAATTTTTCATAAATTGTAAAATTCTGTATCTCGGAGAGGTTATTGGTGTTAACGAGAACTCTATGGAACAGCCGAGAGCGTCCTCCACTAGTCGGGCAGGTGTAGCCTTAGACAAGGTCGCGCACAAGTACGTTCCAGAGTGCTCTGGAGAACACTTGAAATACGCATTAGCTGGCACACCGTACTAAGGACGGAAGGTTTATTCTAGAACACGTGCGCTACGTGCATAAGGGACAGAGGCTGGCTTTATGAATAAGTTGATAATGAGCGATTTCCTTAGCGCGGATTCGAGTGTTTGTCGAAGTATTGTGAGAAGTTTAGAATGTAGCGTGAGTGTAGAATTATTGTATTGTTATTAGTATGGAACTCTATTATTTGTCGTTATTATTGTGTGTGTGAACAAATTTAACTAGAATTATTGTACGAATTGATTACAAATTGTTATTTGTGATTAATTAAAGCTGGTTATTAGTGACTTCATTGGTGTCTGTATTTGTTTCCACTGTACCGTACGACGAGCAATGAGACCGTCTAACAATATTATAAATATAATTCGTGTTACGAAAAAAATTTATAAAGGTTGAAGCGTCACCTATATGTAGGCTAATCTAAACGTGCCACTGTAATTTAATCATCATATGTAGCTGTAACTAATGACATACGTATTAAGTTGGCAGTGCGGTCCGGTAGCTTTGACATTAAGACACTCGAGGGAGGCAAGTGGTAGTAATTGTATCCTATCCGAGGTATAGTGCAATTAATAACGATAATAGTTGGTCAGACACCGACACAAGTCGTTGTGTGGGCACACGCCTCCGGTTAATTACAGTCATAACTAATCTTCATGATGGGGGTCTCGCAGCTGCGACGCCTACTGTTCTGTGCCGGGGCTTACATGATAGTTTGTGACGTAGGACGCTACTTCTTAACTGTTGTTTAAATGTTTTAGAATCGATAAGCGTTATCAAATCGTAAAAAATTTTAAACTGCGTTGTGTTAATTAAGACGTAATGTTCGGTCACTTAATGTAAAATAGCGAACGTAAGGACTTAAAATGGATCTACAAACTAAAGTAAGTAGTTTTAAGCACGCTGTATAACAAAACAATACACAAAACACGCGACAAAAAATTCAAATCCACAAAAAAGTCGGCCGTTAATGTAAACAAATTTACTGTGCCACGAATTCTATCTAGAAAGCGTTATTATGGGTGTGCAATTTTTCGACACAGCCACTGGAGGCATCCGTTGTACTAAAGTGCCAAAACAGTAAAACACGCGTTCGCGGCCTTTGTGTAAACACGATGTTTTGTTTGTACAGAACGTTGTTGGCTTTCAGACGCCCGTTTTCACGTCGAGGTATCGAAAGCCTGGTTCTCCGACAATTTGTAATAGGAATTACTGTTTATTTTAGTATTTAACACGCGTGGACGTCACATTTATGTTATACGTATTGCGATTGTATTTGATGTATTTATTGTATTTGCGATCGTATTGCGTTTTTAAAAATTTGTAATACCAAGATTGTGAACATGGAACGTATTTCGATTTCCCTAAAATACACAGTTGAGGAGTTGCACGCAGTAAGGGCCTAACTGACAAAATGACATTATAATGAGTATAAACATTTGTAATCTAATGTAAAAATATTGTGACATAATGTACAGCATTTCTATTCAGTGAGCACGATATTTTAAAAGTTGTCTGTTGGACTTGGTCTGTATTTAGGTTAGATCAAAGTGCAATTGAAACTTTGTAAAATACAAATAAAAAAAGTTACATAGGCTTTTTTGCCTTCAGTCATGTTAAAATATTTGTCATGTTTATTTTATTTTAATTTACCTTTATAGCTGCATAACAAGGTTAAATAAACATTAGAAAACATGTTGGAACAAAACAAATTTACTCAATTTACACATAATAAGTTTTAGTTTAAAAACAGTTTCCTCGTAAAGCCTGTATGGTCACAGTGTACTTTAAACAACTTTATTTTCTTTACTGCTGTCACTTCTCTCATCGCCTTCTGTAGGGAAAATTTTGTAACTGTGCATACTTGTAAGAACATGCTCATACCACTTCTGAGAAGACTCGTCTAGAAAAGGAAACAAACTTCGAATATCGTATTCTTTTGCTGGTTTAATGCAAACAGCTCCTCATGGTGATAATGTTAATATATCAGGAAGGCATTTGCATATGGGAAAGGACGATAAGAAACCCCTAATATGTAGTAGACGCCAAAACTGCTTCGAGAATTGTGTGCATTAATCTGGGACATGAAAGTAAATGATAGGAACGAGGTTTTACCTTACCAACAACTGCAGGAAGGCAATCCTTCGTTGCTTCTCCGGAACTCTTGCAGTGGATTAATGACGTCAAACTTCGTATGCACACTAACTAAGGAATGGAGGATTGAATAAATTGTCGAACGCAAAAAAGGTCCTTATCTTCCACAGGCCTTAGGCTTGTAACTCCTCAATTTTTTACTTCTATGTTCCGTAAGGAAATGGAAGTATGGTGATCGCGAAAAAATCGTGTTCGAGATAAGGGCTGATTCTGATTATACTACCCTCAAAACACGAAGAAAAGTCATTTTCCGAAAAGTGTGTGTAGAAATGTTTCTATGACGAACGATAACTTCCGCAAATTCAAACAGAATCAAATATTTTTTTGCATATGTACCCAAGTTGTAGAGGACTCAAGGGCTATTGATTTTGGTGAAGATCGGATAAGGGGAAGGGGTAGTTTACCTGCAACGTTTTACGTTTTAACAAGAGTAAAGTACTTAATTTTGATAAATAAAGTATCCTGAAAACAAGGTCTTAATAATCCACCGTAGAAAGGTAGATGAAATATCTATAAATGAAAAGAGGGTAGTTGAAGGGGAGGGGGTAATTTTCTATAAATGGAAAGTATTGTTGAAGGGGGGATAATTTTGTATATGTGTACTACATTATCGGCAACAAAGAAGTAGTTTCGTGGAAATATTTCATTTCAATTTGTCAAACACAAAACTCGATTTACAAGGTGGGGGATATTTTTTAAAGAAATTAACGAACCGAATTCAAGTTGTTATTATTATTGGGTCCTTCAGTCTTTCGACTGGTTTGTACGCTCCCCGCATGTACCCGTGGTGCGTGTGTTCCGGAGTCTCTCACAGGTATATGGGACGTACAGTTTAACGCCGGATCTGAACGGCATAGTTGGGGAGGGTTTATACCACTAGGCAGGATACCTCTCGCTGGTTTGTCATTGCCTTGCGAGGGGGAACGGTTGTATCTAAATCAGGTGGCCCTGGCAGGAATCGAACCCGCGCCGACAGCGTAGCAGCGCCACAAGCTAGCCACTACGCCACGACCGCTACCCAACGGTTGAATTCAAGTAAATGACGAATTCAAGTACAATAATGATGTTAAATATAAATTTTAGAACATGGAAGTCATGTATGGTTCTCCATACCGATATTTCCATTTACGAACACATTCACACACAAACAACATTTTCTTAATGGGTTTGTGCTCAATCGCGTGCTGGTAATAATCATGGAAAATGCATTGCTTTACGAATCGATGTTTGTTTTCCGGCTGGGTGACTAACGGGTAGAAGAGATCGCCAGCGTCTGCCCGTCCATTCGTACCGTGAATGTTTCGTCGCCGGGTAACAATATTTTATAGAGTATAAATAATTTCCAAACATTATTTGCCGTATTTTACTTATTTATTATATACAATACGTATATATGGAATGTAGAAATACAATCCAGAATTAATTTGGGAAAGATTGCTATATCTACATGGAATCCTGTGGGATAAGCAAATTACAGCAGAAACTAAAACCATTGTTAGTAGTTCATGACTTACGGCTCAGAAGTATGGACACACAAGAACAAAATTAATGACAGCAGAGATGGACTTTTGGAGACGTTCGGCAAGGGTATCCAGACGTGAGAAAATTACAAATGAAAGCATTAAGGACAGAATGAATGTGAAAAATTCAATTGTTGATTTTATCCAAACAAAAAAATTACAATAGACACACGAAAAGAATGACACAGGAAAGATTTCCAAGGAGCGTTATGGAATGGATCCCACCAGGAAGAATGAAAAGAGGAAGACCGCCTATCACCGGGATAGAAGAAATTTAGACCATATTGAAGGAACGAGAAATTGAAGATCTCTGGCTGGACAAGCAGCAGTGGAACCTGAGAATTTAGTCACTTCTGTAATCTTTGATTCCGGAAAATGTTTAAACATTGTACAGCTGGAATAATAATAATTAGCCGTTGTTTACGCCTATAATCGAAGTTAATAGTAAAATCTTCTTAAGTCAGAACTCAGCTAATCTTGTGTGTCGTAGAAACAATACAGACTGTTAGAGTGCGATACACGTATTTTAACATTGAAAATGTTTATAAGGACGTGTCGCACATTTGAAAACGACCGCTGGTGCGTGATCGAAAATGGGAACCGGTGAGTGTCCATAGAAACTACTTCTTTGTTGTCAATAACGTAGTACACATATAAAACTTCGCTTATGAATGCGACTACATTTAACTTATAATCTGTACATTTGTAAATGAAGAATGAATTCATTGGTTGGTGAATGAACATAAATACATATATTTTTTAGATTTATTGAAGCATTTTCAATGTCCTTCTTTGTGGATTGCATTTGTGAATGCCTGTAAATTTTTGAAAGACATTTACAGATAGCATATAATGAGTTGTAGCAAGAGAAGATGGTGATGCATTCTTGAGGGTCAGTAACCTCAGCAATGCACACGCATAGCTCTAGATCTCTAGATGACGAAACTGCACCCACGCGCGTATGATAACCACTAGCCACCCACACCGGGTGCGTATCTCTATGTTGTTACATACAGACGAATATATAATTACTCCACCAGCTAGAGGTGTGCTAAACTAGTGTTTGAAAATAACAGGTACGAACGAAACCGTTCCAAAAAAATAACACGTACAAATACCTGTTATTATATACCTATTACACATATACATGTATTATATAATTTGTTATAAGAAATAAATTGAAACTAAAAGTATTAACAGCATTACTTTACACTATGACTTTGTTAAGCTGTTACTGTTTAAAAGAAAGTAAGAAACAAGATAATTTATAGGCCTATATATCTCCCTTTGGAAATACTAATTTAAGTTTTCACTAGGAGTAAACAAACTGACATAGGTGTAATATAAAATTATTGATTCCATTTTGGTTAGACAAATCAGTTGCGAATCTCAGGCAATGACATTTAGAGTGTACGTAATAGCACAACAAAGAATGTCAACAAAAAATTACGTGAGATGTGCAATGAAATTAAAATCATCTCCGAAATCACATTAACAAAAAGTACTATATGGCCTATCAGCCACTCTGTAGGTTATAACACAATATTAATCGCTTTTTCAAAATTTACCAAGTTGGTGACTAGTATAATATATAATTTGTTATTATAATCTGTATTATATATGCATAACACACGAGAATAAATGTAACATCAGTATGAATGTTTTTCATGTATTAAAAACAGTTTCGTCTCTTTGGCCTAGAGATATTCTGAACCTCGCTGGTTTGCTTCATTTCGTACTTGTATGGCAATCGGCACATGCGCAGAGTGAAGTATTCAGCACCAAAAAGTGGCTTTTACTCGTGTACTGGTAATACTCGTAGTACTCGTTTACTTGTTTATTTGTTAGTTGCGTAGGGGGTCGCTCGACTCGGAACCGCGGGACACGAAATCCCTATCTCCCGCACCGTTAACGTTACGTTTTCTGAAAAACTACTGAACCAATCTTCTTGAAATTTTCACAGCTGTTTCAGTAGACAGTTCCACAAGAACTGAGAGTTTTTAAAACAAACAAAAAAATGTAGGAAATGTAGTATTGGAAACGAACAATTTTTTTCTCCCATTTAACCTCTGAAAGTTACTACATTTTTATGAAAACTATTTTTGTAATGTCTAAATTTTCATTTAACATGACAATGACATGACATTTTCAGTTTTGACCAATTAAATTGGCTAATACGTTGTAGCGTGACAGATATAAGCATAATATTGAATGGCAATTGATCATTAGAATAATGAAGTTATAATATTTAAATTTGGAAGAAAGCATTAAGTCTAATATAAATAGATTAATTCATATCAACTGTGGAAAGAAATCATTATTATAAAGAAAATCCAAGTTCAAGTAAAAGGAGTTACTAGTGATGAGTCATCCAAAACCAGTCTCATAACCAAAGGTTTTCAAGGTATAACCCAGGAAGGTAAAATAGTAAATAACAAAGCAGTACACAATATGACCAAACCCACAACGAGGGAGAATAAATAGAATAGAAACCCTAAAATAAGCCAAGATCAACCAATACAGGTTGTGTATTTCTGAATTCAAGAAGAAGATGGAGAAGATACCAGTCCCAGAAGGCAGGAGAAAAGAAGACTGAAGAAAGAAGAAGAGGGCAGCATCCTGAAGAAGATGTCATGCTCTTATAAAAGACACCCAAATCCCTATATCCCCAAAATAAATATCTAAAAACAAAAGTATAACGAAATAAAAACCACATGTATATAAATTTAAGAAAGAGAAGTGAACAAAGTAAAAGTTTCCTGTGAACTAAGATGAAACAATAATATAGTACCCATGGAACAAATCTCCATTGAAAAAACGCTAACCAATTTATTATGTTAATAAGACTATACGACCATTTAGCATTAACATAATATATAAGTGAAAGTGAACCAGTGATAGTTTTGGGTATTATAAAAAATGAACCTTGTGTTTCATTCTTGGCAATCACAAACATTGGATGCAATGAAATATGCATTTTTCAATGACTTAAAATGTGTACGGTGACAATATGTTGTTCATAAGACATGAATCTGTTTAAAATAACATTTTTGTTTTACATGAAAAAAGAAAAACAGATTTCATAGTGCTTTGTGAACGGTTCATACTATTTATTTGTTAATGACAGGGTACAATTCCCCAAAGACAAGGTATAAAAGACTGTATAAAAACTGTAGAATCCTACTTATAATAATAGTTAGAAATAAGAATATAAATATAAGGTTTTAATGTATATAGTACAAGAATGTTTAAAAATGTTTTAGATATAAGGCCATTTGTTTGGGTCTGAAACAACTAACATCAGAACTATAAAAATAATTACCACTTGTAAATAGTAGAGAGTAATTAAGATGTTAGTTAGTACAAAACCTTTGTTGTAAACCATATTTCCATATTGGAAATGGGAATTTTGTTGCAAAATGTCTGATTTGAAGACAACCATTTATTTAAAAAAAAAATGTTCTTTATTTTGTGTTAACTATTGTTTGTATTGTAACCAATACTAATTGTTTTTGTGTAATTTGAAAACATGTTTAATTTATAATACTATTTGTAAAAAGTCAGAGAGGGTATCACACATCATATATTGTTTGTAAATTATTTTGTAAGAAAAATTGTTAAAAAAAATCATAGGCCAAAAGAATGGAAACCAAACTTCATCAAAACAGAGAAATTACTCATTTAAAAGCAAATAAACAAAAGGGGTTTAGACAAAATAAACTTGAGATCATGCCATATAATTGCACATACCATTTAGAGAGATTTTAATAAATTATATTCAGAATTATAAATAAAAATAAAATGACTAAACTCAGAAATTTAGACATGGGAGTCATATATTTCAGAATAATGTTTCAGAATACAACTAATTCAATTAATTACCAGAAAATAAGGGAATAGGAACCTTTTAATACAATATAGGATTATTAATATTAAATATAACTGATAAAATGGCTGAATTTATATAATGACAGGAAGTAAATTTTGATGTTTTGGACTCTTCAGAGTATACCCAAACTGAAAGTAAAATTACTATTTTTTGGACAGAAAACACTATAAAATGGCATTATTTAATCTGAAAATAACCAGAATGAACTGAAAGATTAATTTAAATCAAATCTAGTGAATAAAATTGACAAATAACCAAAGTTTAGGCATTCATATAGTGAAATAGTAAAATGTACACAGGATGTGAAAATATTTTTGAACAATGTTAAGGATAATATTATATGGGCTAAGAGTTTAATTGAAACTGAAGGAAACAGTTAGTTAATTATTGGTAGTTGAACGGTTAACATGACATACGTTTAATTACGTGGATAACCTAACCTATAATCGTCATACAAAGCGAGTGTATAGTGAGTTATTGTGAAATCGCGAGTGACTTGTAAAATATTTCTGAAACTATCATATTATAACAGAAACGATCAAGTAACACTCCATAACACAGAACAATATAAATCTACTCCGAAAAACACCATAAAACACTAGAAAACTGTATAATACATTAAACCAAATTAGTGACGGAATCGGAGAAAGAGTTTGAACTAATAATTATACAGATACACTAAATACAACCCAGAATCACTACACCAGTCACTACACAACATATAACAAGAGATTTGCGGACACGAGAACAGAAATATTGCGTCAAAATACATTATTTGGAATGCAGCAGCAACGAGCAACATTTTCATCAACTTGACGGTGGCCATTTGCTTTGACAAACCCAGTGCCTCTTCTTGGTTCATCACAGCTGTTTGGTGAAAACAATTATTATATTTACAATTTAT
Source organism: Magicicada septendecula (assembly GCA_034769895.1). Lineage (NCBI taxonomy): Eukaryota > Metazoa > Arthropoda > Insecta > Hemiptera > Cicadidae > Magicicada > Magicicada septendecula. The sequence goes on along the minus strand of CM068369.1, from coordinate 506,114,869 downwards.
TATTCAATGTCTGTGTTTATTAATAACTATTAATTTGATTGTAACGTTATACTTTTTAAATATTAGCCCGATTTCTCTGACTTTGGTAATAACTGGCTGTTTAAAGAACCCTATATAATTTTTATAACATATACTTGTAACTTTTTTCGATATCCTGAGAATCGATACTAATCGATAAGAGTCAATATTGCTGTTACTTAATAAAACATTAATACTTTTCAATACTTAATAGTTCTTTATTTCTTCAATAATACTAATTACCAATAATATAATTCTAATTGATAATCTACAAGGACTTTACCACCCGTAAGTGAAGATAACCTAAAAAATAGAAAGGTAAACAAATATCGATTGGTTTACAGACAGTCTTATGAGTGGTGATAGATTATTTAAATTATACTAAAACTTTAATAAAAATTTTCAGAAGAGCATTACACTGTTTAAAACTTCACAGCCCTATATTAATTAATTGATCCTAATTAATTAATTAATAAAATTAAAATTTTTTTTATTATTTTTTTTTATAAACATAATTTTTTTTAATTTTCTTCAAAACAATAATTTTTGTTTTGAAACTTTCGGTGAAGCTGAGCATATATATTTCTTCATCAACTTTACGCTACTCGACCGGTCTTGCTACCATTGGGACTCGACCAGCTGGGAAACTTAAGGAAGTGTTTCAGGCCAGTAAGACGTCGAGAGCCACACCAAATACACACCAATATCATCAACACAACATCTATATTTATTTATATTTGATATTTTATTACAAATTGGCGCACAACTTTAGGGGCTTTAATTAGCGATTGGAAGGCCAATAAATTCTACCCAATCACTAGTTGGAGCTAGGCAACAGCTACAAAGTCAGAGAAAGATAATAAAAGGGAATAACGACAAACAAAATGGCAGAACTTACACGAGATGAGAAGTGGGACAGATTCATGGAAAGATTGCTACAAAAGATGGAAGACAAAATGGAGGAGAGTAACAAGAAAATGGAGGAGAATAGGAAGAAGGACACACAGTCTTTGAAAGAAGATATTAAATCATTGAAGGAAGAGTTGAGTAAGAAACTGGATGAGTGCCACAAGTCGACAATGAAGAAACTGGATGATCAAAATAAAATGCTAGATGACGAGACTAAGAAAATGAGAGAGGACAGATTGAAAAGAGAAGAGTTAAGAAAGGAGAGGACCAAAGAAATAAAAAATGATAGCCAACCAGAACCAGAGGAAGTACCAAATGATAAAATGCAAGAACAAGTAATGGTAGGACCTGGAATTAAAACTAGTGGAAATAAGGAAGATATTAAACCAAGGAAAAAGAGAATGTATCCAAGAAATGTAAAAAAAACGAAGGAAGAGTTGGAGATGATGAAACATGGGTTAATTGATGGCAATAATATCCCAATTACCTATGACAAAGACATAATGAATTCCAGGAATTATAGAAGGAGAATCGAAGTAATTTCAGAAATAATTTACCACAAGACAGTAGTCTACCAATGGGAAAGGACCAGAGGTAAACAGAATACGACATGTGGACAAGATCAATATCAGCGCAGAACTGGACAGTGGATTTCAGAAAGATGGAAATGTGATATCGTACCAGACTGTAATGACGGCACAGGTGAATCACCAGAATGTATTCCATTAGCGTGCCATTTAGGACAGTTCCAGGGTACGGTTAGACTAAAATATATTCCTTCAGAGTGGATATGTGATAGTAAACCAGCTTATGGTGTTTCAGATAAACAAATAATAAGTGATAACCCAGATGAAGATCCTCACAGATATTTGTCAAGTAACACAAAACATGGACCAGAAAAGTATTGGTGTATACAATATGATGATAGAGGGAACCAACCCAGTAATTACGACGGCCCTAACAACCCGCCGTGTAATAACCAGGGTATCGGTAATTTTAACGGAGTTAGGAATAACAACCCCTATCCATACAATAGAAACAATTTATACCAACATAATAATGTCCCATACAGTCAGAGAAATCCATATCCCAACAATAATGGTAACAGACCTTACCAACCTAACCGAAATTACTATCATGATAAATTTAGTAATAACGATAATAACAGTAATAATATCCGAGTGTCGCGCCCTAGGGTAAATTTTATAAGAGCAACTGAGATGATGGACCCTGGTTGACACAAATACCACACGACATCAAGAAAAGGGACGGATCATGATAACCGACTACGGCGAAAAACAATGGTGAAGGAGACGAAATAAATATCATTGAAAGGAAATGATACGAATAATAAACATAGAAACAAAATTGGGTTTTATGAATGAAGACTATTTGAGAAAATGCACATTATAAATAAAAATATGAGCAATGGAACGACATAAAGAAAATCGTCCATCTTCCTGGGTATATAAAAGAAAAGAAAATTTATAAGAAAAGAAAAAGTGGAGATCAACTTACAAAAGTATAAATAATATGGGCCAGTGTAGAGTACAATATAACCCCATATGTTGTGGTAAATGATAAGCATAACAATACATATGAGTTGAAGGAAATCGTTTCAGGAAAAATCAAAGGAGTGTACAATCAAGCTTCTATGAAGAAATATTATGAAGAATGAGTTGTGAGTTTTAGAATTTTGAATTTAATTTTTAAAAATAATGTAAGTACATCTTACAACCTAATATTTTGAAAAGAACATTTTGGAGAATTAAAAGAAGAAGGAATTTAGAATTTATATTGAAAAAATTTTAAAATAATGTAAGTACATCTTACAACCTAATATTTTGAGAAGAACATTCTGGAGAATTAAAAGAATTTTTTAATTAATTTTATAAAAATTTAAAAATAATGTAAGTACATCTTACAACCTAATATTTTGAAAAGAACATTCTGGAGAATTATAAGAAGAAGGAATTTAGAATTTTTAATTTTAAAAAAATTCAAAAATAATGTAAGTACATCTTACTACAACCTAATAATTTTGGAACAAACTTTATGGAGGAAAGAAAAAGAAAGAATTTTGAATATAACTTATTCTAAATATGTAAGAACAACTTACTACAACCTAATAATTTTGGAACAAACTTTATGGAGGAAAGAAAAAGAAAGAATTTTGAATATAACTTATTCTAAATATGTAAGAACAACTTACTACAACCTAATAATTTTGGAACAAACTTTATGGAAGAAAGGAAAAGAAAGACTTTTGAATTGAAATATAATTTTATAAAAATTTAAAATTGAGTAAGTACATCTTACTACAACCTGATAATTTAGAACAAAACTTTATGGAAGAAAGAGAAAGAGAGAGAATTTTGAACTTAATTATACGAAAAATTTAAAAATGAAGTAAGACCAACTTACTATAACTAAGTTTGTGAGAAAACTTTATGGTAAATAATTAAGAAGAATTTGATTTTGGAAAAATGCCAAAACATTCAGAAATAATAGTAAGATAACAGTACTATAAACATTTCTGAATGAAACAATTCTGGGAATAAATGAATTAAACAGAATTTGAATGTTGATAGAACTTCAGAACTTTGAAACAAGATAAGATCAACATATTACAAGGATTTATGAGAAATATTTTTCAATTAAATAAAAAGAATAGTTTGAATTTTACATTAAAACTAACCAAGTTCCAAAAAATAATTATGTGTCAATTATGATTGAATTGAGAAGAAAATAAAGTGATTAATTCAGAAAAGAGAGTTAACGTTAATCCAGAATAAATGCTAGACATTCACAATAGCATTTGAAGGAGTAGAGAAGACTAACAAAAAAGAGTGTAACATGCCAGAGAAGGAAAAAATTTGGAAGCAAAGAGACTAATTACCTATGAAACGATAATGAAAACAGTTAATTAAGAGCAAAGAAGAACAACTCATACCAAACAGATGGAGAAGATGATTTTGAACCAATGATAATAATAAGACCTATATGAAATGCAAAGAGAAGAAATACCACATGAAATATGATATAAATGAATTAATGTTAATGAATGCGAAGGTGGATTAATAACTTTCTAAGAGAAAGGAAACAACCAAAATGTTTAAATAAAATGATCAATATAACAACCTGTATATCTAATGTAAAGATACAATGTTAAAAAATTAAATATAATATAATAAGACCATTCAAATAATGAATAAGAAAGACTATATATAGAGACCATGCTAATACTATGAATAACCAGAAGAAAGTGTAAAGAGAATTCAGATGAAGAAGAAAGAGAGTTACACTGTAAACAGTAACCAGAATTATTAAAAGAAAGGTTTTCAACCATAATTAAATTAAATATATCAGACAAGTTAAGAGTTTTGGAAAAATATATATGTAATGAGTATAATAATGATTATGAAGATTTATTAAGATAGAAAATGTGAGATAATCTGAGGGACTACGAAGTGGAGAATCCAAAGATATTTTTATTAGTCGAAAATGAGACTACTTTTTATTTATTTATTCGATGACTGACTGAAGATAATTCCAGCAGCATTATGTTTTTTGAGCAGGGATGGATATGCCCCTGTACTCAATTTATAGAAGTGGTGTATGGCCAGCAGAGAAGTAGCGTACAGTGCCCCTCTGATCTGCCCCAGCCCACGTGATAGGGAATGTTAGGGAATAAATATCCCAAGGATACAACACGAAGTTGATATAGGAAGAAAATGTATTACAATTATAATATATCTCAGAAGACACTAACTATCCGAAAAGGATCAGTAGTAAAACAAATAATTATATATATAAAATTAATAAAACTCTAATATAAAAAAGTCGATATAAAAATGGAGAAGAAAATGAATTATAAGAAATGATGAAATTATCATAAGAAATTATTTCATCCATAAACATGTCTGAAATAATTACTTCTGGAGGAGAGCAATCTGTAGCGTGACAGATATAAGCATAATATTGAATGGCAATTGATCATTAGAATAATGAAGTTATAATATTTAAATTTGGAAGAAAGCATTAAGTCTAATATAAATAGATTAATTCATATCAACTGTGGAAAGAAATCATTATTATAAAGAAAATCCAAGTTCAAGTAAAAGGAGTTACTAGTGATGAGTCATCCAAAACCAGTCTCATAACCAAAGGTTTTCAAGGTATAACCCAGGAAGGTAAAATAGTAAATAACAAAGCAGTACACAATATGACCAAACCCACAACGAGGGAGAATAAATAGAATAGAAACCCTAAAATAAGCCAAGATCAACCAATACAGGTTGTGTATTTCTGAATTCAAGAAGAAGATGGAGAAGATACCAGTCCCAGAAGGCAGGAGAAAAGAAGACTGAAGAAAGAAGAAGAGGGCAGCATCCTGAAGAAGATGTCATGCTCTTATAAAAGACACCCAAATCCCTATATCCCCAAAATAAATATCTAAAAACAAAAGTATAACGAAATAAAAACCACATGTATATAAATTTAAGAAAGAGAAGTGAACAAAGTAAAAGTTTCCTGTGAACTAAGATGAAACAATAATATAGTACCCATGGAACAAATCTCCATTGAAAAAACGCTAACCAATTTATTATGTTAATAAGACTATACGACCATTTAGCATTAACATAATATATAAGTGAAAGTGAACCAGTGATAGTTTTGGGTATTATAAAAAATGAACCTTGTGTTTCATTCTTGGCAATCACAAACATTGGATGCAATGAAATATGCATTTTTCAATGACTTAAAATGTGTACGGTGACAATATGTTGTTCATAAGACATGAATCTGTTTAAAATAACATTTTTGTTTTACATGAAAATAGAAAAACAGATTTCATAGTGCTTTGTGAACGGTTCATACTATTTATTTGTTAATGACAGGGTACAATTCCCCAAAGACAAGGTATAAAAGACTGTATAAAAACTGTAGAATCCTACTTATAATAATAGTTAGAAATAAGAATATAAATATAAGGTTTTAATGTATATAGTACAAGAATGTTTAAAAATGTTTTAGATATAAGGCCATTTGTTTGGGTCTGAAACAACTAACATCAGAACTATAAAAATAATTACCACTTGTAAATAGTAGAGAGTAATTAAGATGTTAGTTAGTACAAAACCTTTGTTGTAAACCATATTTCCATATTGGAAATGGGAATTTTGTTGCAAAATGTCTGATTTGAAGACAACCATTTATTTAAAAAAAAAATGTTCTTTATTTTGTGTTAACTATTGTTTGTATTGTAACCAATACTAATTGTTTTTGTGTAATTTGAAAACATGTTTAATTTATAATACTATTTGTAAAAAGTCAGAGAGGGTATCACACATCATATATTGTTTGTAAATTATTTTGTAAGAAAAATTGTTAAAAAAAAATCATAGGCCAAAAGAATGGAAACCAAACTTCATCAAAACAGAGAAATTACTCATTTAAAAGCAAATAAACAAAAGGGGTTTAGACAAAATAAACTTGAGATCATGCCATATAATTGCACATACCATTTAGAGAGATTTTAATAAATTATATTCAGAATTATAAATAAAAATAAAATGACTAAACTCAGAAATTTAGACATGGGAGTCATATATTTCAGAATAATGTTTCAGAATACAACTAATTCAATTAATTACCAGAAAATAAGGGAATAGGAACCTTTTAATACAATATAGGATTATTAATATTAAATATAACTGATAAAATGGCTGAATTTATATAATGACAGGAAGTAAATTTTGATGTTTTGGACTCTTCAGAGTATACCCAAACTGAAAGTAAAATTACTATTTTTTGGACAGAAAACACTATAAAATGGCATTATTTAATCTGAAAATAACCAGAATGAACTGAAAGATTAATTTAAATCAAATCTAGTGAATAAAATTGACAAATAACCAAAGTTTAGGCATTCATATAGTGAAATAGTAAAATGTACACAGGATGTGAAAATATTTTTGAACAATGTTAAGGATAATATTATATGGGCTAAGAGTTTAATTGAAACTGAAGGAAACAGTTAGTTAATTATTGGTAGTTGAACGGTTAACATGACATACGTTTAATTACGTGGATAACCTAACCTATAATCGTCATACAAAGCGAGTGTATAGTGAGTTATTGTGAAATCGCGAGTGACTTGTAAAATACTTCTGAAACTATCATATTATAACAGAAACGATCAAGTAACACTCCATAACACAGAACAATATAAATCTACTCCGAAAAACACCATAAAACACTAGAAAACTGTATAATACATTAAACCAAATTAGTGACGGAATCGGAGAAAGTGTTTGAACTAATAATTATACAGATACACTAAATACAACCCAGAATCACTACACCAGTCACTACACAACATATAACAAGAGATTTGCGGACACGAGAACAGAAATATTGCGTCAAAATACATTATTTGGAATGCAGCAGCAACGAGCAACATTTTCATCAACTTGACGGCGGCCATTTGCTTTGACAAACCCAGTGCCTCTTCTTGGTTCATCACAGCTGTTTGGTGAAAACAATTATTATATTTACAATTTATTATTCAATGTCTGTGTTTATTAATAACTATTAATTTGATTGTAACGTTATACTTTTTAAATATTAGCCCGATTTCTCTGACTTTGGTAATAACTGGCTGTTTAAAGAACCCTATATAATTTTTATAACATATACTTGTAACTTTTTTCGATATCCTGAGAATCGATACTAATCGATAAGAGTCAATATTGCTGTTACTTAATAAAACATTAATACTTTTCAATACTTAATAGTTCTTTATTTCTTCAATAATACTAATTACCAATAATATAATTCTAATTGATAATCTACAAGGACTTTACCACCCGTAAGTGAAGATAACCTAAAAAATAGAAAGGTAAACAAATATCGATTGGTTTACAGACAGTCTTATGAGTGGTGATAGATTATTTAAATTATACTAAAACTTTAATAAAAATTTTCAGAAGAGCATTACACTGTTTAAAACTTCACAGCCCTATATTAATTAATTGATCCTAATTAATTAATTAATAAAATTAAAATTTTTTTTATTATTTTTTTTTATAAACATAATTTTTTTTAATTTTCTTCAAAACAATAATTTTTGTTTTGAAACTTTCGGTGAAGCTGAGCATATATATTTCTTCATCAACTTTACGCTACTCGACCGGTCTTGCTACCATTGGGACTCGACCAGCTGGGAAACTTAAGGAAGTGTTTCAGGCCAGTAAGACGTCGAGAGCCACACCAAATACACACCAATATCATCAACACAACATCTATATTTATTTATATTTGATATTTTATTACAAATTGGCGCACAACTTTAGGGGCTTTAATTAGCGATTGGAAGGCCAATAAATTCTACCCAATCACTAGTTGGAGCTAGGCAACAGCTACAAAGTCAGAGAAAGATAATAAAAGGGAATAACGACAAACAAAATGGCAGAACTTACACGAGATGAGAAGTGGGACAGATTCATGGAAAGATTGCTACAAAAGATGGAAGACAAAATGGAGGAGAGTAACAAGAAAATGGAGGAGAATAGGAAGAAGGACACACAGTCTTTGAAAGAAGATATTAAATCATTGAAGGAAGAGTTGAGTAAGAAACTGGATGAGTGCCACAAGTCGACAATGAAGAAACTGGATGATCAAAATAAAATGCTAGATGACGAGACTAAGAAAATGAGAGAGGACAGATTGAAAAGAGAAGAGTTAAGAAAGGAGAGGACCAAAGAAATAAAAAATGATAGCCAACCAGAACCAGAGGAAGTACCAAATGATAAAATGCAAGAACAAGTAATGGTAGGACCTGGAATTAAAACTAGTGGAAATAAGGAAGATATTAAACCAAGGAAAAAGAGAATGTATCCAAGAAATGTAAAAAAAACGAAGGAAGAGTTGGAGATGATGAAACATGGGTTAATTGATGGCAATAATATCCCAATTACCTATGACAAAGACATAATGAATTCCAGGAATTATAGAAGGAGAATCGAAGTAATTTCAGAAATAATTTACCACAAGACAGTAGTCTACCAATGGGAAAGGACCAGAGGTAAACAGAATACGACATGTGGACAAGATCAATATCAGCGCAGAACTGGACAGTGGATTTCAGAAAGATGGAAATGTGATATCGTACCAGACTGTAATGACGGCACAGGTGAATCACCAGAATGTATTCCATTAGCGTGCCATTTAGGACAGTTCCAGGGTACGGTTAGACTAAAATATATTCCTTCAGAGTGGATATGTGATAGTAAACCAGCTTATGGTGTTTCAGATAAACAAATAATAAGTGATAACCCAGATGAAGATCCTCACAGATATTTGTCAAGTAACACAAAACATGGACCAGAAAAGTATTGGTGTATACAATATGATGATAGAGGGAACCAACCCAGTAATTACGACGGCCCTAACAACCCGCCGTGTAATAACCAGGGTATCGGTAATTTTAACGGAGTTAGGAATAACAACCCCTATCCATACAATAGAAACAATTTATACCAACATAATAATGTCCCATACAGTCAGAGAAATCCATATCCCAACAATAATGGTAACAGACCTTACCAACCTAACCGAAATTACTATCATGATAAATTTAGTAATAACGATAATAACAGTAATAATATCCGAGTGTCGCGCCCTAGGGTAAATTTTATAAGAGCAACTGAGATGATGGACCCTGGTTGACACAAATACCACACGACATCAAGAAAAGGGACGGATCATGATAACCGACTACGGCGAAAAACAATGGTGAAGGAGACGAAATAAATATCATTGAAAGGAAATGATACGAATAATAAACATAGAAACAAAATTGGGTTTTATGAATGAAGACTATTTGAGAAAATGCACATTATAAATAAAAATATGAGCAATGGAACGACATAAAGAAAATCGTCCATCTTCCTGGGTATATAAAAGAAAAGAAAATTTATAAGAAAAGAAAAAGTGGAGATCAACTTACAAAAGTATAAATAATATGGGCCAGTGTAGAGTACAATATAACCCCATATGTTGTGGTAAATGATAAGCATAACAATACATATGAGTTGAAGGAAATCGTTTCAGGAAAAATCAAAGGAGTGTACAATCAAGCTTCTATGAAGAAATATTATGAAGAATGAGTTGTGAGTTTTAGAATTTTGAATTTAATTTTTAAAAATAATGTAAGTACATCTTACAACCTAATATTTTGAAAAGAACATTTTGGAGAATTAAAAGAAGAAGGAATTTAGAATTTATATTGAAAAAATTTTAAAATAATGTAAGTACATCTTACAACCTAATATTTTGAGAAGAACATTCTGGAGAATTAAAAGAATTTTTTAATTAATTTTATAAAAATTTAAAAATAATGTAAGTACATCTTACAACCTAATATTTTGAAAAGAACATTCTGGAGAATTATAAGAAGAAGGAATTTAGAATTTTTAATTTTAAAAAAATTCAAAAATAATGTAAGTACATCTTACTACAACCTAATAATTTTGGAACAAACTTTATGGAGGAAAGAAAAAGAAAGAATTTTGAATATAACTTATTCTAAATATGTAAGAACAACTTACTACAACCTAATAATTTTGGAACAAACTTTATGGAGGAAAGAAAAAGAAAGAATTTTGAATATAACTTATTCTAAATATGTAAGAACAACTTACTACAACCTAATAATTTTGGAACAAACTTTATGGAAGAAAGGAAAAGAAAGACTTTTGAATTGAAATATAATTTTATAAAAATTTAAAATTGAGTAAGTACATCTTACTACAACCTGATAATTTAGAACAAAACTTTATGGAAGAAAGAGAAAGAGAGAGAATTTTGAACTTAATTATACGAAAAATTTAAAAATGAAGTAAGACCAACTTACTATAACTAAGTTTGTGAGAAAACTTTATGGTAAATAATTAAGAAGAATTTGATTTTGGAAAAATGCCAAAACATTCAGAAATAATAGTAAGATAACAGTACTATAAACATTTCTGAATGAAACAATTCTGGGAATAAATGAATTAAACAGAATTTGAATGTTGATAGAACTTCAGAACTTTGAAACAAGATAAGATCAACATATTACAAGGATTTATGAGAAATATTTTTCAATTAAATAAAAAGAATAGTTTGAATTTTACATTAAAACTAACCAAGTTCCAAAAAATAATTATGTGTCAATTATGATTGAATTGAGAAGAAAATAAAGTGATTAATTCAGAAAAGAGAGTTAACGTTAATCCAGAATAAATGCTAGACATTCACAATAGCATTTGAAGGAGTAGAGAAGACTAACAAAAAAGAGTGTAATATGCCAGAGAAGGAAAAAATTTGGAAGCAAAGAGACTAATTACCTATGAAACGATAATGAAAACAGTTAATTAAGAGCAAAGAAGAACAACTCATACCAAACAGATGGAGAAGATGATTTTGAACCAATGATAATAATAAGACCTATATGAAATGCAAAGAGAAGAAATACCACATGAAATATGATATAAATGAATTAATGTTAATGAATGCGAAGGTGGATTAATAACTTTCTAAGAGAAAGGAAACAACCAAAATGTTTAAATAAAATGATCAATATAACAACCTGTATATCTAATGTAAAGATACAATGTTAAAAAATTAAATATAATATAATAAGACCATTCAAATAATGAATAAGAAAGACTATATATAGAGACCATGCTAATACTATGAATAACCAGAAGAAAGTGTAAAGAGAATTCAGATGAAGAAGAAAGAGAGTTACACTGTAAACAGTAACCAGAATTATTAAAAGAAAGGTTTTCAACCATAATTAAATTAAATATATCAGACAAGTTAAGAGTTTTGGAAAAATATATATGTAATGAGTATAATAATGATTATGAAGATTTATTAAGATAGAAAATGTGAGATAATCTGAGGGACTACGAAGTGGAGAATCCAAAGATATTTTTATTAGTCGAAAATGAGACTACTTTTTATTTATTTATTCGATGACTGACTGAAGATAATTCCAGCAGCATTATGTTTTTTGAGCAGGGATGGATATGCCCCTGTACTCAATTTATAGAAGTGGTGTATGGCCAGCAGAGAAGTAGCGTACAGTGCCCCTCTGATCTGCCCCAGCCCACGTGATAGGGAATGTTAGGGAATAAATATCCCAAGGATACAACACGAAGTTGATATAGGAAGAAAATGTATTACAATTATAATATATCTCAGAAGACACTAACTATCCGAAAAGGATCAGTAGTAAAACAAATAATTATATATATAAAATTAATAAAACTCTAATATAAAAAAGTCGATATAAAAATGGAGAAGAAAATGAATTATAAGAAATGATGAAATTATCATAAGAAATTATTTCATCCATAAACATGTCTGAAATAATTACTTCTGGAGGAGAGCAATCTGTAGCGTGACAGATATAAGCATAATATTGAATGGCAATTGATCATTAGAATAATGAAGTTATAATATTTAAATTTGGAAGAAAGCATTAAGTCTAATATAAATAGATTAATTCATATCAACTGTGGAAAGAAATCATTATTATAAAGAAAATCCAAGTTCAAGTAAAAGGAGTTACTAGTGATGAGTCATCCAAAACCAGTCTCATAACCAAAGGTTTTCAAGGTATAACCCAGGAAGGTAAAATAGTAAATAACAAAGCAGTACACAATATGACCAAACCCACAACGAGGGAGAATAAATAGAATAGAAACCCTAAAATAAGCCAAGATCAACCAATACAGGTTGTGTATTTCTGAATTCAAGAAGAAGATGGAGAAGATACCAGTCCCAGAAGGCAGGAGAAAAGAAGACTGAAGAAAGAAGAAGAGGGCAGCATCCTGAAGAAGATGTCATGCTCTTATAAAAGACACCCAAATCCCTATATCCCCAAAATAAATATCTAAAAACAAAAGTATAACGAAATAAAAACCACATGTATATAAATTTAAGAAAGAGAAGTGAACAAAGTAAAAGTTTCCTGTGAACTAAGATGAAACAATAATATAGTACCCATGGAACAAATCTCCATTGAAAAAACGCTAACCAATTTATTATGTTAATAAGACTATACGACCATTTAGCATTAACATAATATATAAGTGAAAGTGAACCAGTGATAGTTTTGGGTATTATAAAAAATGAACCTTGTGTTTCATTCTTGGCAATCACAAACATTGGATGCAATGAAATATGCATTTTTCAATGACTTAAAATGTGTACGGTGACAATATGTTGTTCATAAGACATGAATCTGTTTAAAATAACATTTTTGTTTTACATGAAAAAAGAAAAACAGATTTCATAGTGCTTTGTGAACGGTTCATACTATTTATTTGTTAATGACAGGGTACAATTCCCCAAAGACAAGGTATAAAAGACTGTATAAAAACTGTAGAATCCTACTTATAATAATAGTTAGAAATAAGAATATAAATATAAGGTTTTAATGTATATAGTACAAGAATGTTTAAAAATGTTTTAGATATAAGGCCATTTGTTTGGGTCTGAAACAACTAACATCAGAACTATAAAAATAATTACCACTTGTAAATAGTAGAGAGTAATTAAGATGTTAGTTAGTACAAAACCTTTGTTGTAAACCATATTTCCATATTGGAAATGGGAATTTTGTTGCAAAATGTCTGATTTGAAGACAACCATTTATTTAAAAAAAAAATGTTCTTTATTTTGTGTTAACTATTGTTTGTATTGTAACCAATACTAATTGTTTTTGTGTAATTTGAAAACATGTTTAATTTATAATACTATTTGTAAAAAGTCAGAGAGGGTATCACACATCATATATTGTTTGTAAATTATTTTGTAAGAAAAATTGTTAAAAAAAAATCATAGGCCAAAAGAATGGAAACCAAACTTCATCAAAACAGAGAAATTACTCATTTAAAAGCAAATAAACAAAAGGGGTTTAGACAAAATAAACTTGAGATCATGCCATATAATTGCACATACCATTTAGAGAGATTTTAATAAATTATATTCAGAATTATAAATAAAAATAAAATGACTAAACTCAGAAATTTAGACATGGGAGTCATATATTTCAGAATAATGTTTCAGAATACAACTAATTCAATTAATTACCAGAAAATAAGGGAATAGGAACCTTTTAATACAATATAGGATTATTAATATTAAATATAACTGATAAAATGGCTGAATTTATATAATGACAGGAAGTAAATTTTGATGTTTTGGACTCTTCAGAGTATACCCAAACTGAAAGTAAAATTACTATTTTTTGGACAGAAAACACTATAAAATGGCATTATTTAATCTGAAAATAACCAGAATGAACTGAAAGATTAATTTAAATCAAATCTAGTGAATAAAATTGACAAATAACCAAAGTTTAGGCATTCATATAGTGAAATAGTAAAATGTACACAGGATGTGAAAATATTTTTGAACAATGTTAAGGATAATATTATATGGGCTAAGAGTTTAATTGAAACTGAAGGAAACAGTTAGTTAATTATTGGTAGTTGAACGGTTAACATGACATACGTTTAATTACGTGGATAACCTAACCTATAATCGTCATACAAAGCGAGTGTATAGTGAGTTATTGTGAAATCGCGAGTGACTTGTAAAATACTTCTGAAACTATCATATTATAACAGAAACGATCAAGTAACACTCCATAACACAGAACAATATAAATCTACTCCGAAAAACACCATAAAACACTAGAAAACTGTATAATACATTAAACCAAATTAGTGACGGAATCGGAGAAAGTGTTTGAACTAATAATTATACAGATACACTAAATACAACCCAGAATCACTACACCAGTCACTACACAACATATAACAAGAGATTTGCGGACACGAGAACAGAAATATTGCGTCAAAATACATTATTTGGAATGCAGCAGCAACGAGCAACATTTTCATCAACTTGACGGCGGCCATTTGCTTTGACAAACCCAGTGCCTCTTCTTGGTTCATCACAGCTGTTTGGTGAAAACAATTATTATATTTACAATTTATTATTCAATGTCTGTGTTTATTAATAACTATTAATTTGATTGTAACGTTATACTTTTTAAATATTAGCCCGATTTCTCTGACTTTGGTAATAACTGGCTGTTTAAAGAACCCTATATAATTTTTATAACATATACTTGTAACTTTTTTCGATATCCTGAGAATCGATACTAATCGATAAGAGTCAATATTGCTGTTACTTAATAAAACATTAATACTTTTCAATACTTAATAGTTCTTTATTTCTTCAATAATACTAATTACCAATAATATAATTCTAATTGATAATCTACAAGGACTTTACCACCCGTAAGTGAAGATAACCTAAAAAATAGAAAGGTAAACAAATATCGATTGGTTTACAGACAGTCTTATGAGTGGTGATAGATTATTTAAATTATACTAAAACTTTAATAAAAATTTTCAGAAGAGCATTACACTGTTTAAAACTTCACAGCCCTATATTAATTAATTGATCCTAATTAATTAATTAATAAAATTAAAATTTTTTTTATTATTTTTTTTTATAAACATAATTTTTTTTAATTTTCTTCAAAACAATAATTTTTGTTTTGAAACTTTCGGTGAAGCTGAGCATATATATTTCTTCATCAACTTTACGCTACTCGACCGGTCTTGCTACCATTGGGACTCGACCAGCTGGGAAACTTAAGGAAGTGTTTCAGGCCAGTAAGACGTCGAGAGCCACACCAAATACACACCAATATCATCAACACAACATCTATATTTATTTATATTTGATATTTTATTACAACGTTAGTTGATTTTATCCGTGATGGGATGTAAAGACAGTATAGCTTAGATTCTAGAAGAAGCAGTCTCGTTGAATTTAATAACGTGTAATTGTTTCCTCTGATTTAGGACGATAGGTCTATCAAGAGTTACGAGCATATGTAGTAAAGTTCACGGCTGAATTAATCTCGAGTGCTAGTACGGTAAAGTTCAAGTGTATGCTGTTCACAGTGTGTGTCTAGTGCAGCGGTTCCCAACCTTTTTTTTTTTTGTTCACGGCATACTATTTTTTGTAGTAAGTTCCGGCGGTATACTAACTTAGGAGTTGGTAACAATTCTGCCATCATGCTATCGTCACTTATGACTGGACGCGCAGTCGCTATGCTGTGTCCCCAGAATTCACCATCGACCTACCTCTGGAGAAATAATAACTCATAGAACTTCAGTCAGACCGAACACTTCAACTGGAATATGGTGAACTACCAGTTCTTAAGTTTTTGATGTTAGCGAAGAAAGAGAACCTAATCATATAACAGTGGAAGAAGTTAAATTTTTCTACGACCTGCTTGTGCGAGCTGGGTTATTCGGCACTAACAAATATAAAAAAAAATAAATAAATAAAAATACTTGTCTTAGTTGAACAGGGAATGCTTGTGTGTTTAGCTTCATTTCGACAACGAACTGAACTTCTGTGTAAGAAACAAGCTCAACTTTCTCATTAATAAAGCAAATCTTTTATTGGAAGGCATAAACCAATAAATCCCTCGTAATATAAATATTGTTACGACGGTCTACTGATCGTCGTATGGTACAGTGGAAAACAAAATACAGACACCAATTAAGTCACTAATCACCAGCTTTAATTATCACAATTAAACAGTTTGTAATCAGCAAGATAGTCTCTTACAACAAATCGAATAAAAATTGTTCACACGCAATAAAAAATGTCAACTAATATAGAACACAATTGTATTACAATTATAAAACACATAACACTTCGCCAAAATACTTCGAACCGCGCTGTGTAAATCGCGCGACAGTAACTGAACTAGTGGTCAGAGCTGTTGGGTTGAGCGTCGTGAGACGACCCAATGGTTTCCTAGTACCGAGCCTCCGGTAGGGGCTCCTGCCTAGTGGTCCTGTCCAGACGGAATATTGTTAATTAATTTTTAGTGGTCGCTACAACGACATGCTCGTACTAGGTCGACTAGTACAGTATTTGTCGAGGCCGTTTCCAAGATTCACCTGGACGTATTCGGTACTTGCCAAGGCCAGCTATGAGTGGGTTTGTCTGGGTCCTCGCAGCTCGGACGTAAAATTTACGTGCAAGTCGCCTTGCGGTGTCATCCAAGGAGCGGACACCGAGTCCTCTTCTCAGGAGACGAGAAGAAAACCGATAGGGGACTTTGGCCGCTAGCCGAAGCCCTCTATCGAGAACGCTTTGCAACCTTCTTTTATGAACGGTTGCGAGGTAACCCCAGACGGGAAGAGCGTAGGTAATGATCGGCAACAGGTACGCGTTGACAATCAACTTACCCAGCTTGCGGGTCATAGCCTTGTTGGCAAGTAGCGGAAACAGTTGCGCGAGACGAGCGGACGCTTTCTTTCGCATCGTCTCAGCGTGGGTACGCCAGGTGAGCCGACGATCTAGGTGGACACCGAGGTACTTAACTTCCCTCGACCAGGGCAGGTACGTTCTACCGAGTCTCACTCGGCCTCGTGGTTCTTTCCGGCGCTTTGTGAATAGCACCGCGGAGCTCTTGGTTTCGTTGACGGCAACTTTCCAGCTTTCCGTCCACGTCGAATACGCATCGAGTGCGCGCTGAAGTCGTGGGATAGCAAAGCCTGCGTTCCGATCGGCGGTATAGACCGCCGTGTCGTCGGCAAACAAAGCCATCTGGACTCCAGGCTCTCTGGGTGCGTCGTTGACATACACGGAGAACAGGAGAGGCCCTAGCACGCTACCTTGAGGTACCCCGGCTGTGATACGTCTCTCGGAAGAGACGTGGTCGTCTATTCGCACGCAGAAAGTCCTCTCCGTCAGAAAGCTAGCAATCAAGCGAAGGTAGCAATCTGGGAGCTGGATTTCCCGGAGCTTGAACAAGAGCCCGTCATGCCAGACACTATCAAAGGCCTTTTCCACATCTAGGAAACAGGCGACAGTCTGCTCTTTCCGACACCCGGCGTCCGTGATGTATTCCACCAGTCTCATCAGTTGATGAGTGGTGGAATGCCCCACACGAAAGCCGAACTGTTCGGGGACCAGTACATCGAAATTTCGTAGATGATCTAGTACTCTCCGTTGTACGAGACGTTCGAGGACCTTTGACGTGGCTGACAGTAGACTAATGGGCCGGAGGTTTCCGGGACGGGAAGCGTCCTTTCCCTGCTTCGGGATCACTATAACCGTTGCCTTACGCCATTTCTGGGGAAAATAGGCCAGTCTAAGACACGCGTTGAACAGCGCGACCAAGAAAAGTACTCCTCGCTCCGGGAGTCGAGTAAGAGCGGCGTTCGAGACGCCGTCCGGGCCAGGAGCTTTTCTCGGCACGAGTTCAACGAGCCGATCTGTGACCTCTTCCCTAGTAATGGGTTCGGGCTCCGTAGTGATCGGAAGAGACAGAAAGTCTTCCACTTCGTTCTCGACTTCTTCGTCGAAGTCCCAGTCCATGGGCGGGTTAGGCGCGAACTGTCGCTCAAAACACGCGCCCAAGTACTCGGCCTTCGCCTCCGGGCGAGCCAGGATTTGACCGAAAGGTCCAGCAATGGCCGGGATGCGAGGCCGGCGCCTCTTCCCTACCAACGCCGAAGGTATCCGGTAAGGGCTACTTTCGTCCGATCCGTCCCCTGCCTGGGCCACGGCGAGTTCCCAACAGCGTCTCCGGTAGGCCTGCATTTCACGACGTAAAATGCCGGTCGCCCGGTTGTACGCTGCCTTGTCGGCCGGATCACGGGTCCGCTGCCAGCGTCTCCGGAGGCGATTTCTCTCGCAAGCGAGAGCACTCGTCTCCTCTGGGATCCGCTGCCAGTGGGGCGTGACACCAGGCTTCATCCTGGAAGACGCGTCGATCGCAGATACGACAGCCTCGTCAAACGCGGCAACTGCCTCGTCGACTTGGCGGACGGTTTCGAGTGGTCCCGCGTCTGGCAATCGGCGACTTAACGCCGGGCCATAGCGATCCCATTCTACCACCTTCCTGACATCTCTGCGTACGACGTGCTGGGTAGCGACGTGTATCAGGATGGGGAGATGATCGGACGATAGTTCCGTTAGCGCGGACACATGGACCGGACAGTCAATTCTTTGAATCACCGCTATGTCCAAGACATCGGGAGCCGCGTTGCGTTGTGAGGGGTAGAACGTAGGTTGGGTAGGCCCAATCACTTGAATCCTGCGAGAATCGGCAAACCTGCGCAAACGTTTCCCGTTTGGGGCAGTCAAGCGACTGTTCCAATCGCGATGTTTGCAGTTCAGGTCGCCGGCCATGATGACCCTCCTGTGTGCATCGAACGCGACCGCTAGATCGGGGTGAAGGAGCTCTTTTTGCGGCGCTTTATACGCCGCGACCATCTGTACGCCGCCTAGAGTCTTCAACAACTCCACAGCGGTGCCTTCGAGGTGAGTCATTGCAGGCAAGACGACTCGGTGATGCTCGAGAGTGAGCCTCACCGCGACGGCAGTACCGCCACCAGCAGTGCCCGGCCTGTCGTTTCGATAGCACACATAGTTGGTCAGTCGTAACCGACTCGCAGGAGTCAAGTGGGTGTCATTGAGAAGGACTACGTCGGGTTTGAGTCGGGCCAGTAATTCTTGGAGTTCCTGGATCTTGTTGGACAACCCGTTGGCGTTCCAGGAAAGAATTGAGAGATCTCGTTTGAGGACCCGACTCATAGAAAACCTACACAAGTGGCGGCTTCCACCAAGAGCATGAATCTCTCGGTTGTATCGGCAGTCTCCAAGCGGGAGCGGATGGACCTGAAGGTCTGGGCAACTTTGCGGAGGTCGAATTCCGCAAGGAAGTCTTTGACGACCTGATAGTCGTCAGTAACTGAACTAAGCGCCTCTGACTGCCTACATTTATACCCCGCTGAGACAGCAGAACATTCCATATTACGCATCAGCGCTACATTAGAGCGTAATTGATTCCGGGCTTGACAGAATGCGCGCGGCCGCCGGAGTCTAGAAAAGTCTCGTTAAGGAATGTTGAGATCGCGCACGCACACAACATTACAGCCGGATTCCACTGGAACATCCGAGAAGCACGTCGACTGTTCTGTAATGGTGTAACACTTTTTCCGCATTACGTAATAACACGATTTTTCTCATGTTCCTTTTCCAAAATCAGGCTCCCGAGCAGTAGAACTACCAAAAATAGTACACAAGCAACTGAATGGATAGTATTGTCACACGGATGGTATTGCGCCACTGGAGAAAAGTAGGTACTAACTATTCATCTTCCTTAACATTGTAGACGTTAACTTAGGCTGGGTTTACACATCGCGTTTTTCGACGGTCGTTGCTGCGGTGCGGTAACGGAGTCAACACGTTTATTGTAGAGTGGCGATTCCCACATGCACCGGTGCGGTGTTTTCACCGGTCGTTGGAAATTTCCATCGGAGCTTGTTGCGGCGTCAACGTCAACGGTACCGTTGAACGGAAGGGCAGAACACAAAGATTCAGACGGAGCCGGTCCCATAGTACCGGCCGTCGGTGACACACTGCCTACGCACTTTAAACGTTTGTTCGCCATGGATTGTGACAAATTAATAGCATTAGCGCAAGACCAACCTCCGCTTTGGGACAAAAGCCACAACCTTTTTAAAGACCTGACTGTAAAAGAAAAGTGCTGGTTGGAAGTAGCTGGAGGACTTGTGGAAAAATGGGAAGAATTTGCCTGCATTCTTCTTACTGGCCGTGGTTCATCGAGGAAACCTGATGTCTCTGCTATGCACACTACTAATAAGCATTTTCTATACGCGTTCATAACTGCATTCAAACGAAAGCACAGGAATTTACAGACTGGCTGATTATAAGACGAGAGGGAGAGGTTTCCCCACCGGACTGCGGTACCGCAGTATGTGAGAACAAGGAGAAAAATCAACGGCCGTTGGCCCTACTGCAGCAACGGCCGTCGAAAAATGGCATGTGTAAACCCAGACAGGGTATTGTCGATAGACGTCATGTAGCGCCCAGGGATTTTATGTTACTATTGAATGTGTAGGAAACGCAAAGTAAGAGTGTTATTATAACTGTTGTAATGGATAACAAATATGTGGGCCGTTGAATTCCGTCCGCATTCCACATATAAAAGTGAAAAGGTTGTTAGTGTATAGAAATACGAGTATACTGGGAATCAGTCATCCATTGATAATAATACGTTTTGATTTATAGTGTGTGTCGCGCGCGCACGCGTGTGATTCCGAAAAATAGATTTACTTTCTGTATATTGGTGTAATGATTCATCTGTAGGCCTACTTTGAAACCAGCGCGGCTTTTATTTGAATTTGATCCCTAACGCAGAACAATATAGTCTTTTTTTTGCTAAAAATAGTAATATAGAATAGAGAATTATTTTTCTGCGTGGTAAAACTTATGTGGTTAACCGTCCATTGCACCTACCACTTTGTACGTACCAGTGATGGTAAGTTTTCTCACAGGCCAAATTTTTCATGTCGTAATTCAAAAAAATCGTAACCAAACGTTATAAATAACTTTTTGTTAAAACGTGTAAAAAACTGAGAAAAACATTAACTATTCCTTTGTCTTGCGGAACAATTAAGCTCCAAATTGGAGTAAAAATGAGCCGTTTACGTCAACTAACAACGGAAATACGTCGAGTTAATTTATAAAGTTCACTAAATTGTTCAAATGTACAGTTTATTGGTTTTATATTTTTTACTTTATGGTAAAAAAAATTAAAAATTTGTAGAACGATGGAGAATAACGGTTTTGACAATTCAAAAGTTGAAAAATTATAATTCTGTAACTTTTTTTGTATCGGCCATCTAAGGACCACATGCCAATTTCAGTTCTTTATTCTTTGTTCTTTTCTTTTTCTCCAATATTGTTTCATCTTTTCACTGTCTCTCTTCTTCCTGTCTTCAGTCCACTTTGAACCTGCGTTTTTCTCTCTCCTACCCTGTACTCCTTCCATTTTTAACACTTTTGCCCGAAAAACTTCTCTTTCAATTGCTTCTTCTGCGTGTATATTATTTTTTTTCTAAATCCTTGTGGACTTCTTTAATACAACTTGATGTTGACTTCTTCCCCCACAGATAAATTCTGTAACTTTAATTTTCGAACGAGTAAATGTTCAGGTCGCGCAGTACATACGAGCGGATAACATTTCCGAGAGCAATGTATTTCCGCACTGTGTCATTGTGAAGAGTAGGTTGCGAAAAGGCCAAGTTCGCAACATGACGGAACAATACGGTCAGCAATCGATGAAGCGTATGAGACGATAGGGACACGAGTTACATTGGAATAATATAGATTCTTATAAACCAATCACACGCCGACATGGCTCGAAGACTGTCCCGTTCTATATTGATGGTAGACAGATGCCACGTATGAGTATAGCTTCTAAAAATAGCGAGTAGATTTTGTTTCTACGTAAGTTCAGGCAGTCGTGGCATAATCGTATGGAATGGAAACGCTTTGATTCTGAAGGCCGTGGACGTGTGTTAAACGCGCGTTGAAACTTTGATAAATGCTATAAACTTATTTAAATTTTTGAATGTATTTTTAAAGATAAAATATATAGCGAAAAGATTGGGAAGCATTTAAAATAACAGTTATTATAAATGAGTGGAAAAAAGGAATAACAAAAGAAATTTTAAAAAATCATCACAGTATACAATAGAGTATGAAGAAAAGCTTGATATAAAGTTGTATATACTACTAGCTGTTACCCGCGGCTTCGCACTCGAATATTTGACTTTTATTAAGTATTTTAATATATACATGGCGTTCTGTCAGCTCGTATAACAATTTTGTACGCATTAGTCAAATTCTCTCCAAAGCTGTTTTCAACACTTGTACTAAATTATGATGTTGGTGGAACAGCCTTTGGAGATTAAAAAGTACCCGTTTATAAAGCCTTTGGAGATATTTATAAAGTACCTGTTAAATCAAAAACGCTAAATTCTTTATTTTAAGTGTTACTGTGTTAGAAGCATTGTATAACACATTAAACATTATGTTTTCTTCAACCATGGGTTTTATTTATTTCAGCAGTAAACTAAAAACCAAAACCCGTTGACACCTAACCTCACAAATGTAAACAATAAGTATTTTGGCTTTGCAGTAATAGGACAATTTACAGTTAGTATACTTCTTCTTTTCCACATCGTAATATATCGATACAATCGCATATTATATAAAACATCGAAAATGTACTGCAGGAATGGATAAATGTACAGTTCCGATGCCGCTAAATAGCTTTTGTTTATTTACTTGTTACTATGGTAATTAATTCTGGTCTCCATGGTGTTGTTTACATCTTTAGTAGTAGTATTTAATATATTTAATTACTTATTCATTGCATCATCAGAAATACGTCTAAACATAAATTTTATAATCGTTTAAGACAATTACAAAATATATAGACGTATGTGTATACAAAATTACAAAATATAACGATACAATCGCATATTAAAAACATTAAAAACTGCAGGAACGGATAAAGGTACAGTTCTGATGATGTTTATTATTTGTTTATTTACTTGTTACTATGGTAATTAATTCTGGTCTCCATGGTGTTGTTGACATCTTTATACGCGTCAACGAAAAGGCATAATTAGAAGGGCCTAAATCGTGCGAACGGGGCAAAATATCAAATTCCAAGTTAGGCAGTGTTTTTCGCCTTGTGTCAAAGATTACATGTGCAAATTTTTGTGGCAAACGGTGTAACGTTGAGGATTTGTATTCAGTACACATAAATCCTCAGACTTTGAGGTGTGTGTGTGTGTGTGTGTGTGGTGTGTGTGTGTGTGTGTGCGCGCGCGTGTGTGTGCGTGCGTGTGCGTTAAGAATGGTGAATTTTCTGTAACATTAAATCAAACAATTAGGGGAGGCTGTAGAAAGTTTTATCTGTTTGCTGAACAGTAGAGTTCCACGTAGTTCTACTCACCGGTTCAATTAATAAGTGTCTGATATTGTTGGGAGCGTAGCAGATGAAGGTGTAAATCTCTACATTACATAGCCTAAAGGCACAAGATCTGATGATAAAGCCTGATGATGATGATGACGATGATTTAGAAGTAAAAGTAGTCGTCATATATGGATAACAAAAAAGACAAGTCGCATATAATAATATGATTAACCGAGGCTGCCTTGTATTATATAAGGAATTGTGTTGAATTTACATTTGATGAAATCAACTTGGCGTAAGAGATCGTTTGTTTTATCGTCTTGAGCGTAAACTGTACGGACATTTAATTTGCTTTATTTAAACTTATTGTTGTGGTGCGTGGTAAGTCACAAACAGCTGATGCTGGCGGCGAAAGGAGAAAATGGAGCGGTTCGTTTTTTGTAGTTTCGTTTGACTGAGACGGTTCTTAGAAGTCGCCGGCTGCTCGAGGCACGTAAAGGACTGCCAACCAAAAAATACCGTTCTCGATAATACTAGAAACGTTTGATATCGACAGTAAACGGAGCTCTAGTGTCAGATTGTCCTCGTGTGCCGGATTATTGTACTTTTGTACACATTGAAGCTTTAGTATATTCGTATAAACAGCAGTTAGCGTTTATATTTGTGTTTTTAACGTAGAATTTGTTGTATGGGAAAGCGACACGAAATTGTGAGACCGTTTTCTCGTAAGGTAATGAGTGAAAATAAACCATACATTAATAATTAATTAATAATAAGGGAGTTTTGGAACATGGGCATTCATACAGAGAATGAATGTCGAGGATGTTCTTAAGAGGATTATGAAATGCACACCAGAACCAGAGGGAAAGAGAGGACGTGGAAAACCCAGACTACGATGGATTGATGGAATCCTAGAGGATGTGACAGTAGGTGAAATATTGCTGGACATTGACTAAGGATAGGAAAGTCTTCAGGAAAATCCTGAGGGGAGCTGAGGCCCACAATGGGCTGTGGAGCTACTGACGATGGCTGTATGCCATTTAATTGTATTAAAAAAAGATTTATTATCATCACGAAGCTCCCTCAGGAACGTTAATGTACTACATCCTTGTCCATGCATGGTTAAGAGACTCATCATCCTGTGATACTCAGGCGACATCATTATATAGCAACAATCTCAGCTTAGCCATTCGCAGCCGGTATTAAACTACGCGTGAGAGAAACGCGCGCTCGCACACACACACACACACACACACACACACACACTCACACTCTCTTGGAAATAAATTGTGAGACACAGAGAACGGGGCTATAGCCTGCGAGAGATCCAGAACGATGTTCGGATTAACAAGATGAAGATGCGTGATGTCTGGACGTGTTTGAAACACGTAAGAAAGTCTCAGACGGTAATTTGACGGTGTTGATGCGTGTTCACACACATATTATAGTGTGAAAGCGTCAGTACAGCGAAAGAGAACGTGATTATCAGTTCCATGACTGGTCAGAAGTAAACCGGGCCACTTCGCCCCAGTACTGTAAACCGATATCTACGGTACGCGCACGTACACGCCACGGACATACACCATCGTCACAATTTCCCTTTAACGTTACGGTCTTAGGCCGTTTTCACAAAACGCATTATCTTATATCGGAAACTCAGTGGTCTGTTTTGTTGTCTACCCCTTTTTTCTCGTTACTGTAGGTACAGCGTCCTCGTGTTTCAAAAGCCGAAACGTCAAGGGAAATTACGTCAACAGTGACAGATTTCCATTGTAACGATTTATTGAACAACCGAAAGGCCGTTCTCACTTCGCGTTTGTTTAACTCGACCGTTTGTGCTATGTCTGTTTGAACGCATTAACCAATTTTCTAAAACTTGGCATACGCGTGCCATTCTTTAACCAGCAGAATCGTATAATTTTTAATATCTATCCCCCCGAAAAATAGGGTGGCGGGGGGGGCATAATGTTGGGGTCCAGATTTTGAAAAATTCTCAAAAGTCGAGTGCACTGTCAATTTTAAGACAATTTTATTAACCAGAATGTGGAAGTAGCATTCGGTTTTGGAAATTTCAACATTTTTGGACACCGAGGCCCAAACAACACGTTTGTTTGAGAAACTTGTAAAAATCCATGCCGATTGTTAAAAGGAATTTTACCCCCCCCCCCCCCCCCGAAGAGAACTTTTATTACATCTTTAAAACATTAAAATTTATTAATTCGATTTTATCTAAAAGATAAATGTGTTTTGTTTAAAAATCATAAGCGACATATGTAGCTCAGGGAGCTTACTAGTCAGAAATACGACAAAATAAATTTTTCTTGTATAAACGATTTTACATGAAAATATAAGAAAACCCTTTTTGTATTTGTGTGAATATGGTTTATATTTTGTTTTCTTTTCAGGCTTCTCGGTTCACGCCTTAAGGCTGCCCCACACAGACGCATACTCGAGTCGGTACAGTACTCGGTAAGATTATAGCTACTTACCGACAGGACAGCCTAGACTAGCGCGACACTCGGTACATTCGGTAAGTCGGATACACAGCTGGCCTTGACTCATGCGTCCCAACCGAATCACGTATACACTCAAGAGTTTCCAGGTACTCCAAAATTTGTAAGATCTTCAAAAAAATACGAAATGTGGTATGAATCTTCCGAATTTTTTCCTATTTACAGTCCTATGTCACATTTCTATTATCTTGTTTTTCCGTTTGACATCAAATCTGGTGTGTTTCTTTGCAACCATGATTATCACTGCTTTCAAAAAAGTTTATGTTTTCTTCCTCGTGTAATAAACAATTAGGACCACCCATACGTAATGACGTATTAGGCATTTTTAAATTATCAGTGATTTTAGTTTATTTTGGTGACAAACCTGATGATGTCACTTTTGTGTTTACCCCATTCATTCTCCAGTAATGAGATGACATGGGTCTTTTTTAATATAAACAGTACGAAAACTAAAATAAGAAATACAAAATCTGCATCCTGCTGCGATTTCAAAGTTAGAGCGGAGTTTATATAAGTTTGATGATCTGGCGGGGAAGAAGGAGAAGAAAGACAATATAAGACAACGTTGATGAGTGAAAATTCTTTTTACCATAATAATTATGCGGCATGTTAACTTACTTATTCATTAAGACTTATTACAGTTTTTTTTGTGACTTATCAAAACAGCTACCGAAATTTTCACTAACCTTCCGAAATGTTTACTTCCAGGCTTCCATAAAGAAATTATTTACACCTGACAACACTGTATATGTTACAGGGAAAGTTGATTGTTAGGGAGAGTTGACTCTGCCTAGGAAGAGTCAACTCTTACTAAAAGTATCAGTAAAAGTTGATTGAAAATAAACAGATCAACTTTTCCTAGGAAGAGTTAACTATGCCTGCTGTGGTTTAGTAAAAGTTGATTCAGAGATGTTGCTCTCCACATGTAACTGCGCGCGCATATCTTTGTTTTGATTATTCCGGCCAGGCAGTCGCCATTACTCGTCTATTTGTTGTAGTGCAATAGTGACCAAGGATTCAGTGTTTTTTTACATTTCAATAATTAGTTTCAGTGTGCAATAATTATGTCAGACTCCAAGGCAGAACTGTTTCGTGAAAAAGTGAAGCTAGAACGCTCGACTTCCAAGGTAAATTCACTGACATTGACCAAATTGAAATATGATAGCTACATTCAAAAAGTCAAAAATCTAAAAACTGCGAATAAAAAAGAAAGTAATGATCTCAGGTTTTTAAGACGATATGACATTATTGAAGTAAATGGTATTACAAAACTAATACACCCTGTCACAGACCAAGAAAGCATAATGTATTATGTTTTTGATGAAGAGCTGTTTGGAGTTCTTAATGAAGCGCACATATCCACTGGACATGGAGGAAGAGATCATATGATTGAGCAATTGAAAGGAAAATTCCAAAATGTTACTACAAAGGACATTCTACTATTTTTAAGCTTGTGCGAACCTTGTGTTCAAAAATTGAAACATAAGAAGAAAGGACTGGTTGTAAAGCCTTTGTTATTCAAGGAAATGAATTCACGATGTCAAGTGGATTTGATTGACTTTCAGTCGCAACCTGATGAAGACTTCAAATTTATAATGGTGTACCAGGATCATTTGACAAAGTTTGTTGTACTAAGACCACTGAAATCAAAGACTGCAGATGAAGTGTGTGATAACATCATTGATATTTTTACTTTGTTAGGCGCTCCTTGTATTTTACAGTCTGACAATGGCAGAGAATTTGTGAATAAAATTATTGACAGTCTGGTTAATACATGGCCGAACTTCAAAATGGTGCATGGCAAACCGCGACATAGTCAAAGTCAAGGTAGTGTCGAGAGAGCCAACCAGGACATAGAGAATATGATAACCACCTGGATGCAAGACCACAAAACATCAAAATGGAGTGAAGGCTTAAAGTTTATTCAACTTATGAAAAACAGTGAATTGCATAGTGGGATAAAAAGATCCCCGTATGAGGCAATGTTCGGTTGCCCTCCGAGACATGGCTTATCTACTTCAAAACTACCTACTGAGGTATTGGCAAATTTAGAAACAGAAGAGGATCTTCAATGCGCCATTGATCACATTCAGGAACAACAACAACAACAACAACAAAACGAAATTGAAAGTAACGGGAATGGAAATCCTGATGAAAATGAAACAAAGCAAAATTTATCAAGTGGTGAAAAGCTCGTAGATGATGGTGATTATCTCCTCACTGACCTGGACAAGTCTACTGAGGCCATCAAGAAGCAGAGAAATGAAGCTTTCCACTGTCTAGAAGAGCAAGCTAAACGCATGAAAAAAACCTCAGATCAGATTCATCCGCCAGTAGAAAAGGGAACATCAGTTCGAATTCCTGTCCCAGATGTTGACCGCGGAAGAGGAGATGCCCGATCTATCCTTGGCGTGGTACTGGAGGTTGTCGATGATGGATTCTATCGAATTGGAACAAGAAATGCAATTCTGAAGCAGCTTTTCTCAAGGTAATTTTTCCAAGCTAAAATAAAAGATCTCTCTCTCTCTCTCTCCCCTCTCTCTTTCTCTCCTCTCTCTCCCTGCCCCTAGTATTAAATTGTTCAGAGTTCAATGATAATATTTTTTCAGGTCTCAATTCAGTAAATGTCCCACGAACATTATCCAAGAAAATGAAGTCCCTATGGATTAAAACAATAGCTGTGAGGACTGTTGCAACTTCACAATCACTTGGAAGTGGACAAGGATTTTTCAAATGCTCTTGCAACACTAAATGCAAATCCAAGAAGTGCATGTGTAAGAAGAAAGGTGTGCGCTGCAACTCAAAGTGTCACAAATCTTTACCTTGGTGTAATAAATGATAAACATTTCTATCTCTCTATGTATTATAAAGGTTTTGCTTTTTTATTTGTTTTTTATTAGGTAGTAGACCGTTTCCTTGCAAAAAGTCAACTTTTACTAACTCAAGGCAGTAAGAGTATACTTTCCCTAGGTATAGTCAACTCTGACTAGTAAATGTTGATCAAAATTCATCACTTTTCGCTTTTAACCAACTTTTACTGAAAAGACCAGTAAGAGTCGACTTTACCTAGGCAGAGTCAATTCTTACTGGAGAATCTACTTTTCCTGTAACATTATACACTATCTTCTTAAGTGTAGTGAATTAATATGAGCCAAATGGAACTTATAATAGGCCTTGTAAAATCTTCATTTACTTAAAAATATTTATTAAATTGTAAAATTTATTATTCTATTGAGAAGAAAAGATATATAAAATTGGTTCAAATTAAGTACTTACGCGAGATCATTTCCTTTTTTGTCAAGAGTGACAAAAGTAGAACTTCTTCCTAAAAAGACGAATCCATGCTACCTACCGACCTCGCTCGGTAGACAGAAATGCCGAAAAACCACTTGGCAGTTTTAGCCAAATGAGACTCGCACCCACCAAACCCACAAACCTTTTGTCCACCAAACCTACAAACGGCATGGATCCACTTCGAGACTCAGCTTTCGCAATACTTCAAGGTGGTCCTGTTTGTTCTTCGGCCTGTGGACGTTCATCTGTTTTAAACCTCCAGCGTGTCAGCGTTACCTGTTTTCAGCTTTCTATCAGCGGTCGTAGCAAGATCATTTTCTACTTCCTCCTTTGCCTTAGTACCTTCTCTACGTAGGCTGCTATCTGATCCCAGTGGTGTTCGCTCTGCAGCATTAGTCCGATGATATTTTCGGACGAGATCTGTCCCAGTACATTTTCCAGGGTTTGCCTCTCCTCTTTCCATCTGTCACAGGTGACAAACGTATGATGCACATCGTCTAGTTTCTGTTTGCAGAAAATGTAATCTTGTCTGCCGACATTCTCCATCCTATATACGTAAGTCCGGAACAGGCCGTGACCAGTTATAAATTGCGTTATGAAATAATAATCTTACCATGTTTGCGATCAGTCCACTCAGCTACTTGCTTTATGAGCGTAACGGTCCATCTTTCATGCCACTGGCCTCCATGTGAGCTTTTGTACTTTACCTGCTTTGGCCTTTCAGTTGTAAACCTGTTTCCGCTCCTGTTTCAGAAGATCGGTTGGAGTTATTCTCGCGACTACAGGAACCGCGGACTCCGAAACCGTGTGGCAGGAGCAAGCCACTCTGAGCGCGACACTTCGCTGCTCGGCTGATATGCGTCTTCTGTATTTCTGGAGTTTGAGTGCATCAGCTCAGGTCCCCACACAATAAATTAATAATAATAATATCTGTATTCCTGTCATTAAAGTTTACGATAGTCAGTACACTCAGAGCGCTGGAAAATGGTAGAGAGGAACAGGCGTATCTTTTAGTGAACGGCTAAATGAGGGAAGAACTGTCGGTAGACAATTTTAGTAATGGGACAGTACGAAGTGTATTGCCGAACACTATATATATATATATATATATATATATATATATATATATATATATATATATATATATATATAGTAACATGACAAATGGTATGACATAAAACCATGTAAGATTTGCAAGAATAAATGAATGAGAAGCTGTAAAAAAAAAAAAAATGATAGCATAACACTAAAGACTATATTTGACAGACTCTATCTATGGCTGACTATACCCTAATGTTTAGGTAAGGTGATGGAGAAAGATAAAAACAAAATAAAATGAACTATGAAGATAAAATTCGAGACCAGATACCATATTCCCAGTAAATTATAATTTGTAATGACCATATAAAAGTACAAACTAATGAGTAGGGAATTATATAATAAGTAGTAAATAAAGATGTAATGAAATGATAGAAACGGTAAATGAACAAATACAATAATAATAATAATAATAAAATAAGAAGTGATAAAGTAACAAATAAATAAAATAAAATGTTTATTATCAGTAGGTCAAGGGGAGAATGCTGATAAATGTAAGATGTTAAATTACATTATTAGGAGATGATTTTAAAATAATAATAGGTCATTTACAAGTACTAGGCTCATAATTATGGTTTGAAACTGCTCAGTTATATTATATTAATTATTTATGTTCATAAAGTTATTTGTAAAAGTTAAGACTAATAGACAATACATAATCGGTTGTATTAAAGTTAGACCAAAGAAATTATGTATTTTGTCTATAAGTAAAAGATTATATTGTTTTGTAAGGTTTAGAAACCAACATGTTGTGTTTTAAATAATTATGTTAATTTATTTATGTAGAAGGTGTTAAAATAACAACATAAAGATCATTTGTTAGAATAAGTGTAGGCATAAAATTTCAGACATGTTATATATAGCTGCTAGGCCTATATATAAAAACTAGAAAATTGTAAATTTTAAAGTATAACAGCAAGGTTCATTGAAATAATGAATGTAATATGAATACGTTTAATGATATTAGTCTGCACAACAAAAATGTATTCGAAGTAAGTAGTACAACATTAATTATTAAGAAAATTAGGTGGTAAAAATGTAAAATAATTATTTATGAACTAAAAGTAACCTTGTTTGGTTCGAAATTGATGTACAAGTTAAAAGCAAGACAATGATGTTATTAGATTTAAATTCACAGTTAGTATAAGGGAATTAGACTTGTTTAAAGATATTTGACCAATTTTGTACAGAATGACAATGTATTTCAATGACAATATCTCATAATGTCCACTAATCAAATTTGGTATTTTAACCGTAGCAACAACAAATTAATGAAAATAATTTGAGAGTTCTTTAGTGACCAAGGATGAGAAAAGATTGAAGAAAGTATAGACCTTGAAATAATAAAATAATAAAAAATAATTAGGGAGTTCTTTAGTAACCATTCATGAGAAAAGATTGAAGAAATTATAGAGTTTGAGATTATAAGAAAAAAGTAACAGAAACGAACTAACTAATAAACAATCTGGATATAGCATCATAGATTATTAATAATAAGCCAAAACATTTCCAAGTGGATTACTGAAGTGGATAAATCGCAAAAAAGAAAACTAAATATACCCAAGACATGGTAACTGGACCTGAGATGAAGAAACAGTTGTTAAGTATAACCTATTTTTGAGTTATCACGTAACGAAGACAGACAAAGTGAATTACACTAATAACACTGATTTCACATTCACTAATTAAAATTGTGGACTTATTTTGATAATGAACAATTAACACTAACACCAAAACCACTATTCTAGTTATTTCTTGTGTAAAAAACTGTAAATTAATTCAATACTATACTAAACAAATTAACCTATGAACACTAGTTTTTTCGAACGTAGTTTGTGACCATAGTCGTCCATATTTTTTCAAATATATAATATTTTGATATTTGTTGTAAAGCTTGTACTTTTATTTGTGTGTTTAAATACGTTTTTCTGTAGCTAAAAGGACATTTCCACGCCTTGAGATTTAACGAAATCGACCATTACTGGTTACTAAACAGAATAGCCAACCGGCAATAAATAAAGAAAGACAGGCAATTTGACGTAAATAATCGGGAACGTTATTGGGTAACTAAAGGGTTTAAAAAATGGATAGTTAAACTATTATTATCCGTAATACTGTATGTTTGGTTCATGACAGTTCTTAAAACAGAGTTTGCTTTTGATATAATAAATATAACATTCTTCGAGTTACGAAAGGAAGTTGGCAACGCAGAATTTTTGAAACGAACGGGGGAAAGAAGGTGAGTTCCACAGTCGTAGTTGTTATCATCTCCGAACACATAATAAGATTGTAACAATATATACATGATATGATTTTTAATTAAAGCGAGACATCCGTTGTGTCCCGTCGTCGTATCTATTGGAATTGTGCAGAGCAAATTGTGCGTTAGAGCGCGCGCCACATGTGACCTACTTTCGTTTCAATTTGTGTGTGTGTGTGTGTGTGTGTGTGTGTGTGTGTGTGTGTGTGTGTGTGTGTGTGTGTGTGTGTGTGTGTGTGTGTGTGTGTGTGTGTGTGTGTGTGTGTGTGTGTGTGTGTGTGTGTTTCACTGCGGATGGCGTTCGTAGTGAGCGTATATTACATTCTCACAAAGGAAGAGCGAAGCTGGTGATTCGCCGAGTTTTCTAATATTGTATACCGCACGAGATGCGAAATAGTTTTTATTCATATCGGTATTCAGAGAACGAATCGACTAGACGTTTTGCCACTGAATATCACATAAATACTGCACTCTTACAGTGGTGTAACAGCCGGGCCTGCATACTAGCGAGAGAGACCGCCTTAATTTTTTAAGAATGGGTATATAAAGTATTGGACTCAAGTTAAACCAAATTTCCGAATACGTATTTAGCAACAAAGCAAGTAATATATTTGTTTTTTACTGTTATTTTACCACTCCCTAATGATGTACTATGAGAGTAGGTATAAATTATTTGGTTAACTGCATAATAGGGCGGTGATTCCAGCTAAGAATGCACAGAGGCCACCGGCCGGGCCTGTATTGTTATTCGTTATGAGCTACGAAAGAAAACTAATAAAAGGACCAAAGTACTGGATCGCGTTGTAAATGTTACTCTGGCATTAGTACCTTAAAATTTAGCTTTCAGAGGCCATAAGGGAAGATAGGTCAGCCCAACAGCGGAAACATTTTGGCAATTATCGATCTTTTGAGTACATACGATTCATTGTTTCAAGAGATAATCGGTGGTCCGAAGAACATGCAGAAGTATGTGCGTCCCAAAATTAAAAATGAAGTCATTCAGCTTTTGTTTAAGAAAGTTTAAAATATATTTTGAAACAGATTACATCTGCTCAATTTTTCTCTGTAATAATGGATACTACACAAGACATTAACAGAAAAGATCAACTGAGTCAAATAATCCCGAGATATGTTTCAGTTTCTGAAGAAGAAGCAGGAAGGCTCAGGAACTTCAAAATTAACGATTTTTAAGATTTACAGAAGTAACCGATGAAACTACCTGTAAAGCAATTTTGTAAGGGAATTTTTTTTGCGTAAAAGGAACGGTAGTAAGTGTCAGCTGTCAGAAGTGATGTATATTGGAGCCAACCGGCCGCCGTTAGACAAAAACACGTACGACGCGTTAGCGACGAACGTTATAGGAACAAAGGACCACGCATAGTGAAACAGCGGGGAACTTGTTTACCAGCCAGAGTAAGGAATATGCAAGAGAGCTGTGGAACAGA
Source organism: Magicicada septendecula (assembly GCA_034769895.1). Lineage (NCBI taxonomy): Eukaryota > Metazoa > Arthropoda > Insecta > Hemiptera > Cicadidae > Magicicada > Magicicada septendecula. The sequence goes on along the minus strand of CM068369.1, from coordinate 506,080,426 downwards.
TGTTCCTTACCGAGAAAGAGACCTCCATCAGCATGTGAACGTAACGAAGGAAGTTAGAACAATACAACAATTGGTCACACCCAAGTAAAAGACACGTGTGACTGGACGGAAATTAGTAGGGAAGAGCTGAAAGGAAATATGAGAACAATTGGATGATGGACAACCATGAAATTCGGTCCGTCGTCATACATCGAAGGAGGAGCGAACAGCAAGACCTAAGGGAAGGGATCTAGAGTGACCTACCACGAACGAGAGTTTGGCAAAGGCGGTCTTTGAGAAGACGTCACCATGGAAACAAGGGTCAAGAACGAATAAGGAAGCAGCCAGAAGCCTAGCTAGAGACTCAAGGAGGAGTCTTCGCGGAAATGTAGACGAAAAACCAATAAGGACGTAGATGGTGGGAAGGAGTACACTAGATGTAAAGATAGTAGTGGAACTAAGGACATAAAAATATAGGTATTGACGAAGAGCGGGGGAGTCGGTGATTTTATGGTTAGTGAGTTGGAGAGTCAGTTAAAAAGTTAGTCAGTCAGCCAAAAGTTAGTTAATCAGTTAGTTGGTCAAGCAGTTAGTCTGTTAGTCAGTTAGAGAGTGAGTCAAAGTAAAGTGAATGGAGTTAGTGAGTTGATTGTTCAACTTACATATGTTTGAGAGAGTTAGTTAAATCGTGGGAGTCAGTTGTTAAGACGATGTTGGGTTAATCTCAATCAGACTTTGCAATATATCAATATACTGAAGAGTCGAAAAGTGCGTAATAAAATGTTAATAGTATATCGCAATACCGTAATGTATGTAATGAAGTAAAAACTTTAAAGGGACTTAGGTAAAATTCAAAAGTTTATATACTAACGAATCGTGTTAAGACAATCAAACTTCCTGACGATATGTATTAAGTAGAGACATTGTGCATAAGCGTGAAAGAAAATTCGATGACATGAACTAAATATCGAAATTGCGTAATGAATTAATGCACTATTTGTATCAATTTAACATTTCAATTATCGTAATGAAAAGGATTATAAGTGGAATAATCGTGTCAACTAAATAAAGGACAAACTATCAGTGCTCGTGAACAAAGTGTAAAGTTAAAATCACACGCGAATAAATCATGGAATAAATAAATCAAATCCGAATGACCGCACTAAATAACTTCCGTTACAAGTATAACTTCTAATCGAGTGCGAGTTAGAAGATTGTTGATGCCGGAGTGCCAATCTCAGTGGTAGTGAAAAGTGTAGATTCAAGACGATGAGGAGAGGATCTACCAAGCCATCAGCCAGCCTGGGGATCGTGGGAGAACGAAAATCGTCATAGATAATCGCCGTTGATGCGGATACGTACTCCAAGTAAATCATTTATGTATCATTAGGTTTAGTAGCCACTGTCCTGTTCCTCACAAAGAACACACCTCTGATTTAGTTAGAATGTATATTTAATTTCTTTTGAGTAAAGCCGAATCGTATAATAGAAAAAGGAAGAGTATGAAATATGAATCCATGAATCAGAGTAACTTTGTAATATGTAAAGTAGATTATGATTTAAACACTTAAATTAATTACGAGATAAGATATCAGAGAAGTAATAGATGACTTAGCAATAGAATGCATCATATGTTATTGTGTAGTAATGTTAGAATTAATTACCGAAATTGAAGACTATTGCAAAAGATTTAAATAAATTATTGAAGAATGAAGAATCTGGTGTTCGAGTCGTATCATTATAATCATCCTAATTAATAACAATTCCCTTAGGTACATATACGACGATACGAATAACGCCCAAAGTATGGAATCAAGGAATCAAGTAGTGATAACATCGTCATACTCAGAGAAAGTCCAAACCATCTGAATAATAATTAATGGCAACGAATGATAAACTAGTGAAATAAATTAACATTGTATATGGCGCTCCACCGCGGTGCTATCAAATAATATTATATATGTATCATTTATAAGAAAGTAATTAGTAATAACAACATAAATAGTTATATAAGGCTCCCAAACGCGGGACATAAACAATTAACGTAAGCAAACAAACATTTATTATACATTTATTGTTTATATATGAAAATACACATTATAACATGGCGCACCAACGTGTGGCAAGAATTAAAGTTATATCCTAATTACAATTCAATTCAATACTTAATTAAATTAATTAATTAGTAAAATAACATATTTACATACCCTAGGCTTAGGGTAAACAGTAAAAGAAGATATTTTAATCAGTCTTGAGGAGAACGTATTCTTTTTACGTTATATGTACTGTAATTCTAATAGCTGCCAGATCTAGGAGGAGGAGTTACTATTTAAGAGGGAACAATGACATGAATTAGACAAGGTTAGTAGGTGGGCCGCAAAGTATTTCTGCGGGAGGGGGCAGAAAAAAGAGTTACGTCACTGTTATCTCTTATTATCAAAACCGTATCATCTTTTCAGGGAGTGAATAGGAACACACATTTTCCACCTGTTGGCGGTGTCAACTACCCCCTTGCAGGTAGGAGAAAACGTACTCTACCATTTCTAACAGATATGTTTCCACTGGTAATGAGTGCAGTTGTAATGATAACCGAGGTCTCCTTGGAGCTACAGAAACTGAATGCAAACGTCCGAAGAACTCGCCCGCCGAAGGACGGGGTTTCTTTTCAGCGTCAGAGTCGAACACGACCGAACCACGAATTGCCAGGATGAGAGCTGGAGAACCACCGATTTTCCTAGGACGATAGCCCAATGTGAGTGTAGGCATTGCAAGCCTGTTGTGTGGGTGAGAGTTTAACCTTATGTACCAGGAGATACCCTACTAATGTCGCGATGGAGAGCGATTTCATTGGGATCTCCAATGGTGAGAACGTTAGGCGCCTAACCATACAAGAGACCTGCATTGTACTTGTACAATATACTGTTACTTTTAGAAAACTGTAGGCGGCTCAGTAGACCAGTGGGTATGGCACCTGGCTACTAATCTAGAGGCCCCGGGTTCGATTCCTGGGCCCGCACCATAAAATCAAGGTGCGTTTTTCAGCCCCCAGGTCGACTCAGCCTGTTGAAAATGAGTACCTCGGATAACATCGTGGGGATAATAATGGGCGGCTGAATCGTGGTGCTGGCCACACTGCCTTCCTTGTATGCCGTACGGCTCGCATAAGGCAGCCTGACTCCTAAGCTGCTTCGGTGGTACATATGGGATCCATTTAGAAAACTGTATTCATCTTCAGGCTCTTGCTAGGCCAAAATACATCAGGTGAATATTGTTCTTGTTCTTTCCCCGTACTCTTCGAGGCGCGTATTGTTACTCTTGGCCTGGTCCACTACCATTGTCTTCTGGTTCTGTTTTGATCAGTGGGGGCTCGCCCATAACGGTCAGTGGTTCATAGAACCCCCTAAATATTTAAATACTTTTAAGGATTTGTTTTGGTTTTGAATAACGAAATTTGTGAGATTAATAGTGTTGACTGATCGATAATCGATTCGCGTAATAAGCGAATTGCTCGCTACTACTGTGCGAGGTGCAGAGTAGTTCTCAGCACCTCGTAGTCTATGTAGAGAGCTTTGGAGTGGGAACTCATTATATGCAAAATTACATTGAACCGTGGCTAACATTCCAGCTTAGCGACAAGACGAATAGTTCCGACGAGGGCCGAACTGCCCCGACGAGGAACGTCATAATTTTTATACCACCATCATTATGATTAGGCCTATTACAATATGATTTGTCCGTTTACTTTCAGTTTTGTGTCAGATTTCTCTGTTTCATACATTCTGCAATGAAAGTGTGTGCAGTGAAGTCTCAAAACCAAATAAAATAGTGCTATGCTGTCAGTGGAGAGAGAATTTGTTCACCAAGTTGTAGATTTCAGTGAAAGTGTTACTGATAAATTTGGTGCTAAAAAGGAAAGACAGTTGCATTTTTTACATAAACGTTTAGTAACTTCAACAATAAAGAGTCCAACACAGCGTCTAAAAGATGCTGGGAGCAGCTACTAACTGGTTCTTGAACAATGTATGTGATTCCAAAATAAGGTAGACATTTAACTACCCTACTATTTTAACTCTACATTCTTAGAATAATTTACAGATTGCACAAACACAAGCAAATATTTCTAATACAACAATCATTTCTCCATTTTGCGACCTATCCCCGTGTGTTATTTGGAATGGCGTAAATTGCTAGTACTTTACTAGAAACATTCAGACGTCGAACCCCCAACTGTCAGAACCATGAACCGCCACTACTCGTCTTGATTATGCCCATACTTATTATCTAAAGATGGCTGTCCCGCTCTGTGTGTGTGTGTTGATTCCTCTTCTAGGCGACACTTCTGTGTACAAATTAACGATTGTCAGCAGTTTCAGAATTTGACCCTGGACGATTTCATAAAGCACATCCTTGTCTAAACTTTTTACTTTACCTTTTCCGTATTCCGTTGATGAGCTGAGCCGGCGTGAAATTGACCACAAGCTACTCTTCAAGCGGACGTCGTGCAAAACTGGCCACTCTGAGGTGGATTGCAACTTGTTTTAGAAGCGAATGATGACTTAACCTCCGCAGCACTCGGTCTTTAAAAAGTTTAAATCTTAAACGTTTAAAATAAATTGTTTAATAATATGGAGGGGACGTTGTTTAGACAAACTAGAAATATTGGAAAGACGAATTATTAGGAAAATATTAGGCCTACGAAAAACTTCAGAAGGTTGGAAATTAAGAAGCAATGATGAAATTTATCAAAGTATAGACAATATAACATAAACAATGAGAAAAAGAAGACTATTATTTTTTGGACATTTATATAGAATAGGTTGGCAAAGCAAATCTTCAAATATCTGTGGGGGAAGAAGTCAACATCAAGTTGGATTAAAGAAGTCCAAAAGGATTTAGAAAAAATAATATACACGCAGAAGAATCAATTGAAAGAGACGTTTTTCGGGCAAAAGTGTTAAAAATGGAAGGAGTCCAAGGCAGGAGAGAGAAAAACGCAGGTTCAAAGTGGACTGAAGACAGAAAGAAGAGACACAGTGAAAAGATGAAAGAATGTTGGAGAAAAGGAAAAGAACAAAGAGTAAAGAATTGAAATTGGCATGTGGTCCTTAGGTAACCGATACAAAAAAAAAATATATATATGGAGGGGATAAATAAGGCAGTGAAAGAATTCAGTGAACACGGTGGGAACAATGGTGTAGTAGGGAAAGTTGAAAAAATTAATTAATATGCAGGTTCACACGAGAACGACTGTATTATCTTGATAGAGGCGAGTTTATATTATACCGTGTTGTAGGCGTACGGCCGGATCAAGGAAAACATCTGTGTCCTTGAAGTTTAATTCATACCTCCAGAATTGTAACGTGACGCGAATCCATTTACTGTTGGATGCATTTTTATGTAAACAGTCAATTAAATATTCATAATTATATAAACGTATTATTGCACCGTAAATCACAAAAGTAATTAGCTTCTTCTTCTGGAAACATACAAATTGTGTGAAACCAACGTCAGAGGAAACGGTTTTTGTATATATAAAACCAAGTTAATACAAGTTCGTGCCACTACCCGGATCTTAGTTTATAAACCAAGGTAATACAAGTTCGTGCCACCACTCGGTTCCTAATTTATAAACCAAGGTAATACAAGTGCGTGCCACTACCCGGTTCCTAGTTTATAAACCAAGGTAACAAGTTCGTGCCACTACCCGGTTCCTAGTTTATAAACCAAGGTAATACAAGTGCGTGCCACTACCCGGTTCCTAATTTATAAACCAAGGTAATACAAGTGCGTGCCACTACCCGGTTCCTAGTTTATAAACCAAGGTAATACAAGTGCGTGCCACTACCCGGTTCCTAGTTTATAAAAAATCGGGTTTTTTATACTACGTTTAAGAGCGTTTGTTATCTCTAAAGGCTAAACAAGTGGCCGTCACTAAAAATTCGTCTTTTTATTCGCGGGTTAAAAAACGTGCACAACTGTTTTTTCAAAGTTTTAAACTAGTTTTTACGTTATCAGAAGCGGGAAAACTAAATACACTAAAAACTAGTTTATCCAAATTTTATGGGACCGCTCCCGTTTCGGATAAACCGAAACTTCTAGTCAAATAATAATACATATGTAAGACCAGTAAGTTTATTTAATAATAATAATAATTTAAAAGTTACTTACAGTGAATATATGTAAAAGACTATGTATGTCGTGGGGTGGACGAGGCTAGCTGAGCGCGGGCCCAGGGTACTTAGTTTTGTATTGCTGGTCTCTGACGTTGTTCGTTGTGTAAACTTGTTGTTTCCCAGTTATGTCCGGCACTCTTGCAGAGTAAGTAGAGGTTCTTATTCGTCATCCTCCAGACATCTTCTTCTTATACAAGGGCATAAATGTTCCGTTCGAACACTTTTAGAGATATCTGCTGTTGTTAAGTGTCCAAGCTTCTGATCCGTATGTTACTACTACTGGTCTGATTAGTGTTCTACAGAGCTTCATTTTGGTAACTGGGGAAATTATTTTGTATCTGAACAGGTCTTATTTGCACGATATGCCCGGTTTCAAGCAGTTATCCTGTAGTTAGATGTGTTCCCAGATATTTAAAACTTTCTAACCCTGGAAATGTAGGCCTACCAGTCTTACAAGTTTCGGCAATAGTTCCGAACTCTGGCAGCCACAAAACTTGCAAAAACCGCGTATTTTGTGTTTCTACATAAACTACAGGTCAAAACTAAGTGCAAAAAGTTTGAAAAAATACAATTAAGGGGTCCAGATAATGTAAAACACGGTTTTGAAATTTTTTACGTGGAACCCACGTCTAATTTAGTCACACTGTAAAAATGTAATTTTTAGTATTGACGTTAGTGATTAGTATCAGTACACGTGGGATTTGGTTAAATTCAGACATTCTGAAAGACTGTGTTATAATTTTAACCTGTATTGTGACATGCGGCATTGCATTTTCTTCGTAGAAGTGCGAATGAAAACGGCGAATGGTGAGGCCGTACGGTGTTCAGATCTGCAGTATGCATAAAGAATACCTACTCGAGTTTACAACCTTCGTGGTTGTCAGATTCCAAGTGTTGACGTGGAACTGTTATCGAAACTACTCATATATTTGTAATAATTGTACCATAGCAGAAGTGTACTGTATTGTTACAATCTGATAAACACATAGGCACATACAGGGGCGTGCGCGTGCGCGTGCGTGTGTGTGTAACGAACCTAAGTCCAAGTATTCACATATAAATTGCAGAAATATTATTTAACACTGGACATTCTGTTAAGTGAGATAAAAGCAAGAAGGTACTGTGTGCAGTGATTAAGAGAATGGCTTCGGAAGGAAAGAAATTGCAAGCCCACCAACATTTGGGTTGAGGTGAAGAAGAAAAAAAGAAGATTCTATTAAATATAGTAAACATTTTAAAAAAATGAAACGAGCGAAAACGTTAATAGAATAATGTTGGCCAATTTACAACAGTTGTGTACGGCGCTGTGTAGACTAATGAAGTCGTGCATTTGCCGGGACATAATCTAACCCGGCCAAAGATATACATACATACATCCTTGGCTCTACAACCCAGATCGAGTCTTGGCCTCCAAAACAAATTGCCTTCACTTATTCATGTCCTTAGCCATCCGCCACCAATTCACTTGCGCCCAGCTTCCTCGCATCACTGCCGACCTGGTCCAACCATCTGTTCTTCGGTCTTCCAATCTTCCTTTTTCCTATTGGCTTCTGTTTCGTAATTCTTTTTGCCGTACGTTCGTCATCCATTCTCTGAACGTGTCCTGCCCATTTTAATCTATTAATTTTGGCAAATCGGACAACTAATGCCACTGTACTTAGCATATAATTCATTAGTATTTGTCTTCCTCCAGACTCCGTCCTGTTGAATTGGCCCATAAATCCTTCTCAGTATCTTCCTTTTAAACACAGCCACCCTCTGTTCATCAGTTTTCTTGAGTACCCAGCACTCAGAGCCATATATCAATACAGGCCTTACCAGTGTCTTATAAAGCGTGGTTATAGTTTCTGTGGTGAATAAAATGTCTATTTATTCTACCCTATTAGCAGCCAGAATTCTTTCAATTTCTTTTGTGCAGTTATTCTCAGCACCGATGTGTGTCCCCAATTACACGAAGCGTTTTACTCTTTCAAAATTATAGCCATCTATTAGTGTATTTGAAATATTATCATTAAAAGTGCTGTTAGTAGAAGACTAAAAATGTGCTATATTAAGTAACATAAATTAAACGCCCTGCAGTGACAGGCCAGACTGGTGTAAGGAAACCAGCTGGCAGACCGTGTTGCAGCCACTCAGTTCGTCTGACACTGCTGACTGTGACACAAGCGTCTAGTGCAATCATAGGCAACCTTTGAATTTATGGGGGCGCGTATATAACTGAGGACCAGTTCGATGGTCGCACCCCTCCCCTCCCCATCCCATCAGCGGAAAATAGAAAGGTGCAGAGTTTCAATAGCCGGACAGTACAAACATTAACTGTCGCTTTATAATACTCTAGAAGGGTGTCATAAAAGGAGAAAAAAGAAGAGGGCGTAGAAGAATGAAGTTAATAGATATCATTAAAATCAGAGGGTGTTACGAAGAAACAAAAAGACAGGCATGCGATAGGACAGCTTGGAGAGCTCTTACAATTTGAAGACCTGCTTCAGGGGCAGAACACCAAATAATAATATAATACCCTTGCGCTTATGTTTGGCGACGTGGAACACGCCGAATCAAAAAAGCGTTGCAGTATTTTTCGTATAAAGTTGTTAACATTTTTTACATTAGGAGTAGGTCACCAACAATTTATCATTGTTAAAACTAACAAAACATTGAACGAAAAAAATGGTTAAACAGGAAAACATTTTAATAAAAATAAATTAAAGAACTTGCCACAACAACACTATTTATTTTCATAAACTGCACAGAAATGTAAAACTTGAAAAAATCAAGTTTCTTCTTTGGGGAGAAAGGTGTTTACAGGCTCTGGAGGACAAGATCGACAATCGTATTGAGCGAAGACGTAGCGCGGTTCGGTAAGTGCCTCGTACTGTATTATAATACAATACTTCGAAGGAGGTACAATGCGGGTGCGTTCTGTAGTTCAAAGGAAAAGACAATTACAAATTGGTTCGCGGGCGCGTCAAACGTTATCTACGGGGGCAGGGTTGCCGACTGCTGGTCTAGTGGATCGAGTTCATGGAGGATGTGAAACCCGGGAGGTTTCGTGCTACGCCCTGAAGGTCTAGTAGTCAGACGTTATACACCACTGGTCAGCTAAACCCGAAAACCAAACCTCAACTAGAAAATAAAACTAAAACATGAAAATCAAAATATTAAAAATTTGCAACCGCGAACAGTCAGCCGAGTAGAACAACCAGTTAGCTTTAACAATAACAATTAGAAACCTGACAGCCGTTCTAAAGCGGTGAAATGCGCGGAGCCAACGAAAGAATCCCCCCCCCACTTAGAATGATAAAATGTGGTGACAAGAGGAGGGAACGCTATAACTGTTTGCTGTCGCACTCACACACTATCTCCCTCTGTCACATACTGTCGTTTCACAGCGAGACTTGCATACTCGTAAAGGCCGCGCCAGACATTCGCCATTCGGCGAGTACCGAGCGAGACTGCTTGCCGAACCCCGAGTAGTGAGGATGGGTAGATCGCTACTTGCCGAGCACCATTCGTCAATGCTCGGCACATACTCGGCCTTTCCCGCAGCGCGTCGGTCTTTTGAGACACTTCAAAGTAGACGAACATTTGTCCAAACGTGCTTGTGAACTCCATCCACACATCGGCTCCGCTCGAAAGCATTCTTTGGTAAGTAATCGTTCAACAACCAAATTAATCTTCTTTAATTGGTGGCTGTTTTTCAGTGTTAACAATTGGAATGGAAGTGTTTTGTGTTCAAACTATTGTTTACATTATCTTCTGTTTGAATCAGTTTATTTCTTTCTTTGACAAGGTAACAGGTTATGACCGAGAAACGTAAGATGAATTTGTTTTAATAATTGATTAAATGTGTTGTTTTAAAATGTATTTTTTAAATATTTTGTAGAATTCTGAAGAGGGAGGTAATTTGACCTCCGCAACATGTCAAAATAAAAAACACAAATAAAGAAAGAATTTATAAAATCTGGCTGTGAGGAAGCTCTTACTTCCATTCCAATTGTTAACAACCAAATTATTCGTTATTATTTTCATTGTCGCAATAACGTAATCAGTATATTTTTACAACAAATTGTTTCACTAAATTTATCTTCATTTGTATTTAGGGTCATCCCCCCAATCAACCAATAAAAAAATAATTTTGGAACTTGATATTTTAAATTGTGTTGATTTTCGGAAATTTTGTTCTAGTTATTAAAAGGATAAAAAATATAAAATTTTAGATTTTTTCGACATTCCGTTTTTGAGTTATTGAATTTCAAAATTTTCAATCTTCAAATGGCTCTATCTCCAAATATTTGACGAGAGCTGGAATTTATGCCATTCTCTTCAGATTCGTACAAGCTTTAATATGATATGCAACTTTACCCTATCAAAAAACATGAAAAAAATTTCAAAATCTTTAAGAAAGTTTTCTTTTAATCTCAAAATTGAAATTTATGTAATGCTGTACATGACTATTTTTTCAATATGATCCCATCGTCATCCCATCTTTAAATTTGGTGTATATGCTCCCAAAAGGTGCAAGAATAAAATAAGAAAAAGTAAAGAAAAAATGATAAAAAATAATAATTAAGAAAACAATTGAAAGCCAATAACTCAAAAACGGAATGTCAAAAACATTTGAAATTTAACTTTTTGCCATAAACCGAAAATTCCACCATTACACAAAAAATTATCTTATTCTGAGATGTGAAGGTCCAGACCATTGGTTGATTTCACATGGAATGTGATTGTTCACTGATTGTTATTTTCTTCCATTTGATAAATTCATTGACTTTTGAAATCATCATTTATCTTCTTCTGTGTTGGATGAGTCATTGTTATCATTCATCTGCTTCTAGGTTACTGTTCATTGTTATCATTCATTATCATTTAAGAGACCCGTCACTGAGTCACCTTGAGAACCACAATCAGCAAACATGAAACAGTACTCAGCATCCACTAGAGCCATTAATACTACACTGAAGTTCTGCTTATAATTGTATAATTCAGATCCACTGTTAATAGGAGCCTGTATAGTGATATGTTTCCCATCCAGGGCGCCAACGAAATGGGGAAAATTCCAATTTTCTTCAAACGTTTGAGCGACACTTTTCCATTCATTCGCACTTTTTGGAATCTGAAACACAGAGCATTATAATCAGTGGGAAGTTTTGTTAACGTAAACATTTCTTAATAACCCATCCAATTGTGTAACCCAGTCCAGGAAAATGTATAAAACACACGTTTCTTCTTTTATAATGTTTATTTCACAAGCGACAAGTTTTGGGCTTCATCGGACTGGAAACTTCACAATTGAATGGATTATAAAAGAACATTATAATGTTGTTCATTAGTGACATTTTTTTTATATTTTATGTTATAGGAAATTCTGTGTGAAGGAGGCTGCGACGGTCAAGAAGAGGAAAGGTACCGATGGTGTCCTAGAAACTGGGGGAATTGAAAATGACGGTATGTTTACAAATACAGAACAGCTCTTATAAATTATAACTAGTAAATTTAATGATCTATTACAATAATTTTATGCTTTTTTTGTTGCAGCATTGGTGTTGCCTTCGGGTATTGTATCTGAATTCAAAACCCCTCCACTAAAAAAGAAAAAAATGGTTGAATCACAAGAGCTCCGAGAGAAACTAGATGGTGCGTTTTCCTTGCTAAAAGCTACAGTCAACAAATCTGCCAAAGAGAGAAACTTATGTACCATTTATGGAGAACTAGTAGCTGCGAAGTTACAATCAATGGATGAACGAACAAGTGAAGTCTGCATGAATCGCGTAGACAACATATTGTTCGAAATGAGAACGAATTCATGTGTGCCATCTGGCAATTACCACCAGAATCCTACTCAACCATTCAATGGTCCATGCACATCCACCTATCCGCAAATCTCACAATCACCTAGTTCCCTGTCACCAACGATCTCCGACCATGTTTTTCCCGCCCTTCCCAGTCACCTTCACCTCATCAACAGGAGACTCAGTCAAGCAATGTACCACAAATATCACAACACTCCAATGATACTCAAGATTCTGATAATAGTGGAGATCATCAACCTTTGGGGGCTTTCTTCACTAATATTTAATAATGTCTGTAAAACTTGTTATGTAAAACTTTTTAATCAATTTAATTTCAATTTAATTCAACAATGTCATTTGCATTTTGTTAAATCAACGTATTTAAAAAAGTTTTCTCTGATATAATATGTTTACCTTAATATAATCCTGTAGAGCCTTGATGATAGCACTGCAAACCTCTGGTACTATATCAGAAAAGTTGTGGTGAAACTTTGAACAAGTAATAAAGGCTTTTGAAACTGCCTCCTGTTGCAAGAAATCGGAGGGTTATGGCAAGACGCTCATTTGCTGAAATCGCTTTTCTCCATTTTGTATTTTTCTTAGCGATCATTGGTTCCACTTTAGAAAGAAGGTAGTTAAAATCTTCATTGGACATTCTACAGAAATTTTCGAATTTCTCTGATAGTTCTTTTAGCAAGTCTGCCAATAAGTTTGTGCCACTATACCTATAACAAAAAAAAATTATTTCCACTGAATTCCCATATTAAGTAAATACACATGAAAAGTAAAGTAATTAATAATATTAAGTTAGACAAGCCATATTGAAAACATAATTACCTTTAACTAATTAATACTTACGTTTTCCTGCTTTGGTTAAGTGACACCATCCACCATCTTCTTCGTCTTCTCGTTTTTTTTTTAACAAGATACTGGCAGAAGCCATGACTACAAAAGCAGCTGAACTAATAACGAGTTCCGAATCGCTATCCATTGATGCTATCTGTAGAGCAACTAAATGGTGAATGAATATTCGTTGTACCCAGAGTGACTCGATGCTCGGCAAAGGGCGCATATCCGGTTCAGGTGCTCGCCATTCGGCGAGTACGAAGCGACACCATGACGAGTGCCTCGGCTACTCGGGGTTCGCTAGCCTTGTTGCAGTAGGCGACCTACACGCTGTGAAACACTCTATAAGACTGATCTATACATGTGCGAAATGAATGAAAATATTGTTAGCCTCGCAACGAGCTGTTTGTCCAGTGACGCATCTCAAATCCACTGTTCAAAATCTATCGTCACATCTATAACAATTTTTAATTTTAGTTTATTTTGTTTTCATCATGTTTAACAAAGATTATACAAAAAAATTGTCTGTTCCATTGCTAAGCAGATAAACTAAAACGGACACTCCAACTTTCCTTCGGTTTGGTAATTGATATTTCCCTTGGATATGTTTGAGATCAATTTCCCCCTGTTTGAGACATCCATAAGGATCTTTAATATGGTTGTTCTGCCCTTGCCTCCCACATCCTACGCCGTAGACTAACATCACCTTTAGGGGCAATTTCTTACCCGAAACCTCTACAAATTGACAAGTAGAGGAGAGACAGTTTACACCGGCTGTCACTCGGTCTCCAGAGCCGCCGGTTAGCCACCTGTAGGCGTTTCCCGTTCCCCATCACCTGGAGGAGGTGCAGCTGGTATTATATTGCTTCAACGAGGAATGAGACCATAAGGTATTATTCACCCTCTCCAGTACTTTGGGAGACTATTTTGTTTGTTGTTTTTTTTAGTATTTAGTTTTCTATTTAAAGGTTTGCTTCATATGTATTTTAGTTTAAGTATAATGTTACGACGGTCTAACTGATCGTTGTCGTACGGTACAGTGGAAAACAAAATACAAGACACCAATGAAATCACTAATAACCAGCTTTAATTATCACAATTAATAATTTGTAATCGACCACAATTTGTCTCTTACAACAATGTAAGTAAAAATTGTCCACACCCAATAATAATGTCAACTATAAAGAATTCCGCACTAATTCTAACACAACAACACTTCGGTGCAAACACTCGATCCGCGCTAAAGAAATATCTCAACATCACTGAACTGAAAAGCCGGCTGCTATGGCTTTTTATAGATAGCGCACGCCTTCTAGAAATCTTCCATCCTTAATGTGCACGCCACTTAATGCGTATTCAAGTGTTGTGTAGAGTAGGCCTACTCTGGAGCGTACTTGAACGCGGGTATTGACTGAGACACACTTGCCACGCTAGGCGGGGGACGGGTCGAGGACGCTCTCGGCTATTCTAGGTGGTTCCATTCGTTTCAGTAAATTAGATTAGATTTTATAACACGTAAAGATCATCAAAGATAGTGATCATAACGTCGTGTTTCGTTTTTTTTAAATTGAACTTATAAAACATTTTTTTTAGTTTTGTTTAAATTCTGTTCGTATCGTACTTCTGTTTCGTCGTTTTTTTTACTTGTTTAACACCTGCACGAAATGAAAACGGAAATAAATGCAGTCAACGGGAATAAATAAATTTTCCCATTTACAGTTCCATTAAACTCTTATTTTCTACTGAACAGTTTAGTAAATTGAAGTGTAATTTGTAGTTGTATGCGAAGTTGAGCGTAGAATGGTTTAATCAGTGCTCCAGTAGCAGTCGGTGTGATGAATGTTAAGCTAGTCAGTTTTCCGTTATATTAAGACTAATTAATTAGTAGTCGATGGAGTGAGTGCATTGACGAATGTTGTCGGTAGGCAGGCAGCTGAAAACCGATCCCTTCACAGTTTGCAGGTAGCGTGCGAAGTTCGATTGAATGCTGCCAGACGAAATAAAATAAAATCCACGCTGTACTCCGCGAACCGTACCTTTGACACGGCAAACGTTCCCGAAGCGGAGAAAAGCATTTGTATTTTATTTTTGTTTTGTTTTGTTTTGGCACTCAAATAAAATGTGTGTTTTAATTTAGTTTTTAATCAAACTGATCGCAGCTTGCTTTCCATGCAACTGTGAATTCCCTACAGTTGCGTCTAGAAAATTAATCCTGTCTTTGGTGTTTCCTCATCACACACACGCGCGCGCGATTCAGTCTTCGTCGGTTGTGTATTATTTTTAAATTGAAATGTCTTGGAAGTAAATGCAATGTATATATAATATACTCTCGGACCAAGCATACGATATGAAAATATTATCGAAATGTATTTTCTTATTTGAAACAAGTTTCGGGCGTCACGCCATGTTGATTCTTTGGTGAAGTGTTAGTGTTTTTGTTGAATTATTACCGATGTTCGTTGGCTTAATTATTTGCGATGTTGTGATTGGTTTATGTGGATATTTTGTTTTATACCTATCTTTTGAATCTTTCCAATTTTTAGCGTTTAGAAATTTTGTTGTGTTTTGTATTCATTCGAGATTCGGGTCACAAGTACGCGTTATTTTCTTTACGGACGGTTCTTAGGCGGATTATAAATGCGCCGTTAGAAGTTCAGAGTGGATTTTGGTCAGTGTCGATTAACTGACGATTGCGTAGGGCCCAGCAGACTACTAGCAACAAGCGAGGTTCCCTATTATAATTTTCAACCAACTAGGAGAGCTAGTCATAAACCAGCGAAGTCTCGTGACTGGCTCGCTTTGAACACCAAAACAGATTGCTTGTTCCCAAAACGCTTTGCTGCTACTGAGAAGAAAGTATGAACTAAGCTTTAAGCAGTAGACCACGGCCCAACAGCCGGGTAGTAGCGTTGACTCCAGCCGTGACAACCTTCGTAATAGACAAAGGGAAAGACAGACTTGTGCCTACATTTGCCACCTCATCCCACATCAGTGACAATTTCCCATGGAAAAATTTTGGTTATACATCATAATAATAATCGTTCTTATAACTATCAAGGTTCTCATTTCTTTTAATGCTTCTTTCTCACGTTTAGTTTATCATTATACTCAAATACCGGGCTGGTAGGCCGTGGTCGGTTGGTATATATAATCTCGACATTGCCGGCGACGTTTCGTATCCCACCCTCGGGGATCTTCTTTAGTGTTACGGAACACACACGGCAGATCTCCGGCGGAACGACACCCGACTACTTTTTTCGGGTTTCAGGTATCATCAGAGGTTTGTAAATTAAGTCAGTGACAATCGAAATAATTCTGCGTTAATATAAAAACTGACGAATAACCGAATTTATTTCGATTTCAATGTAAAATAACGGTTAATCGATTTAATTCGATTATTTGTTAGTTTCTACGATAACGTAGAATTATTTCTATTGTTATTGACTTAACTTACAAACCTGTGATGATGCTGATGTGTTCCAGTGAAACGTGCGTCGTGTATTTATTGTAACGACAAAAACGTAGTACACTACTTGAAGAATAAACTGTATTGAAAATATCATAAAATTATGTAATTGCTGCAAGAAACTTTGAGTTACGTGTGTGTGCGTATGTAATATTTGCAAATAAATACACTGCAAATAGGTTTATTTTCACCTGATGCACGTTTCACAGAAATTATTCTGTATCTTCAGAGGTTTGTTTGAATTGTAATTGAATGTTTCGCTTACAATATAGTTAACGGATAATCGATTTTACTTCGATTGTGTTTTTGATTGTTTTAAAGTTACGTAGTCAGCTATTTATTATATATTTAATGTTTATTTTATTATTTTAATAAATGTATGATTTTAAATAAATCGTCTTGTTTTGTTTTTATTTGAATTTGTTCTTTAATTAGTAGATTATGATTATCGTGTTTGTAAATATTAAGATTTTATTTATTTGCAGATATTACATGGAGACCTGCAGGAAACTCAACGAGTTACTTAAAAAGGAATAATATATATGTATATAGACACACACACACACACACACACACACACACACACACACACACACATGTACACGTTCTGTAGATGCGGATAAACGAGCCCTAATTTGTTCAGTTAAATTAGGCCTAACACCTGTTACGTAAATCGTGTTAAACACGACTCAGGTCAGTTTAGATTCTTGTCAAAGACGTGCAAATTTTCGTGGCGGAACAGAATCGCGTATCGGTTGTGATTGTTTACTGACCGAGAAACAAGCGTGTCGTGTCGTTGTTCACTTAATTACGTTAATTACTACTGTCTAACTGTATTACATACCGGCTGACACGGTACACGCCCGTAATGTGTCGCCTCCTCCACCCACCAACTAAACGTGAACTATAGCTATACAAGATGCTGGGCTGCCGCGGGTGACTATACTTCTCTGCATTTATTGGACGTGGCCTGCTGCCTGCCGTGGGTGTTCAGGTAGGATCTAATTGAGCACGACTGTTCGCCGAGGCCGAGGCCGGGTCCAAGATTCACCTGGCACAGAAGGGTTGCGACCGAGGGCGCTAATTAGGCGATTGCCTTCAAAGCGCCCACAACGGCGTTTTGGGAACTATGTTGTTTGTTTTCGAACGAATGTAGGGCTAAGAGACTATACTAATGTTATGTTATCTAATTTATGACCGTACCGGACAGAAAGGTAGGAAAAAATTTACAGGCATTGCACAAATGCAATGCGCAGAGAAGGGCATTGAAAATCCTTCAATAAATCTAAAAAATATATATATTTATGTTCATTCACCAATCAGTGAATTCATTCTTCATTTACCAATGTACAGATTATAAGTTAAATGTAGTCGCATTCATAAGCGAAGTTTTATATGTGTACTACGTTATTTACAACAAAGAAGTAGTTTCTATGGAAACTCACTGGTTCCCATTTTCGATCACGCACCAGCGATCGGCCGCAAATGTGCGACACGTCCTTATAATCATTTGCAACGTTAAAAAAGAAAGACGAGTGTTGTTAAAATTATTGATGTTACTAGCCGGGATGTTAGGTCGACGGGCCGGGCCGGTGTAGTGTGCAGGCCCCCCACATCAATCTGTGGGCCCCGTTGCCAGCTGTTATGACGGGCCCCTCCCCCACCTCACATAATAAAAAATAATCTTTGCGGGAATCCTTGTCCCTTTTCCACTGTTTATGTTTGAACAGAGACATTTTGAATTTTGAAGCATTTTCCATAGTTTAATCCTAAAACATACTCCATATAGGTTTATAAGAGTGACATATACGATATACCACATAATAAGCAAGACATTTAGGTAAAAAAGTATTTAATAAACAAAAATAAACATTTGGTTAATAAACATAGTAACTAGTAACATACAGTTTTAATACCTACTTAGTTGTATTAGTTAAGGGATTTTTACATTTTAATTTGACATGTGAAAAAGTTATTTTCAACATCGTCGCCAGTATTATGAATTTTGTTTTTTTTACTCACAATTTTTTTGCTCCTTTGCGGGCCCCCTGACCCACGGGCCCCGTTTCCATGACAACGGCAGCACCGCCTATGTGGGGGCCCTGGTTGTGTGTCGACTGTTATTGTGAACAGTCCTTTCGGCCCCACAATCGGAGGACATCTTCAGTGTCAGAAAATGTTTGGCAAAGCCGGAAAATGTCCGTATGGTAGCGTCCAGGGAACGGACACGCAGGGAGTCTCTGATGGTCTTGTTAGAAGTCAGGTAATAGGCTTTGCACGCCCAGTGCAGTCCTTGGTCCAGGAGAGACTTAAGCTTATGCTTATAGGTTTTGGCCAAGTAGCCCCATATAGGGATAGCCTAGGTAAGCATCGGTGGCACATAAGTGGTGATTATGAGTTTTCTTGGGCGGCGAGTCATGGAATTGCTGCAAAGTAAGTAAGGCACGGAGCTTGTAAATACGATTGATACTTTTGCATGCTACTTGCTGGCAGAGTGTCCGCTAGGTGAGACGACGATCCACGTGGAGTCCGAGGTAGTCAACATCGCAAACCAGAGCAGGAGAGTATCGCCTACGTACAGTCTGTCGGGGAGCCTTCTGCGTCTGGAGAATACTATGGCTGTGGGTGTACTACGTATAATTATGTAGGTGTATTACCTGGTCTAAGCGCAGTTTTGTTAGACTAGTTTCAGCTGAAGTTTTTAGACGTGATTCGGCTGTGCAGATGCTGAGCGGACACTACCTTCAGTGCTGATGCGTAACAATTATCATATTGCTTCAGACCCGCAAGTTTTTCTTTGTTTGTAAATTACTCAAACTGAGCTACGCTAACTCACAGTGTACAGGGTGAGCGATCTATGGCGGACTCCCTTAAAAAAACAATCAGTTTGTTTTTGTAGTAACCGTTACGTACTTGACACTGCGCTAAACTAACTCAGCCGGCTTCACAAGTGTCGCACAAGTTCGGTGTTGTCGCCAAGTCGGAACATTTCAACATTCTGACGTTGAGTGTGTAGTCGTTTTTAAAACTTTTTTGAAACTCTGAAGCAGGTGTGAAATCCTTGCGGACGGCATCGTTTAGTACACGTCTAAAGGTATTTACAGTACATTAAATAAACTCTTCAGCCCAGCACGTAGTCTCTACATCAGTACCGCGCGGACACCTTACCAATCATTATCTGACACTGAAGATGGCCTCCGATGGTGGGGCCTAAATGTCTCCACAATAACAATAATTGTAACAGTGTTGACGTCGGGCGTGAAAGTTTAAGGAATTGCATAAAATTTAAGTGATTTGAAAACTGTTGCTTGTTATGAAGATGGGTTTTTTGTAGAATGAAATAGAAACGGATATGCAAGCTTCTGGACGGTTAAACATGTCGCGAAACGGAATTTAACAAGTACGAGACATTTAGGGCAGGAGAAATCCTGAAGCCGAGAGGAAGACGTAAGATGACCAAAAAAGAAAGTAATCTTAATAATACTCGTAAACTACAACACGTCTTCATTATATTTTAATTAAGTAACATGTTCTTCCTTCTTAATTATAGTTTAGTGGGAGAAAGTTGCAATCTGTGTATGATACCCGGCGTTTGTCATCAGTCTCTAACCTTAAAGTGCTTACATTATTCACATAGTTTAATCTTGTCCTATTTTATAGTTCTCGGAAGCGGAAAGGTATGGTTATACGCAAAGAAAATTCATAAATTAGAATTCCCATAAATTTAGTTTTATTATTATTAGCAGTAGTATACTGCTAATGGAAATCCTATTAAGTATTGCAATTTCCGCCAAGGACTCTCTTCATTTATAGCGCAATACGATAATAGCGTCGAGTGTTTATTTTTCTTGCGTTGAGGGAGTAAAACATCTGTTTATTGCAAACATCGTCTGGCAATTGGGAAAGTAATGTGGTAAACTAACCACGGATTGAAATCGGTCGGTTTCACAAAATTCCAACAGCGATGATGTGGAGAAGTGCCAGATCTAGAGGACACTGTCATTAATTTTGAGCGATATCTGTTGAATTCTTAACCACGATAGAAGTGAAAAACGTAGTTGCACAAGAAATAATTAAGTACGTGAATATTATGAAATATCGGTAATTTTTGGTATTTATTATATTTAAAAATATTGCTTTACAGTGCTTCACATTTAATATAATGCTTAAAGCAATATAAAGGTAAATAAATATAAGCAATATGAGCAATGCTTGTATACGAGTATAGCCTATGTCCAATTTGTCCTAACTTTAATATTGTAGGACAGTAATATTGCATCCGAAGCAATAAATGTTACATAGCCCTACTAAAGATATTTAAAACATGAATAAGTACAATTTGAAAATATAATTTATAAGGGACCATTGTAACGTACGAATCACAAGCTGGACTTTGTTGAAAGAATATGAGGACAGATAATGATGTCAAATGAAGGACGAAAATAAATGAAGAATTTAAATATCTAAACATACAAGTCCAGATATTAGAAATTAAATCAAAAGCAATAAGTAGTGCAGGTTTGTGTATATTGCACGAAAGGAGAATCCAGGAGGAGACAGAAGAGCGGCAAAAGTAGGAGACCATGAATCGATGATAAACAGGAACGGGGGGGAGAACAAAAGTAGCTGACAGATTCCTCCACAGTGGGGAATCGAGTGTTCTTTAGGACATGATTCTACTTGGTCTGTAGATCAACAGGCAGACATAGGAGAACATGAACCGTTGGAGGACTTAAGAAGGGTAGGTGGCAGAAGGTGGAGGAAAAAGCAGCTAAGAGATTCCTTCACAGTGTAAGAATGGGTTGTTGTTTGGGAGGCCATGGCCCTACTTGGACTATAGATCCAAAGAGTAAGTAAATGAATATTTTAGTTCTTAAACAGTGTAATTTCTGTTTGTGATTACAACCACCAACACAGCTTTATTAATTAAAAAAATCAGTTCTTAACTGTAACATAATGTGAGGAGAAAAAGATTGTCCGAAGTCATATATCACATTTAACGGAATCTTAAGACGGGTGTTAATTCGACACTCTCTCATTTCGGCAGTCGTTGCCGTAAGATTTCTTACAGAATCGTCAACATCAACTTCGACTATCCGTGTTGCAGGTTCAGGCCGATAGCCCTCGGAAGGGGTTAAGTTGGCTGCATAAAAGCAATTTTTGTGGATGTACAAGGAAATCTGTTCTCCCATAATGTGAGTTTTATGTCTTAAAATGGTAATAATAAATATCATAACCGAGCTTTATAGGCTCGGTAGGCTTTATAAATGCATAAAATAAATTTAAAAATATTTAAATCTTACTATAAATATATAAAAGGACACAGAAATGTACGATAGGATGGCTCATTTTGTACTACCAAAATAATTTAGGAGTCAGACAAAGTAGGCTATCTTATGTAAGCCTTTCGGTATACAAGTAAGGTGGCGTGGGCAGTACTACGCTTCAGCCGTCCATTTATAACGCACGGTGTTGTTATCTCAGGCATTTATTCCACAGGCTAGTCGAGGCGAGAGCTGGATAGTGCGGCCGGAAACCGAACACGTAGCTGTAGATTAGTAGGCCGACGCCCCATACTCGTACGTCTACGTAGCCACTAAGCTCCTACAAACATAATATTCATCACAAATATATTTAATGAATGTTTAAATTATATCAATACAAGTGAGAACTTGTATCATCACTTGAGTCTCCGTTATTATTGGTAAGACTGTCCACAACGACGTCGGTAATGTGGGACAGCTCCCAGAGCTTTTCTTCTTCCGTGATTATAATATTGCTCAATACAGTGACTCTTGTCCGCTGTTGCTTCACTTACCTCATTCTCTATCAATTGTTTTATATCAAGCAGCTTATATATGTTGTGTTGTGACGGGCAACATGTCCTTTCAACTGGCTCCATATTAATTCACTGGAATTCATAATACAGTGATAGGGAGGAAGTCTTATGACGACGTGCCCCGATTTAAGTGGTAAGACAACTCTCACATAACTATACAGACATTCTGCACATGCGCATAACACATTGCTGTGTGAACGAGTGTCAACGCCCTTGACCAATAGCGTTTCGGATTTGCCACGTGGGTTTGTTTACTTAGGATTGAACTAAGAACGGAAATATTGTAGACAAACTACGCTGAACTTTTAAGTGAATGTAATTCATTCGCTGGGCCGCAGCAGCTCGCGGTTCAAGAAAGTCTATCAGGTTTCTACGTTTAGCGGTGACGAAGCGAAGCCGCTGTGTCCCACTGACGCGATATTACGTTATCATTTGTCGTTGAATTTGATTCACATAACTCGCAATATTGAAGTGTATTCGCAGTCAACAATACTCGGATTACGTTTGTTTGTGTTAGAAAACCACGCTACTGTTCGACAGCATTTTGTTTATCGATTTAAAATACTGTGAATAGCGACATAATCGCAGTCGTTCAAATAACAATATAGTCAGACTCATTCTCTTATTACGTCCAATAGTACAGTAATAACCGCAGTTCGACAAAAATATTGCTAATTGCTGTAATTAACGGTAATTTTATGAAAATGTTAACAGGAAATCAAGGGGAGGAAGATCAGGTAAGGGAAACGGGAGAACGATCTTGAATATGTTTTGTTGTTTTTATTTGTGAAAAGGAAAATAACATGGTCTTATACCGTGTTGATAGCGTATATTTTTCCGTTGTTTCAGATCAGAACGTAACAGGTGGACTGCCTTAAAGTGGAATGTGGAGGAAACATTGAAACCTGTAAGTAATGTAAATCGTTAAAGTATAGTCAGTACAACACTCTTTATTAGTCGGAAGAACATCACAACTTCTTGTTCTCTCTCTTCCTCCCCCTCTGTCTCTCTATTTCTGCGTCTCTTACAAATTATCACTAGCATTGCTTGAGGAAATGTCTCCTCAGCGAGTCTCCGGTGATTTCTCTGGAGAGCAAAAGCAATTCTAGTTGCAGTTGACTGAAGCACACAACTTAATTATCCAAGTTATCATCATCCTGCACCGTGCAAACGGCCGTAGCAGACTCTACCATATATCTACCCGTTCTCCTTTTTAATTTTTCTTAATTAAGTAAATAACATCTAGTCATTGTATCTACCCAAGTGTTTTCCTTATTCACCTTGTTAAGCTTGGCGTTGGCGTATTTCTCGTTTTCGCATCATTCTCATTTTACTTCTCTGTATTTCTCATCCATAAGTCGTTGCAGGAAACTCTGATTAAAATCTCGTGGCAGTGGTTTAAACCTTTTTTAAACCCAGTGGCAGCCACTTATTCTTCATATTGTTATTTACCTTTGTAAAGCAAAGCTACGCTGATTTTATTAATGTTATTTCACATTAAAAAGCGCGCGCGCCCACATATGCACATACAAGAGAATTAAAATTTGTATAATAAATTTGTTTAAAAACATTATTATTTAATATCAGTATTATCTAATATTATTATTAATAATATTAATATTATTATCTAATATTATTTAATATCATAGAAAGCAAAAGAAAGTCATGGAATGTGAAAATATGAAAAAGTGTGCATATTTTTTCTCCTATTATTACACAGCCTGATTGAATTGTTGCGGAAGGGTCGTCTTGATTTCTGAGGAGCATGTTGTATTAGCTGCACTTCAGGCTTACGTAACATCAAAGATCGGATATTGAAAATCGCAGCACTGGATCGTAAAATATGAAAACATATCATGGAACAACCTGGAAATCCCTGCTTAATAACGTTTCCTGTGTCTTCATAAGTCAATACGTTTACCGGAAGTGACCGTCATAAGAAACTCAAGTCGCTGTTCTTCGCATATGCCGTATTGAGAGATTATTTGTGATTGACTTCGAATTAGCTATTTCAGAAGTATTGTGAACTGTGTGTGTATTGGATTGTTGTATTGTATTCGGGAACAGGAATCGTTATTGTATGCCTATTATGTGTGTTTGTTTGTTAAAAAGCGGTTTCCAACTTAAATTTGCCTGAGAGGCACAGGAACGTACCGGCGGGTCGCGTCATAAGCGATTAATTTGCAACAAATAACCATAAACATATAAAAAGGCGATATTGAATTTAATATAAGTAAGGAGAGGCAATTTACTCATATGTTTCGTATTTAATGATGCAATCTTTGTTATGTCGGTATAGTAATATACTGAGTCCTTCAGTCTTTCGGCTGGTTTGTACCCTCCCCGCATATACCCGTGGTGCGTGTGTTACGGAGTCTCTTACAGATATATGGGACCTACAGTTTAACGCCGGATCCGAACGGCATAGTTGGGGAGGGTATAGTAATGAAGATATAAAAAAGAAATTAAACATTATTTATTATCATAAAAACCTTGAGTGTGAAAATAAGTTCGATGTGCTGTCCACATGAAGCTGAAAACACTTACGTAGCTTTGAATAACAGATGCGACTGATTACGTATCGAGAACGAAACATCAGACTCGTGCGTCTGTTTTGTCTTCCCGAGGGATGGAAGGATATAGACTTGATCTTATATGATGAAAATAAAAGAGGACTAAAGCAAATACACATTCCATTAAACAAATAAAGTGAAACGTACTGCACGTTTGTTAGTGAATCAGTGAAACAGTTTTTCATAGGTTTATTCTACAAGACCATGCTCAGTTAGAATAATCTTAGTATTAATTTGCTTATTAAAGTAAACAGAGTAATTATTAAAGTGGTTTTCCAACATAAGCTATCGGACTGCATAATGTAAATAAACAATTCTTTCAATTGGAAATTCTATTTTAATTACCTGCTCAGTGCAGGTTTGTGAGCTATGTGTGACCGCCACCATCAGAGGATAAATATAATTGGTCGAGTAAAGCAAGTTCTCAGTTTTGACTCGAGCAATTGGCATTTTTCTGTCTGTCTGTCTGTCTGTTCGGGGTATGTCTCACGATAACTCTTTAACGCATCAACCGATTTTAGTAAGACTTGGCAAGCATGTCCATACTTTTACCCTATAGAACCCTATTGTTTTTGAGATTGATCGCACCGAAAATTGTGAAAAATCGCAAAACCACGTGTGGGGTATGAAATTAAAGAGAATTTTAACACGCATCTGAATGTCTTGTAAAGTTTTGGAAATTTCAAAATTTTTGACCCTAGGGCCTAAGAGAGAAATCAAAAATTTGAAAAAACTTGTGAAAATCCAGACTAAAAGGAATCGTAACCCCAATCCGAGTGGTTCGAATGAAATAGCGTTTTATTTTTATGATTGTGTGCTCTACAAAATTTTATATTACTAAAGAAATAGTAGATAAATCGGAAATTTTGTAATTTTTTCCATAATTGGAAAATAATCTAATATCGAAATTTATGATACAATAAATTTTGATTTTTTAATTGGCGCTACAGATCTTGGAGAACTTAGACCTCCTGGACAATCCCCTCCAGTCATCTCGATCCTCTGCTCTTAGTCTCTATCTTCTTACACCGAGCGTGCTCAGGTCGTCCTCAAGATCATCCAACCATCGTTTTCTGGGCCGACCACTCCTTCTGCCATCAGGTCTCCCCGTAAACATTTTCTTCAGTGTGGACGTCTCTAACAATCCCTGGACATGCCCTGCCCACCGGATTCTACTTTTCTTTATGCCAGTGACGATATCTGGTTCTCCATGCTGCATTTCTGCAGGCGTCCTTATTCTCCATGTTCCTTGAACGTTCACTGCACCAAATATCATCCTGAAGACTTTTTTTCCCACCTGCGCAACCACTCTTCCTCAGTCACAGTCATTGTCCAAGAGTCGGACCCGTACATGGCCACTGGGTTAAGAACTGTTTTATAGAGCCGAATCTTGGTTGTTCTGATTATATGTTTTTACACTAAAATATTCTTTCTAGGGAGAAGTAACATCTGTTTCCAGCAGATATATTTTCTTTTATTTCTTCGGCCATAATATTCTCAGTAACTAGTGAGCTCAGGTATTTAAATTTTTCAACCTTTTGAAATTTGTGTCCTAATAATAATAAAAAATATACTTTGTTCAAAACAATGAGCGAGTTCTGCAGCTCAGGGATCTTGCTAGTCTTAACATATTAATAAATATTTCTACAATAAATGTTTTGAGTTATAATATAGTCACTAGCGTATACAGGTGAAACATGCGTCACAGTTTAAATGTAACACAATTTAGTGTTCAAAATAAATATTATAATACTGAGTGTTTACGTGTGCATATCACCATCATCGGCATTTGTCTGACGATTACAGAGTTAGCCAACCGTTGTGGGTTTATAGTGATATTGGCAATTTCATTTTATCGTTTACCGCCGTCCCGACACGATGAAACTGTACGAATGCCAATAATTAATAACAGCGTGTAAAGAGGGGTGGCGGTGGCTTTATGGAACTGTATTCCGCCAACCCACAAATTGTTTGTTTGTTTGTCCCTGAAATTAATTACAGTTTTTTTGAAATAATACGTAGATTTACGCAACTGATTCGTTTTATTCGCAATATATTAGCAGAAAACACAGAGTTAAAATGTTTTCCTTCTGTAGAGGGTAAGGTCGTGAAAAGTAGATTTGCTGTTTTACGAACTTAATTTACACGTTGATTAATGTTGAAATGCAACAGGCTAATATTCGGTATCGTTGTGTAAATTATAAATCGGTAAGCTCCCTGAGCTGCAGAATTTGCTCACTATTTTGAACGAAGAACATTTATTATTAGCTGTCTATATATCTTGGAATCTGAACAAACAAGCCGCTAACATAGTAAATACTTTTGAAAGAAGAATTTTGAGGAGAATATATGGACCGATCCAAGTCAGTGGGATATGGAGAATGTGTCATAATGAGGAACTATACAATCTATATAAAGACAATGATGTGGCCACCACCATCCGACTGCATAGATTGCAATGGGCAGGACACATCATTAGGATGGAAGGCAACCGAATACCTAGGAAGATATACTGTTTATTCAAATCGAGGATAGAAGGCCTGCCGGAAGACCCAAGAAACGCTCGATTGGCGCAATGGCGAGGGGTGCTGATACTGAGCTTAAAATAAAACGATGTACATCGATCGCCAAGGACAGGGAAAAATGGAGGCGGATGATTATTGAGGTTAATTTTCGACTCCGAACTGTGACGCCATAGAAGAAGATCTATCTACCTAATAATAAATGTACTTCGTTCAAAATAGTGATAGCTAGGCTGATATGGGCAGAGAATGAATAAGGAGGATTATGAAATGCACACCAGAAGGAAACAGACGACTCCAGAAGACGTGAAAGTGCTTGGAGTGAAAAATCGGTCGACACTGGCTAAAGATAGGGAAGTCTGGAGTAAAATCCTGAGGGAGGCTGGGGCTCACGGTGGGCTGTGGAGCTACTGATGATGATAATGATGACATTTATTATTACATAAATTTGGATAACAGATAATTTTTGAATTATAGAAAAAATACAAAAATCCTAAGTAATGTATTATTTCATTAGTAATATAAAAATTATAGAGCACACAATCACAGTCATTCAATAAACAATGAACATTCGAATTTTTGGATTCTATCAAATTTTTTACCCAGTATTTCGAAAGGTACAGTGAACGAGAATGCAACTACAGTGTGGTTAATTTTATATATTTAATTTTAGATAAGAGCCATGGGTGCAGGATTTCTCCGGGATGGTACGTGGATTGGTCTATCTAGTGGACGTTAGGCATCGGGTAACGTCGAAGAACATGTTGTAAAGCCGATTTACACGCTTTATAATGAATTTACAAAATTTATAATGAAACATTGGAACATACGAATCGGAAAGGTGGAGTTTATGGAAAGAATATAAGAAAAGATTATGCTGTCAAATTTTACACACACACAGACATCATAAACCTGGGTGGGTAAGACTAGACCTGAAGGTGTAAGACGTAATAGTGCTGAAAATTAATAAGTTTGGGTCCAGAGTTTTCTTACTGCCTGTACCACTATAATAGTCAATTAAGAACGGTAATGAATAGAATAAGTGGGAAAACAGAATGAAAAAGTGGGTAAAAAATGTTAAATAATTTTATGTCAAACATATTAGCTATAACATAATATATATAATACATAGTATATATAGGCCTATATATTATATTAATATATAACATATTATATTAATTTGACGTGTCAAACGTATTACTTGTAGTTTTTCCTTGTCCCTGATTCACATTCTTATTTTTTCTGTAAAACACTGTGCATGCCACGAGTTTCGAAACGCTAGTCCGTAATAAAGCATTTCACACTTTTTTTTTGTAATCTACTTTTTTTAATTTAATGTTTAATTAATCCCGGTAACGAGCGCTTTTGTGTAAATAAAGTCGTAGAGGGTCGTTTTTTAATTCCATCAGTTTAGCGCTGGGTAAATAAAGTGCGATCCTGTGTATCTTTGTACATTTGTTTCATGCCCTACGGTACGCGAGGGGAGCTTTTACCTTGACGTGAGCAGGCTTGCCTGCCGAACCCAATAATTTAAAATCCCTCACTGGTTGCAAATGTTTCAATATTGTATGCGTGGGGTGGGGGATTTCAATCAGAGAAAAAACATCTGTAGATTTTTTTTTTCTATACTTACTAATATGAAAGGAGGTGAGTACAGATAGAAAGGAGAAGGAAAATAAACCTTATATTTTTACCTTCCATCATAATGTGAAAAGAAGTTTAGTCTTTCCGTTTGTGGAAAATCTGTTTCTTCCTAGTGAATCTCGAACTCTCGGCAGAAATATTTATCTTGAAATTCCGGTAACTTCAGGCGCTTTTGGAATCTAATTTTTTTTTTTAATTGGTATAAGGTCCTTATTAAAGGATTTTTTTTCAAGCCAAAAGAAAAGGTAACCTCTCCAGTACTTTCTTCATGATTGAATGTACTTTTCAAATTGAATGTCTACATTTGAATGTCACAGTTGCAAAGATTGCAAACGTGATAAAAGTCTTTCCGTTTCTTCTTAGCGAATCTTGAACTCTCGGCAGAGATATTTATATTGAAATTCCGGTAACTTCTGGCGCTTTTTGAATATAATTGTTTTTTTTTGTAATTGTTATAAGACCCTTATCGAAGGATTTTTTTCAAGCCAAAGAAAAGGTAACCTCTCCAGTACTTTCTTCATGATTTTGTAAACTTTTCAAATTGAATCTCTACTAATTCTTCTCTAATGTACACTTTGTTTCTCCTTCTCTAAATTACGTTTGCGGCAAAGAGAATTATAGGTCTGCCTGCAAATTTACCGTATGTGCACTTTTCGCTTTTTGTTAGCTAACAGTCTGGGTTAAACTCGCATAGCCGTATTGTTATGGAAGTCAGTCACTGAGATTGTTGCTGGACTTATTGGTTAAAATACACGTGGACTTAGTAGACCGTCGAGTTTGGGCGCTTTATTACCGGTCCAGAGGTCCGGGTTCGATTTCTGGTTAGCACCACAAGACCGCGTTGTTTTATCGGCTCCCAGGTCTTTTCAGCTGTACAAATGAGAACTAGGACAATGCTTAGTGTAATAATAAGAGGGCTGAAACGAAGTACTGGTTCCTTCTTGCTGCTGTGTGGTTCTAAAAGCTTAGCTTGACTCTTCTAAGTTACCCTTTACAATAGACACGCCCCTCACGACGACAGTCAGCATTAAAACAACTGTTATTAGCTGTAATTAAATTTTTATCTCTCATCAATGTAGTTACGTTATTGACGTGTTTATGCACATCATTAAACAACGGCTATACCGACAGGAGAATAACGACGACATGACGGGACGGGTCCGTTGAAGGTGATAAGCTCCGGTTGATGAATACCGGAGCAACGCGATATGTGGCAAAGCGGCGTCAACGTGGACTCAAAAAGGTAATCTTATCTTACTAACGGTGCAATCTGATTGGTGTGCAGAAACAGTGTCGGGAAGTGCTGAGTAATTATGAACACAATATTACATAAAAGGCTTCCGACCGTCACTCTTCTGGCTGAGGCAGTATCACAAAAAAGAATATTATTATTAGTAGATATGTGACAGCCTTTCTTGGTCGCTGAGGTGCACAGGTCCAGCGAATGAATGACCCCCACTTAAGTTGTCTAGAGAGGAGTGAGGGGAGATAACGCGATAACAGTTCATTGTTTCACTTTGATTCTCTCTCTGTCACACACATGCTTCCATTGTTCTCGCCAGCCTTGTTGCAGCCGATGTTCACACTATGAAGCACTGCACAAGAATGTTGTGCGCATGTGCGAAATTACTGAAAATTTTGTTAGCCTCGAAACGAGGTGTTTGTCCACCTCGCACCTCAAGGTGAGTGTTCAGTTTCTATCGTCAGGTTTCTATTAATGATATTATTATTATTATTGAAAGTAGATGCTTGAACTAAGATGAAATTTGTACGATTTTGGATTAAGTCAAAATTTGTCTCTGTAGACAGTAATATTTGTTAAGTCTTGAGATTCGTCACTCATATTGTGAGCGTATTTTATTAAGATTAAAATATATTAAAATTTATTCGGTACGTACTGGAAGATGTCAGGATAGGAATAGGCTGTGATAGTTGCCTCCAAATGAAAAGATAAATAGAAATCAGAAACGGGTTTTTGCAGCGGTAGTGCGTAGATAATTACGATACTGATGATGTTATTCAGTGGCGGCTGGTGTTATGGTTTCAGCGTTGCACAACCACCAATATAGAATAACTAAACTACAAAATAATATACGAAAACATTAAGCAGCTAAATTATTATAAATTTTAACGAAGAGCGTATTAGATCCTTACGCGGTAATGTTCGCGAGCAATTCAAAAGTGTCACCTAGGCTGCTGGTTGTAGTCCGCTTGCAACTTCAACAGTATATGACAGAGCTTACTACACAAACATATGGGAGGACGTACGCTACTCTTCACAACTGCCCTATGTTTCCAATGTTAGCTAGGCGGTTGAAAAGTTTCTGCAACGCTCCACTAGTAGCGCAACTTTGTGTCATGAAATCAGCATAGCCTTCTTGATTTTTAAGTTATGACAAGTTTAGTGTTTACGTTGGTTCAAGGTAAACATTATGGGTTGTTTGAGGTTATAAAATTATAGTAATAATTTTGTATAACTGTGATTATGATAGTTTAATGTATTTTTTAACCCCTCTCCCAACTACTGCAACCACCAAAATTTGGAACCGCCAACCGCCACTAATGTTATTAACAGAAAGACTGAAGTACTATCGCGTAGTTCGCTATTCCACGCTTCACGAATTTGGTGCAAGCGTCTGCTGTATTTCAGTCTATAAATAAAACCGATATCCGTTGACCGCCTGACTATAGGGAAACCCGACGGTATGATTAGCATTTAACTTTGTTTGTACAAAGTTGAGAGGTAAAACAGTTTGGCTGTTAGCGGCGTGTATGTTGTAAATACAACACCGGCGGTAGGTCGTGGGTCCGGTGCCCGCCCGCTCTCCAGCAGCATTCCGTTGCCATGGTGAATCGATCTGGTCGCTGCGTGCTGTGCGCTCGTTTTTATAATAACGTTAGTTGCAATTATGTATTTCGCGTGATTGCGATTGCAGCTTTCTGAATTGGACGGCCTGATTACTTTTTTCGCATGGTTACGTGTATACACACGGTATGTTTCTCCGCGGTGTATAAAACCCCCACGATGGGTCGACGCCCACAACCACAAATGAGTGATAACCTCAAACGTTAATTCATGACTTAAATTAAACAGAATTATTATTATTATTTCCTGTATATACATAAGCCATGTATAAATTTATATATATATATTTTTTTTTCCGGAAAATAACTAAATTATATATTGTTACGTAATACGGAACTTTCTACAAGCATCTCGGCTATCCCAGCTGTAATGTGTGTGTGTGTGTGCGCGCGCGTACGTGCGTACATATTGCTGCTACTTTGAGATGAAAGACAATTTACGTGACGCTTATCATGCGTCAACAATCGAGTTTGTTCCAGAGCGTACCGGTCACCGCACTGCGTTGAAGGACACTGTTTCTAGTGGATTCGAGAGCATCTGTTGTTTAACACGTCATCCAAAGTGACAGATTATTCTGGCATGTCAGCGGGGTATAAATGTAGGCATTCAGCAACGGTCAGGTTCAGTTTACTTCGGGCGTTTACTCAGTGCGTTTCAAGTGACTAATAGTGAAAAGTGATTATTGTGCGGGACTCTATTAGTTAACATTATTATTGCGTGTGGACAAATTCAATTTGGATTATTGTACCGAGCATAATCTTGTTGAATAACTTGTTGATTACAAACTGTTAATTGTGATAATTAAAGCTGGTTTTTAGTGACGTCATTGGTCTTGTATTTTGTTTTCCACTGTACCATATCAGTGAGATCCTCCAACAATATATAACAGTATCTACTAACTCGGATCAGTTTTATTTGTAAAAATTATAAACTTTTACCTGATAGCCTAAACACATTTTCGCTCCATTAGAGCTTCGTCAGAGGCAGTCGCTAGGAGCGCTGTCCGTCCTGCTTTTGGTGACGCGCCGTCGTTCAAAAGATGTGTGTGTGTGTGTGTGTGTGTGTGTGTGTGTGTGTGTGTGTGTGTGTGTGTGTGTGTGTGTGTGTGTGTGTGTGTGTGTGTGTGTGTGTGATATTCAGATAATGTGTGCGATTTAAGTTGTGTCTGTTATTGTTTTGTATGTGTGTTTGTATATTTCTAGTTGTTCAAGTGTGTCTAGTTTTTGGCCTTTTGTGTGTACGTGTAGAATTTTCATGTTGTTGTTTGTGTTTGTGTATGTGTGTGGTGCTTTTCAAAGGTGGATTCGGTGGTGGAGTGTAGTGCACTTACGTATTCAATGTATCTCTTTTTGAAGCTTCGTCCTGTCTGACCTATATAGAATTTGTTACAGGTAGAATTGTATCTACTTTGTTATTAGATACAATTACTATCTAATTTGTAGAAAATAACTATTAAGATATTAGACAACGTTCTAACAAAATGTACATGAGAGAAAATTAATAAAATAAATACAATTATTTGCAGTGCTTGTGCGCTTCCGCGCGCATACCAAGCTATATCAAGATACTTTTGTATCTAATCGTTTTCACACAGGTTTCTACAGACAACACTACACATTATAATTCATATTAAGTAAAAAAATTTTTCCATTTATTCGTAATACTGAAACTATTACAGTAAGGGGCAACCGATGACGACTGAGGGCTGAGGTTGCGGCGTCGAGCAGGCCTACGTTGTATGTGTGAGTGAAAGGCGACGACAGGTCAGCGCACTCCCAACGATCGGCCTGGATGACCAACCCTTTGTCTAGAGGGCGGGGCGTAGTTCCGGTCACGTTACTACTGTTTATTATACAAACCGTGAAACCATCCTATCAATCGTGAGAAACTGAAAGTTTATTCCAATGAGGGCAATTTACAAACAAAAGATCCAACAGGTTGATTTCTTTTTGGACCTGTACTTTTATGTTGGCGCTTGTTTCTTGTCTTTTTTTTTGTAGACGCGACTGTTAGTGATGGACTATTGCATTGAAGACTGCAGGCTGTCATCCAGATGCGAAACGAGGCGTGGAAGTATATAAGACTGAGTGAACGAAGAGAGTTCTCAGTTGTTACTCGACCGTTTGGTATTTGTCTGTGTGTCTGTCTGCGGTAGGCCTATGTCTCACGATGACTTTTGAACGCATCAAGCGATTTTCGTAAAACTTGGTATGCGTGTTCACACTTTTACCCTACAGAACCCTTATTGTTTTTGAGATTAATCCCCTATGGGGGACGGGAGGCAAAAATGTGAGGGAGGTCAAAATTTTGAAAAAAATCGCAAAAATCAATGTGGAGTATTAAATTAAACCAAATTTCATCATCATCATCACTCCAAGGATTAGGCCCTAGACCTGTTCCGGAACCCATCTCCTCGTCGGTCTGCCAACATCTCTCTTCCCAGTAGAGTGATAACCCAAGCCAGCAATTGGTTCGGATCTCCACGTTTCTTTCCATTTTTCATGTTCCACACCATCTTTTCTCTTAACTCCAGTCTTCACTGTTGTTTTTATTATCCCGCCTTCTTGCCTGTTGTTGGTACATTCGCCTGTTTAGGCTCGTTTCTTTCTGACCACTCATACCTTTAAAATCGGGTTGTTTTCCTATTACAAAGCGCAGCCTTTACATTAAGTTTTTGGGTTTATATGTCTTACCAGTGGGTGATTTCTAAAATTATAGGTGCCGGAACGCATCAATCAAAAGTTGTACAGACACAAATATACTTATATTTTATATTACGGTAGCGTATAGTTTACATCAGGTTATTACAAAGGAGGTCTACATTTTTAAAGCCTTATAAAATATGTAACATACGTATAAACTTGTATCTAAAAAGGTAATCAAGTTTATTGATATTTCTAAAGAGCTTCATCGTCAGGTTAGCCGCACGACAATCGAAAACATGTCACTCATGATGGCATCATCCCATCCCGGAGCCTCAATGAAACTCTAAGTGATGGTTTCGGTGATTCGGACATTTTAAAAAAGTTTCCACAGTTTTCATCTTGTGTCGTCATATTGTTTGTTTCTTGACCTTTCCTTACTCTTTGTGTCCAATGCTGTATGATGGCCAGAAATTAGCCCTCTCAAGTTATTGCTATTAATTCAATAGCATATTTCAAGGTAGAAAGACTCTCCGGAAAAATTCTGGAATTAACGTATTCTCGGAAGCTCCCAATCAGTTGCCTTTCATGTATTTTTAATTTTCTCCATAGGTTATTGGGACATTTTTTGAACGATAGTAGTTAAGATATAAAGATTAGTACTGGTGTTTGATTTTGATAAATGTTTAGTTTTGTAGTGGGGCTGATCAGGGGCACAATTTAAAAAATAGTAGTAAATTTTTGTAATAATTAGGTTTTTCTTTTTTTTTCATATGTTTTTTTTTTGTAATTTATTTTCGGATCCAAGAGGTTCCGGCGCGTTCCCCCTGAAGTCAAGCCCTATGTCTTACTGTATCAACTTTTGATTTTTAATTTATTGTCTCTTTGCTTTAATCACGTTTATATGGGTTCAGTTTTATAAATTTGTTTTATCATCATCAAAGAAACTGTCTCACCGAAATTTTCCATGAATGGTATACTAATAATAATAAGACGAATAACAAGACGAGGAGGGGAGGAGGAAGAAGAAGAAGAAGAAAAGGAGAAAGTATTGGGATCTTTCAAATGTTATAAATTTGTTTTATCATCATCAAAGAAACTGCCTCACCGAAATTTTCTATGAATGGTATACTAATAATAATAAGACGAATAACAAGACGAGGAGGGGAGGAGGAAGAAGAAGAAAGAAAAAGGAGAAAGTATTGGGATATTTCAAATTTTGTTTACTTCAATAGAACTTGTAACTCTCCGAAACGATAAAATCATTGATTCGGATTTTATTACGTGACAAAATGAATTTGGCAACAGATTAAACGAACACGTTTGACGTATGACGGCGCACGCACGTGTGTTCCAGTTTTACTGTATTCTCTTGTGGCGTGATTAAAACTTTTTTGGCATATACGTTACTGTTGTTCATGATTCTCAGAAAACTAAGGCAAAAGTCGCACTTGAAGGAAAACTTTGTTCTCTAAAATCAGAATAATACTGGGAAGAAAAATAAACTTTGTGTAAAAATACCAACAGGAGTATTGTTGTAATAATCGTAACTTCCTTATCTTGTACAATGAAGTTCTCTCAAAGGCGAAGGAAACATTGCGAAATGAGTGATAAAGTGTTTGCAAGAAGAGTTGTAACATTGTTCGGTAGATCTCTGTGTAAACACAAACAATGAATAAACTCACAGTAGTCGCTACTTGAAACACAATAAAGCAAGTCTTCGCGGGTCCACGTCCACTAGACTGTTACCGGTATTAGCCAATGAGACGACGCGACGTTTTGCTGATAAAACGACTACAAATGTCTTTTGAAAAAAAAAGAAGGGAACTTTCAATAATGCCACTGTTTGTTGTAAGAGCTTACATTTTTTATTGCATAGTATATTTTTCTCTTATTCCAAGGTTTTATGTTCTACAATCGGCTGCGGAACTGGTATTAAGTCCGTTTATAACTCGCTGTGTAAACTACATCATGAAATTATCATTTCAAAACACGTGCTATTTAATGTTACCTCTTTTATTACCTTGATAAGTCAATAATGTAATAATTATTGGATAATAGCTTCAGATAATACACTGCAAGTAGGTTTATTTTCACCTGACGTACGTTTCACAGAAATTATTCTGCATCTTCAGAGGTCTGTTTGAATTGCAATTGAAGTTTTTCTTACAGTATAGTTAACGGATAATCGATTTATTTCGATTCGATTTTCGATTATTGTAATGTTTATGTAGTCAGCTATTTATTATATACTTAATGTTTTAATTTATTATTCTAATAAATGTATGATTTTAAATAAATAATCTTGTTTTGTTTCTATTTGAATTTGTTCTTTAATTGATAGATTATTATTATTCTGTTTAAATATTAAAATTTTCCCAGATATTCATTTTGTTACCTTTTTAATTAATTAGACATTTTGAGTGCCTGGAAATTTATGTTTATTATTTAAACAGAGTGTGGCTAAATTAGATTTGTAAATATTAGGTTTTAAAAACGCATTGCGATTCCGAATGAATCTCTCGGACGGTTTTTCCTTCGTCTGGACTAAGTAGAATTTATTGCATTCTGGACATTTTGTAAACTCTATTTTCATTATGAATGTTGAATTTAGTTTCAGGTTTTATTTTATTACATATGTAACTATTACATGGAATTATAATATTGGTAAATAAATTGTAATATGGAAACTACAATCGATCCTTTTTCCGTCGTTCTGTCATTAGATCCGTGTTGAGAACGTCCGTTTCTTGAGCATAGAAGCAGTTAAGTCAGAAATACCAATATATATTTTGCTATTCCAGATCCTTTATAGTGTCATTGGGCTGTCGGACAGTATGGACTATTTCGGATAGAAGGACTGACCAAATCGTTATCTCAAATATGTGTTAATGATACTTTAACAAACCGCCATGTTTGTTTCTTTTTTTTAAGTTTACAGGCTGTTTGACTTTTGTATTCGCCAACTGTTACAGTCTGTGGTTGTTGTTGCAGTATAGGCTACGTTCCGGGATGTACGTATTGTTTAACGAGTCAGTGTTAATGCCTTAAGTCATTGTTAGCGGCCGTGATATTGTGGAAACATTTTTAGTCTTTTCATCTCTCTACTGTTTAAGTTTGAGGTGGGATTTAATTTAAAATGTTTAGGAACAGTATTAGATGATATGAAAAAGAGGAAAACGAAGATAAATCGTATAATACGAATAGACCAGAAATCATTTTTTTCTTCTTGTTTGCAAGTATAAGGCTCAAAGCCTATTACGTCATAATAAGAATGTTGTGAACAAAAGGATGAGTAAAAGCCCATGAAGATCCTTCTTCTTCTGATACTCCGTATCCGTTTCGGATGTTGGATATCATACAGACTATTTTAACTATCTGCACTGCTGCACGGAATAAGTCAGTTGTATTCATGCCAAACCAGGTCTTTAAATTTCTCAGCCACGATATTCTCAGTCGCCCAACTCCTCTTTTTCCAAGTACTAAAACCCTGTAGTATGGACTGCAATAAGTAAAATCTCTGTTCATTTCTGATGTTCCAGATACTGAAGCTTTCTTATGTTCACTGTATTAATAACTTCCCTATATTTCTTAATTTTTCTAAGAACTTGAACATTAGTTATATGTGCTGTCCATGAAATGCTCAGTATGCAGACCCTTAATAACTTCATAATTTCCGTCGGATTCGTATATTGTACGTGTGTATGTTCATCTATAAAATTGTCTAACGTTAGAAGAATCTTCCTATCGCCTTCTCCCCTTTTGTAATCCTCCTTACGATTTTACGGCCTGTAGCACACAACCATTACACATCGCTTTTGTAAACCACTCTTCTGTGAAATTAAAATACTGTCACGCCGTAACAGAACGTTCTACATGTTTGTCGGCTATCCCAGCAGAGCCCAGCTGTAATGTTGTGTGCGTAGGCCTACGTGATTCTCAACATGCGTTAACGAGACTGTTCCAGACTTCGCCGGTCTGCGCGCACCTTGTTCACGGCTGCAAGCAATTACGTTCTAGTGTAGTGTTGACGCGTATTATGGATTATTCTGGAATCTCAGCGTGGTATAAATATTAGAATTCACCGACGCTTGCTTTCATTTTAAGTGGGGATTTATTCAAGTGAGGTTCGAGTTTACTTCGGGCGATTACTCTGTACGTTCAAGTGGTGTATTAGTGAAAAGTGATAATTGTGCGCGACTCTATTAGTTGACATTGGTGTGGACAAATTAACTTGAATTATTGTGCGAGTATAATCTTTTCTACTAATGTGTTGATTACAAACTGTTAATTGTGATAATTAAAGGTGGCCTTTAGTGACTTCATTGGTGTCTTGTATTTTGTTTTCCACTGTACCATACGGCGATCAGTAGACCGTCGTAACAATATTTTGTATACATTATGTTTAATCACTTTGGGGAATCGCCTCTCATTGGAACTCGGAAATGTTAACACAGGTTTCAATCAGAGGCTGTAAAATTTTATCAAAGAAGTAGGTCTATATCAGGAACGAGAACACTCTCCGTTGATTTCGGTCTACATCCTACAGTGTAGCAACCGTGTGCTGATTGATACGACATGGAACAGAGAATATTTCGTAACCGTTAGTAACAGAAACTACGACACCAATCCAAGGGCGGATATTGAAATGCCGATCTTGTATTAAGTGTAGGCGCCTTTTGCTATTGCTAGTATATCCACTCCTTGTAGCGTAACAGCAGGGACTGAGGATTAGGGGGGACCCTCGCAGATATTTTCCCATATTTTTAATGAATGGATATAAACCACTGATCTTAAGTAAAACAAAATGTCCCCGTATGTATTTAACACCAAAATCAATTACATTTAATTTTTTACTGTTATTTTACCAGTACCTAATAATTTACTTTGAGAGTATACGTCATTTGGTTAACTGTAGCCTACAATAGCGCGGTGGTTCCAGTTAAGTATGCACGGAAACCATAGTCCAGGTCTGCTTGAGCTACGAAAGGGAACTAATAAATGGTCCAACGTATTGGATCGCGTTATAGATCTTACTGTGACATTGGCAGCTTTAAATTTAGCCTTTAGAAGGATCATAACGCAAAGATAGGCATGCCCAATAGCGGAAACGTTTTGGCAATTAGGCCTACCGATCTTCTGAGTAAAACTGATGAATATTGTTGCAAGAGATAATCAATTGTCCGAAGAACAGGGAGTATATGAGTTACAAAATTAAAACTGTTTAACTTATTCAGCTTTTATCTAAAAAACTGAAAATATTATTTTGAAACAGATGAAATCTGCTCAATTTTTCACTACAATAATGCATATTACACAAGACATTAACAGAAAAGGTCAATTGAGTCAAATAATCAGAACTGTCTCAATTTCTGAAGATAAAACAGGAAGGCCCAGCAACTTGAAAATTAATGAAAGCTTTTTAGGATTTACAGAAATAACCGATGAAACGTGCCTAGGATTAGAAGAAGAGGTTTTAAAAAGACTTGAGGAGAACACATTCTCTTTACGTTATGCAATTTTAGTAGCTGCCACAGCTGTGATGAGGCAGCTATGATTCAAGACGGAAGAGTGGCATAAATTAAGTAAGTTTAGTAGGGAGGATTCCTGCGGAGGGGCCCAGAACAAATAGTTACGCCACCGCGTAACATATGACAAGACAATCGCAAATGTCATATGTATTGTTGAATGTCGTACTTACGATACATTACAATTAATTATATAACAAAAAATAGGAGTTTTATATAGAATGGACGACAATAGGTTAACAAAGCAGATCTTCAAATGTCTGTGGGGAAGAAGTCAACATCAAGTTGGATTAAAGAAGTCAAAAAGGATTTAGAAAAAAATAATATAAACGCTGAAGAAGCAATTGAACGAGAAGTTTTTCGGGCAAAAGTGTTAAAAATGGAAGGAGTCCAGGGTAGGAGAGAGAAAACCGCAGGTTCAAAGTGGACTGAAGATAGGAAGAAGAGATAGTGAAAAGATGAAAGAATATTGGAGACAAGAATTGAAATTGGCATGTGGTCCTTAGATGGCCGATAAAAAAAAACGAGTATATCCATCAACAACAAATATTATCACTCAGTCACTGTAATGTTTAATCATGCCATACACCCTTTTACGTACATTTGTTTGTTTGGGTCACAAGGTTCACAATCTCGGAGTTTGTTAAAACTTTCAAAACGCTTCTGTGTTAAGGTATTGTCACACGGCATCGCGTATTTGGTATCGTCTCTCTCTCTCTCTCTCTTTCTCTCTCTCTCTCTCTCTCTCTCTCTCTCTCTCTCTCTCTCTCTCTCTCTCTCTCTCTCTCTTCCCTGGTGACTTTTCTTATTATATTTTTTATTGTCGACCGTGTTGTTCTTCACTCTTGTCTTTATCGGCTTTATCTCTCGTTCTTTGCTCCATGCAAATGATCTTTGACAATTTGTTAGGATTTGGGTTAGGCCTGACAGCGAAGTGTGACAGGTGTTTTGTATGCAAATTGGCAGCTTTCTTGTTATCTGTTGAACCTTGGTCGTTTCTTAAAACGTTATGCCGTCTTTGTATATCATGTTTAGCTGTTTGGCAATATTTACTAACAAATTTATTTACCCCATGGCACAAACAGCATCTTTGTTGTTTATGAATGGAACAACGACATTTCTGTTTTGACTATCGCACTCGTGCGCATGAGGAGTGTGTGTGTATACATAGATAAGGAAATTGTCGCGACATGAAATAACACGAGCTATATGCGATTTGTTTGCTCCTCAGCGGATAGAGATCTCAGATTTTGAAGGACGGCAGTTGATGTTCTTGAGGAGAGACGCACCTTAAAATAATAATTGGTTTGACTGCGTGTATTTCCACTTGGCACTTCTATTCTTTTGTAAACGAAGCTATTTTAAACTTTAGAGCACGGTTTTTTCAGTTTCTTCCTGAAAGGTCGCTAGAAATAATGTTCTGAATGCATAAACCAGATTTATTTGTAATACTCATGACTAGTTAAGGTGAGATAATTTCTACACAATTTCGTCAGATCCTCCAGATACGAAAAACGTACATCGCGTGGTCAATCATTTGGGATTGACTTTCTGCTTAAAAATTATTCACATTGTTTAATAAATTTCGTAACAAACCGTTCTAAATACTCAAATTTCTTTTTCATTAGCGTAACAGGTTGTGTTGTGAGTCTTTTACTTTCGACTTATGTTCATTAGTTCGAGCTGTAACTGGTACATTTTCCATGATTTCGAAAATTGCTTTCTGTTACTAAAATCCTGAGTCCACGATATGGCTTCTTATGTAGCCTATAAGCTAGTTTTAACCTTGTTAAATGTTTCTGTTGGACTGCGGTGAAGTTTGAAACAAAATTTGATTTGAAAACTCTGCTTAACACTAGTACAGTATGCTCCCTGAGCTGCAGACCTCGCTCACTGTTTTGAACACAGTACGTTTATTGTTACATAATTATGAGAAAAATGATAAAATCTCGATATCTCTACTATTTCTTTAGTAATCTAACAATTGCAGAGCACAAAATCATACAATAAACATTAAAAAGTCTAAATTTTCGGATTTGAGTAGCAATACCTTTTAGTCTGACACCTTGCTGAATTTTCACAATTTTTTCAGATTTTTTAACATTTTTGGGCCTGGGGTCCTGTAGTTTTGAAATATTAAAAAACGAACACTATATTCAGATTGTGGTTTAAATTCCGTTTAATTTGATATTTCACATGGGCTTTTGTGATTTTTTCACAATTTTGACCCCCCCCCACGCATTTTTGCACACGCCCACTATTTTTGGAGGAATCAATCTAAAAAACAGTAGGGTTCTGTAGGGTAAAAGTATGAAGACGCGTGCCAAGTTTTACGAAAATCGGTTGGTGCTTCAAAACGTATCGTGAGATATACCCCAAATAGGTAGGCAGTTAGACAGACACACAGAAAACGGTCGAGTCAAAACTGAGAACTCACTTCGCTTGTTCAATTATTGAGCTCAATTTTTGTGACATGACACAAAACAAACACAGAAACGATGGCACAGTAAAATCTGCTAAAATTAAGAAGCTGATAATTTACACGAGTGTTACGCCCAGGTAACATTCTTCCTAGATTGCTTCGATTCGTTTATCCTAATGTTTCAATCCGTTTTTTTATAGAATTTGTTTTTAATAATTTTAGTTGCCGTTTTTGGAGTTGTAGGTTACTGTGTTTACCTGAAGCGACTCCTGTGGAGTCTAAACGTCGCCGCATTTACTGCTACGACGATGCGTCGAAGATTTGTACACAGTAATGATGGGTCTATAATAATAATCATCAACCGCAAGGATTAAACCAAGGATGGTTTGTTCCGGTCTCACACAGGCAAAATCTAGAGGTGGTCACTCCAGCGCTTCCTCGGACGTCCCACAACTCTCCGTCCCCTCGGATTATAGTTCCATAGTTCCATGTTTGGGGATGCGGCAGTCATCCATTCAGTTCTTATCTGTAGATCTGTGTTTCTTTCACCACGTTCCTCTCTTTGAACAGTCATTTTACTTCATATTTATGAATATGCCACCTTTCTTCTTCTTCTCTGAAGAATCCACTTATCATTAGTGTCTGTTATGGTTATTTATGTTTGTCAGCGTCCACGTACGTGACAAGTGGTCTTATCAGTGCCTAGAAATGTGAACTTTACATATTAAGCTTTATTTCGTTTACTGTTACTGTATCGTTCCTATTTCGTGGTATTCTGTGTTGTATGATGCTTTGTTTGACATTTAAAAAAGGCGGTGGCTGTATCGGAGCCACGGCCGCAAGTCTTTTGGGCGTAGAATACGTCGGAACTACACAGTCCAAACTTTCCAACGGTCTTCGTTAGGGAAGTTGCGCTCAAGTAACGGCACTTCTTTAACAGTCACGTCCTTCGGGAACCACACAAACATCGTATGCGTGTCCAGATTAATTATTATAGAACTCGTTGTGGAAATGCTGTTGTAGCTAGCTCCCACGTTTTATCAAAATCAATCGACCGACACACTCGCGGCGCCGGGAGCTCCTCTTCGACCAATTCGTCGTCGGTATCGACTTCTATCCCATCTTTCTCGATGTTCTCCATTTTGCTGC
Organism: Magicicada septendecula; assembly: GCA_034769895.1. Lineage (NCBI taxonomy): Eukaryota > Metazoa > Arthropoda > Insecta > Hemiptera > Cicadidae > Magicicada > Magicicada septendecula. Next base: position 506,036,985 of record CM068369.1, on the reverse strand, counting down.
GTTGTCTGCTTCCATACAGACGTCGGCAGCGGCAGACATACTTGCAAGGTGCTTGGCCGTCGCGTTTTCGGAAAGGGTAAGGGTAATGGCACAGTACTGCAACACGACACCCGGTCCGGCTACATGCGGTCAATTTTGTGTGGAACATGGACACACAAACGCGCACGAAGACGGGCGGCCACCTAGCCTCAACGGGCACAGTTTTGTTATTTTGGCTGACACGGCCAAACGAGATCTTGCGGCCAGTATGCGACTAGCTTTCAACTGAGTGGTATATGATATTGAAATATTGGATTTCGCAACATTGGTGTATTGGTATTGAAATATCGCAAGTGATACAGTTGTGATTTTTTTTAGTTGAGATTTCAATTTTTTAATTGCGATTTGTTGTATTTTTGCAAATTTACAATTTTGTAATTCCAGAAAACTTTTAACCGACATTCTTGTATAATTAAAAAATTTGTCTTCGTGTTCACGAAGTTCACACAAAAAGGGGAAAACAAGCCTTTTACAGAACGAGTTTGTAAAATAGGATGTACTCAGAATTTCCTTTTCTTCCATTTCATTGATCGATTATACAAATAGACAGTTGCAGCTACCTCATCGACATCCATCTTGTGACTGAGGTAACCGGCTTTCTGCTCCGGCCGTCGCCGCAGTTCTTGTGATAGTAGCTGCCGTTGATCGTGGTCGTGGCAGCAGTAGTTTTTGCCCTTAGGCTACTATTAGTGCTCTGGCGGTCGGCATTGGTCATTGTGGGCTTTTTGAATTCGCCGAGACCTGCTCTACTCCCCCGCATACATTTACGATACTTTTGAGCACGTCTAGCGTCATTTTGCCCAAACACACAATTTTCGCGACTTTAAATACGATTATTCAGTACTAGCGTCACTGTCACCGGTATTGCTGTTCTCAGTGTAGAAGAAGTCCTCAACTCACTAGGCGAATTCAATGACACCTCGCTCAATGCTGTATCGCTTCGAAGTCTCAAGCTACTACTTGTGTATTTTATGGCGGCCGCCAACCTTGGTGAAAGTAATGTGCGCAGAACCCTGTTTTTTTTTTGTCAGTGTAACGGCACATCTCACTGAGTGCGTAAGTGTTGATGCGTTTTCAAAAACATTTAGCGTGAAACATTTACCGTATACTAAAGGGCACCCATAAATCCGGCTGTAGCAACGGTAAGACGGACGTTTTTGAAATGATGTGTTACAACTTAAACTCCCCACTACCGTCACTTTTCGCGCAGCTATGAAGCGGCCATCGTAAAGTAACGCGATTGTACACTTATTTTACTGCGCGCCGAACGGAGCAAAACGTAACCGATGCGCGTGTCTTTGTTCCCGCGCCTTCCGAATGGAGATTCTAGAAGCGTGCATGTTTTGTCCTGTAGAAGATATTGCTGTTTCTTTCGTAATGCGATTCCGTATAGCTCGAAATCCTGCTTTGGGGGCGGGGGAGTCACTGCTGGCCTGAAAGGGAAGACGTATTCTACATCAAAAACGATTGTATGTTTTACTTTAAGATATTTATTCGTTTTATTTATGTAATCTTCTAATAAAATTAAACGGTCCCAGTAACGCTTATAAAATTTAAACGTTTTATAAAAGTGTTTATTGTACGGTTCTGGTTGTTATTGTTAGTCTGCAATAACGGTGGAGATTGTGTGTGTGCGTGCCTCCATTGGTGCGTTTCTCCGTCATGTTTCTTCTTCTCCAATTAAATTACTCCGCTCAATACGCGTTCGTTGTAGCTTTCTGTTTTTATTGTACACAATCTCGCTTAACCAACTCGATTCCGTTTCTTTTTGTTAAACAAACAACTCGGCAAATTATTATCAAAGGTCGTACCACGATTTATAAGACTGAAATAAACGAATAATAAACCTTCTCCTTTTGCTTCGTCTTATTTCGTTTCTCCCCTCGATTTTCCTCGTGTACATCATTTTTCTTTTTGTTCTTGTTCCCTTTCCCCCTTCTTAGCTTTCCTTTCACTTAACTCTCTTCTTCTCCTTTTTCTACATCATAATTCCTCCTATTCTTGTCCTTCATATTCAACTTCCTCTATTTTTCTTTTCCTCTTGCCCTACCCGTCATCCCCTCTTTATTCTCCTTCTTTTCTTATTTCTTATTCTCTACGTCTTTTCTTGTCCTTCTTTTTCTTCTTGTACTACGTCTTTTTCCTTTTTCTTGTTCTTTCCTTTCTTCTACATCTTCTTCTGTTTTCTTCTGTATAGTCAAAAGACCGATAATTGCTAGAAGGTTTCCGCTACTGGGCTAGCTTATCATCTCTTTATGGCTTCTGATAGCTAAATTTAAAGCTGTCAATGTCAGAGTAGCATTTACAACGCGATCCAGTAATTTGCTCCATTTATTAGTTTTTTCGTATCTATGGTCAAATAACGATGCAGGTCTGGCCGGTGGCTTCGGTGCATTCTTAACTGAAATCACCGCTCTGTTGTGCAGTTAAACAGATAATGTGTGCTCTTAAAGTTCATCATTAAGTAGTGATAAAAACAAATTGTATTTGTTTTTCATGTTAAATAAATACGGGAAAATTTGGTGACTCGAGTGGGGTTTATACCCAGTTTAAAAATATTGTTACGACATCACAGAACAATCTACGTGTTTACCGAATGTTCCAGAGGGATCCGGAATGTAATGCATGTGCCGTACGTGATTCTCGACGCATTAGCTAGACTGTAACAGAAGCCGCGCGGACTATGTCAAGGCCGCAGTTAATCACTTCGTAGGTAGATATAACACGTAGTTTGGAATGTTCTGGTCTGTGAGCGGGGGTATAAATACTAGGCGGCAGCGGCCTTAGTTCAGTTATAGTTGCGATATATTACGTGCGGTTCGAGTTTGTCGGGCGATTACAAGTGATTACTGTGGCGTTCAAGTGGTTATTAGTGAAGTGTTGTGTTTTATAATCGGGCGGGACAATTTGTGTTATATTAGTTGACATTTTATTGCGTGTGAACAATTTTTATTTCATTTGTTGTAAGAGACTGTCTCGTTAATTACGAACTGTTTAACTTTGGTAATTAAAGCTGGTGATTAGTGACTTAATTTGTCTTGTGTTTAGTTTTCCACTGTACCATACGACGATCGTAGGCCATCGTAACAATATTAAAGGAAATGTTTGTGCGGGCCGACCTATTCCGCAGCCCCCGCACTGCAGGCCCGGCTGTTAACGCCACTGACCTAGTGATTAGTTACACTCAACGTTTCTTGTAAAACGATGGTTTTGTTATCTGACGAGCAAGCAGAAAACAACTGCTTCCCCCTCTGCTTTGAAGGCACGGAGGAATCTCTGAAGGCTGAGGGAAGGAAATCCCTGACAGGAAAGCAAAAGGACACGGCGAAACACGGTAGGGTGGCAGCTTCATCGTCCGCCTCCCTATTTTACAGTCTGGTGACTTCTATGTCAGTGAATTTAGGATATGCAAAAAAACTGATTTGTGGATGATGGCCTGAGAGTCCAAGGGCAGAGGTGAGAAGGACCAAGGACCGATGTGACGTATTCCGGCAGGAAGAAATTGTTAATACAGACAGTGTGCGTGGATCCTGGAAGAGAAGAAGAAGAATTAAATAATGATATACTCGGTACATTCTCAACAGAAAAATATTGTATTCAGATTCGGTGTATTGTAAAATTATGTGTAGGGAGTTTGCGTATAGAAAATAGATTTATGATCTTATATATATACACATATATATATATATATATATAGGTACAGGGCGCAAGTGTCGTTCGTGAATGGTCGATATCGTTACACTGCGAGCGCGGACGGTATTGTTAGAGGCCTCTTATTACGTCACGTTACGTCATATTTCGTTGTTACTACAAACGCCTCGTATCATTGGAGCGAAGTGTTTTTTGTCTATTATTCAAGACGGGTATCTCTCTCGGCGCGTTATCTCGGCGGTCTTCACTTTCCATACATTTCGAAAAACGTAAACAATGTTCTGTTTTACGTTTGCCAATATTACTTTTGCTTGTTCTTTACGTAGATGATGATATAGGCCTATGTTTGATGAAGATGACACATGACGTCGCCGCAAGAACGTACCCTTATTTAACCTGATTTGATACGCTACCAGGCGATGACTGTGCACTGTAGACCACCTCGATATCGACGCCTTGTCGCTTCTAAATCCTACTGCCCCATTCTTGTCTTGTCTCGACATCTTTCAAACACCGTACCTTGACATGTGTCTCGTCTTTGTCATGAGAGTGCTCGTGTTGAAGTCTTTGCGTCTTATGATATCACATAAAGTTCCCATGCACCGTTTCGAAATGTATTTTGAGTTTTGTTTCATATTTTGCATTTATGTTCATTTCGTTATTCGAAAATATAAGACAAAAAGTAAGTTATCGACTTACGGCCATGCAAATTGAAATCGATCGATAATAAAATTTGTTTCTATTCTTTTTTTTATGTTCGCTGCGAATCTTAAAATTTTCTCTTCAGAATCTACTTAAATTCAGTATTATTTTTTCATTATTAGCCGTTTTTATTATTAAGAAAACACTGTTACGCTGTGTAACTCAACGAGAGAAACAATACGTATTTCACCGTAAAGTCTCGTGCAAAGTCGAACAAAGCGAATTTAATACGCTTGCTTGATATCGTGTGAACTTTGTTTTATACGATAAATGGGAGTATTATATAGGCCTATACTAAGAAAAACAAAGGCACTTTCTGTATCGTCTTCATCACTGCGTAACGGAATCAACATTACTGTAGTGTTTCGTACCGCTAGAATTGTTTTATGTTCCAAGTGTATTCGGCTGACTTTTCGATACACATAGAAACCTCTCCACTGGGATAACAAAGGAATCGCTAGAGACGGCGATCAGGTTACCCGTCGTCGATTCGCCGATAAGTGTTATTAACTTACGAATCAGGAGAAATGAACTTGACAGTCTAATGGGGAATTTAGGCGTGAAGATAAAATTTTGGGAAAACCAAATTTACGACAAACTTAATGTCAAATAAGCAGGTGCCCAACTGAAGTCACGAAATACGGTTGGTAAATAAATATATTTTTATCGTCAACGTAAATATTTACTATGAAAAGTGTGAAAAAATATTTCCGTTCAGTTTTTTGTATCATTTTTTTAAGTCTTCCAGTCATTTTATTTGGCTTTATGTGTCATTTTATAGGTGATCAAAAACTCCGGGTCATGCACTGAGTCTGTGTGCAACTATTTACCAACTGATAAATGTGCCAGTTGAGCGTTCATATTGTTCACCCAGTTTATATTACCACAGTCATTCATCATCGTAGTCATACGTTGGTAGTCATACGTCATATCATTACATGATATCAGCTAAACAACATTGTTATGTTCACAAGTTGTATTTACATTACAAACAACACGCATGTTACCTGCGACAGTATCGAGATATCGAACACGCGTCGTTGTGTGAGGGACGCAGACCAGAACCCGTGTACCAGACTTGTTACGTTGTAACCGTCCCGAGATCTATACTGCAGTTATGGTTTATGATATGATGTGATTATGTTATAGTAATTATATATGATGATATAATATATGGTGAGTTCAAAAGGTACCGTCCATATTTTAATTTGTATGCTGTTACTCATTATTTACGCATTTGTGTTAACCAGAATAATTTGATTACAGCATATTTAGCAAAAGCCACGTGCTGTAAATAAAAAGGTTGCCTTTTGTAGGTATAATGTCAATTATAAAAAATAATTTTTATTTGAAAATAATGATAGTCTTATTTTTGTAGAATAACTACGGAATTGGTTTAGAAGAGCAGGAGTAACTGACAACACGTGTGAGATATAAACGAGGAAGTGTGGGAAGCACTATGCTTCAGCCGTTTATTGAACGAGCTAAGCGAGATCTCAGTTTTAACTGGACCGTTTGGCATTTGTTTGGCGCACTGCTTCTGAACGCATCAACCGATTTTCGTGAAACTTGGCATGCATGTTCATAATTTTACCATTCACAACTCTATTATTTTGAGATCGATCCCCCTCCCCAAAATAGGGGGGGGGGCAAAAATGTGGGGATCGAAATTGTGAAAAAGACCGTGTGGGATATCAAATTAAAGGCGATTTTAATCACAATCTGAATATAGTGTTTATTTTTGAAAATTTCAAAATGTTTGACCAACGGAGCCCAATAAGGTGGGTGAAAATTTTGATAAAATCGAATATATTCATGTGGGGTATCAGTTTAAAGAAAATTTTAACTAACTCACTAACTTAACTAGCGTTAAGTTTTGGAAATTTCAAAATTTTGGAACCCCAGACCAAGAAAAGTGATCAATCATTGTTTTTTTATTGTGAAAATCCAGCAGGGCGTGTCAGACTAAAAGGAACTGTAACAAAAATACGCGTGTTTCGAAGTGTTAGTGTTTATTGTATGATTGCGCGCTCTACATTTGTTATATTTCCAAATAAACGGTACAGTAATAGGGATTTTTGTAATTTCTCCCATAACTGAAAAATTTATGACTATTGAAATTTATGTAATAATAAATATACTTCGTTCGAAATGGTGAGCGAGTTGTGCAGCTCAGGGAGCGTACTAGTTATCCTATTGTTAGTCTAATGTTACTGTAGATACTCATTTCTACAGGAGCTAAAAGACTTGACTCCATGATGCTACCCGGGAAGACAACTCCTAGCACGTCTGTATTGGTAGCCAACCATCGTTATCACTGGTGATAACACGAAGTCCACCTAATTTTAATTTAATCTTTGTTTTACGTTAATAAATTCTATCTAGAAGTTTTCAAGATCATAATACCCATACATAGTTTTGAAGCCCACAACAGTTGCAACTTCTACCGAGGTATTTTGGGACGGCTTTTCACAGACGTTATTAATGTGGGGTGAACATTTGTTCAGGCACAGTCAAATGTATTCTTGTACTCTTCTTTCTCTGACTCTGCATCCCTCTATGGGATTTGGCCTTCTCAACAAACAATCCTACACCCTTCTATTCTCAGAAACACTCTTCCATCCTCTGATCCCCATGGTTCGCAGGTCTTCCTTAACACACTTCATCCACCTTTTTCTTGGTCTTCCTCTGGGCTTAGACTCCAATGTTTCCATTCTGTGTTAGCTCTCGTATTTCTGGTCTCCATTCTATAAATAGCCTATGTCCTAACCATCTAATTCTCTGTGACTTAATAAACTTTACTATGTTTTCACTTTTTATTAACGTATCACATTCAAGATCATGCGGATCTGCCAAGTGCCATCTTGTTGCACTACTGGCCTAAAAATTCTCCTCAGTATTTTCCTCTTAAATGGTTTAAGATCTTCATCTTTCTTAGGCATGGTCCATGTCTCACAGCTGTAAGTCACTACTGATCTCATAAGGCTTTTATAAATTTTCAGTTTAATTATGTATTATAATACATAATAACCAGCTCAAATTAACAGTGGTTGTGTTTTGAACGATAAGCTTCCGTTTTCATCTAATGTATTGTATGATACGGCTATACGTGTGCGCGGACAACAATAAATAGATACGTACAGAGTTTGGTAAACAAACAGTTTTATCAGCGTACATTCTTACATAAGCACTAAGTCTAGTCGACCGATAGTACCCGCGTGTATAGCACTGGCCTGCTCATGTTCGCACGTGTGCTCATATATTTGAAAGTGCACTTTTAACTTTAGTATTTTAATAAAGCATTTTACTTTTTATCGACCTCGTTTTGAGTGAATGTTTCACCTGAGGATGGCAACTTGTTGGCGAAACGCGTAGTGCTATAAATAAAAAAAAAAAATTAAAAAAATAAAAATAAATAATAATAAAAAAATATACGAAGTCGCACGACGGAAAATAAAAAATAGGTAAGATTGTACCTTTGTATACATTCAACAAGTTTCACGCTTCCTTCAAGAGGACGGGTTATACGAGGGTCAGTTGAAAAGTTCGCGGAACGACATCTATAGCCTAGCGGTAGAACTAAAGTTTTTCGTATATTGTGAGATTCGTATTTCATGTAAACACCTGTTAATTTCCAAATCTATCAGTCAATCTATTCACTGTTTACAGCTGTTAGAAATTTACGTGTCACGCGTGTTTTAAAAAAATAGACAAAATCAAACATCGTGCTTGATTTAATTTTTTGTTAAAAAAATCAAGTCAATGGAAAATTGTCTGCCGCCAATAAAAAATCTCAATGAAATAGTAAACGTGTTAGAAGATGCTGCAGCTTCAAAAACAATGTTTGTAAGTAGACATTCGAATGTAAATGTGGTCATATGAGCACTGAAGATAATCCGTGCAATGGGCGCCTAAATGTGCAACAACTCCGGATATCATTAAAAAAATTTCACGCACAGTACAGTATTGGAATATTGGCGACTGGGAGTGTATGACATTGTTGAGATCAACAGGCGCTTTACGTGAGCGTATGTATCGGATTTAATTCAAGAACTTGGTATGAAAAAACTTTGTCCAATTTCGGCGCCGCATTTGGAGTTGTTGCACTTTTTGGGCGACCACTACGGGAATCACATTCAGTAATCGTACGACCACGTTCAAACTCTAATGTCCACTTACAAACCATTGTTTTTGAAGATGCAACTTTTTTATAACCCATTTCGTTGTGACTTTCCATTGGGGTCAAATCTTTCCAAAACAAATTTAACAAAGATTCTTGATTTTATTCATTTTTCAAAACTGGCATGACACGTAAATTTTGAATAACCGTTAAACAGTGATAAAACTGACAGATAGATTTGCAAATTAACAGATGTTTGCATGAAGTATAAATCTTATAACACACGTAAAATTTTGGTTCTAAGCTAAGCTACAGGCGTCGCTCCGCGATCTTTTCAACTGGCCCTCATACGTACTGCCGACTTATTCATCTAAACTGTGTACCTCTGACACCAACTTGTGGAAACTAAGTTACGTTTTAGATGTGAAACACTTTTTCAGAAAAGAATAGTACGAGACTCAATAAGTTCCATTTGTCAGTACTACAATAAAGTAACTGACTGTCTGTAGTACACAAAATACGAACGGAATAGTCTGCAGACACGTACAACTTTAAGGATTATGATTAAATTTGTGTATATTACTCGTCTGTTATCACAATAATTTGCTCGCTTTCTTAAAGATAATTTGAAGATGTAAACAAACTATCATAAGTCTTCACATAAAAAATGATACATACATACGCACGCACACACTCACATCACCAACACATTCACCCAAATATTTAATTGTTTCGTTATGTTTGATATTTCTATTGTATTTCATACACAGGTCCTGAAGATGACAATAAATATTGTCGAAACGTCGACGCAAAATAACTAAAAGTTGTATTATTGACCGATCCTCACTAACCATCCACTAAAACATTCACTGATTGACGGTCACTAAAAATTTAAGGATAAAATATAAAGAAAATGTACACGATAAACGTCGTTGAAAAGTTCGGCTCCGTTCGTGTGACGTCGACGCGTAAACTCGGACCTCAACGGTTGGTTTACGTTTGTGTGTTAATCACTCTTCTAAACATGAGGTACTTGTCAACCATAATTTCTGCTAATGACAAATGAACGGTACACGATTATGGTAAAATATCGGTATGGAGAACTATACATGACTTCCATGTTCTGAGATTTGTATTTAAAATCATATTCGAAATGAAATATTTCTATTGGAACATCTTTCGTCAGCCTTAACCACAGTACTGTGGCCACTAACGTATACCACCTCACTTTAGCGCACTCGATTTTCACTGATGAATGAATGCAGTCGATAGCACTGCCGAAACGTCTGATTTTGTAGAAAACAATGGACCACGGCCAAACAGCCCGGGAAGGAATTTTAACAAGAATACTTCTTTGTTGCCGATTTATATTTTGTGTTTGTAGTACACATAACATATAAATAAAAATAATCCCCTCCCCTTCAACTGTCATTTTCATTTATAGAAAATTACCCCCACCCCTTCAACTAGCGTCATTATTTATAGATATTTCATCTACGTATCACAGTGGATTATTATGATATTCTTTTCAAGATACTTTATTTATTAAAATTAAGTACTTTACTCTTGTTAAAACATAAAACGTTGCAGGTAAACTACCCTTTCTCTTAACCGATCTTCACCCCCAGATCTTGAGTCCTCTACAATTCAGGGACGTGTGCAAAAAATTATTTGATTCTGTTTGAATGTGCGGCAGTTTCGTTCGTCATAGAAAAGATTACCCTTGTTAAAACATAAAACGTTGCACGTAAACTACCCCTTCCCCTTAACCGATCTTCACCAAAATCAATAGACTTTGAGTCCTCTACAATTCAAGGACGTTTGCAAAAAATTATTTGATTCTGTTTGAATTTGCGGCTGTATCGTTTGCCATAGGAAAAATTCTACACACAGACACTTTTCGGAAAATGACTTTTCTTCATGTTTTGAGGGTAGTACAATCGGGATCAGCCCTTATCTCGAACACGATTTTTTCGCCATCACCATACTTCCATTCCTTATGGAACATGGAAGTAAAAGAAGTAAGCGTCGAGTTATTCTAAAACTGTGGACGGTTAGAAATGTGTGCTCACTTTAGTCGGAGAGGAAAACGGTTTTGAATTCATCATTGAGAATAATTTTCTAATTTATTTAGGATTTTAATCTCTTTTAATCCGTAGGTATTCGTGTTATAAGTGGAATCTGAAGGATAAGTGGAATGTTTGATAATTCGAACCACCTTCAAGCCCAGTTAGTTCGTATCAAGGTCAGGGGCGGATCCAGCAAATATAATTTGAGAGGGGGCAATTATGAAAAGTTGTACGATTATTAATTATCGATAAAAAAGAGAAAATATTATTAATTATTTCACAAAATAAATACTTTAGTTATTGGATAATCTGAAATCCGAACAGTATTAGTAGGGAAACTTGAAGAAAAAGGTAGCATTTCTTTCGAACTGCTGGGCACTTGCACCGTCTTGTGTTGTCGGCTCAGACATCGCCAGTTTTACTGCGTACGGTCGTTGACCTCTTAGTGGTTGTCACTGTGCAATCTGTGTGTGGGGGGGGGGTCATTCTTCCACCCAATGTGTTGCCGCTGTATAAACCGGTAAAACGCTCAGTTAGCAGCTATGTTCGTTTTCGGAACTGACGTGCAGCAGATACTACGTACCTACTTGTGTTTTGTTCGTTTAGTCATGTGCTTCTCTGTTTGTCTTTATTATTTTTAATTTTATTATTTTTGTGTTCTGATTTATTCTGTGTAAGTATAATGAGTCAGATCCCGTTGAGGACCCTCTGCTTCTCCCAGCGAATGATAGAAAATCTCTAAAAAGAACACTTTGTACAAGAAAAAATTCAAATTAATTTTTAGGTTAAGTTTTAGGCCTATCACAACCGGCAAAAGGTGTTATGCACCCACGCCACGCCACTGATACCATTCTATATTATATTCACAATCACAAAACCGTTCTAAAATCACTAAACGACCAAACAATTTCGTTAGAAATGACCATTTAGGAATTACCCCATCCCCCCCCCCCCCAAGTTGACCAGCGCCTCGTCATGTTGTACTTCAGTTTTGTTGGCCGTGGGTCTGTCTTGCGATACGGTTACAACAGTCGTTTGTTCCACCAACTAATGGAATATACGTGACCAGTGACGTGGCGTGGTTGCCGGTTGTGATAGGCGTAAACTTGACCTAAAAATTAATTCGAATTTTTTTGTACCAAGTGTTCTTTTAGAGCATTTTCTATAAGAAGAGGGTCGAGTTCAACAGGATCTGACTCATTATACTTACCCAGAATAAATCAGATCACAAATAATCGAATTAAAAATAATAAAGATAAACAGTGAAACACATGACTAAACGAACAAAACACAAATAGGTACGTAGTATGTTCTGCACGTCAGTTCCAAAAACGAACATAGCTGCTAACTGAGCGTTTTGCCGGTTCATACAGCGGCAACACATTGGGTGGACGCATGTGTCCCCTCCAAAGTTTGTACAGTGACAACTACTACGTGGTCAGTGACCGTACGCAGTAAAACATTGCCGATGTCTGTGCCTACAACACAAGACGGTGCAAGCGCCCAGCAGTTCGAAAGCAATGCTACGCTTTTCTTCAAGTGTCCCTACTAATATTGTTCGATTTCAGATTATCCAATAACTAAAGTATATATTTATTTTCTCGTATTTCCAGTATTGTTGCCGCCGGCAGCAGCGGTTACATGGACGCTACGCTACTGTACGTGACGTACTTTCCAGTTACGTTACCGAGTTTTGACCATAAACACATACGTTACGCATTTCTGACTCTGTTATATGGGATGTATATATTATACTCCGCTTACTATGTCCTTGACGCAGTGACGGTTTGTGAGTGTCTGTTATGAACAATCAACACGCGATATTTAATCTTCAGTAACATCATCATATATTTCCGCTAGTTGACTCCCGCGTTGACGCACGTTGCGACTCCTCCTCCTCCTCCTCCTCCTCCTCCTCCTACCGTCACTGTCAGTTATCTCCACGATCCGCTGGGAATTTTCACGTGTACGTCGTCCGTTTCAAGAACAGATTACAAACTTTTGTCATCCTGTTGTTTCATTTATATATCCTGCGATTTGAGGGAGTGGCTTTCAAACATTTTTTTTTTCTCCACTCTGTTGATTATTACTGATCTCAGTTTATATTGCTATAAATAGATAATTATCATCGTAATCATCTATCCAGGATTAGGCAGGTTGCCTGTTCCGGCTTCACCATCTCCATGTCGGTCTGCCAACATTTATTCTTCCGGTTGGCTTATAATTCAGGTCCGAGGCATCGTGTAAAGCATAGGAGTATGTAAAATTTTACATGGGTTGGTTACCTGCCATCCGCATAACCCCCACACCGGGAGGACCAGGGACTTTTCTGTCGGGATTACCATACCTTAGCAAATAGATAATTATTTGCTAATAAAATTTGACGTATCTGTGGAACGATTCATAGGTACCTGAAAAAAAAAACACGGAAGGATACCCGAATGAAATTTTATAAAACTGTGGCTGTCCCCATATTCCTGTATGCTAGTGAGACGTGGACTCTTGATAAAAGGGACGTGCAGAGGATTCAGGCACCCGAAATGAAATTTATAAGTGGGACGTAAGGTTGTTGTCTCTTGGATCGGAGAAGGAACGATGATATTAGACGCGATTTAAACATTGTATCATTGCATTAGAAGATTGGAGACCACAGAAGGAGGTGGTGTGAACACTTGAACCCCATGGCTGATATCCGTTTACCCTTGGCTTCCATATACGTTATCACCCTATTGGAAAGAGAGGTATCGGTAGATCGAGGAGAAAATGGGTTCCGGAACAGGTCTAAGTCCTAGTCCTTGGAGTGGTGATGATGATGATGATGATGAAATAGATTATTGAATGATCGAAGCGCGTTCTCAGTTTTAACTCGACAATTTGTGTGTCTATCTATGTATTAATCATTTTCAAATTTCAAATATAAAATTATGTTAAGTTATATAAACTCGCCAACGAATATCAGACAAACAAAACATATAATAACAGACACACGCCTATTTTGTCTTACTTTCAAATAGCTATAACAAAGAGAAAAAAAAGAACAAACTTTATAGTTTTATAAATGGTTATCCTTTTGTGTAACCTGTGAATAAAAAAATTTATAAAAAAAACAGTTAACATAAGACCTTAGTTTACCGTATCGTACACCAAATTGTATATTACAGTATGTACTGTTTTTAAAATAGGCCTGTTTTTAAAATTACGTAAATGTTCAAAATTTATTGAACGAGAAGCGAGTTCTCAGTTTTAACTCGACCGTTCGTAATTTGTCTGTCTGTGTATCTGCTTGGGGCATGTCTCACGATAACTTTTGAACGCATTAACCGATTTTCGTAAAACGTGGCATGCATGTTCATAATGTTAGCATTCAGAACCCTGTTATTTTGAGATTGAACCCCACCCAACAATACGTGGGGAGCCATAAATGTGGCGGTCAAAATTGTGAAAATAATCGCAAAAGCTGATGTGGGTGTATCAAATTATGGTGTAAACTACCCCTCCCATTTAACCGATCTTCACCAAAATCAATAGGCCTTGAGTCCTCTACAGCTCGGGCACATATGCAAAAAATTATTTGATTCTGTTTGAATTTGCTGCAGTTATCGTTCGCCATAGGAAAAATTCTACACACACTTTTCGGAAAATGACTTTTATTCATGTTTTGAGGGTAGTACAATCAGAATCAGCCTGTATCTCGAACACGACTTTTTTCGCGATCACCATACTTCCATTTGCTTATGGAACGTGGAAGTAAAATTGATGTGCTTATGTGAAAATCAGCGGACATGATTAACCTAAATATAGTTTAGTGGTGGTGTGGACGTTGCAATTAACTAGACACATTAATTATAAAAGTGCGTATACCCGCGTTAACGCTACGTGTGCAGAACACGTGTGTGGTGGAGCAGGTGCTGTGCTGGATAAATGGCGTACAAGATATACGGTCTGGCAAAGCATGTGCCATAAATATTTATTAATAAGTGAGGAGATTGTGTGGGCGTTGTAATCGTCTTTAATGGTCGGCTGGCGGTGCGGTGTGCTTTGTTATTCCCCATTACTTGACTGCAGTCGATGTAAGTGTAATATACAATATGTATAATCTGATGTACATAAACTATCAAGTTTATATTGAATATAAAATATGTGTTACAATTACGAACACTTATTTCTAAATGTAGTTAATGAGAATCCAAATTATAACAGCCAGATGTCAAAAAATCACATAAGAAATGGGTTAGTTGATAATTTTAAAAATTCTTTACATAGGTGAAAACGAAGGAAATTCCCATTAATTGTACGCCATTTTAAAGCATAAAATCTGAAGTTCATTAAAAACAAAAAATAAATTAATAAAAAAGTTAATTTTTCTACGACCGGTCCCTTAAACGGGGTGCGTTGACGAAGTTTGCTTTTGAACAGGCGCGTCACATTTGTCCCCAGTAAGGCTTTCAACGGACCCATTACGTTGGGTTCTTGAACTTGTGTATGCAGCACAATGTACGTTGTGTACAGGCTATATCCGATTAGTCTGTTGATGATCCTTGACGCTTCTCGGCGTTTCGTAAGTAACCTTTACGACTCACGGGTAACCTTTCAGAGTCACGCGTAAACGTTTGACACCCGTACTGGATCAGTTTAGGTCTGATTGGATTGTTTGGAGTTTGCACAAGTTGGAGACTGCGGGAAAGGAAATGTAATCCAAGCGGCTTGTAATTCCCCCAACTGATGACGCCGGTTGATCTTAATGCTCGGCCGGATGATCTCAGAGACCGTGACTACGTCGCAAAGATCGAGACGAGATGAATTCGAACACAGGACGTTGTGCTCACTCACCTGCCGTCCGCTTCGCTCCCAGAGGCAGTGCTAATAAGCATACCCTGTTAACTCAATTAAATTAAATATAACTTATTGTTTAAGAAATGTCCGGCCTTTGCGGTTAACCGCGTTGGCATATCCTTCCAAGTTTTTAGACCTGTGTCTCATGAAAGTCCAGCACTGTTCTCATCCGGCGCCCATTGGGCACGTCCCGGAAGCTACGGTCCATCCACGGGTGTAAAGACACCCCACTACCTGATCGCAACGCAACGCAACATGTTCTAACCCGTAGAAAATCAAGCGCAATGTGTTGACTAGACAAGGCGCAGCTGTATGGTATCGATTGCGGTATAATACCCCGTACTGTTTTCTTTCCATTATTTTTTCTCAGAGGGGACAGTAATATACACTGGCGTGAACAACCAACCGTAGACAACGTTTACTGTGATGCTACCGTACGTGTTTGCTGCATTTTACACAACATGTGGAAGTTGTTTTTAATTTTTAAATTCATGGAACGCCATTCTTCAAATTACATGTAATTTTAATAAAATGCAACCTCTGCTGTGGATTACTAACCTTTCACTACTCACGATTCCCTAAACCTCCATCTAAAATATTTTCATTTTTTCTTCTTCTTCTTTGCCTGTTCCGTCTTCACAGAGTATCTCTCTATCTCACTCTCGGTCTTATCGTATCAAAGGGTCTATATTGAAACGCAACCTTAGGTAGTCGTCCATCCTCCATTCAGTTCAGATGCTGTAACCATTCCCTGCCTTATGTTTGGATCTTATCATTTATGGAGAATACCTGTAGCTCTTCTCCAATATCCTCATTGTGCAAACGATCCTGTCTCGTGCAATCCTTTCTGTCTTCTCTGAAACTTCATTTCCGAAGTTTGAATCTGGTTTTCAATCTTCTTTGTAGGAACCCATGTTTCTAATCCGCATAGTAAAACAGGCACAGCCACTGTTTCATAAAGTTTAAGCCTTGTCTCTTTCCTTGTCTTTGTCCTCAACGTTCTATGTGTGACGCCACACATAATCTGAAACCTCGATATTTTTGTAGTGATATCTCGGGCTGTGTCATTCCCAATACTGATAGTGCAACCCAGGTAACTGAAGTCAGAGACTCGTTCCAAAACTGTTCCCTCAAGAAACTTTCTCCTGACTGGAAACGTCTCCCAGATTTTTATTTTCTGCTTAGATATTTGAATATCATATTGTTTACAAATATGATTTAAACGATGTAAAGAATACTGCAACTCGTCCTCTATTTTCTGTATTAAGACTGCATTAAAATTAGAAAGGCTGATGATGGGAACACTAAGGATCCCGAATATGTTTCAAATAAGGGAAAAATAACATCTTGAGGTGAAGTAAATATAAATTTTAAATATATTATATACATCAAGAAATAGACTGTAGCAAAAAGTGTTTTGAACTTATGCAATACTATTTTATGTCACTTGTGTACGGCAGAGGGATAACAGAGCTCTCTATTTGGGCATGCACTTCCCAAACCTGTATCTGCAGATATTATTTCTTTTCAAATACAGCACAATGGTAATACATCATACTGTGATGGATTTATCGGTGCCTGGTGCGTAGGAAAATACAGCGACGTACCCGGTGTGATGGATCAGCTGTGTAACGTGACCTTGGCAGACAGCCAGCTAACCGTGACACGCCTGTATTGACCGGCTGGCTCCTTTCTACGCTCTCTTATTTAATCTTATCTTCGATCCTGTTTTGGTTTGGAATTTATGTCAGAACTATTTGTGGTAAATTTTTAACAATAATTTGTTCGAATATCTAGGAAGGCGTAGTGAAAATGTATGATATCAAAGTAACAGATTAATTTATATAGTTACCGTCCTATGTTGTCAACATGTGGAACAACAGAAGAGGAAATAAAAAGAAGAATTAGAGAATAAACTGAAATTACGCGAGTAAGTGCCTGAGCTGCTCTTAGATCTGGACCATTTCTAGAAAGTCTGAGTCAAGCCTGCTGGTTCATGAATTCAAAATCCTTCGCAGTATTTTTTATCCAATATGTATATGTGGGAGGTGAATGGAAGAAAATTACCAACCAAGAACTGAACACTCTTCTTCTGAACGAACCAGATATTGTGAAAGTTATAAAACTTGGTAGACTCAGGTGGGCTGGACATGTGATCAGAACGGGGGAGAATGAAATACCCAGAAAGGCACTAACAGTACAGATCTATGGCACCAGGAGAGTTGGTAGACCCAAACTACGTTGGGTAGACGGTGTGAATTATGATACGCGCCATATCCTTTGGACCCGGAACTGGAGAGCAGCTGCACTTGACCGGGACAGTTGTCGGAGGCTGTTAAAGGAGGCCCTGAGTAAGTAATGGGTTGTCGCGCCGCTGAAGAAGAAGTAAGTACCTGAGCTGCAGAGCTCGTACACTATTTTGGACGAAGTACATTTATTCCCTATATAAGTTTCTACATTAAATTATTTTTCAATTATGGAAAATATTACAAAAATCCCGATTTATCTACCATTTCTTGAGTAATATAACAATTGTAGAGCACACACTCATACAGTAAACACTAAACATTCAAAACATTAGGATTTGGGTTACAATTCCTTTTAGCCTAACGCCCTGCTGGATTTTTACTTTTTTCAAATTTCCATACACTTTTTGCAACCATGACGTCCAAAAATTTTGAAATTTTCAAAAATGAACACTATATTCGCATTGTGGTTAAAATACTCTTTAATTTGATACCACACGGGCTTTTGAGATTTTTCATAATTTTGACCCCTTCACATTTTTGCCTGCCGCCCTCTTGTCCTTGGAGGGATCAATTTAAAAAAAAAACACTAGGGTTCTGTAGGGTATAATTATGGACACGCTTGTCAAGTTTTACGAAAATCGGTTAATGCGTTCAAAAGTTATCGTGAGGCATACCCCCAAATAGTCAGACAGACAAATGCCAAACTGTTAAGACTGAGACTCGCTTCTCTCGTTCAAGTGAACAGTCGAATTCATTTCTGTGGAATAGACTTATTACCTGGAAACGGGTAATAAAATAAAAGTAGTAAAAGCAAAATGAGATGGACAATAACTGTGAGTAGCAGCAAGTGAGACAGACTGCATAGGAGTGTAGTTTCTCGGATGGACTGACTGTATTAGTAACGAGGGAAATAAAGGAGAAGAATGGAGATACAAGAAGACATAACAACTTACACCGTAGGGGGAAATGTTGACGTGGTACGGTGTAAACCCAAATAGGCGGGGATAGCAGTAGATTAGAGTACTGGAAGGAGGAGAAGAAAAGCTAGAGGTATACTTCGGAAGGATGAAGTAGATGAGAGTGTGGTGAGCGCAATCTTCAGAACGGAAGACATCGACTGCTGAGGAGGATCCACGCGCGCAAGTATTAGCCACTGGTCGTTTGTAAACAGTCAAAGAACAACAATGAAAACATTGTCCGTAGCTTGAGAACTTGGACAATTCTGAGTGGCGGAAAAGTGCGCATGGTAAGTGTGAGCTGCAGTAGTGGTGGTTATGTGGAGGCGAAGACGCGGATCTGTCATACGTTCTTAGCTTCTATGGAGACGGTTACTTACATTGATGGAGAGAAGAGGGGAGACGTACAGAGAGAGAGGGAGGGAGAAAGAGAGAGAGTTTTATCAATTTCCAAGTATCAATATCTACCGACTTCCGAGTAAGTCATTTTATACCTTATTCAATAAGAGATTCGTATTAATACAGCTGTAAGGTCGAGATTTCATCACACTACTTATAAAATATTCATACCATGTAAAAGAGGCAATTTACCATATTAGGCGTGTCGTTTGCCGGTATTATAACAAACTCTTTACAATAGCGTATTCATTCTCATGCATGCCACGGTACAATGGCATTATGATGTTCAGTATTCAATTCAAACTACAGTATCCCCTCATTCAGTAATAAAGTAACACCCCCCAACCAACCGATCCTTTGTACAGACGGTTGTATCGCAGAATGATGAATACGGCTGCACCATGTTCAGTTATAAATGGCGTACAATTAGGTAGATTTTCTACACAACAATACAGTACTTTAACTAATAGGAACTGCTCCTGGAGGGGGAAGGGATGAGACTAGCTTCAAGGCTGGACTCTCCATTTTCCTCAGGACAAACGAGAAATTCGGCATTCTTCGCATGTAATTTTGTCTGATTGTCTGTATTAAGAAAAGCCTGTTTTATTAATTTACAAATGTTGTGTAAGAGACAGGTTAGTTTACAGCCCATCAGCAAATGGAGTCATTATCTACATGTCACTATCATCCGTGAAGGGAAGATATTCCCTTAGCTGCAAGTGCAGTTGCTCCAAATGAGACTTAATAACGTTGAGGATCTCCTTTGGAACATTTTCTCCTGACATCTGGATGAAATCTTCCATGGAATGGAATTGTTCGAAGATTTTAGAGTCCTAAACTAGTAATCTCGTTTTTATTCGTACACAAGCGCTTTCTGAATCCACAGCTTCAATTTTTTTATCATCCCCTCGGTTTATCTCGAACCTGGAAAATAATGATGCTAGATCCCTGCAGGCTTAAAGTGAGTCCATTCAGATGACTGAAACAGATATCAGCAAGATATGATAGTTTCAAAATCTAGTTAAAGTAGTGGAACTTGTCTTTAAGGTCGAAGTTGGAATCAAATAAAAAGAGCTTTAATTCATCCCTCAGTTCAAATAATCTGTTCCAATTCCCTTCCACGTGAAATCCATCGAATTTCACAGTGGATCAACAATTGCTTTTGGTCACTCCCTATTTCTTCACATTTATAAAGGAAGAACGTTTTGCTTAGATATAGTGCTTATTCACGAGAGATAGTCCTTATAACCAGTGCTTATACGTGGACTAAAACATGTTCGCGATCAGTTCTGCGTTGATGCGGCGCTCAAGTCAGTTCGGCTGACAAACAGATCTGCTACACGACATGATTTAAATACATTATTAAAGCCTTTAGTTTGAAATTACTTTTACAATTACAATTATTTTGAACCAAAAATAAAATATAGAGGAATCTTCTACTAATTGTTTTAAGATTGTTTTAATTTAGATTTAGAGCATAAAACATCGGAGAAAATTATATTCTATTTTTTATTAAAAGTGTCCGCGGACCCCACTTTGATAACCACTGCTTTAGACCATTAAGGAGTGGTCCAATGTTTCATATCCCCCACCCCCGAAGCCAGCTCTGCCCCTCCAAAAATTGCTTACTGCATCCGCCCGTGGATATCACGTGTTTACGTCATGGTGGTAGGCAATGCATATAATGTACGACACAGAAATAGTGCATGTAGTACGCCCAATTGCGGGAGCCGTCCGCCCTGAAGTGGAAACCCATCGTTACGGACGGCACCAGCTCGTCTCTAAGCTCCTGCGGACTATGCCACGGCAGCGCGCCTCAGGCCTGGTGACTGGCTGGAGCAAATGCCCCCACGATATACACGCATATATCACGTGTTCGTGGACCGTATCATAACACCTTGTGCCGAGCTGCACTGTTTGAACCTGGCGTTCATCGGACTCCGGCCTGGACAACGCAAACAAACCAGGGCGCGAGACATCCCGTGTATCTTCTGTCTGTCTGTTTTAGTGCAGGTAGTGGTTATGACTGAGATATGGATGTAGTGTATTGTACCGTAAATTAGTATTCGTCACATTAAAACCATGATCAGAGTTGTGCCCCCCCCCCCCGATTCTAAATTCAACCTTTTATCCATTATTTATACTAATAAATGGCATACACAATTTCGAAAGTTCAAAATTATTTTATTAAAGTCTCAAATTACAACAAATATTTAGCTAAATAGTGATTACAATTAGCATAGTAGTACTTAAGCTTAGAAAATACTAACCGACCCATTTTTTTCTTGATCTTTCTTAACGGAGCCTTGTATATTTTTTAAATAGAGTGATTCAAGTATCTCGCTGTCATTATTCAACCTTGCTAACGAAGATAATCTCTCATCTCCCATACTTGAACTCAACATATCTTTAATTGTTGTAATGCAGAAAATCCTCTTTCAGATTCCCAGTTATCTATTGGAATCGTGAAAAGCAGGCGATAAGCAATGAACAAATTCGGAAATACATCAATCATTTTACAACCAATAATTCAGTTTAACACTTTGAACGGACAGACTGTACTGTCATGGAATCTATCATCTTCATTCGAACGATCTGAAAAAAACCTCTTTCTTGCAATTTTACTCGTAGCACAAACTGCTGAATTGTATTAGAAGATCGTCGAAACGTGTGCACACATCTTTTTATGATTTTGGATTGAAGACATTTTTTTTTTTTTTAACATTTATTATCTTCAAAAAGGTTTTTGAGGTTTAGGGGTGGATGGTGCCCCCCTCTGAAAGCTGAGGTCCTGGTGCCCGGTGCTGCATCATACACTAGCGTTATGGATAATCCGCCATTGCCGATAAATAATCCAGGGAATCGTCAAACCGTATGCAAGGGACGAAACGTGGTCACAACGTCTTACTTGTAATTTCTCGGAGACGTGTGAACTTTTACCGAAGTCGTTTACGTAATTAAGATGGGTTGTATTTGGCTCTGTGTGGCTGCCCTGTTAAAATCCCGTTCTGACAAATAGTAGATATGTGCGCTAGAGTACGCTAAAGTTCGTGTTTTTCCTTAATAACCATACAAATTAAATTCTCATGGTATAGTAAGCAGCGCAGACAAAGTCTCGACGACCAAGGGAAGGGATTTAACGTAGCTAACCCGACTAGAATTATACGAGTACTGTTGTTGCTATACAAAGCGGGGGAGAGAGAGAGAGAGAGAGAGAGAGAGAGAGAGAGAGAGAGAGAGAGAGAGAGAGAGAGAGAGAGAGAGAGAGAGAGACAGACAGACAGACAGACAGACAGACAGATTGGAACAGAGAGAAGCGTTGAAGGTTTGCTTGTTAATAATGAAATGCTAGACAGCTATAGAGATACTTCATTCTTTCTCTGTGTGTGTAATAAAGCAGTGGACGTACTTATGAAACTTCTGTTGTAAAAGAGATTGTGCTTGTGTTAGTCGTACGGAACAGCTTTATTTATTTTTAAAACAAATTAAATTTTTTTTATTTCTGTACCGACGAATTAGTTGGTACTGTGAATAGATGCAGCAGCTTGTGGCTTTCATTTACCCGTCCTTGTCATGAAACATGTGGTAGCATTAACATTGTCCTCAGGCTTTCACGGCCGGTGTCAGTTGTAAGATTAAAGATATCCGGGCTATTTGGCCGTGGTCCATGGTTTATTTCCAAACCAAACGTTTCGGCAGCCGGGGCGGGACAGCTTCAGCCTATACCACAGTACTGTGGCCCTGCACGTGAACACCCTACGTTCAGGATTTTATTATTCCATTGATGATGGCAGCCATTGGAGCTGCCGAAACGTTTGGTTTGGAAATAAACCATGGACCGCGGCCAAACAGCCCGGATATCTTTAATCTTACATGTGGTAGCATTCTTTCGTAAGTATCTCTGCACTGAAATTAGGATATTTTACACAGATTTTGGAAGTTCTGAAGCGCTGTTCGACAGTGTCCTACGGCGGCGGCTCTCCCACGCTTGTCTTGCTAGTCCAGCGACAGCCAGAACTATCAGTTTCGGACAGAACGGAATCAGCTCGAGCCGCCTCGGCTGCGCTGTCGTACTAGCGCCTTGCGGCAGGCGTTCGTCTCGGAGTAGCAGCTCGTGGCCGTCCCCCACCAGTACGGCTGTAAGCTCCTGCGGATCAGTGCTTAAGAGCACGCCACCGATGTGGCGCCGGGGCGGTGAACCAAGACGCGTTCAAATTGTAAACATTTTGCACCTGTTCGAGCGCTCCGGGTGCACTCCTGTCGTACTAAGCATGGAAAACCGCGAGGCGTACAGTCAGTCTCTGCGTGGCAGCTTACCGACGCGACGCCACATGTCGCCCACAGTATGGCTCTAACTGAGCCACGGAACCGTACCCCAGATGTAGAGCCAAGCAGCTGCAGCAAAACACATTCAAATATTAAAACTTTATGCATCAGATCGAGCCGCTCCTGTTGTACTAAGTACGGAAAACCGCGAGGTGTGCAAATGCTTAATTGCAAGAGGCATGTGACTCGGCGTGGCAGCTAGTCGACCCGTACGGCGACCCCATTTATCGTCCACTGTCAGGGCAACGCTGACCTCCTGTGGGTGAATCTTTAGAGTAGCCACGGAGCTGCCCCCCCCCCCCGGCGTGGGGCCAGGCCAGAGCAATCAACAAAATTCTCTGCTGCACGTCTTATCCCCATCGTGACTCCATGTGCTGAAAACCCTTGGCCGCGCTGCACTACAAGAAACTGTCGTTCCTCGGGCTGCGACACACACACTCAAACACACACACACACACACACCACGGCGTAAGACATCCCGCACAACCTCTGTCTTTCAGTTTAAAAGTATTTTGTATGGATCAGAAACTGGGAAAACGGCTATAAGAAATCTAAGAAAATTCAAAATTTAAATTGACTGATTAGGATAGTAATTGTGTTGTTCTAGGTTAATCGATTGCCATATGAAGGATTGTAGCAGAAGAGAAATCAGTGAGTTACAACAAGATTTATCCGAAGAACGAAATGGAAGAGGATCAGTTCTTCAAATTACAAGGGTATATGGTATATTATCAAACAAACGCTTGAATAAAATTCAACTGGAAAATGAAAATAAAAACTGAAGACCGCCTAGAGAAAGCATATTGAGAAAGATCTCGAAAAAAATTAAGTGACGTTAACAGAAATATAATTTGATAATTTGAAATGAAACATAGAAAACGTTTCTCTACACAGAGCCAAAGGGATTAAGTACAGATGAAATAGTATGACATGAAACGGTTCGCGCATATCGTAGTGGCGGCAGGGAAGACAGTACAGAAAGTGGAGAGTGAGGTGACCGACCATATGACACACTAACCTTGCAGCTGTTTTGAACACAAAATAAATGGTCCGAAAACAGCGCGTCAAAGTAACGCATGCGCAATGAGATCTTGTAACTCTGCCCATTCAGACACCCGTTTCATGTCTAAGTATTTCAGCTGTTCGAAATGCAGGTAAAAGATTAAGCAACAAAGAAGGAGATAGAGACCAATTTATTATAAGGGATTTCCTTGCACCACAGAATTATTGTTGTTGTTTGTTATTATATTATTGAGGTTTTTGCTGGTTTATCAGTTTGGTATCTTTAGGCATGGTTGTTCTCATGTGGGCGACTTTCGTTCCAACATTCCCTATTAAACTGAAGGTTTTTGTGATCACTTAGTAAGTGCAACAACGTTTTTGGCAAGATGTGTTCGCAAAACCTCCAGTTAGAACACTAACTAGTTATCGGTAGTAATTATCTGTGGTGGAAACAATTTTCGTTGTAGCACTGTCAGATTGGAGTAAAGTCTAAAGCAGTGTAACGGGTAGTATCGACGATAACGCGTGATGTATTCGACTCAACTACACTGTGGTAATTTATTCCCGTCATGGCTCAGCCTCCATTAATCTTTCGTATCTCAATCGACTTTGCTATCCAACCGTCAATTGTGTGCAGGCGATTGACAGTCAGTTTGAGGTTCGATCACTACACTGAGTAAGCCGAGTTTACCTTTCTGAAGGTACTACGTATATGATTGTGCAGAATACTTATACCTTTATAGGTGTATTTATAAAACAATTTTTAAAACGGAATATATTTTGTTTTTACCTGTCCTTAAATCTTTATGCTTTTAAGAAAACTACTATTACTGTCTAGTCTCTATACTTAAATAAAATAAATAAATAACAGAACACACATGAATACAGTGCTGTTTACGGATGATCAAGTAATAATCCAAAACAACGAAAGCAAGACCGTTCGAATTCTGAGCTAATATGAATATTTATGATCTGAAGACAAAAACTATGCCATTTACGGACAAATACTCCTTGAGAATTAAGATTGTATTGGATAATAAGAGTATAGAGCATGTTACACATTTCGTTGTCTTGGCTGTAGTATCACTTATGTTGTGGATTATAAAGTTGATCACAAATCGGATACATATTCTTTCGGTTGCAACTTGCGCATTCGGAACTTTGAATTTCAACTCATCCCTCAGGGAAAACATTGAAAATCTTCGAATCGTGACATTTATAACGACAATTTTAAATAAATTTTTTTTGTAAGTGAACATAGTAACTAGGGTCTGCTGACAACTTGACAAAGACATTCGCAGGCACTGTACCATGTGTCGCCCAAGCAAAGGGAAGGCAGGGGAGTAGAAGGACAATGCCTCTGTCGTAGCAGCTGTTCGTTTAAGAGAATTGCGGGTGGCGAGCTGGACCTCAGAAAAACAAAGGAGTAGAGTATCACTAATAAATGACAAAGAAAGGCTGACAGGACGCAAAACGGAGCTATACGGGAAATAATAAGCCACGTGTGTGGAGCTTAACACCAAACGCGGCGTTACATTGTTCACAATGGACAGGAAAGGCTCGGACTGAATGGCGACAATACGGGTGAGCAGTTAACGAACTGCGGGACGTACAGTTTTACCAGAATGGTTCACAGCTAAGGAAAGCCTGCAGAGCAGATGTGGCAGCTGTAAGGGATACTCAGAAACGACCACACTGGCGTGAGAATAGCAAGAGGAAGCTGATAGACAATGCGAGATTTGGTCACGGGTAAGCAGCGATACACATGTTGAACAAAAGGGCAGATGAGAGGCCATGCAGCAATTAAGAGAACTTTGTCTGAAAGGACCGGACGCAAAGATAAAAAGGTGATGGACAGGCGTTAAATTTGGTCATCCGCCACAGACTATGGGTGGAGCCAACCAGGAACTTTTAGGGTAGGAGATCAAGAAGGCTATCAGAATCCAGAGTTGAGGAAGGCGTTTCTACAAGAAGAGGTTGCCAAGGAGACGAGATGGAGGAACGAGTGAAAGCCATCTCAGAAGAAAAACCAGGGTGTTAAGGAGGAGTTTTCGTCAGAAAATAATTGAGAACGAATAGAAGCGAAGAAGTTGGGAAGAAGAGTTGGGAGTAGAGAAGGTAGTGGGATTCGGAGTATAAACTTGAGTGTTTATCGCGATCGAGAGTCTTATGTCTTATGTATCGGAACTGTCTTGAGTGCGGAAGTCTTAGTCAGAGCGGAGTAAAGTTGTAACCGTAGAAGAGTCGGCGTGAAATTATAAGTGCGGACAGTCGAGAATCGGAAGACGGTAATGGGACTTAGTGATTAACAGACATGTCGGAGTACGACTTAAAATCGACTTAGTTTTGTTGTCTAGAATTAATATCCTAACCAAAGACCTAAATACGGTCTGAAGTGTCGTCAAAGTGTAAATGATAGACATAATGTTGTAATCGAGATAGTTAAAGAGAACCGGAAATATGAACTAATTACGGTAATTAAATGAGAGACGAATATAACTAGTAACGCCATTAAGCATAATCGAATGGCATATTAACAAAGTTAGTCCGCGGAAGAACAGTGCGAGCTAAAAAGAGAGCATCCAATACTTAGTATAAATTAAAGAAACCGTTAACGTACTAAGAATAATTAAATGACAACTTAAATATAAACAATTCAGCGAAAAAGGAGTTATCGAATAACATGTGTTGAAATTAGATATTCCAATAACGAGAACTAACCAAAGAGTTATATATGTGTCGGAGTGCGAGTGAATAAGTGATTTGTACAAGTGTCTTCCACGAGATGATAGTGTCATCAACAAGGACATCAGCGAGCCTGGAGAGAGAGAGAGAGAGAGACAGAATAGCATCGCAGATGAATCTCCGCAGTAAAAATGGAATAACGTACCAACAGTAAAAAAAATATGCATGCATTACTAATGTTAAGTAAAACACTGTCTGTTCCTCTAAAAGAACTCACGAATAATATTTAAAGAGAATAATATCTAGTAGCTATTCATGTTAAATTGGCAAAACAACTTTTAACAGATAATTTTAACTATATCCAATAATTATGAATCCATTTATTAGGAATACTTTAGTGCAGCATAAAAGGTTATAATTATGATTGTGGATGTTTAAATAAGTAACTATAAGAAAGATATTATAGGAGAGTAAGTAAATTTTGACGTAAATAATAAATGATATATTAATGTGCTAGTTCATATTGCAAGTTAAATGTTGTGTTTCTTTTCAGAAATCATGAAAGTGATATCAATGGTAACAAATGCAAATAAATTAAGTTTATCTCGTAAAGTCTGGTGTACGTTGTTATTTATCTGAAAGCACCTAAGATGGAATACTAATGATATCAATTATGAAAGATTAAAATTAGTATACAGCATAAAAAAAAATATTAACAACGCCATCTAAATCGTACACATCTAATTACTACCTTATAATTAATTAATAACAACCTCACAAGTAAATTATTATTATATTTGACGCCCATAAAGCCGGGCAACACAAAGTAATTGTTATATTTGGCATCCCATCACGGGACATTAATTAACTAATATAACAGTACTGTTATACATTGAAGAACTCACCATCTGAGGAAAGGTGGATAGGAGAAGAAGGCGAGTTAGCCTGTCTGTCAGATTCCGAGCGACTGTTTCATCTCTCGAATCTGACAATTCCAGTAATTTGTTAGAAATACTACAGACGTGAGTCTAGTCGGCTGTAGTACTGTTGTACAGAGAAACCTGGTCCCTTTAGTCCGGTAAGACAGCCAGTTTGTAGGAGAAATTAGCCTGGAGAAATTTCTCTCTGGTCCGGATAGAAATCGAGCTGAACCATCGTCTTACCCTGCACCATCGTAGTAACATTTTCAGGGGGCATTTTTCTTACTAAACTGTCGCAAACCATTTTTAGTTTAATCCTTGCTGAAGACGATGATGATGGTGATGACTTCTGGCAGAACACTACAAACCACTAATCAGCACCGTACGTCTTGAGTGAGAACGTTATAGGACGCAGGTATCTATCGAAACTCGTAGGGTACAACATGCCGTCCATTCTGTTATAAATTACGTCCCGAGTATACTTTGTAGCGTCCACACTGTGGTTGCTGGTCTCCAGACTGGCTCCATTTTGACCCTGAAGTTTATATTTCTGACACGTTGCAAACGTACGCCCCATTGTACTGGCATTTTTGTTACGGGGCGCGTAAGTTCCCACTCACCTATATCGTTGTGACCTTCGTAATGGGAATCGCAGCAAACTACAGACAATTTATTAACTCCTTTGTCCCTTTGTTTAGTCTGGCAGAGATACGTGAATTCAATTTTAAAACCGGTAAAGTCGGCGTATTGTTGCTCGTGGTTTGTCGCGAAGGACACGTACGCAAAACAGATTCACAGTCAGCGCGCGTTACAACTCCACGTAGCGCCTTGGGCCCATGGATTATTTATCGTATCGACTTTTGACTACAATAAAACGTTTACAGTACTGATGCTTACTTTGTCTGCCTCATTCTAATGTAAAAGTAGCGTAGACTGTTCAGATTAGCGAACTATTCTGTTGATTAATTGAAACGTGCGTGCGTGCATATGTTTGTTTATTTGTGTGTGTGCGTGCGCGCGCGCCCGTTTTATTAAACTGTTGCACACCACTATATAGACAATTCCTGATTAGTGCTTTCGAGCATTTCAGCTCATCATCAGGTAGGAAACATAATTATCATCATTATCGGGGGCGGTACATCCCTGGCGGATCCTGGCCTGTTGAAGGAGACCTCGCCAACGGCTTCTGTCCGATGCAGAAATTCTCAGTTGCGCATTCCTGCCCTTTCTGCGCTCCATCCCACCACCTCAGATTGGTCTTCCCACTTTCCTTTTACCGCCAGGGTTGTAAAGGAAGAGGTGCTTTATAGGGGACCTGGAGACCTATCCTGATAACATGACCTGCCCATCTAAGCCGTCCTGTCTTTGTCTTTTTGATTATGGTCATGTCGCGTACCAGATTATATAACTCTTCATTAATTCTTTTTCT
This sequence comes from Magicicada septendecula, assembly GCA_034769895.1. Lineage (NCBI taxonomy): Eukaryota > Metazoa > Arthropoda > Insecta > Hemiptera > Cicadidae > Magicicada > Magicicada septendecula. The sequence continues at coordinate 506,007,605 of CM068369.1, read as the reverse complement.
CCAGACACTTCCCTCTTCGCTGATCCATACATTTCATCTAAGTAATTTCCTCTCAAAAGTTCCGATGTAATGACGAGCTTAAAACTCGAAATTTATAACCGGGAATTGTTTATATAGTAGTGTACAACACTTTAATTTCTGTACGTGGAACCACTAACGTATTTTAGTATACGATACCTTAAAAAACAAAATTGATTAAAATACGTTCGTCTGGGGAGAAATCTGGTAATTTTTACGATCAAAGGCAACACTGGGCAACATCAACAGCAGCAGCCAGCGCGGTGACATGCGGTGGCAGCAACGGCCTCGTTGGCTGGCAGCGCACCAAATGCCCCGAGGTCCGCGACAATAACACATTACTCCGTACTGGGAAATTCCGTTTCAAACGCCTACGTACCGCACCGCAAGAGGAAAACGTTCACTATAATTCTGTCACTATTATGTAATACACTGAAATACTGAACCTGTTTGTGTGTGGTTTAAGCGGCCGATGGCTAGTTTTATTTTGTTTACCTTTTTTTTTGTTTTTATTTAATAATCGTTGAAGAGTCGTTGATGGTGTAAATACTGTTTAAGGAAAAGTTATCTTAATTCCTCCTTTTGTGGTAATTTTTGTAATTATTTTTTCTTTCTAGTTATATGTTTCGTAGAAACATTACTTGCTCGAGCACTGGATAAAACAAAATAACGATTAACAGGAAAAACCAGGGTGCTGCTTCTTTTCTTTGTTATCCGTAGGCTACACTTTGATGTTGTATGTTGTACGTGAAGTCAGTGTACCAGATTACACTTTTACTTTTCTATGTAGACTATTTGAAATTGTGTATAACTAAGTTTCTATGTTGTACATTTCCTAGGGTCGCCAGTGGCGTATAAAAAACAAGTAAAGACTAATCAACATTACTATGTTTAAAGTGATTGGAAAACGTGTGAAACATCGTGAAATTAATCCCATTAAAGTAACCGAGAATAACACACAAAAAATACGCGTTATTTAAAACTTGTTGACAAGATAGCCTACTTATCGACTGAACTGATTTTCCTGTATTTCATATTTCAAACGTATACGCTAATGCTGTGTGTATTTAAAAAAGAGTTACTACTATATTAGCGTACACAACTGAAAAAAAATAATAAAACAGCCTAAACATGAAGAGATTAACAAAATTCCTCGTCGACGTTTTCTCGACTTTGCAGGGAATCAGGTCCCCTTCTTCCCCCCCGTAAAACGCCCCTCAGGGTCCCATATACAGTAGAGCATCGATTATCCGAAACTCTCGGGACGAGGGCCCGTTTAGCGTTTATGCTAGGGCATCAAATTAAAAGGAATTTTAACCACAATATGTATTTAATGTTCATTTTTGAAAATCTCAAAATCTTTGGACGCCTGAGCCCTAAAATTGAGTGACAATTTTGATAAAATCGCGAAAATACATATGAGGTATCAAACTTAAGATAATTTTAACTAAAATTTGAACGGTTCCATTTAATATTCCCATTCATTTTTTAATATTTGAACCTTTTGGCTTATAGCTTCATTTGTGTTAACATTCCTCTTGGCTTACTAACATCTTTAACTCATCCTGGTAAGTGCTCGTATTCACGGATCTGTTATATAAATGTACAAAACTATAACGACGTTTTTCTGTCTTTGACTTCCGCATTATTTAAAGCAAACAAAAACGGATTATCAGTTTATTATACTATACATGATACCGAAGTGTCTCTGGTAATGAGCCTTGTCCATAATTTTTTATAGGCCTACTTGTACAAAATGAACCTTACGCTTAGGCTTCGTCTCCCACGAGACCTTAAGAAAACATGTTAGATTACTGACTGTCATGAGAAATTTTCATGAAAAATGCAACAAAGAAGAGATAGGTGAAGAAGAAGAAGAGGAAGTAAATCATGTATGGATACAAACAGCAGTAAAAAAAAAATGCTCTCTCTCTCTCTCTCTCTCTCTCTCTCTCTCTCTCTCTCTCTCTCTCTCTCTCTCTCTCTCTCTCTCTCTCTCTCTCTCTCTCTCTCTCTCTCTCTCTCTCTCTCTATTTATGCACCTAAGCATTCAAAGAATTTCGACGAAACAGAAACATCGAAGCATGATAATGTTTTTAGGCTTTTGAAACGTATAATGTGGATTACGTAAATCACTTCCAAACCACAGACGATCATAAACAGAGCATGTAAAACCAAATTTATTCTCACTAAAACGTTTGCTAAACTCAATGTCAGCAGCGATTATTTCTGTCTTGATGCGTTTACATATCAATTTCTAGACTGTGGAGAATCGAAAGTGTGGAAGCGTTACGTTTTTCGATTACGATTTTTGTGGAATGACCCCCAGCCTAAAAACATTATCATGTTAAAAGGTAGTACGTACCATAGCTCAACGATGAAGAGTCAGGTAAGTTGTGGACTTAACGTCACGATGAAGATTTCTTAAGGTGTCGAAACCGCGAATAGTAGAGTACGATGTAAGAAATCCGTGTGCGCAACGAAATGCAGGTGGCCTGTGTTCGAGTAAAATATATTTGACTGTGTTATTAAGTAAGAACACGAATCGGGTGTACTGCGTTGCTATATTATTGCATCGGAAACGTTGTTAACTCTTGGACACGACTTGTTCCTGTTACATTTTGTGATACACGAAATGGGCGTTGCGATTTGCCGCAACGGGAAAGTATCGATTTTGTTGAGCGCTCACGACAGTTTTGAAATTGACTAGTGTACTAGAGAAGTAATAAAATCATTCGATTAGGCAAACTACTTTCTCTCTATACCTTGTGCAGGATCAATCCAATGTTTTTTTTTCTATTTTGAAGAGGGTTGTATAACTCTGTAAACATATAATACTAATAGAACATGCAAACATTTATTTTAAGATGGATGTTACTTATCCAAACCAAAAGTTATGGCTTTTCCTAGGGCAAATCATATTAGAATAAAGATTGTCATACAGGACTCGCCAATAGAACAGGTGCCAGATTTCAAGTATCTAGGGTGCAGCATGACATACCAAGATGATAGGGACGTTGAAAGCAAAATTAGCGTCTTCCAGTCGCTTTGTGGCTGTATCATTAAACACTCAATGAAGAAAATAAGGAAAGAGACGCAATTGAAATATTATAATATAATGGCCATGCCTCAACTACTGTATGGTAGTGAGACTTGGATTAGAAAGACCAAAGATGTATCTAGAATACAAGGAGCGGAAATGAGGTTCTTGAGGGTTGTAAAGAGTTGTACCAGGAGAGATCTTATCAGAAATGATCATATTAGAATGGAGCTTGACATAGCTGAAAGCTGAAATGAGAAAATCTCCCGGTACAAAACGGAGTGGCGGTTACACGTAAAGAGAAAGGATCCAACTAGATTTTCAAGAAGAGCCCTTGACTATCATCAAAGGGAAAGAAAGTGTGGGAAGACCCCGTAAGCGATGGTTGGATGAATTTCGTTGAGACTGGAACAGGCTACTAGTCTAAGCCGTGAAGGATGACGACGACGATGTTTGCCTGGTCGTCTTACCCTCTATCTGTGGTTAACGGACTGCATTGGAAGGCTGTTGTCGAGACGAGACGAGGCGTCAGCACGATCTTCAAGCCGACCAGTTCCTGCGGCCGGTAAAATACCTCAGAGATCCGGTGGCGTCGTGCGAGGTGTATTACGTGCCTTGCTCGTGTGGCCAGGTATATATTGGCACCACGAAGCGTAGCGTTCGTACCGGTGAGCCAGCCGCAAAAGTCCGGTCTGCAGTCGCCGAGCACGGTCTTGCCAACGCAGACCATCGCGTTCTCTTCGAGGAGACCAAGATGCTGTCCTCGGTGAGGAGTTATTTCGCTCGCCTTCACACAGGTCCAGAAGCATGCCCCGATTGGGCGGAAGTCTGTCCTTAAATAGACTGTTGAAATCAGGCATGGTGATTGGCTATCGTGGGAACCCCATTTCCCCACAAACTTACTATTCCCCCCCCCTAACTATGGGTACGTTCGGCCTACCAACCCTTTGTCGAACGATTTTTAATTATTTTTACCACTGAAAAAGGCGTTCGGTGGGTGGTGATGACACCAATGAGCAGTCGACCACGGCCTACGAGCTCGGGAACTAATCGTCTTCACAACACGGTGGTGCCTGTTCCGCCTCCAGCCATCTCTTCCTGGCTCTACCCACGCACCTGTCTCCTATAGGTTTATATTTCCAGACTTGTTTGGCCAGTCTGAAATCTGACATTCTTTCTAAGCGTTCTTTCCACCGTTGTTTGTAATCTTTTAATTTTTCATTCAAGTGAAAAACTTAACTCTTCTCTTATCGGCTCGTTCTTTATACGGTCAAGTTTAGAACACCTTTTAACTCCTCTTAAGAAAACCATTTCCGAGGCCTGTATTTTTCTGTCTTGTTTCTTGGTTGTTGTCCAGAATTCACACCCATAGGCCAGTCGTTGACTCAGTGACTGACATAACTTTGTAGAACGTTAATTTTTATAGGAAAGAATTAATGTTTTAAGTAATTTATTTTAAGACTTGTATAATTGGTCAAGAGGTTGTAGTAGACGGTTGTGCCATGGAGTTGACGCCGTCTACAGCTCTACAGAAACGCACTCTAACGGCTCTACAGACAGATAGTATAAACCATCACCTTGCTAATTCGTAGACGGACAACTCGGCGGTGGCCCTTCGTTCGTACTAAGGCGGTGAAGGTGTGAATACGGTGAATTAGAGGTACAGTTGAAGAGCTGGAGCGCGACACTTTTGTGTACACCAGATTCCATAAGTTACCATGTGCGTAGACTACTTGGTTGCGGTTTGTGGTACCTTAGTGTATGCTAGGATTCAACTAAAAAAAAAAAAAAAAATATCGGAAGTAAAGGAAACTTCGATCAGCTGGAACTGAACTGTTAAACATTATAGCATTTTTAATAACTTTCTGTGGATAAATAACAAGTTTGGTGAATAAGTCATGTAAGACTAAATAATTATTGAACCCAATCTCGTGTAACCTGGAATCGTTGCGTTGGATTTTAAGGAGAACCAGCTGTTTGCTTGATCAGATTTGAACGCGTAACACGTACAGAGGCCTAATATTTGCGAACACACCAGTGAAGGTCACCGTTACTGCGGGTGAGAGGCACACGGGATCGGTGACGTCACACTAGATTACGGTCGTTCCCCCTGGGTTTGCAGCCCTTTGAAGTTTGGACGTATTACGAGTATCCAGTTAATGAGGTATCTCTGCAACCCTCGCTGTCTGAATAAATAACTATGTAACAGATTATGTTACTAAATAACATAGTAACAGAATTCATCCCCAACAGATAAGCATACAAAATTTATAACAGATGTTTGGGACTTTTGTTCACCAGTGTAACGGCTGATAATGTACGTCGGTAATTAACAGTTGCCTTTAATTTTTAATGTACGTCTTGTTTTATCATTTGCGTAGTTAACGTTAATTGTCTTGTTTTACGTTTATCTCTTTGTTTACGTAAGCAGCAACAGGGGGGGGAGACAGGACGATAGCGATGCTTACAAATGATGACCGTATGAACTCGGAAAATTTCTAAGAAAGGAATTATCGCACTTAGATTGTGCTCATTACAAACTACAGATGACGGTGAGATGTGGGACGTCCGAGGAAGCGCTGGAGTGACCAGTTCTAAACTCTTTCTTAGCTCACAACGAATAACGATGCAGGCCTGGCCGGTGGTCTCGTGACATTCTTAACTGGAATCACAGCTCTGTTGTCCAGTTAACCAACTAATTCGTAGTCGTACATCGTTAGGTGTTAGGTACTGGTTAAAAAAAAATGAAATAGTAAATGTATTTGTTTTTTATGAAAATACATACGGGGAAATTTGGGTTTACTTAAATTCAGTGGTTTATACCCGTTCTGAGAAACATAAATTCTTTATACCCTTCCTCCATTGCAGCCCTGCGGGCCGGGTGTTACGCCAATACATCGGGCTGGAAAAAATGCACAGTTTAAAATTAATCAGGCACTTTGTCATAATAATTTTGATATCTCTTGAATCTTTGTGCACTACGTGTCTATGTAAGATCGTTACTGCTGCCGCAATTGTCCACCGTTTTCTTATGTCCCAGTATTCATGTTGAACCGTGATTTCTTCTACGACATCGCTGTCTGATTCCCGAAGTCCATCTTTTCTTCTTCTCCCTGTGGGAGTCCAGTCTCCTAGCATTTGTATCTATCCGATTCATTATCCTCGTCTAACGCACGATGTATGTAGATTTACAACATGTTCATTTATTGTTTTTCTCGCTCACTTTCTGTTGTCACCGCTGCCAGTTTTTCACAGTGTTGAAAGAACAGCTGTCACTAATTATTTAAATTATCCGGGGTGTAAGGCCGTGGTCTTCCAAAGTCTTCATGCTGAATGATGTAGTTAGCGTGTTCAGACACTAGGACCTAGCGTTATTTTAGGATTTAGACAGACGGCAGAACCTTTTTCACAGTACCGTGGTTGACTGACGTACATCTAGTCAGCTTTTTAAAGACTTTTCACTGAAGATGGCCTCCAGAGTGAGGCCGAAACGTCTGATCACGCTAATAACATCATTCAGCATGAAGATTTTGGAAGACCACGGCCTTAGCTGAGATAATAATTTAAATAATTATGACGCCGGCCGCAGACTACAGCAGTTCTCACTGTTAACGTAGGATCGACACCTGTGGTTTTGAGTTTAACACGAGGTTTGCATCTTATAAAATACGTCGAGCCGTTGATTATGCCTCACCGCAGAGAGGGTGAAACGTATGGTGTTTTCGTAAACCGAACGTGCGTTAAACCCCAAGACTTAAACCCTGTGATTTTTTTTGAAATCCGACGAGTGAGATTAACGAGGAGTCGCCTTCAGACTCCGGTCGGGAACACGTGCAATACATTTATTCTTTGTAACTGGACTGTGTTTTTTCAAGTTTGCAGTAATTTTTGGATGTTGAAAAAATATAATTTGTTGTTGTTGTTGTTGTATTTCTTTTCTAGGAAATGTAAACATAGAGTCAATAATTGGATAAGCGTTATCACTGTTTATCAGTAAACAGCGGAACTGTATGCGTTTGTGTTATCGTTGAGCACGCTTCCTGGGTATATGTGTGTGAAGTTCATTGCTGTCTTATCCAACCGCCCACAACCCCTACGCCGGCCATCTGTACCACCCACAACCAGCGCTGTAAACTGCGACTACTCGTTTTAATAGTAGTAGCAGTAGTAATAGTTGTAGTTGTAGTAGTAGCCTAGTAGTAGTAGTAGCAGTAGCAGTAGCAGTTGTTGTTGTTGTTGTTGTTGTTGTTGTTGTTGTTGTTGTTCTTCTTCTTCTTCTTCTTCTTCTTCTTCTTCTTCTTCTTCTTCTTCTTCTTCTTCTTCTTCTTCTTCTTCTTCTTCTTCTTCTTCTTCTTCCTTGAGGTTTAAATCATAGCACCTGTTCGGGTTGTATTTCCAAGTTATATTTTGCGTGGTTTTCCTACGACTGCAGTATTATCAAACTATATTTTATTTCGCTTGACAACGTCTTGTTATAAAATTATTCTTTGACGTCATATTTCTGGCAGGCGAAACGCTGGATGGACGACGTCAGAGAATCTTCGTGTATCTGAAACAGTGCCTTTCAAATCGTTGAGCATTTTTCCGATTTGATCATGAAACTTTAATAATAACATCATATACGACTGTATGAATGGTGTAAAGTTTTTAATTATTTTAATTAATTTGTAATTTAAGTTTTAATTATCTGTATAACAGATGTTGGTGAACTGAGCATGCACTGACTACACTAAAACTGCAATAACATGGGCATTCTAGCTTTTATGAAAAAGAAGAGGCTGATAGCCTTAAAACGTAAAAAAAATCTCAAAGTTTTGTAAGTGGAACTTGGTTCTGTACCACTGTAAATCGTAGACTGATGGCAAAAAGAGAGAAGGAGGAGGAATTAGAGAAATCGGAGGTATAGTGTTGCAGGGTAATGGACAGGAATTACTGGAGGTTGGAGCGAAAATAATGAAGTGTTCAAGACGTTGCATTAGAACAGGGGTCTCCAAACGTTTTCACTTGAGGGCCGAATTGAAAAATCTTGGAAGTCACGCTGGCCAACAACACATACACACATATTGTAAACTTATTTTTTTTAAGTTTACAAAATAATAAAGTCAATAAAATAGGTATTTAAATAAAAATTAAGCAGACTTATCCAAAGAAAACAAATTCATTTATTCAAAATAATGTAAATAAAAGTAAGGAAAAATAACCTTCAAAGTTATATCTTGTAACCCCTACTTCATCTTGAGTAGTTAAAACAAAAAGAATATTTCTTTTTGTAAAGAGGGGCCACAAGTTAATTAAAACTAGGCTAAGGCCTAGAGAAGCTAAAAATTGCGCTGGATCCAGTGAGACGGGACTTGCAATGAAAACTCAAGAATTAAATAATTAACAAATCCCTTTTTATTATTCTATCTCATAACAATAATATAATGAAAAAATAACTACAACAGTAATCTTTAATTCCCCTTTAAAATAGTTAAATAAATAAGTATACTCTCTCCACAAGGCCACCTGAAAAATATTAACTGAATACAAGAAAATAATTGCTATGTCACACCATCAATGAATTGAAATTTAAAATAATCATTAACCTCAAAATAAAGCTCCCATTAAACTATTTAATAAACAAAAATTTATATCATATGTTCCTTTTAAAATGCTGTATATAAATTAATGAAGATAAATGATTTCATTCCCAGTTACTATTAATAATAAAAATAATTACTCAACAAATTAAATAAATTTTAAAGGTGACAATTCCTATACTTGTTAAATAAAATAATTAATTTCCTTAAAGAAATGATCAGCCACGATTATTGAGATAGAATACCTCCCTTAAAAAAAACTAAAAAGGATATATCCACATGACTACATGTGTTAACTTTCTGTTGTAAAAGACCTTGAATAATAAATCCCTATATCCCAAGTTCCCACCAAAAGTACAGAAAATGTATAATATTTATAACCCCCAAAATGTACACAGAAATATACACACATAACATGTTCCACAGGACAAAAATACATTATACAATAGTATACATAAAATACATAAAGGTCTCTTGCCACGCCCTTTTTTATATTACCCTTCTGGTGTATATAAATTCTAACTTTTCTTTTTATAATAATCCGAATTAGGATTAGAAATTTACATTTATAATAGTACCCACATGGTGTGGGTTAATTGCACATCATGTGTATAAGAGAATGGTAAAGCCCACAGTGCTCCCCAAGACATAAAAATTTAAAAGTAAGTGCCTAAGTGGCTAAGTGCTAAAATACTTAATTACGGTGAGAAATAAAAATTGTTTAAAATAATTAACGCCCCCCCAGTTATCAGAATTAGTATAAAGAATTTATATATACTTAAATAGGGCCACTTAATGAAAAGAGAAAAATTGCACAATATTAGCACCTTATAAAAAAATACACTTGGGTCAGAGACGGACATGTTCATTCAACTTTCGGCTTGTCTCAACAAACAAGTCTCGACAAACAAGTTGAAAAGTGTTTCGACATGCATAGCTTGGTTGAAACTAGTTAAAAATTCGCCTACCTCCCCAGTAATCTTTTTATACAAATGAAATAAACTGATATTTTAAATTAAGAGAATATATATGTTTTTATGCATAGTGAATTGAACATGTGAAATTACTAATAGCAAAACTGACTTTAACTCTGTAGAGAAACCCCTATAACGAAATGAGTGGAAATCTATGTTGGATGCTGTCTTGTAACCATATCAGTCTCTGAACTGACAATTTACTATAAATATTGTAACAACAAAATTATCACACCAAGAATTTGAATTAATGTTACATAAATAAAAGAAAAAGTTCCATAGTGAGTGAGAAGAATAAATTGTTTAAGGATTACACTAGAAACTGTATAATTAAGTCTATAAAATGTTAATAAAAATGGAAGATAATAAAGAAAACCATTAATTAAAATAACCTACTATGAAAAAACCAGTTAAACCAGCAGTATACCCAGTAGATCGGGGAAGCAGTACAAAAAGGGAAGGACCATAAAAAAGGAAATAATCTGTCATGAAACCATTTTAATAAGGAAACTACTAATGTGATATTTGAAGAAGGGACAAAACATATCAAGATTCCAACAAAGAGACCAGAAACAGGAAGAGATATGCCAAAACAAAATGTTAGTCATATAATAAATACCATGAGACAAAATTGAAACCGATATAGGTAAACCCCAAACAAGTTACAAGATACAATACTATAAAACACAAATTGTATATTAGTTGTAAGTGTAATATGTTAAAAAATATGTCAAAAGAGACTACCATAGTGTAGAACTCACTAAAAAGACTACCAGAGTGTAGAATCCAATAAAGTGAAGTGAGATAACAAAATTAAGAAACTACAGAGTGTATAGTGAGAAACATAGTTAAAAAATCTATGAAAAAATCTTCAATGAAATTTAAGTATTATAAAAAGACTACCATGAGTGTAGAATAATAATAATAAAACCATTGGAATGAAAGACAGTCTAAGGACTGACAATATTACCAGTAATAAGAGTTTTTAAATTAGATATAAGAAAAACTATTACATATAAAATGTTTTCTTTAATTATAGCTAAGTAAATGGTGAGAAGGACAAAAATACCAAAGGACAGTTCATAACTGAAGGTATGACTAATATTAAGATGTTTGTTATTTATTATTAATTAGATAATATTTTAGATGTAAGGTGTAAATAGATACACGATGTTTTTTAATCACAGTTAAAGTGTTTTCAAAAGAATCATAAATACACAAGACAGTTAGTGACTGACAGTGTTACTAGTAATAGGAGTTTTTTTTATTTTTTTTTAATTAAATTATGTCTAGGATAAGCTATTTTGTTATCATTTGATGATACAGTAAAAAATAATAGGAATAAGATGTTTTTGTTAAAATTAGGTGATATATGGAAAATAGTTGATAATAAGATGTTTTTGTTAAAATTAGGCATAAGATGTTCATGTTATGGTTCAATGATGTTATTAGTATAAAGAAAGTTTAGTAGATACAAGATATTCTATTGTATTTAAAATCATGTCAATTAATTTTCCATTGTGTAAGTCAGAGAGGCAAGTAGGGCATAAAAATGTAATAATTTTATTCAAATCAGTAAACCATGTATAATTGTACAAACAGACCAGCCAAGACACCAGTTTTGTAAACACAGAATGGCCTATAAACAAAAAATTATCTATCAAAGAATTAATCTATGTAATAGGAATAGAATTCAATACATACAATACAGAAATTGAAAATATAATTAATGCAGATACAGTTAATAGCAAATAGAATGACAAAAGAAAGAAAATTAACTTCTTTTGGAAACAGTCAAAAATAGGCTTATGATAGTAATCAAATCAGACTAAACAGCAAATTAATCAATATTGAAATGTTTTAATAACCAAATTATTAACAACAAAGTAATTACGGAGTTATTAGGTGTATTCCAGGGAAATATTATACCGAAAAAACAAATAAAAACCTTTAAAACACTGAATTTGTACAAAATATGGGGCATACAATCATTATGTAAAATTGTAATTTTTGGGCTTAAATGAGTTTGAAACAAACCCAGCTATATATCAAAAGATGTAAAATTAAATAATCAATATTACTGAATAGTTAGATTCATGTAAAATTAAGAAATATTTGAAATACAGTAAAAAATAAGAAAACTTGTTATGTATAGTTAGATAGTGAAACAAGTCTTAGACAGATATTTTATAATTAAACAATATGAAGAGGAAAAAGACATACCACAAATTGCCTTAAAACGACGACGTTGCGTCTATTAGTCTATTGTTAATCGCAAAGCTGAACAGTTGAAAAATGTGTTAGTGGAGTATTGAAAACCAAATAATTTGTATTAAAACCAAGTGTGGTTATGCGGCGTGTAACGGAGATGAACTAACAAGTGAAATAACCTTATCTATCAATATCTAACACTTCACAAGTTTCCAAAAACACAGTATAACACCATAAAAATCAACACCAGAAATCGACAGCCATTTTGAACCATTTTTGGAACGAATTCACATAAAACCAACACACATATTTGAACACCACACTGCACAAGAGATCCATCCAGAATTCGACATCGCAGACGACGAGGGGACATTCAACACTATATTTTGGACCAACACCACTTCGCAGAAAAGGGAACATCGTTTTATTTCTGTGGGAGAAGATCTTCAATTCCAACGGCATCATAGCAGTTAAAATCGAGCAGACGGCGGCCATTGCTGAATTTCTATAAAGACGATCAGCCAGTGCTTCCTGGAGCGGAGTGACGTCATTTCTTCGACTTGGTTCGAAATTTAAATAATTTCTTTCTAATTGACAATTGTAATAATAATTCTGTTCTATTTCAGATATTAACATTTAGTTTAAGAATACCTGTTAAATGTATCTTGTTCCTTGCCCTCTGACCATTTCGACTCGTTAAAAGAACCATAAATTTAAACTTGTAAAAAAAATATATATTTGTTGATTTTTCTCACTGCCGACTGTGGCGAATATTCGCCAGTGCCTGGGACATGCGCAGTTTGACTGGCGCACAATTTTGAATGAATAAACGCAAATCATTATTCAGTTACCAGCATTGTTTTATTTCTACCATTAATGTTATTATTATTTTTTATTAAGCAAAAACATAATTCACATTGAGAGAATAGATATAGAAGGAAATTACAAACTCAACTAATTAATTAATTATTAATTAATTAAATTAAATCATTCCATCAAACTCGATACAAGAACAAGAAAAAATATTTGCACAATTTTTAAAGTTTGATGTATTTGTTATTTATCAATCAAACACACCTAGTTATAACATATTCTTATCATCAATATTTCTATATTTTATTTATTATTACATTTGAAATTATATTACAATTTGACTAGCCTAACAGTGGGGCTAAAAGAAGAGCACAATACCCTTGTTATCACAAAAGCTATACACACACAATATCTACATATCAACATTATTTTTATTCTTATCTTTATATTTGTAATATTATTATTATATTACAAATTGGCGTTTCCTTAGAGGAGCTTAGTAAAACGTTCATCAATTCTAATAATATTTTTATTTTTATTCTTATTTGTAATATTCAATTATATTACAATATATTGAAATTTTACAATTAATTCTTTTTCTTAGTGTACACACTAAACTGTCCCATCAATTGGGAATCCAAATGAATGTTTAACTTGAAAGGTAGAAACTGATGGTTTTTAATGATGTATTATTTTTGTATTGTTTGGCTTTCTTATGTACGTATGGGATGTGTAGAGTTGCTTCTGACATATAATGTCTGTCCATTTTGGGTCAAATTTTGATGCTCCTGTCACTAGAATGAATTTCAAGTGTTCGTCTGACAAGTTCGCCATGTTCCTTGATTTTACAAAGTTCATTTTTGAAACGTTTGTTCGCAGATATAGATCGATCCAAATATTGAAAGTATTGCTCTCGCCGAGCGCACGGGGGGGGGGGGGATAGGAATATTCGCTTTAGGTTGATGCAAGTGAAAAGCGTGATTCATTCAAGGCAGCCAGACGAACAAGCACATTAACCACGTAAATGTTTTAAACTAGTACACAAATATTATAACATTTTACTGAACCTATTTCTTGGTTAGTTATTTAGTAAAATGTTATAATATTTTGACGATCTATTTAAAACTGCACGCACCATCGGCCGTGTTGCCGCGGGCCGTAGCTTGGAGACCCCTGCATTAGAGAAAAGAAAGACGGAAATATCCTGTCACCAGAAGAAAACGTCGTTGTATGGGATTGGTGAGGGAGGAAGGGCAACAAAGAGCTAGTTCTAACAGATTTAGATTATCTATAAATAGGCGTAGTGCGTTTTCCCCATTCATTCAGTTATATTTGTGCAACTTCATCTTGTTTTTGGATTTTTTCTGTTCTTATGAACCGTTAATACCCTAAATGAAACGATTCCGGCTTTAAGTGTCCATCTCAGGACAGAAACGTAAACATTCTCAAAAGCAAAAGCAGAAGGAAAACTCAAAGTAGAAATTGCAAAATTGTAAAGAAACTGAAAGTAGGAAAACTTAATAAAATACCGAATAGAGGTGGTGGGTACGAATTGTGGTGCAATTAATTGCACAGTCCACTTGTTGACCGTGAGCCCGTGTGAACGCGATTATGGTAATGAGTTCATCGCGTGCACTGACACGCCATCGCCACCGCCACCGATATAATCTAATCAAACACAGTACTTGCTTAACTACCTTGACTGTATGCGAACTTCTCCTCCTCCCCCAGCTCTGCGGGGGGATACTCCTCAGGAAACAGAGTTAATTTGAAAAACGAAAACCATTCGCGCAATTGAACGTGATGTTGGTGCGGTTGGAGTTAGACAGGACAGAGAAATGATAGGGGGGAGAGAGAGAGGGGGTAAAGAAAGATAATCTATTAAACGTCAGTTTATATTAAAATTAAATATTTAAGGGATACAAGGACGATGTGGAGCCAGATCTCAAAGAAACTGGAGAGGAATGGCCAAAGAAAGGGCAGAATGGTCCTCCATGGACTGCTACCTGTCGTGCTCCGTACGAGGTCTTTCAGTGTCTCTACTATTATCAAGTCCAAAACTACGTCCGAAGTAAGTACAAAAAAGTTGGAATTATACAGACTGCTAATTCAAATAACAAGATGAAGAATGGAGGAGGATTGTTGAGAAGGCAAAAACCCACAAGGGCTCGTGGCCGCCAGTTGAAGAAGATTTGACTGCGATTAGTGGCAAACGTGAAAGTGAGAGAGAAAGACAATTTTGCCCCGGGATTTATAACCGACTGTTTTGAAATTTTTGTGACTGTAAGGAAGACCCGTGAAAAATGCAGGTTCGGTAAGGCACTGGTTGATTGAGTGCTGAAACAGTTCCGTACGGCAAAGAATTGCTTGGAGCACTCAGAAGGGGAAAACGAGTATCATGCAGAGAAGATATAGCAGAGTTCGAATGGGCGTACCGTTGGGTCTGAGTCGTCAACATCCCCTCTCATCGGCAAATCGACGTCTAAGTGCGTTGCTCTCACGCGATCAGCCCTTAAAGTTCGCTTGAGACTTCTGTCGTTTAAATATAATGAACTTCTACTACGCTTTGGGCCCTTAATGTCGATATTTCAAAACTATTTACAGTAAAAAATAAAAAAATATTTGGTGTTAATTTCTTTTATAACGAGGGTTTTTTTATATTAGTTTCTTCAATATTTGACGTCAGAGGAAACGTGTGGGAAGCTTCTTTGTTATATTCCCGGACATAAAGGAAACAGAGAAAATAGAGGAAACAGAAAGATTAATCGCGCTTATATCATAGCTACTATTTCATTCTTCTTCTTTCATCCTCAGACCGAACGTTGGTTGGCAGGTGTTGGTGTTGGAACGTTGTTTGTCAGATTGGTTGGCCCTTTGATGGTCATCTTTGAGCCTTCCGCATCATTTGTTCATTTCTGTTCAAATTTGTGTAATTTATCGAACGAGCGCTGCGAGGGTTTAACTCTACCCTTTGGCATTTGTGTGTGTTGTCTATGTCTCACGATCATTTTTAAATGGATCAACCGATTTTCGTAAAACTTGGCTTGCGTGTGTATACGTTTACGTTACTAAACCCTGTTGTTTTGGAGATTGACCCCCTCCCCTAGAAATAGTGGGCGGGAAGCATAAATGTTAATTATTTGGTGTTCTGCCCTAAGGCAGGTCTTCAAATGGTAAAAGCTCACCAAGCTGCCCTATCGCATCCCAGTCTTTTCGTTTCTTCCTAACACCCTATGATTTTAATGGTAATCTATTAACTTCATTCTTCTTTTTTTCTCTTTCTACGACACCCTCCATGGCAGCTGTAAGCAAGCAGTCTCTTCTTAAACAATGACCTAACCAATTCCTTTTCCTATTTTCTATTACCTTCAGGATTCTTCTCTCTTCCCCTATTCTTAAAACTTCATCATTCCTTACTTTATCGACCCACCTCACTTTTTCCATTGCTCGCCAAACCCACATCTGAAATGCTTCTAATCTTTTCTCATCCTCTTTCCTCAGTGTCCGTGTCTCTGCAGCATATAAAGCAATGCTCCACACATAACATTTGGCCAACCTTTAGCATAAATGTGAGGGGGTCAAAAACGTGAAATATCCGAAAAGCCCCATGTGGTGTACCAAATCAGCAGAGTGACTTTTAACCACAACCTGAAGTACTTTCCGTTTTTTAAATTTCAAAACTTTTGCACGTCAGAACCGAAAAAGTGGGTGAACATTTTGATAACATCGCAAAAAAACACGTTATGTATCAAATTTAACATAATTTTAACTAACATTTAAACGTGGAGTTTAGTTTTGGAAGTTTCGAAATTCGGTACCCCAGCATCAAACAAATAGATCATAAATATCAGAAAAAGTTTTTGAAAATCCAGGAGGTTGTCAGACTAAATGGAACTGTAACTCAAATCCGAATGTTTAGTGTTTATTGTATGATTGTGTGCTCTACAATTTGTTATATTACTAAAAATATAATTATTATTATTGATGGTACTTTCTCTTGTGAACTTACTTGTGAGCTTTTACCATTTGAAGACCTGCCTTAGGGCAGAACACCAAATAATGAGCAAGTAAGTTCACAAGAGAAAGTACCATCAATAATAATAATAGTGCTGTGAACAAAGTACTGATGAACATTCAAAATAGTATAGACTAAAAAAATAGAGTAATTTTTTGTAAAGTAGGATTTTTGTAATTTTTCCCATACTTTACGAATTTATCAAATATCGAAATTTATGTAATAATAAATGTACGTCTTCCATAATAGTGGGCGAGTTCTGTAACTCTGTGAGCTTACTAGTTATCTGACTTATACATTGGAACGTTGGTCGTCCTGAGTAGAAGTATCGCTTCTCTCAGTGTAACCTTCAGTTATTGTTTTGACAATCCTTTGAAGGCATATAGTTGACCAATAAATTACCTTTATAATAATTTTTCATATTTCTCTTCCATCACCTACTCTGTCACGGATTTATTTATCGCTGTCCTTGTCGGGCCACTGTATTCTAAGCGTTTCTTATAGATACACCACATCCCAAATGAATTTATCCTTCTTTTTTCTTTAGTTAATTCATCATCATCATCATCATCATCCTTGGCATTACAACACATTGCTGAGTCTTAACTTCTTCCAGAAGCCTCTCCAACGGTCCCGATCTGACGCGATGGCTCTCCAGTCCCTCAGTCCAAATAGTCTGGCATCATTGCTCACATTGTAGCTTTGACCTGCTGCCTCTCTTTCTCCTTCCATCCCGCCGAATCGTCAAGACTATCCTCGGTATTTCATCCTCCGTCATCCTTATCAAATGTCCTGTCCACCTCAAACTTGAAAATTTAATATATTTTGTGATGCCCTACATCCTTAAAGATTGCATATAGGCCTAATTCTTGAATATAACATATCCGCCATTCACCCCTTCCATATACTGAACTATAAATTTTCCGTAATACCTTTCTTTCGTAATTGTAGTATGTCTTTCATTCATTTTGGTGATAGTCCGTCTTTGTTCTTCATATGTCAAGACTGGTCTTATTAAAGTTTTATGGGGGGGGGGGGTGCATTTTGTTGATCTTCATATTAATCTACTTCTTATTGCTTTAACAGTCCTATGTAGCGTCTATTTCCTGCTGAGATTTCCTGTTGAATCTCATTTGTAGTATCACTATTTGTTGCCACTGTTAAACCCACCATATCTAAAATGATCGACTCCTTCTAAGGTGTAGACATTAATAGAAGTTTCGGGTATATTATTATAATTTTTAGCTAATTCTTCACCGTCTTACATTTACTGTTTCAGTTAGGTTTTCGCCTACCCAGTTCAACTTCCTACTTAGTGACTTCACTATCTAAGTGAACTCTCCAATTCTTCTATTCTTTCGCATTAGCGTCTTCGTTCTTGCTGCACGCACAACTTTTGTTTTTATAATGCTTACTTCATTGTACTGTCTGGTCTAAAGTGAACGATTTCATAAAAATATACAACAATTGTATATAATATGGGGTATACGATTTTCTTACTAAGATACTAAGTAAGTAAGCCTTTTATCAACCCTTACATGATATTTCTTTATAGATTACTTTACTCTTTTAAAAAGCAAAAGCCGAATAGTGTAGTTTTTAGAAACACCAAAGTAAACTACTATTATTTTTAACTAAGATACCTTAACTGGAGGAAATGTTTAGTAGGTTAAACAAGACACAAGAATTTTAGTCAGATGTGGTGGCTAGATATCTGAATAGTGTTAGGGAGCAGTAACGAGCTGACGACTGCGTATATTTTATCAGTCACCATATCTGAACAAAATTCCTATTCAGTTTACTAAGTACCAGGCTGTTGGGCTGCGGTCGATTGTTTAAATCTTCGTCTCTAAACATTTCAACCACACCTATGGAGGCCATCATGAGATCTTATATATAAGATGGGGTACTAAAACTTAGGAAATAAAGTCTACGTAATTAATAAAGATATTATATTATAATCCATGTACTAATTTTATATAATAATATAATGTTGTACATTTTTATCAGACGCGTATTGTAAAATCGTCGCGAAGTCGGGGCACAGTCGCATCGTACAGGCGACCCAATTGTTTGATCATCCGACAACGGCGGGCGGAACTGTTGCTAGCAATTTGGAAACAGTCATTAAGCGGAGTTGAAATGGTTGTCACGCAGTGACCCCGCTGGCATCGCGCGCATATGTTTCCGACTTTCAACTGAGAAAATTACCGCTACGGTTCCTATCTGACCCTAATTGCGCCTATTGTAAAACGTAAAAACGACAGATGACGTCAGCTTGGAAAGGTCGTTGAGCGATGTCGAACGTCAGTGCGAAAAGGTTTTTTTTTTTGCATATTCATTAATGGTTTTTTCCTTCAGTAAAGCGTAACTGAGAGATTGAAAATGTCTAGTACTTGTGCAATATTAAACTTTGCAAGCTCATAATATATGGCTCATAAAGCGTATGCAGTCACAATACGTTTCCTCGTTGCATCAGAGATTACCTCTTTGGCGCTTGATTTACGTTCCATCGGCGCTCGCAGGTATGAGTCTCATTTCGACATGCAATACATTAACCTGAACTGTACAAAACATTAGACGTAATATTTTAACATACAAAAATATGAGCACAGTTTACATACTGTTTAGACATAATTTTAGTTTTTTAATTTGTGAATTTGCTCGTGTTAATTAAGCTCCACTTTTTTGTGTTACAGGATGTCGTTTTTATGGAGCAAGTGAGCGCTTTGATTTCGTCAAGTCGACGGAATACAATAAGGTAAAAAACTTAAATGTAACAGTTTATCGTTTACTTTTCGACGACACTTCTACGCTGTGTCCAATAATAACAAGCAGTGCTATCGTTTGAATTCAGTTTAAAGTTTTTAATTTATGGAACCGTCAACATCAGTGGTTCTCAGTCAATTTTAAGTTAGAGATCCACCTTGAAGGATATTACACTTTATGGGACCCATAAGTGTGGGCGCCGGCAGAATTACTTGCACGGGTCTGCCGCATCCAGTTTACAATCATATTTTTGCTAACATCGAGTAGTTTAGACCTCTTCTATGCTTAAAAAAGTTACGCATACTTAATTTTACTTAACACTAAACGTAATAGATTTTTAAGACGCAGTAAATAAATTTTCGAACCCGACTTCGCGACCCAGCAGACGGCTCCCTCTGGCAACTCCAGTGAGTCGCGCCCCATAGATTGTGAAGTGCTGGTCTGCATCAATTTTGAGACGGCTGAATGGGATACCTGCGAGCCTGATATAATAAGGATCCAAAGAGGGTTTGTATATAGTAATTCGCTCTCACTGGCATGGAAATTAACTAGACAGTCACGTTCTAGTCGGATCTAAAATAATGATTAACAACCAAACGTTTGAATTTATAAATGACTTCATCTATAAGTTCTCGTAGAAAGAGGGATGTTGACAGTAAAAGACGTACATAATCACCAATAATACTTAGACCCATTAGTAGGTCACTTAAAAACAAACATGCGAGTAGATGGTAAAATTTAATTTCTCGACTTTGTAAATGTTCGTTTACAATGGTTAATGTGTTCACAATAAAAGGCTTAACATTTTACGCAATAAATAATAATTTGATAAAATTAAAATGTACAGAGCAGTTAATCATCTAAAACAATTAAATGACATTAAAGGTACTAAGGATATTAAAGCTAATAATATACAAAGCTATTAAAATTATACTTGCCGCCATTTTGAAATTTGTGATCACAAAATAGTCTCTATTAAAAAATGTTAAATGTTATTATAATTTTTTTTAAGAACATTAGTACTAACATGTGTACCAAGTTTCATTAAGATATCTGAATCTTTCCTTGAGATTGGCTATAAACTTTTCCCTAAAAATCACAAAATGGCGGTCAGACAGAAAACGAGACGTTTCAGGACTTATGGTAACAGGAACGTTTTTCTTATATTGATGCATAGATTCCGAATGTATAGGGAATGGTACACCTTTTATAATACCCTCTATACATAATGTTGCGCGCACACACAAGTAAAAAAACAAAAGATCGTAGGCAAAAATTGTGGAAAGATACAAACTGAAAGACAAATTGAATGACTGCCTAGCCGTTGTAAGTAGGTAGCAACTAAACAAGTTCTCAAATACAGAGCAGAAGGCAGGAGACATGATGAACGACCAAACGAAAGTTAGTAATGTAAGTGGCTACGTGAATATGACGTGCAGTTGTCTAAAACACGTAGAAAACTAGTGAAGTCAGTTTATTTATGTCATCATTCATGTACCCGTCGAACGTACAATACGTTTGGAAGTCAATTTCAAACGTTATCACGGGTGTTAACACTAACTACTGTATCTGAATGAAAACTAAACTTACAAGTGAACAGTTGTACTGACATCAGTGCATGCGTAACTTCGATAAATTTTGTCGAAATTGCCAGAAGCTGTCTTGCGTGATTCCCACCCCAAATGCTCGACTGATTCGTGTCTTATGCAATAATATCTAATATGCCTACAGCAGTGGAGGCTGTAAAACTGAATGTTTGCTAGCCCGGTTGTAGAAGGGAGTGTTAAGTCGTTAAAGTAATGGTTTACGTATACCTTAGTGTCAATTAAATTTGTATAAACATTTACGTATGAAATAATCATATTGTCGACTGTAATTTTCTGCAATAAAGTGTAAAATTACAAACACGAACACGCTGACGTGTGGAATGTAATTGTTTCGAAACAAGAATAATGGTTACATCATTCTTAACGTTTATCGTAAATTATACAGTAAGACATTTTTCTGCCTTTATGATTGTAACAGAAATAATAAATTGTCTGAATAATAGTGCGTTGTTAGCTAGATCAAGGGTTTTAATAAGACTACGTATTTTAAAAAGATTTTAAATAGGCTTACTGAGTACAATTAAGTCACATTAAATATATCGTAGGGTTACCCAAGTCTACTCATGTGAATTTACGGAAAACTGAAATAAGAGATTTTCAAGTGCAATGATAAATCATCGTCATCATCTTCAAGGATTAAACCAAGGATGGTTTGTTCCTGTCTCAAATAGGCGAAGATTAGAGCTGGTTACTCCAGCGCTTCCTCGGACGTCCCACACCTCTCCGTTCCCTCGGCTTATAGTTCCATAGTGTTTGGGATGCGGCAGTCATCCATTCGGCAAAGATGTTCCCACCAATTCAGCCGATACTGGGCGATCCTGTCGAGTATACTCATAATATTCAGTTCCTGCCGTATATCTGTGTTTCTTCTATGATCATGGAGAGTATACCCTGCCACGTGCCTTAGAAATCTCATTTAAGCCGCTTGGAGCATTGTAGGCGTGTTCCTTTACATGCTGACTTAAGGGTTCGCCTAATGGTCCCTCACATAAGGTTGAACTTATGCAACTTATTCACAACGTCGTTGCTTGCATTATAAGACACACTGTAGCCCAGGTATTCAAAATTGCTAACTTGTTCCAGGACAGAACCATCTATAACAATTTTTGCCCGTACGGGACCAATGCCACGAAAATCCATCACCTTGGTCTTAAGTGTGGATATTTTTAGTCCAGAGTCTTTACAGATTCGATTTAACAAATTTAACAAATCTGCAATCTGTTTTCAGAGTCCGACAGAATAGCCTGATCGCAAAAAAGGAAGTGTCAATTTTAGAGTGACCAACCATAAAATGTTCTTGAAGACACATCTGCCAGTTTTGTGTGACATCGTCAATATAATGATAAATCGCAAAACTGATTTTCGAAGTTAATTTTCATTAGTAATAGTTTTTTATTGATTACATAACTGTTAAAAAATAAAAAGAAATGCGTAAAAAATTTCGTTTTTGAAATATAATTAAAATTTGGACTTTAATTTTACTACTAACCCATCGATATACTGAATGGAAAACTATAATAATGTGACGATGAAAAAATCTCAGAAACAGCATCTACGAATTTTGGCAATTAATATATTTTGACGACGAATTTTTATCACTGAGTGACATCTTCAGTGGTCACAATAATAATCACTGGGCGGTGGTAAATGATAAAAACGCTGATGATGCCACATCAACGAATGGACGATACGTATGGTATTAATTATACTATCATTAACGTGCGGTTGTCAACTGGAAAAATGTTGTTATTAACATTTCCGACCACGCAAGTCTACGAGTGGAAAAGAATCGGGTAGCATATGTCCGCGTATAATTAACTCCCACATCATTACGGCATCCTTTTTTGTCATAATTGGCCTTCGCAAACAATTAATTTTCCCCGGTTTGTATGAGTCACTTCGTTTATTCGACGGTCAGTGTATATACTGACGTCACATTAATTTGTAAAACCGTAGAAAAATGTTTTCAGACAGTGTATAATGCAGTTTTCAAACTTCTTCTTCAGCGGCGCGACAACCCATTACTGAGTCAAGGCCTCCTTTAACTGTCTCCGCCAGTTGTCCCGGCCAAGTGCAGACAACTGACTGGCTGAGAAACTGATAGGTTTCTGCACATAAGAGAGTTTCACAGATGGGATGTGAGAATTCTCCGATCCAACCCCCAACCTGGAGAACCAGGAACTTTGATTTCGGGGTGCTCTTCTTCTCCCTAGAGTGTTGCTTTCACCTCAGCTGAGGAGCTCTCTCTGCCTGGTCGCAGTACGCTAACTGACTCAGCCCATGTGTGCAGCCGTTGGGCTACTATAGCCTCCTCGGCCTGCACACTAGATGCACATCCTGCTGCCGATGTGCACCATCCTGCCAGGCCAGGGCCGAGGATGCATGTGGAATTATTTGATCATTGAATAGTGAACGTTAGCTGCACAATTTGCCTATTGTGCAGTTAACACGAATAGTTCCTAAATGTTGACACGAAAAAATTTTGTCTCACTCAGTTTAATATGGCAGTTTTGTCCATCTAGTGAGATTATTAACTGCCGTTCGTAGACTGTCTGTTGCTGTTTCTACATTATTACCGGTAGCTAACAGTGCAGTGTCATCAGCATATGTCACCCCATCACATTTCTGTATATCCCCGTGTACAACAAGTACAGAATAGGTCCAAAAACACCGCCCAACAGTATCCCAGCAGAAATATTTTTCAATTCGAATAATCATCATCACGCTTTACTCTGAGTACTCGTTCTGAGATGTACGATTTAAGGATTGTTACGTGGAACAACGCTAAGGAACGATTTTTGTAAAACACGCATTTATGGAGAGAACAAAAAATTTATGTGTAAAATAATCACTGTAACATAGAGGGAAGCGAAGCTTTTGCAAAACCATTGATGAGAGATATATTTTGTTTTTTAGAAGCCATAACTGAACACTGGAAAGTTACAGAAGCGGCAGAAATAGGTGTATGGCGAAATGTAAGCAAGTAGTTACATTTAAGGAAATGACAGTGGCGGCTTGTCCTTAAGGTTCAATGGTTCAGTGAACCCCCCTAAATAATTTAAATATGTGTACGGATTTGTTGAGATAATGGTTTCATATTTAAATAACAAGATTTGCAATATTAATCTTGTTGACTGAACCGTAATGGACAATTCGCGTAATAGACAAATTGTTTGCTATTATTGCTTGAGGCGCAAAACAGCTCTTAGCACCTCCTAGACTGTGGTGTAGACAGGTTTGGAGGGGGGAAATCAGTATACGCAGATTTACGTTCAACATTCGCTAATCCCGAGTGTTAGCGACAGAGACGAATAGTTCCGACGAGGGCCGAACCGCACCGACCGAGAATTTTAACATTTTCATAATACCGACATTCGCCATTATTATGATTCTTACCACATGATTTGTCCGTTTACTTTCAGTTTTGTGTCAGATTTCTCTATTTCATTTAGAATGCAATGAAAATGTGTGCAGTAAAGTCTTAAAAATAAAATAGTGAAGTAATTGTATTCAGAAAATAAAGTGTGTTCAGTGTAGACATTAAGTAATTATAGTAACGTTAAGCTGACCGAAGCGTGTATAACCTTCAAAGTGTTTGCTAGTATTTGTGTGTGTTAAGTGTTCAGGTATTTCTTATTTTTGTGTTGAGTTCATTGATTTGGTAAAATGAATAGTGTTCACTCTATTTTAAAAACAACATTTTCTTCTCTCTCTATAAAAGATAAATGCAAAAATAAGGAACTCGGTAGGCCGCTGTTAAGGTAAGAATACGACTGTCGAAAACCTTGTGCTGTGTCTTGTTTTATTTCTAAGATTTCTACGAATCGCACCACATACCATACAGTGGTATTTTCAAAGATGTTATTTTCAGACGTTTCGTCCTCACCACTGGAGGCCACCTTCAGCGATAAAACGATTCTACACAACTGACACGCTGTTCGTCAATAACCACAGTACTGTGGCAAGCAATGACTGGCAGTACTGTGTGGTTACTGACGAACACCGTGTCAGCTGTGTGAGGGTAGTTTTATCACTGAAGATGGCCTCCAGAGGTGAGAACGAAACGTCTGAAAATAACATCTTTGAAAATACCACTGTATGGTATGTGGTGCGATTCGTAGAAATCTTAGAAATAAAACAAGACACAGCACAAGGATTAAATCTTATAAGACAAGTGCAATACGCACGTGAGGCGTGAGTCATGACAAAATAGGAATGCGGCAAGATTCAGAGTGCTGAAATGCAGTTTCTTCGAAATACTTTAAATTATACATTGCAGGATAGAGTAAGGAATGAAGATATCAGAGCAGAACTCGAAGTAAATGACATAAATGAAATTATTTCAATTTACAGAAGACAATGGTGGGATCATCTGTAAAGGATGACCGAGGATCGGTTGCCCGACACAACTATAAAACAATTAGTAGAAGAGACGTGGGTCGTCCGAGGATGAGATGGGTGCCGGAACAGGTTTATATAACCTAATCCTTGAGGAAGAAGAAGAAGAAGAAGAAAATAACAACTTTAAACCCCCTACACACTATCGGACCAGACCACCGGACCGTCGGGACAAAACGCAGTTTGGTCGTGGGTTCGAAGATGTGTCGGACAAAATTTGTCGTGACGGACTGTCGGGAGGTTCGATGGGAAAAACGATCGGACCACGGACCGTCCCCACCATTTTTCAGTCTGGTCGTGGAATGTGTAGCGTTGTCGCGCCAAACTTCCCTAGTCGTTGCCAAACCTTCGCTGTTTGTGCTTCTGTTTCTTGTTGCATTGCTAGCGCGTGTCTTGTAGTTGAACAAAGAAGACCGTATTTCTTCTTTGAACAAATGCTTTCACCAAATCCAGTAAATTGATGAAACATTCCTCGTCCATTCGTAAAAAATTACGAAAATCGTTTGAGTCCAGTTCTTTAAGTAAGTTTGCATGGGTGAATGTTTTCCGTTTTTGAAATAACTTCTTTGCGCACATTTTTCTCTTCTTTCGACGCTTGTCATCACTAGTTGCTACTAAAGCACTTAAAGCTACACGGATTTTTTGCATTTTTGAAAGATATGGAGCCATAGCGCGACAACCTTTCCTTCACAAGATCAAGCATTCGACTAGTAAGAGAAAATAGGTTGCTGTCTGAAGTTGGTCCGGTCCGAAGGTGTGTAGTCTTGACCCGACCACAGACGGTCTGGCTGTTTGGTCGTGTCTGCGATAATGTGTAGGGGGTTGTTGACGCCGGCCGTGCATATGACGTAAGAGACAGCTTAAAACAGAAAGAGCAGCGCAGACAGAAGCGAGTGGAGGCGGTGATGCTGGAACGGCGCCTCCTGGAAACTTCTAGGCCAATCAGTCCGGCAGAATCAATAATTATGCCCCAAGAAGCTAAAATATTAAAACAAAATTGGAATGCCTCATTGAATGTAGGGCTATTTGTTTTTGCTCAGTTTGGCGTGTACGTTATTTAATATATTATATAGTAATACGAAATTAATTTTTCTCGTTTGTTGAAAAGGGGGGAATATTAAATATTGTCGGCGCGGCGCGTGTCGTTTGTACTTTATTAAGTCTGGCTTTACATGTCGCTGGAAACAAATTGTATTACTGTAGAAAACGTCACTGTCCTCTTCTTAATATTATGAATATTAGATTCGATTTTAAGGGAAAATTAAGTAAATCCTTTCTAAAGACAAGTTCACACACTTGCAAAATTCTTATGTTGGCATAATTCTGAATAAATTATCTAAATATTCTTTATACATTGATTTTATAGCTAAATTCACATTATATTGTCTTCTTCTCCTCCTCCTCCTTCTTCCTCCTCCTCCTCCTGGTTCTATGCTAAAATAAATTATTTAGCATCCCAAAATGTTTAGGTTGTGTTTTTATAAGGGTAATCGTTGTAAAGCATGACCGGCGAAAATTTGTTGTTGTTCTGCACATAAATTTTTATTTATTTTTTTTTTTAAGTAAATACTTTTGTCATAGTACTTACCGAGGTCTTCTTGCGTACCAACGGTTGGGAACCACTGGTTTAGTGAATACTGATTGATTGAATTGATTTTCCTATATTTCGTATTTCAAACGTTTACGCAAACGCTGTATAATAAACCGGTTTGTATATTAAAAAAAGAGTTATTACTAGGCCTGTATTAGCCTACACAACTGAAAAATAACAAAATAGTCTAAAATTAAGAAATTAACAAAATATACAAACTTTTTTCGACCCTATGGGAGTGGTGCTCTCCCATTCCCCCCCCCCCCCCGTAAATACGCCTCTGGAGTTGGGTGATAGAGACGTGCGTTCCTCGGAAACGTCATTACAACGACGTAAGCATGGAGCAGATTCCTATGCGGAAGGTCAGGTGGTGACAGTGGATAACGACATTGAACGTAGGCCTAATGTCAGCGAAACAATCACTGGTTGGTATACGTGTATACCACATGTCTGGCACCGGTCCACCAGGATGTCACTTTCTCAGTGATAAAGTCATAGTTATTGACACGAAAATTGCGATTACGGGAAGCACTTGTGTATTACAGGTTGACAAAACGATTCATGAAGAACGAAGGTAGAATAATTCTTTACGTTCGTTAACATTTAAAAAAGAGGAATAACATGAAAAAAATAAAAAACATATTTTATTTGAGATTTCAACATTATGTCGTTCAGTCTTTCCAATGTTTTAATTTTTGGCGTGTTTTTTATTCGAGCAAACGCAGTGTTACTGGCATCATCGAGACGAATTGAATGACTTCATTAATCATCATCAGCCGTGGCTCTACAACCCTTGGTGGGTCTTGGCCTGCTACAAGAGTCGATTCCATTCTTCCCTATTGCGTGAGCTTTCTGAGGTCCTCCTCTATCTGGTCTGTGAATCTACTTCGGGGTCTTCCCCTTTTTCTACTACCTATTAGTTTCTGGTAGAAAATATGTTTCGTTGGCTGTCCTTCCTCCATTCTGTCTGTGTCCAACCCACCTTAGCCTGTATATTTTGATTGTCCTGACAATGTCCGGCTCTTTGTTAAGAGAATTGAATGAGTTATTTTTTTCAAAATTTGGACCTTATTTTGGGGTTACGGTGGCCAACAAGTATAGCGTACAAATCGTACATTACCCTCCCGCTTGCACAGCGTTGCAACCA
Source organism: Magicicada septendecula (assembly GCA_034769895.1). Taxonomy (NCBI): domain Eukaryota; kingdom Metazoa; phylum Arthropoda; class Insecta; order Hemiptera; family Cicadidae; genus Magicicada; species Magicicada septendecula. The sequence continues at coordinate 505,979,443 of CM068369.1, read as the reverse complement.
TAACATCAGCCGCCACTGCCGTACGGCCCTTTTATGCATCCGATAATTCTGTAGTTGTCAAAAATATGGGAACTGGGTGTCAACAAACTTTTTCAGCGTTGCGATCATCAGTACTGAAAATGGATCTGTCCATGTTGTATTTTGAAGAGAAGAAGGGAAATATGACGGAATGTTCATCCTATTAACTAAGCACGATATGCAGTCAGTGCTTCAATCCATTGTGCCTTCTTCAAATTTCTGTTCTTATAATCTTTGGAAGCGGGGCCCGTAGTGCTCTCCTGTTCTGGATTTCGTTAATGAGTCGCTCAGTATAATTTTTTTTTTTTTTTGACGAGGATAGGTGAAAATCTGTGTAGACGCTAGGAACCCCGTAGTTCCTAGTAGTGTGGGACTCTAACCCACTAAAAACACCTCCCTTAATGCTACAACTGAGCAAGCTCATCCAGCAGCTTCTCCTTCATGTTTCCTTCACGGGTGATGGGGTGAAGCCCAGTGGCTAATCCCAAGATTATTCTGTCTTTCTCTCACGTAGAGTTTTATACGTAGAGTTATGGATCTATACATATTGATTGCTTTCTATTGCGATACCAGATCATGTGGCTTCTGTCTTTGGGTCGCCTCAGGACGTGTGGAGCTTCTTTCACCACGCACGTGTCGCATTATTGGGTTATCGTGGATCTGAATCCCCTGATCATGTTAGTCTCCATATTTTGTTATTATTTCACTCGCGTATCCTACATTGAGGTTTTCAGTATTAGTGACTTCGACTTCCATATTTACAAAACAAATTAAGAGAATAACACCACGGCACGATTATCACCGATTACGTGGCACAACTGACTCGCCTACACAAGGCAGCAAACTTGGTAGCGCTCTTGTCTGAAAGTCATATGATACAAAACTCGCGCCAGTGCATAAACGGAACCATTACGGTCCATTCGCCTAGGACCAGTGGCGTACCAACGCCTTTGGGGGCCCGGGGCGGGAGTTCCTGGCCGTGGTCCCCCCCATTATTAAGCACTCCCCATATTGTGCCTCTACTATCGGCACCACAAAACTGAGTCATAATCTTATAGCCATAAAAACTATTGGAAAAAAAAATATGTGGAAAGAACTAACTATGTAAGTATTAATAGAACTTAAAGGAAAACTAAAATAAAAACACAGATTTTGCGTTTTTTTTATTACTTTTTCAAATATGTAGTTTTTATTTCAATTAAAATTAATGACAACATGTAGAAAAATGCTTAATTTTTCAACTTAAATCCTTACTACGTACATGTTCTGATGTATTATAAAACTAGGCAAAATATTTAATTAACTTCAGTACTGAATCCGTATATTGTGAGCATTATTTGCTGAAAAACATTTTCAACCATTGTTAGTTGTAAATGAAAGTGTTGTACTGATAATTATGTGCTACAAAATATGTATTATAAGACAGCAAAAACTTACACAAAATAAAATACTCTCAATGATTTATAGAAACTGCTTTTTACGAGCTTTTGCTTCTGCAAATATTTTGATACATTCGTCAAAATTTATTGGTTTAGCTACTTTACTTTCTATAGAAAGTATGGCTAAACTGTTCAGTCTTGATTGACTCATTGTTGAGCGAAGATAACTTTTTATTAGATTTAACTTTGAAAAACTTCTTTCACAAGAAGCAATGGATACACATATCGTTAAAAATATCCTAAGTGCTACACACAAAGGTTGGGAACTGATTCTTGTAAGTCCATTTCGATAATAAAATCCAACATTTTCAATGATGACCATTGTTTTGCCACTTCTTTTTTGATGTCTGCATCTTGAACGTGACGTCGTAGCCGCTGTATTTCGGGTAACATTTCTTCCTTCTGGAGTTCATCAAATGTCTGGGTTAGGTTTGAAATGAGCTGAGGGAGTTCTTCAACATCTGTCTCCATAAGATGAGCAGACTGTACAGTAGCGAATCGTTCATTCATAGTTTCCATTGAAGCCGATCTCATTGTCAGTTCTTGATAAAATTTATCTATACATTCAAACATGCATCTTCTTAAATCTTGTTGTAGAGAGAGGCCTTCGTCTCTTGCGTTTTCCCCCGGCATCATTTTCTTGAATCTTCTACGTCCACTTTTTTCAACTGGTAGGCCTAGTCCAAGTCTTTACAAGTGTTTGTTGCAAAATCAACCAATCCTTTTTATGTTGTCTTTTATTTCAATGAAACATAAGAGTCCGCGGTGGCTTAGTGGATAGAACGATAGGTCTTCTCATTCGGAGGACCGAGGTTCGAATCCCGGCCCGGCTCCTCTGGCTTTTTTCGAAAGAAACAATGCTATGTGCTGTATGACAATAACCGCTGTACTCAAGTGGTTCGGATTCCACTATAAGCAGTAGGATCCGTCATTATGGGGAGTTATGACCCATAATGACGAGTAGGATTAGGGGTTTAATTGTAAATGGGTATATCCCATAAAAATGTTAATTAAATAAATAAAATAATAATAATATTCCTTATAGTTAGAAACGTAAACTAGGTTATATGATTTATTTCTTATGTCATAAACATATATATATTCGAAGGCCTCTTAGAATTTAGAATTACCCGCAATAATCTATGAATAGAATGGGTTGTAAAAAATGTGATTTAAGTTTTTTATGAGACACATTTTAAATTTTAAATACAAATTCGTCTCGTCGTGGGGCCCCTCCCAGGCGGGGGCCTGGGGCGATACCCCCCCCCTTGGTACGCTACTACCTAGGACATGACGATGTTTTTGAATTCAGAACGATAAATTTACCGTACGACAGTGCATAAAACGGCCCATTTGTTTCGGTTGTTCTACATGTCGTACGATATTTTTATCGTAGGTTATTGTACGATATAATTCGGATGCATAAAAGGGGCCTTACATAACGCAAGTCTAGCAGAAGACATGCGGTGTCTAGTTGCTGGCTGGACCAAAGAGACGTGCCAGTCTCGACGGAACGATTAGCAGTGAATTCGTTTCACGCTTCGATTCGTCACGTAAACCCAATTAATCTATACTTGACTCACGATCGATCGGGTAATTCAATCGAAGACGGTGATAATCGAATGAACAACTCACGCGCAACGCCTCGTTTCCTGTCTCATGAGGAATTCGATATCTCGAAAGACACGATATTCGAGACTGGCCTTTGTTTACGTTCATGTCGCATTCTTGTGATCTAATCAACCGGTTATCGCTGTTTTATATATTTTAATTTATCACAACACAGATTGTTTGAAGAAAATTTCTCCGTCTTTTTGTCATCGGTTTCGTTGTGTGGTTTGAAACGGTTCAGCAGCCCAGTGTCCTCTGAAAATAAGTTTTAATACAGTCAGCATTAATACAGTATAACACTGGGGATAAGTAAATTGTTTTATACTTTGAAAAACCGTCATTACTCGAAAGCAACAAAGAAATATCGGTATGGAGAATCATACATGACTTCCATGTTCTAAGATTTATATTTACAATCATTTACTTGAATTCGGTTCGATAATTCCAAACAAAAAAACACCCAACCTCAAACTGTTTTCACTGTTTATAGATATTTTTGTTATTCTGGGGTAGTCGTTTAATATAATGTTATTTTCTAGTCCCTTTATCTATAGAAATTAGGTACTTTATTCTTATAAAGAACTGAACTACGCAGATAATCATCCCTCCTCCTCAACCGATCCCCACTATTAATGGTATTTCACTTCCACAAAGTAATAGTTTTATCATATGTAATTTCTAAGGTATCTTATCCTTCAAAATTAAATATTCGTACTTTACTTGATTTGAGCACAGCAATTTTCATCAAATCAACTCCTCCCCCTCCAGATACCCCCCTCCATTTACAATTATCTCATTTACCATTTTACAGTGGATTAATATGACTTTATTTTCGGGGCACATATTTTTTAAAATTATGTACTTTACTCTTGTTAAAACACAAAACAATGCAGGTAAACTACCCCTCCTTCCTAACCGAACAACCTGGTTGCCTGACAACATAATTGTATTTTTAACAATTACCATTGTTTGAAAAAGTTTAAATGAATTTTTAAGTACTTTACTTTTGTTAAAACATAAAACGTTGCAGGTAAACTACCCATCCCCCTTAACCGATCTTCACCAAAATCAATAGACCTTTGAGTCCTCTACAACTCGAACACATATAGAAAACATTATTTGATTCTGTTTGAATTTGCGGCAGGTATCGTTCGCCATATGAAAAATTCACGCGCGCGCGCACACACACACACACACACACACACACACACACACACACACACACACACACACACACACACACACACAGAGAGAGGCGCTTTTCGGAAAATTACTTTTTTTCATGTTTTGAGGGTAGTAGAATCAGAATCAGCCCTTTTCTCGAACACTATTTCTTACGGAACATGGAAGTAAAAAGGTATTTTTTTTTTACCTAAATAAACTAAAAATTAATGATTATCCTGTTACCAGTGTAAACAATTAATGGAAGACATCTAAAATTCTCTAGACGTAAAAAATTAAAGCTTTAAAATTAAAATTAAAGTTCTCTTTTAAGCTTGCATTCACTTCCTGTTGTTTCCGGTAATTAAACTCAGTACTCAGTTTATCGCTAACATTTTTTTTACCCCTCCACCTACAGAAAATTTATAGGCGCATACAAATTTAAAATGTTAAGATTATTTACATTTAAACAGAACCCTACTGACACATTAGTAGCTAATCTGTCACAGTCCAGCGACTTACGAGGAATTTCTGCTAAAGTAGACCAAGCTCAGAAAAAAAATTTGAGTGCGTCGTGGGACACACCCCAGAAGTGAGACCTTCAGTGTCGAGTGATCTGATTCAGCGTGTACAAGATTGCTTGTATGTATTGGAGTAAGAGAGATTTTGTTATAAAGAATTGAGATTCAAGTAAGAGGGAATGGACAGTTAAATGAAACGATGGCATAGAAGTGTTTATATGTACTTTATTATAAGAAATCGATTTTTATAATTGAACGCAAATACAATCACATCACACGTCGTTTTATTTTCAGCATGCATACAAATAAATACAAACAATGTATTAAAAAATATTTTTTTCACTATAAGGGCATATTTAGTTGAAAAATAGAATGTGACAAATATTATTTATTTAATATGTTTAAATAAATAACAACTGCAAGGCTTTTACTCTAAGCCGGGAACTGTACGGAAAGAAAATCCTTTCCAGAAGTGCGAAAGTCCGCCATTGTAGCACTGTGATCAGGCCGGTGATCATGTATGGAGTGGAAACAATGTGCTTGGAACCTCTTCTTAAAATTGAACGAAGAATTCTTCTAGAAATTTATGGCCCCAAGAAAACCGAAGATGGGCATAGACCCAAAGAAGAGCTGTACAGGGATCTGGAAGATCTGGAAACGCTTTCCAAAGGAAAAGACTGAGCTTTCTTAGAGATATGGTTCGGATGGATCGGTCCAGATTAAATAAACAAATTTTCAACTATATTTGGCAACTTTCCAGTCTGAACGGGTACACCAAACTACTCAAGGAGGAAATGATAAACTGGTATCTCTTTTAACGACTGTGTGGATAGAAATACATACAGAAACAAAATTCAAAATCTTGAGGCTCTCTGCGGTGAGAAGAAGAATAGAAAGGGGTGTACAGCGGAAAGGACGGCGGCGCATAGTGTGCGAATGAGGGCCTTCTGGCAGGAGAGGAAAAGGAAATAATATTCGCGTGGTCCACGGGTGGCCTGTTAGTGTAAAAAAAAAAACTGCGAGTAGATTTATTTTCATGTGACGCAATTTCACAGAAATTATCTTCAGAGGTTTTTTCAATTGTAATTCAATGTTTCGCTTACAGTATTTTTTTTATATTATAATTCTATATTATATTGTTACGACGGTCACACAGGATCCTCGTGTTGTTCAATGGAAACACAATAACTGAAACCAATGAAATGGCAAATTACAAACTTTAATTAGACAAAAACAGCAGTTAATCAACAAAGCACTCTCACACATTAACTCAAGTTCAATTTGTCGAACAATGAATAGCCTATTACCCTATTACAGTTTTGCGCTAATTAACAGAATAATCACATCTCAATAAGCCGCAACAATCACTGCGAACTGCGCTTGAATATCTCCAGGTCTAAACTGAACTAATACGGGCCTTTTTCACAGAGTCGGCAGTTAAGATCCTATTCATTCCGAAATATTATGATCTGTGGGTTCAGTTATGTCAGTACTGTTCGAGGTACTATTTTAGTGTAGATGGAAAAATTTGCTGTACAAATGTCCGTAAGGGTGCACATTTCCGTGGTCTGTGAGTTTGGGTATTATACCCATGGAGTTAGGAAGGGAGTGGAGGGAGCCTAACAGCTAGATCAGCCATGTGAAACTGAGGCCACGAATTCCCGCCGGCGGCCATGTTTAGACACCCTTTATTCAAAATTAGTTTCTTTCAGAATTATCATTTATTTACTTTAATGCACCTTTTCTTGCAATGTAAGACTGGCCTTTCATTGAGAACGTCATATTTAATTATTTAGGACGCTTTAGTAACAAATAACAATAATTTATTTGATGTAATAGCAAAAACAAAAAACATTGCCCTGAGAGATTTTTCACGAAACTCGATTTTTAACAAACATTTATGGCTGGTCTTTATAAGATCAAGTACAAAGCGCTTCTACAGACTCTACCCTAGATAAAAAAAAAATCATAAAAAATTCTCACGTCACCTGCTGCTACATAATATAGGACGAGCTTTTATTTCTCCAATGCTCCATTTTTTCCTTGGGCCTTCTTTATCTCCTGTGAAGGAAAAATTATGTGGGATATTGGAAAATCTAATTTAATAAATTCAAAGGTGCTGAATAATTAAAAATCCATTATTAATTTTAAAAAATTATATTAAAACCAATCTTTTTTTTTTTAATTTGTTATAACTTATAATAAATTAAATCTGAACAATTTCTACTTCGATTTAATTTTAATTTAAACTAATAAATACAATATTTAATTAAAACTACATAATTTATATTAAAAAAAGGTTTTGAGAAAGCCTTGAGAAAGAATATCATTGAATTTTTATAATAAACTAAATCTAAACAATTACTATCTAGATTTAAATTAAAACTAGTAAATACATTTACTAAATTTCTTATTTAGAATTACAATTAAATTAATAAATTTAAATAAACACAACTAATCGAAAAAGAATAACATTGAATTTTTATGGTAAATTAAATCTAAACAATTTCGACTTATACATAAATTTAAACTAATAAATACAGTTAGTAAATTTCTTATTTAAAAATACAATTCAATTGAAACTACATAATAAATATTAAAAAATAGACTACAAGCCTTGAAAAAGAATTGATTTTCTTAAAAGCTGTCTATTTTTTTTTTTTGTATGAATTATATTAGATACATTTTTAGCCACATGCCTAAGCCTAATGTCAAAAAATTTCAAGCATATGCATTTAATTAAATGAATTAAATGATTACTCTCCAAATCATTAAAAATATGTGTGTTCAAACTGTCAAACAGCGACGTTGAAATACAATTTCTAACAATTTCCCTAGTTGATTCATTAACATCAACTAGGTTGGTTGTGGGAGCAATACGCCCAAGACACCCAATTCTAATAAATTTGCCCCGAAACCATTTTCTGCCTTCAAACAAACTTTAATTAGGTCTTCTGACGGCGTAACTAACCCTCCTTTGCTTTTCAGTTGAATTAACGACCCTGGAATGTCTTTTTCGGCCAAAAGGGATGAGCAACATTCAGGACACATAATTTTTTTCACCAGGTGCCTAGCCACAAATCCACTTATATAAGTAACAATCTCTTTTGATATTTCAGATATAATGATATCGGACGGAATTTTCACGTATTGATGGTCTAAAAGAGCATCTGGGTTCTCATCATTGTCTAACATACGGTATGACTCAGTTGACCCATTTATGCTCATGAGAGGGGCAGAACTATATGCGCTGCTGACATAAAGTATGGACATTTTTTCCAACGGTATGCAGTTGCCAGTTTCCACTTATTGCAGTTCCTGGCAAATTATTATTTTTTTTAAAGCACTACAAAATTGGCGCACAGTGGGGTTGTTGTTCCAACCGCCACGTGCCCGAATTTTACTAAATAATAATTCCAAGTGGTCTTGGCTTATTTTATATAGTGGTACATATTTTAAAAAGTGATTTTTAACTACCAATTCTTCAAAAATACCAATAGCACTTAGAATATCAATCTGAAATCCAATAAAACCTACTTTTCTATTGCCTTGAGTTAAGGCTCTTCCTTTAAGATCTTTTAACTGAGAGATATAATTAAAAATGTCTAAGAGTTTTATTTTTGTGTCGGGAAAGTTTGTTTCATTCAAGGCTTTCTTGAATGAGAAGCCTTTGTTATTTCTTGAGTTTAAAATGTCGAACAGAATATTGAAAATCTCAACAAACTTACAAGTAGCCTCACATCCCAAAAAATCTTGGTATCCTTTTTCTCTAAGATACTTCATACCAACCGCTACAGATTCACTTAAAGTTTGGGCTGCGAGTTTGACCTTCATTTTTTGGTCTTCCCAACGAATATGCGCCTTTGACAATTTATTGGCCAGGTATAAACCCTCTGCGTTTTGGACTTTTTCCAAGTTTTCAATGAATTTCCATTGCACACTCCCACTATTGCTTTCAATTGGCTGGATGCCTAGTGTGTTCCGCACCAATTTCAACATATGACAAGGATCTAAAATTGCCATACTATCTAAAATTAAACTCCCTAAAACTGGCTCTGTTTTTGTGTCACAAAATAGTTTCAGGGCATTTAAAGATTCTGAACAAACCCCTGGGTCAGCTCGAACCGATTTTGACCAGGCAGCTAACGTTTTTGGATGAGGCAAGCATGTGTCAAACACTTTTCGTACATAATTATATGCTTTAGGGGAAATATAATGTAGTGTCAAGGCAAATGCTCTTAACTTAGCATTGTACATTTTTTCTAATTTAGAATTAGAGGCTTTATCTATTTGTCTTTTTACTAAAAAAAGAGAAGTGTGCGATATCCCTTCTAATAAAGAGTAAGATTCATACTTTAAATTAAATTTTTTTTTTAACTCTGATATAATAAGTTTCAAAGATGTTACTTTTTTAGAGTAGCGACGATTTCTCTGCTGCAATGATCTAATTTTTCTTCTTTTTCGGGCAAACAGTTTCTCCTTCTCGTTGATTTTCTGCCTCAAGAATCGAGGGGTCTCAGGTTCTTGAGATGTGGAAGGCTGAGGGCTTAATGGCTGAGACATGGTCAGAGTTGGCTCATCGGTAGATGATTGTGCATTAGTTTCATCTGGAGCTCTGCGTTTAAGGATCCGCCTCGATTTCTAATAACAAAAATAACAAAAAATGTTTCTTAAAAGAGAAAGAAAAAAAGGGTCTTTTCTCTTAAGTGGGCGGTGGTACTTCGCACTCGTTTTCCTACATCTCTTAGGTTATCAAACTCGGAAATGCTTGAAACTCGCTCTGAACCGGATTCTATCTCTGTAGCCTTTAGAATAAAAACATCCTTTAGGTTATCAAACTCGGAAATGCTTGAAACTCGCTCTGAACCGATTCTATCTCTGTAGCCTACAGAGATAGAATCCGGTTCAGAGCGACTTTCAAGCATTTCCGAGTTTGATAACCTAAGGGATGTTTTTTTCAAAAAAATTTGCTACAGAGGTAGGTAAACACATTTGCACTGAGACAAGAGAAAAAACAAACAAAAGGCATTGTTGATAGTCAATGTTTCCGTTACAAACAAGAAACGAGCAAAGGTCAACTTGAAATGTAGGAAAACGAGCGCGAAGCACTGCCGGCCGCTTAAAAGAAAAGACCCAAAAAAAAAGTTTCATCATTCAAGTAACTTTCACTTACAGTTTCTGTGGGCTGAAGATGAGCAGGGTATTCAGTGAATTTTGAGGGGACAGCATTTTCCCTCAATCGGACAATTGCTAAGGTTGTCCTGTCCATGAATTCTTCCTTGAAGTGGGAAGAGCATAGATAACTTCTCTCAGAAGGAGTCCAGTTTTCCCTTCGCACAGCTTTGACCCAAGCTTCTCGTCTAGTCCCATCTTTAGGAAACCTGATCAGAAGAAAAAAGAAATTGTGTTAATTTGTGAGATAAGAAAATGTAAATTATTTACTTTATGTTTAGTTCATAAAAAAAAGAGAAGGGTTACTTATATTAAAAAATAAATAAATAAAAAGTTAATCCTAAAATCTTGGGTAAGACAAACAGACAAATTTTCCTGAAATTTCATATTTATGCATATATCTCACCGAGAAACGTATTTTCGTATTGAAATGGACAGCAAAAGACAGACAAGCGAAATTCCACCTGTCTCAAAATCAGACCTACTGACATTCGGCAATTAGAGTTAGAGCCCTTTTTTATTAAAAGGCGACAGGATAGAATTGAATTTTCAGGTAATATTTTACATTTTGAGTTTGATAATTGTTTTTTATAGATATACTAATTCAATTTTCAGTTGGCTAGTTTTCAGACCCCTAACTCCAAGACAAGAGGCTAGGTAGACGATAATAGTGTTTACGTTTATACAACAGAGCGAGAATTCAATTTTCGGCTAATTTTTTACTTTACGAGTTGGATAAACTAAGGGGGTTTTTTAAAGGCAACAGAGATAGAGTTCAGTTTATTGAATGACTATAATTTCACTGGGGTGGGATTGGGAGGTCGTAAATCTATAAATAAAAAAAACAATAGTAGCCCTAATGTATAGTCGTATAACAAACAAATTATATGAGTTAAAACTGATTCCCTGGCAAGTAAAAAATTCAGGTAGGTAAGTTTGAGGTCTCTCAATTCCTGCAATTAGTTACAGATACAAAACGGTAATCGTGGGGAGAAGCTTCCGTATGTTAATAATTATTTTAATGAGTAATATGAATACAATAATAAAAATAAAATTCAATATATTAGTGCACTTACTTGTGAAAAGTAATTCCAGGCCTCTTGTCCGTGTTTCGATTTTTGCAGCCAAACGCAACACAATATACCATTTTATAGACACTATAGTTATTTTTCAACCTTTACTCTCGACAGCAAGAAGCATAATAAATTGAAAGTAAGAAAATAAAATGTATTGTATTGAACATAACGGTAAAGGAAAAGGGATTAACCCAGGGGATAAACCGAGTGTACGACAGTGGTAGGGGGTAGGGGACATTGCCCTTGTGAGTCGCCATTTTGGGACACCCTCAAACTTGCCACACTTAATGCAAGCAAATGCTCCCTCCACTCCGTTCCTACCTCCATGATTATACCCGACCCACTAAAAGAACCATCTCCCTTTCCTCTTCGAGGACACTAACCTGGAACTGTTTGACACATTACTTCGGGTTAGGCGTACTGTTTTTTAGCCCTAGAGCAGTGCTCACATCTGACTTGTTATTCCTTCTTCTATATTGTATTGTCCAAGTCTACCTTCTTGGTCCGAAGAATCTCTTCTGCGAAGCGTGCCACACAGTTCCAGATGTGTTCCTGCCTAATATCCTCTTGCAACGATCTCCTATGTTACTCTGAGAATGTATGACTGTCCGCAGCTCCCGGACAGTAGACGCACTCTGGTGACTCCACTTTTCCAACTTTCTTCAGATAAGGTCGAAAATAGTCGTGTCCAGTCAGAAACTGGGTGAGGTAATAGTCGATCTCCCCATGCTTCCTCTTCGCCCACGTCCAGCGACCTCTCTCTTCTTGCTCCCAATTTCTCTGGCAACTCTCCATCATCTGGCGTCGTGCGTCTCGGTGTGCAGCTTCACAACCTACCTCCTTCTTCCTCTGAAAGACGGTCTTACGCTCCTTGGCGTAAAGGGTCGTCGACATCACGCGGGCAACGACCAAGACAGCCGGCTGGAAAACCGATGCTACTCGAAGAGCACTTCGTCTTTGGACTAGTTTCTCCCAGTAGGTCTTATGATTCACGGAGTTCCATACAGTAGGGCTGACATGTCAGGTATTTTAGCGCAGCTTAGTATTCAAAATGATTGTAATAATTAAATTAAAATACAGGTCTGGTGAGAAAAAAATTCTGAACTGACTGCTCTCTTAATAGTCGGTATCAGACGCTGATACTGCGACAGTTTTGAACCGAGATGTGGAGAATGTCTGTGCGAACCGAGATGAAATTGGGAGGCGTAGAATGTCATGGCGAAAGCGACGGAGTGGAAATAGGTTGAGGTTAAGGACATAAAAATAAAAACAGAGGACTGATGCGTACAAACGTAAAACCTTTGCACCGCGAAATGTAGCCTACGTGAGTACATAAAACTATGTCACTAATGATAACACACTGTAGTAGTTCAGACAATAAAACAATGTCGGGTAAATTAAATCCACCATTTGTCCCTCCCCCTTGCTTACCTGACACAGTTTCCAATGTGTCTGAAAATTTTTAAGTTTGACCTCGTACACATGTTTCATGAAGCAGCTTTAACTATTATTGTTGTGTTTTATTCCTCTGACCTAGGCCTAAGTGTTCTAGTGGTACTAAGTGCTCTCTCACGTGTTTCTGCATACGTATTCAGTCGGACTGCAATAAGTAATAGTTGTACTAAAGTCGAATGTTATCACACAAATCAGTAAATTATTACCGTTCGCGAGTATTTGCAGTCGTTCAGTAGTACAACTAACAATAGAGAACTGGGTGATTCGTTTTGTGATATCGTTCGGTCGTTAATAGACGAGATTTTATTGCTTTCGGAGTCGTTTGTGTTGCCGTAATCGTTACTGAAACGTGACGAGCGCGCGCGCGTCCACAGTTTGTGCACGTAGAATGATGATAAGAAAAATATAATAGTACTGTTTTTTTTTATTGGGAAAAGCCGTGTTTCCTTTTTGTAAATATTTATCTGTGTAGTGGCACGTAGCTCCTTTTGTAAAGTGTATTTTCCCAAAGTGGATGTTATCACCTCCTCGTGGATGCTAGACGGATGTGGCAAGGGGTCTTGCCGGCCCCAAGAAGAGTAAGGGTGCATTATGGAGCAGATAGTAAAGAAGCCGTTAAAAATGTTGATCGCCTTTTTTCTACGGCAGTGATTTGCAAGTGGCGGCAGATATCCATTCGTGTGGCCCGCGACCTTATCTTGAAAAACCAATTTTATAATTTCTTTGTTTCTTTTAATAAGGAACCGAATCTTCTACTTCTTCTATGGCGTCACAGTTCGAAGTCGAACCTTAGCCTCCATAATCATCCGCCTCCATTTTTCCCTGTCCTTGGCGATCGATGTCCATCGTTTTATTTTAAGTAAATTATCAGCATCCCTCGCCACTGCGTCAATGCAGCGTGTCTTGGGACTTCCGACAGGCATTCTACCCTCGATCTGACTAAACAGTACCTTCCTAAGTATTCGGTTGTCTTCCGCAAACGAATAATAAAATATTATTCTAACTGAAAATGGTCTTGTGGGAAAACCCTATGAAGAAATTTTACTGACTCATTAACAAACATACATAGTTTTCTCGTTATTTGTTTAATAGAACGTGTATAGAAGAACCGGTACTTTCTTGGCTAAACAAAAGACAAAACAGACGCGTTTACCTGTGTTTCGTCGTTGGTTTGTAGTCGGTCGCGTCTGTTATTCAGAGTTACGTTTAAGTCTTTTCAAACTACACAGGTAGAAACGTGACAGCCTTTCTTGATCGCTGAACTCCGCCGACCCAGCAAATGAATTACCCCCACTTACAAGTATAGCTAAGTTGTCTAGAGGGACAATAGTTCACCGTCTCACTCGTGCACTGCCTCTGTCTCTGTCACACACATGCTTTTAATGTTCTAGCCAGCTTTGTTGCAGCCGATAAAACACTTGTCCGCATGTACAAAATCAGTGGAAATTTTATTAGGCTCTCAACGAGGTGTTTGTCCAGTGCCCATCTCGAAGCCAGTGTTTAATTTCTATCATCAGATCTATAATACCCGCTCACTGACTTGGAATTCATTAACAGTGGAGGTAACAGAAGTGAGCACTGTATGCTACATTACAATTACATTGATAACTTCAGGGAACAAACAGTGTCCAGGCGGTGCGACGCTTCAAACAAGATATCATGAGAAACGTGCACGATGTTTTTATATAGAATAAATTTAACGATTCATAGGTACCCGAAAAATAAAAGACGGAGGGATACCCGAATGAAATTTTATAAAACTGTGGCTGTCCCCACATTCCTGTATGCTAGTGAGACATGGACTCTTGGTAAAAGGGACATGCAAAGGATTCATGGCAGCCGAAATGAAATTTCTAAGAGGGACGCAAGGTTGTTCTCTCTTGGATCGAAGAAGGAACGAGGATGTTAGACGCGATTTATACATTGTATCATTGGACCAGAATACCATAAAAGGAGATGGTGTGAACACTTGAATGGCGTGCCGTCTACATGTGGCTGCCTTGGGTTATCATCCTACTGGGAAGAGAGATGTCGGTAGACCGAGGAGGAGATGGGTTCCGGAACAGGTCTAAGGTGGAGTGGTGATGATGATGATGAATAAACTTAACATTAATTATCATAATAGTAACTTTTATCATTCTTTATTAGCCTATATTTTAAAAGGACGAAGGCTGCATTCCTGCTTTAGTGCCTGTAGCAGATTGACCGAGTTTTAACATTGAAGATTTTATATGTTTCTTATGTGTTCATTACTATACCGGCATAATAAAGACTGCACTGTTAAATATACATAGTAAGATATGTTAAATGTGTAAATTATCTATTTTTACTTAATTACAATTAAATCCTGCCTTGTTTAATTTTACATTGCATGTCGAAAGTTGATCGCTTATGACGCTACCCGCCGGTAGATTCTCGAATTTAGTTGTGGCCCTAAAGCGCTTTTAAGGTGGAAACCACTGATCTACAGGCTGCACTTTAACTCTTTTACGAATGTTATCGTACGTGTTTGTGAACGCAGAGTTACTAAGAAGATATCTAATGCAAAGCCAGAAGGTAAAAGGAAAGTTGGAAGGAAAAAACTGAGATGGAGGGATGGGGTGAGTCAGGACATCAGTAGACTCAGAATTAGAACTGGAAGAATATGGCTGTAGATGGCAAAATCTCCTGAAAAAGACCAAAACCCACAAAGGGCTGTCGAGCCAGTGATGATGATGATGATGACGAGGTATGTTATCATGTAATTTAATTGTTTATGTTATACGTGAAACTTCATAGTTTCGTTAGCGTTTCGCATGCATGTAAAGCGTAACTACAAGTTTTACTTTGACGTGAAGTATGGAGTCAGTGTCCCATTCCTAATAGTATAGCAGCGAATCGGATTCCTAATAGTGAAACTCCTTGTGTGTCCACTTCCGTATAAATAAACTCATTACTAAAGACTACAGCCGTACTGTATAAGTCGAGAATAGACTTTATCCGAGCAAGGCGCCGGGAAAGGCTTGGGAAACACTGATGTAGTGTCGTGTACCTTCTTCTTGTCTGCTGGTGTTACATTGCAGAATGGGTTTTAGCCTCTTCAACTATTTTTCTCCATTCAGCCCTCGCACTGCATTGTCTTCTCCATCTTCTTATCACCATGTTCCTCAGAGCCTCCTCAACGTCCTTGATCTGTCTCTTCCTTGGCCTTCCCCTTGATCTTCTACCTACTGGTCTCCGTTCTATAATTTTTCTGGGAATTGTGTGTTGTTCCCAGGACATCATCCCAATGTCCCGACGAGACATCCTTTCATTGGTTGTTCCCAATGTTCCCAGTGAGGACAGCCAGCCTATCTTTCTACTCCTATAAACCTTACTATGTCAGCTTCGTGCATTCGATTATTTACTTCATGATTCCTTCGTATTCTTCACGAGCCGTCGTCAATTTTGCACTGGTCCAAAAAATTTTTCTCAGTACTTTCGTTCGAATATTCGTAGATATTGTTCGTCTTTTTACGTTAATACCCAAGTTTCGCATGCATATGGTACAAACTGGTCAAATTATACGTTTGAGTATTTTTAATTTTAATGATTTGTTTGGTGTCACATGTATGGCCGCAAATTTTGACAGATGGTAACTCGTAACGGTAGACTAGTGGTTAAGTTCGAATCGATTCGGTTATGGCTTTATTTTTATTATTACGTGTTTGATAAGTTTAAAGTTACGATTTATTAATTTATTTAAATTCTGCGGAAATTGACGATAGGTTTTCGATTTGTAAACTAAGTAATCTACTTCTCGCACATTAACGGAGGCTAAAAATGACTGTAACACTTCAAAACACGAAGCCTGAGTTCAACGTTTGGTTATTATCTCGTTCCGTAAGAAGAGTAACTTAAATAGCTTTCTCAAAAGAATGTAATTTTTATCAAAAATGAATTTTAGTTATTTTTTTTATTGGCTAACGCCGAACAAAGGCACAGTTTATTTTTTCGACGTTAAATCCGGTTTTCAATGAAGATATGTCCCATCAAACAGTCTGTAATTTTGCTTATTACATCAGCTGTTGTGTTAACTAACAACAAACAAAGTGTGCGCGTGCGTGCGCGTGCGTGTGCGCGCGCGCGCGCGCGTGTGTGTGTGTGTGTGAATTATCACCAAGAAAAACTGAGAAAATGCGTTGAACGTTTTAAAATGTATATTTCTGAAGAAGAATGGAAAAGTAAAGTGTTCAAACAGGGTGACAAATGATGAGGTCCTAAGAAGACTGGGCGAGAAGAGATGGATCCTGAATTGACGATAAATTGTAAAACAAGAAGTCCGTCTCTAGAAGAGCAAAATTAAGACATTACAACACAACCAGATCGCGTCTATGCGGCGCGGTGTTTGAACCCAGTCAGAATTGCGAAACAGGATGAAACTGAAAACAAAGAAAGGAAAGTAAACCAGAAAATCATTGGTACCAAGGAAGTCGAAGAACAATATAGATGGAGAAGCCAAGAGGGGATTTACGGTCAGAGAATATTTAGACACTGTGGTAAAAATAAGAGCAATCTTCTACCTGAAAGGAACGGATTCCAATAGAGTAACTGAACAAATCTTTGACGTAATATAGTTCTGAGCCTTTCACAGCCGGTGTCAGTAGTATTAAAAGTATGTACCGGGCTGTTTGGCCGTGCTCCAGGGTTTTCAAAAAACCAAACGTTTCGACAGCACCACTGGCTGCCATCATCAGTGGAATTCGAGTCTACCTGAACGCTGACGTTATGAACATGACCCTCGAGAAGTCTTGGGGAACAGTTTTACAGCCTCTTCGCCTACCTGCAAGTATTGCCTTCCCACTCATCATTTTGGAAACGGAAGAACTACATACTGAGCCGATATGTCTGAATATAGTCACGTACACGTACACGCTCTTTGGCCGTTTACAAATGTACAGAATTACGTGTATAGTTCTCTTACGTCTATCCTCAAGCTACTTTCCAACCAACACCATGTAATATACATGTAAAGAGAAATATTTATTTCATTTGTGGCCCATTTGCTTGTTTGCTGGTTTACGATACCCTCTCGACGTTTTGTACTAAATATTCGCTCTGTTACATTCACTCATAGTTTAGGATGAAATTCTTAGATAGTTTGTCACGGTGCTCTGCTTATTTGTCTGTAGTTGGTATACTACAGTTTTTATTAACATATAAATTAATATCTGACAGGGGAATGAACTGTTTGTTTGTAACGGCTCAGTACTAGGACTGTTTCTTACAACAATGACTGTGGGCAGATGTGTCAGGTATAGAGGAGGTCGTAAAATACCCTTCTTGGGTTTATTTTATTCTACCCTAATAAGGGCCCACACGTGTCAGTTTTACCGAAAATTATTTTTATTTATTTTATTAAATCCATGAATAGTAGGAGGTCTCAAGCTATCGCCCTGTTTGACGCCCTTCTTCATTTCAAAATACTCAGACTTACGGATACTAAGTGACGGAGAGACCAAATTACTTACACTTACGAATCTGTTTATACTGTCACGCCATTACAGAACGTTCTACACGTTTATCGGCTATCCCAGCAGAGCCCAGCTGTAATGTTGTGTGCGTACGTGACACTTAACACGCGACAACAAACGAGGCTATTCCAGACCATACCTGTCTGGAGTTCAAGGACACTGTTTCTAGCGGTTTCGAGAGCGCCTGTTTGTTTAACACGTCATCCAAAGTGACAGATTATTCTGGAATCTCAGCGGGGTATAAATATAAGCATTAAGTGTCTCAACTGGTGTATTAGTGAAAAGTGATTATAGTGCCCAGTTCTGTATAGTTGACATTATTATTTGTGTGGACAGAGTAACTTGAATTATTGTACGGGTATAATCTTGTTGAATAACTTGTTGATTACAAACTGTTAATTGTGATAACTAAAGCTGGTGATTAGTGACTTCATTGGTGTCTGTATTTTGTTTTCCACTGTACCATACGACGATGAGTAGACCGTCGTAACAATACCAAACCGCTTGCCACTATCAAATAGTGCAGAGGCCCTCGGTACTATAAATTTTTTACAAGGGTTCCTCGTGTGTTAATACTAATTCGAAAACACTCAAGTTGATAACTTTAAATTTAATAACGCCCCATTCCTAAACAGAAATGGCTGGTATTTGACAGCTACTCGTAGTCGATACTCAGATAGTAACATTACCAATCGCGAGTCGATAGGCGAAACAATATGCTTACGTACTAGCTAACGTTTCCATTTAAAGTTCGTAATAAGTAGGACGCAGCGGAAAAGAAATCTTGTGGAAAAACTACGCGATACAGCTGGAGTCCGACGGCAAAAGAAGATGTACAAAACAATTGTGAAAGCTGCCGCTGGCGATGATTGTTGTAACCAGAACATTGTTGTTTTAAAACAAACGCGGTGAAAAGCCGACATGTGATTATGATTGCTATTCAACAATTGCAAGGTCCGTTTCTCTGTTGGCATTGTTTGCCTGTAATTCTTCAAGCAGTTTTTGATGTACAGCCGGCATTGTAAATACAGTGGGTGCATCCACAGACTACAGCCCCCCCCCCATACACACGAACCGTTTTGAGGTAACAAGTAATGAGTTAATAAAATTCTGAGGCGGATCCTCAGAGCAAGCAACGCAAGCAGCGCTTGTCGAAAGAAAATCAGGCAAAAGTAAATAAATTCTTGGATTTTGTTGTCCATGACGTGTCCGTTGATTAAGTATTATAAGTATAACACACACTACTGACTCGGAACACAAAGGTTTTTTTTATTTTTGTAAAAGTTTTACCTTATAGCCTGAACTAGTTTTCGCTTGAGTGCTGTCCGTCTTGTTCTTGGTGACAGCGCCGTCGTTTGAAAGATGGATGCTATGTGTGTGAGGTGTGATATGTTCGAATAGTATGTGTGATTTGAATTGTGTCTGTTCGTTTAGGATGTCGTTTTTATATATTTTTGTCCAAAATAAGTTATACAAAGTTTTCGGGACTTTCTTCCTTTCTTGACTACAGTCTTTGTATTTTTCTTAAATTCGTTAGTACGTGCATCCCCTGTTTGAACCTCCAGCTTTCTAACATATCTGGATTATTTTACTAAACCGCTCGTTACTATCGAGTAGTTGAAATATCGAAAATTGGTGCGGGTACAGATATCTAGAAAGCAAATGTTATACCCATCAGCTGTTTCATTCTTGGCCTTACAGTGTTGTCACCTCGTGGGAAAAAGTTCACTCTTGTTACTTTTTTGAATAACCTCGTAAACGTAAACGTCTGGATAATGGCTAAATACTAGTCTATATGCAGTATGAGGTCTAGGTAAATATCAGAGTCAGTTGTTGGGGAGCAGCTGGACGTGCCCCAGTGTCCGGACGTAAACCTGAGTAGCCTTGCACATGGCAGGATGCTTCCTCCTTCTAATTACTGGAGGGATGGAGGCTCTGTGTTATGTTCTGGACCCCAGAGCTATCCAGAACGGCTTTTTTCATGGGGCTGTGAGAGGGCTGTTAGATTGTGTAATTGACTGTAAAAAAGGATTGGTGGTCAAACGTCGCAAGAGCGCCGTTGGGGGCAGCACATTGGTGGTTGGGGGGGGGGGGGGTCGTAGAGCAAGGCTTTCGGGGGCGTTTATGCAATTTGAAAGGTGGAATAGGAAATCTTAGGGACTGCATTGACCTATGTTTCTTTGTTTTTGGTTGTCTGTGATCTTTTAATATTTTCTGTCTTTTTGGCTGGGAGTGATGCTCACATCCTTATCCCACCCTTGACGTACCTCTCACAAGTCCTACAGTTTGAAATTTGAACCGAAAAGTAAATAAATATATGAAGGTAGAAAATCAAAGGCGATACGTCGTGTTAATTAAAAGGTTCGGATGGTATGGTAAGGACATGACTAAATCGTGATGAACACAGAACACCAAAGTCACAAACGAATGGGGTTTCATACGTGCTAGCATAGCCGTGTATGCTACATTCCACACCCCGTGTATTATACGACGTACAGGCGATGTGTTTGTGTGTTAGCTATGATTACAGCGTGTAATTTGCGAACGCTACCAACCGTGAAACCGAGTGTCTGCAGCTATATTGTGTGTAGAGATTGTAGATTACACGGTTTCCATATGGCACAATTTTGTGCTGTTATCATTCGGTCATTATGTAAAGCTATACCTCCGCTGGTTGTGTTTAACATCTGTCTTCCTTACTGTTTGCTTTATTATATATCTCAATACGGAAGCTTTACAAAGGAGGCATTAATGTCCAAAACACACACACACACACACACACACACACACACACACACACACACACACACACACACACACACACACGTAATTGCAACCTTTTACATCATCATCATTTATCATCATTATTGTTAGGTTTTTCAAGCAAAATTATTATTGCATGAATAATTGTATGCATTCATGACCATTCTCCTCCACAGGGGATCTCCTCAATTTTTTTTCCGTAGAGATTCACCTTAGAGGAAAGATGTGGAAAATCTGTTATCAGTTGGTATTCCAAAGAAACTAATACAGCTCGTGGAAGTGGCTGTGTGTGGTTCCAGAGCAACGATGTGAGTTGGCAGTCAGTTCATATCCGCATTTCCCATTACCATACGCGTTAGACAAGCAGATACACTGTTCTCTTTATTACTTTTGACTTAGTTTTAAAAGCAGTAATCAAGAAGATGGAAATTAGGCGACGTATAGGAATAAAAACCACACAAATTCATGCGTATGCAGATGATGTAGCCATTATAAATAGAAAGCAAAACTCTTGGGAAGAAGCTGTAGTTAATGTAGATAGCGAGGACGTAATGGACAGAGGATTGAAAATAAATTATAAGTAAATACGTGGAAATGACAAGAACATGATGTAACGGACAACCTCTACAATGCGATTATCATTAATTTGAACAAGCAAGTGATTTTCCTACCTAGGCTCGCAAATAAATCACACTAACACTATAAGCAGTGATATCCAGGCGAGAATCCATTGTGGTAACCGCTGTTATTACGCCTGCTCATAATTAATGAAGTCGAAAGTACTGAACAGGTCATTAAAACTAAAAATGTACAAAAGCATTATTAGACTAGTTTGTTATATTTGCTTGTGAAACCTGGGCATTAAAGCAAGAAGATGAACAGTAATTGAGAATATTTGAACGAAAGGTACTGATAAATATAGTGGAAAATAACGTCTGGTGGAGAATATGAAGGAATCGAGAAATAAATAATCAGATACGGGAAGCTGACATAGTAAGGTTTATAAAGATTAGAAGGATAGCCTGGCCGGGGACACGCAATGTGGATGGAACACAGAGTTCCCAGAAAAATTCTGTAATGAAGATCAATAGGTAGGAAAGCCAAGGGAGAGACGGTTCGAAGATGTTGACGAGGATCTGAGGAATATGGGGATAAGACGATGGAGAAGACTGTGCAATGAGAGGGCTGAAAGGAGAAAAATTGTTTAAGAAGCTCATCGAATAAATAATGTAATACACGAACTGATACAGTAAGGTTTATAAAGAGTAGGATAGCCTGGCTGGGAGACACAATAAGGCTGGAACAACGCAGAGTTCCCAAAAAATTCTAGAGTGAAGATCAGTAGGTAGGAGATCAAGGGGAGAGCCAAGGAACAGATGATCCGAGGATGTTGACGAGGATCTGAGGAATGTGTGGGTAAGATGATGGAGAAGACCAAGTAATGAGAGGGCTGAATGGAGAACACTCGTTGGAGAGACTAAAGCCTAGTCTCTAGGATCGTAACATCAGCTGAAGAAGAGTGTAGGTACGCGGGATGGTATGCAGCTGAGCCGCCCACCCGGCTGTGTCGGAATGCGCAGCGCATTGTTGCCCGTCACCCGGCCCGGCGTACAGTACAATGAAAGTAAAAGGTTACGAGCGCGCGGTGTGAGAAACCCAACCGCGATACACAAAGTATTTCAAGGACTGTCCGGTCACGATTCCGCCAAGTGCCTGTGTTACGCACGTATCGTCCACTACCAGCATCTGATCTGATACTATCTACCATCGTGTATCGTTAATTCGTTATTCCCCTCCGACCCACCATGTACAGAAACATTTGGTATACAAATATGTTAATTTTGTTTTCTTTTAATGAACTGAGTATGATAGGAATTATGATAATGACGTTAACTAGGTTACTAGACAAGTGCAATACCTGCTGATCTACTCAGCCATCATCATCATCATCTTCACAACTTCCAGGCAGTTCAGGATTATCAATAACGCTAGGGTATGCAGCACCGGGCGCCAGGACCTCAGCTGTCAGAGGGGGGCACCATCGAGCCCTAAATCACAAAAACGTTTTGAAGATAATAAATGTGAAAAAAACAAATGTCCTCAATCAAAAATCATAAAAAGATGTGTGCACACTTTTCGACGATCTTCTAATAGAATTGAGCACATTGTGCCACGAGTAAAATTGCAAGAGAGAGGTTTTTTTTTTCAAATCGTCCGAATGAACATGATAGATTCCATGATAGGCTACTACAGTTGTCCGCTAAAGTATTAAACTGGATTATTTATTGTATAATGATTTATGTATTTCCGAATTTATACATTGCTTATCTCCTGCTTTTCACGATTCCAATAGCTGACTGCAAATCTGAAAGAGCATTTTCTGCATTAAAACGATTAGAGATACGTTAAATCCAAGTATGCGAGATGAGAGATTATCTTCGTTAGCAAGGTTGAATATTGAAAGCGAGATACTTGAATCGCTCGATTTAGAAGAAATTATAAAGACTCCGTTAAGACAAAATCAAGAAAAAAGTGGATTATTAGTACTTTCTGAGCTTAAGTAGAAAGAGACTATGGTCATTGTAATCACTATTTAGCTAAAATTTGTTATAATTTGAGAGTTTAATCAAATAATTTTTAACTTCCGAAATTGTGTATGCCGTTTATCAGTATAAATGATGGATAAAAGGTTGGGGGAGGGGCACCAGTCTAATGGCAGCTTAGGGCACCACGCACTCCTAATCCGACCCTGGTTCCAGATGATCTGTCGGACAATCACCCATATTTTTAGAAACAAGGTACATCGAGATACAAAATCAAAGTTCTATAAAGTTACGGCAGCCCCTGTACAGTCCTATGGGTGTGAATTATGGACAACAACACCAAGAAACAACACAATAAAATACAGGCCTCGGAAATGCCGTTCTTAAGAGATGTTAAAAGGTGTACTAAACTTGACCGTATAAAGCGTGAGGCCATAAGAGAAGAGTTACAAGTTTTTAACTTGAATGAAAAGTGAAAAGTTTGCAAACAAATGTGGAAAGGACACTTAGAAAGAATGTCAGATTCCAGACTGGTCAAACAAGTCAGGAAATACAAACCTATAGGACACAGGTGTGTGGGTAGACCGGGGACGAGATGGCTGCAGAATCCTTGAAGGCGGAATAGACAGCACCTTGCCTATGCCGTGTTGTGAAGATGATGATGGCTGAGTAGATCTAGGCTCAGCCAGCATAGTGCAATCAAGGTATGACGTTTCAACCACCTAGGTGACTAAGCCTTACTTACCTTACGGATCAACTTGGACACCGTGCACTTTCCATACCATGTCGTCTGTACAAAACGTTTGTTTTCCTTCTGGGCATTTTCCCTTAATCTCCTTCAGATTTTCGTTATGTTGTTGGAGTCATGTCAAATCTCGAAATATGATATTCGGACAGTATTTTCATTTGATTTCAGGTAGGAACAGAACAGCATTTACCGGGAGTAAAAAAAAAGTTACATATAGGAAAAGCTTTTGTTGAATTAGTTCCGTCTTACGGCTGTGAGGTATGGACGTTGAGCACGGAAATTATACGACAATTGAATGCCGTGGAAATGGATTATCTCCATAGAAGTGCCGGAGTCTCAAGAAATGAAAAAATAACTAGCGAGGAGATCAGAAGAAGGATGCATGCAGAAGACACAATAATTAACAGAGTATAACGGAGAGGCCTAAAGTGGTTCGGTCACTTACTCCGAATGGATGAACAGAGATGGCTGAGGAAAATATTTCAGTGGAGGCCCCAGGCAGAGGAAAAAGTGGCAGACCTAGACTGTCCTGGTATGAAAACATGAGGAAGGCCATGGAACATCATAACTTTGCAGAAGAAGATGCACAGGACAGAAATAGATGGCGGTTAGGTGTGGGTATGCGGAAATAGCCGATGAAAATCCCCTTTGAGAGAGAGAAAAAAATATCGGTATTGAGAACCATACATGACTTCCGTGTTCTAAGATTTATATTTAAAATCATGTTTTTAATGAACTATTTCCATAGAAACTACTTTCTACTTATTGCTTCAGCCTTAACAACAGTACTGAAGTCACTAACGTATACCACCTCATGTTATCGCACTCGATTTTCACTGATGATGGCAGTCGATGGCACTGCCGAAACGTCTGGTTTAGCAGAAAACACTGGACTTCGGCCAAACAGCCCGGGAAGGAATTTTAACAACAAACTATTTCTTTGTTGCCGATAACGTAGTACACATATAAAAATGTATCCCCTCCCCCTTCAACTATAATTTTCATTTATAGATATTTTATCTACGTTTCTACAGTGGATTATTATGATCTTATCAGGATACTTTATTTATCAAAATTAAGTACTTTACTCTTGTTAAAACATAAAACGTTGCAGGTAAACTACCCTTTCCCCGTAACCGATCTTCACCAAAATCAAAAGACCTTGAGTCCTCTACAACTCAGGAACGTATGCAAAAAATTGTTTGATTCTATTTGAATGTCCGGCAGTTATCGTTCGTCATAGAAAAAATTACCCTTGTTAAAACATAAAATGTTGCAGGCAAACTACCCCTTTCCCTTAACTGATCTTCACCAAAATCAACGGGCCTTGAGTCCTTTACAATTTACGAACGTGTGCAAAAAATTATTTGATTCTGTGTGAATGTGGGGCAGTTATCGTTCGTCATAGAAAAAATTACCCTTGTTAAAACATAAAACGTTGCAGGTAAACTACCCCTTTCCCTTAACCGATCTTCACCAAAAACAATGGGCCTTGAGTCCTCTACAATTCAGGGATGTATGAAAAAAATTATTTGATTCTGTTTGAATTTGCGGCTGTTATCGTTTGCCATAGAAAAAATTCTACACACACACACACACACACACACACACACACACACACACACTTTTCGAAAAATGACTTTTCTTCATGTTTTGAGGGTAGTACAATCAGAATCAGCCGTTATCTCGAACACCATTTTTTTTCGCCATGACCATACTTCCATTTCCTTATGGAACATGGAAGTAAAATGTTACATAAGACGATAATCGAGTTGTGTCAGAGGTTTTGCGGATATAGGTCGGATCCCGTTATATCTGCAGGGGTACATACCATTGGCAAAAAAAAAACACTAGTTAGAAACGGCAGTTAAGAAGACAATACAAAATAAAAATCATGGATCCAGCAGGGATAAACAAATTTTAATTGGGGACAGTAGTCAGTAACAGTACTGTACAGATGACGTAGACGAAAACGCGCGCGCAGTAGCCCCACGGTGTTGGCTTTACGGTTTTATTTTTTTACCGTTGTATGCCTTAGGGGTGTTGAAAGTGAACAACACCCCAAAGCAAACAATGGACGGACGCCGCCGTCGTAAACCAAGGGGCGGAATTATTTACTCACGTACACACACAGATCTATAAAACCCGACGTGCGTCATCCAGTAATACTCGTACAAACGTGCAGTTCTGTCGGGCAAAGTACAACGTAATCAACCGTATTAATTATCTTGAGTGTGACATTTACTACGTATGTTATAATAGCGCAGGTAAATTAGATGCTTTTCTATCGAAATTTTATGATTTCAATTAAGATATTGTAAAATTGTTTTTGAGACGCACCAATTTTAACACTTTCCAGTCTGAGGATATATATTAGTTACCTGTATAGTCCTTCCTGTCTGGCCGATTTTGCCAACTTTCCTGGCTCTGTATTTCTTAACACTTTTTACATGTAGGCCTATATATGTATCACATATTAAATAAATATTCAAACGTTACTTTGTTGAAACATCAAATTAATATATACACAAAGTTACAAACAAAATAATACTATTTAAAATAAAAGAATTGGGACGCCAAGGTTCTATAGGTGATTGGCAATTCTATGGTACATTTGGAAACATTATGGCATACATAAAAGCTTTATGTTAATTTCGTTTAATAATTCGCTCATTTTATTTAGAAAAATAACAATGAACACACGCTAACTATAAACGTGCAATGAAAGAGGTTAGGAACCACCCTAAAAGTAAATTGTATCGGCTGTTTAAAACTCGATTATATTTATGATGTCTAAAACTCGATTATATTTATGACAATTGAAACCAGAGCGCACTGTACATTGTACATCGACACGAAATGCTTTTTCATTGTACATTGTACATCGACTGAACCCGAGACGTACCCGTAATGTGACAGTAAAGCAAGAGAATACACGGCCCGAGGTATACTTGGGCTGTGTCCGCTAGGCAAAAGTATAGGCTACTGCCCGACATGTACTCGGACCAGAAAATAGAGGAATATTCAAATACGCGTTTCTCATATTACGAATGGGTTAAAAACAAATCCTCCCCCGGGATTCTTCTACTATTGCAACAGCGTACGTTTAATTAGCATGTTGAAGTTTTTCCAAGAACACGTACTTTTTTGTGAAATGGTAATTAAAGTTTATCCATTTCTGGAAGGAAATTTCCACTTCGTTCAAGTAGTTTGTTCTCAAGCTGTTATTAAGATAATAATGATAGTTAGTTTTGAAAGGTAATTTAACTACCGTTAAAACCTAGTGAGTTGTCATTTCGTTTGTTTAAACACGATTGTTTATAGTAAAATACGAAAAGGCACCAGTCTTTGTGAAATAATGACTACATCGTGAATGATCAGTTTATTATACTGGAATGTAACAGGCATCAACTTAAAGAGAATTAAATAGTATGGCAGTTTTATGTAGAGCCCTTTTTAGAGTAAATACTAACAGTACTGCATAATAAGAAGTTGAAATACTCAAATAAATAAAAGATTTTCAAATATATCTGTCTCAGTCAGTTTTGTCCAAGTTAAACATAATAACCTCAAGTCATTAGAAATCGCTTCAAATTTAAATTCATATCTCGTTAAATTTTGTTTGCTTCTTTTGGAAGTTAGTTTTAAAAAATCGGATTTTCTCTTCTTAGATCATAATTTATTACAAGTGTGTGACTATATTCAACACAAAATCCCGCCACGGTTGAAAAAGGTGAGAGAACATATATTGATCCTGATCTATGGGAGAATTGCTAATTGGAAGTCAAGAAAGAGGCTTGTAGGTCAAACGCCGGCAGAAATGGTTTGAAAGACCATGAGGACTTCAAAATGTAATGTAGGACAAGTGACGGTCTGAAACTGGCTACTCACCAATCCACTGACTGAGCTGCAAGAAGATTGATTATGATAATGCTGCTGCTGATGATGATGATAATGATCCTAATAAATGGACATTTACAATATATGGGTTCAATTATAATTGTATTGCTGTTGTGTTTGACAAGACATTATGGCTTCCAAAAGTTGCAATTTTGATAGGACTGTGCAGACCAATTATTCACATCAATACGTAAGCAACGCTTTTAACAATCGTTTTTATTTTGACATTGCGGTTCTTAATAACACAGTCGAATGCAGCCCTTCGGGAATCAAAACGCTATAAGGATTTGGCGACAGAGAAAGTTTGGCGCAACACTTTATGGCGATTAAAAATAAAAATCATTTAGAATCCCGATAGTCAAGTCTGTCACAGCAGTCTTTATTGTGATTCGGTACCAATATGTTACGACGCCCGACGGTCTCACTGATCGTCGTATGGTACAATGGAAACAAAATACAGACACCAATGGAGTCATTAATTATCAGCTTTAATTAGTGACAAATAAGAATTTGAAATCAACAAGATACCCTCATACAATAATTCAAGTTAAATTTGTCCACACGCAATAATAATGTCAACTATTAAGAGTTCCGCACTAATTATAACACAGTAACCACTTTCCACACTCACTTGATCCGCACTGTGCAATCTCGCCAGGTGTAACCAACTTCTAAGGCGGCCGCTGTTGCTTATATAGGTCCCACAGGTGCTCCAAAATAATTTTCATTGTTTTGGCGGCGTGCCAGCATAATTTGCGTAGTTACAAGTGCTCTCAAACAGTCTGGAGTAGTGGTTACCAACCTTTCCGAACCCGCGTACCACTTTGGGCTTCCGCGTTCATTTCGAGTACCACCGGAGCTTAAAGAAACGTTATTGGAGTTTTCACAATAAAAAACTTGATACAGCATGAGTAGTATATCTTATTATTCCTAGTTATAGGCCTATATAATTATTTACATCTAATACATAGAATTTAGGTTTTTTTTTATAAGGGTGATTGTTTTAAATCATGTCCGATGAGAATTTATTGTTGTTTTGAACATAAATTTTTATTTATTTGTCTTTTAAAGTAAATACCTTTTCCTAGGTAGATCTTCTTGCGTACCACCGGTTGGGAACCCCTGGTGTGAACGGCCTTGACACAGACGCCACACGCTAGGCTAATCGAGAAGGTTCCGTAATTGTCGGTTGGGAACCCCTGGTGTGAACGGCCTTGACACAGGCGCCACACGCTAGGCTAATCGAGAAGGTTCCGTAATTGTCGGTTGGGAACCCCTGGTGTGAACGGCCTTGACACAGACGCCACACGGTAGGCTAGTCGAGAAGGGTCCGTAATTGTCGGTTGGGAACCCCTGGTGTGAACGGCCTTGACACAGACGCCACACGCTAGGCTAATCGAGAAGGTTCCGTAATTGTCGGTTGGGAACCCCTGGTGTGAACGGCCTTGACACAGACGCCACACGCTAGGCTAATCGAGAAGGTTCCGTAATTGTCGGTTGGGAACCCCTGGTGTGAACGGCCTTGACACAGACGCCACACGCTAGGCTAATCGAGAAGGTTCCGTAATTGTCGGTTGGGAACCCCTGGTGTGAACGACCTTGACACAGACGCCACACGCTAGGCTAATCGAGAAGGTTCCGTAATTGTCGGTTGGGAACCCCTGGTGTGAACGGCCTTGACACAGACGCCACACGCTAGGCTAGTCGAGAAGGTTCCGTAATTGTCGGTTGGGAACCCCTGGTGTGAACGGCCTTGACACAGGCGCCACACGCTAGGCTAATCGAGAAGTTGGGAACCCCTGGTGTGAACGGCCTTGACACAGGCGCCACACGCTAGGCTAATCGAGAAGGTTCCGTAATTGTCGGTTGGGAACCCCTGGTGTGAACGGCCTTGACACAGACGCCACACGCTAGGCTAATCGAGAAGGTTCCGTAATTGTCGGTTGGGAACCCCTGGTGTGAACGGCCTTGACACAGACGCCACACGCTAGGCTAATCGAGAAGGTTCCGTAATTGTCGGTTGGGAACCCCTGGTGTGAACGGCCTTGACACAGACGCCACACGCTAGGCTAATCGAGAAGGTTCCGTAATTGTCGGTTGGGAACCCCTTGTGTGAACGGCCTTGACACAGACGCCACACGCTAGGCTAGTCGAGAAGGTTCCGTAATTGTCGGTTGGGAACCCCTGGTGTGAACGGCCTTGACACAGACGCCACACGCTAGGCTAATCGAGAAGGTACCGTAATTGTCGGTTGGGAACCCCTGGTGTGAACGGCCTTGACACAGGCGCCACACGCTAGGCTAATCGAGAAGGTTCCGTAATTGTCGGTTGGGAACCCCTGGTGTGAACGGCCTTGACACAGACGCCACACGCTAGGCTAGTCGAGAAGGGTCCGTAATTGTCGGTTGGGAACCCCTGGTGTGAACGGCCTTGACACAGACGCCACACGCTAGGCTAATCGAGAAGGTTCCGTAATTGTCGGTTGGGAACCCCTGGTGTGAACGGCCTTGACACAGACGCCACACGCTAGGCTAATCGAGAAGGTTCCGTAATTGTTGGTTGGGAACCCCTGGTGTGAACGGCCTTGACACAGACGCCACACGCTAGGCTAATCGAGAAGGTTCCGTAATTGTCGGTTGGGAACCCCTGGCGTGAACGGCCTTGACACAGACGCCACACGCTAGGCTAATCGAGAAGGTTCCGTAATTGTCGGTTGGGAACCCCTGGTGTGAACGGCCTTGACACAGACGCCACACGCTAGGCTAATCGAGAAGGTTCCGTAATTGTCGGTTGGGAACCCCTGGTGTGAACGGCCTTGACACAGACGCCACACGCTAGGCTAATCGAGAAGGTTCCGTAATTGTCGGTTGGGAACCCCTGGTGTGAACGGCCTTGTCACTGACGCCACACGCTAGGCTAATCGAGAAGGTTCCGTAATTGTCGGTTGGGAACCCCTGGTGTGAACGGCCTTGACACAGACGCCACACGCTAGGCTAATCGAGAAGGTTCCGTAATTGTCGGTTGGGAACCCCTGGTGTGAACGACCTTGACACAGACGCCACACGCTAGGCTAATCGAGAAGGTTCCGTAATTGTCGGTTGGGAACCCCTGGTGTGAACGGCCTTGACACAGACGCCACACGCTAGGCTAGTCGAGAAGGTTCCGTAATTGTCGGTTGGGAACCCCTGGTGTGAACGGCCTTGACACAGGCGCCACACGCTAGGCTAATCGAGAAGTTGGGAACCCCTGGTGTGAACGGCCTTGACACAGGCGCCACACGCTAGGCTAATCGAGAAGGTTCCGTAATTGTCGGTTGGGAACCCCTGGTGTGAACGGCCTTGACACAGACGCCACACGCTAGGCTAATCGAGAAGGTTCCGTAATTGTCGGTTGGGAACCCCTGGTGTGAACGGCCTTGACACAGACGCCACACGCTAGGCTAATCGAGAAGGTTCCGTAATTGTCGGTTGGGAACCCCTGGTGTGAACGGCCTTGACACAGACGCCACACGCTAGGCTAATCGAGAAGGTTCCGTAATTGTCGGTTGGGAACCCCTGGTGTGAACGGCCTTGACACAGACGCCACACGCTAGGCTAATCGAGAAGGTTCCGTAATTGTCGGTTGGGAACCCCTAGTGTGAACGGCCTTGACACAGACGCCACACGCTAGGCTAATCGAGAAGGTTCCGTAATTGTCGGTTGGGAACCCCTGGTGTGAACGGCCTTGACACAGACGCCACACGCTAGGCTAGTCGAGAAGGGTCCGTAATTGTCGTACCAATATTATATAAGATCCGTTAACCAGACGTTCTAAATTAAATTTTTTATTTTTTTATAGTGGGAAGCAGGTAGATAAACAATAGGGAAGGAAGAAAGAGAATATACAGAATAACAATTACTGAGGAGGAAACTCTTGTACAGCAATGAAGATGGATGCACGACATAGAATGATCTAGATGCACTTGTCCAGATGCTGAATCTTGGACATGTCGCGAGAAAGAAGACGACGCGTTGAATTTACGATAAAAGTAGGTCTTTCAATGACATTCTGAGTCATGAAACAAGCAGACAGTTCAATATAAGTCTCCATTTTAATACCATGCCAATTAAGAAACGATTACAGTTATACGTTAATGATTATAGTTTGCCAAATTTGAAAATTTCTGCTACCGTATTCAGAGCACCAACTAAGTAAGGCAGCTTTGTACTCAAATCCCAGTTTGCAAGCAGCAACTGACCAGTCTACAGTGATCGGACCATTTACAGAAACTACAATGGGTACTGTTGTTCTTGTGTCCTTGAACTCAACAGCTAGAGCGGCTGGTATTTCCTCTTGGCAATGTAGAGCAGCAGCGTTTGGTCGACAGGTTTGTTAACTGCTGTATAATACTGTCCAGACCGCCCCGTCGTTGGTAAGAAACTGTTTTTCGTATACTTAGCGTGTTGTAGGATTCAATTTTTACCTTTCAAAATACATGGTCGGTAGAAAGGTTAAGCATTCCCTTCAGATTCGGTCTCGGTCAGTTGCGACCATACGGTGTTTTTACCTGTTCTTGCCCGGTCAATTGCACCCCGCAGTTTCACTTGGTGATCGCATCTGATCGATCAATGCCAACTAGTAGAAACGTTCCTGTTCCAGACTTCGAACTTATACCCGATTATAAGTTTTGTTATGCGGTGGGCCCACATGTGATATCCTCTTAGCTGCGAGCAGAAACGTCTCGTGTTACGATCTAATGCTGACATGTCTAATGAATGATGATCTTTTTAGTAAATCAAATCAAATCGATAGGCGTCCGAAGGCCGTAGTTTCGACGCCTATGTAGGGTGAGCGAAGCGAGCGCACAGGTCTGTCACATATGGGTTCACTATGTAGAGTGTAAATGCGCAAAAATGACCACAGACAAAATTAATTGGTCGCAACAGTATGTAAACATTGAAAACAGGCGTACGCAGTACTATTCCAGGCGTGAGCCTTCATCTCTCCACAAGTCTCTGATAGACGCAGTCTGTGTGATAGGTTTTGTACGATTGAGTCGCGACTGGCCTTGGTCTTTTCTGTGTTTGGCGGTTGTCGCCAATTGTTTCTTCTCTTTTCTCGGTACGAAGTTGTTTGTTTTCAGTTTTGATCGTTGTCATATATTTTTTATGCGAAGCGTTTCTAGCAACATTTTAGGTTAAACCTCCGCCCGCCTGTAGCAGCAAAAGTCGGTGGTTTTAGGTTAACCGACAAACTGAAAACCGATACACCTGTAAAATAATGCCTACATTTTGTGTAAAAAAAAAAAAACCAGTTCGGCCTAAGAATCCAAGGGCCACCCTTTGCAAGTTACTATACGTGTATTCCTTTTTGTGAAAGGATTCGTTTTTCGCTTTGAACAGTAAATTTTCTACTTGTCTTTTCTTTTTTCGCCGAAATCTATTTGTGATAGTCGCTTTTCACTGGTAGGCCTACCGTACTACACTTAGCCTGGAGCGTTTTCTGAATATATACGGTTACAATACATTATGTAAATATAGGCCTATGTGTTCTGTTTTAATCCTAATACGTTTGCATAAAAAATGTATTATTTTCGTCTTTAAGGTTCGGGAGCGTGTTTGCGGGGGAGGGACGAACGAGACCGGACCCCCAGAGGGTCGAAAAAGTTGAATTTTGTTAATCTCTTAATTTTTAGGCTGTTTTATTTTTTTCAGCTGTGTATGTTAATATAGTAGTAACTCTTTCTTAAATGTGCACACATGTTTATTACACAGTATTAGCGCATACGTTTGAAATAAGAAATCAATTCAATCAATAAGTATCCTGTAAGCAATTTTTCAATAACGCGTATTTTTATTGTGTTATTACCGTTTACTTTAATCGGAATAATTTCAGCCACTTTAAAGATGGTAATAGCATTATCATCCCGATTGCTTTAAAAAAATTTTTCGTGTACTTTTTTTGATCTAAGATATCTTTGTGAAAATTTGTATTGGTGAATTCGTATAGTAACTTGGTAGTGTGTATAAATATTTGCTGTGATTGTCAACAAATGTCAATGTGTTATACATTGTATTTACTTATTAAACGTTACATTTTGTCGACCGTGAGAAGTGGCGCGCCGACACAGTGCGCAAAGTGTACGGCGCATACAGGCGCCATGGTATTAAGCCGCCAAAAATTTCAGGCGAGAAGGAAATATTTGAAAAACAAATTATTATTCATTACGTTAATTGTATTACCTTTTCGTTGCTCAGGACGGGTATTGTCGCCAAAATTATTTTTGATGTTTTTTGTTTTTGTCCGTTCTTGTAGGTATGTTTATTGTTCTTTATTTGAAATAGCTACCTATTTTGCTCAATAAACTTGTAATTAATATATTTCATATTTCATTAGTACTCAAGTGATTCGTTTTTATAAAGTGATTTTTTATTTGCAGGGGTGTGTAGGGGCGCCAACTAAAGTTCTGCACACAGGCGCCGGACGCTACTGGCGCGCCTCTGGACATGAGTTTTGATTACTTTAAAAATAAAGTAAACTGAAAATTTGTACCTAACGTCATATATTAATACACTTTTTTTACATATCATTCAGCAATAAAATCATTTACAGTTGGTACACTTTTCTTCACTGCGCGATGTGTTGATATTGCTTGCCGCGTACTCAAAACATCGAAAATGTAGTG
Source organism: Magicicada septendecula (assembly GCA_034769895.1). Taxonomy (NCBI): domain Eukaryota; kingdom Metazoa; phylum Arthropoda; class Insecta; order Hemiptera; family Cicadidae; genus Magicicada; species Magicicada septendecula. The sequence continues at coordinate 505,944,880 of CM068369.1, read as the reverse complement.
CAGATACGGTTATTGGGAAAGTATCGAAAGCGACAAATGCAGCTTCCGATCTGGCAGCTACCGTGTCCGACCACGTTTCAAAAGTCGATGGTGTGACCCATTCCACTTGTCTTTCTATAAGCAAGTGCAGTGTACAGCCGGCAGGGAGATCTCATGTGATGAACAGGTAGCTTCTCTCGGAGACCGCCAGTATGTAATCTGGCAGAAGAAAACAAGAAATGGGCCTACATTCTGAGAGTTAGGTTACTAGCTCATTTCAACTAGGTTACTGTACGCTCACTTACACCTTACACCATTTTGCGCTTACAAGGACTTGTGAGCTGCTACACGAACGCACTTCTCTCTCTCTCTCTCTCTCTCTCTCTCTCTCTCTCTCTCTCTCTCTCTCTCTCTCTCTCTCTCTCTTTTTCATTCTCTTCCTTCCCTCCAATATTACACCCAATCGCGCGCGTGGGTATACATCTGTTAATAAATTACAGTTATATAAAAGTACTCTGAAGGTACTTAAGCATCACCCCTGATCATCTCAGCCATCAAAACAAATACATCACCAGACAGCGAATCAAAATGGTTCACGATGAGCACTGCATGTTGATCTAAATGTGTTCAAGGGAGAGTATACGTTTTTAATTGTATTTTTATATAAATTTAAATTATACAAACTCCCCATCCCCCCACACACAACGATATCAATTTTTTAATTCTCGTATAAAACCACTCCGGATTGAGTTGCATATTTTGTTCTTTTCTGTTTTTCAGGAGGCTTTCATTCATTCATTCATTTCTGATCTTTCTTTCTTCTTCTGTCACTTCACCTCGCCTCCGCTGTTTTTTTATCTTTCCCTCTAACTTGAATTCCTCTACTATTATTCTGTACTTATTCTTGTCTGTACTTGTTTCTGTACTTCTTTGTGCTATAAAAATATTGTTTCCATGTTTCTTGGTTATTCAGACATCCATTTCGTTAATCTTTTGTTTTCCGTTCGTAATAAATGTCCATAAAATTTTAATGTTCTCTTCTGCATTTCTCTGGAAAGTTAGAGATATCTTTGTAAATTTCTTAATTTGATTTTAAACTAAATTTAAAATCTTTCATTTGTTTAAGGCTATAAATTTTCGTTAATATTCTTCTTTCATTTTTAATTTTTTTTGCGGAAAAGGCTCCCAATCAATTAACATGCAAAAGAGGTTTCAGGACAGATTACTGTTTGTGTTGTTTTAATTAGGCGTGACTGCTTACGAATATAGTTTTTTTGTTATAAATGTTTTCTGTTAGACTGTATGCGATTTCCATCTGCTGTACTCTTCATATATATTTTCTTTTATTTATTTTATATCTTCTCTTCATCCAAAATTTTATTTCATTGTAACATTTGTATATCTGATGATGATGATGATGATGATTGTAAACCATTAAAATTGTAAGCATTTTATATTTGAGAAGACTATTCTTACTATAAAATTACATATATTTTTATTTGAATAAATTTGTACTGTAGGCAGACAGAATAGCGACAGGAATGTTGATGTGTACACCGTCGCGTTCCCGTGACCGGCGTCGTAAATTGTGGGAAACGCAATTTGCCTCAACGCGCGCGACATCTCTATATCCTATCAAATGCAATGTATTGTGCGTCCCAATTCAATAACCGCACTGTCGAATTTGTCTCAGCCTCTTCTCACCGAATACCTCTGTGTCACTCAAACACGCGGTATCGATCACGGAGGAGCGCTGATGATGTCGTGTATCGTGAAGGCTTTGCGAGGGATTTTATGCGAGTCTCGTCGTAAGGACAACATACACGGCACGCCAAAACGTGGGCAACAACCCGGAACAAATCCAGCGCTCTCACTCCCACCCTCCGACACACACACACACACACACACACACACACACACACACACACACACACACACACACACACACACACAGTTATTATAATAGTTTATTTTCTTACGTTTATTGTAATTGTTAGTGTGTTTTCGTTTGTAGATTTGATCACAGACCGAAGAATTTAGGAGTTAATATGACCGATGTTCTATTCCAAAGGATCTCAACCTTTTTCCAGCCGTTTAGTCCTCATCCGACCTCGTCTTCTTCCTGTGGTCTATTGGGAGAAAGATAACTATTTTACCGTCTTGTTTAAAAGAAGAACATACTTTATTTATAACTTTTATGATTTATACATAATACAAGAGTCCATTATTTATACTTTAAGTATTTATAAGTGATTGTGAGCCTTTTGCCTGGTGACCAGATATATCTAGTTGTGTTGCTGTGAAGGATAATCGAAGATCCCCTCTGTGCATATTGTTAATGAGATACCGTGTTTAACAAAATTCCTTATCAACTTGTTCGATCCTCTGGGGGAGGGGTCTGGTCCCGTTCGTCTGCCCCCCCCCCCGTAAATACGCCCTTGATGGAATACACTCGAATAGAATAATCACAGCGTAACAGGGAAACGTGTGAAGATGTTGTCTGTACGGAAAAGTGACGACAGGCCAAGGCTCGGTGAAAACAAAAATAAGTAGAAGTTCATTAAATGAAGCCATAATGTCATTAAATTTATTGTTTGTTACGCCGTGCAGTGCACTGGACGTGGAAGGGACCACAACCACAGCCATGTAAATAAATGCATTTAGCCTTGTACTCTAAATGATGAAATTACTGTAGGGGCCGCGGTCACGTGCCTCTGTTTAGGCGTGGTCACCTTACTCTGTCACGCGTATTTACACAATAAGCAATTACAAACGGTGTATTTTAGTGTGTTTATCATTCTAAAAATGTAATTTTCACGATTAAGTACAACAGAATGAGAAACCACTCTGTCTGTCTGTATAAGTCTTTATTTTTCTACTCTCCATTGTACAATGTTTCTTAATTCACCATCTCAGAACATTATGTAATAAACCTAAAAATGTAAATAAGGATGTTCCCAGCGAGGAAGCGAAAATTAATGGTAGAACTGTGACAGGAGCGTGTGGAACGAAATACATAGCTAAAGCAATAAACACGCGATGCCAAGAATTGTTAATGGAACGAACCAGGGCATTGATTGGATAAAAATCCAAACTTCAGTTGTGTTTAAAAAAGAAAAGTTTGTAATAAAATATGCTTCCTGCAAAGAGTTATACATCAGAAACGTGCGCATTGAACACGACAGTGGTATAATAACTTAGAAACTCTCTCGTTCAGAAGGATAACAGCCGGCATCAAAACAGCTGTTATGGTACGTAATTAATTTTTATCTAACATCAGTATAGTTACGTTGTTGACACGTTTCTACACATCACTAATCACCGACAGCCGAATGACGGCGACTCGAGGGGTCGCGACCGGTCGGCTGCATTGAAAGTGATAAGCTGCGGTTCATGAATACTTATTGTGGCAACGTGGACTCTAAACCGTAATCTCGTACGGTGCAATCAGATTGCTCCGCCCCTGCCTGACGTCACTAGTTATTTTAAAAGATTCTTCTTAACCCCTGCCTTCTTCTTCTGATAGTTCCTATCCGTTTCGGATGTTGGATATCGTACAGGCTATTTTAACTTTCTGCACTGCTCCACGGAATAAGCCAGTTTTATTCATGCCAAACCAGGTCCTTAAATTTCTCAACCATGAGATTCTCGGTCGCCCAACTCCTCTCTTCCAAGTACTTTTCCCTGTAGTATGGACTGCAATAAGTAAAATCTCTGTTCATTTCTCATGAGATGTCCCAGATACTGAAGCTTTCTTATCTTCACTCTGTTAATAACTTGCATATCTTTCTTCATCTTTCTAAGAACTTCAAAATTATTAAATAAACAATTGCCTTATTTTATCCACTAAGTGATCTTCTTTTTCTTTTTTAATTACTACATGTTGCAGGGCTTATATCCCCATCTTCAGGTAAAAACAAAATCTACCCTATTGTTAGGGTTTCGTTAAAAATTCACAAAGACACAAACACATAACACACTTAAATAAATTACCTTAGAACATTGAATTTGTATCGGAACGCGCTACAAACGAACCAGTGCACTGGCCGAAGTCCGACTTTCAACTGATCCGTACACGCTATTCACGGTTTGTTTTCATAGCTGTGTCATATAGTTTATTTGACTTGAATGACAACTGTTCATTAAGTACCTGATTTTTATTTCTTCTTAAGGCCTTGTATATTTCAAATTCCTCTAGGGCATCCAGTAGTTGACCCTTTTTAACTATATGTAAAGGCTCCAAATTCTCTTTAAATCCAGTGTATGTATGATTTTCGTTTATTAGATGTTGTGCGTAATGCGATACATTAGTATTGGGGAACTTCCTAGGTAAATGTTCTTTTAATTGTATCGCATTACGCAAACATCTAATAAACGAAAATCATACATACACTGGATTTAAAGAGAATTTGGAGCCTTTACATATAGTTAAAAAGGGTCAACTACTGGATGCCCTAGAGGAATTTGAAATATACAAGGCCTTAAGAAGAAATAAAAATCAGGTACTTAATGAACAGTTGTCATTCAAGTCAAATAAACTATATGACACAGCTATGAAAACAAACCGTGAATAGCGTGTACGGATCAGTTGAAAGTCGGACTTCGGCCAGTGCACTGGTTCGTTTGTAGCGCGTTCCGATACAAATTCAATGTTCTAAGGTAATTTATTTAAGTGTGTTATGTGTTTGTGTCTTTGTGAATTTTTAACGAAACCCTAACAATAGGGTAGATTTTGTTTTTACCTGAAGATGGGGATATAAGCCCTGAAACATGTAGTAATTAAAAAAGAAAAAGAAGATCACTTAGTGGATAAAATAAGGTAATTATTTATTTAATCATATACAGTGATCTGGAGACCATACAGTAACTGTGTAATTCAAAATTATTTATATGCGCTGTCCATAATATGCTCAATACTCTACGGTAGAGCCACATTTCGAAAGATTCCTGTTTCTTAGTTGTTGCTTCAGTCAGAGTCCAAGATTTTACACCGTAGAACAGGACCGAGAATACGTAGCAGCGTGGAAGTATCATCTTTGTGTTTATTCTTAAATCGTGACTTTTGAATAAATTGCTCAAACTGCTCTTTTCAATTCTGCTCTTTATTTTTTGAGAGCGGTTCCATTGTTCATTGACTATAGTACCAAGATATGTAATTGGCTTACATGTTCAACTTGCCTTTGGTTTATATTAAGGGTGCAGTTTATGATCTTGTTGTTAGATACAAAAACCCCTGCCTAGCGCCACTATTTTAAAGATTTTCTTCATCCTCCTACCAATCGTACTTCAGTGTCACATTTTAGCACAGCAATTTTTCTGGGGGGTTTGGATGGCGAGTGACAAATACTGAGATGTATTTTATTCCTTTGTATTATTTTTTATATGATGACGTAACTGACTGTATTTGGTTAAATATGTTTTATGATTTTGTAAGTTTTTCTTTTATTTTTTTAGTTACGGTGTTAATATTTATTTTCTATCTTCGTCATCATCATCATCTTCTTAACGGTTTTAGGCTTTAGCGGCCTATACCTATTCCATAGCCCACCTTTTGTTAGGCCTACCAACTTTTCTTCTGCCTCTACTGTTGTAATCTTTCGCTATCTTCGGTATTCTACTTTATTCCATTCTATCTATATGTTGAATTCATTTTCTTCTGTATTCTTTAATCCTTTCATTAACTACAAAAATATCTAAATAACTTCTTATCTCTTCATTTCTTATATGATCTCGTCTATTATACTATTTAACTCATCTCAGAAATTTCATTTCTGCTGTTTGTATCTTCTGTTCATCATTTTTCTTTATGACCCAAGTATCAGAACCATACAGTAGTGTAGGTATTGCCATTATTTTATAAAATTTTATTTGTGTTTCTTTTCAGTATTTATTTCCCAAAGTTCTCCAAGTCGTTCCACACATTCTTGTGAATTCGTCATTTTATTTTCTATATCGCTATATTGATCGTAAGTAATGTCACGTCCAAAATAATTGAAATGACTTACTTGTTCCATGCATGTGTTGTCTATGCACGTTTTGGTCCGAACCGGTTCATCTCCTATAAAGGCTATTATACTTTTGTCTTTGATTCAGATATGTTACAGTTATATTCTTTTCCAGTTTTATGTAAGATGTATATTGATTGCTGGAGATCGTCTTCTGAAGTGGTTTTCAAGCTTTTATTTTGGTGGATTTTAATACCGTCAGAGGATTGTTGTTTCCATTTTTTGAGGAGATCATCTAGATAAAGGTTAAAAAGTAGTGGTGACAGACAACATCCTTGTCTTACGCCTTGGTTTGTTTCAATCGGGATATATTATTCTCCGTCGTCTATGATTGCCGCGGTGTGTCTATTGTAGCATGACAGATTATCCACTTAAGAACTAATAAAATATGATCATAAATAAATAACTATCGAAGAAAAATCCATATGAAAACAAATAAGAATCCCGAATAAAATACAATAATAACTTAAAAAAGTAAAAATAAAGAAAAAAACCACTATGCAACAAAAATGTGTAAAGAAAAATAAACACCAAAGAACTAAAATAAATTAAGGAAAAATACCCAGGTAGGATAGGAGTAGGTAAGGAAGATACCCAGAACAAACCAACGGACATGATAAAACAATGTTACCTTGAAGAAACCAAGAAAGAAGAATTTTGAAGAAACAAAATTGTAGGATGGGAGGACTACAAGATATACCCAAGGGAAACCTATTGAGAAGAATAACAAACCCCGAAAGAGATTCAATGTCACAAAAGAAAGTAATAACACCCAAAACCTGATATTAATGTAAAATAGTTATAAACAAAGTGTTTAGTTTTGTAAGTAGAAGTGCACCCACTAAAGTTATTGTGTAATGGAATAAACAAATCTTCATAATCCCTTATAACTAAGATTTTGGTCTTGGAATATTGTAAAACTCAATTAGAGATAAGATCCAAAAATATAAGTGAACAGGTGCAAGTTATTTCAGTGTATTATATAAACTTCAAGTAGAAATGTGACTAATACTTCAACTAAGTACATGTGTACCATTAAACAACTTTAAAGTTTTCAATAACTACAGCAATAAGATTTTATAAAATATTCTTATGAAACCAACTACTAATGTTTATAAGAAGGTGCCACTTTTTATCTAAAAACCTTCATTAAAGTGTAAAGGATAAAGTGAGAGCAGGTAGTGAATAAATAAAGTGGTAGGGGATAAATCTTTAATACCAGAATAAAAACAGATAAGACTGCAACCAAAATTAAGTTTAAGAAATAAATAAAAAATAAAGGGCTTGTTATGCTTATGTTAAAGCCCATGAACTCCATAATTCAATGTTTGAAGTAGAGTATAAGATTTTGTTATTATAAAAACGTTTAATATGTTTAATAGTATTAATCCAGACTAAAATGTCCAAGTATGGATACCATACTCTTTTTATAAAATGTTTATTATAGCCTATGTTACTAGTAGTAGTTAAAACTAAAATTCATTGTATTCATTATATTTGGTCTCCAGTCGCAGTGAAATTGAAATTAATAAAAACTTTTTTCTTTATCCGTGCTGCGACTACGTCTTTGATGTCTTACGACATGTTTCGGGAACACGTTCCCATCATCAGGTAAAATTGTTTTTTCTTCTAGTTCATAACGAACGCGTCAAGAATATAATAATTAAAACACATCAACACATAAACACATAACACAATGAGTATGATAGAACTCAGTCCACGTAACAGTGCGCACTGCCGTACTATAACTGACCGCGTAATCAAACTATATATTCGGCTGGTGTACACAAGCGTTATCACTCTTCAATACAGTATCATATAAACAGTGAGACTTAAATGTTAATTGATCATTAAGCAGTAGGTTTGGTTGAAATAAAAACGCTTTATATATTTCATATTCTGGATGCCATGGAAGAATATGAAATATATATAAAGCGTTTTTATTTCAACCAAACCTACTGCTTAATGATCAATTAACATTTAAATCTCACTGTATATATGATACTGTATTGAAGAGTGATAACGCTTGTGTACACCAGCCGAATATATAGTTTGATTACGCGGTCAGTTATAGTACGGCAGTGCGCACTGTTACGTGGACTGAGTTCTATCATACTCATTGTGTTATGTGTTTATGTGTTGATGTGTTTTAATTATTATATTCTTGACACGTTCGTTATGAACTAGAAGAAAAAACAATTTTACCTGATGATGGGAACGTGTTCCCGAAACATGTCGTAAGACATCAAAGACGTAGTCGCAGCACGGATAAAGAAAAAGGTATTTATTAATTTCAAAAACTAAAATGTATGAATTTGAATACCATATTGTTAATTTCAAATATTGTTTAGGTATTATGAGTATGAATACGATACTACATGTTCTGTTAGTTAATTAAGGAGATTTTAATTAATATTGTATTAAAATAAGAAAGTCAGAAGGGGTATAAACACAGTATTATTCAAAAACATTATATGTAAAACCAGAAAAAATCTAGGCCAAATAGTAAACTCCAACAACATTATAATTGTTAATTAAGTTAAATAAACCAGTTAAACTGATGGAATTTATATAAGGTGAATCAGTCACCAAATACTATGACTAAAACTATACTTTAAAAGGATAGTATAAAAAGATATATAAATTTATTGGAAAAATTGGAAATATGATAACTGAAAATTCAGAGTGGGAGTTATAAATAATTGAATAATATTTAAAAGGATAACCAATTAATAAAATTACAATGAATTAAGGGAAGATAAACATTTTTATTTCAATCTGAGATTGAATACAATCCTAAATATAACATATTAAAATGGCATCATGTTATAAAGGACAGGAAGTAATTTTTTAGGGCTACTTTTAAAAAATACAGAAATATGGCTTTTTAGAGAAAAAACTTCATATGACTATCTTATTTGATATCAAATCAAGCAGCATAAGCTGAAGAAAAGGATTATGTATTTATTATTTAATGAAATTAATTAATAACCAAAATATATTCTGTGATATAATGAATCTTTCTTACATGTAACGGAAGCTATTAAAAATTGAAACAATACATTGCTAAGATTAAATTGGCTAAGATATTTAAGAAAACGAAGGAAGTAAGACAGTTCTTTATTAACGTTCGTAGTGTACGGTTGAGTGAGCAACAGAACAACCTATATCGGAACCATTAATGGCGTGTAAAAATTGAACCTAGCCTACAGTAAAATTTTGAGAATTTAAACAGAACAATTTTAAACCTTAAATTCAGTGAAAATTAACCACTAGAAACATTGAATCAAGTGAATACACCACAGAAACTAGTTAATTAACTATATGAACCTCTAACATTAATAATTCCGAATAACTAACACGAACTTTACGACACCAGTAACTTGACATTATCATACACATTTTTCTCGAGTGAATAACCGAGCATTGAACGAGAGATACTACTATAACACCAGAAATATTAATCACTACTGCGGAGACGAGGAAGCATTGAATAGGCAGCTTTATTGAAAGAAAATTTCAGCTAGACGATTCCTGTTTTACATCAGCAGCTCCGAAGCGGCCAGTTTGACTCCCGGCATTCAAAGCGCACACGATTTCTAGTATTCGTCAACACTTCATTGGTTCGAGCTTTTCATTTTATAAACATTATATATTATCAAATAACTTTGTACTTTTTAACTATTAAGCTTTTTAATTGTAAATGTTATACTTTCTACCATTACCCTTCTCTGACTATATAATAATATAACCGTTAAAAGAACCTGAAAAATTAATATTAAATAACATATGTACCAACAATCGATCGCCCTGTGAACGAGTCGAGCATTATATTATCATCGATTTTAAATCGATACTTTTAAAACATTTGTAAATAAAATTTAGAAATTCTACAATTTGGTTTAAAATTTATTTATAAATTTAATAAATAGCGTATTAGTGAACAACAGGACTACAAGAAAGGCGGCCATTACTCAAGTGGAAATAGCACCTACGAAGAAGAAGAAATACCGCTAATCGAGCAGTAAATTAGACAATCCTGTTAACGCTGAATTTAATTCCCGTGAACAATAAGCGATATTATTCACAAAATTGACTCAAAGGAACTTAAAATTTTAACACCACACAATTACAAGAATTATTTCCATAAATTATTAAACATCAAAACAAAATTTAAATTTTTTTTAAATTTAAATAACACAATTTTTATTTTGTAACCAACAGAAATTTATTAGTTTCGTTACACTATATAAACTTATTATGGGCTGAACTAGGTGTTGTGGTATACCTTTATTTTCAAGTATGTCCCATAACTTCGGTCTGATCACTGTCAAAAGCTTTGTTAAAATCGATAAAGGCAATATGTGTTTCTACATTCTTTTCACTTCGTTTTTCTATATTCGTTCAGATATTATTTATTCTGAAGACGATCCGAGATTGTAACGGATGTAAACATCGATAGGTATAAGGAAATATGATGGATCCTCACCGAGATGTGAGTTTTACCCGTAAAGAACTCGCCACGACGAGCCTGGATGGATTCAAACTGGAGGACTGGTTGAGTAATGTGGTACAATAAAGCGTTACGAGAGAAACGCTCATGAGATTGTGAAAATAATATCAGAGCACTGCAGTAGTAGAATTGCTCACGAGAGAAATCAGAGGTTTTCTCTCAACAGTAGGTGGCGAACTGCTGGTGCTGCTGTGTGAATAAGAGGGTGGAATGTTCGTTCTGTGGTCTAAACATTGTTACGCGAGACAAGCTGTCTGAATGTTGGAACGTTAATTTATGTTTGCATAGTATTATCACTGCCTGTCTGCCATTACGATTGACGGAATTTATATAATCATAGCAGCAGTAGTATTTGTGTACGTGCGCGGCGAAAGTCCGCGGTCGTTGTACCGTTCACAGTTTCCGTAAACGGATATCTAAACAAACGATTAAAGATCACCCGCATAAATACGATTTAATTAATTCTCAGCCGGTCGTTAACATTATCATAATCACCGTTATAACAACGTATCACGTAGTAGTGGGTTCTTGACCTTGTCCGCGGGGCCACAATTAAACTCAAGAACTACTGCTGGACCGCATCATAATTTTTTACAAGTAACATAACAATAAAAAGGCAGTATTTTATTTTAAATAAGCAAAGGGAAGCAATTTATACATTTAACATGAGTTTATACGCATCTTGAATGGTACAGTTATACAACCCTTATTACGTCAGTATTTTAATGAAGACGTAAGAAATATTTTGTTTCGACGGTCTAACTGATCGTCGTATGGTACAGTTGGAAACAAAATACAAGACACCAATTAAGTCACTAATCAGCAGCTGTAATTAATCACAAATACAGTTTATAATCAAGTTGTACAATAAACGGAGCAAAATTTGTCCACACGCAATAATAATGTCAACTAATACAGTCCCGCACAATTACGTATATCACAATAACTTCCAGCCTCACTTGAATGCCACTTAAACTGAAAACTAAGCGGTAGGTTTATAATCTGCATGGTTCCATAATATGCGTCCGTAACAAGCACTCGAAAATTCTAAAGGATACTTCAGCGCGGCCTTGGAAGAAACACGCACGTGTTGGGCTAAGCGAGAACGCGTAGAACAACGTTCTACATAGTACCAGAATGTTCCGTATTGCGTAACAATATCTAAATTGACCTTTATAATCGTTTTCGTTCTTTTCTAAATTGCAACTTACTGTATGTTTACAAAGTGCCTGTTTTATCTTATTTTAACTATACGTTTCCTTGTTCTGGAAAATAGTCTAATTATACACGTAATTACACCGATGAATATATAATATAAATATGATTATTTTATTAAGTGAAATTTTAAATAAATAAATAGCAACCACTCGTCCGCGGCATTGCATGCATTGATTACTTAATGACATAGGTCGTTAGTATTTATCCGAGACACAGTCGTGACTGCGTAATTATTCCGCAGGTATGCGACATGTGGGTCACTTGAGCGAGCGTGTGTGAAAGCGATTAAAAACGTTGCTTCACTTTTGTTCCGATCTTATCTCGCTCGCGCGCGCGGGCTCTCACAGATCAGTATGCAAGGCGTTCGCATTTTACCAAGCGTTTTGCGTTATGTAATATGTAACCCCACCTGCGCTAATTGTTGCCGGCGGTTTTGTTAAACGCCGGTCGGTGCCGTCTTGATATCGTTGGTTATGCGAAGCACGAACGGTTGGCCCCCATTGTGACGCAACAATTATTTGTACGTATAATATTGTGTACACCGGTCGACTGGCTAACTGAAACGTCGCTCGTTTTTTCCCCATTCTTTGTACCGCGTATTCGTTTTGTTTACAGCCAAAACAAAAATTCACGCCGTAAATAACATTGCTGTGAGAGTGTGACTTCTGCGAAACGGAACGGATCTGCGTTCACGTCTACAGTGCGGTCTCATACCGCGACGTGTCAAAATGCCAGTTACGACTCATATCTTACAAACAAAAAAAAAGCGCCTGCACAGACTGACTGTAGAAACATCAAGTCAGATGCGGGTATTATCAGAGTCGGATTGGAAGCGCGTGGTGCCCTAGACTACAATCAGACTGGTGCCCCCTCCCCCAATTCAAAATTCAACCTTTTATCCATTATTTACACTGATAAATGGCATACACGATTTCGAAAGTTAACAATTATGTTATTAAATTCTCAAATTACAACAAATATTTAGCTAAATAGTGATTACAATGAGCATAGTATTACTTAAGCTTAGAAAATACTAATCGTACATTTTCCGATTTTTGCCTTAACGAAGTGTAGCATAATTATTTCTAAATCAAGCGATTCAATTATCCTTATCCCGCTTTCAATATTCAACCTTGCTAACGAAGATAATCTCTCATCTCCCGTAGCTGAACTCAACATATCTTTAATGCGTTGTAATACAGAAAATAATTTTTCATATTCGCAGTTAATTATTATAATCGGAAAAAGCAGACGATAAGCAATGTATTGCAACAGATCAAATTTTATTATACTAATAATTAATAAGGATATAGTGAGTGTGTAAAAATCACATACAAGTCTATTATGGAGAAGATGAAAAATTATTTATTATATACATAAATATAGTTTTTAAAGATGTATATTGTTTTTTTAAATTGTCATGTATTGATAATAGAATTAATTGTTTGTATTGTTCGATAATATAAATCGATTTTACTTGGTTTCTGCAACGTCCTCCTCTCGTCTCGTTGCTCCCGTCCTGGCGTCCTCTTCTTCTCGTCGTCCTCTTCTACAGCGTCACTCCTTCCTGGTGTCCTCTTCGTCTTGTCGTCCTCTTCTACAGCAGGCGGCTCCAGCGGCGATATTTCACTGAGTCTCGTTGTTATGTTTGACTGCTAACATTAATTAGTTTCTTCATAAATTGTTCACTCACAATGCTTATAAATTTCACTCGTACAGTTTATTATTAATTTATATCTTATATTTTCATAACCTTAGGATTAATCTGGGTATTAACTAATGCGGTGCATTAAATGTACACCTTCCACGATATCTTGAAGTGTCTTTAAGTTCCCTAAGCGGATATCTTAACTTACACGAAACAGCACTGTATTATATTTTAAATTTTATCTAAATATTTTACCCAGTCGGTTCTTAACGCATAACTTCGTTAAGAATTTCCAAGATTATTTTATGTACGATATTTCGACGTTCGTAAGAGAACAACTCTCTTCACCGGGCACAACTTCCCCTTGCAACTTCTACAGACAGACTGTGTCCATCCTAGCTCTACAACGTATGAATCTCACTGAATTTAATGTATTCTGATAGGCTAAGCCCAAGTCACGTGATTCATGGAACAAATAGATGTACAAATTTCATGAAAAACTTTGTATAATTTAGCAAACTCCTGCATGGAAATTATCTACAAATTGTATTACCCTATCATTGTTAAGAGTTATAATTGAGTTTTTCTTTACTTAAAAAACCATATTTCTAAAATAGTTATGAACCTCAGAGTATACACAAATTGAAGCTATTTACCTAAATAATTCCTTGTCAAAGTTTCACGTCAACGGTTAACTACCACTGAAGCTATATCTATCACACCCGCACACGCGCACAAATTCACACAAAAAATACATGACAACATAGAACATCTTTTTATGAAGAGTTTGGTGTACCCTACATGCTTATCCATTTCTAAATACAAAACTTACGACTAAAAGACAAAATATTACATAAAACAAATTTAAACAAGAAAATGCTCGTCATCCATGTGCTTTGACAGCATAGCTTATCATTCTGTGTTCTGTTGCAGTATATATTTGGAAATAGATCAATCATTTTACAATCAGTAATCCAGTTTAATACTTTGAGCGGAAAAACTGTAGTATCAACTTCATTCGGACGATTTGAAAAAAAAAATTCTTGCAATTTTACTCGTGGCACAAAGTGCTTCAATTCTATTAGAAGATCGTTATTCAAATCATTCGAGTAAACTTCTATAAGAGCTTTCGCTTGATTTTCCAACTCGACACTTTCCATGGTTAATAAATATGTAATAAAATCAAACAATTGGGTATCAGTTGATGGTGCCCCCTCTGACAGCTGAAGCCGTGGAGCTCGGTGTTGCAGCATACCCTAGCGTTATGGATAATCCGCCACTGGGCACTCACCGATCGTGGGATTAATTTCTACTATATTCAGAACAGGGCTCCAGCTGTTTCTAAACGTTTCCCTTCATCATACGGGCACGACATAATCTGTCCTGTAGCGTAACTAGGGGGTGACATTACCTTTTGAGGGGGACTCTTTTGAAGGTTGGACTCCCCCTCCAAGTTTCCTTAGGATAAATGACAAAGTCAGGATTCTTTCCATACAATTTTGTAAATACATTTTATAATTTTTGTGTCTCAGAATTTTAGAGTAAACCAACGTGAAGTATAAGAGTTGAAAAAAAATATAGAAAAGCGCCGATTGCAAAATAATCTGTTTCTGTTGACTGGTATGCAAATTAATGTGATAAACCTCATGTCATTAGGAATCACTTTAATTCTAAATTTGCATTTTAATAAATCTTATGGAATTTAGCCTTTGTGATGATATTCTGAAAAAAGCATCGCAATTTTATTACCCCATCGCACTTTAGTTTTAAGGATGTTGTGCCAAGAATGATTTAAGCAGCTTATAGTACGTTATTTTTAATATAAAATCGTAAAATCCAACAATAAATTAGTCTAGTTTTTCCGAATGAAAGGTAACAAACTCCTGGTTTACCTGTGCAAAAACGGTTCACACCATAGGAGATATAAAGCTACAGGAGTCATGACATAGAGAACCCTGTAAGCGGAAGTGTTGCTGGGCGAAAATATAAAGGTCGATTAATGCGCTCTGCCTTAGTTTTTCTAGTGTGTGCGTGTGTTTTTTAAGGTTTCAAAGAAGTATGTTAGTGTACGAATATTGTCATTTCTTTTATTTCTACTGTTACTTATAAGCTTTATTTCAACACACGAAACTGGCTTAGAAATTGGCCGGCGTTAAATGATTATGTAATTTTGCTGAAATTTTTAATAGTTCTGGAAGGAGGATTTATCCCCCTCCCGTAGTTACGCCACAGACTCTGACGTAAATTTTATCAAGATTAAGAGGAAAGGAACTTTAACTAACAAAATTATAGTATTGGTACACTGCACTGACATAATATGTAACCAGATTGTACTTTGTCTGCGTCGGAATTTTATTTTATGGTTGTGATAATAATGTATATTGTTGTGACGGTCTCACGGATCGTCGTCGCGTGGTACTGTGGAAACAAAATACAGACACCAGTGAAATCACTAATTACCAGCTTTTTAATTAATCACAAATAACAACTTGTAATCAACAAGGTAGTCTCAACGTACAATAAATCAAGTTAAATTTGCCCACACGCAATAATAAAGACAAGTTATAGAGTTCCGCACTAATTATAACACGGTAATTACTTTCCACTAATCCTCAACAACCACTCGATCAGCACTAAAGAAATCGCCCGCTGTAACCAAATGATTAAGACGGTCACTGTTGCTTACATAGGTGGCGCAGGTGTTGCAGAATAATTTTCCAACGTTTTGGCGGCGTGCCAGCATAATTTGCATAAATACAAGTGCTCTCGAACCGTCTGGAGGTACTTATGTGCTACGTGACTGGGCGGCCTTGACACAGATGAGGCACGGTGAGCTAGTCGAGAACCGTGTACAACGACACCTTGCCTTTGTGCTACGTGACTGGGCGGCCGTGACACAGATGAGGCACGCTGAGCTAGTCGAGAACCGGGTACAACGACACCTCTCCTTTGTGCTACGTGACTGGGCGGCCGTGACACAGATGAGGCACGCTGAGCTAGTCGAGAACCGGGTACAACGACACCTCGCCTTTGTGCTACGTGACTGGGCGGCCGTGACACAGATGAGGCACGCTGAGCTAGTCGAGAACCGGGTACAACGACACCTCGCCTTTGTGCTACGGTGACTGGGCGGCCGTGACACAGATGAGGCACGCTGAGCTAGTCGAGAACCGGGTACAACGACACCTCGCCTTTGTGCTACGTGACTGGGCGGCCGTGACACAGATGAGGCACGCTGAGCTAGTCGAGAACCGGGTACAACGACACCTCGCCTTTGTGCTACGTGACTGGGCGGCCTTGACACAGATGAGGCACGCTGAGCTAGTCGAGAACCGGGTACAACGACACCTCGCCTTTGTGCTACGTGACTGGGCGGCCTTGACACAGATGAGGCACGCTGAGCTAGTCGAGAACCGGGTACAACGACACCTCGCCTTTGTGCTACGTGACTGGGCGGCCTTGACACAGATGAGGCACGCTGAGCTAGTCGAGAACCGGGTACAACGACACCTCGCCTTTGTGCTACGTGACTGGGCGGCCGTGACACAGATGAGGCACGCTGAGCTAGTCGAGAACCGGGTACAACGACACCTCGCCTTTGTGCTACGTGACTGGGCGGCCGTGACACAGATGAGGCACGCTGAGCTAGTCGAGAACCGGGTACAACGACACCTCGCCTTTGTGCTACGTGACTGGGCGGCCGTGACACAGATGAGGCACGCTGAGCTAGTCGAGAACCGGGTACAACGACACCTCGCCTTTGTGCTACGTGACTGGGCGGCCTTGACACAGATGAGGCACGCTGAGCTAGTCGAGAACCGGGTACAACGACACCTCGCCTTTGTGCTACGTGACTGGGCGGCCGTGACACAGATGAGGCACGCTGAGCTAGTCGAGAACCGGGTACAACGACACCTCGCCTTTGTGCTACGTGACTGGGCGGCCGTGACACAGATGAGGCACGCTGAGCTAGTCGAGAACCGGGTACAACGACACCTCGCCTTTGTGCTACGTGACTGGGCGGCCGTGACACAGATGAGGCACGCTGAGCTAGTCGAGAACCTGGTACAACGACACCTCGCCTTTGTGCTACGTGACTGGGCGGCCTTGACACAGATGAGGCACGCTGAGCTAGTCGAGAACCGGGTACAACGACACCTCGCCTTTGTGCTACGTGACTGGGCGGCCGTGACACAGATGAGGCACGCTGAGCTAGTCGAGAACCGGGTACAACGACACCTCGCCTTTGTGCTACGTGACTGGGCGGCCGTGACACAGATGAGGCACGCTGAGCTAGTCGAGAACCGGGTACAACGACACCTCGCCTTTGTGCTACGTGACTGGGCGGCCGTGACACAGATGAGGCACGCTGAGCTAGTCGAGAACCGGGTACAACGACACCTCGCCTTTGTGCTACGTGACTGGGCGGCCGTGACACAGATGAGGCACGCTGAGCTAGTCGAGAACCGGGTACAACGACACCTCGCCTTTGTGCTACGTGACTGGGCGGCCGTGACACAGATGAGGCACGCTGAGCTAGTCGAGAACCGGGTACAACGACACCTCGCCTTTGTGCTACGTGACTGGGCGGCCGTGACACAGATGAGGCACGCTGAGCTAGTCGAGAACCGGGTACAACGACACCTCGCCTTTGTGCTACGTGACTGGGCGGCCGTGACACAGATGAGGCACGCTGAGCTAGTCGAGAACCGGGTACAACGACACCTCGCCTTTGTGCTACGTGACTGGGCGGCCGTGACACAGATGAGGCACGCTGAGCTAGTCGAGAACCGGGTACAACGACACCTCGCCTTTGTGCTACGTGACTGGGCGGCCGTGACACAGATGAGGCACGCTGAGCTAGTCGAGAACCGGGTACAACGACACCTCGCCTTTGTGCTACGTGACTGGGCGGCCGTGACACAGATGAGGCACGCTGAGCTAGTCGAGAACCGGGTACAACGACACCTCGCCTTTGTGCTACGTGACTGGGCGGCCTTGACACAGATGAGGCACGCTGAGCTAGTCGAGAACCGGGTACAACGACACCTCGCCTTTGTGCTACGTGACTGGGCGGCCGTGACACAGATGAGGCACGCTGAGCTAGTCGAGAACCGGGTACAACGACACCTCGCCTTTGTGCTACGTGACTGGGCGGCCGTGACACAGATGAGGCACGCTGAGCTAGTCGAGAACCGGGTACAACGACACCTCGCCTTTGTACTACGTGACTGGGCGGCCGTGACACAGATGAGGCACGCTGAGCTAGTCGAGAACCGGGTACAACGACACCTCGCCTTTGTGCTACGTGACTGGGCGGCCTTGACACAGATGAGGCACGCTGAGCTAGTCGAGAACCGGGTACAACGACACCTCGCCTTTGTGCTACGTGACTGGGCGGCCGTGACACAGATGAGGCACGCTGAGCTAGTCGAGAACCGGGTACAACGACACCTCGCCTTTGTGCTACGTGACTGGGCGGCCGTGACACAGATGAGGCACGCTGAGCTAGTCGAGAACCGGGTACAACGACACCTCGCCTTTGTGCTACGTGACTGGGCGGCCGTGACACAGATGAGGCACGCTGAGCTAGTCGAGAACCGGGTACAACGACACCTCGCCTTTGTGCTACGTGACTGGGCGGCCGTGACACAGATGAGGCACGCTGAGCTAGTCGAGAACCGGGTACAACGACACCTCGCCTTTGTGCTACGTGACTGGGCGGCCGTGACACAGATGAGGCACGCTGAGCTAGTCGAGAACCGGGTACAACGACACCTCGCCTTTGTGCTACGTGACTGGGCGGCCGTGACACAGATGAGGCACGCTGAGCTAGTCGAGAACCGGGTACAACGACACCTCGCCTTTGTGCTACGTGACTGGGCGGCCGTGACACAGATGAGGCACGCTGAGGTAGTCGAGAACCGGGTACAACGACACCTCGCCTTTCGAGAGCGTAACGTAATTGTCGTAATATTATTTAATTTATTTATTTTTCTCTTAAACAAGATGGCTAACTAGTAACTTTTGTTAATTTGAAAAGGAATGTACTCATTAATTTGTTTTTTCTATCGAGTATTTGTCAAGCCCTAGTTACATGAATTTTGAAAAATCCGCCCACGTCTGCGTTAATATCAACTATCTAAAGGTCGGGGTCGCAAAACCCCGACAAGGAAAGTGTTATATAATTAGAAGTAAGGGATAATCGCAGAGGAACGTGTATGAACATTTGCCTTAGTTAAAGAAAAATTGGTCTCCCTAACTCCTCGAACCTTAGGAGGCTACGTAGCCAACAAGATATTGTGTTGACTACTTACGGTGACTTAATTTATCGTATTGATCATACGTGTACATATATATATATATAATTCCAACAATTTTTATGCGTATAATATGTACACTACAAAAAGCAACGTTCAATTAAAACATTTATTTATTCTAATAATTTACTCTGTATGTGTTTTGACCCTGCACTATCCATCTGGTTTATGTCCGCGTACAGGAGGTGGGTTTTTACGACACCCCTTCACTAATAGAGTACCACTTGTGGGTTTATGTTTACAAACAAGCCAGCGGTTGTGTTTGTACGTTTCTGGCCGCAACGTTTTATCTTTCCGTTCCCTCCGGCGGTTGGATGTGCCGGTAAATAAACAGCGCTTTGTCGAAATATTCGTGGTCTGGTCTTCTTCAGTGTCGCTACAAGTGGAATCTCCTTCAGAACCCTGCCTCCACTCACATCACCTGGTTTACGAAGCCTATGTGCTGACAGATTTCGTCACACTACTTTAACACAATGTACAGATAAATTTAATGGTAAAAAAGTTGATAACAGTTGGTAATTATAGGTATCTGAACTAGTTAAGCTTTAAGAACCTACTGATGATGATGTGGTGATTATTATTATTATTATTATTATTATTATTATAGAAACTCACTTGCGCCCAACGAACAATAAGGAAGATAAGGAACAACTAGAAGTAGCCCGATTAGGCTCCACCCTGAAGTAATACGCTAAGTGATTCCATGATGAATATGAATGCCTGAACTAGAGGTGGTTGTTTAGTGGGTGAGAGTCGCACACACCAGAGGAAGCACGGTCTCCTCTGACAGTGCATAAAGCATTTTCCCCCTCTATAATAATAATTTTAAAAAATTATAGAAACATGTTAATGAAACGTAGTCGTGATCACTGGGCTCAAATCTTTATTTCGTGCCTGTTCAGATATTTCTTCGTCCGCATCCTCCACAGTGAACGTTAATATTCAAATGGTAATGCAGATACAAGAATAATTGGGTCTTTTTGTACCATCGAAATGGCTTAGGAAAGGCAGAGTAGACTGCCTTTATGAGCCGCATCATGGCCGGCTCTAGTAGAGGGCTGGAACATTAAACGTGGCAACGTTGCGTCTCAGGCCTATAAGCATAGTGTAATAAAATAGCTAAAGTGAAAATTTTATATTTTGATTAAATTTCGTAGTATTACTAAAATCATGAGTATTTTTATAGTTAAATCTAAATTATAGGTCTGTTCCCTCTTAGCCAAATATAATTTATGTTGAAGAAATTAGTGAATTAGTGTTAGGCCTAATGAATTAATTTTTCTTCGAATTATTGAATTCATATCATATGAACGAGTTAATTATTATATTTCTTAAATAATATAACAGTATTTTACATGATAAACTGTTAATTTGCAAAAAATTAAGAATTATAAAACTGTTGTTAACGGGCAATTGAAAATGACGCGATTTGATTATTGAAATACATAAATTAAGAGATCGTCTAGTTGGCTGGTTGCAGTGTAGCCACATTTAAGCCGGCCGTGGCTGTATGCAATAGAAGGAAGGCAGTGTGGCCACCACTACGCTTCAGGCACCTACGTGTTACTCTGGGTACTCATTTCTATTCAGGAAAGTCGACCCAACTGTTAAAAAAACGGAACTTGATTTTGTGATGTGCCCGGGACGTCTAGATTAGTAGCCAAGTTCTATTTCTGCCGAAATATTATCGACCAAATCATGGGCGAACCTAATGGGGGATATATCCGCCTCCGAAATCCAAAAAAGTTTATAACATGTTGGAACAAAAAATTAAAACTGGTTGTGTGTTTTTTTAAATGTAATTAATTGACTTCCAAATTTTGTCAATTTTAAAAAATTATCATTTACGTCAATGACAAGTTTAAATAATCTACAATAATAGTGCTTATAATCGGTATTAAATGTAACAGATGTTGAAAGGAATGGTGAAAAATGAAAAGAAGTCGACTTGAAGGAAAGTAGGAAATGAAATTAGTAAATTGCAGCTAGTGAATTAGTGAATTACGTCGTGGTTTCCGAGGCTACTGTTGGAATTGTGAGTTGTTAATTGAGACCACCGTATAGAGCAACCAACCCTATGCCGGCTAGATTTTTTATGGACCTTCTCTGTTCTAGATCCATCGTGTTCTGTTATAGGACCACCTTGAAAAGGTGTGGCTCTTCACCACGCACGACGGTCTTGAATAGGTGCTAAAACCTAAAACCGTTAAGAAGATGATGATGATGAATTAGTGAATTATTTGCCCATTACTTTTAATTTGTTGGTACGATTTTCATTATAATGTAAGAAGAAAAACAATACTGTAAGAAAATGATATGTAGTTAAAAAAATCCCCTCACGAAATGAAATCCTAGGTTCGCCCCTAGTACACAGTATAACTGTATAATAGGTTATAGTAGCTGACGGCACACCGATGTGACCGTGTGTAGACAATGCATCACTTCAGTCCGATGTGACACGTAAGAATGAACTCACCGAAGTGACACACACCAAAGTGATCGTGTGTGTAGGTCGCTTAAAAGAGTTTTAAGTAGCCGTCAGACATCTATGCCATTTTCTTCTGATAGTTTCTATCCGTTTCGGATGTTGGTTATCATACAAACTATTTTAACTTTCTGTACTGCTGCACGGAATAAGTCAGTTGTATTCAGTTGCCAAACCAAGTCCTTAAATTTCTCAGCCATGATATTCTCGGTCGCCCAACTCTTCTATTTCCAAGTACTTTTCCCTTAACTAAAACTTAACTAAAGTTTTTCCCTGTATGGAAACATATTTTTCCCTGTATGTAACAACATACTTTTCCCTGTATGGACTGCAATGTTCATTTCTCATGAGATGTCCCAGATACTGAAGCTTTCTTATCTTCACTGTGTTAATAACTTCCCTTTCTTTCTTCATCTTTCTAAGAACTTCAACATTAGTTATACCCATGTCCTGTCCATGAAATGCTCAGTATTCTGCCGTAAAGTCACATTTTGAAAGAAATTTATGCCATAATCTGTTGGAAATATCGTCCGCAACCAGTATTGTATACTAAAATTGAATTCATAATCCATACCAATCGGAGTTTGTAAAAAACCGCAACAAAGAGTTGGAAATAAACGAAAAACGTTAGCCGTGTAGGAGACGATCTTTCACCGAAGTCGGCAGAGCAGAATACCTTACACACATCTCTGTCAGAACTTGATGGCGCGG
This sequence comes from Magicicada septendecula, assembly GCA_034769895.1. Lineage (NCBI taxonomy): Eukaryota > Metazoa > Arthropoda > Insecta > Hemiptera > Cicadidae > Magicicada > Magicicada septendecula. Next base: position 505,922,001 of record CM068369.1, on the reverse strand, counting down.
ACTTAGTTGTTATTGATGTGAACTCAGTTGTTGTGCGCTGCTTCCTTCGTACGAAAACGCAACTGGCCTCATTTGTTTCCAGAATGTTTTCGTCAGACAAAATATTATGTTGAGTCCTGTGTACACAACGTAAAGAAAATCTCAAGTCATAAAACAAGCAGACTTCAGGGAAACGCACGAAGCAAAATGCTGAAAATACACGAAAGAAAAGGATTAAAAATACCAAAGCCGAGTTTAACTTTAACGGAGTAAACTAAAACTTTCATTAAACTGTATAATGAAACAGTGTGTGTAGGAAAATCCGTGAAACCAACGCGTTCTAGCAAAGTATAATGTTACAGTCATACATCATTGTGAAACAGTAAGTTAAACACGCGGTTTCGATTACCTACAGTGACTGGGTTCTGTAAGTGTACAGTACATAAATAATGTATAATCATAATCGATAATTGATCTGTAACTAGAAAATGAACACAGGAAACATGAGTACGTACAGACTGCTTGACAAACCACGCGCGGGACATAAGTCATTTGACACAAGTTAGCCATAGTTTAGTAATTTAGTTACCGTGAATTAATAAATTACTAAATATAAGTATATAACTACCGACTCGGAACACAAAGTTTTTTATTGGTAAAAACATAAAAGTTTTACCTTATAGCCTGAACCAGATATTTTTTTCTAGCAGAATCCAACGGATACAACAGAGCAGTAGTCAATAAACTCCTGCACAAAACAGACAAAGACAGAAAACAACAAATTCATAACACTAACATACATCAATAACCACACTGAAAAAATAACCTACAAATTTAAAAAAGCAAGATACAGAATCGCATGCAAAACTACAAACAAAACAGAACACACACTATCAAAACACACAAACAAAGAACAAAAAAAATTTGATCTACCTGATGTTTACAAACTAAATTGCTCAGATTGCAACAAATTCTACGTAGGCCAGACAGGACGTAGCTTCAAACAAAGATACATTGAACACACAAAGGCACTACACTCCACTACCAAATCCACCTTTGCAAACCACCTCATTGAAGCAAACCACACATACACAAACATCGCCAACAACATGGATATTCTACACGTACACATAAAAGGCCGAAAACTAGACACTCTTGAACAATTGGAAATATACAAAAACATAAAAACGACATTCTAAACGAACAGAACATTTCAAATCACACATATTATTCTAACATATCACACCCCACACACACAGCATCGATCCTTCAAAAGTCGGCGCCGTCGCCAAGAACAAGACGGACAGCGCTCCCAGTGGCAGCCTCTGACGAAGCTTATAATAAGCGAAAACTGGTTCAGGCTATAAGGTAAAACTTTTACGTTTTTACCAATACAAAACTTTCTGTTCCGAGTCGGTAGTGATATACTTATATTTAGTTAATCAACGGACACGTCATGGACAACACAATCCAAGAATTGAATAAACTGGACACAGTTTTGGAACATTTGTGTCGCTGACTCAATTGGGAATGCTCGACTTGTTTGTCCTCGTAGCATGACTTTGGCTGTGGTTTTTGTTACTGTCGTCGCTAATAATTTCAGTAGCTTTGTTGGGATATTAAACTCCTGCAGAGGTAATTTTTTTCCGAGTTGTTCGAGACTGGCCCTTGTTAGTACCAGACTCAGACAAGCCCCATTCAGCCTTATGGGTACGAGACTTGGTTTCGCACGCCAGCGATGACCGGCCGTTGAGAACGTGGAGGTACCTGAAAGTTAAGAGAAAGTGTCTGAGTTGGTGATGGTGTGGCAGCCTCTAGGAGACGGTGAGAGGGGTGTTTTAGTGCCAAACTTCAAGACATAGGCGACCTGAGTCGAGCAGCGTGTGACGCTAAAGGTGGCGGGAAGCGTAGTAATGGCGTCAAGGGATCGGCGTGAGACAGGTTATATGGGTTTTATGTTAGGAAGTTATGTTTTGTGGGAAGTAAATTATTTTATTTTATTATTGCGTAGTAGGGATTAGATAATGATTGTGGACGGGGCAGAGGAGTTGTGTACAGTTGAGTTTATTTTATTTTATTCAGCTAGTCGATGGCAGTTTAGCTCATTAGTCGGGTCCAGGGACCCTCCTGATACGGGTTCTTCTGCGTCGATTTCTGCGTGGAGCCTCGTCCGCAAGAGCCAGGAGGCGGTTGGCGAGGAAGTGGGGGCGCTGTGTATTTCGAACTGGTCTATTGATAGGAGTGGGGATGGATTGTATTGCTGTGCGGGTTTTGGCGTACTTCCAGTTTATTTTATGGAGAGATACCATCAACAGTTTCGTATTCACCCTATCAAATATCTCTTGAACGTCGACGAAGAGCACATGAGGTCATATTCATAGCATTTATCAAGGGACTGTCTGATCACAGATATCTGGTCAACAGTGGTCCTGTCAGGCCTGAAACCACATTGATATTCATCAATTATCATTTCAACAACTACACTCAATTTTTGGGTCAAGACACTGGAGAGTATTTTATATGCAACATTAAGTAATGTTATACCTTTATAATTTCTACATTCAGTCTTATTACCTCCATTAAATAGAAGAACAACGAGAACCATGTTCCAATCTTCTGGCATAACTTCTTCCTCCCATATCTGACCAGTCAGTCTGTGCAACTTATTTTTCAGTAATTTCTCTCCAGACTTGAACAACTAGGCGAACCCTTAAGTCAGCAAGTAAAGGAACACGCCTAAAATTCTACAAGGTGATGGCTCTTCCCACACTCCTTTATGGGTCTGAGAATTGGACTTTAACGAAAGGCCAGGCCAGTCGCATCCAAGCGGCTGAAATGAGATTTCTCAGGCACGTGACAGGGTATACGCTCCATGATCATAGAAGAACCACAGATATACGTTAGGAACTGAATATTATGAGTATACTCGACAGGATCGCCCAGTACCGGCTGAATTGGTGGGAATATCTTTGCCGAATGGATGACTGCCGCATCCCCAAACAACTCTGGAACTGTAAGCCGATGGAGCGGAGAGGTGTGGGACGCCCGAGGAAGCGCTGGAGTGACCAGCTCTAATCTTTGCCTATTTGAAACCGGAACAAACCATCCTTGGTTTAATCCGTGAAGAAGAAGATGATGATGATGATGACTTGAACAACTCTATTACTAGGTTGTCTTCCCCAGGAGTTCTGTTAGTTTTCATTTAGCAATCACTTGCTCCAACTCACCATAAGTCATAAGTTGGGGGGTTCTATAAGTTCATGGCTTCCTAATGTATTTACAGGGGTATCTTTCTCTATACTCTCGTCTTTACATATATTGTCATAACGCTCTGCCCATCGCTTACTTCTATAGGCTACAGGCAAACGAACAAATTTTTTCCTTCTAAACGGAGCAATCGTTGTTTTGCAGCGTTCACTTTTTACTTTCTGTTTACACTTAGTTTTACTTTCGTTTTTACTATTTATACAGTGCATTTCTTGTGATGAAAAAGTACAGTTGCCGAATACTGTAGGGATTCCGGAATACCCGAAGGGACTCGAACGCTCGGACGGAGTAAGTTGGTGTGTGCGTGTTGTTAAACTGTAATAGGAGAAACGTGCGCTGATAGTATAAGCTGAATTGATTCCGCGTCCAGTGCAGTACCAGCCTGTGATTGTTACCCAACTTATCAAATAACAGTCTACCACGAACCTAATAGAAATTAATCTTTACCTCCCCCCTTAGTGAAGTAACAATTACCATTCTATTGCCTATCTGAATTATTGTATTACTCTGACTTATTTATTTTCTTTCTAGTAAGTGCTGATGGTATAAATATATTTAACGCCTGAATTTGTGTTAAAGGGAGACTAATTTACTGTAACGTAAATAGGAACATAAAAATAGTTTGCGCGGAAACGACAGAAAGTCAACAAGAATACCGCGGCTGGAAACAGTTTAAAAGATTCATGAGCATCGAACATTTCGTAATACAAGATAAAGAGGAAAGGAATTCATTTGGTATGGCCACGTAGAGCGCGTGGAAAAATGGATTCACAACGTACGCTGTGCAATGGAACATGTTGGAGAAAAAGAAGAGGTAGATGGAGTTGACTACGGAAGAACTGGATGGAGTTGACTACGGAAGATATGGGTATAAGAAACCTGATTGATATGATTGGAACAACAGATTAGAATAAAAAAAAAAAACATAATAATAATAAATACTTTATTTTTTTTAATAACAAGAGTTTTTTAATTGTTTTCACAATATTTTAACAGTTTTAATTTAATTTAATGTCCTCATCAGAATTATAACGTATACTTAAAAGACATACTTAAAACAAGTGCGTCGTCTGGACGGACAGCTGGAACGTATCTGATATAACGACCCAGTGGAAAGTGGAAACGGTTATATTAAGAAAATAGTGTAACGGTGGAACCGTCTCGAAAAGGCGAAAGCTTCCTTCCAGCCGTTTCTCCGCTAGCCGAGCAGTCAAGGCCGCACGTAAGTACCTTTCAGAGTGTTCTGGAGAGCACTTGTAAATACGCATTATGCTGGCACGCCGCAGTAAGGGTAAGGATTGAAAGTTATTCTGGAATCTCAGCGCGACGTACATAAGCAAGGGCGACTGGCTTTGTCAGTTCAGTTAGAGTGAGAGATTTGTGTAGTGCGGATCAAGTCATTGTTGAAGATTAGTGGAAAGTGATTACTGTGTTATAATTACTGCGAACTCTATTACTTGACATTATTATTGTGCGTGGACAAATTGAACTTGAATTATTGTACGAGACTACCTTGTTGATTATAAATTGTTATTAATTAAAGCTGCTAATTAGTGGTTTCATTGGTGTCTGTACTTTGTTTTCCACTGTACCATACGACGATCAGTGAAACCGTCGTAACAATACGATTGACGATCACGAAGGGCGCTACAGCTGCAGTCGTGTCTTGGCGGGTCGTTGCAGCCATCTTCCCGTCTTCCAACGGTATTTCAACCTCCCTAGGATTTCGGCTAACGCCATACTGTCATCTCAGCTTCATTCGTTCAACAATTTTTCCTTTCATTTCAGTTCCGTAGGGACATACGATTTACAGAGGGGTTGATCCGTATAACGTGACCCGCCTGTCTAACCCGATCCAGCTTCCCCGTTTTAACTTTTCAGCATAGTATACCGTTCTTCATTTGGGTTTTCGCTCCCAAACACCTCTCTTCGTCTCTCCTCTTTCGAGCCATGCATTTTTCTTAAGACTTTACTTAATCAAAGCGCACACATCTACACACGTTCGTCACGGAGGGGTGACGAATTAGTGAAATAGTGGAATTAGTGAAGAAGTAACAAACAAACCCATTAAAGACAATGCAAAATGTTTTATTACAACACTAGCAATGTACAGTAGGTACTGCTCGAACATACTTATTGCTGGAAATGGTTTTCAAACTCAAACAAGTTAAGCACTGTAATTGAAAAAAAAATTGTTTAATGGTTGTGAAAAAATCTGTAATTTTCTTCTGTTTTTTCTGTCTACCGTACTTTTCAAGAGTATTCCCAAATATTCATTATGGTGCCTTTGTGTGGTACGTGTTTTATTAGTGTCATGTTGGTTATGTCTGGGAATTCGTGTCCAGTGTTTATTTCATGTGTGGCCAAATTAGATTTGTATATTTCCGGTGAACATCTAAACGCATAAAAAATACGCATTATTTTTTTTAAGAGCGTTGTTGTTGATAGTGGTAAGAGTTTGAACCGAAATGTTGTTCACCACTTAAAATACACCGTGGCATTAACAAATACAATATTAAACGACAGCATTATTAAGCTGCTGTGTGTGGTGTGTACAATAAGGTTTTAAGTGAAAATTAAATTTCGTTCTAGACGAAACGTCAAGTGTAGCGTATAAAAAAAACTTCCCTCGTGAGAAAAAAAACACAGATGTTTATTGAAGCGAAAGAACTTAATTTTTGTCGCGCGGTAAAGCCTTTAAATCCACCAGCCTGCAGCCAACCGTCCACCTTGTGAAATATAATAATAACCGTCTCCTCCGGGCGTTTTCCTTAATATTCTTGACACTGCGCTTCGGTTATTTGATACTTTTTATATTTATGCGTGGTGTTTTTATCTTCCTAACAAGTTAGACTGCAGCCTGTATAGTATTGTTACAACAGTCTAACTGGTCGTCGTAAGGTACAGTGGAAAACAAAATACAAGACACCAATCACGTCACTAATCACCAGCTTTAATTAATCACAAATACAGTTTATAATCAACTTGTACAATAATCCGAGCAAAATTTGTCCACACGCAATAATAATGTCGACTAATAGGGTCCCGCACAACTATAAAACAACACTTCGCCACAATACTTTGAACCTCACTTGAATAAATCGTCACTTAAACTGACTTCTAAGCGGCAGCTGTCGTTGTTTAAATAGATAGCACAAGTGTTCCGTTATACGCGTGAACACTACTCGAAAACACTTGAGCGTAATTGATTGTGGCCTTGAACACAGTGCGCCGACCGGTGCGGTGAGGAATAGCCTCGAGTAGTGTTGACGCATGTTAAGTGTCACTTACGCACACAAACATTACAGCTGGGCTCTGCTGGGATAGCCGAGAAACATCTAGAACGTTCTGTATGGCGTAACAGTATTTTTATTTTCATAGAAACCAGATCTCAATCTATGTCGTGTTTTATCTTGGTGATAAGTTAGATTACAACCTAATAGGTTAAAATGTGATATGTACTATTTACTACTGTACGCGCACCAGTTTTGCTGCTGAGACGCCGGAGGAGCGAGAGAGTCTACTGAATGATAGTGCTTGTTTGTGTTGGTGGCGTATTACTGGTTCTGTAAACATTGTTCAGTTGTTCAGTAGACGTGTTTTGTTGTGATTTTGTGTGCGTATAGATTGACCGTTCGTACATTATATGTCAGTGTAATCTATTAAATATTTTGTTAAAGCGTGTTTTCTTATTCGCTACAAGAACTACCGTGTGAGAGAAGCAGTCAGGTCACACCGAAACTATGATAAACATATTTTAAATGTGTAGTATTACAGTGATGCGTGTAGTGGAATGGAATACGTCACCACATTCCTTGCTCGGTAGCTAAACTGCTGTGACAGTAATACCTGTTGCGGTGCGCCTACGTGAACATATTGACAGCACCAACCTGAGCACCCTGGAGATAATACAGTACCTTTGCCTTCATCGTTATACAGTTGTCGTAGTTTAAAGTAGAGTGGAATGCGCAGTGACGACACATGTCATGAGCTTTATTAATAAAGTTGAACAGATTGTAACCAAACGCAGTCAGTCATGTTATAGCCTACGTACGATTTGAGGCAGGGTATAGAAACAGTGGATACAGTTAATAGCCTTATTTTCTTCATTAAGAAGTTATCGTATTTTAAAACACAGTGGAATGGGCAACGACGTTTAGAAGAAGCTGGTCAGTCGGTGAATTGGAAACCGCACGCAGCCAATTATGTTATACATACGACTTAAGGCAGGGTACACAAACAGTGGATAGAGTATGTTCCTTATGGCGGAAGGAATGTGAGTTGAACGGGACTGTTGCTGGAAACTGACGACAGTGTTTCCTAGAATTTTCGTCACATTGTGAAATATAAAATCGGATGCCACCGTCCTGCATAAGGTCAGCTTCGACCTTATGTGGTCGAAGACTCATCTTACGTGAGTGAAAAAAAGATTCTCTGACGACTTAAGTGGATCAGAATTCATAACTGCAACAATGTAAACGACGAAATGTTGTAGACGTCAGTCAGAACTTTTGTAAAATAGACTGTTTGGAAATTCTGTAATTCGCCTGTTTGGCCGTTGTAAGGCGTACCACGTACGTGAAACACGACGAATCTCTCCACTTTCTGCTCACCCTATCGTTTATCTATTGAAGATAGACTCAGGGGGCTTCAGGTCAACGGTGACGTAACTGCGGAAAATTTAAAAAGTTTATGGTGGTATTGTTATTGATCTCTGAATCAGAAGAACAGTCGACTTTTTTCTGTAATATCTTGGTTCAGACGGTGAAGTTATTTTTTATATAAAGTTGTAATTTTTGTAAGTAATTTAATCAATGTAATTCATTCAGAAATAAGGCAAGAACGATTAAGAGGTGTAAGTACATGATAGAAGAGGTGACTCGGTGGGCATGACTGTCATGAAATGTTCGAAGTGTGGTTCCACATCCCATGCTAAGCGTACATCACATGCGCGGAGATGTGAGGCAGTGTAACCGGAATGTAAACACAAATGTAGGAAATCGCTTAAGTAAGTTCCGGCTGTGAATCAGCTGGATCCGGGACTACCGTGTGAAAGTTTCGGGAGTGTGAACCGAGCAGTCGATAGTGCCTGTGTTAATGGGGAGGGGTACCGATTACATTAGTATAGCTTCTTCAAGTTATTTAACCAAACGGGATGTTGAAAAACTTTCTAGTGCAAGTTTACCACTACAGAGTTACGCTTATTTGGGGTCAATCAAAAGGTTTTTGCAATTTTTTTTTATTTGAAAACTTGTATCTTTATTTATGTATATTTATATTTTCTTATCAGAGTAATCTCTGTCGAATGTAACACTCGTATGACAATGTGTTAAAAGATCTTCCAAAACATTGATGGAATAGGCTTTCTGGTATAACTTGAGCTAGATCAGCGACTTTTGTATTATGTCTTGAACAGGCACAAAACATTGGCCTTTTATTATTGGAACGGTTGCATACCGGGATATTAGACTGTGGTCTTGTGTTAACGGTTGCATACCGGGATATTAGACTGTGGTCTTGTGTTTGAAGAACCAAATGTTTCCGCCTCACCAGCAGAGGCCATCTACACGGTTTGCATCTGTACTGAGGCGTTCACGGCGAACAACTGCTGTACTCGTTACACACCCTCCGCAGCCTAATATCCCGGTATGCAACCGTTAACACGAGACCACAGCCTAATATCCCGGTATGCAACCGTTAACACGAGACCACAGCCTAATATCCCGGTATGCAACCGTTAACACGAGACCACGACCTAATATCCCGGTATGCAACCGTTAACACGAGACCACAGCCTAATATCCCGGTATGCAACCGTTAACACGAGACCACGGCCTAATATCCCGGTATGCAACCGTTCCAATGATATTGACGCTGGCCGTGGAGCGTGAGGACTCAATTGGCATTTGCTCCTTCTTTGGAACATGAAAAAATCGTGTAGTGGCTAATATATGTGGAATAAATCAGTTTCCATAGTATCGAGATGTTATTTTTGACCTAAACGTCGTGAACACTCGATGACATGTGAGCTGATTATTATGGAATTTCCATAAATTCGTCTTCTTCTTGTTCTTCTTTATCAACCCTTCTGCCTACAGCGTCGGGTTCCATAATTGTTATTCCACAAATTCAATCATCTTCTACGTTTTCACCGCTCTGTACAGCCGTCGTAATGTGACCAAATCATGCTTTTTTATTAACCCGGTTACCTAGTGTATGATAAAGTAAGAATCGTGGACCGTAATTATCTTATCTTCACCACCAGTATTTTAGTATTTTTAGCCACTCGTTCATGGATGCTAGTCTCACAAATATCCTTGTACAATTATTCCTTAGGCTTTCACGGCCGGTGTCATTTGAATTATGCAAGATATCCGGGCTGTTTGGCCGTGGTCCCTAGTTTAAAACAAAACCAAACGTTTCGGCAGCTCCACTGGCTGCCACCATCAGTGGTATAAAATTTCTGCACTTTGGGTGTCTACGTGCAGGCCCACAGTACTGTGGTATAGACACTATAGACTATACCACAGTACTGTGGGCCTGCACGTAGACACCCAAAGTGCAGAAATTTTATACCACTGATGATGGCAGCCAGTGGAGCTGCCGAAACGTTTGGTTTTGTTTTAAACCAGGGACCACGGCCAAACAGCCCGGATATCTTGCATAATTCAAATCCTTGTACAATCTTCGTCGCGTTAGACAATCTCTCTCTCTCTCTCTCTCTCTCTCTCTCTATATATATATATATATATATATATATATATGTCTATCTCTACCTCCTCTATCTTTTGTATTGTCCCCTCCCAGGTTCCTAATAACACCCTTCCGAAGTCGTACCATTCTCCCCGGCACCCGTACACGGTCTGACACCGGGGTCGCTTTATATGTTTGATACAATACGTTATTGTGCCTCAGTCTCCGTGAGCCGTTTTCTGTACAGTCTCGCCCTGTAATGCGTCTTAGGATTCATCTGACAAAAATATCTACAATGTCGGCTTTTTTCTGTGTTACGGCCCACGCCTCACGGCCGTACCACAGTACTGGCCCAACGATTTCCTTCTTATAAAAAAAACAAGTTCTTTGATAATTTATCGTAAAAATTATAAGTCTCTTAATACATGTAACACAACATACTCAATCAGCTGTGAAATCTAAATTTAAGCATCCAGTATGTAACACACGTCTGTACAAATATCAGTTTGAAACATTTATTATTATTTTTTTTTAATCGGATTCATCCAACGTGGGAAACTGCATAAACTTTTCGATCAGACATCCTACGTAAGTCATACATATATACGGTGTCACGTTTAATGTGTAAAAAATTAATATTTAAAATATTCTGCGTGCACGCGCGTGCGTGTGTGTGTGCATGGATTTTGTGCCTTACCCGAATGCCTCCATTACTTGTAACAATAATTGATTGAAATTGTTGAGTTTGATTAAGAACAATAAAAACTTTGTTCCAGCAGGCAAGTATATACCCTTCCTCACCCACTCTCACGCCCAGCTCAGCACAGCTCAGTTGAATCATCCTCTCCTTGGGCTGTCAGATATTCTTGGCGTGTCTCACCTTGACCCAGCTTCCTACTCCAATTACAACAGCGCTTCGTCTTGGCAATCGTCGTCTCAGCTTCACAATATTTTGTTTTCAATTTAATAAATATACGTCGTTTCTTTTAATTTATTGATTCACGTGACAATGATTACATTGGTTTGACCTCTTCGGATAGATGTTGTCACGCGAAACTCCACGAAGATGAGTTGCATGACGTTCTGTAATCATTAGTGCATGACGATTGTTGCGATATTACAGATTGATCTTTGTGAAATCTTCCGCACGACCTGTTATGTTGGTACACGCACTAACAAACTAGAAGGAAATGAGAGAGGGTTAGAAATACTGCTATAATTTGCTGGTAATGTGTAGTCTACTATGTTCGTATCTGTATTTATTAGTAGGGTAACAGGGGAGTCCTTCTGTGTGCCGGTTCTGACTGCGTGCCTTCTAAAATACATAACATGGAATTATTGTATAAGTACGTATACTCCATGGATCACACTTACTGAGAAGAATAGTGTTCGGGAGCCAGTTCATATAGTTTTATGTTTAAAAGGAATAATTCCAAATATTTAGTACCAAGCCACGTGTTGTTCAATCAAATATATTGCAACTTACCGTCTGCGGCTTCCAGAAACAACGTCTTCACAAAGTTGACATGTTTCGGGACACTTGTGTTATCATCAGAACTTAAAATAAATTACACAAATTTTAAAACTAATTTAATACCCCTTCACATATGTAAGAAAGGGCGATATTTGAACGCTCTTGAAGAGTATGAAATTTATAAAGCATATAACAATACTGATACCAAGCCGCGTGTTTTAAATGATAAACTGCTTTTCAAATCAAATGTATTGTACGACACTGCTTTGCGCTATTGTCGTGGTGGGAGCAAAACGTAATTCAGTGCGCGGTCAATCTCCGTACGATGTACATCGTTAAACGTTCGCGCTCGCTTTTAGACATTTACGTATTTATATTGTTTTAAATTATTTATTTCATGTTGAATTTTAATATTTTAATTAATTGACAAATGTATCAACTTAAATGATGCACGATTATTTTAAGTTCTGATGATGGGACAAGTGTCGCGAAACATGTCAACTTTGTGAAGACGTTGTTTCTGGAAGCCGCAGACGGTAAGTTGCAATATATTTGATTCATATAGTTTTAGTCTTGGAGAGTCGTCCAGGCGATAACTGTAGGTAAGTGGTTCGGTAACCCTAGTAGAACTTGGGAGTCCTGCCGTGCTGGTACTCCCTCCTTGGCAGACTGACGTCCTGCTGGTGAGTCGTTGGGTTGGAGCTAATGTCTTGCTTCACATTGGCTCGCGGGAGTAGTGTTCAACTATCCGCAGCGGATGGTGAAACACAAGCCGTAGACCTCCGAGCGTAGGTCGTAAGTATACCTGGATTCGGGCCCGCCACCGTTCTTGGCTTTGGGGGATCGTCATATGCGCACGTGACACATCCAAAAAATGGTAAGCCAGCCAGGCTGGTGTTGTCTCGCGGCGTTCACGGATTGAAGAAAGGTTTAGTGGAGATTGAGGTGTCACTTCACGATATCTTTCATGGCGAGCACTATAGTTGTTTGTAAGGCAATAAGCCTGGGTCCGAAGATTAACAGTCATCCCGTTCTTGCTTCCTCTTCGGAGTAATCTAGAATCTCCAGCTAAGTGTTTGTCGTCTGGCATGTTGTCTTGTTATTACTGTTGGTGAAGGCACATTATACCATCTTAATACTTTCTGACTGTAACACTGTCTCGGCCAAAATGATGACATTCGAAAGCCTTTGATGTAAAGTAATATATTCTTTAAGACTGGGGTACTGTCCCGACACTGTCCGCGTGCACCCAATCAGATTGTCCTGTTAGTAAAATGACGTTATCGTTTTTAGTCACGTGACTTGAATCGGCGTTGCCATAATCAGTATTCATTAACAGCAGTTCATCACGTCCAATGGAGCCGACCCGTCGTGTCGTTGTCATTCTGCTGTCGGTGTAGTTTACCGATGTCAAAAAACGTTTCAACATGGTAACTATAGTGACAAGAGATAACACATTAATTACGACTGACAACAGTTGCATTCGTGCCGACGGGTAACGTTTTAAATAAGGGAGGTATAGTGTTCAGACGTTCCGTGGTGTCGTCGTCAGTTTGCTGTCTGTGTACCCGATAGTTGATGGTGTAAATAAACGTCACATATGAACAACATAACGAGATTTAAACATTTATTACTAACGATATCTGTCACGTTAATTGCCGACGTTAACGGTTTGAGTGAGGGAGTAATCTCTCTCTCTCTCTCTCTCTCTCTCTCTCTCTCTCTCTCTCTCTCTCTCTCTCTCTCTCTCTCTCTCTCTCTCTCTCTCTCTCTCTCTCTCTCCGCATTTTAACAGAGACTCCAAGTAACTGACAAACTTGTGTAATGGATTAATGTTGTTCCTGAAACCCAAAATTATTCGTCGGGTTTTATTCCCGTATATAACACATTAGTAGTCTGTAAACAAATGTGTGCAGATTAGTAATTACAGCGAGAAAGAGGGGGGGAGCAAAGTGCCTCCTTATCGTTTCCCGCGTACAACGTCTCATGAATAACGTACTGTACGTCTTGACAGAATATTACTGAGACTGGTTTTGACATTGCCTAGCGAATGGAGATCGAACTTCTTAAAGTCGGATCATATTCTGGCCTCGGTCAGAACTTTCTTTATGTGGAAGATATTTTTAAAAGCCGGATATAACTTTGTGTAACTCATGGAAATAGATGTCTCGTTAGTTACCGACATTTGCATATCTGAATATGGACTGTATAGTCATACGGAATGTTAAAACGCAAACTTGAAGCCTAGATTGTCTGACTTGTATAACTATCAAACCGTGACTTGAGAGAAGGGAAAGTGAATAATTGGAAATAAGTGGCAACGATATCCCTAGCCAAGATGTCAGAATTCTGGAAAATTGTCATATAATGAATAGAAAACGAAGGTTAATACCCCTCGGCTCCTATTTAGCAGTGGCGGCCGGTTAGTCCTAAAGATGGGGAGGCTACGAGACAGTCACATGAGCTGCGCTCAGTCATAGCACCCCCCCCCTCCGACAGTGAGACTCGTTATTTCACTATTAATTATGGTAGAGCTATCTGATTTTTACAGCATACACGTATCTTTAACAACATTTAACAAGATTAATTTAATGTTGTTATAGCGAAGAAGTAAACGTCTGAGTAGAAATAGCCCTATATCTTGTAAGCTGCACTGAATTTATTTGTAGGCCTACAGCGAATTCATTCAACAGTCCTTCTTATTCTCAAAATTGCCGGTCGACTTTTCAATTTGCAAAGGATTCCATTTTCAATTGACACTAAAGCAATGGCGCTGAGACGATCTTGAGTCATGCGGTTCCTTAAGTAGGTTTTGATTCTCATTAGACGAGAAGAGCTTCTTTCTACGTAAGAATCACGAATTGTTGCAGTAAGAGTAAATAATTCTTATGCTCTGGAAAGAATTTGGTTTGTACCATAATCATTCATCTTTTTTATTAATCTCGTTTATTTCACTGTGTAATGGCGATAAAAATGGTTTCAAGTCCTGTTCTTAATTTTTATTCGTAAAATGCTGAGCTTATATTTCCGTTAATGAAATAAAAAATCAGTCAGGAATATTATATCACAGTCAGAAAAGTTTGTAATGTCACCTAACTTCATAAATTTTAATTCCTCACAGCTGGAAAAGTTGAGCAATTCCTCACATACTTCTAATTGAGCAATAATATTGGTTAACAGTAAGCAGGGCCAGCAGAATAACTTCGACTTTACTCCACTACCGCATAGCCGTTTATGTTGATCGTACCATGACGACTGGAAAGTTCTAGATTGGTTTTTGTACCTTTTAAGAAATAAAAATTTCAGAGTACGTCGACCACTTCTCAGCACGTTCGATACTGCAATATCACTTTCATTTTCTTCTGCTAAATCCATTTTATCCTCGTAGTATAAATCACAAACACACGCCAAAAAGAGATAAGTAGTAATAATACACACGCGCAAAGAGCATGAGAACGTAAATACTAACACAAACTGTGCCGAGAGGCTAATTCACTCGTTGCCTCCCAGGGAAATGCACTACCATGCCCCCCACCACCCGCCGAGCGCACTTCTCACGTATAGTTGTGTGAGTACTACGGCGGCTACTCGGATCCCTGCTTCAGTCTTCTGAATTATTGATAATGCGCGATTAAATATTTTGTTGTAATTAATCAGATAACTTAAAACGCCAAATTGTAATTACAGATTGATTACAGGTTCAGTTTCAATAAACGTTAGAGCCTATTACTAGTTGTTTATTTTTTAATAATAATAAATTTTACTGGGGAGGCTTAGCCTACCTTGCCTCCCCTGATGAGTCACCGCTGCTATTTAGTTTCGTGGTTGTTAGGCCATGTCCCGTTGGTTAGCTGCGAAAACCAAAACGAAACCAAGATTAAAGTGCGTTCGGATACAGCCAATGCAGCGTGAAATCTTTCTTAATGTAACTTTTTGCAATTCGGACCTGAGTCCTTAAATATCAGCTGCCGACAAAAGATGGAAAATATTTCGATTTCCAGCTACCGCAGCATTATGCAGATTCCATGAATCGCACGCAGAATAAATATCTCGATAGCAAGAGAAGTGTGCGTTAATGATCTTAGCAGTAGTCCTCGAGCATTAGTCCCATGGCCTGTTGGTACAGATCACACCACACCATCGCTAGAGAGAAACACTTTGCACTTAACCACGTGTGGCGACGAGCTGTGCATATAGTTGCGTGTGTTTACATGTAGATGTCGCTTTGGTACTGACCGAAATCCGCTCATCTCAGCCAGACTTTTATTTTGCCCCAACAGTAGGTAGACGGGATTAAATTGAGTCGACTTTGAGCCGAACTCACAGCACAGCACGACGAATGATCATCGGTAAAAGCGAACTCTCTTCTACTGAGCTACCTCGCCATATATTATTGATAAGAACCGTCCACTGCCAATTATACAGCAAAGAATGTTAAGCTTTATGAGGACCGCCTCTCAGCGAGCCAATAAAGGGAAGAAAATGAATGCCAAGGAAAAGTAAAACTAAAGGAGCTAAGTCACTTGGCAGATTCTTCTCGATGGCTGGAACCATGCGAACCAGTGGTTCCCAAACTTTTCAGTCCGCGGACTCCCCCAAAAAATTTAAAAATTCACGGACCTCGTTTGAGTTCTGAAATGAAACAAACAATAAACATTATAGAAACTCTGATATAGAGTTTAATTATAATATTATTTATATCAAACATAGTTTAATGTGAACAATGAAGCTGCTTTTAAACAATTAGCTCTGCAAAATTGGGTTTAATATCTGATAATTTCAATATTAAGTCACTGTCGACATCAAGTTTATTTCTTAACTTTTGACTTCAAGTACGTGAGCTGGAAGAATGCCGTTTCACACAAATAAGTAGAGGGAAACACAGATGAACACTTAAAAACTTTTTTGCGAGTGCAGGATAGTCAGTCATTACAAACTATAATTTTAATCAACTGTCAGTTAAAAGTTCTGCCAATGAATCTTCTTCTTGTAGTGTAAGAGAGAGGTCTAGTTAGTCGGCTGACAAACAGATCTGCTACACGACATGATTTTAATACATATTAAAGCTATTAGTTTGAAATTATTTTTACAATTACAATTAGTTGAACAAAACAAATACTGGAATCTTCTACTAATTGTTTTAAGATTCTAAAATTTAGATTTTAGAGCATTAAAATTGGAGAAAATTACGGTATATTATGTTTTTTCTTAAAAGTGTCTGCGGACCCGCAGGGAACCACTGATGCGAACCACTGACGGGACATCGTGGACTCATTACCTATGCGAATGAGAAGATGAAGATAGTGCCAGTGCCAGTTACGTAACTAGAGGCTCAGATGCCTCTGGGTAAGTTTCAAGGTGGCGCCACTTCGTGTTCTATAGATTGTTGTCCTTATACGTGTTATAATGTTCAAATAGTTTCCATACTTTCTGAATCTACAGGCATGTTACTAGTCAAAACCGGATCACGAATGGAAGCACCAAGCTTCCATAAGCTCCAAACCGAGATAATAAAATACGACGACAGTCGAGGCCTATCGCTCACATCTGGAGTAATCTTTAGGCCTATGTGAGAAATATTAGAAATACATAACAAATGGAAACAGAAATTCGTAATATTATTTATTTCTGTTTCCTAGGCCGGAGTCAATGTTCTTAAATTCCTTCCAGGACTGTTTGACCAATGTTTTCTGAAAAACCAGACGTTTCGGCAGTGCCATCGACTGCCATCATCAGTGAAAATCGAGTACGCTAACGTTAGGTGGTATACATTAGTGACCACAGTACTGTGCGTACCCGATTTTCACTGATGATGCCAGTCGATGGCACTGCCGAAACGTCTGGTTTTGCGGAAAACATTGGACCACGGCCAAACACCCCGGGAAGAAATTTTAACAACATTATTTATTTCTAGTTAAATATTGTAAACGGAACATTTTTCATGCCGTATTTGAATAGTCCTTCCGTCTGGCTTTGATCTCGGCAAAGTTATCGATAACTCCCTCGAAGTCCGGCTTCCTAGCTACGGGCTCGATGGACAACTGCTAAATCATGCCTCCATATAAATTTTGCTAGGCCAAGGTAGTAAAAATTTTAAAACTTCATGGAAATGGCTCCAATTCTCTAAATTTCACATGGTCGATACGCGATTTTTGGTTAGTTAACCAAGTAACTATCTTGCCAGATTAAAGGGACCAGTTTTCCCTGTTGAGATATCCATAACGATCTTTAATGTGGTGGTTTCTCCTTGCCTCCCACATCCTACGTCGTTGACCAATAGAAGGTCTTACGTCTTTAGGGGCAATTTCTCACCCCAAGGGCAAGAGGGTGCCCTAACCTCTACTTGACAATGACAAGTAGAGGAGGTACAGCTTATATCGGCTGTCACTCGGTGTCCAGAGCCGCGTTAGCCACCTGTAGGTGTTGCCCATCCCCCACCACTTAGAGGTGCGGTTGGATATTTCCTTTCATCAAGGAACGAGACCATAAGGCATTACTCATCCTCTCCAGGACTTTGGGGGACGATACTACATGTAAGTAGATTAATTGGGGAACTTCCTGTGTAACTTGACACAAACTGTACATGTAAGTCGATTGCTGTAGACCTACGTCAAAACTGTTTACTTGCGGTAGAACGGTAACGGTTATTGAAAACCGACGATTATGAGTATCAGCATTAAACTTGTTGCGTAAATATTTTCGTTACATTTGAAAACAAATGGGTTGTAAAATTGTCTCGGGGGGAAAAATGAATACGGGTCAGATACATTTGTTGTGGTTTATTTGGAACAAAGAAAATATGCAAGATAAAAAATTGTAAACAGTGGCGCGCGCGAATGTGTGTGTGTGTCAAGGTCAGTGAGTGTGTTGCAGAAACACGTGTTGGCAACATTTCAGTCCACTGCCATGTGTTCGGTGATTGTACTCGATATGTGCTCGTGTGGTGGGATTCGCAACCGCGTCATTGTTACTGGCGCGTTCGATAAAAACGGGAATTGAATGGAACAAGATTATGCTGCCTATATCTGGTAGTTGTTAGGCTATATAACAGATGTTCATTGTGGTTTGCATATCGTGTTTCGGGAATGTAAATCATTTGAAACTGTAACGTTTTCGCAACCAGGACACGAGTTTTAAAAAGAGAAAAACGTTTATTAATTAGCGTGGGCGGGCGAACTATGTTTTCCAGCGAAACACGGCTTAAAACACCCGCCTGTGTCGCGACCAGTCGTCGTCCTTACTTTTGTAACCAAAATGCTTATTAGTTTACGATCATTCACAACTAGCTGTTAACCGCGGCTTCGCACGCGAATATTTGAGTTTTAATAAGTATTTTAATATAATTTTAACATTGAAAATGTTTATAAGGACGTGTCGCACATTTAATAACGACCGCGGTGCGTGATCGAAAATGGAAACCGGTGAGTTTCCATAGAAACTCTTTGTTGTCAATAACGTAGTACACATAAAACTTCGCTTATGAATGCGACTACATTTAACTTATAATCTGTACATTGGTAAATGAAGAATGAATTCATTGATTGGTGAATGAACATAAATATATATATTTTTTAGATTTATTGAAGCATTTTCAATGCCCTTCTCTGTGGATTGCATTTGTGCAATGCGTGTAAATTTTTATTGTCTATGTTTATATGGCGTTCTGTCAGCTCGTATAATAATTTTGTACTCATTAGTCAAATTCTCTCCAAAGCTGTTTTCAACACTTTACTATTTTAACTTGTACTAAATTATAATGTTGGTGCAACAGCCTTTGGACATTTCAAAGTACCCGCTTATAAAGCCTTTGGAGATATTTATAAATTACCTATTAAATCAAAAACGCTAAATTCATTATTTTAAGTGTTACTATGTTAGAAGCATTGTACAACACATTAAACGTTGTTTTCCTCAACCATGGCTTTTATTTATTTCAGCAGTAAACTAAAAACAAAAAAAAACGTTGTCACCTAACCTCATAAATGAAAACAACACGTATTTTCGCTTTGCATTAAGTAACAGGTCAATTTACAATTAGTACACTTCTTCTTTTCCACATCGTAATATATCGATACAATTGCATATTATATAAAACATCGAATGTGTATTGCAGGAATGGATAAATGTACAGTTTCGATGCCGCTAAATAGCTTTTGTTTATTTACCTGTTACTATGGTAATTAATTCTGATCTCCATGGTGTTTTTGACATCTTTAGTAGTAGTATTTAATATATTTCATTACTTATTCATTGCATCATCAGAAATACGTATAAACATAAATTTTATAATCGTTTAAGACAATTACAAAATATGTAGACATATCTGTATACAAAATTACAAAATATATCGATACAATCGCATATTAAAAACATTAAAAACTGCAGGAACGGATAAAGGTACAGTTCCGATGCCGCTAAATATAATTTGTTTATTTACTTGGTACTATGGTAATTAATTCTGGTCTCCATGGTGTTGTTGACATCTTTGTACGCGTCAAGGAAAATGCATAATTAAAAGGGCCTAAATCGTGCGAACGGGGCAAAATATCAAATTCCAAGTTAGACAGTATTTTTCGCCTTGTGTCAAAGGTCACGTGTGCAACATTTGGTGCCAATCGGTGTAACGGTAGAAACAAATCCTCAGACTTTGAGTTTTATATATATTAGAGAATATTCTACCGTCTTACATTTTTTTCTGTCAATAAGTAAATGAACAATTGCTGCAAACTAACCAAGAGTATGGGAGGTGTTGTGCACGCAACCCGGAACTAATTGCTGTAAGGTCAGACAGACGATAGTACAATAATAACTGAGGAGTGCAGATATCGCTTTGTTACTGTATCTGGCACCGTTATGTATTATATTATCATATATTACAATAATTAATTGTATATAGGCTGTAATGCATGCGGAAACAGTTTACAGTATAGTAATATTATATCAACATTTTAAGGTCAAGTGTAGTCTTACCGATTGGTCGTATGTAGGTCTATCGCCTTATCCTTTCGCGGCTAGTAATCCAGAGATCCCTACATAGCAACATTCAATTGGAATAAAATCATTTGTTCGGTGTACGAAAATGAGTACTTTTGGTCATGACTGGAGTAGGTCTTTATGGCAAGTGGTTGATCTCTATACTGGCCATTGTGACCTACTTGTCATGTCATGATATCGGTTGCCTTTCGTCTCTTTGTACCAGTGAAGATCGTGAAACTGTCGAAGAACAGTAAAATACGCAACGAGCTGCAGACGAAGCGTGTTATCATGTTACGCCTTTAGTGGTGTTGCACACAAGTGCGAGGATTCGTAATCTGTCACCTTTAAAATAGTAAAAAAAGGAATATCAGACAGTGCACGTTAATGTGTCTGTGCGTAGACAAGAAAAGGAACTTTTTATAGTTTATGACCTTTGAAAAGCAGGTGGGTGTTTTTTTATTTTCCTTCAGTTTATTCGTGTTGTTAAGTGGAATGCTTCCATAGCTACAGCTCCTGATGAGACTTGACCTCCAACAGGGTGTCTCTCTGTACAGGAATCCATTGTACGGTTTTTAATAATTAATTTTTTTACTTGTTGTTACTTATTTATTATTCAAACCAGTCTTGTGTGTACGTATTGTTACGTAATACGGAACGTTCTACAAGTTTGTCGACTATCCCAGCAGAGCTGTAATGTGTGTGTGCGTACATCATATTGCTGCTACTTTGCGATGAAAGACAATTACGTGACTCTCATCATGCGTCATGAATCGAGTCTATTCCAGACCGTACCGGACAGCGCGCTGTGTTTGAGGACACTGTTTCTAGTGTTTTCGAGAGCGCCTGTTTATTTAAGACGTCTTCCAAAGTGACAGATTATTCTGGCATATCAGCGGAGTATAAATATAGGCATTCAGTGTCGGTCAGTATCAGTTTACTTCGGGCGATTACTCGGTGCGTTTCAAGTGGCTATTAGTGAAAAGTGATTATTGTGCGGGACTCTATTAGTTTAAATTATTATTGCGTGTGGAAAAATTTAATTTTAATTATTGTACGAGTATAATCTTGTTGAATAACTTGTTGTTTACAAACTGTTAACTGTGATAATTAAAGCTGGTTATTAGTGACTTCATTAGTGTACTGTATTTTGTTTTCCACTGTAGGCCTACAATGTGACGATCAGTGAGACCATCGTAACAGTACATTACGAACGACAGAAGTAGTGACGTTGAAAACTTACGAAAATAATTCTGTTACTGACGCTATCACGGCCGGAGTCAACATTATAAGAATCGAAAACTACCGAATTGTTTGGCCGTGGTCGACTGCTTATCCAAAACAGTGGCTCTAACTCCAAAAACGCGAAAAAAGGAAAAAAGGAGGAAAAGAAAGAAGAAGCAGGTGTCAGATTTTGAAATGACAGTGATGTATACGAGAGGAAGTTAGCACAAAGGCGCGTGAAATCCTTCAACGTCGACAGGCATGTTTATGGACATATCATAAATCCAACAGAGCAGCTGGTCACTTGAAGAAATTCGTGCTTGTTCTAGCTAAATGCATAGAACAATGCCAAAGATAGAGTAACGATTGTAATACTGAGAAAGATACAGTTAGGGTGACTGAACGAAGTACCAAGAACGCCACAGCAGAGTTGAATAACCTAAACAACGGTGCAGCTGGAAGTGTTCTTGCTGAAAGGAATGGAAAAACACCAGAGATAAGTATGAATGGGACATACCCATGAAGAATACAACGAAGGTGATCGAACCAATTAACAAGGCAGCGGGAGGCTTAGCGACTAGGGGTTGTTCTAGTGGAAAGGCGTAGAAAAAACACCAGAAGGGAGTACAATTACGACATACCAGGAACGCCACAAGTAGAGGTGAATAAACTTACCAACTGTGCAGCTGGACACAGGATACAATTAAGGAATTGTTCTGGCCAGAGACTATAGAAAAACGCCAGATAGAGGGTTATTAGTTAAATATTGAGAAAAGCTGCAGCAGACGTGAGGGAACTCATTAACCGTGCAGCTGCGCGTTAAAAGGCAGTTAAGGGTTGTCATGTCTAAATGGGATATAGAAAAAACGACAGAAAGATTTACGAGCGTGAAATCGGACTTACCGTAGCAGAAGGAGCGTTGGGCCAGGAGAAGGAATTAAGGTAGGGTATGAAGATGATCTATCAGAAACAGATTTCAATGTAGGCGTATTTCCAGGAGTAAATTTTCTTAGAATAAAGGAACTTAGAACCAATAGAAACGAAGCAGGATGACGAAAAGAGACTTAGTGGGGAACTCGGTGTATTAAATATATAAAATAAGCCGAAAGCGCGATCGGAAGTCTATTAGTAAATTTTCGAAGAGTCGGTAGTAACGTATCGATGGAATCCGTCATAATTTCCATGGAGTCTTGACTTAAACATTTAAGAGTTTTTATTTAAATTCGGAAGTAGTCGGTGGTGAAAGTTCAGAGTGTTAACTTAAGACTTATGTAGAATTAACATTTGTAAATAGTTGTGAAGATTCAGAAACTTATACTATATTTTTATAAAGTCAAATGAACGAATAATGTGTGTAATATAGTTCATATTGAAAGAGTAAGAACTAGAGTTTTATTAATTTATAACTTGTAAAAACAATTATGATCGTGTCGTGTTCGAAATCAGTCATGTGCGAACTATAACTCACGTAACGAGAATGAATGCTATAAACTAGTGAACGGTACTTATACTAATGTAATGTCGGAAGGTGCCGGATATTATTAGTTAAAGTGGAGTGATTAAAAGTGTAATCAATCAAATACTACGAGAGTAAACCACGATATGATTCAGCAAGGTGAGGATTCATGCAAAGGAGTGGGAAGCGCATCTACAGTTACGACGCAGATATCAGGAGCTGGAGATGGGATTACCGCAGGTCCACACGCCGTAGACAGGAATAACGTACCAACAGTAACTTGTATGTACTAATTACTATTTTACAAAACACCTGTCTGTGCTACTAAAAGAACCTACGCATAAAACATGCCCTACTAAAAGAACCTACGCATAAAACATGTCCTATTAAAATTTAACGTTGCATGGCGGACTACTGTTATCCAAAATAGCGTGGTGGACTGCTGAGTTCCAGATTTTCCTCTACACCTTTCCGCCACCCACCGATGGTCTTCTTCGTTAGTAAACAAATGTTGGAGACGGGATAGCAGGTCAGACGTACCCGATGCTGAGGTATAAGCAAATTTCATGTATAAGCTTATAGGGTACCTGTTTATAACCAAGACGTTGACATTGTACTGTTATGTCGGTCTCGCTGATCTTCGTATGGTAGTGAAAAACAAAATACAAGACGCCAATGAAGCACTAATAAACCAGCTTCAGTTATCACAGTTAACAGTTTGTAAACAACAAGTTACTCAGCAAGATTATACTCGTACAATAATTAAAGTATAAGTAAAGCTGGTTGAACGCACTGAGTATTTGCCCGATGTAAACTGAACTGACCGTCGCTTGATGCTTATATTTATACCCAGCTGAGATGCCAGAATAATCGGTTACTTTCTGGATGACGTGTCGAGCAAACTGCGTGTTACAGGCGCTCTAGAATACACTAGAAACAGTGTCGTGTCTGGCCCTGGACACAGTGCGCGGACTGTAGCGGTCTGGAACAGCCTCGATTGTTGACGCATGATAAGTGTCACGTAATTGTCTTTCTTCTCAAATTAGCAATACGTACGTACACAAACATTACAGCTGGGCTCTCCTGGGATACCCGAGAAACGCGTAGAACGACACAGTCCATTGATCGAGAATGTTACGTGGCGTAACAATACGATTTACAGATCCGCTTCTCTCAGCAGGTACAACGTCTCCCTGTGTGTGGCTTTCTAACGGAACTAATTCAATTGAGACAACATTGTCTTGCGTTAATATGTCAAACATTAATTTTGAACAAGCAGATTTATTACGTTATAGATAGGCGTTGAACGTTGATTAGTTCGAATATTGAAATGAGAGATATGCAGACAGAATAACGTTTATTCAAACTAAGTATAGATGTAACATAATACCTACTTTTGTCCATTATATTAATAGACAAATTATAGTATTATCTCTGTAAAGTAAAGTAATTAGTTTATTCTATTTGTTGCAGGTGTGTAACATTTGCTGAGCTCGTATAATGTAAGTATCTTTACTGTACCCTTTAAACAGAAAGTAAAACTATAATTATTTAAAACTTCCGGGCTGAAAGGCCGTGGTCGAATGCTTGATGTTCTGCAGCTAGACGTTTCGGCCACACCACCGGTGGCCATCTTCAGTAGCAAAAAGTGTTCGAAATAGATGGTACGCCGAACACGTCTCCCAATGAACTGGGAACAAGCAACAGTGAGAGAAGGCTACGCTATTTCTATTTATAACTTTTTGGCCGCTTAAGGTGTATACCGCGGACCAATGAGAAGCCAGCTCATCATTCTCCACTCTGATTGGCCATGGAAAATAAACCATGCCAGACACTATTTAAGGCGATGCTTTCACCTGTACACCCCGCACGACGAGAGCGGATCCCTGGCGTCTTTTACCGGTCGCAGGAACTGTTGGATCTTTTTGGTTGGTTTAAAGATCGTCCTGACGCCCCGTTTACTCAGCAACTTGCCGATGCGGTCAGTCACGCCACGGATGTAGGGCAAGACAGCGGAGCCAACAACCTCGGGCAACACCGACTCGTCCGGCCTACCAGATCTTCTCGGCCGGGCAGCTCTCCTCACCTCCGCAGCAGAGTAGCCGTTGGACTGCAGTGCTTCCTCGAGATGCCGAAACTCACCTTCGAGATACCAGGGCTCACAGATCCAGCCGGAGAAGTCCGCAGTCGCTGAACACGCTCTTTCCCACGACGATCACCGGGTAATGTTTGATGAAGCCCGGGTGTTGTCTTCTGTCCGGGGTTACTTCACTCGCCTGCATCTGGAGTCCATCCATATTCTTAAGAATGCGTCCGTCGCTATGAACCGCCGAGTCCAGAGTCCAGAGCTGTACGGAGCAGCAGCTAGTCGTGCTCCGGTGGTCGCAGTGTCCGGGTGATACCCGATGACTGCATGTTGCCTGCTTGTTACCTTGGCTAGCGATCTCGCGCTTTCAAAGGAATGGAGCCTCCATCAATTTTAGTTTGGAGGAACAGGATGTTATGATTTTTCTTGGACCCTGGGACCTCGAAGAGACCCGTGACGGCAGAATGGGGGAGACCTCGAAGACTCTTCGCTTGAGAAGCAGGAATTACCCTCCCACAACGGGTAGGGCGCCCCTAGCCGCTCAGGAAAAGTCGCCGAGGGCTGCCAAGCGGCAATGTCGGCGCACGGGAGAGAGCGTAGGAGGAGGCAGCGTCCACCAGAGGTGGCACTAAGCACACCTAGGGCGAGCGCAGACCCCCCTCTAGTCTGTCGCCGAGCGCCAGCACGGACAAGAGAAAGAAGGAAGGAGGAGGAGCGTGAAAATACTCAAAGTCGGGGGGATTGGGCAGATGTTCTGTAACTGCTTATGGGGGGTTGTCGAGCAATGCTCGGGGGCGTTTGTGTCGTCTAGGTGGTGGGCCGACATCTGTGCTTAGTCGACGGATGTGGGGATGGGCCGAGACATAGGCTCGGGAGAATAGTTTGAGGGCTAGGGACCGAACGAATTCGGTGAGTGAAGGAACCTTCAACCCTCGCCTGATGGCATCATTTCTGGCAAACCAGGGAGAGTTGGAGATGTAGCGGAGGGTTCGGGATTGGAAAGCTTCCAAACGGGCGACAACGGATGGGCTGAGTAGTACCCAAAAGGCGGGGGCTGCGTAAGTCAGGATTGCCCTAAGAAAGAGAAAGTAGATGGTGAGTTTAGTGCGCACAGGCACTGAACCCCGATGAGAGAGAAAGGGAAATAGTTTGGCTCTGACGCCTCTGGCGCGCTGGAGACTCAGAGAGACATGAGGTGCAAAGCTTAGGCGTCGGTCAAGAGTGACGCCCAAGTACTTTACAGTCCGTTTCCACTCGATTGGGCTCCCTTCAAGGGAGAGGGACTGGCAGCGGGAAGTTAATTTATGAGAAAAGGCGATCGCCTCGGATTTCTCCGCATTGACCGCCATTCTCCACTTCCTTAGCCAGTCCGGAAGTACGGCGAGCTGACGCTGCACCAGGCCAGCTGCGAAATCAAGACTCACTGATCTGGCGTGGTACATAGCGTCATCCGCATAGAGCGAGAGAGTGACTCCAGGCTGAACAGGCAGGTCGTTCGCGTACACGAGGTACAGAACGGGGCCAAGGACAGATCGTTGAGGTACGCCTTCGGCTACTGATCGGACGGATGAGTACGACCCATCGACGCATACCCTAAAGATGCGATCGCACAAGTACGATCGGAGAAAATGAACGAATGAGGCAGGGAGGGGGGAGTGGGCCAGTTTGTAGAGAAGGCCTTCGTGCCAGACTCGATCGAAGGCCTTACTCACGTCGAGCAATACAGCGACGGAGGACAGATGCTTGTTGTAGGCGTCCGTCAAATGGGTAACAACCCGGACGAGTTGAAGGGTCATCGAGTGCTCTCTGCGAAAGCCGAACTGCTCCTGCCGAATGAAACCATCCAGCAGAGGCGCGTAACGACCGTGCAGGAGTCGCTCGAGTACCTTCGATATGACTGGCAACAGTGAGATGGGTCGATGGTTTGAGGGGTCAATACGCAGCTTGCGAGGCTTGGGGATCATAATGATTTTCGCACGCTTCCACAGGCTGGGGAAGTAATGGAGCCGGAGACATCCATTGAACAGCTCGTGGACCAAGTTGATGAGGCTAGGGGGAGCGTGTTGTAGCGTCGCCGCTCCGATACGATCATCGCCGGGCGCCCGCTTAGGGTGAAGTCGACCAATAGCCGAGACAACATCGGCTCGGTCGAACGGGTCAGGGACGTCAGCTGGAGGGCGGGAAAAATATCCAGATAGGAAGTCTGCGACCTCGGCCGAGTGGACGGGGTCGCAGACGCCTCCGTGGACGGTGAATTGCTCCTCCATGGTTGCGGCAAAGACTTCAGCTTCGCCGGCCGCGGAGTACACAATGCCGTCCGGTGATCTGAGGGGATGGCGGGTCCTTTTGTCGCCATTAAGTCGACTCGCAGCGAGGAGCACCTCTTCAGGTAGTTGAGACCGGCGATTTGTCTCTGGGACAAGATAGGTGTGTGTGTCCATAGCGGACGTAACGACTTCTTGAAGATAGTCGGCCATACGGTCCGCATCAGCCGTAGAGGCGATGGGGGCCGGGGGGTCAGATGGAACTGTTCGTTGGAGTTCGTCATGATAGGAGTGCCAGTTGACTCTCCGTGGACGAGAGGGGGGTTGGAGAGGTGTGTCCAACAGGGGACGAACAGTGATAAGTACCGGGTCATGGTCGGACGAGAGGTCCGACACAGCACTTACAGTGATAGGAGTGGCCAGGTCCTTGACAATGACAATGCCAAGGACATCCGGAAGGCCCCTAGTGGGCACGTGGGTCGGTGACTCAGGACCAATAACTGTATGAACCGCCGACCCCCAACCAGGTCAGAGCTGTTGGGTTGTGCGTCGTGAGACGACCCAATGGGTTCCTAGTACCGAGCCTCCGGTAGGGGCTCCTGCCTAGTGGTCCTGTCCAGACGGAATATTGTTTAATTAATTTTTAGTGGTCGCTACAACGACATGCTCGTACTAGGTCGACTAGTACAGTATTTGTCGAGGCCGTTTCCAAGATTCACCTGGACGTATTCGGTACTTGCCAAGGCCAGCTATGAGTGGCTTTGTCTGGGTCCTCGCAGCTCGGACGTAAAATTTACGTGCAAGTCGCCTTGCGGTGTCATCCAAGGAGCGGACACCGAGTCCTCTTCTCAGGAGACGAGAAGAAAACCGATAGGGGACTTTGGCCGCTAGCCGAAGACCTCTATCGAGAACGCTTTGCAACCTTCTTTTATGAACGGTTGCGAGGTAACCCCAGACGGGAAGAGCGTAGGTAATGATCGGCAACAGGTACTCGTTGACGATCAACTTACCCAGCTTGCGGGTCATAGCCTTGTTGGCAAGTATTGGAAACAGTTGCGCGAGACGAGCGGACGCTTTCTTTCGCATCGTCTCAGCGTGGGCACGCCAGGTGAGCCGACGATCTAGGTGGACACCGAGGTACTTAACTTCTCTCGACCAGGGCAAATACGTTCTACCGAGTCTCACTCGGCCTCGTGGTTCTTTCCGGCGCTTTGTGAATAGCACCGCGGAGCTCTTGGTTTCGTTGACGGCAACTTTCCAGCTTTCCGTCCACGTCGAATACGCATCGAGTGCGCGCCGAAGTCGTGGGATAGCAAAGTCTGCGTTCCGATCGGCGGTATAGACCGCCGTGTCGTCGGCAAACAGAGCCATCTGGACTCCAGGCTCTCTGGGTGCGTCGTTGACATACACGGAGAACAGGAGAGGCCCTAGCACGCTACCTTGAGGTACCCCGGCTGTAATGCGTCTCTCGGAAGAGACATGGTCGTCTATTCGCACGCATAAAGTCCTCTCCGTCAGAAAGCTAGCAATCAAGCGAAGGTAGCAATCTGGGAGCTGGATTTCCCGGAGCTTGAACAAGAGCCCGTCATGCCAGACACTATCAAAGGCCTTTTCCACATCTAGGAAACAGGCGACAGTCTGCTCTTTCCGACACCCGGCGTCCGTGATATATTCCACCAGTCTCATCAGCTGATGAGTGGTGGAATGCCCCACACGAAAGCCGAACTGTTCGGGGACCAGTACATAGAAATTTCTTAGATGATCTAGTACTTTCCGTTGTACGAGACGTTCGAGGACCTTTGACGTGGCTGACAGTAGACTAATGGGCCGGAGGTTGCCGGGACGGGAAGCGTCCTTTCCCTGCTTCGGGATCACTATAACCGTCCCCTTACGCCATTTCTGGGGAAAATAGGCCAGTCTAAGACACGCGCTGAACAGCGCGACCAAGAAAAGTACTCCTCGCTCCGGGAGTCGAGTAAGAGCGGCGTTCGAGACGCCGTCCGGGCCAGGAGCTTTTCTCGGCACGAGTTCAACGAGCCGATCTGTGACCTCTTCCCTAGTAATGGGTTCGGGCTCCGTAGTGATCGGAAGAGACAGAAAGTCTTCCACTTCGTTCTCGACTTCTTCGTCGAAGTCCCAGTCCATGGGCGGGTTAGGTGCGAACTGTCGCTCAAAACACGCGCCCAAGTACTCGGCCTTCGCCTCCGGGCGAGCCAGGATTTGACCGAAAGGTCCAGCAATGGCCGGGATGCGAGGCCGGCGCCTCTTCCCTACCAACGCCGAAGGTATCCGGTAAGGGCTACTTTCGTCCGATCCGTCACCTGCATGGGCCACGGCGAGTTCCCAACAGCGTCTCCGGTAGGCCTGCATTTCACGACGTAAAATGCCGGTCGCCCGGTTGTACGCTGCCTTGTCGGCCGGATCACGGGTCCGCTGCCAGCGTCTCCGGAGGCGATTTCTCTCGCAAGCGAGAGCACTCGTCTCCTCTGGGAACCGCTGCCAGTGGGGCGTGACGCCAGGCTTCATCCTGGAAGACGCATCGATCGCAGATACGACAGCCTCGTCAAACACGGCAACTGCCTCGTCGACTTGGCGGACGATTTCGAGTGGTCCCGCGTCTGGCAATCGCCGACTTAACGCCGGGCCATAGCGGTCCCATTCTACCACCTTCCTGACATCTCTGCGTACGACGTGCTGGGTAGCGACGTGTATCAGGATGTGGAGATGATCGGACGATAGTTCCGTTAGCGCGGACACATGGACCGGACAGTCAATTCCTTGTATCACCGCTATGTCCAAGACATCGGGAGCCGCGTTGCGTTGTGAGGGGTAGAACGTAGGTTGGGTAGGCCCAATCACTGTTATCCTGCGAGAATCGGCAAACCTGCGTAAACGTTTTCCGTTTGGGGCAGTCAAGCGACTGTTCCAATCGCGATGTTTACAGTTCAGGTCGCCGGCCATGATGACCCTCCTGTGTGCATCGAACGCGACAGCTAGATCGGGGTGAAGGAGCTCTTTTTGCGGCGGTTTATACGCCGCGACCATCTGTACGCCGCCTAGAGTGTTTAACAACTCCACAGCGGTGCCTTCGAGGTGAGTCATTGCAGGCAAGACGACTCGGTGATGCTCGAGATTGAGCCTCACCGCGACGGCAGTACCGCCACCAGCAGTGCCCGGTCTGTCGTTTCGATAGCACACATAGTTGGCCAGTCGTAACCGACTCGCAGGAGTCAAGTGGGTCTCATTGAGAAGCACTACATCGGGTTTGAGTCGGGCCAGTAATTCTTGGAGTTCCTGGATCTTGTTGGACAACCCGTTGGCGTTCCAGGAAAGAATCGAGAGATCTCGTTTGAGGACCCGACTCATAGAAGACCTACACAAGTGGCGGCTTCCACCAAGAGCATGAATCTCTCGGTTATATCGGCAGTCTCCAAGCGGGAGCGGATGGACCTGAAGGTCTGGGCGACTTTGTTGAGATCGAACTCAGCAAGGAAGTCTTTGACGACCTGGTAGTCGTCAGGTACGGTTCTTGAGGCAGATTTCTCGGAGACTGCGTGCGCATAAGAGCGCCGAGGCTTATCAATCGGGGGATTGGTAGAAGCAAGGGGTTTCTTGGGGCCAGGTGTAGCACCTCTAGCGGAGGTGCTAGGAAGAGGGACAGATGCGATTGCGTCGGACTTCGCGCGCTGTGCAGGCTGTCTGGACTGTGCGGCCGGGTTGGCAGGAGCCCGGGAACGAGCGCCACGGGGCTTTCTATGCCGCTTCTTTTTGCCTGCGTTAGGAAACCGCGGGGGCGGGAGGGCAGGCGAGCCTGCTTCTAAAGCAGGGGTAGGATTCTCCGGTGCTGGGGAGGGTTGAGAAATCTCAGGCTCCACAACCGATATGATGTCTGTAGGCTGGGTGGTCTCACTTCTAGATGCCACGAGGTTTCGGCGCTTTTTCGCCATAGGCGGGACAGGGGCCTGGGAAGGAGCCTGAGGTGGAGTTGCCTGAGCTGCAGGTGCTTGCTTCGGGCCTTTGCTGCGTTTACGTTGCCTGTTGGCAACTGCGGCGAAAGACACGGCAGCCGTAGCAGGAGGCGCGGGGCCTGGCTGCTCGGTTGCAGGTCTGGAACCAGCTTCCGGATGCCTCGGTGGTGGCAGGCGCCCTTTCGGCTTTCGCCGCTCGAGCTCCCGCTGAAACACCGGACATGCCCGGTAGTTGGCGGGGTGACTTCCACCGCAGTTGATCCACCTTTTGAATGCAGGGGCATCACAGTGTTTACTAGCGTGAGGTAGAGAGCACCTCACGCACGCTGGAGCGTTAGAACAAGTCTCTGAATGGTGCCCGAAGCGTTGGCACTTGTAGCACTGAGGCAGAGCCCCGGGAGCGCGGCTTCTTTCCACTTTTACGCGGAAACCAAAAAGCCGCGTAAGAGAGAGTAGGCTTGCGCCTGCCTCGCTGTTCTCGGCCATGATGCGGACCAGGGGAATTGGACGCCTTGGTCCGGCGGGAGTAAACACCCGATGTACCGCGCGAACCGGATAACCCAGCTCGCGCAGCTCATCGAGGATTTCCTCGAGAGGAGAATCCACGTCTAAGCCTCTGAGCACGAAGGACAGAGGCTTCACGTGTTTCGGGGTGAAGGTATGGTATTGCAGGTTGGCGGATTCAACGAACGCCATGACGCTGCGTTACTCGTCCATTCCGCGGACAGCGATCTTGACAGTGTCGCCCCCAAGGAGCTTCAAGTCAACGCTGGCCGGGGAAAGTCCGGGAGCCACTATGAGTCGCCGGTAAAAACCGGTGACGTTGTTCACGCCGTGAACGAACACGGGCGGGATGCGACGAGTGGCCGGCGGTGCTTGGGCAGCGCCGGGCACAGTCGGCCCCGAGCCGGATTCGCCATCGGCGGGGACAATTTCCAATTCGGACGCCGAGGAAGAGGTTGAGGAGGACCGGTTCCGCCTCGGTTTCTTAACCGGGCGCCCCCGTGGCCCAACCGCCACGAAAGCGTCGGTCTCGTCACCGGGCAGCGGAACTGTCCGGGGATCGACAGCTTGGTCCGCATCCATAGCAGGAGAACACGGCGAATCGCTCGTGTGGGGCGGGGCAGTGGCGAGCGACTGCGTGCTCGTTGACGCGCCCGAAACGGGCATTTCCGGCAACGATCGGGAGGTTCGCCGACCAGAGGCAGCCAGGCTGCCTCCGGCGGTAACCAGGGACCTAGGGTCCGGCCCGAGCCGGATCGCTTGCGGGACTTCTGAAACGCTCAGGCTTACTACGAGCTGGGCAAATGACCGGCTTCGTTAGATACCTCTCCTTACCAAGAGAGGTGTCCACCGGCCTCTTTACCTAGGCGATATCCAAGCTCGCTTACCACTGGTGGGGGCTCGCAAAGATCGTCCTAGGCAGCGCTACCTAAGAGCCTGAGCGTCAGCGGGCTAGATGCGCTGCGCAACTTACAGCTCTGGCAGGCTGGAAATGCTTCCTCTTCAACAGCAAGGCGGTGGTCCTGAAAAGGGTCGCTCGGCTGGTGGCCCTTAGAAGGTCCGACGGACTCAGCTGTGTGTGCTGGCTACTCAATTCACCAGCCAGCTGAGTTTGGTCTTCTTTCTTCTGTCCTCGTAATAGAAGGCAGCAGGGCAGCAGCTGTACAACAGCGAGTTGCTTCCGCAAATGTCCAGTGAAGAGCTGATCCAGAGAGGAGGTCCTTCCTGTTCAAGAAGCTGAGAGACGTGTTCGGCGTACCATCTATTTCGAACACTTTTTGCTACTGAAGATGGCCACGGGTGGTGTTTCCGAAACGTCTAGCTGCAGAACATCAAGCATTCGACCACGGCCTTTCAGCCCGGAAGTTTTAAATAATTATAGTGACACCGGCCGTGAAAGCCTACGTACTAAAAGAAAGTAAAACTGTTTCATATCGCTATACAGAGTATTTCTACTCGTTAAACTGAACGAGTATGTCTAATATAACTGAGGTATAAAATCATTGCTTATACCTCACGTTGGGGTATATTCGGCCTGCCATCCCGTGTTGAACATTTTTTATCATTGTAGGAAGCCTCCCCGGAGGGGTGGGCGAAATGTTTAGAGGTAAATTTGGATCTTTCTATGAGCAATCGACCATCTCCCAACAGTTCGATGTTTTTTTATTATTGTAATGTACGATACAGTACTGCAGCTACAATAATATCGGGAGCAGTCTACGGCAGCGGTTCCCAAAGTGGGGTCCGCGGACACTTTTAAGAAATAATAGAATATATCGTAATTTTCTCCGATTTTTTATGCTCTAAAATCTAAATCTAAATTTTTGAACCTTTATACAGTTAGTTGGAGAATCCAGTATTTTATTTTATTTTATTTTATTTTTTTCAAACTAATTGTAATTGTAAAAGTAATTTCAAACTGGTGGCTTTAATAATGTCTTTAAATCATGTCGTGTAGCAGATCTGTTTGTCCACCGAACAGACTGGACCTCCCTCTTAAAGTACAACAAGAAGTTTCATTAGCAGAACTTTCAACTGACAGTTCATTAAAATTACAGTTTTCGCAATTACAGCTAGCTGACATTTCGTTATACGTAATGACTGACTATCCTTAATTCGAAAAAAGAGCTTTGTAGTGTTTAACTGTGTTTTCCTCTGTTTAATTGTGTGAAACCGCAGTCTTCCTGCTCACGTACTTACAGTTAAAGTTAATAATGAAATTATCGGGCATAAAACCCAATATTAAAGAGGTAATTTTGCAAAACCAGCTTCATTGTTCACATTAAACTATGGTTGATGTCATTAATGTATTGCAAATTAAGAGAATTTTGATTTTAATACATTTTAATTAAATATGAAATTTTCTATCATATTTACTGTTTGTTTTATTTCAGAACTCAGACGGGATCCGTGAATTTTTAAATTATTTGAGGGGGGTCCGCGTACTGAAAAGTTTGGGAACCACTGGTGTACGGTTTTTTGGAGATCCAACCGTTTCCGTTGGTAGACAGTGAGCCTACTAGTCATCCACAAGACTTAACTTTTACATACCTACTCAATATCTTGTCATTTTATTACTACCAAATGTGGTCGGTTTTTGTCTTATTCAACCACGATACAGTCGTTCAGCCTGAAAATCTAAACATTAGACTATTACTCATTTTATTGTGACTGTATTACTTGCAAATTTGCGTCATATTGTATGTAGAAAAAATATAGGCCTACATACGTATATGTATTCACAGAAAATAACCAATTGGAGTATCGCTCCAACAGTATCAGATTCTGTTTTATAGACAGTACTGTACGCATTTTTCTAGTAATTTCTTTTCTTATTGTAAATGCAGTCTTTTTGATGCGATTTGCGTAACCGCGGTACTATAAAAGAGCGTAATCTCCGCGGATAACGAGGGATTACCGTATATCTGTCATTTAACATTTCTCTCCAGTCACTACCTGCCCCCCTCATTATGATCTTTTAACGTATTACGTTATAATCTAATAATTAATTATATCTGAAGTATAACTTGTGAGGAAACAGAGCCTTATCATCATCATCATCGTCATCGTCATCATAATCATCTAAAGGCTACGTCATACGATGTGACCGGTGACTTATAATTTGCACCACTCTTTTTAATTACAGATAATGTTCACATCTCATTCCGATCCTCACGCCTTACTTATACGCTCTTTTCTAGATCTTCATCTCCCTTTTCTCCATAAGGCCTTGCTTCTAGCATGTGGTGATAAAGTCATTATGTCTTACGTTATGTCCTACAAATCAGTCTCTCTCATTTCATTTTTGTAGTAACATCCATTTATTAACCACTTCTTTTTAAGCCTGTAAGTTTGTTTTCCTTCTGTCGAAATAATTCTTCTCATTTTCCACTATATATTCACATTTCTAGACAAATTCTCTCCTCACTTCCAATGTTCGATTAGCTTTCCCGTAAGTGACAATAATATAGGTCCGACACTGCAGTGCTAAATGAGACTAACCCAGAGGTAGTCGGCACGCGGTAATACAGAAAAACAACTTGACTGGAAAACTACTGCCCGGCTGTTGTCAGGCCTTAGTACTCTTCACAGTACCAAGAAATAGTTTGGTCAGTGGCACGTATTTAGTTTCACAGTGTTTCGCAAAGAAGGTTGGCCATCCGTGTACCGACCAAACGGATTCACAAACGAAGGCACAAGGGTAAGGTTCTTCGGTCACGTAACTCCAGAAACGAGCCCGAAAAGATCCGGCGATTACAAAGCGAGAACAACGATGAACAGAACGATCTGCGCACTTGTACGACCTGCACGGATAACAGGGAAGTTACCGCCAACGAGACCAAGAGCTCCGCGGTGCTATTCTCGAAGCGCCGTAAGGAAGCGCGAGGACGAGTGAGACTCGGCAGGACGTATTTGCCTTGGTCGAGGGAAGTCAAGTACCTCGGGTGTCCACGTTGATCGTCGGCTCACCTGGCGTACCCATGCCCAGACAGTCAGAACTAGAGCGTCAGCTCGTCCGGGGTCTCCGTTTCCGATACTTGCCAACAAGGCTATGATCCGCTAGCTAGGTAAGTTGAACGTCAACGCGTATCTATTGCCGCTCACCACCTATGCCGCCGCCCGTCTGGGGTTACCTTGCCGCTGGTCATAAAAGAAAGCTGCAAAGCGTTCTTTATATGGGTCTTCGGCTAGCGGGCAAAACCCCTTATCGGTTCTCTTCTCGTCTTTTGAGAAGTGGACTCGGTGTCCGCTCCTTGGATGACACCGTGCGGCGTCTTGCACGTAGATTTTACTTTCGAGCGGCGAGGACCCAGACATACCCCCCTCATAGCCGGCCTTGGCAAGTACCGTCCACCACCAGGTGATTCTTGGAAACGGCCACGGCAAATACTGTACTAGAACGGCTAGTACGAGCATGCCGTTGTAACGGCCCCTAAATCAACATAAATGTTCCGTTCTGGACCGGGCCACAAGTCAGGAGCTCCTACTGGTAGCTCGGTACTTGTAACCCAGGGGGCATCTCGAACGCGCATCCCTTCAGTTCTGACGCTCTGTGGGAACAACGATGAACCGAACGATCTGTTGGCTTCGAATACGACAGCTCATCAGTGTCCGGATAAGAAATTAATTAACGTTACATACAGTATGTACTGGGAGAGACAGTGAACTGAGCTGCTGTCGTTATTATTCAAGACCATTGGGTAGTTGTGACACATTTAACGCTGTATCCAGGTTAATGTCGTCGCCATTGCAAGGTAACGCAGTGTCTGAGCGCTGTGTTATTATGATAATGTCATGTTCACACAAGCGGCACTTTGATTTGCAATGATAATGACGAACATAATAATCGGTTATATTTCGCGAGTTGTCGTTGACAGCTTACTGGAAAAGTTCATAACGTTTTTGTTTATTGAATTACTAAGTACATGAAATTGAGATTAAAGTAAATTTACTGCACACAAGGCAAGAATTATCAACGACAGGAAACCAACTAAAACCTGTTCAGATCACAACTGGTATACAACAAATTAACCGCGAGAGCATGTTTTGCGCCTGGTGTACAGTGTGATGAGGCAGAAGAACACCTAAAATAGTATCCGATACCGTAGTTTGTTGCACGGAGTCAAAAAGGAGAAGAGGATGCGTGTCATGAACTGGAAAGAAATATATAGTGAATAAAAATCAGCAAGACGGATCGTGTTGGAAGACAAGAGTCTGTATGGGGCTGTAGCGTTAAAAGGTAAGGTGAGCTTCTTTAAGTGATGGATTGCAGGCATTTGAATTTGAATTTAACTGCTGGACTTATGCCATTGCAGAAACAAATATAAATGCGACGTTTCGTCCGCCCTAACAATCGGCGACCGTCTTCAGGCGAATTATAAACTAATACATGTAAAGTAATAAATAGTACTCTATCAACCAGTGATAGACAGGCAACAAAAGATAAAATAGTACAAACGAATACTTCTATTAAAAAAACGCACACAACACTCACAAAACACAAGCACAGTGCGCCCGAACACTAGCACACCAACAAGGTCAGCAAAACATTAGGAGCCTTGGTGACCTTTTTGCATTTGTACTTTTTCTGTGATGGCAAAAGAGTTCGTCAGTCAAATTCGGATTCAAAGGTAAGATGATCATTCCACGTGCCGAAGAATAATCAACTGGACAATGAAAATAAAAATCCACCTGCTTTTCAAAGTTTACTGACGATGAAAATGTCTATTTTTGTTTATATACAGACACACTATCGTCACAATCTGGAAATTATTTATTTTTTACATTTTGAACGTAGTAAATTAAGAATCCGCAGTCGAATCGAACAATTTTGGGTATCATCAGATTACCGAGGATAGAAATAACAGATTGTTTTCCTGTCATTGCTCATATGGTTACAAATTTCAAAATTAATATCACCTGAAATGAAAGACTGCCGACAATTCCTAATAACTTACTTCGAATGGAGCGTTTTGTGCGTCAGCTGGTTTCATCACTCTGTTACGTGTCCGCGACCTTCACAGTCACAAAGATACGTACACGTTTAATTTTAAATCACGTAAAACTATGTTTGAACCAACAGATTTTTCTTCTATACATATGCCAGTAGAGCGAACAATGTTGCTGCATGGTTATGTCACGTCCGAAGCAGTGACGCAACTAGCAACTTCTCACGTGGGGGAGGGGGTGAAATTAGTTGACGTAAGGCGCACATTGAGCTGCGTGGCGCAGGACGGGCAGGGCAAGGCAGCATGAAAAAACTGTGTGGCACAAAAAATACGTCCAAGGTACAGTGCATATTTCCTGTCGACGGAAATGCATTGTTAACTTAGAGAAGGGTGTGAATTATAGGGCACTCAACGCCCTTATGTAAATAATAATTATTAAAAAAAAATATTACGGTTTGAACTGTTAATAAGGTAAGGAATAATAATATATGAATAAGATGTAAATACGACAAGAAGTGCCATCTCTATTTGGAAATGTCCACGTATTTGGACAGCAGTTTTGTGCGGCAGTCTGACGAAGCCGTGTTGTAACCAAAATTTTGTGCATGTAACCAAATTGTGTCAGAAGTCAAGGAAGGTAAAGCTGTGGAAAAGTGAGTACATGAAAGAAAGAGGAACTCGCACTAACAAGAGAATTCTGTAATGAACGATTTGTAACTATTTCCGTTTGAATCGAACGGAGTTTGAAGAAGTTCATAGCATGATTTAACGTAGTATCACATGTGTCACACGTTTTCTGTGTCAGATCCACAAGTGTGGGAGTGGCCACGTATGGTGCAGTGCTGCCCTGCCCTCCTCTGTGTCTCAATTCGCGTGACTCCAGTCACAGAAACTGAGCTGCCCTGCCTAAGTCACCTGCGTGTCAGTGTGCGCCCGGCCTGAAGGTAGGACTCCTCAATTTCTTCAGGACAAATAATAAATTCAGGATTCTTCCCATATAATTTTATAAATACATTTTATAATGTTTTTGCTTCTAAAAGTTTTTGAGTAAACCAGAGAGAAGTATAAAGGTCGACAAAAATATATAAAGAGCGCTGACGTGAAAATATTCTGTCTTTGTTAATTGTTATCTTAACTGAAGGTC
Source organism: Magicicada septendecula (assembly GCA_034769895.1). Classification (NCBI taxonomy): domain Eukaryota; kingdom Metazoa; phylum Arthropoda; class Insecta; order Hemiptera; family Cicadidae; genus Magicicada; species Magicicada septendecula. The sequence continues at coordinate 505,883,021 of CM068369.1, read as the reverse complement.
ACGAATCTCATGTTCTTAGGTATCACCTTAATTTTAAATTGTATTCTTAATAAATCTTGTGAAAACGAGTCTTTCTGAAGATATTTTGAAAAAAAAAAAAACAGTTTTATGACCCCTTCGTACTTTAATTTAAGTAGTTGTCCCAAGAATGTTTTAAGTAACTTATGGTATAGTTCCTGTTAAGGCACCTTATTTTTTAATGTAAAATCCAGCAACAAAATCTTTTAATTTTTTCTGAAATTAAGTGAAGAAGCTGATAGTTTTCCTGTACAAAGACAGGTCAACGGTCCTGTACAGATAGTTTACCTGTACAACGGTTCAAACCATAGAGATATTATTAGACTAGAGGGAGGAGTTATGACATAGACAACTCTGTAATGGGAAGTTTTTTTTTATATTGAATTTAACATGTTAAAACTGGTCTGTAAGACCAACCATAAACTTATCTCTAATACCTCTTAATACTAAATAGATATCAGCCAAATTAAGTCCAATGACATCCTTTAGTTAGTTCTGGTGTTCTTAACTAAACACTCTCACCCGCGCACTATGGTCTGCTTTTATAACACAAAACACTACACAAGTTCAAATGGCTTTGTTCTCTTCAGTCTTTGGAACATGTGTTGATTGTCCAGCAGCTGAAGAACTTCTGGATTTTCGTGGAAGTGGAGCCTTTCTTCATGCTTCTTCGCAAACCTTTTAATCTCTTCTTTAATTGTTGGAATACCAAGATATTTGTGGATATCGGAGTATCTAACATACCATGGTGCATTCACCATGGTCCGAAAAACTTTATTTTGAAATGTTCGTATTATCCTGATGTACTATCTTTCGCGCACCGCCAGAGTTGAATTCCATACAGCCAGGTGGGCTTAGTTATCTGATTATAGATCGGAGTTTATAGACTGTATAAAGACAGGTTGGAATGTTTTCCTATGAGCCATTTGTATTGTCGGAATTTTATGTTAAGTTCCTCTTTTTTCTTTTTTATATGCTCTTTCCATCTCAGTTTGATATCCAATGTCGTCATACCCAGGTATTTGGGTTTGTTTTCATAAAGAGCTACCGTTCCATTTATGACCAATGATGGAAGATTATTCAACCTTTTATTGGTGAAATTAATGTGTGCCGATTTGGCTTCGTTAAGTTTAATTTTCCATTTTTTGGTCCATTCATATATGGTATTGCTAGCTTTCTGCAATAATCGGGTTGAAATAACCTCATCCAATTTTGCTTGTTCTAAGTTTGGTATGTCACTGGTAAATAATATATACAAGACAGGCCCAAGAACACTGCCCTGTGGTACTCCCGCCTGCACGTCTTTTAGGTATGACTATGCTTCTTCTTGTTTAACTTTAAAACAATCTATTAGATGTGTACAAGGTAAGAATTTCTACACATTGTCTAGGTACCATTTTATTTAACTTGTAAATGAATCTTTCATGCCACACCTTGTCAAATAATGGGAAGTGTGGAAGAGTAAGGTAACGGCATGGTAATACGCTGGGCCTTCGTTTGCGTAATTGTTTGTTTGTGGTTTTTGTTAATGTTGCAAATACGTACGTTATTTACCAAATTTTTAGTGATTGTCGTTATTACGAAAACTGTATGTTACTAATTTACAAATATTGTAATGTCTCTTACTCCTACAGTTATTTATGCTCCCAATTTTAACATAAGGAACTGGCTTAGAAATAGGCCTACGTTAAGTGATTATGGAATTTGGCTGAAATTTTTAATAGCGGTGGAGGGGGCGGAGTGATCACCCCCTTAGTTACGTAAATGGCCCGAAGTACGTTTAACATTTATATCTATGTACTATTTGCGACGGATGCATATAGTACAGTTTATATGGATGTTCATTGATGCCATTTAATCGATTTTCGATATGATCTTCAGCATGTTCGTTTCGACCAAAAGGAATTATTGTTGGTCGTCTTAAAAAAAAAAAAAAAAAAAAAAAAAAACTTTTTGAATGTGGTCAGCATTAGAATTTTTTCCAAAACGTTACGTAAAATACGCGTTTTTGTACCCTTGACCACTTTTGTACCATTCATTGTTTCCATTTCCTTACTATTACTAGATGTTCGATATAAATGTTAAAAGGAGTAGGTGTACACAGTGGCGGCGCTAACGAAACGGGGGCCCCCCCGCGAAACTAATAAGGGGTCCTATAAAAATGGTTAAATTTTGTATACGTAATAGGGGAAAACACTCAAATGAGTTTCTATTTACGTGTGTTTCACAACAATGGTTTGTGAATACTTTCTCGTCTATCACAAAGCGTTTGCAATTTGCAAAGGATGTTTTACACGTATACAAACTCTTAAAATTCATTGTTGCTAAATAGACAAAGTTCTATACAAATTATAAAAAAACCAAAATAAAAAGAATTATTATTTTTATGTCAAAGGTCTAAATTCAGACTATGAAACAGTACCGCACACAGAGTGTTAAAAATTTATTATTTAAAAACGAATATCAAAGTAATATTCTAGCTTTTTTCAAACATTTAAATTAGTTTGTAACTGAATTTGTGAAATTCTTGAATATACTCTATACACGTTCTCCTTAAGTCTAATCCAATTCAATAACACTCGAACTCAAGTAATGTAGAATATTTACAGATGAGGATCAACCAAAGTTCACTGTTTTCCTAAGCCTAGTCTTCTTTTTTTAATAGCTAAGAACTTTTCAACCACTTCGTTGATATTAGTTTTCTGTGTCTCTTCATGCTCAATGCTTAAAAGTGCCAAGTCACTCAACCGAGTTTGGGCCATGGTACTTCTTAAGTATGACTTAATTAATTTAAGTTTTGAAAAGCTTCTTTCCGCTGTAGCTGTTGTGACAGGTATGGTTAAATAAAGCTGCAAAGCTGTAGTTAAGTCTGGGAGGCAACTCATAAGGCAGCTGTTTTATTCAACCAGTAAATTCATCATTTCTCGAATGCTTTTCTTGTGTACAATTTCTTTGGCCACCAGAGCTTTGAAGGATATTACTTGGTCAGGCAGTGATGTGGAAAGGTCACCAGGATACACATTTACCAGAGCCTTACTTTTCTCCACTATTGTCTCTTGTGAGAAGTTTACTAAATTCTGAGGGGTCAGGAATGAAAACCTATCAGCAATGCAACGCAATCCTTCGAATCTCATTTGTAGCTGAGCTATTACAATATCTAGTGTCCCATTGAAAACTTTTACTTCAAATGATTTCACTGGGTCGTCAATTCTATGGTCAACTGATAATTCAACAAAGAAGCGTTTTACATCTCGCTTACGCTTATTTTTCATGTTACAAGTTATGTCCCATGACTGGGCCAACTATTTAGCACCAGCAAGAAAGCCGGCAAAGTCCTTTCTTAAAACTTTTAACTCATCACAAGCGCGACTTAGAAACTGCCACTCTCTGCCTAGGTCAACAGTTGGCCTCTGTAGTGCTTTTGAAGTTATATTTACATTCTCTAAAATCTTAGTTTCAAGGCAGAGCACAAGAATAAACTCAATGTTTTCCATGTGGTTTCTAATTGCTAATGCTTCTTCTGCCTCGGGTTTTTTTGAGCTGTACAGAATAATTTCTGTCAAACACTTAATCACATTTTTGAAATCATTTCTTAAAGCTAACAGACAGTCATGTCTAGAAGACCACCTTGTTGGACATAGCTTTTTTAAAGTTAGATTTTTGGCAGAGCCGTCTTCTTTAACGGCAGTGTTAAGTTCTTGCCATCTATGTAAGCTTTCACTGAAAAACACATCAGTTTTCTGAACTATGTCATAAAATTGTCTTATTTCAGAAATATTTGATACTGAATCATTAATCACCAAGTTCAGGTTATGTGCAGCACAGTGTACGTAATCCACGTTTGGGACTATATCCATAATTCTTTTCTGTAACCCAGAGTATTTCCCGCTCATTGTTGCTGCACTGTCATAACCTTGACCTCTACTAATGTCAATTTCATTTGTTTTCAAAAAGTCTAAAATCTTACTTTGAAACCTCTCACTGTTGGGATCCTTTATTTCTTGAAATCCCAAAAAGGACTCACTAATCACAGTTTTATAATTGCCAGGAGATTCTTCTACTATGTTAATGTATCTGATTACAACACCCATTTGGTCAATCTTAGAAATGTCTTGTGTGCTATCAACAATTATAGAAAAAAAGGAGACGAGTGAATCTGTTTTAGTAAGGCAGTCAATACTGATTTTCCTAGCAAGTTAATGATTTCATTTTGAATGTCATGGTGGAGGTATTTTGATCTGGTTTTTTCATTTTCTAAGTGTGCACTAAGGAGAGAATCGTAGCGAGAAACTAAAGATAGCATGTTCAAAAAATTTCCACTTTCAGGATTTATTTCATGTAATGATTCTCTATGGCCACGAAACGGCAATGGACACAGTGCCATGGTTCGAATGACATCCACAATCCGTATGAAAATATCTTTCCATTTTTTCCGCTCATCGGAAATTTGATCGACTACCGTTTTACTCTTTCTCCAAGTGGCATACGTGAGACAAGATTGTAAATGAGCATTGCTACTTTCATGAACTTTAATTTTTTTACTGAGACCTTTCCAATCTCTAATATCGCCTTCACGCCAGCTTTGGGCATCAGCACTTTGGCTGAAAAGCCAACATGGTAAACAATAGAGTCCATCTAGATTACGAGAGTAACAAAGCCAAAACCTGTGAACAATTTGGCCTGCTGCAGTTTTGAAAGAATAATATGCTGTACTGAAAGACCGCTTAGAAACGGAATCCTTCGGGAAAGGACCCTTTGGTTGACAAGGTTCACTTAACGTTATTAACTTTTTCACCTCATCTGTCATTGTAGCTTGATTTTTATAGAATGCAATATCTGTCTCAAAACTTTGGCAGTTTGGATCGGAAGGGCCTGCTAAACTAGTTTTATTTGCGTGATTACTTACAACTTCAGTTGGTTCAAACTGATTTTCTGGTCCAGGTATGTCTTCGGACTGGCGAACACATTCAATGCCTAGCAGTTGTTCTTCTTGTTCATGTTGCAGTTGCTTATTTGTTTCCGTAGTTGTATCACTTGTATCCAACGGACTAATGTTTAAAATCAGGTTTATTGTCACTGTCACAATCAACTTCAAGTCCAATTTTTGTTTCTTTTTCATTACTTGCACTTGGCCCGGGTTTGGGTTGTTCAACTTCACATTTTGATGATTTTTTTTAAAAACTGGTCGAGTTTGAAAGTTTACTTTTAGATTCTTCTCGTCGTTTTTGCAGTTTCCTTTTCTTAGCACCATTTAAATATTCACGCTTACTTTCCATTTTATAAACTCTGTCTCTAACAGTCTAACTCTACACAAAATACAAAAACTAAAATCAAATGTTGTCATTAAACTTAAACGGCACTAAATTACGAAATGAATGCAATACAGTACTATCTCGCAGAAGATGCGACGCACTACTGAGTACTGAACTACATTGTGTTGTGTTTGTTTACGTCTCCTCAGTGTCAGTGACTCATCGCATGGACGTACGGGCACCACAAGAGATAAGATAAGCTTCGCTTACAAACTACAAACAGTAATGTCATTTCGGAAAACGTAGTTTTTTTGCATGTCTATACACTTAAATAAAACGTATATTTCGTATTTTAAATACAAACTTGCCGGTAGTCGGACCCCATTAAAACTTTTTTTCCTATTATAGCTCGTTTCATATTTTTTTCTAGGGGCCAGAGTGGCGGGGCCCCCCATAGGGTCGGGGCCCCCCCGCGCCGCGGGGTCTGCGGGGGCCTTATCGCCGCCACTGGGTGTACATCACTTTTTCTGACACTTTGATTGACTATTTGTTGACTGATCCTACAATTATTTTTAATAGTTATTTTTGTTCCTTTACATAGGCCTTGTTGTGTTCTTATAAGTTGTTCTTAATATGAGTTGTTATGTTAATGTTTGTAAATGTATATGTGTGAGTTTCTGTTAAGTTATACTATATACTGGTATTTTGTGTGTGTGTGTGTGTGTGTGTGTGCTCGTGTTGGTACTGATCAAGTAAACGACAACGCTTACGCGCAGAGCACAGCATGTGGTGCTTACATAACGAAATCCGCGATATCGGTTGCAGCTATATTTTTTATAAGCCCCACCATTTGTGGTGCCAAATATAACGTTACGCCCCGCGTTTTGAGCGCCAAATATAACGTTAACTGTTTAACGTTGCCTCTTAATGTGTTGTAATTTATGATGTTAATTAATTATGTATGATTTAACTCCATCCGCAGTAATTGAAGTTATAATGAATTCTACTGAAGTTGTTTTAATTTATTTTATGTTATGAAATAAGTTAATCTTTAATAATAAGGATCAGTTGTATCCTATCTTAGGTGATTTTCAAATAAGTCAAAGCGTACACCAAATTTTACGATACTAAAATTATTTATTCATATCTTTTGCCAATGATAGCACTTCATGAGAGCCAAACATAACATTTACCTTGTAATATTAAACAGTACATTATAATATAAATTATTATTTACTTCCGTAATTAGTCATTCTATGATGAGCTCTTTCTCAGGGTTATTTACTTAAATATTAATAATCATAATTATGATTTCTTACTCTACACAAAATTTATTTCAACACCTGGAGTCATAATTTTATAGATATCTGAGTTTATCTTTTAAAGGTTGTTCATACAAATTTAACATGAATACATTTAGATATGATTTCTCTTTAGATATCATAAGCGTGTTCTTTTAGAGAGACAGACAGTGTTTTTACTTAACATTAGTTATGCATAATTCTTTACTGTGGGTATGTAATCCTTAAATCTGCGGCGTTAATCTGCGATGATCTCCACTCTCTCTCTCTAGGATCAATGATGCTCTGGTTGCTGTACTATTCATCTTGTGAATGACACTTTTTACACTACACCTTGTATCTCACACTCCGACATTAATAGTTCTTTTGTTAACTCTCGTTATTGAAAATTAGATTTTAACACATATTAGTTGATAACATCACTTTAGCTCCGAATTATTTATATTTATGTCTCATTTGCATATTATTAGTACTTTATCAATTTGTTGATCAATACAGATTGTTTGTTACTTTAATTCTTCATCACAGTTCCTTCGCGGACTAACTTTATTACCACGATATCTGACTTTGTTTAATTAGCGTTAACAGTTATATTAGTCTTTCACACAATCATCATATATAGTTCATACTTCCGACTTTCTCTGTCTCTATTTCAACACTATGTCTTTAATTAAACACTCCGTCAAAACTTCCGACCGTCTTTACTTAACTTGTTAGTATACAGACTCTCGAAAAAGACTAAGTCTCTTTTCAAAGTTATACTCCGACATGTCCAACACTATCTCAAGACTCTCGATCACGGTTATGTTACGACTCTCGTTCAACGTATCTTCAGACTTTTACCGCTCGCAAGTATATTAAGACTAAGACTAAGACTAAGACTCCCGATCGCAGTCAGCACTTATTTTTTTATCTCGAATCCTTCCAACTTTTCTGCTCAAGACTCTCTTATTCCCACCTTCTTCGTTTCCATTGCTTTTCATCCCTTTTCCTACGAAAACTACTCCCTAAAACTATGGCTGGTCTTCTGACATCGTTTTCATTAGTTCTTCATCCTCGTCTCCTTAACCTCTTCCGGAGAAACGCCTTCACTAAACTCTGGTTTCTGATAGGCTTCTTTGGTTCCCTACCCTTACATCTTCTTGTTGGCTCCACCCATAGTCTGAGGCCGAAGACCAATTTTTACGCCTGTCCATCAACTCGATTGTCTTTCGTACGTTCTCTTCAGACAAGTTTCTCCTAATTGTTGTCTTGTTTCACCGCTGCCTTTTAGTTTAACATGTGTCTCTCCCCCTAATCGTGACCAATTCTCGTATTGTCTTCATACATCCTCTTTTTCATTCCCACGCCGGTGTGGTCATTTCTGGGTATCCCTTACGACTGGCACATCTGCGCTGCAGTTTTTCTACTTAGCTGTAACACTCTCTGGTAAACATGCTTCCCGCTGCTTGTTAATTGCTCACCGGGTATGATCCCCATTCATACAATATCTGTAGGAGCCATTTCGTCCATTGTGAACAATGTACAGCCGCGTTTTGGTGTTAAGTTCACACACGTGGCTTGTTATTTCTCGTGTCGCCTCCTTCTGTCTTTTCTGTTAGCTCTTCTTAGTAATACATCTGTGATACATACTCTCTTGTTTTTCTGGTAGTTCAGCTCGCCACACGCAATTCCCTTAAGTGAACAGCTGCTATTACAGATATATTGTCTTTCTAACACAATGCCTTCCCGTTGCTAATGGATTTCACGTGCCATTGTCCGAACTACATATGGCACAGCTCCTACGTATGTCATCATTAAGTTGACAGCAGACACTTCCTACTGTGTTCACTTACATAAAAAAAAATTTCTTTAAAATTTGCGTTACACGGTTTTGTTTAGGGAGGCAGTGGCAGTGATGGAGCGGTCGGCCTTCGATGCCTGGCACGCAGATGCTGTCGAGGTTAACAGCGTACGGTATCTGGTTATGTTCGGTATTGCACCCAGCACGCCATGTTCTCTATCAAGCCCACACTTTAGCATTGGTTCTAATTGTACAGTGTAGGCCTGCTGTTGGAAGGTTTAGCCGTTGTATTACTGGGGGAGGCGTAACAGAACGTGCCTAGCCGTATAGTGTATCGACGCCCCATGAAATGACTACAATGGAAACATTGGAAAAACTAAAAGAGCGCTTTGGCGGATGGTAAAGAGTGAAAGAGAGTGAGATGTTAGAGACTTTTGACGTACAAACGGAACGCGTTCACAATATCTTATACGAATATTTGGGTATTGGCATTGACAAACCGACTGTCTGGCATTGTATAAGCACACTGTAACCGAATTTTTGCGTCGATTCGTAACTATTGATGAGACTTGGGCCCACCAGAAGATTCCTGACACCAAAGAGAAGTCATACTATGAAGGATGAACCAAACCCAAAAGAGGCAAAGACAGTTCCATCCGCTGATAATGTTATGACGACTATCTTTCTGTGGCAACTGGAACCGGTGTAAGTATACACTGTTGGCTTGACAGTGCGAATTTCGTGAGAACTTATAAACACCACATGTTGATTTGATTGTGCTGCGAAATGCGTCTGTTTTGTTGCAGAAAGTATCATACTGCTGTAAAGACGACATTAATTCAAAGTACATCGTTGTTTCTCTTCGTGTATAATCGTCCGCGACATAAGAAACAAGAAACTGAATCAGAGAAAAATGAGAAAACGATAACTGAACTGTGTGTGAAGAACGTTGTCAGTGATGTTTCATTTCGGTGTTCGTACTCGTCCTCAGAAATAACAGTTTATGTCCTTTATTTCATTTGCGATACATTGCAACGAATTGTTTTCTTGGAAAGTAAAAGCAAACGCATAACGTTTTACTAAAATGCATTGCGAAAACAAAGAAAACATCGTGCCCCGACCCTTCCCATGTACCGACCACCCTTCAGTTTACATGGTTATTCGTTTAACAATTCTATAGCCTAGTTCACCGACAATAAACGGGGATGAGCTCGTCTTTCTTATCTTCGTGTGCGACATTTCAGAATGAATCCTTTTGTTTATCATAGAGTTTGTTTTCTGTTGCTTCAATTTGGCCATATCTCGTTCACGCGGCATATAATTTTCTGTGCCATATATTAACAGGAGTAAAGCATTTAATTCTCTGTTCCTTTCGAGGCCGTTCTAGATTATGACAGTAATAGGGTGGAGTAAATCACATCCGCAGATATGAAATTTCTCAGAGCTGTAAACCACGCTAGCGGGCGCATATATAAGACAGGAATTGCAGATTTTCAATTTGAGAAAAAAATTAGTGAATAGAAAGTCAGTTGCTGCAACCATTTACGAAGAATGCACCAAGTCTTCCCCGCATCGCCCTGAATTACAAGCGAAGTGCGGGACGTCCAAGGACAAGATGGTTTCCCGGAACAGACAGTGGGGCCTAGGCCAAGAAGTGGAGAAGAAGAAGTTCTTATCAACCGTGTTGCCTAACCGTCCTGTGAAAAGAACCATACGCCACGTGGTGCTTAATCATGATCTTGGTCGTAGCCTAGTGACACCGCTTTCTTTAATTTGTAATATTTTCTAGTGAACGCGAGATGTTCTCTGTTTTTCATCATCATCATCTTCAGCAACGACTAAAAGAAAAATGGTATGTCCCGGTCACAAGCAGATAGACTAATCCAACGCTTCTTCGGACGCCCCACACCTCTTCGCTTTTACGGCTTCGTTGTTTGAGGTTTCGGTAGTCATCCATTCGGTTAAGATTTTCGAACCATTTTAGTCGATATCGGGCAATTCTGTCAAGCATACTCATAATATTCATCTCCTGCCGTATATCAACGTTTCTTTTGCGATCGTAAAGATAATATCCTGCCAAGTGTCTGAGAAATCTCATTTCGGCGGCTTGAATAGATTGGCCTGGGACTTTGTTAACGTCCAGTTCTCAGACCCACAGAGATGTGTGGGAAGGGCCATTACCTTGTAGAACATTGACGTGTTTTTTTCCTTGTTGATTTTAGAGTTCTTCTGATAGTCCCATACACACGGTTGAACTTGTGCAGCTTCTTCGCCAGATCATTGTTTGTAACGTAAGATACATTGCAGCCCAGACAATCAAAATTCCTGACCTGCTCCAAAACATTACCATCTACAACAAGTTTTGCTGGTACAGAGCCATTTCCATGAAAAGCCTCACCTTGGTCTTTAATGTGGAGATCTGTAATCCGAAATCCTTGCAGATTTGACTCAATGAGACGTATGTGTTTGCCATTATATAACCAAATAATCTTCTGCAGGGTCGGATTAGAAGCACGTGGTGCTCTATGCTGCAATCAGACTGATGCCCCCTCCCCCCGATTCATAAATTCAAACATACCCATTATTTTGTATATGTGTAAAATTAAAGGTTGATAAATGGCATACACAATTCTAAAGGTAACATTATTTTATTAAACTCTCAAATTACAACAAATATTTAGCTAGTGAGTACAATGACATAGTAGTAATTAAGCTTAGAAAATACTAATCGGTCCATTTTTTTCTTGATTTCGCCCTAACGAAGTCTTGTATAATTTCTTCTAAATCCATCTATTCAGGTATCACGTGAACAATATTAGCAATATTCAACATTGCTAATGAAGATAATCTTTCATTTCTCATAGTTGAACTCAACATATCTTTAACGCGTTTTGATACAGAAAATGATCTTTCGGATTCGCAGTTAGGTATTGGAATCGTCAAAAGCAGACGATAAACAATGTGTATATTCAGAAATATATCAATCATTTTAATCCATAGTCCAGTTTAATATTTTGGGCGGTCAAACTGTAGTATCATGGAATCCGAACGATTTGAAAAAAAACATCTTTCTTGCAATTTTAATTGTCGCACAAAGTGTTTCAATTCTACTAGAAGATCGTTATTCAAATCGTTCGAGTAAACTTCTATAAGAGCTTGATTTGATTTTCCAACTTGACACTCTCCATGGTTAACAGTTGCGTAATGTGATCATAAGCTTTGCTTCGCTTAGTCGATTCAGCTGGATAGTGCCCCCTCTGACAGCTGAGGTCCTGGTGGCCGGTGGTGCAGCATAGCCTAGCGTTATAGATCTTCTGTACATAACTGACTAAAGGTGAACGTGGAGTAGCAGAAAATTTTCGTATTAGTGATCGACCTCAATCCTCAATCTGTTCTCGTGGTTAGTTATAATTCACGGTTAATATTTAGCCTATAATCATTTTACTGCGGTCAACAGTACTGTTGAAGTAAATTTGAAATGAATCGGAAGACAGTTGGCGCCCTTAAAACTTCTCTGAGTGTGGAAACGTAGTGAGCAGAATTGGCAAGTATACACCAGGAATCAGTCGTGCGTACCGTGTAACCTGCGAGCACGACTCAGCGTAGAAACGTGACTGTAATAAACAATATCGCTAATAATAATAATAACGACGGTGTTTACAATAATTACAATTCTCACCGTCAGACGACACAGAGCCGGTCCGGTCGTTTTGCGTTCGCAGAGGTCAGGACTGCCAACAACAATAGACGATCGTTGTCGCGCACTGTAATTCTCGTTGCGATCTTGGTAATAAGAATAACGCGGTTGAATGATGAATTAATTCGTGGTCACGGCATCGATTATCTGCATACCGCCGCTAATAGCACTAGTCACAGCTGTTCGTAAACAACTAAACATATGGTTCCGTTAACGCGTCATGTGTAATGACGACCAGCAAGCCCATCTAGTGCTGGCGTGGATAATCGAGCGGAAAGGCATGCAAATGAGATCACGCCGAAGAATACATAGGCCTACGCTGTAGGCTATTTTCTTTTCGTGTAATTGCTTTTCGCGTGTGAACACTGCCAGCGATCTGATATGCAGTTGACAGTTGGTTTAAACTATACCTAGTTTATGGGTAGTTTTTTTTTAAGGTCATTAGTGTTTTTCATAATAACGTAAGAGCCAAAAGCAATGTAAATATTGTAACATAACCAAATATGGCAGTTACATAAAATGAGCTTAAAGGACGGCAAGTAAGAGAAAAATATGAATGTAAATCTAGATAAGTAAATCCATGTATATAAAGTGTGTATCTACAAATGTGTTAATATGAAAATCCAACTATGAATAAGATAATATCAACCTAGTGACATCAACTACGAAACATAAGAAAGAAAATGACATGAGCCAAAACAAAATACCAATAATAGACCCAATAGGATCCAAAAGTGAGGGGAAACGACGAAATAAGAATTAACAAACTCCAAAAGTGAGGGGAAACGACGAAACAAGAATTAACAAACTCCAAAAGTGAGGGGAACAATTAAGGAATAATGACTACGATGAAAATAACGAGAAAGAAGAAAGAAGAAGGACAAGAAAGCTGACTCAGAAGAGAGAACAAGATGAATAAATCATTCCAGAAATCAACATAAACCACGTGTACCAAAGACTATATAAGTGACAAGTGAAACAATGATTATCAAATGTGAGGATGAAAGACAGTGCTTACCATTTAAGGAAACACAAACAATAACAGTGCGTACTTAATAGATGTGAAACATGTGAATAACTAACTATTTCTACTGATAAAACCACACAAACAATTATAGTGATGAAGTTTATAAGTATATGAAAATATGTTAATTCCATGATGAAAACAACAAGATGTTAAATAAGTCAAATAGACACGAACAATGAGTGTGACGCATTTAATAAAGTTGTGATCAACACAGATAATCATAAGTCCACCAAAATAAAACAAAATAGAACAATATAATTATGTTTTTTTTGGTAAAGAACTGACAACAAATAAAAAACCCTTGTATCAAACAAAATGGATTGAATTGAATTCAACCTATGACTAGAAAAATATAATAAATAATACAATAAGATATGTATTAGTGTTTAAGAAGGAATGTATAAACATGTGTCACAAAATAGGTAAAATATTATTGTGGAATACCATGCTGATACCATGTAAGTAGTAGAGACATACTGCATTAAAACAGATGGTACATTGTTACATAACCCATAGAGAAGGTACCTGTTAAACAGAAAACCAAATATATCAATGAAAATAAATGATTATCAACAATGATATCAATTAAGGAATTGTTATAAATAACAATACATCCTAATAGACAATGCATTAAAATGCAACCATGTAAATAAAACCAATCAAATGCAATGGCAAACAGCTATAGCAAAGATGCAACAAATATGCCAACTCAATTAGGCAAAGTGCAATATCAAAACCAATGCTAAAGTGAATAACAATATTACCAGTAGTAAGACCAATATCTGGTAATGTTTTGAGAACAGATCTTTAACATAATAACAACAGTAATATAAACAAAATGTTGTAAACTAACTAACCATGTAAGTACAATCAGATGTAAGATGGACCACTGTATGGCCCATTAGTTAAGGAAAATAGAGTATTAAAGATTAAACACAGATTGTTCACAATATTACCAGTAGTTAGAGAGAAACTCAATACAACTTTGAGAACAGAGTAGAACTATAAAAACAGTCAGTATATATGCAAATAATTAGAAACCAACTGACCATAGTGACAGAAATCAGATGTAAACCAACCATGTTAAGTAAGTTACTTAGGAAAAATATGACATATAAATTTGTCTAAGAGTAAATGAGAACATTACCAAAAGTAGGAGTAATGTCTAATACCAATATAGAAACACAAACAAAATGTAACAATAACAGTTTAATTATTGTTTTTATGAAAAATAAATGACCACTATGATGAGACACAATAGGAACAAACCCATTATTAAAGAATTGAAGGGTTCTAAACTAGCTAGAAGCTGACCAATATATGTAATGCATTAAGTACAATATATGTACACTAATGACATTTAATACATAATATAATTTACATAGAAAAGACTAAAATTATGTTGACAATTGTATGAGACAGGTAGAAGAGGAATAAGACAGTATGTATATTATATTTAATACAATCATGTAAAGATATTTAAGTTGAAATCATGTAAATAATCGTTTTAGTGTTATTAGATTGTAAGATTACTTGTATTAAATAAGGGAAATTCATTTTAAATACATTTATATAAAAACCAAGATGGACGCCTAATGACGCTATAATGAGCTATTGTTAAGGAAATAATTATTTCCAAATAACAAATCAAACCAAGTGAGAAATGGACTCCAAGTGTTTATTTAGAAAGTGTTTTTATTAAAAATAATTAAATCTGGTGTCAAAAACTTATAAAAATAAGAAACACCAAAGATAATTAATAAAAACGTTATATTAAGAGAAGCGATGTAAATAAAATAATGTTGTTTAGACTTAAATTAAAGAAGAAAATGTCTACAATTCAATGACATAACTCATGTAACGATAGGACGTTCAATAAGGAAGTTATTGTAATTATTAACTTTTCAATTATTTTTTACACTAGTGCTTACGTCACATAAACCCGAACCCAAAGTCAAAATTTGGTAAAACACCAAATAGTTTAATAAAACAAAGGCTTTTGGGGTGAAGACTATAGTGATTACAGCCAATCAAATCAACGCATTTTGTCAGACTCGAAAGAGACGCTCCGGCAAAATGTAACAGTCTACGAGCAGCTTTCAGACGGACAGGTCACGCAACTCTACACCATGAAAAAGTATTATTTTCAAATTTGTGCGCGTCCATTGACAATAAGTTGATAAACAAACATAACCTTGACACAACAAAAATACTTCCGAGTGATATGTGTGGTATTACCGAACTATACAAGTACGATAGTGTATAATCCCGGTCGTACTCGCGTGTGTTGTGATAAATAAACAGGGAGTACAATATTTTATTTAAATAACTTTGATTTAAAAAATAATATTTTTGAAATAGACATTTTGATACTACGCGAGTCATTACTAGCGCAGCATCAAACTTATAATGGAATTATTAGAATTCCAAGAAATGTCAGTTTATACTTATTAAAATATTAGATAAATATTTTAATTAATTTTCATAATTATAAAAAGTATGTTTGAAGTAATTGTCATTAATTACAAGAGTTAACATTTAGTCACTTTTTTGACTAAACTTATTTGTCTTGATTATTTCGATGTTTTGAAATAAATAACATTAACTTTCGTACAAAAGTATAAAAGTAATTCTAATAGTAACATGTTAAAAGGTTACTAATAATATGTTCAGAAATATAAATTAAGAAATGATAACCGTTAAGAAATCATTTACCAGAATAGCATTACCTGTGATAGCTAACCTCAAAATGGTAGCGGTAGCTTATTAATTTAACTGTTGCATCTGTTCTCAAATAATTTCCAAACCAAATAGAAATCATATCAAGAGTTTTTTTTTTGTATTTTATTAATTTTTTCTCTTGAAAATATATATTTATCAAACTAATTGTTGAAAATAAGACGATACATTGAAACTGTACAAGCCACGAGCTTGACGCCTGCTATAGAGTTTTATAAGGTGCGTGCGCATCCAAGCGTACGATAATAACATACTTACCATACATATGGTATGAATTTTCATTGTTTGATGTTTATTCGTTATTTTTTAACCATTGTTCAATTTTCTTAATTCTATTAATATTACATCTTGACACTGATATCATGTATCCTCAAAGAACCTAACAACCTGATAATACATTGACAAGAAAACATAACCTATTAAGTTCAAATTATTGTACTAAAGACAGGACTACCAGCATTGAGCCTGGACAGAGTTCTATGTTAAAATTAATCAATTGTAATTATTATTTAAAGGGTTATTAGCCCAAATGATTGTTAATTGTTTTTAAAATTTGCCATTTTAAAATTGTTAATAAACCTTCACTTATTTACCTATGAACAAGAGTATCATTTCAAATATAAATTAAATTATTTCTTTTAAATCAGTTCTACCAAAGGTGGCGGAAGAATTCAAACAGAGAGTAATTTAAAGTATTACCTATATGTGCTAATTCATTCATATTGTGTGTACTAACTGTTTTGAATATTCAAATTGAATATTTGTGTGCATTTTAAGTGTATGTATTTCAGCAACAACCGTCACAGAACAGGACTGAAACAGGTACTTGTGGTAAGTGAGGGAGGCATACAACAAAAAGTGCGCGAAACCTATTTCAATCAAAAGAGTGAATTATTCACAAACACTTATACAGATTATACAATCACACTAATAACTCCTAATAATTATAATTGGAGCAGTTTTTATAAAACAACATCACAGTAGATACCGGAGCGTATCTGCAAGCACACTACACATCACTATATATATAGCTTATACCATTGAATCAACATCATCTATAATAATACATTATAATATTATAACTAAGTAGTTTATTAAAGATTAAGTGTCCGTTGTAACAAGTAAGAATATATGAACTGGCGTCACCTGGTAAACCACTGCCACACGCTGGATGAGTGACTAGACGGGAAGTTGATCGGGAGTCGCTACACTCATATGGGTACAGTCGTTAAAATAAGTAATTTATAACGAATATAAAAAAAAATTAGGTACTTTCCCAATTTTCCCAATAGGTACCTGCACTATTTTATATATATTTCGATTATGCGATAGTCTACAGTGTTGCCAATTTAGGGGAAAAGTCGTTAAATCTAGGTTATTTAAGGATCGGTTTAGCGACAGTAATTTATGTTTAGGATTAGAGACTTTTCTGCAGTCAACTGATTTTCTTAAGCTTTCACGGCCGCCACGTCGTACTACTTTCCGATCTACCAGGCCGTGGTCCTATGTTGGTAAAAGCAGACGTTTCAACCACGACATTGAAAGCGTGAATTTGAGGCGTGCGCAGTAGGACCTTCCCAATGTACTGTGTTCGTACAAGCTGTGCTGCCGAGACGTCTGAAGAGCGGGGGGTCTACTTCTTAGTACTTAATCATAACGCGTGCTTGTGTTGGTGCGGTATTACTGGTTCTGTAAACATTGTTCAGTACGTATTTGTTCTGTATGGAATTGTTCAGAAGACGTATTCAGTTGTTATTTCGCGTGCGTATTAGATTGAGTGTTCGTACATTATATGTCAGTGTAATCTATTGAATATTTTGTTTGTGTTTTCTTAATAGGGACAAATTAACTATTAGCCTATCGTTTAATTATTTTATTGTTCGTTGTCAATTACTAAGCAGTGAATTTGACATTAATAATTATATTTTATGAGTAGTTCCGTTAAAAAATATAATTAAAATGACTTCCCAAAAAAGTAACAAAACATTCGGAAGGACGTGAAATTATATTGTCTGTTATTGAAAAGTGTGATGAAGAATCAAGGAAAGGGGCATATTCCTTCACAGTTAAAAACGCTACAGCAAGAGCAGCGTATTACACTGGCGTTTCAGAATTTACAATTAAAAAAATCCGGAAAGAACACAATACGCGTCTAGAAAATTGCCCGGATCAGCGTTTAAGTACCCCAAGAAAACGGAGAAAAACTAGACCGAATCACACCATGGTAAGCGTGGACGAGTTTGACAGGTGTGTAATCAGAAGAATTATTAATGATTTTTACACAGTGCAGAAAAAAGTGCCGACAGTGGCAAAACTTCTACCCGTGGTGAAAGAAAAAATATATTTTCCATGGGGTAACAGTTCTTTACTAAAAATAATTAAGGAAATAGGGTTTAAGTGGAAAAGATTTAGTAATAAAAGAAGTCTACTAATTGAAAGACCGCAAATCATGATGTGGCGGCATCGTTAGCACAGCTTAAACTTTATCGAAAAGAGAATAGAGAGATAGTGTTCATAGATGAAACATGGGTAGACAGTAACTTAACGCATCAGAGAGGATGGCGAAGTGACGACTGCAATATTCACATTAATCAGAGTGGCTCGAAGAGACTAATAATATTGCATGCAGGGAGCAGAAATGGATTTATACCTAACGCGAAACTTGTATTCAAGGCCGGTTTGTCTAGTGGAGATTATCACGGGCAAATGAATAGTGTTAATTTTGAAAAATGGATTAATGAAAAGCTTTTACCAAATTTACCAGCAAGATCAATAGTTATAATGGACAATGCTCCGTACCACTGTACCCAAACTGACAAGGTACCGTCAAAATACGCTCTAAAAGAAGAAATGAGAGAGTGGCTTTTTAGAAACGGCGTCTACTATGATGAAAAAATGCGCAAACAAGAACTTTACTGTCTTATAGAAGCGCATAGACCAAAAGAAAAAACATTTAAGATAGACGCTATTTTGAAAGCTTTTGGTCACACACCTCTTCGATTACCACCGTATATGTGCGATCTGAACGCTATTGAATTAGCATGGGCAATAATGAAGCGTATAATACGGGACAATAATACAACAGGAGATTTATCGTTAGATGCGCTTAAGAAAATTACTGAAATGGCAATTGAATCAGTTACACCTTGCGATTGGACAGGATATGAAAACCACGTTATACGAATGGAGGACTACTACTGGGATAAAGATGGCATTACGTCAGACATTATTGACAGTTTTGTAATTGAAACAGGAGGTATCAGTGATGACAGTGAAAGTGCCAGTGACAACAGTGATAGCGAGGACTCTGAAACAGATTCGGAATTGGCCCAACCACTTACATGAGGTAAGTCACAACTTACTCAACCATCTTACCTGTTAATTATAATTTCTGTTATTAGTTGACTATGCTTTATATTGCCATTAAATCCGTTTAGGTATCTATATAATTACACTTCCTAAAGTAACATTTTTATTGGTAGTTAATATTGATCTGAAAAGTGTAAGTAATAAATGAAACAGGCATAGATAAAACATAATGGCTATCCCTATATGCAGTTAAAAATACAGTGCGAGAGGCAGTGTTAAACGTATTTTAAATGTATAGTAGTACCTTGATACGTGCAGTGGAATGGCATACGTCACCGCATTCCTTCTTGAGTTGCAAAGCTTAACATACGACAGTAACTAGTATAATACATTCCGCTAGCGAACGTCATCCACAAAGCATGCCTCAAAATCAGTTGAAGGTCACCGTTTTTAGTGACGGATTCAGTAACGCACGTGCTTCCACCACCAGTGCAACATTCCATGCAACTTCATAGTTTTACAGAAAGGTTTTGTTTAGTTTTCGTGATTACTGTGATTGTGTTTATTGTTTACCATGTCGGCAGAACAAACATAGGGTTTTATAGAAGATTATAGGTCACATTGTGCCTTATGGGACATTACGGACAAAAATTATACAAACACAATGAAAAGAAATGATGCTTACGCTGTTTTGGCTACGAAGTATGAACTGACTGTGAAAGAACCCGGGGAAGCATTGATGAAACGAATTGCTTGGATACTTTAAATAAGTACATCAAAGAAGTAAATGAATCACCGGTAGCCAAATACCTAAATTTGATTGCTAATTTCACTTCAGCTAGTATTGCTTCTCTAAAGCGAGTGTTTTCTTTTGCGATCTTAGGCTTCACCATTTGTAAAAGCATGTAAAAATTCGTTCTAGACATTCGCGTAAAGTTCTTAAACAGAACGTTATCATCCAGGTCTACCATAATTCCAAAATTCCGCGTTCTTAAATTATCTTTAAACCATATCGAGCGTTGATATTTTTCACGCCTTTTTAACTCTTTTCAGCAGTAAAAATGCAGCACTTATACCCGCTAACATACCAGTATCAGTCACGTCCACTTTGACGTTTACACTGGAGAAACATTGACAACTGTGACACACAGGTCACCCCCCCAAAGGTCACCCCCCCCACACACACACACACACACAAACTATGTAGGCCTATAAATTGCGAATCACTGCGCATGTGCGAAATATAAAATAATTTATTAGTCTCTCAAGGGAGAGTTTATATGTTTCTATATTTTGTAATATATAACATGTAAATTTATGTAAGATATCTCTCTTCTAGGTTAGCAGCCCATAGGCTGGTTGGCAGCACCTCGCCATACTTCATGGTTCTCTGCTTTTCTTTTCAACTCACAATATGATGTGCAGTTCATATCGACCATAATCTGTTTCATATAGTCTAAACGGGGTCGACCTCCGTGATTCTTCCCTTCAATTGTTCCTTCTGTTATTCTCTTAATCAACCCATTGTATCGTAGTATATGGCCTATAAACTTAGCTCTTCTGCCCTCAAAAGCTTGGAGTGTTTTCTTGTCACTTTCTCCAATTGTCGAAGATTCACTGCCGTATAGGGCAACACTTCACACGTATGTCTTTGCTAGATACTTCTTTATTTTTAGGCTGATAGTGTTTGAAGTGAAGAGGTTTTTCTGTTTTTTGAAAGCAATTTTAGCCTGGTTAATTCTGCTTATACAGTATTGTGTTTAACTGGACTAACTTTTCGAGTAGTCCCCACCAGAGATCCGAACAGGGGTCGTTTTACCTCCGGAGTATTGTACGAGAGAAGCATCCATCATAGAGCTGCTGATACTAGGGATATCTTAAACTGATCTTTAATGCAGTGGTTTCCCCCCCTTGCCTTCTGCAGCCTATGCCGTTGACGTATACCCATTCCTCCGCCTTTAGGAGTGATTTCTCACTCCTGGGACAATAGGGTGCCCTGTCCTCTATCCGCTCATCTGCCCTCCTATCCATTGGTAGGCCTACTTGATAGAAGGGATCACCTTATCCCGGGTGATACTCGATCCCTGTGTTCGTTAGCCGCTTGATATACAATCGTTTCCCCCTCTCTACCCCGGGGAAGAGATATGTAACATCTAATATGTAGATATGTATATATGTAAGATATATGATTCACGTATAAGTTTTATGACTGTGTTTGTATTTGTAACACACAAGCGTCAAAATATCGAACTAGGAAATATCCGTCACATCGTGTACGCATGTATATTGAATTCAATAACATATAAAATCATTAATACGGATGTCGTTGTTGAAAAGTTAATATTTTTCAATTTCTGACAGAGTTTTTCAAAAACTAGTAAAACGATTCGATTCAAATATTAAATAATATATATTTTAAATCTAGGGGATTTTTACTCAAAAGTGGAGTGTTTTTGGGTGGCATTTAGCGACTTTTAGCAGGGCCGAGTTGGCAACACTGAATAGTCAGTATTCCGGTGAACTAATAGACGATCAACACTGTCATTTAAATTATTTGTGACATTAAACATATATATAGAAACTAATCAAGTTATAAATTTGGAAGTTCAATTAGTTATATTATTGTGTATGAATATAAGTGTGTCGCCCGAAATGAGTGAACGCGGTCCTTTGAATACTTTGTCAGGTCTTTTAAACTTATTAAAAAGTAAGCCGTTTTCTTCTTGGAGTTACGAAGAAAAATGTGGTGTTAAAAACAAGAGATTTACGCCTAATTTAGAAATTAAACATTTTGGTGGTAAAGTATCTAGAAAATTTCAGTTTTCTTGGTACGAGCGATATTCGTTGTTGACAGGCTGTTCCGAAACCAACAGACTTTTTTGTTATACATGTATCTTGTTTTCTGGTGAAAAAGAATGTATTTTATATGGAGTGACGGTAACAAAAAACTTTCTTAGAAAGGCAGACAAACACCAGAATTCAAATAAACATATTCAAAATGAAGAGCGGTACCGTTTGCTGGGACGCGTGAGGATTGAACATACTCTCTCTGAAGGGGCTAGAATTCAAGCTGTTAAACATAATGAAGTCGTGAAACAAAATAGGCTTGTTGTTGAAAGACTTGTTGATATTGTGTGTTTTCTCGGGAAACAGGAGCTTGGATTTCGAGGTCATTTCGAAGGGGAAGACTCAGTCAACCGGGGTAATTATCTAGAATTGTTAGATCTTCTTTCTAAGCAGGAGCAGTACATTCGAGATCATCTCCAGTCTACGTCAGGATTTAAAGGTACATCAAGCGATAATCAGAATGAATTAGTTGAATCCGTAACTGATATAATTCAAGAGAAGATTAAGGCGGAGTTAGATTCTTGCGATTTTATTGGAATTCAGGCAGATGAAACTTTAGACGTATCAAGTAGATCTCAAGTCAGCATAATTTTTAGATTTTGTTCAAAAGAAGGTCCAATAGAAAGGTTCATTGGGTTTTATGATGTTTCAGTAGATAAGACTGCATCAGGCTTATCAGAATTAATTGTTGGCGTTTTAAAAAAGTGGGGTGTAACTGAGAAGGTAGTCTGTCAACATATGATGGAGCCTCTGTAATGGCTGGAAAGCATGGAGGTGTTCAGCACTTTGTAAAACAGACTTGCCCAAGAGCATTATTTCTACATTGCTATGCTCACAAGTTAAACCTCGTACTTCTTCATTGCACTAAAACAATAAAATCGGTTAGGCTCTTCATTCACAATCTGACAGCATTTTACACATTTTTTTGTAGATCCTCAAAGAGATCACAGCTTTTAGAATCTAGAGGATTTAAACTTCCACAAGGATCCACTTCCCGTTGGAACCTTCATTCCAGAGCAGTTCATACCGTTGGAACCTTCATTCCAGAGCAGTTCATACCATCTTTTCCCACTATGGTGACTTGAGACAAATTTTTGAGGACATTACAGAGAATGATGAAGGATGAGATAGTGATTCGTACAATTCTGCTGTTGGATTGCTTAACATACTCAAAAGACCCATTTCATTTACTTACTTTGTTTTTATAGGGAAATATTCGTTTATACTGACCATCTCTTTTCTC
Organism: Magicicada septendecula; assembly: GCA_034769895.1. NCBI lineage: Eukaryota > Metazoa > Arthropoda > Insecta > Hemiptera > Cicadidae > Magicicada > Magicicada septendecula. The sequence continues at coordinate 505,859,805 of CM068369.1, read as the reverse complement.
TACTGCAACACAAAACTATCTCCGATATAATTCTGTGCAACACTGAAATTAAGAAAACTACTGCTATCCTCAAGGACATGAGATTAGAAAACATTGTGTCGTCTTGTATTGAAAAATGTCACCAAATAAGCAGCTAGGTAAATATATATGACAGTAACAGGAAACTGCTGAAAACGTTAACTTATGAAGTTCTTGATACTTTGATTATGCAGCTGGAGGTACGGTTCAGTGATTTCGAAAGTATCAAGTTTGTTGAGTTGTTGGATCCAAATCACTTCATTTATTACAAAGAGAGTTTTCCTTCTACTAAATTGAACAGCCTTATAAATAAATACCCTTTTTCCAATAGTGAAAGACTGGAAAATGAATTAAAAAACATTTACTCAGATACTGGAAAACATTTGTTCCCTTAAAGACTTTTACATTTTATAATTCTTAATGACTTAGAACCAGTGTACGTGGAAGTTTCAAAATTAATTCGTTTGATTTTAACGTTTCCTGTTACCACGGCTTCTTCAGAAAGGAGTATGAGTACTTTGAAAAGAATAAAAAACTTGCGCAATACGATGACTAATGAAAGACTTAACTCTCTTAGCACCATTGCTATTGAAAAAAAATTTGTGAAGGAATTGATGAGTGACCAGTTGTTCAAAGACCGTGTAGTTGACAATTTTGCAAGCAAGAAACTCGCCGTGTTGAACTACTCTACAAAACATTTAAGGTAAGACTTTTGCCTACCCATTCATTAACTACTAGCTTCGCCACTGGTCAGTATCGATATGTATTGATTGTTGGATATAATCTTAGTAAAACAATAGTAAACGTGTTGATTTATTGGCTTATGTTATGAAAATTCTTTGTTTCCTGTTGCAATTGTTTTTCATTGTCATACATTTTTTTGGCCGAAGCGTTTTCTAGCAATATCGGAGAATTTCTAGGAAATTGGAGCGTTCTTAGCAAAACGTGCACCTGTGGCAGCAAAGGTCGGTGTTATCAGGTTAACATACAAACTGAAAGGACCCTGAAAAACCAATACACTGTTAAAATAATACTCGCTTTTTGTGAAAAACGTATTATATTTTGTGTTTTCAGAATGTTTATGTACACACTGTAATTAAATATGTGTATTGTGATTAATACCAAAACGTTTGGAAAATAACGGTAGGCCTATGTCTCATTCCCAGGGTTAGGTTTAAATATAATTCCGTAAAACGACATAGGTTCAGCAATTTTATTGACAAAGAAGAAGAAAACGGGTGAATATCACAATAATGCTTAGTTCAGTTTGCTTAGTCAAGTTGCGTTTCCGTTTATGCTTGCTAAGATTGTCGCCAAGTGTCAATTTATATTTACATATTAAACGTTATTTTTGCCAACGACGAGTTTTTTTTAAACAATAAAAAAAACCGAAACATTCTTACCTAGCCTCACTCAGTAATACATTATGCATTATCGCGTTACAGTCAGCAGTAAAATTGTATACAGTTTGTACACTTCTTCTTCTTCTTCACTGCATGTTGTATCGATACTGTGGCGTACCCAAAACATCGAAAATGTAGTGCAGGTACAGTTATTCGGAAATGTACCAAAAATTAAATCTTAAAGTTGCAAATGTGATATTTAATGAATTAGAAAACATAAGGACGAGGCATTAGAATCTATAACAAATGCGATAAATGGCGTAAGACTTGCCAAGTGTAGTGTTTCGATTATTATGTAAGTGCACATATAGACAAACCTTCAAAGGTGTGTGTATAGACGAAAACTGCTCACTACAGGTATGAGTTTCTTATGGAATAGCTGTACGATAACAAGAAGACAATGAATAAGAAACGAGGTAGTACGGCGCTTACGAAGCTGAGGAGTTTTGGTAGTCTGAAAAAGGTGACAGCTAATGAGATTTGAGCTTACAATCAGGATGGACGAAGCCAGAGAATCAGGAAGAGCGCCGTGTGGGATTATGCCGAGAGCACCATAATAGTAACCGTGCGTATGGAGAAAACATATGTGGTAAACTGCAGGAGATAATTTTTGTCTTCCGTGTTGGAGAAAATCCGATTTTTAAAAATTCGGAGCGGCCGTGGCGTAGTGGCTAGTGTGTGGCGCGGGTACGATTCCCGCCGGGGCAATCTGATTTACATACGACCGTTCCCCCTCGTGAGGTGATGGCAAACCAGCGAGAGGTATCCTGCCTAGTATAAACCCTCCCCAATTATGCCGTTCGGACACGGCGTTAAACTGTAGGTCCCATATACCGGTAAGAGACTACGTAACACACGCACCACGGGTATATGCAGGGAGGGTGCAAACCAGTCGAAAGACTGAAGGACCCAATCAGAAAAAAAAACGTTTTTGAATTTCAGCAGCTGGTTAATAATCGTCTATTCGCATTTTCCGTCCGCAGGGAGCGAGAATGGATGGCGGCGAAAATAATTAATTTACGTAATACGGACCGGAAGAAAACTCGTTATGTTTCACGTCTTTTGTTTTTCTTCCGCGTTTCCGCTGACAAAACTCGCACAATATTTTAATTTCTAGCGTTTTACTTGCGGATTTCCCCGAAGAGGTGTATCAGCGTAGTATACGTATTTTTTCGTTCTTGTTCGTTGTACCTTGTTAGCAACTTTCTTTGTTTCAAATAATTTAGTAAACAGTTAAAGTTGTAAACGGAACGGAGTTGTTACTTGTTTTGAAACGAAAAACAAACAGTTGAACAAAGTTACACTAACCGTGTTCAAGCGACTTCAGTACGTTGTATATAGTCGTTTCTTAAATTGGTGCCGACATGCCGAACGTCGATTTTGTGAGTGTATATTGTTCTCTCGTGGCTTCCGAGACGACTCTGTTCTAACTGTCAGTGCTCAGACACAGTGACAGTTGACAGTAATCAGTTCATATAATCCTCAGTATGTGGAATCTCTTCACAACTGTTTCTAAAGCTACGTATAAAGATGGCTTTCAGAAAAAGTGTAAACAACTTCATTCTAGGATAACGACGGTTTTCAATTTTAAATATAATTAAATATTTAAGTAATATTTAGTAAAAACTTTTCTTAAAACAAACATATCGTTACCGTCAGGAGTCAATACACGTATAATCTGAAATGTATATAGCCTGCACACTTTTTTTTTTATTTCTTGAATTCATCCCCTGGGCCTGCGTCCGAGACTTGTGCTCTGCGGCTTGCACGAACTCGGCAACTTTTACCTGCTCTGGTAAAATCAAACGCACGAATTCGGCAACTGTCCCAAAACCGTCCCCTGAGCAAACGCACGAACTCGGCAACTAGGGGTGGGGAGGTGAGTAAAGGCCTACTTCCAAGAAAAATCACTAGCGCAAGGGATAGTAGAAAAATACTAGGAATAAATTTGTCTCGTCCTTATAAAACTTAAATTAAAACGAATATTTTGTAAAACAGTTTTTAATTCTGTTTTAGCCATCAAAAGCCTCCAAAATATTGAAATATGTGTCTTTCTTTTTGTCTTTCAGCAGGCTGAATACAAGTGGAATACAAGAACCCCCCGCATAACTGTGGATAGTAAATATCTGCTGAAAATGCGTTGGCGCATACTCAAAAGTGCCATTCATCATAAAAGTTTCCTGTTCACATAGATATTTTAGATTCCAATCTGTTGAAAAACTACAAAACCTTTTTCTATGTCATTTTTTAGAAGAAAATTTTCTTCTTTTGTGGTTGTTATATCCATTTGATTTAAAGCCAACTGGAGATCAGTTGCAGATTTAGGTAGTTTTGGCAGGCTCTTTAACCTAGCATGAGTTATATTGTTTCTAATCAATCTGCCATCGTGTCTCGTTAGTGTGTCTAGGGTTGACGGACTGTCTCCTATTTCCTTCCGAATAAGCTTAGATGGTCTTTCATCTAAGCTTTCACCTTTCCTTTTGATTGAGTTTGAAATTGATTTCCTATTTATATCTTTTTCTTGAAATGGGTCATGATCGTGAATACCTTCTAGGCGTGAGAATAAGTTTTCACTACCTACAGTAAAAAGTTTAACACTACACTTAGAGTTTCTCCCACAGCACCTCCATCCACGTTCTTCTGTCCCTTTAACAAAGCGATACGGCTTGAATTTAAAATTATTGCACATGAGGTGAACATTACCGCGCTCACTAAAAATAGTCTGTAACACATGCCTCTCTTCCATTTCTCAATATTTAATAAATAAATAACTAAATAAAATAAATACCACTTTAACAGCACGCTTATAAAATTGACACACTCTATGCTACCATAAGTGTTAACTGTTAGGTGTCACCCACCCGACTGACCTGTAAACGCCTCTCCAAGTGACTAAAACGCATTCCAGCAAGACTTGAAAAATCCAACGTTAGTCTCCTGCCAGCATTGCGATGACTCAAGGTCGCCTCAGAGAATCGGCCTTAGATGAACCCACCCCCTTGCTCCTGCTACCTGAGGACAGAGTTGCCGAGTTCGTGCGTGGGATTAACTGAACCTTTTCCCCAACCTTATTTTTTGCTACTTAGAGTTGCCGAGTTCGAGTCTGCCCGTGCTCTGTGCCCGAGCCTAGTGGTAAATTCAGCGCTGGTTGTGTGCCCTTCTCATCTACAGTGGAGTACGATGCATGATGAATTCGAACCCAGATACTTTGAACTTTGACCAATACGTGGTTTGGGCAACAAAATATTTTGTTTCAGCAACGTATTTGTGGTTGTAAGTACATTCTTTTGCGTCTTAATTATTATAGGCGTTAAGCAGGCTGGTCTCAGTAAAATTAACTACAACTACTGAAGACTTACAGGCACCACGTAATAGATACTGCACGCCTTATTACTTCACTGCACGTGCTCTCTTTTCTGCAATCGCCTTGTACTATATAAAGGTGAACTACATTACTGAACAATGTTTATACACAGAAGACTGTCGGGAGCTTTAAACAAAAGTTATAAACATCGTTAATGTAAGGAGTGGGGATGCCCCCCCCCACATCTCTCTTACACTTAGTTGATGCCGTGTGTAATCCCTTCATCCACAAACGTTCCATAAACCGTTCTTGTAATCCCGTCACAACTTCGTTTCGTTGGCAAACCCTTCCTCCCCGCCCCCATCTACTTTTCTGTTTTCCCTTGTCAGTAATCACTTCATCACATTGTTACCCAGTTTTCTTACAGTTTTATTTTCTAAAAATAAAAGACGTTTAAAACGTAAATTGAAAAACAACTTAACCAAAATAGGTTTCTGTGTTACCTAAGCTAATGAAGCTATTTTAGCTTCAAATGGTGGTTTAGTGATATAGATGCACTCGTAAACTATTTTTCCAAATAAATAATCTGTTTAAGTTATATAGTTAACAGTATTATCAATAGTATTGTCATCATCATTAATATTAATTTTAATGACTGTACTGTTCGGAAGCCGGGGACGAAGTTCCTTCTTCGTCTGCGACACATGGGAGCAACACAGATGTCACTGCAAGAGAATTTTAGGCAGGAGATCTCCTCTCCGGATAACGTCATCGAAATTATGCTTCGGGGGGAGGAGGACATGTGGAGCTGTGTAGCACACTTCGGAGAAGAGAAGAATATAGACTTGGACAACATAATACAGAAAAGGAATAACAAGCCAGATGTGAGCCCCAGGGCTGAAGAACAATAGGCCTAGCACGAAGTTATGTTTCAAACACCAGCATGAAGTTTGATTGACCTGGCAACACTGCTTTTTCATTTCAGCTGTTTCGTGACGCGTTGAATCAGTTTACTGAGCTAGGAGCGCGAGTGTCGGGCACCATAGTGCCGTATGTGAAGTTCTGACTTCAAAAAATTTGTTGTTTGTTTGTTCGTGCCCAATTTTTTTTGTCCGTACCCAAGTTTTTCCTCTAAATTATTCAAGTTAGTCTATAGCACTAATAAAGGTTCGATTCTCAAGTAGTAGCCTACCGTCTTTCCATCGCGGTTTTTCTGTATGAATAAATTACGACTTGTTTTAACTATATTGCTTGATTATTAATTTATTTATTTTGTTTGAAATTTAAGAAAATGTATTAGTTTTATAATAATTTATTCACTTTTTGTTACAGGTTTCTGTAGATCGGTTGATGGAACTGGCAACGTATTCTTCTCGCAGTCTTCTCGCAACAATCGTCAACCCATCATAAGGTGGAGACTTTGCACTTGTGGTTCGTAGTCTAAGTAATAAAATGCTTGTATTGTTATTGTCGTTTTCTCTTGAACAGTGCCTATTTGTCCGTATCGTGTGTGACTGAGTACAGTCGTCAGGAACCTCAGCGCTCATTATATCGTAATGTGCGGATACATTCTTCTACTTTTTCGCAACACGGTATATTGGAATTCCTTTTCGTTTAGCCTGACAGGATCGGTTTCTCTTGCTTGCTAATGGATATTTCCATATCTTCTTATTCTCTTATGCATTCATCAGGAATTGACTCTCTGCAACGGAAGAACCACTGTTTTGCACGTTATTCGTTGTAGAAACCTGACAGCCTTTCTGGACTGCGTCGAACAGGCAAAAGAATTACAAGTGTGTATACCATAAGGTGTCTAAACAGAAGAGACAGGAGAGTACGCAAGAACACTTCGATGTCTCATTCACACAATGTCTCTCTCTCTTTAAAACGCATAACAATTCATCATTTAAGTGGTGTATATAAAATTGTATGCTCTGACTGTAATTACGTAGGCCAAACTGAAAAAAAGCGTTAAAACATAGATCTATTGAACATCGGAACATCGTTTTAAAAGTGTATAGTACTAATTATTATTAACTCGAATAACAAGAATAATGTGAGTGCATGTATGTGTACACACACACACACACTACTGCGAATGATCGTACGCCGTACGCCATGTGGTCAGAGTCGGATTAGAAGCGTGCGGTGCCCTATGTTGCCATCAGTTGGTGCCCCTCTCCGATTCAAAATTCAACCTGTTATCCATTATTTACACTTACAAATGGCATACACAATGTCGAAAGTTAACAATTATTTTATTAAAGTCTCAAATTACAACAAATATTTAGCTAAACAGTGATTACAATGACCATAGTAGTACTTAAGCTTAGAAAATACTAATCGAACCATTTTTTTTTTCTAGATTTCGCCTTAAAGAAGTCTTGTATAATTTGTTCTAAATCGCGCGATTCAAGTATCTCGCTTTCAATATTTAACCTTGCTAACGAAGATAGTGTCTCACCTCCCATAGTTGAACTCAACATATTTTTAATGCGTTTTAATACAGAAAATGACCTTTCAGATTCGCAATTATCTATTTGTATCGTCAAAAGCAGACGATTAGCAATGTGTATACTGTATTCGTAAATACATCAATTATTTTACAATCAATAATCCAGTTTAATACTTTATGCGGACAAATAGTAGTATCATGAAATCTATCATCTTCATTCGAACATAAAAAAAACATAAAGGCGAAGTCGTGGAAAACTTTGCACACATCTTATTATGATTTTGGATTAAGAACATTTTTTTGTTTTTTTCCACATTTATTTATGTTCAAATGCCCTAAGCTTTTGTAATTTAGGGCTGCATGGTGCCCGGTGCTGCAGCATACCTTAGCGTTATGGTTAATCCACCACTGCATACGGTCTGTCTCATCGAAGCTTCCACTTCTTCAATCTTGTTAATCATCCTGTTGCTTGTAGGCCTATCCTATCTGACGTTGCTGCATCATTTCATCGGGGTCTACCTCTGCTTCGTCGTTAGCTTGATATCCAGTGCCACTGTTTAGATGGTCGTATGTCATTTGGCATGCTTCTTAGCTGTCCGTACCGATTTAAACACCACATACCCACACTTGAGTCCGGAATATTTATGGCTACCCCAGTTTACTCTACAATCATCTCATTTTTAACTCTTTTCATCAGAAGTCCTCCTTTATCCTTGTAGTTTCTCCTTTGATAGCTCAGCTCTCGTCTAGAGGTGGGCCGATATACCTATAACAGGTATTTTGGAACGTTATTTTTGTGGAACGGATATAACAGTGACTGAAAAGTTGAAATACCTGTTCCGATTCAACGATAATTGTAAACTGAAAAGTCGAAATACCCGTTCTGATTACTCGCGGTTCCGAGTCGCGGGACCCCCCTGTTCAACTAACTAATAAACAGGTAAACGAGTACACGAGTACAAAGCCACGTTTTGGTGCTGAATACATCATTCTGTGCATGTGCCGATTTCCATACAAGTACGAAACGAAGCAAAACAGCGAGATTCAGAATGCCTCTATACCAAACAGACGAAGCTGTTTTTAATAAATGAAAAAGTTCATACTGATGTTACATTTTTATTCTCGTATGTTATACAGATGTATAATACAGATTATAATTACAAATTAAATATTATATTCGTCACCATCTTAAAACATTTTGAAAAAGCGAATTATATTGTATTATAACCTACAGAGTAGTTGATAGGCCATATAGTACTTTTTGTTAATGTGATTTCGGAGATGATTTTAACTTCACTGCACATCTCATGTAAATTTTTTGGCATTCTTTGTTGTGCTATTACGGAGCTGATTTGTCTAACCAAAATGGAATCAATAATTTAATATTGAATCTATGTCAGTTTGTTTACTCCTAGTGAAAACTTAAATTAGTGTATTCCCAAAGGGAGATAGTCGTATAAATTGCCTTGTTTCTTATTTTCTTATAAACAGTAACAGCTTAATAAAGTCACAGTGTAAAGTAACGCTGTTAATTGTTTTAGTTTATTTTTTATAACAAATTATATAATACAGGTATATGTATAAACGTATATAGTAACATGTATTTGTACGTGTTATTTTTTTGGAACGGTATCGTTCGTACTTGTTATTTTCAAATGCTAGTTTAACACACCTCCTCCACATACACACTACCGAACGATTCGTTTGGTAACCTTCATTCGCTTAGTGTGTTCGTGCCTTTATATTGCTCGGCTCGCTGCATTATTACATCGGGGTCTCGTTAGCTTGATATCCAGTGCCACTGTTTAGATGGCCGTCTGTCATTTGGCATGCTTCTTAGCTAGCCGTACCCATTTAAACGCCTCCTACCCTCATTTGGATCCAGAATATTTATGGCTACTCCAGTTTGCTTTCATATTTAACTCTTTTCATAAGAAGCCCTCCTTTACCCATTTTAGTTTCTCCTATGACAGCTCCCGCAGCTCTCGTCTACATAGTGTCACATGCGCCCGCGCGCGTGTGTGGTCAGCGTATGCGTAAAGATCAGTAGGCGTAACCATGAGAAAGCAGTCGCGCTGTCAGTGACGCGCGAACCACTCAATGAATCACATTCAGTATAACCCTGTCAGATCAGTGCGTGTGGTTAGTTCGCTTTGTACAGTGCGGTCTGCGGTTTGACGTATCGCCGGCCGGCGCACTGCATTCTCTGAACTAGTGCTTACGTTGGTTTGTTATAAAACATTACACACCGTATGGATGGACGCCTCTTGTATTTAATGTTAGTGCAGTTCGTGTGTTTATGTATGTCTCGGTTAACATGATGCAGATCAGTAAGTGCCTTCTACCTGTTCTTTTATTGTTTAGATGTACTTTTATTGTTACACGTGCTTTACTATAAAACCTGCTGCAGATGTGAAGTACTATATTCAGTGGCGTACGCAGAAATCAATCTGGGGGGGGGGGGCTGAACCTTAGCAGTCCATATACAGTATTTGTATACCACTCTTCTACAACTTATAGTATAAGATAGAGTACATATGCCAGTTAATGGTTACAATTTATTAGTAGGTTTTATTAGTAGGTTTCACATTTTCTTTATTAAAAATGTATTATTCGTGATTGGGGGACTTATCCAAAAATTTCGTATAAATGTAAAGTGTTTATAAAGTAATTTTTTTCATTATTATAGCAGCATTATTCAAGATATGAAATTAGAAACATTATTAAAATTATCGTTTTATTTATCGACTGATATCGTCAAAAAAGTGCTGAATTTAACTTAAGTATTAAATAATATTTTTATGAAAAAGGTTTATGTACGCATTTTAAGTTTCATAAAAATATTATTTAATACTTAAGTAAAAATTCTTAGGGTTCACTGGTAGTAGTGGCTGGGCCGGTGTGGCGCCGTCAAATGAGAGCGAGATAGAAAGAAAACAGGTAGCTTACTGAACGTTACACTCAGCGTAATACACCGCTTAATGAACTATAAATTATAACTGAAGTAATAATTTTTAATATAAACTACTTATTTTGTTAGTATTTATATCCCCGTCCAAATCGGCCGAAATATGCAATTTTGTAATTTTAAACAGGAGACTAAGGAAATTAAGGAAGTGCATATTACATTTTTGCGGTTGGGAGGGCGTGAGCCCCCTGAGCTCCCCCTGCGTACGTCACTGACTATATTCCCCCAGATGCAAAACCCCCGATCAGCGACGATCATTATTTTTCAGGAAATGCAAATACCTGTAGCAACAAAACTAATTAAGCTTTGTAGCCTACATGAAAAGTTTTGTAAAAAATATGAAAAAATTTTTGATTAATGTAACAAAATCTCAAAAATATTGTAACAATACATCTTCTTTAATTCACAATTTTAGTAATCGTATAGGGAGTTTTGATTCTGCAAAACGTACATAGGGGGTTTTGCAACTGTACGCATAAGATATAGAGGATTTTGCATCAGTAATTATGTAAAAACAAACTTTGATAATTTTTTATTTTTCTTACATAATTCTCATAATGCAAGAAAAAACAAATATACAACTTACAAATACAAATACAACAACAAATACAAATATACAACTATACAAATATAACACTATAACAACAAATATAATACAAATATAACAACTTAAAAAATGTTTTAAATATTTTTACTAGTACAGTTATTATGATTTTTTACACAAAACAATTAATATTTTTATTGTGAAATTTTAGTATTTCTTATTATGATACTTTTGTAAGAGTCTAACTTTTTCAAATATTATTAGTCTGTTCTCCAGCTACACAGTAAAATCATCTTTATCATTAATTTCAAATTCTTCATCTTCTCTAAACTCACCGTCATCGTTATTCACTTTAGTTATAGTATCAATAACATGATAGTTCTGGATTTACTATATTATAAACGATCTCTAAGTAAGTAAGTAGTGTAGTTTATTCGGCGACATTAACTGTACTCATTGTCTCAGTTACTTCATATAATATTAATTTCTTAAGACATCTATGATGCTCCATCGATTATAGTGTGTGTGTGTGCTTTGTCGAAGTCGTCGAATCACACCATTTAAAATAGAAAATGAAATATTTATTGGATGTTTTATGCTATTATTAGCTTCGTAAATTTTCGGTAATTATGAACTTTCTTAACTTATCTGGTATTGGGGTGAAATATTTTTTCCTATTCTTCTGTGTCATATAAACACGGAAAAAATAATTTTAAACGGGAGTCGAACCTATTTACGGAAAAAAAATTAATACCCCATAAGGTCGCATGCATTTCTGTATTGCACGCCATCTTAACCGCTCGGTGACAAATGACAATTATCCTCTCTTGCTTACTTACAGTCTTATATGTGTTGAAAGACTCCGATAACTTCACTGATATCACTGTGTACTGTTTTTCGAATTGTTTCACTATAGTTTTGGATCACGAAAATCACAATTCACAATAGCAACGCTAACCCGCAGTTTTCCGAAACCTGTTTTTTCCAACATGTTTTTTTTAAAGTAGTCAAGATAACAGGATAAAATTTTTATCACATTTTCCTTACCACCTGGTGCACACTTTAACGTAGGGATTTTTTTATTCTTTCATTATTGTTTTTAGAAATTTGAAAAACGTGAAAGTTACGTTAAAAAATTATAATTTTGTTTAAAAAATATAACAACAAAATCCTCATATTAGAAGTACGTAGCGAGCTGTTTGGCCGTGGTCCAGGGTTTACAAACAAACCAAACGTTTCAGCAGCGCCACTGGCTGTCATCTTCAGTGGAATTCGAGTCTACCTGAACGCGGAGTGTCAAACGTCAGGCCCACAGTACTGAAGTTCCTCTTCTGTATTATATCGTCCTAGTCTATTTTCTTCATTCGAAGCGTGCCATGCCACACAGTTCCAGTTGTCCTCCCCACGAAGTATCGCTTCGACGATGTTATCCGGAGAGTAGATCTCCTACCTAAGGATCCCCTTACAACGATCTCCTGTGTTGCTCCCATTTGTTGCATACGAGACTTCGTCCCCGGTTCCCGGGCAGTACAGACACTCTTCTGAAACATTAATATAATAATATTAATATAATATATAATAACGAAGGCTTCACCACAGTACTGTGGGCCTGACGTTTGACACTCCGCGTTCAGGTAGACTCGAATTCAACTGAAGATGGCAGCCAGTGGTGCTGCTGAAACGTTTGGTTTGTTTGTAAACCCTGGACCACGGCCAAACAGCTCGCTACATACTTCTAATATAACTGACACCGGCCGTGAAAGCCTTAGAAGAATATAACAAAATCCTCATTTTAAAATGCTCTTTAAGAAGCGAAGAATATATGGAAAATTTCATCCAAATATCACCATTCGTTTTTTAGATAAGTGTTCGCCAAATTTAGCAATTTTACATGTAAAAGATGGACGTTACCGGGAGAAGTGCACGTATTCATTCTTATTCCCACAACTGCAGAGGCTACTGGCATTAACAGTGTGTACTATACTGTAAACGCTATAAATAACATTGGAGATGCGTGGGACGAAATTAAACAATCAACAATGTGTAGTTCTTGGAAAAATCATATCCAGAAGTAACCAACTTTGATGGCAATAAATTTGACTCAATACCAGAAAATACTGAAACTTTTACAGCAAAAGTGGTTTACCTAATGAACAATCCAAATCTCGACGAGAATGTAAATGATATAGAGCAGTGGTTCCCAAAGTGGGGTACGCGGACCCCTGGGGGTCCCCGACAATGTTTCAGGGGGTCCGCGGATACTTTTAAGAAAAAATAGACTACACCATAATTTTCTCCGATTTTTATGCTTTAAAATTTAAACGTTAGAATTTAAACAATTAGTAGAAGATTTTAGTTTGTTTTTATTAAGGGATGACGTAAAAGTCTTTTTATGTGATTCCAACTTTGACCATAAAGACATGTTCCATGACTTTAACTGGATTTTGAAGCTATAATGCCTTGCTGATATCTTAAGTTATATGACTCTTAAGCGTGCAGGAATCTAGCATCACTGTTTTCCAGGTTCGAGATAAAACCGAGTGGATAATAAAAAAAAATTGAACCTGTGGATTCAGAGATTAAACTTTGAAATATTCGAAAAATTCCCTTCCATGGCAGATTTCGTCCAGACATTTAGAGAAAGTGTTCCAAAGAAGATCCGCAACGTTTTTAAGTCTCATTTGGAGCAACTGCACTTGCAGCTAAGCGAATATTTTCCAGTCACAGATGAATAAGGAATCCTGATGGGCTGTCAACTAACCTCTCTCTCACACTACAGGAAGAAGATACATTAGTAGAACTTTCAACTGACAGTTCATTAAAATTACAGTTTTCGCAATTACAACTAGCTGGCTTATGGTCACATGTAATGACTGACTATCCTGAACTCACAAAAAAAGCTTTAAAGTGTTCAACTGTGTTTCCCTCTACTTATTTGTGTGAAACCGCATTCTCCTTTCTTACGTACTTGAAGTCAAAGTTAAGAAATAAACTTGATGTAGGGAGTGACTTAATATGGAAATTATCAGACATTAAACCCAATATTGCAGAGCTAATTGTTCAAAACCAGCTTCATTGTTCACATTACACTATGTTTGATATCAGATATCATTAATGTTATAATTTTGCAAGTTAAGAGAATTTTGATTTTAATACATTTTAAATAAAATATAAGAGTTTCTATCATATTTGTTTGTTTTATTTCAGAACTCAGGGGGGGGGTCCGTGAATTTTTTAATTTTTGCGGGAGGGTCCGCGGACTGAAAAGTTTGGGAACCACTGATACATAGGACTTGATTGCGCCATATTCACAACGTACGTCTAATGAAGATTAAATTGAAATCCAAAGCAACAATAGCCCTATCTGACTAGAACAAGAGGAGGAAAATTAACGGTTTTTACAAAAACTTTAACCGTTAAAATATTAATTAAAGCATTTTACATTTCTATAATTTATTTTATAAGTATTATACCTAGAAGTGTATGATCCAAACACAGACAGAAGTTCTCAGATTTGGCCGCCAATCGATGCATGTTATCGACTTTTGTACGAAGAAAAAGAAAAGCTGGAAAATAACTTTCTCTGGACAATTCTTTTTTTTAATCTACATCTACATGGCAATAATTTTTTATAAACATTTTTATTAATTTTAAAAAAGTTATTTTTTTAGCATTACAGTAATCGTTTTTCATAATTAATGTTTGTCAGTTAATATAAAGAATGCAAAGTGTTAAAGTTATTAATTTTTTTTTTAATTTTGTAGGCTGTTCCATAAACAGTGCTTATAAGCTTTACTCTACAACTTTTGGTGGGTCTTGGCTTGCTCCAAGAGTCGATTCCATTCCTCCCTATTGCATGCCCTGGCTTCCCAGTTTCTTATGTTCAGCTTTCCGAGGTCCTCCTCTATCTGCTCTTTGAATCTACTTCGGGGTCTTCCCCTTTTTCTACTATCCATTGGTTTAGAAAATATGTTTCGTAGGCTGTCCTTCCTCCATTCTCTCTATGTGTCCAGCCCACCTGAGCCTGTATATTTTGAGTATCCTGACATTGTCTGCTCTTTGTAAAGATGGTATAGTTCATAATTATAGCGCCTGGCCCACATTCCATTTTCTTGTACTCCTCTAAATATTTTTCTTAGAATCCGTCCTTCACAGCAACCTAGAAGTCTCTCGCTATTGTTTTTCATTGTCCAGGTTTCTGAAGCAAATGTCAGCATTGGGCTGAAAAGTGTTTTGTAAATTTTGCATTTCGTGCTTCTTGAGATGAAGCGAGATGCCAGGTGCTTTTTTAATCCATAACATGTTTTATTTGCGAGATATATTCTTCTTCTTATTTCATTGTTGGTGTCGTTAGTGCTGTTTATCTGGGAGCCAAGATATATGAACTCTTTTACTGCCTCTATATTTTTTGTGCCTATTTCAAGGTTTTAAACTGTTGGGTTTAATGGTAGTTTGTTGGCAGCATACATATATTTTGTTTTCTCCAAGTTTATCTGCAGTCCAATTTTACTTGAGGCTTCCTCTAATGCTGTAAAGACACTAATGGGATCTCATTTTGTCCTGGCAATTAGATCAATATCGTCTGCGTATGATAAGCTTTACTAATGTACGAAAATAATTAATTTAGCATGTTAGTGTATTATGTATTTTTTGTAGTAAGAGCGGTCATATGATTTAAATTTAAGCGAGAATAATATCCGCTTTCATTACAGTACAGTGTACTACCTTACGTACACAGCACGCCGACTCTACAGTACTCGACTTTCGGACAGTTCGAGTTTCGAAAACATTTTCGGGAACGCATTATGTTCTAAAGTCGAGGTCCTCCTGCATTACATTGCAAAGTCAGTCGTTGTCGGTGATCATAGTAGTAACTACATAGTACACGGTATGTTTCGGTATAGTTTCTCCAGTGTAATTCAGTGTATTTTAAAAACCATTCTAAGTCGACAGTAGATTTACGCGATGAACCATCGTAGTCCCTGTTACGCGCAGACTGCATGCAGGCTGACTCGCTACGTTATAAACCGTTCATACCAATGTTTAAATGTCACGGCTGACAAGTTGAAACGATCGCTTTGTATGCCAGTCACAGTGTATGACATTATGTCGGCTTTAATACGTATTTTATTACCGTTGAATGCCGTTCTCTGTCTGTAAACATTTGTGAGCAGAAGGAAAATATAATGTGTGCTTGCTACATTAATATCACATAATGGATTGTATTTATACTCCAGTGTAGGCCTATATGACAGAACAGAACAGAAGCGTCAGTCTGCCGTGCCTCTACTCTATGTGTATGTGAAATTCATTTTGCTGAGTGTATGTGGGGACACAAACACGTGGACTACTTTATCTCGAATGAAACCTCTTTTATGATCGATTCCATAATAAATTACAGGAGTGTTAGGAAATGTTTTTCTTCCGTGCTTTATGTTATTTTTATGTTTATATGAAATTGTATCGTCGTAAACAGAAACTTCTTACGCACGCGTGTGTGTCTGTGTTCTGGTAAGACGTCGATTATTAGAATTTATTGCAGATACGAGCGTCCAGCATTAATAGATTTGACTGGTTAACCGAAGTGCCGTGGCCTCTAGTAGAAGGCCGGAATATTAAACGTGACAACGTTGCGTCTGAAGCCTATAAGCATAGTGTAATAAAATAGTTAAAGTGAACATGTTATACTTTCATTTATTTCATAGCATTACTAAAATCATGAGTAGGCGTATTTATAGCTAAATCTAAATTATAGGTCTGTGCGCACTTAGTACTATGCGTTTAAGTTGAAGAAATTAGTGAATTACTGTTAGGGCTTATGAATTAATTTTCTTCAAGTTATTTGAATTCGTATCATATGAAGCAGTTAATTATTATATTTCTTAAATAATATAACAGTATTTTACATAATAAACTTTCAATTTGCAAAAAACAAAGAATTATAAAACTGCTGTTAACCGGCAATTAAAAATGACGCGATTTGATTATTGAAATACATTAAGTGATCGTCTAGTCGGCCTCAAAATATCAGCTGTTCCAGTGTTGCCACGTTTAAATTCCGGGCCTTTTACTAAAGCCGGCCATGGAAGTGCCCATCCTGTAGGTTTTCTAAAGGATTTACATTACGACTCAGACAGGGTGAAAAGTCAATGCGGTTGACAAGACATGCACGCGAAAAAATTAAATTACAATATTTTACCATCTGTCTACCACATACAGAGATAGTGGTTATTATAAATCTTTGGTATTGGTAAGCAATGGGAGAAGCTGTGCTTGACTTGGACCGCCCTTTAATTTCAGCGCGATTTTAAGCGTAGACCGTCTTTAATTTGCGAAACGATTTCCTTTGGATGAGGCTAGGAATTAGGAGTTGCTAAGGTCAGAGTTCGGTTGGAATTTGTAAAAAATTATGTAGCCTGAGATGGATACGTACGCACAGACTTGACAGCTTTTTGCACTTGGCCAATTCTTTTCCGTGTTTGTCAGTTCTCACTCCCAGCCGCGTATAGTTGTTAGTAATTTTTATTTTATCATTGCCCTGTACATCTTGTTCTGATGCTTCTTTTCTTACGGATAAGTCTTTGAATTTACGCGTATCTCGGCCTACCTGTATGGACTTACGGAATTCAGCTGTGGGGCTGTACAAAGAAAACATACTTAGAAAAGATACAAACCTTTCAGAACAAAGTACTCAGAAGCATAGTGAATGCCCCTTGGTATAAAGTGAACGACAACCTACATAGAGACCTCAATGTAGATTATGTCTGTGAAATAATAACAAAAAATGCAGACAAACACGATCACAGGATTCAGATCCACGAATAATGCGACACATGGTGGAAAAAGCTCCACACGTCCTGAGGCGACTCAAAAGACAGAAGCCACATGATCTGGTATCGCAATAAAAAGCAATTAATAAATTAATATGTATAGATCCATAAAACTCTACATGATAGAAGGCAGAATAATCTTGGGATTAGCCACTGGGCTTCACCCCATTACCCGTGAAGGAAACATGAAAGAGAAGCTGCTGGATGAGCTTGCTCAGTTGTAGCATTAAGGGAGGTGTTTTTATTGGGTTAGAGTCCCACACTACTAGAAACTACGGGGTTCCTAGTGCCTATAGAGATTTTCAACTACCCTCGAAAAAAATCGTCACTGTCCTAGAGACAACTCAACGTGGTCGAACACAAACTGTAGCGTATATTGTAATTAGTCGCTAAACGGTGTTCCCATAGTCTTACACTTCTTTTGAAAATTTACGGGAGAAGCACGCACAGAGAAAAAACGGAGAGAGCGCGGTCTCGGTCAGTTGCGACGAAACGACGTTTTTACCTGTTCGTACCCGGTCAATTGCGCCCCGCTTGGTCGAATCTGGGCAACTAGTAGAAACGTTCCTATTCCGTAAATATACTTTTACAAACACAAACACTTTGTATTTCCATACAAACTTTCGTGACGTTTCAGTTCTGTAACATTTTCATTTGTGCGGGTAACCTCTTTCTTCTAATATTTTTGTTACGTTAGGTTAGTTTAGGTTAGGTTAGGCTAGGAATGAATAGAATTATAATGGTAATCTCTGTATTATTATATTTTTTTTTAATTTGGTGTTCTGCCCTAAGGCAGGTCTTTAAATGGTAAAAGCTCTCCAAGCTGTCCTATCGCATGTCAGTCTTTTCGTTTCTTCGTGACACCCTCTGACTTTAATGCTATCTATTAACTTCATTCTTCTACGTCCTCTTCTTTTTTCTCCTTCTATGACTCTCTCCATGGCAGTTGTAAGCAAGCAGTCTCTTCGTAAACAATTACCTAACCAATTCCTTTTCCTATTTTCTATTACCTTCAGGATTCTTCTCTCTTCCCCTATTCTTCTTAAAACTTCATCATTCCTTACTTTATCAACTCACCTCACTTTTTCCACTGCTCACCAAACCCACATCTCAAATGCTTCTAATCTTTTCTCATCCTCCTTCCTCAGTCTCCATGTCTCTCCAACACATAACATTTGGCCAACCTTTTTCTTAAACTCTTATTAATTTTGCTACACGTATTATTATATTAATAACATGAAATTGTTAGTAACAATTGGCACCGGCTTACGATAGCGTAAAGTTCACTCTACGATAAAGTATATTGTTCTTTAACGGTATATAGTAGACACTGGAAACTGTTATAGCGCATTACCATTTCAGGTGAGCCTTCATCTGTTCACACGCCTTTTTATAGGACGATATTTCCGATCGCAATTGGCCGGGTCGCAACTGATCACCAGTGGTGGCTGGTAACGTTTTTGACTGGGGGGGGGGGATTTTTTTGACCCATATTAACAAAAGCCACCAGTAGAAACTAAATTATTGCTTCTTTGCAAACTACCAATAAACACAACAGTGTTTGAAACTGAAGTTATTTGTAACCCTAAGCAGTTCACGTTCCTAAACTTAAATACTTAATAAATTATATATTATGAAATGCGTGGATTACTAAATAAAATATATTTGTTCCCTACCTTGGATTAGTTTATTTGCTTGACCATGAAATCCATTCTCATCTCCTTTTGCTTGGCAAAATGCTTACTATCTAATTCATTGAAGTTAGAAGTTATTTATAACTTTTTTTCTATTGAACACATTCCCAGAGCACTTAGTCTGTCCTCTTTCATTGTATTACGTGTAAATGTTTTAATGCGTTTGAGAGTTGAGAAACATCGTTCACTTTCTGCTGTAGTTATAGGGATTGTACAAATAATTTTTAATAGTTTTACCAGTTTGGGAAAAACAGTAACTATAGGCCTATTGTTTTCATATACAAAATTGAGTAGAACCAGTGCGCCAGTTGCCTTTGTGAAGTCGGGTCTGCTGTATAGCACTACCAGTTCATGTCTTAATGCAGTTTCATTTAAATTAAATTGTTTAGCAGCAATTTGTAACTGTGTTTCTGGAAAGATAAGCTGATGTTAGAAAACAGGGTTGGATGCAACAAAAATGCTATTGCTAAATGGTTTGAAAATGAAAATCTGTCGTCTATGTTGGTAACTATTATGTCACAAACTTCTTTAGCTGCAGTCTTCTTGCTGTCATCAAAACGTGACCTTTTTGGATTTTGAGATGATTCTCCACAATCATTTGTTGCAGACAGACTGGCATCAAAATCAATATAATCTCTGACATTTTGAATGTGTGACTTGAATGAGGCAACATACTGGTGTGTTTTAATACTGTCGATTTCTGCTTGCTGTAATTGATTAAACAAAATGTCACAGGCTGGCATAATTTTGTTGAAAAATGTTAACCAAAAATTAAAATCATCATTATTTAATTTAATGTGTTTTTCAGTCCTAATGCTTTCTGAACAGTGGACTTGTCACTCTCGTCATCATCTAAGATTTTTTCAACAGCAGCGGAAATGTCATTTTTATGAATAAATACTGTTGTCACACAACGGGATTTAAAATTCAACCTGGTATTAGACCATTTTGGAGACGTTTCTTTACTACTTCATCAAGTATGGCACTTCGTTTGGAAGATCTTGAAAAAAATGTTGTAAAGCCATCTAAATTACAGAAAAATATTTTTACTTGCTTGTTTTGTGATGCAGCGCGCTCAATAATTAAGTTTAGTTGATGGGCATATCATTGTATATACTGGGCATTCTTGTACACAGCTTTAACTTTTGCTTGAACACCGTTATGTTTTCCACTCATTACTGCTGCCCCATCGTAACTTTGTGCAATAATTTTACTAGGCATCTTATCAAGTTCTAATTTTGCTAATTCTTCAAAAATAGTATTGCTAATACCTTCAGCGGAGTGATCTTGTGGACTGACAAAACTGATAAATCTCTCATGTAATTTTCCATTCAATTCATACCTCACAACTAACACCATTTGTGACAGAGTAGCACAATCCGTGATTTCATCTGCTTCAATTGAAATGTAGTCAGTTTCATTTATTTCTTTTTTTTTTGTCCAATGCACTCTGCATAAATAGAATCCAAAATTTCATTTTGAATTGTTTCAGAAAGACCAACGAAAATCTATTGTTTGTTTTTTTCAATATGCTCTCTTAAGGTGTTATCTAGGCCTGCCATTAAATTTACTAAGCCCCTAAAAATACCTGGATTCTCAGATGTGTTTGTTTCATCAAGTCCCCTTAAAGCTAGTTCAAATATTCCACAAAACTTTACACAGTCAATTAACTTTCTTAGGATGTATCTGTTCTTAGAGACTTCTTCATTATGTTGTTTAATTTTTAATCTATATGCACTCTTTAACTGCCAACTGATATTCACTTTTCCTAACAATGAATATTCAATACAATTGTTCATATGAGTTTCACTAATTTTATGTTTTTTAATTTGTACTCCCAAATGTTTCAAGTCCTTAATTCCATTTTCAGTCCAGGCTGAATCACTGTTTAGGTTCATCACCAAACATACATAACAAAAAAAGGAATTCGTCACCTCACATCCACATATCCAATCAGCATGTAAGTAACAGTTTCTATTAAATTTTCTTGTGTAGTTTTTTTTACTTGATGCTGGCCTGTCCGTTTTATAATTTTGTTGTGTGATATCTAAATTGGGTTTTGGTGGCCCTAATTTTTTTAGTTCTGTTTTCTTTTCGTAAGTAAGTGAATTTGAAATAATCAAACGTTTAATATTACTTACTGAATTCATAGCCATTTTGTCGTTTCTAACAAATACGCACAGAACACACAGGCTCAGGCCTACACAGAATAAGTTACACGTTTATGTACACAAGGTTCGACAAAAACACTATCTTACACAGAATGCACTGCCTAATAAAGAATAAATTATTAGAACATTACGTTCACAAAAAGTACAACAAGAACACAAGCAAAACTATATAAAACACAAGAGAAAATATATGCACTTTAAACAGCAACAAAGAAGTTTTGAAAAACGCTCCGGTTCTTCTAAGAAAAGAGCCGCGAAATCAGACAGCGGGCAGAGTCCTCCCTATTATGGCTACCGCTAATTTAAAAGCATAGACATGTGTACACGTCCTCTTTTCCCGCTCCCCGCAAGACCCGCCTATGCAGGGAGGGCTGTCGTAGGGCGCCTTCACACAGGCGTGATTTTTTTTCCTGCCACCAAGAAGGCGACAAAGAGATCTTCAGTCTTGAAATGGAGTTGGAAGAAATAGCAGCCTCAATCTTTTTGTATACTTACATAAAGTCGCGAAAACAGCGCAAGAAAAAAAGACGTTTTTGGGTTCACCCACTTTTACAGGACCGATCATCCAAAGGGATATTTTGGCTTTTGTTCAATGATCTTCGAAAACACGAGGAAAAGTTTTTTAACTTCACAAGAATAGCATCTTTTGACGAACTGGTTCTCCATTTAAAGGATATACAAAAGCCAAGTATTAGTGAAAAAACAAAATCTTTCACAAAAAAAGAGAGACATGTATAGTAACAGGCAAGCAAACATTGCGTTACTTCAAGTTGTTTTTTTATGTGGGTTTCACAAAAAGCAAGCAAGTAGGTCTACTATATTTTATAGCCACGTAATTTTAGTTTGCATGTTAACCTAACTACGCTAACTTTTGGTGTCACAGGAGTGACACATTGGAGTTACATTATTGCTAGGAATATTTTTTGTAAAAAATATGATGATGAAACTCGTCTGCGTGGTATGGACACCAACATGAGAGACAGCGTTTCACCAGAGGAAAAGCTTTTCGTTACGTTAAGGTAAGTACAGTGGAAACAATTTTTATCAAATAGCTTACTTATGAACAGTACAGTATGTGCTTTTTTTACAAAAGACTATTACAAAAAAATAACACAAACACAAAGATTACAAAAATACACACAAAAATATTATAAAAGCAAAAGTATACGCACATCTTTCAAAAAATAATACATACATTCTAAATCAAAATACACTCTCTTCTTTTTTTATTGTGAAAACATTTTGTTTATATTTTTTGGCGTGAATGAATATTAACGATATAAATAAAATGGTGATTACGAAAAAAGATCATCAATTTCATGCTGAGAGTAGCTGCTGGCAGTAGAACTTTGTGAAGGCGATGTGACTGATAACAGTTGTGAATTAGTTGTAGTCGGTCGTGGAAACAGTGGAGGTTGTAGTTCTATCAAATGTGTGTTATCATTGTGATGCCGACTGTAGAGGTGGAGGGGATATTGATGGGAAAGTTCTGGTCGGCTCGACTGCTGAGTTTGGTGTTGGAAGAAAGGAAGATGTTGGTTTTTTGTCGCATTATCAATAACTTGCATTATTTGCATGCGAACTGAATAACGCAAGTGTTCGGGAATTTTTTTCATTCCACTGACCAACGACAGCAAGAACAGTCGATCATCATCCTTCTCCAGTGATATTTCTCTTTCTTCTCTAGAACGAATGCCATCACGCAGTACACTCACAAACTGCTGTACATCACTTGAAGTGACTTCATTTTCACCTCTCTTTCTCTTGCATCTCCTCCGCTCCGAGTTATGCGCACTAGAATTTGAAGGGCCTTCTTCAGTACCGTGTGCTGTTTCGTCAACTGAAATTTCTTCCATGTTGTCAGAACGGTTTTTAGCCTTCACAACCCTTTGTAGGAAGGACAGTTGGTTGTAAAACGTACAAGGTGTTTTTCTTGAACTTGCAGACCCGCTCTTCATATTCGCCACACATTCTTCGCCAGTCTCTAAGGCTTTTCCATTTCCGCTGCAACAGTTTTCCTGTAATAGAGAAAAATGCCCACTTACACAGTAAAAATGGTCAGCAAGTGTACAGTACAGTTAAGGGCATTCGTGAGTCAGGAACTTGGAGGTGGGGGAGAATGCTGATTTTTGTCTTAGCAGAGAATTTTAAATGTGCTCTCAAACTTCTGTCGATAAAAACTATGTTTGTTATTTGTAGCTAAAGTATTAAAAGAAGTACACATACAATAACAAAGACTTTTTTGCTTTAACATGAAATGTTGTATAATATTTTGTTATGTTACATATTAATGCTTGATATAAAAATAACTGATATAGGCTTATAATTATAGGTTATATATTATTATAATTATAGGTTATAAGGTAAAACTTTTACGTTTTTACCCATAAAAAGTTTTGTGTTCCGAGTCGTAGTGAAATAATTATATTTAGCTTATAATTAATTAAATATAACATGTACGGTATCAAGTTAAAAATAATCGCTAATTGTTGGTTTTCTGTTTTACTGTACAGGTATCTTGCAAGTGGTCACACGATGACTGATCTGCATATTTACTTCCGGCTCGAACTATCAACTGTGAGCGACATCATAAGACTAGTTTGTAGAGAAATATAGAAAAAATTGAAAAACGTATGTCTGGCTATACCAGATGTAGAAAAGTGGAAATCCATTGCTGACGGTTTCAAAGTTCACGCTAACTTTCCAAACTGCGTAGGCTCGTTGGATGGGAAACACATTCGAGTAATTAAACCACAGCATAGTGGTTCTATGTTTTACAATTACAAACACTTTTTTTCAATTGTACTGTTAGCCATGTGTGATTCAAATTATTTATTTTCTTTTGTTGATATCGGCGCGTATGGTAAAGAAAACGATTCAGCAATTTTCAGAAACAGTGCGCTATTTCAGGCTATAAAAAATAACAAGTTAAACTTGCCAGCTGCAACACCTGTCAGTGTATCTGTCCCTGAAGCTTTGCCATATGTCATTGTGGCCGATGAGGCATTTGCATTGTCGGACCATGTTATGCGGCCCTTTGGTAAGAGGTCTTTAACAACAAAACGAAAATATATAACTATCGCCATTCTCGTGCTCGTCAGTTCATAGAATGTATGTGCTTTTGGCATCCTGAGTAACAAGTGGCGAATATTTCACCGGCCTCTGAACGTTGACATCGCCTTGGCGGAAGACATACAGTAGTTAAGGCATGTAGTATTTTACACAATTATGTAAGGACAAGGGACGGCTACAACTTTGACGAAACTCTAAACATCTGTGGACTGAGAGAACTCGAAATTGATTTGGCAAGCAGAGGCTCAAGTGCTGCTTACTCGATAAGGGATAAATTCGCTGACTATTTTGTGAGTAAGGAAGGTGAACTACCATGGCAACATCGCTTTATATGATATTTAAAACCATTACACTTTCTTATATTATAGTAGCTGCTTTTTTTCTCATCATAATATATTGTACTGATGACTGTACTTCAAGCTGAATAGTTAATAAAAAAGTGTGTTATTAATAACAAAGTGTTGTGATGCTATTATTGTATCATTTTGTATCCCAATTCCTTTACCTAGCACAAATAAAAATTTACATAGGCTTTCTTTTAAATGATTCGTCCTAACAAACATGGTTACTGTCTCAGTCGATTTAAGAGTAACAGCTACGTGGAAATTTACTAAAAACAACGGTAATTCTGTAGCTGAACTGTATTACCTTCGATTTATTTCAAATTGTAGTATGTTTCACATTTAGTGTCGTAATGACTATTTTCAACTAGATTAAGTCCCGCAAACGTAAAATAACGAAGTAATTCGGAAAAATAAAAGTGCTAAATACGTAACACGCTGTGCCGCCATTACGCTGGTTGTTGTTCGTTCATACAACTGCACGTAGCGCCGTCTATCCGCGTTTAAGTGATAAATGCGTACCACGGTTGCACACGCTGTGTGCGGGTGTACGTGTGCGTCTGATTGGTGTTGAGCGTTATGTACGGCGCGAACATTTTTTCGCGAGATCCGAGGCCGAAGGTCGAGGAGTTGCAATAAGGTGTTGAGGTTTCGGCGGCGACGCCGCGGGAAGTTACCCGCGAGGCCGTAAACTATTTCCATGCTGCGACATGGTTTTTATTTGGGGTATGTATAGTTTAATAACCGGAGACCTCGGAGGCTAATGCAGTAGTAATGTTGGCAAAAGTGGGTTCGAATTTTGTTATTTTATTATGTAGTTAATAATTAATTAAGTTCAGTCTGTAATGCTGTAAACTCGTCATTTATGTGCATTACTGCTTACTCGTCTGTAAATTGTGCATTACTGCGCCGTCGCCAGACTGCGGTGATCCTACTAACTACTCAGTTAATATGGGGCTCGTTCACCTTTCCATGCGTGCTTATGGGAGTAATTATTTCCCATAAATTATTTATTTTACGTTTGCGGGGCTTAATCTAGTTGAAAATAGTCATTAGGACAGTAAATGTGAAACATACTACAATTTGAAAGAAATCGAAGGTGATGCAGTTCAGCTACAGAATTACAAAAGTATGATTACTTACCATATTCATTTTTTTCACGGTCGGAAGCATCTTCTTTGTCCATGAAGACTGTCACCAACTCCTCCCAACTCTTCTTTTTTAAATCCCTATTGGCGTAATCGTTTGATGTCAAATCCCACAGCGCTGGTCTTGATTGTAGCCTATTTCAAATATAAATTTTTCTGTGTCAAACGTCTCATGAGTTCTCAGAATCGGAACAACGTCCTCACCTTCCATTGTTAAATATTTGAGACAAACAACAAGCGAGAGTGACAGACAACGCTCCTCAAGGAACTGCAAACGGCAATTGACTGTTGACTTGGTGGCGACGGATGGTCGCGCCTCGTGTGAAGGAGCTGGTGGCGCCGCCAACCTAGTGGCCTGAAAAATCGCTGTATGTCGACTGTCAGTCGGTTGGTGGCGCTGCCAAAACTGGTGGCGCGGCTTCGTGTGAAAGAGCTTATTTGAACTTATATGTTCACGTGGTGGCGCGGCCATGGTGTCCTCGTGTGAAGGCGCCGTAGCGTCCGGCTGCGGGACCATGCCGAAAACATCGGGTGATCGCTATTAGTCGCCCCAAAAATATCTATCACATAAGGATACTACACATAATAGTTATATTATTGACAAGTTTAATTTGCAAATTTAGTGGGAGGGGTGCGCCCTTTTGGCCTCCCTGTACGAGCCGCCACTGCTGATCACTGTCCGGAGAGAGATACAGGCAGTGGTGATGAGTCAGAACCAATAGTGCTTAAGTAAATTGAATTTTTTAGTGCCAAGTTTATGGGTCGCGCCGCGTCGTTCCGTTCTGGTTCACGGAGTACAGTTTGTTGGATGTCGTGTCCACGATTGCAGTAGACAGAGAGCCTGTATACCGGTGCATTCAAGCGTATACGAAAGTGATTTTCGTATAGACTGCGGTCAGTTTTTACGATAAGCAGCCGTACTCTGGAGTGTAGCACAAACCCGCACCATAAGCCCGAACGTGGAGCACCACGATTTGTGGTAGAAGCCTCTTACGAAAAATCTCAGCCAACGAATCTAGATTCGACTAGTATTGTTCCTGAGCTGTAGTACTTGCTCATTTTTTTTAATAACAAAGTATAGGCTATCTCTCTGTTGGCTAATATCTCTCTGGCTGGGGTGGGGCGTGAGTTCTATCACGGCCGGAGGGCGCAACAGGTCTATGACCTAATGCCTGAAGTGGAGGAGAAGAAGAAGAAGAAGAATAGACTAAGTATATTAAAAATTCCGATTTCTCTACTACTTTTGTAGTAATATAACAACCTCAGAATCCACAGTCATAGAGTAAACACTATAAACGGAAACATTCGGTTGTGGGTTTTTTACAAGTCCTTTTAGTATGGCACCCTGCGGGATTTTCACAATTTTTTTGAAATATTTTATCTCTTTTTGGACTCTGAGGTCCCAGAATTTTGAAATTTCCAAAACGCAACACTGGATTTGGTGAATAGAGATTAAACAAAGGTTATGATCACCACTTGAAGGAAACCCAGAAAACCTGAACAGTTTGAAATTGAACCACTAAACCTGGAAACAGTTAATCGGTTTAAATATTTGGGACGTTGGATGGTAGAAAATAATGAAGAAATAAATGAAAAAAGGAAAATTATACAGGCCGCAAATATAGCATATGCTTTGTTGACAACTATATTCAAGACAAGAAATATCCACCGTCAGTCCAAGGTCACATTATATAAAGGTATGATTAGACCGGTGATAACATATGGCAGCGAGACTTGAACTCTGAACAAACAAGCCGCTAACATAGTCAATACCTTTGAAAGGAGAATTTTGAGGACCAATCCAAGTCAATGGGATATAGAGAATGCGTAACTATACAAGCTATATATAAAGACAATGATCTGGCCACCACCATCCGACTGCATAAATCGCAATTGGCTGGCAGGAGACATCGTTAGGGTGGAAGGCAACCGAATACCTAGGAATGTCCTGTTTAGTCAAATCGAGGATAGGAGGCCTTTCTGACGACCCAAGCATCGCTGGTTTGACGCAGTGGCGAGGGATGCTGATACTGTGCTTCAAATAAAACGATGGACATCGGTCGCCAAGGACATCATTAATAAGGTTATATTTGCCAGTGATTATAATTAGTGATCATAATTACACTGTCGATATTATAAAGTATATTTTCAGAAAATGTCATAAAAATCCATGCACTACGTCTTGAGTTCGTATATATTTTCAAAATGTTCTAATGTTCCGTCTTCTTTTTACGTTTGTACATATTCTGGAGTGTTCTAACCTGCATATATTTGTATACTTGTAGAAAAATATATTTTGTTTTCTTTTTGATCAGGCACGTAGTTTCCCACACATTTAAGATACTACATAAAGAACAACAAATATGAATGACTGTTACAAGTAAATTTTTAAAAACGGGTTCCAGTCTGGCCTACGGTTGAAAACTCAGAAGAGAGACTTTCTGCAATGCTAAGAATAGGTTAACAAAACGAAATCCGTTATTCCGAGGATTGTCTTTTTAGAAATTCCAGATTGCGTGAAATATCAGGTTGCGTAGTAGCTATTATTAGATATTATATGGGTATTTAAGAGTGCCTGTCGGTTGCACGTCGTTATTAAACGTCTCGACTATTTTTAGCGTAACGCTAATCGAATATGCATGTCTGTTGTATGCGTGGTAGACTTGTTGATACAGTACAGTACAGTGACTAGTGTGTGAGTGCGGGGTTTGCGTGTTTCTCGCTGCTGTGTATGAGTTTTATTTGGCTGAAAATCACAGGTGTGTCAATTTGAAAGGACGGTACGCAGACAGCCGATAATTCGAACCAATCGTGACCGGGGCTAATTCAAGAATACACTGTAACGGATCATGTACACGTCATCTGCGCCTCTCCTTGTTTTTTAACACGGTTTCTGTAATCCTTTGCATTCACGTTCCACAATATTTCATTTGCTTCATACAGTGAAATTAACTTACTAGGTTCAATGTCTCACCATTTTTTAACACTGTCACTTGGCTGCTCATTTAATGTATCAGATTCATTTAACGTGTTCACTTCATTCACCTCCGACATGATAGATTTAATTCAGTACTGTTCACCAGAGACACAACTCGCACTGAACTGTTGCAATAGTATCTCCCACTGTTTGCGAGCGCGAGAGCCCAGTATCATGTTTACACCTGCAAGATGAAATGTCGGACAGCGCTTCCAGTTACTCACGACATCGCTCCCGACACAGCTCGCGACAGTGCTCGCGGGACTGTTTACATTAACAACTTGGTCTGTTTAGTCTATCGGACAGAACACATTGCGCGATTTCTCGCCAGTGTAAATGTAGCTTTAGTATCAGTCCTTGTGTACTGCAACACACGCCATCTTCTGGGCCTGGCTCTTCTTCTCCTTTTGGCCGATTTCCATTCCAAAAATCACCGTCGCCATCTCGCGGTATTCGTTCTTTAAACCTTGCCCGAGAAGAGAAAGGAGTGCGGCTGATACGAGGCAAACGTTAAGGCCGAGTATCGAGCGGCGGTTAAATAAGTAGTTTCATTTGGACCATATGCACCATATGACGGAGAAACTTTGATGATCAGGAAATCAGAGGGAAACTGCCGTGAAACGTCTAAGATGTAGTGCTGAAGGACACTTAAAAATACTTAAAAAAAAAACACTTAAAAGCTTAAAAATACCGTGGACAGAAAGAGTGCCAATGACGAAGTTTTGAAGAGAGTTGATGAAAATAGAATTCTGATTGAAACCATTGCGAAAGGAGAAGCGGTATGGTTGTCCCCTGCTACGCCGTTCAAACTGGTCCACCCCTGATCGAGGGAATGATTGGGAGACGCAGTGGGATGGGAAGGCATAGACAGGAGTATACGGATGAGATAAAAGGAGGACGAAGGTATGTGGCGATTAAGAGGCTGTCTTCGGAAGAGAAGAAATTGCAAGTCCAGCAACTTTTGGGTTGAGAAGAAGAAGAGGCCGGACTAACTTCTTATTCCCTGATTAGCAACAGTTTGTATGCTGTTTTGCATACGTGATTCGATTTCAGCATTTTTTCTTGCTGTGGGAAATCACATTATATTTATTCCTCTACATTTCTGGCCAATAACGTTGATATGTCAGTTATCACTACGTCTGTTATTGTAATAAATTACTGTTTGACAAATCAGGCCTGGGTGGTAGCAATCGCGTGTCGGATCGAGACCATGGCTCGCGTGTGAGCCTTTCTCACGCGCGGTAGGTTTCACTAATTGTTGCCCGTCCCATTGTTGTGCCAGTGGTGCCAACAATACGGTAATCGTCGACGGGGAAATGTTTATACGCTAAACAAAACGTCACACTTAAATTAAATAGATTATTATTGCAGGCGGAGAAACGTTTCTCTGGGAATACGCGTTGTGTTGTTATTACATACGATGAATTAATATTATAGTTTCTTTGTAAGTAATAACGAGTTACAAGCTGCGATGGCAATTAGACGGTCTCATTAATAAAACATTTCGGTTTCACTTAAGAAAACTTTCTCAACAATTCTGGCCTTCTTTCTCATCGAGAGGGTGCACCCTTTGTACGTGTGTTCGTTGTTTGTATTAAATTATTGTTGCTGTTCTAGACACGAATTTCGTTATTTTGCTACAAAGTAAGAGTTGCTTCTCCTTCTTCTTCTTCTTTGCCTGTATCAAGCAGCTGAGTTTCCAAAACCTCTTCGATATTTTTATCGCTTTGCGAACTTCCCTCGGGGACGTCTTTCCTTAGGCCGTGTATTTGAAAGGGGATTCAACTCCGTACTTTGTGTTTTATCTGATCATCTCTTGCGTCCGTCACTTACTTAGGAGTAACCAAACGACGTCAGATATTTAGTTTTGTGTATAATGGTATAATCAAGTGTTGTTATACAAGAATCCTCATCCCCCAGACGTCCTGTAAGTCACTATGCTGGTACAACAAATATCATATATTAAGTGTTAAGCTGTAATCTTTATCCCCCCGTAGTTATGCCAGTGATTGTTTATTTAATTTGTGTATAATATCGAATAAATTATCTTGATTAGGGCTCATTACTTTGTTATCATTACAAAACACCGTACAAATAAATGTATATTATGCACTACCAGGTTGTAACGAGTTCTTGATTGACACGAAAATTATGAACAACGTATGCCTTCGTATACTGCACCACGATGGAACAGAAAGGGGAAGTGTCGATAACATTAAAGACTTTATTGTATATATCTTTTTAATTACTTTTCTAAGTTGGCCGCCAAACAGAAAGCAGAGCATCTTGAATCGAGGCGGTCGTTTGGTCGATATATCGATTTCGCTACGCTACCGGATTCGTGCAGCGGGGACTTTGTGTATCCACCACAGTATCGAATGCCAACCGGATTACAACGAGCGAAACAAGATTGAAAACCCAATCGCTCCTGCCTGTGCACAAATTATTTCCTTGTCGTAACCCAGTTTGTTGTGCTTTCACTTTGCGTTTCGTTCGCGGATTCGTTTCCTGAAGCCGTTTTGTGCAGATTCAATAATAACTGACGCACGTCCGTCGCCCACTTAATATTTGCTTTTTTTGTGTCGTATCGCGATTTCCTGTTTTCAAATGTGGACCGATGACAGTGTTTAATTACGGCGTTACTTTGACGTTAGAAGAGTTTATTAAAAACGTTTGTAATTATGCCTGCTTTTTTTTACTTCCGCTGTCAGTTCTCTCCCGTGTTTCCGCGCGCCCACGTGCGTACGCATAGAAAGAAAGACGGAGTGAGAGAGAGAGAGAGAGAGAGAGAGAGAGAGAGAGAGAGAGAGAGAGAGAGACGAGAGGAATTTTCTAGATTACTAAAGGAAGCTGAAAATGTCATTGTGATCGATGTGAACCAATAAAACACTTTAAATTCCTATTTATTTTAAGATAGCTTTGTTATGGCTAGTAAAAGTATAACTAGTTTAATAATTAATACTAGGCTTTGAAATAGGACTCTAAATAACTAGTAGGTCTACACGTAATCAATAACTGTCGGTCGGTCAGCTTTCCAAAACCGCACACTCCGCTTCCTCTCGTAAAAAATGGTGTTCTCTATCGGGGCCTTTTTCAGTTCCTT
Organism: Magicicada septendecula; assembly: GCA_034769895.1. NCBI lineage: Eukaryota > Metazoa > Arthropoda > Insecta > Hemiptera > Cicadidae > Magicicada > Magicicada septendecula. The sequence continues at coordinate 505,827,777 of CM068369.1, read as the reverse complement.
CCCTGCAGGTTTTCGTGTGGGTCCTGGCCACAAACCTGTTCGCAAAGACCGGGGAATCTTCCTTCCCGCATATCCGTCAGCTGAACAGAGTACGAACAACGCTCCGCTCCCGGCACGCGTCCAACGACCTCGGATGCTATTTTACGAATCCCTCCTCATAGCCATTTTCATGTGAACCCTGCCTGCACCGCTCACTAACTTCCTGATTCATCCGTAAGTCGGGCATCTCCCCGTGAAGGCGGCTTGCCTACGCTCGGCTTCTCAGGCAGATGGAATCAGCTCGTCTCTTGTCAGCTGCGCTATCGACCTAGCCATGGGATACCGCGGGGTGTGCAGGTGCTGCCTTGCGGGACCCATTCCTCTGGGCGTGACAGCCGACGCCTTCAGGAGGCCACCCCTATCGCCCACGCCAGTACTCCTCTAAGCTCCTGCGAGTGAATCCCTAAGAGAACCGCAGAGCCGTATGTCAGGCGTGGGGTCATACCATTGCACTTAACAATATGAAAATTCAAAATTAAAAAGTCTCCATTTGCTCTGCCGCTTTATGCGTCATCGTTTTTTACGTACATGGGAGAGTTTCGTTGCAACGCACTAGGAGACATTAAACATTGTTCAAGAGTCTGGATGCGCTGAATTATATTAATTGTTTAGAACCATGTAGTTAAATCGAACGATTTATTAAAGAGTATACAACAAAAATAACCTGTGCCTTGAAGGAGCTTTCATTTTTTACTGTAGCCGCCAGCCAACCTTCAAAGTGTGAGCCAGTATGTATAGTACGGTTACATTTAATTTTTAAGCATGTCTCCTTCCGTTGCTTGGTCGGGAGAACTTTCCAAGTGAGTCGACTGTCAATGCGGTTAAAATAAACGATAAGTGGTCAGAGCTGTTGGGTTGTGCGTCGTGAGACGACCCAATGGTATCCTAGTACCGAGCCTCCTATGAGGGGCTCCTGCCTAGTGGTCCTGTCCAGACGGAATATTGATTAATTAAATTTTATTGGTCGTTACAACGACATGCTCGTACTAGGTCGACTAGTACAGTATTTGTCGAGGCCGTTTCCAAGATTCACCTGGACGTATTCGGTACCTGCCAAGGCCAGCTATGAGTGGGTTTGTCTGGGTCCTCGCAGCTCGGACGTAAAATTTACGTGCAAGTCGCCTTGCGGTGTCATCCAAGGAGCGGACACCGAGTCCTCTTCTCAGGAGACGAGAAGAAAACCGATAGGGAACTTTGGCCGCTAGCCGAAGCCCTCTATCGAGAACGCTTTGCAACCTTCTTTTATGAACGGTTGCGAGGTAACCCCAGACGGGAAGAGCGTAGGTAATGATCGGCAACAGATACGCGTTGACAATCAACTTACCCAGCTTGCGGGTCATAGCCTTGTTGGCAAGTATCGGAAACAGTTGACCGAGACGAGCGGACGCTTTCTTTCGCATCGTCTCAGCGTGGGTACGCCAGGTGAGCCGACGATCAAGGTGGACACCGAGGTACTTAACTTCCCTCGACCAGGGCAGGTACGTTCTACCGAGTCTCACTCGGCCTCGTGGTTCTTTCCGGCGCTTTGTGAATAGCACCGCGGAGCTCTTGGTTTCGTTGACGGCAACTTTCCAGCTTTCCGTCCACGTCGAATACGCATCGAGTGCGCGCTGAAGTCGTGGGATAGCAAAGTCTGCGTTCCGATCGGCGGTATAGACCGCCGTGTCGTCGGCAAACAAAGCCATCTGGACTCCAGGCTCTCTGGGTGCGTCGTTGACATACACGGAGAACAGGAGAGGCCCTAGCACGCTACCTTGAGGTACCCCGGCTGTGATACGTCTCTCGGAAGAGACGTGGTCGTCTATTCGCACGCAGAAAGTCCTCTCCGTCAGAAAGCTAGCAATCAAGCGAAGGTAGCAATCTGGGAGCTGGATTTCCCGGAGCTTGAACAAGAGCCCGTCGTGCCAGACACTATCAAAGGCCTTTTCCACATCTAGGAAACAGGCGACAGTCTGCTCTTTCCGACACCCGGCGTCCGTGATGTATTCCACCAGTCTCATCAGTTGATGAGTGGTGGAATGCCCCACACGGAAGCCGAACTGTTCGGGGACCAGTACATCGAAATTTCGTAGATGATCTAGTACTCTCCGTTGTACGAGACGTTCGAGGACCTTTGACGTGGCTGACAGTAGACTAATTGGCCGGAGGTTGCCGGGACGGGAAGCGTCCTTTCCCTGCTTCGGGATCACTATAACCGTCGCCTTACGCCATTTCTGGGGAAAATAGGCCAGTCTAAGACACGCGTTGAACAGCGCGACCAAGAAAAGTACTCCTCGCTCCGGGAGTCGAGTAAGAGCGGCGTTCGAGACGCCGTCCGGGCCAGGAGCTTTTCTTGGCACGAGTTCAACGAGCCGATCTGTGACCTCTTCCCTAGTAATGGGTTCGGGCTCCGTAGTGATCGGAAGAGACAGAAAGTCTTCCACTTCGTTCTCGACTTCTTCGTCGAAGTCCCAGTCCATGGGCGGGTTAGGTGCGAACTGTCGCTCAAAACACGCGCCCAAGTACTCGGCCTTCGCCTCCGGGCGAGCCAGGATTTGACCGAAAGGTCCAGCAATGGCCGGGATGCGAGGCCGGCGCCTCTTCCCTACCAACGCCGAAGGTATCCGGTAAGGGCTACTTTCGTCCGATCCGTCCCCTGCCTGGGCCACGGCGAGTTCCCAACAGCGTCTCCGGTAGGCCTGCATTTCACGACGTAAAATGCCGGTCGCCCGGTTGTACGCTGCCTTGTCGGCCGGATCACGGGTCCGCTGCCAGCGTCTCCGGAGGCGATTTCTCTCGCAAGCGAGAGCACTCGTCTCCTCTGGGATCCGCTGCCAGTGGGGCGTGACGCCAGGCTTCATTCTGGAAGACGCGTCGATCGCAGATACGACTGCCTCGTCAAACGCGGCAACTGCCTCGTCGACTTGGCGGAAGGTTTCGAGTGGTCCCGCGTCTGGCAATCGGCGACTTAACGCCGGGCCATAGCGATCCCATTCTACCACCTTCCGGACATCTCTGCGTACGACGTGCTGGGTAGCGACGTGTATCAGGATGGGGAGATGATCGGACGATAGTTCCGTTAGCGCGGACACATGGACCGGACAGTCAATTCCTTGAATCACCGCTATGTCCAAGACATCGGGAGCCGCGTTGCGTTGTGAGGGGTAGAACGTAGGTTGGGTAGGCCCAATCACTTGTATCCTGCGAGAATCGGCAAACCTGCGTAAACGTTTCCCGTTTGGGGCAGTCAAGCGACTGTTCCAATCGCGATGTTTACAGTTCAGATCGCCGGCCATGATGACCCTCCTGTGTGCATCGAACGCGACAGCTAGATCGGGGTGAAGGAGCTCTTTTTGCGGCGGTTTATACGCCGCTACCATCTGTACACCGCCTAGAGTGTTTAACAACTCCACAGCGGTGCCTTCGAGGTGAGTCATTGCAGGCAAGACGACTCGGTGATGCTCGAGAGTGAGCCTCACCGCGACGGCAGTACCGCCACCAGCAGTGCCCGGTCTGTCGTTTCGATAGCACACATAGTTGGCCAGTCGTAACCGACTCGCAGGAGTCAAGTGGGTCTCATTGAGAAGTACTACATCGGGTTTGAGTCGGGCCAGTAATTCTTGGAGTTCCTGGATCTTGTTGGACAACCCGTTGGCGTTCCAGGAAAGAATCGAGAGATCTCGTTTGAGGACCCGACTCATAGAAGACCTACACAAGTGGCGGCTTCCACCAAGAGCATGAATCTCTCAGTTATGTCAGCAGTCTCCAAGCGGGAGCGGATGGACCTGAAGGTCTGGGCGACTTTGCTGAGGTCGAACTCAGCAAGGAAGTCTTTGACGACCTGGTAGTCGTCAGGAACGGTTCTTGAGGCAGATTGCCCGGAGACTGCGTGCGCATAAGAGCGCCGAGGCTTATCAATCGGGGGATTGGTGGAAGCCAGGGGTTTCTTGGGGCCAGGTGTAGCACCTCGAGCGGAGGTGCTAGGAAGAGGGACAGATGCGGTTGCGTCGGACTTCGCGCGCTGTGCAGGCTGTCTGGACTGTGCGGCCGGGTTGGCAGGAGCCCGGGATCTAGCGCCACGGGGCTTTCTATGCCGCTTCTTTTTGCCTGCGTTGGGAAACCGCGGGGGCGGGAGGTCAGGCGAGGCTGCTTCTAAAGCAGGGGCAGGATTCTCCGTTGCTGGGGGGGATTGAGAAGGCTCAGGCTCCACAACCGAGATGTTTTCTGTTGGCTGGGTGGTCTCACTTTTAGATGCCACGAGGTTACGGCGCTTTTTCGCCTGAGGCGGGACAGGGGCCTGTGAAGGAGCCTGAGTTGTGGTTGCCTGTGCTGCAGGTGATTGCTTCGGGCCTTTTGAGCGTTTTTGTTGCCTGTTAGTGACTGGGGCGGAAGACACGGCAGCCGTAGCAGGAGGCGCAGGGCCTGGCTGCTCGGTTGCAGGTCTTGAACCAGCTACCGGATGCCTCGGTGGTGGCAGGCGCCCTTTTGGCTTTCGCCGCTCGAGCTCCTGCTGAAACACCGGACATGCCCGGTAGTTGGCGGGGTGACTCCCGCCGCAGTTGATGCATCTTTTGAATGCAGGTGCATCGCAAAGTTTGGAGGCGTGAGGGAGAGAACATCTCACGCACGCCGGAGCGTTTGAGCAAGAGTCTGAGTGGTGCCCGAAGCGTTGGCACCTGTGACACTGAGGCAGAGCCCCGGGAGCGCGGCTTCTTTCCACTTTTACGCGGAAACCAAAAAGCCGCGTAAGTGAGAGTAGGCTAGTGCCTGCCTCGCTATTCTCCACCAGGATGCGGACCAGAGGAATTGGACGCCTTGGTCCGGCAGGAGTAAACACCCGATGGACCGCGCGAACAGGATAGCCCAGCTCGCGCAGCTCATCGAGTATTTCCTCCAGAGGGGATTCCACGTCCAAGCCTCTGAGGACAAGCGACAGAGGCTTCACGTGTTTGGTCGAGAAGGTATGGTACTGGAATTGCTGGGATTCCACGTACGCCACGACACTGCGGTACACGTCCATTCCGCGGACAACGATCTTGACTGTATCGCCCCCAAGAAGCTTCAGGTCAACGTTGGCCGGGGAAAGTCCGGGAGCCACTATCAATCGCCGGTAAAAACCGGTGACGTTGTTCACGCCATGAACGTAAACGGGCGGGATGCGAACAGCGGCCGACGGTGCTTGGGCACCGCCGGACGCAGTCGGCCCCGGGCCGGATTCGCCATCGGCGGGGACAACTTCCATGGCGGACGCCGAGGAAGAGGTTGAGGACGATCGGTTCCGCCTCGGTTTCTTAACCGGGCGCCCCCGTGGCCCAACCGCCACGAAAGCGTCGGTCTCGTCACCGGGCAGCGGAACCGACCGGGGATCGACTTGGTCCGCATCCATAAGCGGAGAGCACGGCGAGTCGCTCGTGTGGGGCGGGGCAGTGGCGAGCGACTGCGAGCTCGATGACGCGCCCGGAGCGGGCATTTCCGCCATCGAGCGGGAGGTTCGCCGACCAGAGGCAGCCAGGCTGCCTCCGGCGGTAACCAGGGACCTAGGGTCCGGCCCGAGCCGGATCGCTTGCGGGACTTCTGGAACGCTCAGGCTTACTACGAGCTGGGCAAATGACCGGCTTCGTTAGATACCTCTCCTTACCAAGAGAGGTGTCCACCGGCCTCTTTACCTAGGCGATATCCAAGCTCGCTTACCACTGGTGGGGGCTCGCAAGGATCGTCCTAGGCAGCGCTACCTAAGAGCCTGAGCGTCAGCGGGCTAGATGCGCTGCGCAACTTACAACAGCTCTGGCAGGCTATTGGCTTCCTCTTCAGCGGCAAGGTGGTGGTCCTGAAAAGGGTCACTTGGCTGGTGGCCCTTAGAAGGTCCGACGCACTCAGCTGTGCTTGTGCTGGCTACTCAATTCACCAGCCAGCTGAGTTGTGGTCTTCTGTCTTCTTGTTGACAAAGGCAGCAAGCGGGCCAAGATGTTGGCTGTCCAGCGGCGAAGCAGCAGGCAGCAGGGCAGTGGCTGATAGCAGCGAAAACTCCAGCTGGAGAGAGCAGTCCAGAAGAGATCCGTTCAGTTCCAGTGCTTCGAGTGAAGTCGAACAGTTGAAATAAACGATAACGAAATAAGAAGCCTTCTTCAGTGGAAAAAAGTTTACAAAACATTCGAAAAAGGGTGGAAACCGAACGTATCCCTGACCGAGGCAAAAGCAAACATTACTCATTGGTGGGTGGCAGAAACATTTACCCAATGACAGATAACGCAGTCGACCACGGCCAAACAGTCTGGACATAAATTCTTTTATTGATAACAAAATGATTTTTATACCAGTACTGTTGTGCAAAAAGTGTAAACAACCATTGTATGCAGATTTAAATTAATTTTGTCAAAATTTCTGTGAAAAGAACGAATGTATCAATTCTTCTTTTGCACGACATGTTTGTGATAACTGAAGAGCAAATTAAAACGATTTAGTAAAAAATAATTTGTCCACCCCGTCCCTAGATAGATTCGCTGCTCGCTTAATCCGTGGTCGGAGACCGTGATGCGATGTTAAACGATATTCACTCAAACGATAACCCGGTTTGCTTTCCATCATAGCGTACGTTAACTTTGTTACGTAACACACAATTCCATTCCCGTTTGTTTGCGCAACACAACAATTAATTATGACAACCGTAATACGGCTTAACAGTTCGCGCAACATTGTTTTTATTGTTAATGCAATTAACTGTTGTTTCGCAACAATGGGAAAAGCACAAGTCGGTCTTCGCAGCAAAGAATTCCTCACAAAACAAAGTTTCTGTGCAGTATTATATTATAATAATACTCTCTCTCTCTCTCTCTCTCTCTCTCTCTCTCTCTCTCTCTCTCTCTCTCTCTGGTTCAATATATTTGCTGTTCGCAGAAAAACTGTATAATTTTGTACAACAATTAAGTTTTTTTTTATTAATCTGTTGCACTTATGTGAAGTAACAATGCCTTTTTTTTACGTAACAAGGTTTGTTTGACTTTAAAAAAAATTAAATTACCCCTTCAGTACCTTGAGAGGTGAGAGTTGGTGAGACCGCTTTAGCCGTACAGTACACGGTATACGGCAGTGTGACAAGCTCTACGTCTCGTCCGCCGACGAGTAGCCCAGAGTGCGATTGGATTTCATAAATGCGACCAAGTCTGTCGTTGGTTCGCACTTCCTGAACAGCAATTGGTCTACTTGCAGCACTGTTCACGATCTTTGTTATATATATATATAACAACAGATAATAAATAAATTTCAATAAATAATACAATTTGGAGCGATCTGAAATTATTAGTAGTGGAACGTATAGTTCGTGCCTCTATTTCACTAACATAGCCATCAAAATCGTCATCATCATCATCATCATCATCATCATCATCATCATCATCTTGTGTTTCAAGGATTATGTCTAAGATCGGTTAAGACTTGGGGTTCTGCGATTTGTATTACATGTTTCTTAGCAAGTTAATGGTCCGTGTGCAATGTGCAAACAGTGCGCCTTATGTGGTAGTGAATTGTTGCCAACTCGTGACTTATTATCAATTTACATCACTGCTTAACGATAGAACGTACAAAGCGCTGGCGGCAGCAGAGCATATTTTAAGCAAGATACTTGGCGGCACTAGTGAAGGACTTGGTGCCGCCTAGTGGCAGGTATTAGTGCCGGTGCCGAAAAGTCTAAAACCTTGAAAACGGGTACTTTTTTCATTCTACCTGTCCTAAATATTTTATTAACTTTATTGGTACTTTACCAATACCTTTATTTATACCTTATTTGGTACTTTATCGAATGTAAATAATTTTCATTTACTATTTTTATTTTTATTTCTGTAAAAAACAAAAAATAGACAAAAAACCCTTTTAGAATGCTAAAAACCTTGTAGATTTAAGCCCCAACGTAACCCCCTGGATACAAAAAAGTTTAACATGATGCTTAGGCTAGGTTAAAAAAGTTAAAAACTATTGCGTATCAGAACAGAACTATTTGAGACGTTTGTTCATTTTTTGGCTGCAAAATAAACACTATGACATAAATAACAAAAACTATAAGCTTAGGCTATTCATGTTTTCACATGCATTTTGTAACCCACAAATGTTAATTTCACAAGTAAAGAAAAACATGATCATGGTCAAGTTAAATTCAAATTACATAATTTTCAATATTATATAAAAATCGCGCGCGCGCGCGCGCGCGCGCGCGCGTGTGTGTGCATAGCCTACATTGGTTGGTTTAGTGCCGCCTAGTGCAAATTCCTTAGATTATGCTCTAGACGGCAGGACGAAACGCCCTCATTTGAGGACGACATTTGGCGGGTTACAAGCAAGCTTTACGTCCTGCTAATGGAACCGTAAATATTTCAGTTGGAAAGAGCGACAACTGCTGAATCAGCGTATATACATTTGAAGTTGGTACGATTGTTCGTTGAGAAATGGCAACCATAATAAGAAAGGGTAATCACGTCTTTGATTTCGCGATACATTTTGACACTCTAACACCGATAGTCGTGCGCATTATGGCAGTGATTATGATACAATCAAGTTTTTTTTTTTTTGTAATATATTGTTTGGAAAGTAACGGAAAACGTTGCTTCAGAGGCAAGGCTGTGTACAAAAGTCCTGGAACGGTCTTCTAGCAGGACGATTGCCTGTACGCTGTGTCATTAACCCTACACTGCATGAATTTTTAATTTCAATTTAAAAAATGGGGTTGGTGTGACTCAATCTTTAAAACCGAATCCACTACGTATAGATTCATTTCTGTTGCGAAACTTGTATTTACATCGAAACGGTTATATCGCAATGTAATTTTTGTCATAACACCGTTCCGTTGACATACGCGAAGCTATAGGATATTTATAGTAATATCGTAAGGTTTGTGTACAATTACAGCGGAAGATTCTAATCGATGTGACGTATTTGTTTGTTTATTTTATAATGTTTACGTCTAGTAGAGACGGCCTGACTAAACAAATCTGACTCACGGAACAAACTTGCAGTTATATTTAGATCAGATGCGTTACCTGGCTGCAACGACTTGTTCTCGTCTGGCAACCATCAAGGTCGTACGCTTATCCAACTTATCATTTTTTGACGATCGTTGAAACAAGTAAGGAAATAACGGTAACGGTCCAGTGCCACAGATAATACAGTATACAGTAATTCTTACGTTTTTGTATGCTATATGATGCAATTATTGTACGCGACATGATACTTGTATAATTATGGTATTTTGTTTGTTATTAAATTGTGTACACAATGTTATTTTTGCAATACGGAATATTGATCAAAAGCGCGACCAGCATAAAAAACTATAGCTTTCGAAGTCTGTCCAATATTTTCTAATGTAAAATAATGTGTGGAGTAAAACAAAAGTTCCCTGGTAAAAGAGAAATGTCAGAGGAAACAAAACTGGCATTCTATAAATCTGTTTATATTGTTGGGGGTCATTTACCTGGAATGGAAGACTTCTTCTCTTCAAGGATTAGGTTATATAAACCAGTTGCGGCACCCATCTCATCCTCGGACGACCCGCGACTCTTCTATCAATGCCTATATAGTTCAGTGCCGCTTTCGGCAATCGATCCTCTTGTCATCCGTTGCAGATGATCCCGCCATTGTCTTCCAGACCTTACTCCGAGGCTGCTTCGGGTACTACAAGTATTATAAAGTTTTACATGAACAGGGTACTGGCCTGTTCCACAACCCCCTACCACGAGGACCAGAGACTCTTCTGTCAGGGTAACCATACCTTAGCCGAAAGGCCCGTGTTTTGGGGCGCAGGAGATTCGCCCTCACCCTTCTCTTTCTGAGATAGGATTTGGTGGCTTTGTATCAGTTATTCTGATATTGAATGTTTCTTAGTATTTACAGTACTCACCTGTCGGCATCAGTGAGCGCTCTAAGATCCTAAGCTAGCTAAAATTAAGAAATTATAATTGGAAAAGGAAGACACCCTAACCCTCGATTACTCTAATAGCGTCGGGGTCAGAAAAGAACAAGAGGTAGTCAAGAGAGACTAGACAGAAAAGAATAAAGGAAGGTATTTCACCCAAGACAAGTTGAAGCAAAGTGAGAATCCAGCTAGGACACATCGGTATTGCCAAACCCGTATCCACACAGATGTGGATCCCTGATTTCCTTGAATGGAAGACATAAGAGCAAAGTTCAACCAATGAAGGTGAGGCTTACTAGAAGTCTAGAAAACGAAACGAGATAAGGTAGGATACGAAACCGGATTATCCGCGGAAAGCTCACAGTTGAGACGGTTTGCGAGAAGTGATTAATGTTTTAATTAGTGCAAAACTGTAACAAGTTGACATTTATTGTTGTGTGTTGGACAGATTTAACTTGAATTCGTGTATAAGAGTGCCTTTGTTGATTTCCGAATGTTGTTAGTGTTTAATTAAACTTTGTAATTAGTGACTACATTGGTGTCAGTTATTCTGGGTCCACTGAACAAGACGACGATCTGTGTGACCGTCGTAACAATACGAAACGCTCAATTGCACTGTATAAATATTGTTACAACGGTCTCCTTGACCGTCGTAGGGTACAGTGGATAAGAAAATACGAGACACCAATTACGTCACTAACCACCAGCTTTAATTATCACAATTAAACAGTTTGTAATCAACAAGATAGTCTCTTACAACAAATAAAATAAAAATTGTTCACACGCAATAAAAATGCCAACTAATAGAGTCCCGCACAATTATAAAACACAGCACTTCGCCACAATACTGTACTTCGAACCGCACTGGAATAAATCGCCACTAAAAGTCAACTAAGCACCGCTGAATGCCCATATTTATACCCTGCTGAAATTCCAGAATAGTCCACAATACGCGTCAACACTAGAGCGTAATTGCTTGCGGCCTTGAACACAGCGCGCGCGGAAGGGTGAGTGTGGAACAACTCGTTAATGCCTGTTAAAAATCACATACGCACACAACATTACAGCTAGTAAGAATAGTTACTAGTAGAATAGTGGAACACGTAGAACGTTCTGTAATGTCGTAACAATATTTAATTAAATACCGTTCTTGACGTTAATGAAAGAAGAATACCGCAAATACCTAAATAACGCAAATAGAAATCAAGTACAGGAAGAGTATGCAGTATCGACCTACGACAGACCAGGAGAGTAGTTTGGTATACCGGAAGTACTAGGACAGGGGATGAAATGCGTGAAATCGGAAAATAACCATAGCCGCCTTCTATCATTGATAATCCATGATGATAAATTGTTGTAGAAATGTTTTCGAAAAACCTACGTGACTAAGTGCTGTCGGAATCGAAACCAGAGCAAGATTTATTATCGTTTAAAAACGCACGCACTCGCTCGTGTTTATGTTTATGTTTATATATGTTTGTATATGTTTATGAGATACATACAAGTCATGAAGAATAAATAAATAATTTCACGCCGTCATTAATCATCGTACATAAATCGATACACTTCGACGGACGTACGTAGAATCGATTTACTACAAAGTGCCCACAATGGATGCCGACCCACATTCATACAAACTCACCGCACACAAGCCTGTACATAAAATAAATCACTTCACGATGTGTTATAAATCACACAAACACACATAATTCATAATCCGTTAATATTAAAATCGATAACGGCTTTGTTGCATTACAATTCTTAATTGAAAACGCTCAACACAATTGACTAACACACAATACATTCCGTTTAAATCTCCCTGCACTTCTTCTTCTTCTTCTTCTTCTTCTTCTTCTTCTTCTTCTTCTTCTTCTTCTTCTTCTTCTTCTTCTTCTTGATAATTACATTTCGGGGTTTTCGCGTTGCACGGATACTGTTGTCAGTAGCAGTCGCGGCTGGTAGTAGAAAAATTTGGGGGTTGAAGATGGGTTGGAAGGAATGAAATTGTTTTATTCTCTGAGTAGAAAATGTCCAAGTCTCCTCCCCTCCAAACAGCACACAAGGAAAGCAAAATACTGCAATTTTAGTGTCACACCCACGTAATCACGAATATCTATTGTATGAGTCTTTTTTAACTTTACGATTAAATATTCTGTTGCCTGATTTTATACTTTGATTAAAATTTGAAAGGCCTGGTGTAGGCCTACCTACTCTCTTAATTTCAATTTTTTCCTCAATAGGACCTAAACTGAACGCCGTTTTCGTTAAGTTTTTCGACAGAATTCGTTGCGTCCTGCCAGTTAAATATAATGAGTATCTTACACTATGAAACCTTAATCCTTTAAGTACTATTATTTACATTTGACGATGAATTTGATTGACACTAACAACGAACTTACAAATTCCAACGTGGCGCACCACGTGTTATTTACCAACAAACAGACTGGTGGCGCCGTGACGTACAAGCGGGGTTTGCAGTCCCTAATCACACCAAGCGAGCCTATACCGCTGTAATAGGAACAACCGAGTCTATCCAGCCAGAGCACTACTCCATTGTATTTCCCCACATACAAAGCGCTTCACAGTTGGTGCACACACTGGCAAGAGCGTGTACGGTTTTTAGTAATTGCGTTACGCTTTTCAATCGGCAAATTATTAATTACGATGATTTAGCTTCAAAACACTGTTATTAGTTCTGGTTTTATTCATAATTCAATAAGTTAAAATACAATTCGGCAATAATTATTGGTGGTTGTATAACCGTGCAACCTAGGCACGGACCACCACTGGTCACTAGGACATTTTTTGACGGGTCATTTTATTTAAATTAGTTTTTCAAGTAGGATTCATATACATGGCACTTTTTGTCGTTTTTAACAACAACTTTTTTCGGTGTTTTAAAGCACCGACCACCACACGACAGCATGCGCCTTGACAAAAAGTGTTCCTCTGTGGATTAGACCGTACAAAGTAGGCGTCGTGGGCGTGTTAACGTCGTAAGATGTTTTGCAACGAAAAACAAAGAAAACGCTTGTTTTCTCGAGCTTGGTAATGTAAACAAGGGAAAACAAAATACAAGACGCTTTAGTTCAAAACTGTAACGGTCTCGCCGTGAAAGAAGATTGATTTTGAAATTAAATGTATTAAAAAGTTGGCAGTTTTTCTCTTTACCTGACTATGTACAGTGCATGAGTATGGTAATATCATTGCATTTATAACCAAGAATATTAAAGAACCAGTAATATATCTGTTGTCAAAACTTAAAGAAAACCCTGTGAAATGATTAATGGTTACTTTCTCTCAATCAGCAAGCCTTCAGACAGTTGCAATCCAATGATAGGTAGGACCATGGCCGGCTCTAGTAGAAGGCTGGAACATTAAACGTGGCGACTTTGCGTCTGAGGCCTATAAGCATAGTAGGCTACAGTAAATAGCTAAAGTGAACGTGTTATATTTTGATTTAATTTCATAGCATTACTAAAATCATGAGTAGACCTATTTACAGCTAAATCTAAATTATAGGTCTATGCGCACTTAGAACTATACGTTTAAGTTGAAGAAATTAGTGAATTAGTGTTAGGCCTAATGAATTAATTTTGTTCGAATTATTGAATTCGTATCATATGAATAAGTTAATTATTATATTTCTTAAATAATATAATAGTATTTTACATAATAAACTTTTAATTTGAAAAAAAAAACAAAAAATTGAAAAATTGCTGTTAACCGGCAGTTAAAAATCATGCGATTTGATTATTGAAATACATAAGTTAAGATATCGTCTAGTCGGCCTCAAATATCAGCTGGTTCCAGTGTTGCCACGTTAAGTGTTCCGCCCTTCTACCTTTTACATGCGCACACACACTCTTGCGTGAATATCACTCTGTATAAAATCGGCATCTCAGTGTATGTTTGCAGCAGTTGTGGATTTTGATAACCACGATCAAGAGCTTCAAAACAAGACCAAATCTGCCTTTGTACGACTATCCTGTACCGAGAAAACGTTGTTTTACAAAACTGATAACTTTTTTTTGGATCACAAAACAATTTTGTAATTTAAGTAGTGCATTGAAAACACTTGTGTCCATACTGTATAAAAATTTAGTTATGATCGGACCAAGGGTTTTTAATTTATATAATTTCAATGAGAGCGGTTTCTTGAAAAACACAAAAAAACATGGACTTTTTTTACTCTAACCGCGAACAAAATTTTAATCAACCTTCAAAAAATATGTTTCTTACACAGATCAACGCAAAATTAAACGCGCAAAAATTTGATGTAACTAGTTTTGAAGTAGACCTACAGGTTCACTTGTAATTAACGCTTAAACTCGAGTATCCATAATAAAAAATCCGACAGTAGAGCCGGTCATGGTAGGCCTCATACACGTGTAATTGTGTTGTTGATAATATAGGCATTGCTTCACGTGTCGAACCATGCCATTTGTATCTCGCTCGCATTTCCGTCGGACACCCTTCCTCTTAGTATTTACATTTTGATCGATTTGTCTTCTTTTAGACTACTTTCACATCCACACACACGCGTCCGTCGGTTGTTACACACGCGTCTTTCGTGTCGGACGTCGTCGGATGTAAGGAACGGAAATAGTCGTTATAATCCGGTTTCACTTTACGTGCAAAAGAAATCGAATTGTCGTGTGTTCAGTGAGCCAGTTATGTCGAAAATGATCGGCGGATGGAATTAAACATTTTTTTTAAGTCAATACGAGGAAAAGGACGTTACGTTTCCGATGTACTTTAATTTTCTGGTTCCTCCCCTTCGTGAACCCATACGTATAAACTGGGTGCTACAGGTATCACGTGCTTGTTAGACTCGCAGTGTATGGTATTGTTACGACAGTCTCACTGATCGTCGTATGGTACAAGACAAGACACCAATGAAATCACTGAAAACCAACTTTAATTATCACAATTAACAGTTTGTAATCAACAAATTATTCAACAAGCTTATACTCGTACAATAATTCAAATTAATTTTGCCCACACGCAATAATAATGTCAACCAATAGAGTCCCCCACAATAATCACACAATAACACTTCGCTTTAATGCTTCGAACCGCACTTGAATAAATCGCCACTTAACCGAACTGAGTAATCGCCGACGTAAAACTGAAAACTAAGCGGCAGGTGTGGGCTATTTATGGTCTGCAGGGTTCCATAATATGGGTCCTTAATAAGCAATCGAAAATTCTAGAGGATACTTCAGCGCGGCCTTGGCAGAAACATGCACCGTTGGGCTAGTTGAAAAGCTTGTCGAACAACACTATCGAATGTACGAGACTGTTCCGTATTACGTAACACTGCCTTGATGGTTGACGCATGTTAAGTGTCACGTACGCACACAAACATTACAGTTGGGCTCTGCTGGGATAGCCGAGAAACGTGTAGAACGTTTTGCAATTTCTGTAATAGCGTAACAGTATGGTTAATCTCGAACTTTCGCTCCGAGAAACTCCAGATTACGAGTTAGGCTACAAAATTAGGAACACACTAGGTAGCATGACTTTTGGTGGGCTGTCCCAGAGGGAAGTTTTGACCTCTCTGTTTTATAAACCTGTTGCTTTGTTAGCTGTGTTATATAATACCTGTTTCAATATGTCGTCCGGGCATAGTAGACTAGCAACCGTGGCGTTTGGTTACTAATACGGGTTTGTTGCCTGATTGGTACCGTAAAGTTAAGGTACACTCCAACTTTGGAGACGAGTACACAGGACGACTCCACACAGAGGGTTGAAACGTGGACCTGTCCGTACAACCTTCTTTATGTTTCGGTGATAGAAATAGACATACAACTTAAGCCTATTTATCCTGAGCTGTAAGGCATCTATTTGTACTGTATGTTGTTGTTGTTGTTATTATTTTATTTATTATATATTCTACATGTTCGGGGAGAGGGGGGCTTGTCAGCTAAAGCCTTTAGCCCGGCGATGTCGACCAGGAGTATTGCTTGACGTCATAATTGATTCTCACTATTCTTCTAGCTTAACGATTCAAGTGGAAAGTCGTTCTGTCTGTCGCTAACTGTTCATTTCCGAGATCCTTTTTCAGGTTGCCTTTTACACCGTATCGTCGTGTAGGATAACTTTGGGTTAACAAAGACGTAGACCAGTTATTGTATTGGCTGCAGAAATAACGTCGACTGCTATTCGTATTCCCATTTATGGCTTTTGTTTTGATTTACCGTTCGAGGCTGGTTATTTATTGCAACATAAACCGTTTGGGTTCATGACATGCTCATCAGTTGAATTACTGTACTGGAAACAGCATTACCATACCGATTGCTTTATAACAATAGTTTCTGAAGTATGTTATACTTTATTCGTAAAACAGGTATGGGTGAATTCGTACAGTAGCTTGGTAATGTGTACACAGATAATTATTATTGTGAGCGATCGTACTTTGTATATGCTAACCGGAGTCAAAATCGTCGAGTTGCTGTTCGGTTTTAACAACGGAACCGATTTGTGCTATCAGAAATATTCCAAACTAATGACATTAAAAAAAAAATTACCATTGCCATATTAACGTTTGGTTGAATGCAAATCCACCCTAATGAACGCAAATCCGCTCCCACTATTTGATGAGGGAGATCGGTTTGTATAGAAAGGTTCAAATTTAATTTTTATTCAACCCCCCTCCCAATGTTCTATCTTTATTGGTTTCCACATTATTGAGCGAATCGTGCAAATGTACTTCAGCGGTCGCGTTGCGTACTGCCGCCAGTGGCGTACGCAGGGGGGCTCAAGCCCCCTCAACCGCAAAAATGTAATATGCACTTCCTTAATTTACTTAGGCTCTCGTTTAAAATTACAAAATTGCATATTTCATCCGATTTGGACGGGGATATAAATACAAACAAAATAACTAGTTTATATTAACAATTATTACTTCAGTTATAATTTATAGTTCATTGAGCGGTGTATTACGCTGAGTGTAACGTTCAGTAAGCTACCTGTTTTCTTTCTATCTCGCTCTCATTTGACGGCGCCACACCGGCCCGCCAACTACTACCAGTGAACCCTAAGAATTTTTACTTAAGTATTAAATAATATTTTTATGAAACTTAAATAAGTACATAAACCTTTTTTATAAAAATATTATTTAATAAATATTTAAAAAATATTATCCCGTGATTCTCATATTGTGGTAGTCATAACGTGTTTCAATTAACGCATTGTACTGTTATAGAAATAGTTATAAATACGTTTGTTGTAATTTAAGACTTAATAGAGCAGCGCAATCAGTAACCCGTTTCTGCCCGTTGCTGGAGTAAAGAGTAAAGTATACCTACTGCTTCCTGTTAACCGGTTGTAATCAAAACGTGAGTACATCAGACATGCACTCTTTGGATGAATGTATCGTGTTACCTCCAACATGTGTGTCGTGACGTACTCAGTATGCGACCTCTAGGTGAAAGGGTACGAACTATACGTGAGAGATGTTTGTTGTTAATGTTATAGTCATACTGCATACGTTTACACCTCACGGGGGAGTCGGATCCATGCGCTGGTAGCTGCTCTCTCACGCTGCTTCGTGCAATGCAATGTTCACACTCCGCCACCACCCATCACACACGGAACAAAGGTGAAGCTGTACGCTAGTTACTCGATGCACGTAAGAGGAATAAAGCTTCACAGGACGGAAGTTTGGATATAGGCATTAGAGAAGAAACGCTTAACTTCAAAGATAATAAGGAAGTTAAACGCCATTCTATGGAGCAGGCAAAAATCAAAAGACATGTACACTACAATATGTAATATCTTCAGATAAATACACTGCAAGTAGGTTTATTTTCACCTGGGCACGTTTCACAGAAATTATTCTTTACCTTAAAAGGTTTGTTTGAATTGTAATTGAATCAGTGATTGGCTCGGGTGAAAATAAACGTACTTACAGTGTATTTATCTGCAGATATTGCATGGAAGACCTGCAGGAAACTCAACGAGTTACTTACAAAGGAATAATGAACTACAATAATGCAAAAGTTACCTGTGCAAAATTTGGTGGCAATTGGTGTAAGGGTGTGGATTTGTATTCAGTACATATAAATCCTCAGACTTTTAATTTTATATATATATATATATATATATATATATATATATATTGTAACAGTACCAAAATATGGTAGTTACATACTATAAATAAATATGACGTCAAGTATGATAAGAGACATGGGAACATATTTAAATGAACAAAGATAAGTATATAAGTTGTGTATCTACAAAACTAATAATAGAAGAATCCAACAATGAAGACGAGAATGTGAATATGTCAACCTTAATTATAAAACGTAAAAAGAAAATGACACAAGACCAAAACAAAATACTAATAAATAGACCCAATAGGATCCAGCAGTGAGGGGAATCAATGAAAATAATATCCAGCAGTGAGGGGAATCAACGAGACAAGGATCATCAAGCTACAACGACAATGGAAATAAAATGAAAACAGCGACTACCATGAAATTTGGAATTAAGAAGAAAGAAGAAGGACCAAGAAGAAGAATGAAGAGAAACCAAAGACGTAAGGAATCAATGAACCATATATATTTTAAAGAAGAAACAGTCAGTGACAAAAGAAATAACTATAAGTGTGACATGAAAACCAGTGTGATCATTTAAAGAAACACAAACAATAAAAGTGTACTTAATACAAATGTGAAACCGGTGAATAACTGATTATTTCAACTGAAAACCACACAAACAATTACAGTGAGGAAGTTTACAGTGTGGAAAAATAGGTTAATTTCATGATGAGGCAACAAAGGTTAAAAAATAGTCAAATAAACACAAACAATGAGTGTGACTGATTTAACAAAGTTGTGACCAACACACATAATTATAAGACCACCAGATCAGAACATATAAAACAATCATATTATTGTTTATATCAAAAAACTGACAACAAATAGAGAATATTTGTTAAGTGTCAAACATGACAGGAATTTAGATTCCACAATTGACCAGAGAAAAACATTGTAAGTAATATAAGAAAGATTTGTATTAGTGTATTAGAAGGAGTTGTAAACATTTGTAACAAATTAGTGAAGGTATTATGTTAATATACCATAATGGAGTCAGTTTAGGTGTAGGTAGATACTGCACTAAAACCGATGATACATTGTT
Organism: Magicicada septendecula; assembly: GCA_034769895.1. Classification (NCBI taxonomy): domain Eukaryota; kingdom Metazoa; phylum Arthropoda; class Insecta; order Hemiptera; family Cicadidae; genus Magicicada; species Magicicada septendecula. Next base: position 505,808,714 of record CM068369.1, on the reverse strand, counting down.
ACAATACCCACAAGGAAGTAACCTATTATAACAGAAAATGATACATATTAGTATAAATATATGATCATCAAGTAAATATAAAGAAACAATATAATGTATAAGACAAAACAATGTAAACAAAACAAGTCAGACATAGTGACACAGTCAAAGACAGAAATAAGACAATGTACCAATTTAGTTAAGCAAACTACAGTATTAAAACTAATGTAAATGTTTATCAGAATAGTACCAGTAGTGAAAGGAATATATGATAATACTTTGAGAACAAGTTTTGAACATGTTAAGAACAGTATTATGACTGAATTATTGTAAACAAAATAACCATGTATATACGACCAAATGTAAGCTAAACCAGTGTATAGCAAGTTAGTTAAAGAAAATACTGTACTAAATATTGAGAACAAGGTATTACAATTATTACCAGTAGCAAGAGGAAATCTCAGAGCTACTTTGAGAACAAATAATGACCACTAAAACAATCATATTGTACATAAACATTTGAAAACCAAATGTCCAATGTGAAAAAGGACAGAGGTAAACAAACAATGACCAACCAGCTAGTTATGAAAAATATAACTAGTAAACCTATGTAAAAGTAATTGGAAACATTACTAAAAGTTAGATTGATATCCAATGCTACTTTAGGAATACAATCCAAATAGGACAATAACACTTTTGTTATTATATTAAACAAAATAAATACCTATAATGTCATGACACAACATAGACAGAGCCACTACTGAATAATTAGGAGGTTCTGAGTTTATTAAAAGATGACCATTGAATATAACAGATTAATTATTGTGTATGTACACTAATTATAACAATTAAATAATATAATCTATGTAATAAAAATAGAAAACAAGATGAAAAGTTGTATAAGCATTATGTGAGAGGTTTAAAATGATGTAAATACTGAATTGACCACGGTAATACACCAATATTATAGTAAAAAAGTATGTAAATAGTCATTGTTAGTAATACTAGGTAATAATATGTTCATTTTAGATAAGGATATTTAATAATAAGCATGTTTGTGAAAAATCCAACATGGACGCTGAGTAACACCATAGCGAAAATTGTGTAGGAAATAGTTTTTCACAAATTGTAACTTAAACCAAATGAGATATAGACTCGAAGTGTTTAAATAAGAAATGTTATATTAGATTTAAGAAAAATCTGGTAATACGAACTTTATAAAGATAAGACGTACCAAAAATAATAAATAAAATCAATATAATAATATTGATAGTGAACAGAAAATAAGCGTGTTTGGACTTATTTTAATAAGCAAAACGCCCTGAGTTCAGTGATATAAACCGATTAACGATAGGACGTATAATAAGGAAGTTGTGATAGTTTTTAACTTTCGAACTAAAAATTTGTACCGTCGATGACGTGAAAAAGTCTCCAACCCAAAATCGATTTTGACTAAAAATTAAATATTTTAATAAAATATAGGCCTTTTGGGTCAGAGACTATCAAAAACCAACCAATGGAATGAATGAAGTTCATCAGACGAGCGAGAGATGCTCTCGAGGTACATGACAGTCTACGATCGAACACCTAAGGAACAAGCCACGCCACTCCAGACCAGAAAAAGTATATTTTTAAATTAGTGCGCGACATGTTTTACTCAAGTACAATATACATACACTAACCTAATACTACACATTTACTAACGAGTGCAACAGTGCGGATTTGTGTTATTTTTATCAAGTAGATCAGTGTACAATATCGATCTATTTGCGAGTGAATTTTTTAATTAAGAAACAGGGAGTACAATTTCAATTAAACAATACTTAAAAGAAAAATAAGAATTTAGCCAATTTCGAATTTTCGATACTACGCAAGTCATTATGCAGCGTATCGGAAATCAACAACTAAGTTATCAGAATTTAAAGGAGATTTAACACAACATTATTAAAATATTATAAAAAATATTTTAATAAATTATAACGATGTAAAAAATAATGCTTAAAGATCATTATTGATAAATACGAGTGCATTTAGACGCTTACTTGATAAAACGTATTTGTTGAATATTTCGTTATTTCGTTATTTCAGAATTTATTTTATTAATTGTATCAAACATAATTCTGATAATCCTATGTTAAAACTTATTAAAAAATAATATGTTTACCTGTATAGCATAAGTAATATTAGTTAATAAGACAAACTTATCCTTATAAAAATAACGGTCATTCTTAACCTCAGAAACCATTACGGTAGCTTGTTATGATAACATTACCGAATTGTTCTCAATTAACATGCAAATTAAAGTACATTGCAAACAAGAGTTTTTTTTTATTAGAAATTTTTCTCTTGTGAACAAATTATTTTAAAACTAATTATTAACTAAAAGTAATACTTGTTAAATGCTGTACAAGTCATACAGCCTAACCACAATACTAAAGTAAAGATGCGTGCGCATACCGGCGTACGATAATTTTTGTAAACATCAGAAATATGATACCAATTTTAAATTTTATATTTTGTTCAATTATCAGTTAATATTGTTAATCCTAAATAATTAATTATAGTACATCTTGAGTCTGGTATCATGATATCTCCAAGAACCTTAACGGAATATGGTATATACTGAATTAAAACAACATAACCTGTACAGTAAAATTATTGTAACAACAACAGGTATACCAGAGCCTTGAGAGATCAGATAGAGTTTCATTTGAAGTTTTATTTTGTAATCAGCAATTGAAAGGGTTGTTAATTATTGTTTTGTTTGTTAAAAATATTCTCACTTAATAACTTGTTAATAAACCTATAATTTTTATTACCATAACAAGAGTATCATTTTATTAAAAGTAGATTCATTCATTATTTTTAATCAGTTCTGACAGGTGGCGGAAGAATTCAAAAAAGTATTAGTATAAATCAATATACTTATCAGATATTGCTGCATTTATTACTGTGTGTGAAAACATGTTAAATATTCAAATTGAATATTTTTTCTATTGTGTTTGAAGTGAATGTATTTCAGACGGAACGCCACAAGATAGAATTTGAATTTCAACAGTGGTAAGTAAATCAGATACACCACAAGTGCGCGGACTATATTTTAATAAGAAGAGTGAATTATTACGGCGTACTTACAACAGCAAAACATTAACACCAGTGACAGTTACGATTGCAAATTACACCTTTTATAACCAACATTATAGTAGGCACCGGTGCGTGTCTACAACCACACGAAAACACCTAACATCAATACAACAAGAAATACATAACTTAAACTTGTAATTTTATTATATTACAAGTTGGCTAGCCCAGCAGTGTGGCTTTAAGGAGAAACACAAGACAGCAAAATATACACAGTATTACTTGTAACTATTATATTATTATATATATATATTGGATAATAACAATATATATATATATATATATAGACTAGCATTTTATAGTATATTCGACAACAAAAGTGGCTGGCTACTTATTTTAATATCTGATCTTCCGATAGAGCTTTCGTTAGTTGATTATAAAATGTCTCATATTTTTAAATCTGTGTTTCAGTACCACCTTATCTTACGTCACAGGTAAGGTGAATAGTATTTTGTATTTATTTCTGAAATTGCTTTTATTGACGTAAGCGTAATTACGCCAACCGACACACAGTCACCGATAAAACACTGATTTATCATATCGAGATATCGGTAGTTTCCATTGTATTGTAATGAATCATGCAGGAAATTTGAACACGAAAACGCATTGCCTCTGTAATTAAAATATGCAGTAAACACTGCAAGGTGCAGTTTAATTTAGTACGTGTTAATTACTAAGAAACTGTAACGGAAATTACATGTAACTGTTTATCGGTGAGTAAGAAATATGTGGTGAATACGTACGTACGTTAGTGGCGTAAGAGCGCCTTAATTTGTCAGCAAATAGAAAGCTATTATAGTCTCTCAGACAGGAGTACGCCAACGAATTGACGCGATCGCGCACGTTATCACAACAATTCTGTAATGTCATCGTGGTAATTAATCACTCCAGTTTGTTGGCAATCGTCGTAATCGCTCTGTACTCGTTATCGTCCTCATCAGCAGTACCTATAGTGAGTACCAGTTAGCTCCAGGGGCGGATTAGAAGCGCATGGTGCCCTATGCGGCCATCAGACTGGTGCCCCCCCTCGATTCAAAATTCAACCTTTTATACTGTTACGACAGTCTACTCGATCGTCGTAGGTACAGTGGAAACAAAATAAGTACAAGACACCAATTAAGTCACTAATCACACCTTTAATTGTTACAGTAAAACAGTTCGTAATTAACAACACAGTCTCTACAACAAATCACATGAAAATTGTTAACACGCAATAAAATGTCCACTAATATTAAAACTCAGTATTGTATTACAATTATACCGTCCGATTATAAAACGCAACACTTCACTAATAACTACTTGAACGTACACAGTAATAACTCGAACCGTCCTGGAAATATATCGCACTAATACTCTCGAACCGCACTATCCAATATCTCGCATTGAACTAACTACTAAGGCCGCTACCGCCATGTATTTATAGTCCCGCTCACACACCAGAAGCTTCCAAACTGCGTCTTATCTCTCGTGTGAACTACGTAATTAACTGCGGCCTTGACACAGGCCGAGCGCCCGAGCGAAGCCCGGCACAGTCGAGAAGATTCTCGCAAAATGCGTCTAGTAGCACGTACGCCACACGCTTACATTATGGATCTCTCTGGAACGTTCGATAAACACGTAGATTGTTCTGTGACGTCGTAACAATACTTTTATCCAACACTACTAAATGGGATACACAGTTTTAACAATAATTTTATTAAACTCTCATCTTACAACAAATATTTAGGTAAATAGTGATTCCCATGGCCATAGTATTAGTTAAGCTAAGAAAATACTAATCGATCAATTTTCTTCTTGATTTTGGCTTAACGAAGTCTTGTATAATTTCTTCGAAATCGAGCGATTCAAGTATCTCGCTTACAATATTAAAGCTTACTGACGAAGGTAATCTCTCATCTCCCATCGTTGAACTCAACATGTCTTTAATGCGTTTTAATACAGAAAATTGTCTTTCAGATTCGCAGTTAGCTATTGGAATCGTCAAAAGCGGACGATAAGCAATGTAGGCTATGTATTCGGAAATACAACAATTATTTTACAATCAATAATCCAGTTTAATAGTTTGAGCGGACAAACTGTAGTATCGTGGATTCTACTGCATCATACATTCACGATGATGACTACTAGTATCATCTTCATTCCAACGATTTAAAAAAAAACCTTTCTTGCACTTTTACTCGTGGCACAAAGTCCTTCAAGTCTATTACAAGATCATTGCAGTATTCAAATCATTTGAGTGAACTTCTATAAGAGCTTTCGCTTGATTTTCCAACTCGACACTCTACATGGTTAATAACTGCGTAAGAAAACCATACAATTGGGTAATGTGATCATACGCTTTGCTTCGCTTAGTCAGTTCAGCTGGATGGTGCCCCCTCTGACACCTGAGACCCGGTGCCCGGTGCTGCAGCATACTGTCGCAGGATCACCTTTGCTACCGAACAAGGAATGTGGTGACGTATACCATTCCACTGCACGCATCACTGTAATACTACACATTTAAAATACCATACGTTTAACACAGTTTCGGTGTGACTTGACTGTCTCTCACACGGTATTTCTTGTAGCGAATAAGAAAACACACTTTAACAAAATATTCAATAGTAGGGTAAAACTGACAGTTCTACCCCGGATGTGACGTCATATGGCGGGAAATTCAAAAATCTATGTGGTGGGGGTAAAAATCTGGTAGTCGGCTTTCGGTCATGTTGTGGGCGGTGAGTATAAAGTGGGGTTATGTGTGCGTTGATTGGTGTATACGTCGTCGACGTTGCCGCTTCGTGCATGTGTTATAGTGTACGGGTTTGTATATGCATGGAGTTTTTCCGGTCGGCCATGTTGTAAAATCGTCGTGGTCGGCGTTGCCGACTCGTGCTGGTTAATCGCCGTAGTCGACTCTTGCGTGTGTTATAGTGTACGGGTTTTGTATATGAACGTCGCTGCGGGCGATAGTCGATGGCGATGGCAACGGCGTGTCTGTGTGTCGTGGCGAACTGTATCGCGAGCCCGTGTAGTGATCCGGTTCGCCGTTCGCCGTTCGCCGGCCGCCGTCCGGTTGATCTGCTGTCGGACGCCGTCCGCCGCCGACGGCGAATGGCGAACGGCGAACGGGTTCGTGAGGCTGCGTCGTGATCCGGTTCGTCGTCGAGGATTGGTGTGTGTGTCACATAACGAGTTACGCGGTGATCCGGTTCGTCGTCGAGGATTGGTCTGTGTGTCAGTGGTAAGTAAAAACCGTGCATGTGTTATAGTGTATGGGGTTATATATGTAAGGGGTTTTTCCGGAAGTGCGGCCATGTTGGAAAAGCGTCGTCGGCGTTGCCAACTTGTGCTGGTTTATCGACGTTGTCAACTCGTGCGTGTGTTATAGTGTACGGGTTTGTATATGTACACCGCCACCGCCGCCGTTCGGATATCGTTGCAGTTAAAAATCAATTCACTTGTAAAAATTGAATATCACACATTTGTGCATAGAAGATAAAAGCGCGACGTTGCCAACTTGTGCATATGTGCTGTTTTAGCGTCGTCCATGTTGTCAACTCGTGCAAGTGTTATAGTGTACGGGTTTAGACATGTACGCCGCCACCGTCCAGATATCGTTGATGCGAAGAGACTGAGTGACGTGTATTGCATTGTTGTCAACATGTGAACTGTGTAAATTCGAATGCGTGTGTTTGTGGTAAGTATATATTGTAAAAATAAAAAAATGTGCACATTATCACTGCGAAACTCTCGATGACTCGGTCCTTCGGTGCATAATTGAAATCAATTCACTTGTAAAAATTGAATATCACACATTTGTTCATAGTAGATAAGTATTACTATATACATAATATTCTGATTGACACTTCACTTGTAAAGATTATGCAGGACGCATCATGCATGGAAAAAGGATAGTTGAAAATAAACAGTTAAAAGAAAAATTTATATATATAATTTAAACAAACAAAAAATATATGTTAAAGTACAGACAAAATATATTAGAAGGACTTTTGAAATTAAATACAATAAAAATTTTAAAGCAATACCGTTTAATTAAAAACAATTAAAATACATGTAATAAAAATATATTACAATTTAAAATACATAATATATAAACCACACAGTAGTGACAATTACAAAATACATAATATGTACACGAAATACATCTAAGTAAACTAAATACAAGTTAAAATAAACAAGTGCACTATGACAAATGTGTACAATTAAATCAAAATAAAATATGTATAAGGAAAATAAATATTATGTAAACGCACACAGTAGTGACAATTACTGTGACAATTACACAATACAATAAACATAAGCACAATGACAATTGTGTACAACTAAATCAAATGAAATACACATGTAATCGTACTTACAGGCAATGATAATTGTGTGTGTGTGTGTGTCCAATGACAATTATACATGATAAATGAAGGTGCCCATTCGGTATTACTCTAAAATGTCTACCACGTAAGCCCTATCTTTTTCTCCACGATAAACCAGTTGAAGTGAATATGGTGCTAAATTTTTTAATTCTTCATCATCGAAAACGGTTGCGTATCTCTTAAGTAGATTTACGTGATATTTCAATTTTGGGTCCTTGTAGTCCTGGATAGTGGCGAGTACGACCTTCCCGCACTTCACGTCTATATTTTGTAATTCTGCTATTGGATATTTAACACCAATAATTAATTCCTTAATTTTTTTATATTCAATCGCTCTAATGGTAGCAAACTTCGCAACGAATTATGCCATTTTACAATGAAGAATTTCGCTTGCGCGTCTGTCAAGGTCTGAATGAATAACACTAGTTTGTAGCGGTATAAAATAGGTAGGTAGTTGAGGAGGGGGAAACCGGAGAGTGGGATCTACTCAACGTACAGTAAGCGGGTATTTTTAACCGTGTAAACAGGATGCAAGCTGCTTTCTCCCGCTATGTTCAGCTGGTTGGTGGGGGGGGGGGGGGAGACGACTCGCTTATTTTTTTTATTTTTTTTTTAGACAAGGTGATATCATCGACTACACTCGAACGTGTGGGAATAAGTCGATGGTGCTAATTGTTTTATGCATGTAGACAGGATGATGTAATTGACAGAAAGGCAACAAGTGATATTTTTATGATGCTAAATAAAAACAACAATGTATGCAATTAGTAATTTACCAGAAACCAATTGATTAGTCTAAAATCCGATACAACCCACTCGCGTAAAGCGTGTACTCTTTGATTTGTATATATTTCCGGAAATAAGCGGTGCACGAGACAGGCTGTTCCGTGTATTGAACGTAATTGTTCGAGTTTAGGACAACTGAAATCTTCTAAATTTATAATATTGAAATGTACAATACACTTCTCCAGAAATCTTTTTTTCTGTAATCCTTTTACGAACACATAGTTAAAAGGAAACGTGTACTTTATTAATATCGACACAAGATGTTCGTACGATGTGTCCCCGTCCGTCCACTCTAATCTATGATAATGCTCCGTTAACCAACGGTTTGTCCTCATGTGTTTGTGATTCGAAACGATCGTGTTTACTGGAGATGCAAATATCCAATGCCTGCTGGTAAATGCGGTGATATCCATAATGGCTAGTTCCTTGATGAGTTCGTTTCCATCGTCGTCAACGAAACAGTGAAAGTCAAGTATAACTGCTATCTCGTCGTTGATCATCCTCGTGGCTTGATCATCGCCAGGAGTGGTGGGGTCGTCGTCCATGTTGAAAAAGTGGTGAGGTTGTCGGGTTGTGTAAGAGTGTGCTGGTTAAGGGTCAGCCAGGTTGCCAACTCGTGCATGTGTTATAGTGTACGGGTTTTGATATATACAGCTTTTTCCGGAACGGTGACCATGTTGGAAAAGCGTCGACGTTGCCAACTTGTGCATGTGTGCTGGTTTAGCGTCGGTCACGTTGTCAACTCGTGCATGTGTTTTAGTGTATGGGTTTAGATATGTACGCCGCCGCCTTCCGGATATTGTCGATGTGAAGAGACATTTATTGCATTGTTACCAACTTGTGAACTGTAAATTCGAATGTGTGTGCCTTTGTGGTAAGTATATATAGTGTACGTGTTTGGATATACACAGCTTTTTCCGGAACGGTGACCATGTTGGAAAAGCGTCGACGTTGCCAACTTGTGCATGTGTGCTGGTTTAGCGTCGTCCATGTTGTCAACTCGTTCATGCGTTATAGTGTACGGGTTTAGATATGTACACCGCCGCCGCCGTCGTCCGGATATCGTCGATGTGAAGAGACTGAGTGAGGTGTATTGCATTGTTGCCAACTTGTGAACTGTAAATTCGAATGTGTGTACCCTTGTGGTAAGTATATATTATAAAAATAAAAAATGTGCACATCATCAGTGCGAAACTCACGATGACTCGGTCCTTCGGTGCAAAATTGAAAATCAATTCACTTGTAAAAATTGAATATCACGCATTTGTCCATAGAAGATAAGTATTATATGTACAAATATATTTGTTAATTTTGAAGATGTCTATCCGGGCTTACTCTAAAATGTACACCACGTAAGCCTTGTTTTATTATCTAGACATAAGCACATTGACAATTGAATACAATTAAATCAAATGAAATATGTTTAAGCACATTATATTATAAGTTAAAATATATTATGTATAATTAAAAGAAATTAAATGAAATACAACTAAGTACAAGTTGATATAAATATGTAATCGTACGCGCAGATAACGACAATTATGTGTATGTGCAATGAAAATTATACATGATAAATGAAGATGTCCATTCGGTCCTACTCTACAATATCTACTATGTAAGCTCTATCCTTTTCTCCACGATAAACCAGTTGTCTAAGGAAAACTAATTACAAGTTAAAATAAACAAGTGCACTATGACAAATATGTAAACGCACAGAGTAATGACAATTACAAAATACAATTGTATACAATTTTTGATAAATATGTTTTAGGGTGCCAATGAGTAAGCGATTCAAAAGAGCGTTCATAAGAAAATGGAATAATTTCATTAGAATGTTTCTACTAAAAGAAAAATACAAAGAATGCGAAACTCTAAACATGGGTAACGGACAAAGATGTTCAAAATTAACGACCTACGAATTGTGCACATCACACTATAAAATACAAAAAGAATTCTGTAATTTTTACCACTTAGTAAAAAATATAAAATTGCCGATGTCAATGTGAGCACTTTAGCAAAAGTTGAGTATACACTACGAAAAAATTATGCAACACAATTTAGAATTCCAACTGATGAAGGACACCAAAATTGGATGGATTATTCAAAAAACACTAATAAAAGAGGAAACAATAAATTTTCCCAATTTTCTATACGGTAAACCGTCAGAATATTTACACGTGTTTACCAACTCGAATAACTATGACAATTGGAGAAGTATGTGCTCAACAAATCTTTATAAAAGTATAAAATGTTTTACAAAGGAAAGTATTTACACAACATCCGTCGTCGAGGTGGTGGCAGTATTTCGATCTGAAACATTCTCGCTACGGACGTTTGGACAATGAAACATTGAAAATAATTCCACACAACGGACGTTGCAGTTTTGCTATGTCCTTCTCGACGAACGGTGTCGGCTGTTCCGTACTGATGAACAGGTATCATACAACGATTCCCACAAAATCCAAATGCATGACAAACTAACATTCTTGCTTCAGATATGGACGTGTACACATATTCTTTTGAAAACCGACGAAAGAGCTTTTACAACATCCGTCGTCGAGGTGATATTAAATTTTTCCCTCGACGCATAATTGAAAACCAATTCACTTGTATAAATTGTATATCACACATCCGTGCATGGAAAATATATACATAATGCACGGAAGATAAGAATTACCATATATAATATTCTGATTGATGTGTAATTTCTATCGCAGGATGTATTAAAAGAAAGGTGTAGTGTCATCTGCATCTGTTGTAAGAAATTCACATGACATGCACACCGTGTGTATGCACTGCATAAGTGAAAACCACTTCACTTGTAAAAAGTGTCTGACACACATCATGCATAGGAAATAATTACCATTTATATTATTTTGATGGTATGTAATACCTGTCGGGCAGACGTAGTAAAAAAATCTGATGGGTATGTAATATCTGTCGGGCAGACGTAGTAAAAAAATAGTGGAACGTCTTCTGCATATCTCGTAAGAAACTCTCTTCTCTCTTTGATTTGGTCCATTGTGTATAAATGAAAATCACTTGACTTGTAAAAATTTTGTAACACGCATTATGCTTGGAAAAAATATATGTAACACATATCATGCAGGGAAAAGAATAGATGAAAATAAACACTAAAGCAATGAAAAACTTACATGTGTATTGTAAGAAAATAAATACAATAATTTATATATACATACAACAAATATATACATTGCAAAAAAAATGGAAACAAATATATACAATTAAAAGATACTTATCAAATAATATATATACATAGAACAAATATATACATTGCAAGAAAAAATGGAAACAAATATATACAATAAAACGATACATATCAAATATATACAATGTAAACAATTCTAGTAGATTGTTGTTGTTGTTGTTGTTGTTGTTGTTGTTGTTGTGCACAGCCATCTGTAACAGAAAAAATAGAAACAATATTAGTGCTGTATGGTTAGTACGAGTAGGATGGATTAGAATAACGTTTATGAGCACTATAACATACTTCAAATATGCATACGCTCATATAACGTCAGTGTCGTCTTGCCGAATGCGTATAGACGATAATGCGGACATCTAGGCAGTGCCCCCTCCAACACCACCGTCTGGAGCCAACTCAGGATGCAACGATAGTGATAGGCGTGTCCACACGCCAAACCGAGGAGCCTCTGTCCGTCGGTGTAATCCTCCATACATATACTACACGAGGTATGGGGCACTATACCCTGGACGGGACAGAGTTCTCCTCGGTGCCAACACCACGTCGGTAGGTTCCTTCGCAGGAACCGTGGTTCTATGGTTTCCAAAATGTCAAAGAAGACCGGTGCGGGTTCTGGAGGGGGTCTCAAACGGGGATCTCGTTGTTGCTGCTGCGGCAGAAGGTGCTACTGTTGTGGATGAGGCTGCGGTTGAGGCTGAGGCTGCGGCTGTTGCGGCTGAGGTTGCGGTTGAGGATGAGGATGCTGCGGCAGATGGCGTATCAACTGCGGTTGTGGCTGCGGCAGCAGAGGACGTGCGCACGGGTGAATGTCACTGAGGACAAAAAAAAGACAAAAAACGTATACAGACGTGGAAAAAGAAAAATATGTACGCATAAGAAGAAGATTTACATACTGTCCTCGAAGATGGAAATCGTCGATGACGATGAGGGTGTATATTTCCTCCTCCTCATCATCATCATCTTCTGGTTCGAGGAAATCGATATTGTATCCCAATTCATCCTCATCTCCCACGAACCCGCTGAGGGTTTCGACGTCGTCGTCGTCATCGTCGTCAGTATTATCGACATCGCTGGAAAAAAGTACAAATTTAAAAACAGACGTAAACGGATTACTACAAGAGATTGTTAATGAAAACGGACTTACCGACTCGAGCCGGGTTGAGGAGATGTGCTCCCCAGCAGAGCACGACGTAACCGTTGCTAACTATAAAAAAAAAACAGTAAGTCAGTCGAATGGAATATTCTGTTTGTACACATTAAATAAAGAAAAAATATTGTATTTACCGTCGTACTCGTCGTTGCTCCTCTGACAGACGTTTATTCACTTTGTTGTTCATTCTGTAAAACGTAATTAAAGTTGTAAAATAATTAGGTAAATAGCATACATGAAATACGAGTTTATTCTTGCCGTTAGTTTTTGGTCCGTGTACCTCTGTCTCTTCGCGTTAGGACCAGCAGCGTCGTCCGATAGCGCACGTTTACGTGTTCCGAAGTGTCCGTACGCGAGTGTAGTTACGCCGTCGTCCAGTTACTTACCTCTTATCGTCATAAGGTGACAGGGAAAGTTTTGTTACACGTTGCGTGTACAGCTTATGACGATCGGTTCGTATACACTCGGCAGAGGTGAAAACCGTACGACTGACGAAAAGACACTCGCTGTACAATCGATGACGTAATCTTTTTTTATTGCTGTCCTTGGTACACCTTTTGCCACTTTTATGTCGGTGCAGTCGGACAATAGGAGCGAGTAACATTTTGCTCTGAGTCCGACAAATTCCCTGATGGGTTTCCCATTGGTCTCATCCTTGAACTTCACCACGACTTTTTTGTTGTCGTCGCAATGAGAAAGATGATCCACAGGATAGTACGACGTGTCAAAAAGGTGGAGATTCTCTTTCATATACTCGTACACGTCGTCAGTCTGTATGCTGTAAAACAAACTGTTCGTGTCAGTCATTAGTAATGTCAATCGTCGACCGTACTTGGCGACAGCGTACCGATAATGAAAATCGTACATTATCAGTTTACTGACATCGAGTACTGTGAAGCCGACGTACACCGGGCGGGAAATGGGTAGTCGCGCCTAACGGTTAGAAAAAAAAAGTTGTGGGCTGTTCGCACGTAACAACTGTTCACCGTTAACTAAAACAGTAGACAAGCGTTCAGGTAAATATAAGTGTCTCAGAAAAATAAAGAAACTCTCGTAGACTGTCCGCATAATTGCACGTAACAGCTGTTCACTGTTAACTAACCCAGTCTTTGAGCGTTTGGGTAAAATAAAAAACAGTTGTAGACTGTTCGCATAAATGCACGTAACAGCTGTTCACTGTTAACTGAAACAGTCGTCGAACGTTCGGGTAAATACACATGTCCTGGAAAAATAGCTGTATACTGTTCGCATAAATGCACGTAAAAGCTGTTCACTGTTAACTAAAACAGTCGTCGACCGTTCTGGTAAATACGCATGTCCTGCAAAAACAGTTGTAGACTGTTCGCATAAATGCACTTAACAGCTGTTTACCGTTAACTAAAACAGTCGTCGATCGTTCAGGTAAATGCAGATGTCTCGAGTCACCGACGTTATTCAGTGTACTGCCGTTTATCAAGATGGACGAAAAGAAGAAACAACTAGCCCGTGATATCGACACTATCAGCAATGACATACGTAAGAAATACCGTGCGTTAAAACATGTGATCCGTGAAGAGGAAGAAACGTTAACCAAAAGTTACAAACCGATTCTCGAACCGTTACAAATTATTTCGCAAGCGTTGGTTGAAAAAAAACGTAAAACAACAAATGAAAAGCCTACGAGTGCGAAAAAGATGAAACGTGGCGAGGAGGAGGAGGAAGAAGAGGAGGAGGATCTGATGGGTTCAAGTAGTAGCAATATCGATGTAGGAACACCGCTCCGTCCGTCACCGCAACAGCAGTTGACACCACGTTTCCTGAAAACTTCTGTGATAGGTGAAACTTCGGACGAAGACGACGAGGACGATCCTAGTCTCAACATCGAACAAATGTTAGACACACCGGAAGGGAGGCGAGAAGCGCGTAGATATTTTCAGGAAAAATACGACAGTGAATCGTTAGCGAATAAGTACATGCGTATGATCGTGTCGGCTGAACGCGATCGTTTGATGGATTATACGTACGGTGTAAGACACGAAAGCGGAAAATGGATGATCGGTGATTCACCGTTGGAAATCGAAACAGACGATTCAATCTTTATCAACGGTAAACGTTACAAAGGTGCACCGGGTCTATACGAACTCATGTTCATGAAGCACCCTAAAGAGAACGCTTACAACGAGATGGATCTGAATGCGTACAAAGATATACTACGTGATACCAACGCGCACAAGCATCATTATTTAGTGAACGCGCAGGTAAACACAAACAGAGGTGTAAAGTATAAACAGATAATATCAAGGTTGTTCCCACCGAAACGTACAGGACACGGACATAATAATACCGACAGAACGTATATGATGCTCTCGAGAAAAAAAGACAAAATCGATTACGTGCACTGGGCCGATCCGAACGAACTGGTGGACAGATTGCGACTGTTGATAGCGTCACAACGCGCCCGAAACGGTGGACACACGAACGAAATCGTTTCCATAGTGGAAGAACTACGTGAAGCCAACATCATCGTATAAAATATCGTGCATAGCGGTCCACGCGCTTCATTCACGAGATGAGCGTTGACAACTTCGGCAGACACCAGAGCGCTGTTAGAGCGCGAAGAGAGATGCGACACAGTCTGCGGTAGGATATCGGTATCGCGATGACCGAGGACGCACACTTCGATGTAGCGGGAAAAAGAAATACACAACTTGGACGAACCGCACGACGGTAACGATGCCGTTCCACTGCGGTTTGTGCGTGACCACTGTCTGGTCAACGATTCGAGGCAAGGAATAGACATGAAAGGTTGTAAGCTCGTCACCGTCGCCGCTCCCGTCGATCTTGGGACGCTGTCAACAAGCAATACGTAGACTACACGTGCTTGCGTTTCACGACAGTACCGAACAAGAAGAACAGCCCTGTCGTCGACGCGCGGGACCATCGCATACAGTCTCTGAGAGATCCAATTCGTGCGAGAGACGCTGCGACTAAAGTATACGTGGACGCGAAGATCATACCGAAGGATACGAACTCTAACCTAATGGTCGGGAACGTACGAATAACACAGTTAGCGCCACCCGTCAACATATACTATATTCTTATTGATATGTAATTTCTATCGCACGAACGTAAAAAAGTGTAGTGTCGTGTACAATTGTTGTAAGAAACACACATGATATGCACTGCATAATTAAACGTCAATTCACTTATATAAAACACATATCACTCATGGAAAATAACACAGTTCACAAGTTGGCAATACACGACGGCGTACATATCCAAACCCGTACACTATAACATATGCACGAGTTGACAACGTGGCCGACGCTTAACCAGCACACACGCACGAGTCGACAACGTCGACGCTTTTCCAACATGGCCGACCACACCAATCATCTTCCACTCGACAACGTGGACGCAGACCCCACCACTCCGGGCGGCGACCAGGACACCGTCAGGCCACCGCCGGACGGTGAACCGCGAACGGCAAACATACCGCCGCCACGCCTCTGCCTATCAACGCACAATTATGTATGCATTGCATGTATGTGATTTTTTTTTATTAAAAAAATATCTAATCAATTTTCATGTATTTTATTTTCTTAATACCCGTAACCTTGGAGGGGGAAACGTCTTATTATTATCCCCTCCCCCCGTACGTTCGCACCAACCTGTTGGGCAGAATGACTTTGTAGGGCTCGACATAGCGCGCGCTAGACCAACAGTTTGGTGCGAACGTCATGGTAGCACACAATAACAGGGAACTCGTACTCCGTGTACAAAGTCTAGCGCCAGAAGAACTGATTTCACGTAATGTAGGTAAATTGTCGGTGTATCAGGTCTGTTTGCAATTCGGTATCGACATTGAAAACGATACGGAAAATAGATTTTTCTGGAACTGCATCATACAGGATAAAATAAAAATTACAGACGATGTATTGAATTGGCTCGGATATACAGGTAAATATAAAAATGAAAAACCCAGAATTACCAAATGGTTAAAGAAAAACGATTACATCGAATATTACGAAGTCCAAGATGAAGATAATGCACAGAAAAAATATTATGTGTTAAATGGAATAGATTTCGCTTCTTTGTTGATGCAAATGAGAACCCCTAAAGCTGTTGAATTGCGTGAATTATATGCCATTATGAAAGAAATTGTAATGAAATATAGACAATATGAAAAATTGTACGAGGAATGCTTGAAGGAGTTAATTAGTATGCAAAATAATTTGTTAACAACACAAATGTGTAATTTACAATTCATGATAAAATCTATTCAAGAAACTAACGAAGAAGAGGGACGTCGCGCAGAGGAAGGAAGACAACGAACGGAAGAAGAACGACAGCGTTCAGAGGAAGAGAGACGTCGCGCGGAAGAAGAACGCCAACGTGCGGAAGAACGAAGTAGACTGTTACAGTCCAAAATCGAATACAGTGTCGACAAACTGAGGAACGTACTGGCTAAGAAGATCGCGCCAAACCCCATAAACAGGAACAAAATTCGTTGTCTGTCTCTGTACAAAATATCCGAAAACGTTTGGTACATTATGCGCAGACAACTGGAAAGTTTCAACGAAGGAGAGAGAAAAATATATCGCAAACATCCTACAGCGAAGAAACTATACGCATGGAAAGACGTCGCTTACGCTGTGGATATTGGAAATACAGTTAAAAAACTGTATCGTAATTGCCTGAGATGGGACGCTCGCGGTAATGTCATCAAACCGGCCGACACGAACGACACTACAGTCGTCACCGACGAAGAAATGCTCACAACGTTCGAGCGAGCCATAAACGAAGAAAACGACGCCCACGTGTTAGCCAACAATATCTCTGTATGAAAAGAAAATTCCACCTGACAGTAAAATAACAGTCATCCACTTGTCCATCCACTTGAACTAGGTATATACTGAGTCGATTGAATTAATGTTAGTTATTCTTAGGATTTACAGTACTTTGACTTTAATTTCATATTTAAAAAAAAATGTAATCAATTTTCATGTATTTTATTTTCTTAATACCCATAACCTTGGAGGAGGAAACGTCTTATTATTATCCCCTCCCCCCCGTACGTTCGCACCAACCTGTTGGGCAGAATGACCTTGTAGGGCTCGACATAGCGCGCGCTAGACCAACAGGTTGGTGCGAACGTATTAGTAAGTATTAGGCATCCGTCATGGTAGCACACAATAACAGGGAACTCGTACTCCGTGTACAATGTCGAGCGCCGGAAGAACTGATTTCACGTAATGTAGGTAAATTGTCGGTGTATCAGGTCTGTTTGCAATTCGGTATCGACATTGTAAACGATACGAAAAATAGATTTTTCTGGAACTGCATCATACAGGATAAAATAAAAATTACAGACGATGTATTGAATTGGCTCGGATATACAGGTAAATATAAAAATGAAAAACCCAGAATTACCAAATGGTTAAAGAAAAACGATTACATCGAATATTACGAAGTCCAAGATGAAGATAATGCACAGAAAAAATATTATGTGTTAAATGGAAGAGATTTCGCTTCTTTGTTGATGCAAATGAGACCGCTAAAGCTGTTGAATTGCGTGAATTATATGCCATTATGAAAGAAATTGTAATGAAATATAGACAATATGAAAAATTGTAAGAGGAACGTTTGAAGGAGTTAATTAGAATGCAAAATAATTTTTTAACTACACAAATGGTTAATTTACAATCTATGATAAAAACTATTCAAGAAACTAACGAAGAAGAGAGACGTCGCGCAGAGGAAGAAAGACAACGAACGGAAGAAGAACGACAGCGTGCAGAAGAAGAGAGACGTCGCGCGGAAGAAGAACGCCAACGTGCGGAAGAACGAAGTAGACTGTTACAGTCCAAAATCGAATACAGTGTCGACAAACTGAGGAACGTACTGGCTAAGAAGATCGCGCCAAACCCCATAAACAGGAACAAAATTCGTTGTCTGTCTCTGTACAAAATATCCGAAAACGTTTGGTACATTATGCGCAGACAACTGGAAAGTTTCAACGAAGGAGAGAGAAAAAATATATAGCAAACATCCTACAGCGAAGAAACTATGCGCATGGAAAGACGTCGCTTACGCCGTGGATATTGGAAATATAGTTAGAAAACAGTATCGTAATTGCCTGAGATGGGACGCTCGCGGTAATGTCATCAAACCGGCCGACACGAACGACACTACAGTCGTCACCGACGAAGAAATGCTCACAACGTTCGAGCGAGCCATAAACGAAGAAAACGACGCCCACGTGTTAGCCAACAATATCTCTGTATGAAAAGAAAATTCCACCTGACAGTAAAATAACAGTCATCCACTTGTCCATCCACTTGAACTAGGTATATACTGAGTCGATTGAATTAATGTTAGTTATTCTTAGGATTTACAGTACTTTGACTTTAATTTCATATTAAAAAAAAATGTAATCAATTTTCATGTATTTTATTTTCTTAATACCCATAACCTTGGAGGAGGAAACGTCTTATTATTATCCCCTCCCCCCCGTACGTTCGCACCAACCTGTTGGGCAGAATGACCTTGTAGGGCTCGACATAGCGCGCGCTAGACCAACAGGTTGGTGCGAACGTATTAGTAAGTATTAGGCATCCGTCATGGTAGCACACAATAACAGGGAACTCGTACTCCGTGTACAATGTCTAGCGCCAGAAGAACTGATTTCACGTAATGTAGGTAAATTGTCGGTGTATCAGGTCTGTTTGCAATTCGGTATCGACGTTGAAAACGATACGAAAAATAGATTTTTCTGGAACTGCACCATACAGGATAAAATAAAAATTACAGACGATGTATTGATTTGGCTCGGCTATACAGGTAAATATAATAATCAAAAATCCAGAATTACCAGATGGTTAAAGAAAAACGATTACATCGAATATTACGAAGTCCAAGATGAAGATAATGCACAGAAAAAATATTATGTGTTAAATGGAATAGATTTCGCTTCTTTGTTGATGCAAATGAGAACCCCTAAAGCTGTTGAATTGCGTGAATTATATGCCATTATGAAAGAAATTGTAATGAAATATAGACAATATGAAAAATTGTACGAGGAACGTTTGAAGGAGTTAATCAGTATGCAAAATAATTTGTTAACAACACAAATGGGTAATTTACAATCTATGATAAAAACTATTCAAGAAACTAACGAAGAAGAGAGACGTCGCGCAGAGGAAGAAAGACAACGAACGGAAGAAGAACGACAGCGTGCAGAAGAAGAGAGACGTCGCGCGGAAGAAGAACGCCAACGTGCGGAAGAACGAAGTAGACTGTTACAGTCCAAAATCGAATACAGTGTCGACAAACTGAGGAACGTACTGGCTAAGAAGATCGCGCCAAACCCCATAAACAGGAACAAAATTCGTTGTCTGTCTCTGTACAAAATATCCGAAAACGTTTGGTATATTATGCGCAGACAACTGGAAAGTTTCAACGAAGGAGAGAGAAAAATATATCGCAAACATCCTACAGCGAAGAAACTACGGGCATGGGAAGACGTCGCTCACGCTGTGGATATTGGAAATATAGTTAAAAAACGGTATCGTAATTGCCTGAGATGGGACGCTCGCGGTAATGTCATCAAACCGGCCGACACGAACGACACTACAGTCGTCACCGACGAAGAAATGATCACAGCGTTCGAGCGAGCCATAAACGAAGAAAACGACGCCCACGTGTTAGCCAACAATATCTCTGTATGAAAAGAAAATTTAACCTGACAGTAAAAATAACAGTCTAGCGAACCGCACTCTGTATATTATTGTTTTTTTTTTTGCTGTAAATATTATGTTGCTTTTTACAATATTATGTGTGTGTATTTCATGTATGTGTTTTTTATATTAAAAGATGTAATCGATTTTCATGTATTATATTTTCTTAATACCTGTAAACTCCCTCTGTCCGAACGGTGGGAGAGCGAAACGTCTCCCCTCCTATTCTTCGCTCAGTGTTTCATCAGCGCGAGTCGTGAGAGGACGTGCACGATGCTTTCGTACGATCACAAGGATGACGATAACGATCGCAATGAAAACCGCTATTTCAGACAGTGCGGTGAAGCGATGACGATCAAGTCCGTATCTCCGGACGACAAAGAAGTGCAGATCGCACTGATTAAAAAAATCATATCCCCTTATCCGCGTTACAGAAGCATTGAAGACCGTTTAAAGAGTTTTAAAGATTGGCCGATATCGTTGACGATAACGCCTAAAGAACTATCCGAAGCGGGTTTCTTTTACAACGGATGCAACGATAGAGTGATTTGTTTTTGCTGTGGAGGTGGTTTAAACAAATAGGAGCGAGGAGAAAACGCTTGGACGGAACACGCACGTCATTTCCCCGTGTGCTCTTACGTAATGTTAGTGAAAGATAAAAAATTCATCCTAAAGGCATTGGGTATCATTACCGAACCGGAAGCAGCAGCTGGAGCAGCAGCAACAGCAGTGGCAGCAGAGAACGGACAAAGCATCGACTCGATCAAAGAGAATAAAAAAAAAGAACCGGGAGCAGCAGCAGCAACAGCAGTGGCAGCAGAGAACGGGCAAAGCACCGACTCGATCAAAGAGAATAAAAAAAAAGAAGAAGGGGGTCCAGATCGGGATACGATGTGCAAAGTTTGTTACGCACACATCGTTGAAGCCGTACTTATTCCCTGTCGCCATTTTGTCATATGTGTGAATTGCGCCATCACTCTAAATCAGTGTCCCTTATGTAGAGCCACATACACCGCTTACATGAGAGCGTATTTCTAGTTCGTTTTCATGCACTGAGAACGTCTAAACAACGTGCAGTCAGAAAACGAACAGCAAATTCATATTCGCGCTTACCGACTGTTAATACATGAGCAAGAACATTTCGTCTAATGCATGAAATAAACCAGTAAAAATTGTTTGAAAAACAATGCTGCTGCTGTGACGGAAGTGTTTATAAATAAACAATATCTCACTACCTCCTCAGTGTTTCGAAAGGGCGTGTCGAGAACGAACGCATAGAGCTGTTGACTTCGTACGAGTACAGTCGATGCAGTGACTTAACGCACGCAGTACTGTACCCTGTAGATCTTTTTGTATACAACGTTTTGACGCAAGAATTTGTTGCACTGATTCGTGACGTGGAGACAAGGTACAAAGTAAACGTTCTGAAAAAATTCTTTACGGACGTTACACAACATACAACGTGTCTGTTTCGCGAGACGGACGGATCGGCAGCGTTCCTAGTAGCACCGAACACATTGTTTGTAACGAAAAAAGATGGCAGTCGACGAGCTAGCAGTCATACTTGACTTTCACTGTTTCGTGGACGATAACGGAAACGAACTCGTCAAGGAACTGGCCGTTATGGATGTCACCGCATTTGCCAGCAGACATTGGATATTTGCTCCACCAGTGGACACGAACGTTTCGAATCACAAACACATGAGGACGAACCGATGGTTAACGGAGCATTTTCACGGACTAGAGTGGAGGGACGGGGAGACATCGTACGAACATCTTGTGCCGATATTAGTAAAGTACACGTTTCCTTTTAACTATGTGTTCGTAAAAGGATTACAGAAAAAAAGATTTCTGGAAAAGCGTATCGTGCATTACAATATTATAAATTTAGAAGATTTCGGTTGTCCTAAACTCGAACAATTACGTCCGATGCACGGAACAGCATGTTTCGCGCACCGTTTATTTCCAGAAATATGTACAAATAATAGAGTCCACGCTTTACGCGAGTGGGTTGTATCGGATTTTAGACTCATCAATAGGTTTCTTGTAAATTATTAACCTTTTTGTTTATATTTAGCATCATTTCGCTTGCATAAAAATTACTGCCTTCACGTCAGAATTCGATTACATCACCCTGTCTAGACGCATAAAATATTAGTGCCGTCGTCTGGTCGCCTACCCCCCTTCCGCGCTCAGAAGGAATCGATTACAACACCTTGTCTAGACAGATAAAAAAATAACTGTTGCCGACTGGTTGCCTCCTCCCACCCACCGCACATGACGTGTGAAAGCGGCTTTCATCCTGTTTCACAGGGTTAATAATAACCGTTTACTGCTCGTTGTCTGGTTCCCCCTCCCTCGCGCTGTCTGGTTTCCCCTCCTCAACAGCCTTCTTACTTATAACGACGCGAACGAGCGTTATTTAATTCAGACCTTGACAGAGACGTAAGCGAATAGTGATTCTTCATTAGAAATGGCTTCATTCGTTGCTAAGTTCGCGGACATTAGTGCTATACAATATAAGAAAATTAAAGAACTAGTAATGGGTGTAAAATATCCCATAGTGCAACTTCAAAACGTAGACAGTAAATACGGAAATGCTGTACTCGCCACTATCCAGGACTATACGGACGATAAATTGAAATATCGTGTTTATCTTCCGAGGAGATACGCAGGCGTTTGGGAAGACGATGAGTTAAAACATTTAGCACCGAACTCACTATATCTCGTTTACCGCGGAGAAAAAAACAGGGCCTACGTGGTGGACATTTTAATGTAATACTGGATGGACATCTTATGAAGTAACAAGTATATTTGTATTTCATAATGTACACATTATTAAATTTGTAATATATATATATATATATATATATAGCGCTTACATGTAATTCATTTGTTTTAATTACAATTCAGTGTGTGTATATGTGTGTGTGTGTGTGTGTGTGTGTGTGTGTGTGTGTGTGTGTGTGTGTGTGTGTGTGTGTGTGTGTGTGTGTGTGTGTGTGTGTGCATAATATGTATTTTAACTTGAATGCAATCATAAACTTGTAATATAGTGTGATTACATATATTTCTTAATTGTACACAATTGACAATGTACAGGTGTTTACATATTATGTATTTTAACTTGTAATTAGTATGCATACATGTATTTCTTAATTGTACACAATTGAAAATGTACACGTGTTTACATATTATGTATTTTAACTTGTAATTAGTGTGCATACACGTATTTCTTTTGTTTTAATTATATGCAATTGTCAATTCAATTCATTGTGTGTGTGTGTGTTTAAATATTTTAACTTGTAATATATTGTGCTTATATGTATTTAATTTGATAAAATTAAACGATATTATCTTAACATTTCATTGTATTTAATTTCAAAAAATCCTTTGAACTAACAGTACATTTAATCATATTTTAAATAACAGTACAACACTCAATCTACAAGCTTGAACGGTCGTTGCGCACCGACCGTTATTACATACATTCAATTTTAAAAAAAATCAAAATTATATTAAAATAATTGCATAATGTTAATATATTACAGAAACTAAAGAATAATTTTATGTATATATATTTAAAAATATAATTATTTTTTAATTTCTGTTTTTGTAAATATTTAAAAATGTATTTATTTTTTAATTTGTTTTTGTAAATATTTTGTAAATAATATATGTCTATAATATATGAGCGTGCACAATAGTTTTTTTTGTATATATGTACTTTTTAATTTATGTTTTTGTAAATAAGATGTGTCCATGTAAATAAATACATGAGTGTATCTGTAATTGCTTAAGTGTTTATTTTCAACTTTCCTTTTCCATCCATGATGCGTGTGTGTGTGTGTGCGTGTGCGTTCCACAATAAATCTCAGCGGAAGCCAACTGCCACTTGTCCCTATTATTCATGTGTGTTTCTTACAACAACAAACGTAGGGCCCGCTATAGCGAGCGCTAGACCAACAGGTTGGTGCGAACGTATTTTTACAATCTGTATATATTTACTTACCTATAGAAAATTACATATCAATCAGAATATCCGACACACAGACCAATCCTCGACGACGAACCGGATCACCGCGTGACCCGTTCGACGCTCGCCGGCCGCCGACGGCGGCCGGCGAACGGCGAACGGCACCGACCGGATCACGACGCAGCCTCACGAACCCGTTCGCCGTTCGCCGTTCGCCGTTCGCCGTTCGCCATTCGCCGTCGGCGGCGGACGGCGTCCGACAGCAGATCAACCGGACGGCGAACGGCGAACGGCGAACCGGATCACTACACGGGCTCGCGATACAGTTCGCCACGACACACAGACACGCCGTTGCCATCGCCATCGACCATCGCCCGCAGCGACGTTCATATACAAAACCCGTACACTATAACACACGCAAGAGTCGACTACGGCGATTAACCAGCACGAGTCGGCAACGCCGACCACGACGATTTTACAACATGGCCGACCGGAAAAACTCCATGCATATACAAACCCGTACACTATAACACATGCACGAAGCGGCAACGTCGACGACGTATACACCAATCAACGCACACATAACCCCACTTTATACTCACCGCCCACAACATGACCGAAAGCCGACTACCAGATTTTTACCCCCACCACATAGATTTTTGAATTTCCCGCCATATGACGTCACATCCGGGGTAGAACTGTCAGTTTTACCCTACTTTCAATAAATTACACTGACATACAATGTACAAACGCTCAATCTAATACGCACACAACATTATAACTAAATACGTCTTCTGAATGTCAGAACAATGTTTTCAGAGCCAATAATACCCCACCAACACAGGCACGCACTATCATTCAGTAGACCCCCGGTCCTCAGGCGTCTCGGCAACAAAACTGATGCGCGTACAGTACCTTAGCATTATGGATGATTCGCCACTGGTTAGCTCCATGAAGTGGAACGTTGGGTAGAAAATGGAGTGAGGACATGGAAGGCAAACTAGAGATGTAGGCTTGCGGTAGCCCATGACCCGTGGGAGGAGCTGTAGGTACATAGCAGACTGCTGTAGGTAGTACTATCTGGCTGGAGTTTCATGATCGGGGTTGCTCCTCCCACCACGCGGCTGCTTGATGCCAAATAAAGTGAAAAAGATGTACTAGACGTTTGCCTACATTAGAGAGAACATAGTGTTCGCTGAAGATAGTGTTCGCTTTTGGAAATTTCAAAACACATGGACGTCATACCCCAAAAAGTGGGTAAAAATTTTGATACAGTAGCAAAAATTCATGTGGGGTACAAATTTAAAAGAATTTCAGTTAACATTTGAAAAGTTTAGTAATTTGAAAATGTTGGGATCCCAAGCCTAAAGACGATGTAAAAAATTTTGAAATATTGTGAAAATCCAGCAGGATATTAGACTAAAAGTAACTGGAACCCAAATCCGAATGTTTCGAGTTTCAGTCTTTCTTGTATGATTGTGTGCTTTACAATCGTTATATTACTAAAGAAATAGTAGAGTAATCCAGCAGGATATTAGACTAAAAGTAACTGGAACCCAAATCCGAATGTTTCGAGTTTCAGTCTTTCTTGTATGATTGTGTGCTTTACAATCGTTATATTACTAAAGAAGTAGTAGAGTAATCCAGCAGGATATTAGACTAAAAGTAACTGGAACCCAAATCCGAATGTTTCGAGTTTCAGTCTTTCTTGTATGATTGTGTGCTTTACAATCGTTATATTACTAAAGAAGTAGTAGAGTAATCCAGCAGGATATTAGACTAAAAGTAACTGGAACCCAAATCCGAATGTGTCGAGTTTCAGTCTTTCTTGTATGATTGTGTGCTTTACAATCGTTATATTACTAAAGAAGTAGTAGAGTAATCCAGCAGGATATTAGACTAAAAGTAACTGGAACCCAAATCCGAATGTTTCGAGTTTCAGTCTTTCTTGTATGATTGTGTGCTTTACAATCGTTGTATTACTAAAGAAGTAGTAGAGTAATCCAGCAGGATATTAGACTAAAAGTAACTGGAACCCAAATCCGAATGTGTCGAGTTTCAGTCTTTCTTGTATGATTGTGTGCTTTACAATCGTTGTATTACTAAAGAAGTAGTAGAGTAATCCAGCAGGATATTAGACTAAAAGTAACTGGAACCCAAATCCGAATGTGTCGAGTTTCAGTCTTTCTTGTATGATTGTGTGCTTTACAATCGTTATATTACTAAAGAAGTAGTAGAGTAATCCAGCAGGATATTAGACTAAAAGTAACTGGAACCCAAATCCGAATGTGTCGAGTTTCAGTCTTTCTTGTATGATTGTGTGCTTTACAATCGTTGTATTACTAAAGAAGTAGTAGAGTAATCCAGCAGGATATTAGACTAAAAGTAACTGGAACCCAAATCCGAATGTTTCGAGTTTCAGTCTTTCTTGTATGATTGTGTGCTTTACAATCGTTGTATTACTAAAGAAGTAGTAGAGTAATCCAGCAGGATATTAGACTAAAAGTAACTGGAACCCAAATCCGAATGTTTCGAGTTTCAGTCTTTCTTGTATGATTGTGTGCTTTACAATCGTTGTATTACTAAAGAAGTAGTAGAGTAATCCAGCAGGATATTAGACTAAAAGTAACTGGAACCCAAATCCGAATGTTTCGAGTTTCAGTCTTTCTTGTATGATTGTGTGCTTTACAATCGTTGTATTACTAAAGAAGTAGTAGAGTAATCCAGCAGGATATTAGACTAAAAGTAACTGGAACCCAAATCCGAATGTTTCGAGTTTCAGTCTTTCTTGTATGATTGTGTGCTTTACAATCGTTGTATTACTAAAGAAGTAGTAGAGTAATCCAGCAGGATATTAGACTAAAAGTAACTGGAACCCAAATCCGAATGTTTCGAGTTTCAGTCTTTCTTGTATGATTGTGTGCTTTACAATCGTTGTATTACTAAAGAAGTAGTAGAGTAATCCAGCAGGATATTAGACTAAAAGTAACTGGAACCCAAATCCGAATGTTTCGAGTTTCAGTCTTTCTTGTATGATTGTGTGCTTTACAATCGTTGTATTACTAAAGAAGTAGTAGAGTAATCCAGCAGGATATTAGACTAAAAGTAACTGGAACCCAAATCCGAATGTTTCGAGTTTCAGTCTTTCTTGTATGATTGTGTGCTTTACAATCGTTGTATTACTAAAGAAGTAGTAGAGTAATCCAGCAGGATATTAGACTAAAAGTAACTGGAACCCAAATCCGAATGTTTCGAGTTTCAGTCTTTCTTGTATGATTGTGTGCTTTACAATCGTTGTATTACTAAAGAAGTAGTAGAGTAATCCAGCAGGATATTAGACTAAAAGTAACTGGAACCCAAATCCGAATGTTTCGAGTTTCAGTCTTTCTTGTATGATTGTGTGCTTTACAATCGTTGTATTACTAAAGAAGTAGTAGAGTAATCGGGATTCTTGTATGATTGTGTCCTTTACAATCGTTGTATTACTAAAGAAGTAGTAGAGTAATCGGGATTCTTGTATGATTGTGTGCTTTACAATCGTTGTATTACTAAAGAAGTAGTAGAGTAATCGGGATTCTTGTATGATTGTGTGCTTTACAATCGTTGTATTACTAAAGAAGTAGTAGAGTAATCGGGATTCTTGTATGATTGTGTGCTTTACAATCGTTGTATTACTAAAGAAGTAGTAGAGTAATCGGGATTCTTGTATGATTGTGTGCTTTACAATCGTTGTATTACTAAAGAAGTAGTAGAGTAATCGGGATACTTGTATTTTTTTGTATAATCGGAAAATTATCTAATATCGTAATTCTTGTAGTATTAAACGTACTTCGCACCAAATATTGAGCATGTTCTTCAGCTCAGGGAGCATGTACTAGTTTCAGGCGTTCAGAATCACTTTTGGAGTATAATGTTGAAAAGTTTTTCTCTCCCCGTGTTCGGAATGTGTGCGTTTACAATTCGCTCACAATTGTTTTTGACGAATAGTTTAATATTGGGTTCGTACAGCTAAGTAGAGAGGTATTAGGCAAAGATACACTCGCTGGTTTTTCATTACCTTGCGGGAGTAAAATGACTTTTATGGAAAACCACCACGCCATTATATTTTTACCCGTGTTTATAATCTAATAGAGAGAGTTCTTAGAACACAACAGGGAAGATGTCACTCCATAATGGCGGTGGATGGATCAGAGGATGAAAATAGTCTTAAAAAAACTCATGCGATTGCTGCATGATATATAAACACCTGCTTCGTTTTTTTATGTACAGGAAAATGCGACAGTTCATTCATAGGAGGAAGTTTGTTCACCGACAGGGCTCAGACAGGGGATCAGATCCAAGACTGTGTTTCCTTCTATTGTGGTACTGCTTTGTTATTATCAGTTATTAATTGCTTATAATCACGTATTGTTTGTTGTGTATCTGTCGAAGCTTTTAAAACGCCTTGAAGGTATTAAACTGATACGACGTGGAAAAATACAAATTTTGATTTTTAAAAAAATCCACCTTTACCAAGTAAATTTAGTTCTCAGACTACAATAAAATTGACGCTACTGCTGAGAAAATAATTTTTTATTCTAAAATTAATGATTTCTAAACGGAAAAAATTCTTTTGTTTAAAAATAGTTACAGTTGGTTGTGTTTTTTCTAAACGTTTTGAGTGCGTCTGTCTATATATACGTATTGTTTGGTGGGTGTTTACGTAATACGGGCGCTGATAACGTTATCTCGTCCGAGAGAGAGAGACATATAAACCTGTTACACGGCCTGCAACAGGTAGTCGGTTTCCCGGAGTACAGTACACTGCTTGTGTGTGTCACATTATTGTGCAGTTGTGAAGTAATGAAAATGTTGAAAGTGAGCTGCAGCAGATTATCGCCACACGTGCTCGAGCAGTCGTTCAAGTACAACTTCTACACAGGTCTGTTGACAAAGACATATTTCACTTTAAGAAATGTAGATACAGTAAGATAAGTAAAATCTTATCGTAAGATACAGTAGAACCTCACTAATTCGTCACCTACGGGACCGAAGGGGTAACGAATTAGTTAGTGAAGGAGTAAGAAACAAACCCGTTAAAGACAATACAAAATGCTTTATTGCAACACTAGCAATGCACAGTAATAATGTTATGCTCGAACATACTTATTGCTGGAAATTTTCTAACTCAAACAAGTTAAGTACTGTAATTGCAAAACAAAACATTTGTTTAATGATTGTGGGCAGGTTCTGTGTATACGTATGTAACAATTTCATTGTCACTAAACATTTCGTAGCCTACATCCGGTAAGTCTATTTCACACAAATTTTTGAAGTCGTCTTCATTCAAACTGTTAAATGCTGGTAGAGATTGGTTGGCAGATATCTAACAGTTCCGATGTAAGGCCAAGACATTCTGGTTCTGTTGACGCTGGTTGTAATTCAGATGGCCGTAACTTATTCCAGGCAGATTTTACAATGTTTTTTTCGGAATACTTTGCCAGGCACACCAATCCGACTGAATTTTCGGAAACATATTACGCTGTAACAACACAACAAAACACATATAGTGCCGTGTACACAAGTAAGAAATACCCATTCTCCGAACCAATACGTTCCGCAATCCGTTCTCCTGGCTAGTATTAGAACCCCGGCCACAATCAGCACGTTTCTGCTTTACCCCGGCTACAATTCGAGTGTATATGTTATTCGCTTGTTAATAAAGAAAAAGAAAAAAACTTGAGTGGGTGACGAATTAGTGAGGTTCCACTGTAATGTATTACACTAACGACTGTACGGAGGTTGCCAATACAGCAAGCTCGGTTTAGTCTGTGCTGCAGGTTTTGGTTATGTCGGTCCAAACGTTTCGTCTACTCAAACCTTCGTTTTCAACCTGTTGAGCGGGCGGAAAGCCGAAATTCACTTTTGGGCGTGTATCGAAACGTGTAGCGAGATCAATTAAAATCAAGTAGTGTAGATCGGCGTTTCTCAACCTACGGGGCGTTACCCAATGCTGGGTCCCGCTGGGGGAGCGTTTGGTGCGTCGAAAATTTATTTACTATGTCTTAAAAACCTATTACATTTAATACTAAGTAGAATTAAATATATTTTATTTGTTTAAGACAGCTTAAAGTACTCGGTGTTGGCAAAAATATAATTATAAACTGGTTGCACACCCTTAGAAGTAATTCTACTGGCGCCCATGCTTATGGGTTCCACGAAGTGTAATATGTTCTTAAAGATGGGTCCCGAACTTAGAAAGGTTGAGAACATTTTAGCCTCAACACCATTTTAATTCACGTCGAGATTTAGATTGTGCATTAGGTTGACAACCACTTCTGCTGTAACAGTTTCAGGATTTTCTGGCACTGACTCAAAAAGTCGTTGCCATCAAAGTGTGCATATCATATTTTCCAAGAACTACGCACTATTGATTGCAGATCGAGAACCACTGGTGTAGATTGTACCGAGTTGTCTGCAGGGCCGACGCTACCATATGTGCGAAATGTGCACCGCACACGGGCGGACGTAGACTCCCAAATTCATCAGCAGATATTGCAAAATAATTTAAAACAATTAATACCGATTAGGTTTAGGCATATGACATTAACGTTTATTGAGTTGTTCTTGATGTTTGTTTTGTTAGCATTGGCGCAGCGTAGATTATCAGCCCTAGCTACTCTATCCGTAGAACATGAAATATGTGAGGCAGTCAATTTGAGCAATGTTATTAAAAGATTTTCTGAAACAAAAGCGCGAAAAGCGCTCTTTTAATAAACTATAGTGTTATGAAAACTCTGAAAAGACGACCGCGCAAATAAACTAACATATTTTTGAAAACGTATTCATTCAACACTTCTACGAGCACGTCTTCCACTTATATCATGTAAGTAGTCGGCTAAACAAGTTTTTGACAATATATTTATTTTTTGTCAGTTTTACTGTTTATGTCTGTATCAAATTTTAATTAAAACGGTATTAAATAGTGTGGCAAATTGGGGATATGAAAAGTATATTCAGGAGGGCGGCACAGATAAAACTGCACACGGACGGCCATCACCCTAGCGGCGGCCCTGATTCTCTGTGTTAAAGACGGTATACACAAATACCCGTATACACAAATACCGCTTACTGCAACAGTAAATGCCAGTTTTGCGTACGTCGTGTTTCATTGTATACTATTATACAGTATTATGTTTCAATAGATAGATAGTTGGACAGATATTTTTATGAACAAATTACATATGAGAAATAAAATATCATCTGGAGATTAACTAGCGAGCTACTCCAGTATACGGTGTTTGTGTTAATTGCACTGATTACCACGTGTCATTGACGTAATGTTTCCTTAACAACCAGTTTATAGTATTTTTTTTAACAAATGAATCGTATTGGTCTGTTTAATATTCTCCTTCCTCAGCACTACAGCCCAACGTGAGCCCTGACTTCGAGCACCAATCTTCTCTAAAGTCTCCTGTTCATTGCCATCTCATTGTAACCCCTGACATCCATTCTTCTGAGGTGTTCGAGCACATCATCCAACCGTCTTAACCTAGGTCGAGCACTCTTTCCGCTTTTATAGACTTGCGCCCTCAAGATTTTCTTTGGCATCCGTTCTAGGTGACCTAGCCATTGTATTCGTTTAGCCTTTATCAATCTTGCAATGTCCTCATATTCAATAGCTCATCTGTCTCCTGGTTATTTCTTATCCTCCATTAGTCAACTTCGTTAACCGGTCCATAAACATGTCTTAACGATCTTTCTTTCAAATCTTCTTAGTATTACTTGTTCCTTTTTCGTCAATGCCCATGTCTCGCCTCCATAAGAAACAACTGGTCTGATAAGTGTCTTGTATATTTTTATTTTTGTGTTGCGACTAATGAGTACTCAAAACGTACAGTGTTTACTCGAAGTACGACTCGTTTTTGATAGATTTTTGCTCTAAAATTTAGGAGGGTGTTGTTGTATTCGAGTTGGGTCTGGTCTGAGATTCGACTGCATAGAAGAAGTAAGCAAAATAAGAACGAGGAGATTAACAGCACAAATAATGTAATAGCGTTCAGGCCAAAAAATATAACACTGCACGACATTAAAAAAAAAAAATTCAATTAGAACGGTTAATAAGTATTGCATCCAGAAATATTAGACAGTTTAATTTTCGAGTAAATACTGTGTGTGTGTGTGTATGTGTGTGTGTGTGGCGAATGCAAAATAATATAAACGGGAAGATGAGTCATTTCTGAATGATGAGTCGCGAAAAAGTCATATGCGACTCAAACTCTGGTTTGTTTAGTCAGTGACTCATATCTTAAGTAGCACTTTGCAACGTTGTTTGCAATTTGCAATTTAATTTTGTCTCTTTTTTTGCTTAGTCTGCGTGTAATACGGACAGCGTTAGACTACTCTGTAATCCTTACTAAATCTGTGTGTGCGCGCGCGCGCGTGTGTGTGAGTGACTGAACGAGAAAATAAAACTTGCTTGTTCAACGGATCTAAATAGTCATTCACTGAACAGCGCATGCTTAATTTTCAAAACATATTTTTGAGGCTCCTTTTTTCGCGTAAAGCAGTCTAGCAGTTGGGCAGGGTGTACTGCCTTACTATATGATCCTGATAATGCGGAATGAATCACATACAATATGAGTGGTTTCTATATTCGATAATTGTGTGTATCGGTAATTATCAGTACGATGATCGGAACTGTAAAATTGGAAATTCCCACGTTACCTAGTTGTGTCACACGATGATTGTGTAAAAAATACCATCAAGTTTGGGAAAATGTTTACCGTTTTTAACGGTAAATTACAGAAGAAAGTCGTAATTTCCAGGAAAACCCTTAAAAGTAAACGTTATAGCTTTATTACCGGTAAAACAGGTAAAATAAATAACCAACCACAATGTACACACAAATTGTGTCCGCCGATAGTTTCGGATATCACACCTCTTCTTCTTCATGGACCTATAGGACCCCAAACGATCACTTTAGACGAAATTTCTTCCGTCGTCTTGTGATTGTAGAATGATTTTGTAATTGGTGATATGGTACAAAATTCATATCATGTTCTGTAGGTTCATGGTTTTACTCTAAATTGTAAGTGCACCTTACCACAATGTTAATTTTTTGTTGATGCATAAGTTAAATGAGTAGTGTGTATTTCAAACTGAGTGAATATTATTAAAAGAACAATCAGCTGACAAATACAGGTATGATTTTATACTTGTACGTTAATAAAGCTGTTGTGTTGATAATAACTTTGTTCACTCATTCATATCTTTTATACGTCAGAGCATTGTAGAACGGTCCAACTTTTCATATCTCCCCCCTCCAAATTGACCCCCCCCCCCTAAAAACAGCTTGCTGGATTCGCACGACACCATAAATGTACTATACATAATATACACTATACATACTTTACCTATGGAATAATATATATTATATGCTTTACAGACTTCATTGCTGTTTGAATTTGAATTTAACTGATGGATTTTACCATACGAGAACAAAATAAGTGCGCGTTTCGTCCACCTAGACAATGATATTCATGGTAATTATAAACTAATAAATGTAAATAAATAAATAATACTCTATCAACCAGTGATAGAGAGTCAACAGAGTAACAATAGTAACAAAACTTCACATAGTACCCTATATAATAAAAAAATATAAAATAGAAATTACAACTTACTATAAAAAAAAACACAGAACACTCACAAAACACAGGCACAACGCGCACGAACACTTGCACACCAATAAGATTTTAAAAAACCTGGAACAGACGCAACGGGCCCCAACCCTTTTATAGTAAAAGTGAAGTAGCCGGCAAACACCGCCTACGCACAAGCCAGGTCGTGCTTTACGAATGGAACGAAGCCAGATGTTCGGAATTTCGCTGCTAACCTAGGTGGCCTAAACGTTACATTTATATTTTTCCTGTGATGGCATAAGTCCGTCAGTTAAGTTCAAATTCAAATGTCTGCAATCTGTAACAATCATCTTTGTATAATGAAGTGTTCCGTTTTACACACTTTATGTATTTATGTCGTATTCCATCTTTCTGTTTATATTAATTTTGTGCGTATTTTATGATAAGCTTATATTAAATAAGAAACGTAAATAGCGTAGCGTTTTCGTTAACGTTAAGTTCACGAGAACTAACTTCATTTCTCTGTTACATCTTGCAGCTTTATCGATTGTATGTAAAACTAAATGTGAGTCAGTGATAATGAAAAGAGCGATAATTGTTTTCCTTCTTACTGTCTGAACTCATGATTTACAACATATAAGTCACGCCACTTGATCTGCAAAAGCGTGTATTTGATAAACCGACATTAGTAGAGGCGGAGGTCCCCGCAGACCCCGCGCCATGGGGGGCCAAGGCTTAAAGTAGCCCTATTAAAAGAGGTAATACCGCCGTCTATTATTTGTTATAATTACCGAAGCAGTTACTACATTTGAGTCATCTCTTTGTCTCTGCGTTGTGAACTGACGAGTGGGAAGGACTTTTGACACAGAGTGATTGTATGACTGTGTGGTTGTTTCTTGCAATGGTGTACCCGTTAATTAGTTAATGTACATTGATTAGAATTATAATATTTATTTTATGGTACCTATAAAGTCAAAATTCTAGTAAGAACTAAATTCCTCCTATACGAAGTTGCTATGTAGGCCAGACGGTCTTTGCAGCCTGTTTGACTGTGCTAAGAAAAAAGAATGATGTCCAATTACCTAATGAAACTACACAATGAAGTTTTCCGGTTAGATATTGAAGCATTTGAGACACACGATACGTAACAAATATGTCGAAGTATTTTGTATCTTTTTTTTATAAAACTGCTCCATGTCCCTATCAAAAAACTGAATTAGGACCCCCTTCAGTCCTCCGCGGGGGGGGGGGGCATCAAAGACATTAGCGCCGCCACTGGACATTAGTGATGTAATTTTACGTAAAAAACAAACTTCAGTAGGAATATCGAAAAATAAATTTGTCACAAGTGAATAAATTTAATCATTGCCTTGTTTATGCGTTAATCAAAACTAAATGTAGCAAGAGTATATGTCGTTAGTAGGCTACTGATTAATTATACAGATTAGTTAGCTATCAGTGATAAGGATCTCGCGGTGATAGTAATGGCAGTTGGTCATGCAACCCGGAGTGGACGGGTAGGCTACTTATCTAGGGCGGCGCCCGTATATTCTACCTTACTGTACTTTGTTAACGTTAACGCAGTGGCTGGCTATTTTTATCTAAACGTTTCAGAGTAATTAATTGTACGCGACGTGAGGTGTTAATACTGGTGTTTGTCGTTTTTAGCGTGTTCTAAACAACGCTAACTACATGTAATGTGAAAAATTTTCTAACCCAAGTCTACGTGTGTATTATTAAAATGCATTTATAGTACAGGGATTATTCGACCGTCGAGGTAAGCATAGAATCGATTAAAGATATCATGTGGAAACCTGTATGGTAAAGCAACGCTAATCGAAATGGCTGTGCATTGCAGGGTGTTATACGCCTAACCGCGCGTCTGTTACCGCTTCAGGTAACCTAATGGCATGTCGTGAATATTTCATAATGATTTGATAATTTTCTTCTATGGTAGTACATTCTTTAAATTAATTTCAAGGACTTAAATTATTCAGGAAAAAGAAATGTAAATTGTATGTGTGTGTGTGAGAGAGAGAGAGGAAGAGATTATCAAGTGTTAGGCCGCATTATAATCACCGCTAAAATTTATCACAAAACGTTTCGACCGCTAAACAATCTGTGGTCGTCTTCAGGTGAGAATTACACTAGTATATTAGGCCTAAATACAAACTTTAGCCTACCCGAGATTCGTTCACTAACAAAGCGCGAACTGTCAAAAAAGAATTAATAAGTTACCGCCACTTACAAAGTTAAACACAACTGTAGAAAGCTATATAAAAAGAAACGCTACTTACCCTGTAGGCCTAAGTTCCGCTGGGCAGAACCGGGAAGCACAACCACGCTGACAGAACGATCTTGCGTCAATCGGGAATTTAACGTAGACTTTAGGTTTATATGTCAACAGTTGATGATACTGTTTTGGAACAGGTCAGTAATTTTTTTTAATACCTGGGCTGTAACATATCTTACATTACAAACAATGATGTGGTGAAGAAGCTGCGCAGCTTCAACCATATGTGTGGGACCATCCGGGGAACTCTAAAATAAACGAGTCAAGAAACACGCCTGAAGTTCTGCAAGGTGTTGACCCTCACCACACTTCTCTGTGGGTCTGAGATTTAGACTTTAACGAATAAGATTTCTCGGCTGTTCAACATCGCAAAAGAAATGTCGATGTACGGCAGGAGCTGAATATATCATGATTTTACTTGATAGAATCGCCCAGTATCGGCAAAAACGGTTGGAACATCTTAGACGAATGGATGACTGCCGCTGCCGCGTCCCCAAACACCTGTTGAATTGTAAGCTGAAAGGAGGGAGAGGTGTGGGGCGTTGCAGTGTCTAGCTCTGGTCTATCTGCTTGCGACCGGAACAAATCATTGTTGGTGTAATTCTTGCTGAAGAAGATGATGATAATGATAATGGATGTGGCGGTGGTGGTAATGATGATGATGGTGATGATCATAAATGTAGAGACAGATTGCGATCGTGACTCTCCTCTTTTCGTTTCGGATTTCGCCCCCCCCCCACTCCACTGTGACCAGTTCGTTACTTTTGGCAGGGAAAGGTTTATTATATTCACCAGTGCAGTAGAGTTTAGTTAAAAACTTTTAACGCAGCCTTGGTCAAAATGTAGAGTTCAAACTTACCTCCGTATTTGTGTGGAAAACGTAAAAGCCATTTATCCCCGAAGGCAGAGTAGAGCGTTGTTAGCACCGCATAAATATTAATGGCGCAAACCCATTTGTACTACGTCAGCGGGTCACGTTTTTATGTAAAGCCACTGGTGCGGCCGGGCGCCTGTATTTGTGATGAAAATGTTTATGTAAATCAAGTACAAGAAACGAAGTCTTGTGTACAACAAACGAGTCTTACGGTAAAAAGAACTTCGTTCTGAATTTGAAATGCTCGCAGAGTATGTGGGTCAAGTACACTCTTACAGGTGGAAGTAAAAGAAAGGCGTTGAGTTGTTTTCTCTGTACAAAATTGTTTTTTCACGTTTATTAAAAATTATAAAAGCTAAAGTACGCATGCCGTAAAAGAAAACGAAGTAGAGGAAAATCTATTTAAAATGTTTTGATCATCCAAAAGAATGAAAATGCCCTCCAAAGGTCGTTGTTTTATCTTACTAACATTTTAACTGATTACAATCAAACCATTTCCGTATCCGAAACAAAAGTTATGGCTTTTTCTGGGGCAAATCATGTTAGAACAAAGATTGTCAAACAGGACTCGCCAATAGAACAGGTGCCAGATTTTAAGTATCTAGGGTACAGCATCACATCTCTGTTCCAGTCGCTTTGTGGTTGTATTATTAAACACTTAAAGAAGAAAACAAAGAAAGAGACGCAACTGAAATATTATAATGTAATGGCCATACCTCAACTACTGTATGGTAGTGAGACTTGGGTTAGAAAGGCCAAAGATATATCTAGAATACAAGGAGCGGAAATAGGTTCTTGGGGGCTGTAAAGGGTTGTACCAGGAGAGATCTTATCAGAAATGATCATATTAGAATGGAGCTAGGCATAGCTGAAAGCGTAAATGAGAAAATCTCCTGGTACAGAAAGGAATGGCGGTTACACGTAGAGAGAATAGATATAACTAAATTTTCAAGAAGAGCCCTTGACTATCATCCAAGAGGGAAGAGAAGTGTGGGAAAACACCCTAAACGATGGTTGGATGACTTCCATAGTGACTGGAACAGGCTACTAGCCTGTGCCGTAAAGGATGACGACAGCGAAAATGCATTTAAATAAAAAGTCAGTAGGTTAGTTAGGATTCAAATCTTCGTGAGCCACGTTGACCTACACAGTCACAGATGTAAGATTCGGGGAAAATTACAGTAAAGTTCCCCGCTCCTTACATTACAGTACAGTTTCCCCTCTTTACATTACAATACAGTTCCCCCTCCTTACATTACCGAAATTACAGTACAGTTCCCGCCTCCTTAAATGTAGCAAAAACAAACGGCTTTTGGGTTCCGAGTAGCAGGCTGACGTTGCTCGCTCTAAAATGCTGAATACGACTTTCACATGAAAAATAAGGGAGGTTTTATTAAACAATATTATGATGGAGATGGAAACCACGCGTTTGTGATCACAACCCGCCAACTCCTGGAACCGGTTGCCACTGTTCAGTCTCAGTTTAAAAAATTACATTAAATAAATTTCTCTCGCACTGAATTTTCCACGGCCATTGATATTTCAGCGTAATCAGATTTATAATATCAGATATGCTTTTAATCAGACCCGTGGCCATAATTCATTTTCGTCGGATAGAGTTGAGCCCACTCGAATGGTGAATACGTGTATAATATATTTATTATTCTGTGCTTCTCTTAATAATCGTATTTCCATTTTTCATGACTGTTTTTATTTATTATTTTTTCATTTTAAAGTAAGCACAACAGATATGACTTTCATATGTTTACGAATTTATAGATCCAGCGAGCCGTGGTTGTATACAACGCCGCAGCTTTGGTTCTTTGGTTTGATTCCTATAGCACAGATTATTTATTTGAAGTGTGTACTCTTGTTTAGAAAACGTCTCTTGCGTTTCGAAGTAATATTAAAATGTATTTCTCGTGTTCGTTTAAATTATAGAATTCCTGCGATACGATGTCATTAACCAAAAATATAATTGAGATCAGAAAATTATCTTCCGTAGGTCTGTGGAGTGTATAATATAA
The DNA here is from genome assembly GCA_034769895.1 of Magicicada septendecula. NCBI lineage: Eukaryota > Metazoa > Arthropoda > Insecta > Hemiptera > Cicadidae > Magicicada > Magicicada septendecula. Next base: position 505,769,551 of record CM068369.1, on the reverse strand, counting down.
ACAGTTCTTTGAATTGATAAATAAGTATTTTCTTTTTACTTCCATGTTCCGTAAGGAAATGGAAGTATGGTGATGGCGAAAAAAATCGTGTTCGAAATAAGGGCTGATTCTGATTGTACTACCCTCAAAACATGAAGGAAAGTTATTTTCCGAATAGTGTCTGTGTGTCTATGTGTAGAATTTTTTCTATTCAAACAGAATCAAATAATTTTTTGCATATGTGCCTGAGTTGTAGAGGACTGTTAAGCCTATTGATTTTGGTGAAGATCGGTTAAGGGGAAGGGGTAGTTTACCTGCAACGTTTTATGTTTTAACAAGAGTTAAAACTTTATTTGATAATGAAGTATCCTGGAAAGAATGTCATAATAACCCACTGTAGAAAGGCAGGTGAAATATCTGTAAATGAAAGGGTAGTTGAAGGAGGAGGGAGTAATTTTCTATAAATGTAAATGATAGTTGAATGGGGAGGGGATAATTTTTTTGTGTACTACGTTATCGTTAACAAAGTAGTAGTTTGTTCTTAAAAGTCCTTCCCGGGCTGTTTGGCCGTGGTCCAATGTTTTTCACAAAACCAGACGTTTCGGCAGTGCCATCGTCAGTGAAAATCGAGTACGCTAACGTGAGGTGGTATACGTTAGTGACCACAGTACTATGGTTAAGGCTGAAGGAAGAAGTAGTTTCTATGGAAATATTTCATTTCAAAAATGATTTTAAGTATAAATGTTAGAACATGGAAGTCATGTTTGGTTCTCCATACCGATATTTATATTTGTGTTGTATTTTCTCTCTGACCTTCTGTTAGTGAACTTTATAATTCACAAGGCACAGAAGTTAAATAACAATAAACACCGTGATGTATTGCTAAGTAAAGTTTTAGTAAATAATAAGCATTACATTTACGCACATGCTTATATACTTAAATTACATCTTTAGATAACTTATCACTGTTCTAATGGATTTCCAAAATACATTCCTCCGACGTTGACGCACACAGTATATTATTGTTTGTTTGTCTGTTTATGTGTTAATTTTGCTCCATCGTTTCCTTGTTTACTGTATAATACAGAATTAGATCGATTAGTTTCGTGATTAGTCGCTTATGAAAGTAGACAAAAGAAGGTAAATAAAAAACTTGTTAAATTCAGAAGTATGATTTAATTTAAAAATATATTACCTATTTTTTCATTGCCTCATCCTTTCAGCCCCGTAGATTTGTCGTTTATGAAACATCAGTCTTTTTAAATTATGGCAATAACTTTGTTAATATTAATTGGTTTCATTTTAAAATTCGGGAATTTAGAGCAATCCTGACGTACGCAGCGCCCTCGTATTGGTCCTTGCTACAACCCTACATTGTTGCGCGCTTGGAAGCTTTCCAATCTCGCACCCTCCGGTATATCTCCAACTCTCCTTGGTACGTAAGAAGTGACGTAATCAGGCAAGGGTTGAAGGTTCCTTCTGTGGGTGAGTTTGCGCGATCTCTTGCGCTGAAACTCTTCCCTCGTGCCTCTACCTCATCCTACCCTCACCTCCGCCGCCTTACCACAGACGACGGCACACCTACTGTTAGACGCCCCCGAGCTCTGCTCGACAACACCCCGTTAACACGTAAACTATCATCTGCCCTTCACCCCCGCCCTTGCGGTGCTTGACACTCTCTCTTTTCCATCATAGTCACGTAAGTGACACTCCTTTCTCGTTCCCACCAAATAAATGTAAAAACGCCAAAAATCATGATCCTTCCTTTCCAAGTCCAAAAAAAAACAAAATCCTTCCCAGCCGTTGCGAATCCCTCCGCGGTTCTGCTACACAATAACAGCCTCTATCCCTCCTAGGAGGAGGGCTCCATCATTTTTACTATCGTGAGACTACCTGAAGACTTGTAGCGCATCAGGCAGTCATCAGGGGTTTACCCGGACACTGCAACCACTAGGGCACGTCCAGCAACTGCCCCACGATTGGATGGGAAATTCGGGAAGTCCATTTGTTTGCGTTATATATTATTATTCTTGCATTAACATATATTAATATTGCATGCCAAGGGAAAACAGTATTTATAATGTACTAAAAAAAACTTGCTAGAAGCGGAAGGAGTAGGCACAGAAAAATAGGTTATTATTCTAAGAGTTAAGTGTTCAGTGTGATATGATATTTCTAGGAGTATATTAAACAAAACATTAATCTTCGTTGTAAAACCACTCGAGCATCGCTAATGTTAATAGTGGGGTCTCGTACCGAGACGCTGATTAAAATCAGAAAGAGAAGAAGAAATTCTTGTTACTTATTTCGATTTCGAGTAATTAAATCAAAAGTGTTTTAACGTCTGCTATTGCTCCTTGCCCGCATTGCTATAGCTCACGTCTTGACTCCAGTCGACATTCAGAGGAAAATTGCACTGTGTAGGCCTAACTTGTGCTGAATAATGCAGCCCGCGCTCTTATTTCCATCTGCGTGAAAGTGTACTTGACATATTTCAGCGGCTTTCAAACGCAGAGTACAATATCGTTCCATAACACTATTGGTACGTGTGTGAGTGTGTGCGTGTGTTTCTCAGGCTCTGTTGTGTATAGTTGTTTTACATAGTACTGTAGTAGTTTTACATAAAAACATGGTCCGTTCACATGCAAATCAGTTACAGAGGGCATAAATATGTATGTATGTGTGATGTGTGTGAGAGTCACAGTTTACCGCTCCGTATTGTGTCTGATTCACGTCGCGTCGATCGTTACCATGGAGACGTATTTGTACGGCTTACCTGATGGTTTGGAAAAACGTTCGACTAAGAGAAACTGAACGTACACATCTACTTCCCACGTCATCAACAGACTGTAACAGTCCTCTTGCATTGAGCAGTACTTTCCTAAAGTGGATTTGTCAAACAATTTATTACTATCAGCTTTTGTTAAACCCAGTGCTGCGACTCTCGGATAAAGAATAAAGTTATAACACAACGATACAATCAGCACAAATAAATTTCTCAAAACAGTTAAATGAAGCACAATTATAATTACACGGCCGGAGTCAGTGTTCATAAGATCTTCAGATTGTGGGCCGTTTGGCCGTGGTCCAGTGCTACACAAATTAGCAAACGTTTTGGCCGTGCCATAGACGGCCATCATCACTGCTGATCGAACGACATCTGCACGAGCATCCATAACCAACGTGTTCAATTATTATTTGAAGAAATCATAATTCAGTATCCATAACAAGAAGATAATATTATTTAAAAATATTTGGAATCGCCGAAAATTGCATTGGATGTACATTTGGAAAAAAACTGTAAGCATTTATTGTTGAGGAAAGAAACAGCTTCGTCGCTTGGTTATTAACTTTGGTATTCAAAGTGTCAAGTAACGAACATTGACATTGAGAGACACGATCGATGGAAATTTAGGTAAAAGGTTACCAGATTTAGGAATTATCAGCTGATACTTTTAACTCTACGAGATGAAATTCGTAGATCGATGGTTCATCGTCTAGATCGAAAATTATCGTTAATAGGCCATCTGCCATGAAGGAGGCGTTACAGATATATTTAATGCCCTACAATCAAAATTTTTTATATAAGCCTTTAATTTAGAATCAGGGACAGAAAAGGTTAAAGCTTGATAAGTGATGCAAGAAGTAAAAAGATTTCGACGCACTGTTAACTCTCACAATAAGAATAACAGTTATGTGGGCAGTCAAGGAACTTCTTCAGTTTATTATAAAATGGGATTTCACTGAATCCATCCCAAACATATGTCTCAATCTGTAGTACTTTTTATCAATTTACGTGTCCGTAGCGTAATGCGACAGCAGTTTCTTAAAATTTAAATTAATAAAAAATTATCCTACATCAACGATGAGCGAGGAAAGACTGATGAAACACTCGGCCATGAAATTAAATCTGCATCTTCCTTGAATTTTGATGACGTAATAGAACAACTCAGTGAAGTAAAAGCTCGAAAACAATTATTAAAATTGTTATCCGGGTTGTAAGGCCGCGGTCTTCATAACGATAGGTATAATCACGGAGGTTGTACTGACGTTCATCTTGTCAGTTTTTGAAGTCCTTACACTCCAGACGTGAGGCCAAAACGATTGGTCGAGTGATTAACACTATCGACACGAAGAATTTGGAAGATCAGCCCTTACAGCCTGGATAATAATTTTAATAATTATGACGCCGCCCGTGAAAGCCTAAGAAACAGACTCGAAAACATAATTTAAAGTAAATAAACTTTGTTTCTCTTTTTATACGTCTTCTTCTTCTGTTTCGTTTAAATATTTTAGGTATATATTACTTTTAAAAAACTATAAAGTATATATACATAGTAGGGGCTTCAAAATGAAAGGTCGGATGGACCTTGGTTAACCTTTGTTCGCCACTCGTTCCTTAATGTCGAGACGTTCGTCCGGCTAGCGGATCGCGGAATCCGCTACATTCTGATCAGGTTATGTATGGCACTTTCGATCGTTGTAAGACAAATTGCATTTGGGCGTCAAGGATTTAAATTCGTACTAGCTGGGATACCGTATTTTGTGTGTATTTGGCTGATGATTTTTCCTTATGCCTATTGTGACAGAAAGCCTGGTGAACGTTGCCGTTGAAGCGCAGGGTAGATTTCAGTTGCTCCGGCGGACATGAATACTACTTTTATGGGTTTTGTACACAACTAAATAGAAACCCGTTTCTGCCATCAAAATAATTTAGAAGATATAAGGTAGCCACTTGAACCGTTCAGCATACAAGAAAAATAGCGTTCCCCTTCAGCCGCCTGGGTACTCATTTATATAGCTTACTCAATATTGCGACTGAAAAACGCACTTTGATTTTTACGGGAATCGAACCCAGGACTCCTAGATTAGTAACCAAGTGAATACCACCCGGTTTAATAAGCGCGCGTTTCATGTACCACTGTTGTAATAACACCACGTCAGTGAATTAAAAGGAAAACTGTAAACATGAAGTTAAACTTGTCAGGAAGTTTGGTGTTATGGAGTCAACAAAGCTAGTCAACAGTGCGCTTATTTAAATGCCCAAAGGGGTGTGCGTTTCGACCAACGAGTTTCATTATATTAACTGTATACTATGTAGTAGTTATTTAATAACCAACGAGATCCTTATTTACTTAAGTAATGACGTCACCGCCGGTCAGTTCTGCTGCCGAGGAAGCGAGTCCCACAGCAGGCGTTCATGAACGTTTATGCCCGTCGTAATCAAGTTGGCCTCTTTCTTCTTGCTACTTCACAGCTGTTGCCTTTGTACACGTTCCCACGGTCATTATTTATATTACGATTACTAACAAAATTGCTTTAGAATAATTAATTTGTTTCCCTAATTGTTGGTACTGCATAACGTTACCAAAATATCGGTATGGAGAACCATAGGTAGGGAAAAAATTACCCTTGTTAAAACATAAAATGTTTCCGGTAAACTACCTCTTTCTCTTAACCGATCTTCACCAAAATCAATAGGCCTTGAGTCCTCTACAATTCAGGGATGTATGCAAAAATTTGATTCTGTTTGAATGTGCGGCAGTTATCGTTCGTCATATAAAATATCGGTATGGAGAACCATACATGACTTCCATGTTCTAAGATTTATATTTAAAATCATTTTCGAAATGAAATATTTCCATAGAAACTACTTCTTTCTACTTGCTGCTTCAGCCTTAACCACAGTACTGTGGTCACTAACGTATACCACCTCACGTTATCGCACTCGATTTTCACTGATGATGGAAGTCGATGGCACTGCCGAACGTCTGGTTTTGCAGAAAACATTGGTCTACGGCCAAACAGGCCAGGAAGGAATTTTAACAACAAACAACTTCTTTGTTGCCGATAACGTAGTACATATATAAAAAAAATTATCCCCTCCCCCTTCAACTATAACTTTCGTTTATAGAAAATTACCCCCACCCCGTTCAACTAGCCTCTTCATTTATAGATATTTCATCTACGTTTCTACAGTGGATTATTAAGATCTTCTTATCAGGATACTTTATTTATCAAAATTAAGTACTTTACTCTTGTTACAACAAAAATGTTTCAGGTAAACTACCCTTTCCCCGTAACCGATCTTTACCAAAATCAATAGGCCTTGAGTCTTCTACAACTCAGGCACATATGTAAAAAATTATTTGATTCTGTTTGAATTTACGGCAGTTATCGTTCGTCATAGAAAAAATTACCCTTGTTATCACATAAAACGTTGCAGCTAAACTACCCCTTCCTCTTAACTGATCTTCACTAAAATCAACAGGCCTTGAGTACTCTACAATTCAGGGATGCATGCAAAACATTATTTGATTCTGTTTGAATCTGCGGCAGTTATCATTCGTCATAAGAAAAATTACCCTTGTTAAAACATAAAATGTTGCAGGTAAACTACCCCTTTACCGTAATCGATCTTCACCAAAAACAATAGGTCTTGAGTAATCTACAATTGAGGGCTGTATGCAAAAAATTATACGATTCTGTTTGAATTTACGGCTGTTATCGTTCGTCATAGAAAAAATTACCGTTGTTAAAACAAAGTGTTGCGGTTAAACTACCCCTTTCCCTTAACCGATCTTCACCAAAATCAATAAGCCTTGAGTACTCTACAATTCAGGGATGCATGCAAAACATTATTTGATTCTGTTTGAATGTGCGGCAGTTATCATTCGTCATAAGAAAAATTACCCTTATTAAAACATAAAATGTTGCAGGTAAACTACCCCTTTCCCTTAACCGATCTTCACCAAAATGAACAGACCTTGATTACTTAAGGAACGTATGCAAAAAATATTTGATTCTGTTTGAATTTGCGGCAGTTATAATTCGTCATAAGATAAATTATCCTTGTTAAAACATAAAATGTTGCAGGTAAACTACCCCTTTCCCGTAACCGATCTTCACCAAAAACAACAGGTCTTGAGTACTCTACAATTGAGGGCTGTACGCAAGAAATTATTCGATTCTGTTTGAATTTGCGACTGTTATCCGTTCGTCATAGAAAAAATTACCGTTGTTAAAACATAAAGTGTTGCGGGTAAACTACCCCTCTCCCTTAACCGATCTTCACCAAAAACAATAGCTCTTGAGAACTCTACAATTCAGGGCTATATGTAAAAAATTATTTGATTCTGTTTGAATTTGCAGCTGTTATCGTTTGCCATAGAACACACACACACACACACACACTTTTCGGAAATTGACTTTTCTTCATGTTTTGAGGGTAGTAAAATCAGAATCAACCGTTATCTCGAACACGATTTTTTCGCCATCACCATACTTCCATTTCCTTATGGAACATGGAAATAAAAATTACCTTTGTTAAAACATAAAACGTTGCCGGTAAACTACCCCTTTCTCTTAACCGATCTTTACCAAAATCAATAGGCTTTGAGTCCTCTACACTTCAGGGAAGTATGCAAAAAATTATTTGATTCTGTTTGAATTTGCGGCTGTTATCGTTTGCCATAGAAAAAATTCTAGACACGCGCGCGCGCGCGCGCGCACACACACACACACACACACACACACACACTTTTCGAAAAATGACTTTTCTTCATGTTTTGAGGGTAGTACAATCAGAATCAGCTGTTATCTCGAACACGATTTTTTGATTTTTTTCGCCATGACCATACAGTACTTCGATTTCCTTATGGAACATGGAAGTAAAATTAATACTACGCGTTTCTTTCTGTCTTACCACTATAATTGTTAAAGAATTAAGAAATGTTATTCCTGATTTTCTTATAGTACTTCGAAATATGTCAGATCAATTTTAGTAGTTTATATATTGCAGTGAAGGAATAAAAAGTATCAGTTAATTCGTTCACAAAGTACAAACATTATGTGCGGTAGTGGGCATAATGTATTATTGCGTACTGCTAATACAGCGTCATGGATTCGATTTCCGATCATAGCACTGACGATAAGGTTTTCCTGTGGTCGTTCACCCCTCGCAAAGTTACTACCCACCATCGGACGACACTCTTACCTAAAACCAATATCTAATTGTAAGACATAGCCTAGGCATCAACCAGTGTCATGTTGGCGTAACAGTTCGTTCACACAACGCGTAGAGAAATCGTCGTCAGTTCTCTCTCTGTATCTTGTATTTTGTATTCGTAACTATGGTATTGTGTGTTGCATGTGTTTTTTGTAGATTTGTTGTCTGAGCCCGTAGGCCTGTGTGTTCGTTCTTATTAAATTTAGTTGTACAAAATTGCTCTATAAAATTTAATTGAACTGTTGTATAAAAATGTAGTTTTCGAGATAACCTTTTCGGCTAATAAAAATGTTTTTTTAAGAAACAGTTTTTTGTACCAGTTGCGTAGTGCAGAGGTTTTTCAATGTCATGGACACGAAAAGCTTAGAAATTTGACGATGCGTTACAGCTGTAAATGTAGCAGAATTAAACGCCCCAACACGATGGTATATTATGTAGTACGTTGTTTTTATGGATTTGGACGCACATGAGCCTACATTAATTTTTTTTTTTAATTAATTTAAAAATATTCCGCGTAATCGCTATTTCCCTATTCTGATATATTTACCTGATAAAATGTGTATAACAATTGAAAGAACAATTGTAGATTATCCAGTTCTTTATTAGTAAAATGAAGGCCTTGTGGCGTACTAATCGATTCTAGTCGGGGTCCATAGTTTAGAGCAATGGTTCCCAACCTTTCCGGACCCGCGTAACACTTTGGCCTTCCGCGTTCATTTCGAGTACACCCGGAGCTTAAAGAAAAGTTACTGATCCGCGAGCAGAGACTTGTGATCGCGGACAGAAACTCGGAGAACAACGGAGGACAAGCTTCTGCTTATCGCATCCCCGGCTTTCCGTCGAACTGGAGGTCTGCTGTTCTGAACGCTGCTCAGAATGGTCTGGCGCCTGACGATGTTATGGTCGGTATCCTTGAGTTTGATATGTTTCTCAAAATAACACTTGATACAACATGAATAGTATATCTTATTATTACTAATTATGTATAATTATTTAAATTTAATACATAGAATTAACAAAACACAAACTGATTTTCAAAATTAATTTCAGGTTGGTTCTATGCTAAAATAAAGTATAAAGGTTTTTTTTCAAAAGACAGTTGATTAGATTACTTTCATTACAGATTTTCTTGTTAGTTGTGGAGATAACAACATATTAAAAAGATACCGCATAAAAACGTACAGCAAAGTGTATAGGCCTAGATTGTGGTTTTATAAGCATAAAATAACGATGTGAATCGTTTTAAATCCATGTTCGACGAAAATTTATTGTTGTTTTGAGCATAAATTTATATTATTATTTTTTTTAAGTAAATACTTTTTCCCTAGGTGGTCTTCTTGCGTACCACCGTTGGGAACACCTGGTTTTGCGATTAGAGTCTCAAGGGATGCGATTGTACACAGATTCCTTGCGTTCACGCGACATTATCATTATCGCCGGTCGTCCAACGCAGCGTAAGGAACTCACGTTTGTACACTCAATAATAGCCACTTATTAATAATATTTAACCACTGTTCAGGTTAGACAGCGCCGGCCGCACTCGAACACGTTTACCTAGCGATAACAGGTAATAGCCACTCCAAATGTTGAAGTGGTTCTCTTTATTATGTGAGATTATCGGCCCATTATCAGTGTTTGCGTGTAATCACATGTAATTTGTACGCTGTCGCAAAGCTTACTTTCGTTTCGGTACTACCACGCGTAGCGTACATGTCCGCCATTATTAAATTATTAAAGTTTTGTTGTTTACTACTGCTGGTAAATCTCTTGATTTACGTCTGTATGATTGAATCCTTCATTTCTATTGTACTGTAGTGCACGTGTCAGTGTTGAGTATCTAACGTATAGAGACGTACATCAAGAAATATTTACGCTAAAGCGTGCCGTTAAAACAGTGTCTCCACCGGTGAAGTTAATCATCGTGTGCATGAATACCAAACATGTATGGATGACGACACGAGAGAATTCCAGTAAGATTCGTGTAACTTAGTCTTCTTCATCTTCTTCTTCTTCTTCTTCTTCTTCTTCTTCTTCTTCTCCTCCTCCTCCTCCTCCTCCTCCTCCTCCTCCTCCTCCTCCTCCTCCTCCTCCTCCTCCTCCTCCTCCTCCTCACGGAGTAGGCACGTTGGCTGTTCCGTCTTCACAGTGTATCTTTCCATCTCACTTTAGCCTTCCTACATCTCTTGTATGAAAGTGTCATCGAAACGCAAACTTAGGTAGTCGTCCACCCTCCGTTATGTTATCTATTTTTATGTCCCGCGTGTGGGAGCCAATTTTATAACAATAATATTTTATATGCTCTTTATCTCAGGGTAAAATATAAATAAATGCTCTAATTTTCTTATAAATTGTTCTTCGATTTATTACAATTAGCTATGATTGATTATCATACTTTATCATTGACACATGAACTATATAAATTCTAATCAATATATAAACATATTCATTTTCATAAATCTTATTTCATTACTCATATTCATAGCTCTAATAATTTAAATATTGTAATTCTTATTCAAAGACAAAACTTTTAATAATAATTTTCTTAAATTTAATATATTACGACATTGTTAATTATTGATCTGGATTCATTTAAAATCGGTGCTCATAGATAAATTTAATTTCCATAATTTCCTAATATTATTTAATTTTGTTCTAAATAAAATTTTATCTTAATCCTTTAATTAAATTTTATGAGTTCTTTAAGTGAACAGACAGTGGACCTAATACTAATTATGGCATGAAAATTTTACTTGTGGTATGTATCCAAATCTGGTAGCAGTTCATATTGTGTGGTTGTCATGTTGATCGTCTGGCGTGTCTGCGATATTTCCCTCTGGATTAGCAGATTGTAACGTGGTCTCCTTGGAGTGACACAAGACACTGCACAACACCAAACTTCACTCAGTCGAAATTAGTTCGCGTTAATTGTTATTATAGTTATCCGCTTCTACAGCCATTATTAATTATTATTTATTAACAGCATATGGTTTGAATTACTGTTGTTACGGGTTTAGTTCGTTTCGTAATGTTACTCGATGATAAAGTTATTGTTGCATATTTGCACAACTAAATTACAGCGTTATTTGATTATCATTTGTGTTGTATTAATTCACTTGTACGTCACTAGTAAAATTACAGTTTTTCTCTTTACCGAAATTTGTTCTAGTACGAGCTTACTTTTCTAACCATAGTACCGAATTTCTCTAAGTCCAATAACTATGGAAATCTCGGTCGCGGACTTACACTTCCGTTTCCGTCAAAATTTTTAGTTAAACTCCTCTAGCGCGCCTTTCTCGCGTTCCTATATCGAATTCCCTATTTCTCCCACTTACTTCTGATTTTTCTTACGCTGTTTTCTAATTGGTTCTACTTTACGACTCTTCAGATTTAGAGACCACCTATTTTTCCGAAAGAGCTTCTCTGATAGGCCTTTGGATTCCCACCAGATTCCTTCCCTAGGTCACTACACTGAGGTCGTTGTCGCTGCTAGATACTGTAGCAATAATTCTTGCCTGTCACTTTTTTGGAGTAAACAAAACAACCCTTAACTTTCTCGTCAAGTATTGTTTTCGTGGATTTGGTTGTTCTAATGGCATCAACTATTGTTACTTACAGGCCTTACCAAACTTCCTTTCAACACTTCTTGCTTGTGTTCGGACATTACTCCGAGCTTTCTCTCTTCTCAGTAAGGTCGAAGTCCTGTCGCTGACCGTTTGAGTCATTCAATAACATATACCCTTTTTTGTTTCGCTATATGCAGCTGGCGTGTATACGTATTCTGGTCTATTGTTAATACCTACAGCTGCTCTTCAAACGAGTTCGTTTACTTATGGTGCCCTTTTTTCTACGGATTTGAGGTAGTTGTCAAAGTTTAACGTTTCTTAGTATGGAGAGCGATGAACTCAGCCTATTTGCCGTGAGCGTGTTGGGGCTGATATATGATTTTATTGCTTGTCAGTCACCTCTGCGTTTCACACAACAATTCCCTGTTACGGCGCTTAAAGATACATCTCTATTCAAAATAAGAAATTTTCAAAATTTCTGATTTTGGCGTTATATCGTCCCCGAAATTTGTCGCTTTGGATGGATTTCATACATCTAAAAGAGATTCAAATTTCTGCGCCTTGTCATCGAGGTTTAACATGACGAAATGCATACATTTTATATTCCTAGTATTGGCTCATCCTCCGTTGGACGTAGTGTAATGGATTTGCTACCTGTAGTGACCCACTGCGGGCTGTTTATTATGTAATGTAAACAGTACCCCAGGACCCTTTTCCAAAATACTTTCGCTTTCCGTTTTTAAATGAATCCGTTACATATATCTTTTAACTTTCTTTTCTTACAACCCTTACTTAACATATAATTATACTTACAAACTAATCTTTAGACATTAAATTTAAATTCGTCATTCAGCATCAATTTATTTAAAACAACTCCTTACATATCCCTTACAGGACCTATAATATTTACCAAATTAATTTAGCAAGTTTTATTCAATGCTAGCATCATTTATCATATCAATAAATCTTATATTTCTGTAAAATAATTTTTAGAATTCTCTATTTTCATTGTACAGTTTTAACACGTATTAATCATTATGTTAACCTTTAATTTAACTATTCATTTTTATATTCACATTGATTTACTCTATACTACCTTGCAGTATTTATAAAATATTAATTACTATCAAAATTTCTACTAATTCGCCAATTACATCTTGCTATTCTAATAATATTATAGATTTTAATGCCATAAATTAATCAAGTTTTCTACAATAATTCGCTATTAATGTCCTTTGATAGTCCATCTTTTACTTATTGTTAACTTTTCAATCATTTCATTATTTAATTGAATTTTAAGAGTCTTGCATCACATATACATGTACATATCACTATTATAATTTTATTGATTGTTCGCATTCAATTGTTATATTAAACACATATATTAAACAATCTTATTCTAACCATATTAATTGTCCTTACACTTGCATTCGTTTAACACATATATATATTGTCTATGTACTTATGTTAACATAAGTATCGCTAAAATTTTTAGTTCACATTTCGTTATCATGAAGATTATAAGTACTACTACACTTGTTAGTATTTTACTTCATCGTTTATACAATTATACAATTATCATTTTAATTTAATTAATGTTAAAATTATTACAATTTATTTAATACTCTATTGCGTCTTACAATTGCTTTATAATTCATAACCTTTCACTGGCGTCGACTAAGAATCTGAATGATACCTTTTTACCGATCATATCAGGATAGTGAACGTCAGGACTCGGTTCTTCTTTCCTTTCTTCACATTCTTGTCTATGCCGTTTCATTTTACTGGCATTGGTTTTCATTTACCATTTACTTTATTTTATTCTTATTATATTCATATCTATTTATCTTCTTCGGTTAATGTATTCTTACACAACCAATCTTATCTAAGGTATTTCACTCAATATTATCTAACTTAACTATTAAATTTTCGGACATTCTTAAGATTGTTTTCCTTAATCCCTTACATTTAATTACTTTTAATTTCCTATTTGTGGAGACATAGTTGTACGTTTTAAGTCGGTGCCGTTACAACACATTTTGTTGGTAAATAGTAACACTTACCCTGCAGTCGGCCGTTGACACCTAAAGGATTTATGACCTCTCTCTCTCTCTCTCTCTCTCTCTCTCTCTCTCTCTCTCTCTCTCTCTCTCTCTCTCTCTCTCTCTCTCTCTCTTTTATGGTGTGTTGAAAATGGATCTCCCCATCCTTTTTGACAACTTCCCCCGGTCATATTACCATTATTTATGTACGCGCTGAGTTTTTTTTGTCGTTTTTTTTTTCAACCCTCTTACAAATACGTTTTTTGACAGCTTGTGGCGTTTTAATTATTTTCGTTTTCCTGTCCGCGTACTCACATAATAAGGTTTTATTTTCAAGACTTCTAAGAAATCTCATCTTCATCACTTGAAATCTTCCTTTCGTTCTCGTACCAATCTTCACAATATTCTTGAATGGTCCAGCAAATTTCATCCTTTTCTTCTTTCGTGCTAATGCAGTTCGCCTTTGATAATCATCAGAACTGTTTTTCATCTTCTTACTCTCAGGTTTGGTTCCAAAATTTTTACGCACCTCACCAGTCCTACTTCTAATTTTTCTATCAGTACTGGTAATATTAACTGTAGTATTCAATTTTTTCTTTTTAATTCTCTGCTTTTCTTCAGCCTCCGTGTTAGCTAAATCAATTCTCAGGTGGTAACCCTCATACACATTACCATTTGCTTCCAAAGAACGATATGCACTATTTTCATCAGTAAAACGTACATATGCATGGATATTTGTTCTGTCTTTATGAAACTCTTTCTTAATGATAGTACGTCTTTTGGGAAATCGTGGATCAGATATTGCAGCGTATCGCAATCTCGTATTTACAACCGTACCAAATTTTCTGAAATATTTGATAATTTTCTTTTTTGTAATTGTGTTTGGTAAGTTGCCAACAAACACAGTACAAGTGTCTTTATCACCTTCATATCTACCATTAATAATTGTAGATCTTTCTTTTGTTCTTGAGACATGATGTTCAGGCAATGCTTTAGTTGTTAAAGATTGATACTCGGTGTCAATTTGATCCATAGTATTTCCATTTAATTTGTTTTCTTCCATTTTTTCTGATTGTTTTTGTAAATCAGTACACACCTGGTGGATTTGTCCTCGTAAATCTCTTCTCATTAACTCTATTTCTTTGTCTAATTTCTCGACGAGTTGTTTACCTATTTCCTCATTCTGTTTTTTCGTTTCTTCAATTTTTTCGTCTATGTGCTTTTTCATTTCTTCATTCTGTTGTTTCGATTCTTCAAACTTTTGTTTCATGAATGTCATTAACATTTGGAAATTAATTTCAGATGACTGTGGTCCCCGGGCGCCATTCTTTTCACTCGTTGTAGAGCTCTCTTCATTCACCACATTCTATCCTCAGACTGCTCCATCCCCATCTGATTGTTAATTTCGAATACTTCGGAATTTTCTTTCCCTGTCGCCATTTTTGCCTTTCGTCGGGTTATTATTCAGATACTTATCGACAAATAACAATAATAACGTTCTTATTCTACAGTACTAACATTTACTTATTTAACTTAGTGTATCTCTAACCACTGTCTGTCACTGCCCTAGCCTAATTTTTTTAATTAAGCCGTGCGGTGCGGCGCCAATTTGTAACTATAAAAACGAGTGGTACCCGTTTACGCCCAGCGATGGACGCCAATTTGTAACAATATATTATGCCCGACGTTGTGTGCGTCAATTTATTAACTTAATTACTGTTATGTTATCTATTTTTATGTCCCGCGTGTGGGAGCCAATTTTATAGCAATAATATTTTATATGCTCTTTATCTCAGGGTAAAATATAAATAAATGCTCTAATTTTCTTATAAATTGTTCTTCGATTTATTACAATTAGCTATGATTGATTATCATACTTTATCATTGACACATGAACTATATAAATTCTAATCAATATATAAACATATTCATTTTCATAAATCTTATTTCATTACTCATATTCACAGCTCTAATAATTTAAATATTGTAATTCTTATTCAAAGACAAAACTTTTAATAATAATTTTCTTAAATTTAATATATTACGACATTGTTAATTATTGATCTGGATTCATTTAAAATCGGTGCTCATAGATAAATTTAATTTCCATAATTTCCTAATATTATTTAATTTTGTTCTAAATAAAATTTTATCTTAATCCTTTAATTAAATCTTATGAGTTCTTTAAGTGAACAGACAGTGGACCTAATACTAATTATGGCATGAAAATTTTACTTGTGGTATGTATCCAAATCTGGTAGCAGTTCATATTGTGTGGTTGTCATGTTGATCGTCTGGCGTGTCTGCGATATTTCCCTCTGGATTAGCAGATTGTAACGTGGTCTCCTTGGAGTGACACAAGACACTGCACAACACCAAACTTCACTCAGTCGAAATTAGTTCGCGTTAATTGTTATTATAGTTATCCGCTTCTACAGCCATTATTAATTATTATTTATTAACAGCGTATGGTTTGAATTACTGTTGTTACGGGTTTAGTTCGTTTCGTAATGTTACTCGATGATAAAGTTATTGTTGCATATTTGCACAACTAAATTACAGCGTTATTTGATTATCATTTGTGTTGTATTAATTCACTTGTACGTCACTAGTAAAATTACAGTTTTTCTCTTTACCGAAATTTGTTCTAGTACGAGCTTACTTTTCTAACCATCGTACCGAATTTCTCTAAGTCCAATAACTATGGAAATCTCGGTCGCGGACTTACACTCCCGTTTCCGTCAAAATTTTTAGTTAAACTCCTCTAGCGCGCCTTTCTCGCGTTCCTATATCGAATTCCCTATTTCTCCCACTTACTTCTGATTTTTCTTACGCTGTTTTCTAATTGGTTCTACTTTACGACTCTTCAGATTTAGAGACCACCTATTTTTCCGAAAGAGCTTCTCTGATAGGCCTTTGGATTCCCACCAGATTCCTTCCCTAGGTCACTACACTGAGGTCGTTGTCGCTGCTAGATACTGTAGCAATAATTCTTGCCTGTCACTTTTTTGGAGTAAACAAAACAACCCTTAACTTTCTCGTCAAGTATTGTTTTCGTGGATTTGGTTGTTCTAATGGCATCAACTATTGTTACTTACAGGCCTTACCAAACTTCCTTTCAACACTTCTTGCTTGTGTTCGGACATTACTCCGAGCTTTCTCTCTTCTCAGTAAGGTCGAAGTCCTGTCGCTGACCGTTTGAGTCATTCAATAACATATACCCTTTTTTGTTTCGCTATATGCAGCTGGCGTGTATACGTATTCTGGTCTATTGTTAATACCTACAGCTGCTCTTCAAACGAGTTCGTTTACTTATGGTGCCCTTTTTTCTACGGATTTGAGGTAGTTGTCAAAGTTTAACGTTTCTTAGTATGGAGAGCGATGAACTCAGCCTATTTGCCGTGAGCGTGTTGGGGCTGATATATGATTTTATTGCTTGTCAGTCACCTCTGCGTTTCACACAACAATTCCCTGTTACGGCGCTTAAAGATACATCTCTATTCAAAATAAGAAATTTTCAAAATTTCTGATTTTGGCGTTATATCGTGTGCCGCGGCTGCAGACACAAGAAATACGACGTTTGACCACGGCTCGCGAATGCTAATTGAATCGACATCGGCCGTTAAAGCCTGCAGAATCTGGTCACGTGTTTTTTTTTTTTATTTGACTTAATCATTTTCCTAACGCATGTATTGAACGTGAAGACGTTGTTATTTTTATTATTTCGTGTAAACACGTCGGTAACTAGACGGTGCATGTAGGCGCGGTATTGCAGTGTAAACACACAGTATGAGATATCTTAACTCGCGTGTTGTCTGTTTGCATAAACAGGGCAATTTGTGTGTGAATCATCATACAGACGAGTCGAGTCGGTGTAAACATTATAGAGCACATCACTCAACGCCAAGCCGCGTAAAACATTCTGACTGCCGCGTTGCGCCTTTGATCCCGAATTAGAGCCGAGTTTTTTTGTCTACTTTGATCTTTGACTATTTTTTTAGTTCTGTAAATCCCGCTTTGCAATGCTTTGCTTTTGCGCAGGATGCTTTAAGCCGGTAACAAACGGTACGTTGATATTCGAATTTAGATATTTCACAAATAGAGTAAAATAACTTGTACATTATCTTATTTTCCCGATAGTTTCGTTTGGCACGACAGGCTCGTCTGTCCGTACCGCCCTTTTCATTTCCCCGTAATTTTCACATCTCTTGGCCAATTAAAATATCGGTATGGAGAACCATACATGACTTCCATATTCTAAGATTTATATTTAAAATCATTTTCAGCCAAACAGCCAGGCTGTGCTTACCTGCCTTTTTATTGCTGTATTAAATGAAAAATATTATATTACATTAAAATGAAAAAATTATAATTTTATTGCCTGGCAACAAAATTATTTTATTTTTAACAATTACCATTGTTTCAAAAAGTTTAAATAAATTTTCAAGTACTTTACTCTTGTTAAAACGTAAAAGGTTGCAGGTAAACTACCCCTTCCCCTTAACCGATCTTCACCAAAATCGAAAGTCATTGAGACCTCTACAATTCAGGGACGTATGCAAAAAATTATTCGATTCTGTTTGAATTTGCGGCTGTTACCGTTCGTCATAGAAAATACGCTTGATAAAAAAACGTTGCAGGTAAACTACCCCTTCCCCTTAACCGATCTTCACCAAAAACAATAGGTCTTGAGTACTCTAAAAATCAGGGCTGTATGCAAAACATTAATTGATTCTGTTTGAATTTGCGGCTGTTATCGTTTGCCATAGAAAATACCCTTGATAAAAAAACGCTGCAGGTAAACTACCCCTTTCCCTTAACCGATCTTCACCAAAAACAATAGGTCTTGAGAACTCTGCAATTTAGGGCTGTATACAAATAATCTTTTGATTCTGTTTGAATTTGCGGCTGTTATCGTTTGCCATAGGAAATACCCTTGTTAAAACATAAAACGTTACAGGTAAACTACCCCTTTCCCTTAACCGATCTTCACCAAAAACCATAGGTCTTGAGAACTCTACAATTCAGGGCTGTATACGAAATATTATTTGATTCTGTTTGAATTCGCGGCTGTTATCGTTTGCCAAAAAAAAAAAAATTTCCCTTGATAAAAAAAAACCGTTGCAGGTAAACTACCCCTTTCCCTCAACCGATCTTCACCAAAAACAATAGGTCGTGAGTACTCTACAAATCAGGGCTCTATGCAAAAAATTATTTGATTCTGTTTGAATTTGCGGCAGTTATCGTTTGCCATAGAAAAAAAATCTACAGACAGACAGACACACAGACACACATACAGACACACAGACACTTTTCGGAAAACGACTTTTTTTCATGTTTTGAGTGTAGTAGAATCAGAATCTGCAATAATCTCGAACACGATTTTTTTTGCCATCACCATACTTCCATTCTTTAAGGAATATGGAAGTAAAAACGGTTATGGAATAAATTCGGTTAACACTTAGTTTCTCGTACACAGTGAAAACTTACCTGTGATTACTCGGTGTTTTTGCTGTGATGACCGAGTAACCCTGATTTAACAATAATTTGATATCTCGTAGTGACATGTGACAACCTCCACGTAAGCTAGATTCGTCGCCGTAACAGTACACTTGTTTGTGTAAAATGTAAGTTTTATATTGTGTGATACTGACCCGTTGTGTCGTGTGTTGCAGGAGATGTGTATAGACTGGCAGCGTACGGCGGCCTCAGACTGCAACCTCCGACAACAATGAAAGCCGTGGACGGCCAGCAGCAGCAAGAACAATGTCCAGGTAACAGCGTCTTCCCACCGTCAATAACCGACGACAACAACAAAATGGTGCCAAAAAACGATGAAGTCAAACAACCGAACCATATAAACAACAACAACGATACTCTTGTCGTGGTCAACGGTAAGGTTCCGTCGGCGGCTCTGTTGAACGGCCACGGTGGCGAACCGCCGGCGGTTCTCAACGGTGGTGCGGTGGTGACGAACGGTGTGAGCAACGCGGCCGCCGGCAAGCTGTTGGTACGCAGTTCGTTGAACATAGATCTGGTGACTAACGGACATTGTACGGCCAAAATGTCGGCCGCCGCGCCTGAAGAAGACTTCGACGACGCGGACGAGAACTGCAGTAACGATAAGAATTCTCTGGAATCGTTGACGGATATCGAAGTCAGTGAACAAGCGGTGCTAACGTTGAACGGAACTACGCCGCCGGAAAACATCCCGCGAGTGTCGAACGGGGGCGATTACGACGGGCTGCAGGTGGACAGCGGTCTGGAGTCGGCGGCGTCCAGCTGGGACCGCACCGTCGCCGAAGTGAAGGAGCACGCGTTCACACGACTGCAGGACGAACTGAGGAAAGCGCACCAGGAGCTGAAAGTCAAGGACGAGGAGGTGACGAGACTGAGTCGAATCCGCGGCGACGTTGAAGCCGAACTGGAGGATCTTACCGTCAGTCTGTTTCAAGTAAGTAACTATGTTACAGTTACAAATAAATAATTTAAAAGTGACGACTCCTGTGTTGTGAGCTTACTTTCTTTGACTGAATACCAATATTTATTTTCAGTAAGCATTAATCATTACATTAATAACTTATTGGTAATCTACAACAAAACCATTAAACAGTTTTACAATTCAAAATATTCTTATCACTAGTTAATCATAAACAGTTCCAAACATATTTCTTCTTGCATCAACATAATAAACAAACACTTCATATAACTTACTTTATTATTTTTGTTGTCATCATCATCTCTTCACATCACGGCAAAGACAAGGTGCTGCCTGTTATGCCTACAAAGATCTTCCAGCCACCTCTTCTTGGATCTACCCACACACCTGTGTCCTATAGGTTTATGTTTCCAAACAGTCTTGAATCTGACATTCTTCCTAAGTGTTCTTTCCCCCGTTATTTATAATGTTTTAATCTTTCATTCAAGTTAAAAACCTGTCTTTCTTCAAACTTGTAATTCTTCTCTTATGGCCTGATAATTTTTGTTGCCTAATATGGGTACGGTTATACGGTTGAGCCATGTTTAGGCGTTGTTGATCTAAGCTAAGTCTAGTATTCAAAGAGCATTGGCAGTTTGCACACAAACAGACCGACAATACGCACTGCATTCAGAGGAATGGAGGATGGTGGAGAAAGGTTTTGTCGGGTCGCGAGCTATTCTTTTGTTTAAACATTAATGGCAGGGTCACAGACTCTTTCAGTCCTGCTCTAGTCGTTACCAGCATTAATTCCAGGAACCTACCACCATAAAATACTACAAAGAAAAACAAAATTAAATTGAAACCATTCAATGGCATTGAATTTGTTCGATTTAACGATTGTAATTGAGGGCTGTAATTTTTTGTACATTATTTGGGGGAACGGGTCCTCCGTTCCCTGCCCGTAACTCCCGTATCACATTAATGATTTATTATTATTATTATTATTAGAACCTATTATTATTATTATTATTATTATTAATAATATACAGTTATTTCGTTGGCGCTGTCCAGGCTGAGGAAGATGGCGAGCGTAGGTAAACCAATTGTGCCGTAATAATAACAATAAATTAAAGGTTAGATATTGATTTGTAATTTTCATTATAGTCTTCACTTTTTTACGTTTTGGAAAATTCCATACGTAGACTCAGGTCCGAGATTTTTGATACTTTGTTTTTATGTATTGTAGAGTATACGATACGATTATCAAGGCCATGTTAGCAGTAAAGAACGAAACGACAGTTACGAAAGAGTATGCAATAATTACAAAGAATATATTCCAAATATATTCATCGCGGCAAATGACATCATGAGGTGTATAGTAACGTAGCGCTTTCGTGGGTAATGGCCACCATTAAGTTCGCATTTCGTTGGAATGTTTTCGTTGCCGCGATGTCGATGCCGTTCGCGATTTGGGTCAACAGCGCTGGGAAAATAGCACCGTACTTAATGAAGTCGTAGGCAAGGCACGTTGATGATACAGTAGAATGCTTATTGTCTTCTTAATTTCGGGTATAACGGAAATCTACAAAAAAAAAGGTTGTATAATGTTTGGAGAAAGCAGCTTTTAAATGTCATGAGAAACAGGAAACCAGTGATAATTCAAACCGCGGAATGACAGAAATCCCTTTGCGCGCGCGCGCGCGTGTGTGTGTAATTACACAAGTTACTGCGTACGTTTTACTGTGATAAGAGCAGGACAATCTCTCTGAGTAATTACAGCAAAGAGGCTGAAAATAGGTAGTTTTCTTCTTCTCCTTCCTAAGCTGCAGAACACCGAGCTTCCTTCGCGACAATCCTGTCGAGCACTATCGACATTTAACACTCGACTGTTACATCAGATTTATTAAACTAATCCCCGATACATTTTTTTTTCCAAGCGTGACGACCGTTCACGCTTTTTCAAAATTCTAACTCGTTTTATTGTAAATCCGTTTTGTAAAGCGAATATTAAAATTCGTAAAAAAAATAAAACCGAACGAGAATCATTTTTATTTAATATGTTACGGATTATGTAAGGTTTAAAATTATATATCTTGTTTACGACTGAAGTTCGCTTTTGCCTAAACTAGGATCACTTGAAGTCAATTAATTATTATTAAATTATCGTCAACACGTCCCACTTAATTATCACTAAGCTGCGCGTCTTTTTGAACTAAATAAGTCGTGAGAGTTTATGTACGAGTGTGTATGATACTAAGGTCACCTTTCTGTTCGTAGATACAATTTTGTGCTCCTCTGCGACATCACTTTGCAATTGCTTTGTCCCAAATGCCCCTTTATCCATCCGAATGCACCGTCAGTTTTCTTCTAAGTTCACCTGACGTTGTTAGACCCTACAACGTCTGTGTGTGTGATTACTATATGTACTGTGTAAATTAGTTTTAAATTAGTAAACGACCCGAGCTGCAGAACTAGCTCACTGTTTCCAACCAAATGTATTTACCATTAGTTAAATTTAATACTAGATAATATTTCAATTATCAAAAAAATTACGTTGTGAAAACTCCGGTTACTTTTTTTTTTAGTAAACTAACAATCTTAAACAATCACACAATAAAGACTAAACATTTCAAGTTTTTCAGTTAGAGTTGTAACCGTTATGCCTAAGTGGCCAATAATGTATCCATACTTTGTATGTTTATTTCTTTTTCCATAGATATCTATAGGCTTGTATATAATATTTTTTCACAATCATTGTTATAACTGATTACAATGTATAGAGTGGTTTTGTAAACATAGCTTACAAACTGTTTGATGGTGGTTCAGATTTTCCAATGAGTCTTTACGGATATTAATAATTATGTTAGGTTATTAAAGGCACAGAGATCGTATTTTAAATAAAACGCCTCCTGATCCGATCCCCTATACAGACGTTTATAATTTTAATAAATTTTTGAATTCCGTTTCTAGCCTGTAGGAACCATGAAAAATGTTCAGCGTAAATGCTGTATTCGAATTTGATGCCCGACGGGATTTTTACAATTTTTTCAAATTTTTGACTCCTTTTTTGGGCTAAGGTGTTCTAAAATTATGACTTTTCAAAAAATTAACACTATATTCAGGCTTTGGTTAATATTCTGTTTAATTTGTTAATACCCTACATAGATGTTAAAATTCATTGCCGGGCTGTTTGGCCGTGGTCCATTCTTTTCAACAAAAACAGTGGTTTCGGGAGTGCCATCGACTGCCACCATCAGTGTAATGAACCACACAGCCTTAACCACAGTACTGTGGTCACTACGTCTACCACCCTACGTTAGCGAAGCTCGAATTTACACTGATGATGGCAGTCAATGGCACTGCCGAAACGTCTGTTTTTGTTGAAAACAATGGACCACAGCCAAACAGCCCGGAAATGAATTTTAACATTTACTCCGGCCTTGTAAGCCTACGAAGTATATTACCCTACATTTATGTTTGCAATGTTGCCCTTTGACTTACTTTTGGGGCCCTAGCGTCCGAAAATTTTAAAATTCCCAAAATGTAACACTATATTCAGAGTTTGCTTAAGATTTCCTTTAATTTGCTACGCGACATGAGTATGTGTATTTTTTCACAACGTTGACTCCCCTCAGTTTCCACAGACTGAAAATTCACAATATAGTTGGGCTCTGTAGGTTTTACGATTCATTCAGAGGTTATCGTGAGACTTGCAGGTAGACACACAGCCAAATGCAAAACGGTTGAGTTAAAACTTCACTTGTTCAACAGTCTTTCTATCAGTAAGGGTAGCTCGCGGGTCATTTTTGTGGATTTATTTGTCTTTCGTTGTTAGTCATTTAAATTTGTGTCGGGAAGAATACATACTGTATGTCTGTCTATATCAGCCTGTTTAAATAAAAACGTTTGTGTGTTAAGAGAAACGGTTAAAGATGAGCTTCTATTTCGTCTCTTTCTTAGGCAGAAACAACAACAACAACAACAACAACAACAACAACGAAAGTGATACACACTCCGAAGTGGGGTGAGAGAGAGGGGGGAGAGGGAGAGGGGAGAGAGAGAGAGAGAGAGAGAGAGAGAGAGAGAGAGAGAGTGATGGGTAGTGATTGCTTTCTAACGGGAGTTGAGCAATTTCCGGAGACCTTGGAGGTGCTCAGATTCCATCGTAACTAACTTCCGCCACCTGTTGCATTTTGCGTCATTTTTTTTTATTGTAGCTCGTAACCGAGGGACACCTGATGATGTATAAAATTACCCACCCACCACCGCTTTAGCGTCCTTTGTCCTTCTTGTTTCTTATTGTCTGCCTGCCTTCCTTCCGTCTTTTCTGTCTGTCTGTCTATCTCCCCCATCTCTGTCCCTCTCGCTCTGCCTTTTTTGATTGCTCCATTGTTGTCTCTCTTTTTTTGTCTCTGTTCTACCACGTTATTCAATAATTATTGTCTTCAGTAGTTAATGTTATTAAGTACGACTTCCCAGTTCTAAGAAATCGTATCGTTTCGGGATATTTTGTAACTAAACGGGTATTTATTACCTTTTATATTCTGCTTCATCAGTCGGCAAGTTTGTCGTAATGTAGGTTGTTTAATACACTTAACCTAGTATTTCCGACTTTTGTAACATCACTTATATGACTTAGAACATGATATTGGTCATAAGTTGGCAAAGTTTCGGTCATTGTGTGGAACAGTTCTTCAAGCGTTGTCAAGGAAGACAAGGAAAGAGCCTCGTTAAAATTTTATAAGGCAGTGGTCGTACCAGTATTGTACGCTTCTGAAAATTAGGTTGCGGTGAAGAACCATCTTAGTAGAATACAGACAGAGGAGATGAGGTTTATGCGATCTGTTGCAGGCCGCACACGAAAGGATACAGGCCTACTTTACAATAGAGACATACGCAAGTAGTTGAAAACAGTCAATTTCCAAAACTTAATAGGATCCAGATGGCAGGTTACCTAATGAAGTTTGGCAACATATACCTGAAATGTGGAAGACATAGGAAGCGTTGGTGAAGTGGATTTATTTCCTTTGGGACAGGAACAGACGATTCCTTTACTCCTTTAAACAAGAAGAAGAAGAAGATATTTCCGACAAAGGGACAGTGCCAAAGTACAGATCAAGAATCTCAGTCTTGGACATTTGTTAGAGGAAATGAAGGGTATGGGTCAGTGTTCTTAACAGGGGCAGCACTCTTAAGACCCTACACTGTAATATCGTACTGTCGGTGATCTTCAATTCTGAACGGTGGATTCTGATACCAAATACGGCCGGAGGAAAAATTATCCGTGTGATACAAAGCTCCGGAAGAAAGTTTCTTTTTATTCTTGTTCTTCTGCTTGTATAGACTTGCGTCCCACCCTGATCATCCATCTGCTCTAAGTGACTTAGCCATTGTATTCGTTGAGCCTTTACGAATCTTATCATATCCTCATGCTTCAATAGCTCATCTATCTCCTGGTTATTTCATATTCTCCCCTCATCGTCTTCCTTAAGCGGGCCGTAAAGACTTCGTATAATCTTCCTTTAAAATCTTCTAAGGGTTTCTTGTTCCTTTTTTTACTAGTGTCCATGTCCCACCTCCATAAGCAACAACCGGTGTGAGAAGTGTCTTATATATTTTCATTTTTGTGTTGTGACTAATGAGTTTGCTTCTCAGTAGTCTACTGTTAGCATAATATGCCCAATTTCCTATGTGTAAATTATACAGATTGAAGAAATCCCGTTTTTGATGCAGAAATTAGTTTTGCTGAAATTTACATTCAGTCCCATTCCAGCGTATTTTTTATTTAGTTCCTTGTAAACGTCAACCGACCGTTGTTTTGATCCAGCTTCCGGGACGGAGTTGTTCTAGGAAAAACCGCGAAAGAAAATGCTAGAAAGAAATTGAGGAAAAAGGAAGAGAAAGGTAACGGTGGTTGCAGAATGTGGAAGACGACTTTAGAAGACAACGTATAAGCAAATGATTGCGCGGAGGCATCTAAGGGTAGAAGTAGTCCAAGCGAATAGCGACAGAGACCAAGACTCGTCTTTGGCTGTAGCGCCGATTGGTCATGTTATAAGATGACGATGAAGTTGTTATAGGCCTAGATGTATAGTAGAGACCGTTACCAATTGCAGAACGGGAAGCTAGCAGACGTCAGACACACACAACGTGGTACTCCATAGTCGCCGTTGTGGTCCTGCACGTGTGTGCGTTGTATATGTTGAAACGCGCGACTTTCTTTGAGATATGACATCATTTGTATAAATAATATTTCATCATACCACGTATAAATATGTACTTCACGCGTATTTGGAAATGTCACGCTGATAACGGGAATTATATTGACGTTAGCAACTACTCTAGGTAGGTACGTAACGACTGAATCTGAAGCGCACTTTGTTATTTAGGCCTACTCGTAAAACGTTTAAACTCAAACTAGAAGGAAAGACAATTTCTGACGAAAGGACTGTGTGTTTATTTTGTATGTTTATTGGTGACGTTTCTAGCTGTTCTAAGTTACACGTCGTAATGCTAATGTTTTTCTCGATAATAGTAACCAGTATGCTACCTGCGCTGCAGAACTCGCTCACTATTTTGAACGAAGCACATTTTTTTTTTTTATATTGGCCATCTAAGGACCACGTGCCAATTTCAATTCTTTACTCTTTGTTCTTTTCTTTTTATCCAATATTCTCTCATCTTTTCACTGTGTCTCTTCTTCCTGTCTTGGGTCCACTTAGAACCTGCGTTTTTCTCTTTGCTACCCTGGACTCCTTCCATTTTTAACACTTTTGCCCAACAAATTTCTCTTTCAATTGCTTCTTCTGCGTGTATATTATTTTTTTTTCTAAATCCTTTTGGACTTCTTTAATCCAACTTGATGTTGACTTCTTCCCCCACAGATATTTGAAGATTTTCTTTGTCAACCTATTGTCGTCCATTCTATATAATGTCCAAAAAATAATAATCTTCTTTTTCTCGTTGTTTCTGTTATATTTTCTATACTTTTATATATTTCATCATTACTTCTTAATTTCCAACCTTCTGAAGTTTTTCGTATGCCTAATATTTTCCTAATAATTCGTCTTTCCGATATTTCTAATTTGTCTAAATTATAATTCAGTGCTAGACATTCACTTGCATATAGGCATTCTGGCTTCACTACTATACTGTAATGCCTTATTTTCGCATTTTTAGATATGGACTTTAGTATGTTTATTATTACGTACATTCAAAAAATTTGTGAAACTCCAGCAGGGTATCAGACTAAACGTAATTGTAACCCACATCCGAATGTTTCGAATTTTCAGTGTTTATTGTATGAGTGTGTGCTCTGTTATTGTTATATTCTACTAACGAAGTAATAGACTAATTGGGATTTTTGTAATTTTTCATTATTGAAAAATCATCTAACATCGATATTTATGTAGTTTGTCGAAATAAATATACTTCGATCAAAATGGTGAGCGAGTTCTCCAGCTAAGGGAGCAAACGAGTTTATGTAGTTTTACAGTATGTGTAGTTATATCAGTGATGAGGTTTCAATGAGACAACTCGGTAGACAGAGCGAAACTGCGACAGCAGTCAACAGTGTGGCAAGTCGGAGCGTCCACGGCCTGTTGGCGGGACGTATCTAAATGTTAATTGACCTGTGAGCGTTGTATTATTACGTCGACTCTGAGGTCACGGGCTTGTTGTCGGCATAAAGATCAACCTCTACAATGTATAATAGAATCACGTGGCATCCAACTGATTACTATATTCGAGTATTGTATTGTTGAAACATGCTGAAGCAAACAGTCAAGTGACGAAATCTTATAGAGAAAACGAGAATAATAATTTAAAACGTAATTAGTTAACGAAATAAAACTTGCCGTGAATAATAATTTAGACGTATTAATTAAGGTTTGAATGTTTTTAGTTTATGTAAAAAATAGTTTTATATTTTCTTTCGGCATAAAATTGATTTTTGACGTCACTGGAATGAAATAGGCACGCATCGTTGCCACGGACTGTTCTGGTTTCCCTCGAGGAAAGAACTCTTCTTAGGCCTTGGGAGCGATCTCTCCGACAAAAAAGTGCAACCGGAATGTAGCCAAGGCCTTTGTGGACAGAAGCGAATGTTTAAATGTTGAATTTTAATTTGGATAGAACGTGGGTGCTGTGCGTCGAACGGCGTGATAATTAATTAATCATAGTCGTTGAATTAACAAAATCTAAAGGTTAAGGTTGTTTACGCTCCGGTTTGCCATAATGTGCAGCGCAACGAAGGTTATCGCTGAATTGGGGTTATGCAACGCTTGCGTAATTCGAATTATCATTGGCAAAACTTCATGGCATATTATTTTCCTCATATAAATAAATAAGGATTATAATAAATTAGCTTTAGTAAGTGAAGGATTATCCTTAATTGTTATTATTATCCTTATCCTTTGTTACCCTTCTGCGGGATGCGGCATAAATAGATACGTGTAGACTTTGGAAACTTATGTTGATAAATTATTCGGTTTATGGAAATTCCTGCGCTTTTATAAGGATCACATAATAGGCTAGTTAAAAGGCGAACTTTAAGGATTCCAAAAATAACCTTCCTAAAGTGTGTTAGGCACGAATATTGTTTTTAAGAGTAAGACATACTACGGTCAGAATTGCACGAGGATTCTTTAACTAAATGATGGCAAAGCGAAAATGACAGACAAGATTTGTTGCTCCAGGCAGGGAATGTGTTAAGCGCAAGATTGGCAGAACAATGTGTCCATTTGAGAGAAGCCTATTTCTCATCATTTCGACAGGAACAGTAGTTAGAATCTAATTCTTGAAGGTAATGATGACAATGTCAATAATGGTCGTGATTATAACGTTCGTATTGTTGTTCATGTTTTACTGTTGAATCTTATTCTTTACGCATAATTTATTGTAGTAAATTCAGGTTGAGTTTGTGTAATAATCTTTATCGTATTTCAACTAGTCTTTCGTAGGACCTATTCAACGATTTTGGACTTTCATACACTGACTTGTAGTGGACTTCGTTGTTACAGGGAATTATACATATAGAAAAGAGTCGCTGAAATCAACCTAGTTAAATCTTTAGCACTTTTCGCTAATAATAACACTATTTTTAGATTTAACCATGTTTTGTACATATTTAATAACATCAGTCTAGTAAATGTAATGTACGTGTTTCGCCCAGTCTACGCTTAAGTCACTCTGGCTAGTTAGACGAAGATCTCACCCCTGTGTATTATTTGGTGTTCTGCTCTAAGGCAGGTCTTCAAATGGTAAAAGTTCTCCAAGCTCTCCTATCGGATGCCAGTCTTTTCGTTTCTTCGTAATACCCTCTGATTTTAATGCTATCTATTAACTTCATTCTTCTACGCCCTCTTCTTTTTTCTCCTTGTATGACACCCTCCATGGCAGTTGTAAGCAAGCAGTCTTTTCTTAAACAAGACCTAACCAATTACTTTTCCTATTTTCTATTACCTTCAGCATTCTTCTCTCTTCCCCTATTCTTCTTGAAACTTCATCATGCCTTACTTTATCAACCCACCTCACTTTTCCCATTGCTCGCCAAAGCCATATCTCAAATCCTGTGTATGTAGTAGGTCTATTTTACTTCCATATTCCTTAAGGAATGGAAGTATGGTGATGGCAAAAAAAATCGTGTTCGAGATTATTGCAGATTCTGATTCTACTACACTCAAAACATGAAAAAAAGTCGTTTTCCGAAAAGTGTCTGTGTGTGTGTCTGTGTGTCTATGTGTCTGTGTGTCTGTCTGTCTGTCTGTCTGTCTGTAGATTTTTTTTCTATGGCAAACGATAACTGCCGCAAATTCAAACAGAATCAAATAATTTTTTGCATACAGTCCGGTTTTGCAGAGTTCTCGCGACCTATTGTTTTTGGTGAAGATCGGTTGAGGGAAAGGGGTAGTTTACCTGCAACGGTTTTTTTTTAGCAAGGGAAATTTTGTTTGTTTGGCAAACGATAACAGCCGCAAATTCAAACAGAATCAAATAATGTTTCGCATACAGCCCTGAATTGTAGAGTTCTCAAGACCTATTGTTTTTGGTGAAGATCGGTTAAGGGAAAGGGGTAGTTTACCTGTAACGTTTTATGTTTTAACAAGGGTATTTCCTATGGCAAACGATAACAGCCGCAAATTCAAACAGAATGAAAAGATTATTTGCATACAGCCCTAAATTGTAGAGTTCTCAATACCTTTTGTTTTTGGTGAAGATCGGTTAAGGGAAAGGGGTAGTTTACCTACAACGTTTTTTTAACAAGGGTATTTTCTATGGCAAACGATAACAGCCGCAAATTCAAACAGAATCAAATAATTTTCTGCATACAGCCCTGATTTGTAGAGTACTCAAGACCTATTGTTTTTGGTGAAGATCGGTTGAGGGGAAGGGGTAGTTTACCAGCAACGTTTTTTATCATGCGTATTTTCTATGGCAAACGACAACTGCCGCAAATTCAAACAGAATCAAATAATTTTTTGCATACAGCCCTGATTTGTAGAGTACTCGCGACCTATTGTTTTTGGTGAAGATCGGTTGAGGGGAAGGGGTAGTTTACCTGCAACGGTTTTTTTTATCAAGGGAAATTTTTTTTTTTTTTGGCAAACGATAACAGCCGCAAATTCAAACAGAATCAAATAATGTTTCGCATACAGCCCTGAATTGTAGATTTCTCAAGACCTATTGTTTTTGGTGAAGATCGGTTGAGGGAAAGGGGTAGTTTACCTGCAACGTTTTTTTAACAAGGGTATTTTATATGGCAAACGATAACAGCCGCAAATTCAAACAGAATCAAATAATGTTTTGCATACAGTCCTGATTTGTAGAGTACTCAAGACCTATTGTTTTTGGTGAAGATCGGTTAAGGGGAAGGGGTAGTTTACCTGCAACCTTTTACGTTTTATTTTCTATGGCAAACGATAACAGCCGCAAATTCAAACAGAATCAAATAATGTTTTGCATACAGCCCTGATTTGTAGAGTACTCAAGACCTGTTGTTTTTGGTGAAGATCGGTTAAGGGGAAGGGGTAGTTTACCTGCAACGTTTTTTTATCAAGCGTATTTTCTATGGCAAACGATAACAGCCGCAAATTCAAACAGAATCAAATAATTTTTTGCATACGTCCCTGAATTGTAGAGGTCTCAATGACTTTCGATTTTGGTGAAGATCGGTTAAGGGGAAGGGGTAGTTTACCTGCAACCTTTTACGTTTTAACAAGAGTAAAGTACTTGAAAATTTATTTAAACTTTTTGAAACAATGGTAATTGTTAAAAATAAAATAATTTTGTTGCCAGGCAATAAAATTATAATTTTTGCATTTTAATGTAATATAATATTTTTCATTTAATACAGCAATAAAAAGGCAGGTAAGACACAGCCTGGCTGTTTGGCTGAAAATGATTTTAAATATAAATCTTAGAATATGGAAGTCATGTATGGTTCTCCATACCGATATTTTCTTACGTCAACAAACAACTATACGGCCATTATAATAGTGTCTATAGTAGTAATCTACATTACTACAATAATAACGTCTTATAATGGTAACCTACAATAGTTACTACAGTTACTACAATAGTAACCTGACCGTACTTGTTACAAACAACCATGAATTACAAAACACTCTGAATTCATGGCCCTAAATTTACAACATTGTAGTAGTTAAGTACTTACAAATACCAGCACTTACAAAACAATTTATTTCCGTACAATGTAATGTTGGTATACGCCATTATTTAATGACTGTAAATATTCATAATTCAGAATGTGGTTGAACAGTTGTGGGCAGCAGTGGTCTAACTAATAGTTCCCGTGGGGTCTGGGGGATTAGTCTAGCTTGAAGGTTGGACCCCTATTTTCCAAAAGACAAATGAGAAATTCAGGATTCCTCCCACATAATTTTATAAATTCTTTGTGGCTCAAAATTTTTGAATAAACCAACGTGAAGTATAAGGGTTGAACAAATCGGGAAAAGCGCTGATTTCAAAATATTCTACCTTGATTAATTGTTATTCAGATTAAAAGTAATAAATCTCATGTCATTGGGAACCATTGTAATTCTAAATTTACATTCTTAATGAATCTTGTAAAAATGAGTCTTTCTGAAGATATTTTGAAAAATCCCGTTTTTATTACTTCTTCGCGCATAAATTTAAAGATGTTTTCGCAAGAATGTTTTAAGCAATCTATAGTTCGTGTTAAAGTACGTTATTTTTATGTAAAACCCAGCAATAAAATTTAATTTTTCCGAATTAAAGTCAAGAAGCCCACATATACAAAGTCTGGTTCAAACCATAGAGATATTGGTTCCTAAACTTTTCAGTCCGCAAACCCTCCCGCAAATAATTAAAAAATTCACGGACCCCCCTGAGTTCTGAAATAAAACAAACAAATATGATAGAAACTCTTATATTTTATTTAAAATGTATTAAAATCAAAATTCTCTCAACTTGCAAAATTATAACATTAATGATATATGATATCAAACATAGTGTAATGTGAACAATGAAGCTGGTTTTGAACAATTAGCTCTGCAATATTGGGTTTAATGTCTGATAATTTCAATATTAAGTCACTCACGACATCAAGTTTATTTCTTAACTTTGACTTCAAGTACGTAAGCAGGGAGAATGCGGTTTCACACAAATAAGTAGAGGGAAACACAGTTGAACACTTTAAAGCTTTTTTTGCGAGTTCAGGATAGTCAGTCATTACATGTGACCATAAGCCAGCTAGCTGTAATTGCGAAAACTGTAATTTTAATGAACTGTCAGTTGAAAGTTCTATTAATGTATCTTCTTCCTGTAGTATGAGAGAGAGGTTAGTTGACAGCCCATCAGGATTCCTTATTCATCTGTCACTGGAAAATATTCGCTTAGCTGCAAGTGCAGTTGCTCCAAATGAGACTTAAAAACGTTGCGGATCATCTTTGGAACACTTTCTCTAAATGTCTGAACGAAATCTGCCATGGAAGGGAATTTTTCGAAGATTTCAAAGTTTAATCTGTGAATCCACAGCTTCAATTTTTTTATCATCCACTCGGTTTTATCTGGAACCTGGAAAACAGTGCACGCTTAAGATTCATATGACTTAAGATATCAGCAAGGCATTATAGCTTCAAAATCCAGTTAAAGTCATGGAACATGTCTTTATGGTCAAAGTTGGAATCACATAAAAAGACCTTTACGTCATCCCTTAATAAAAACAAACTAAAATCTTCTACTAATTGTTTAAATTCTAACGTTTAAATTTTAAAGCATAAAAATCGGAGAAAATTATGGTATATTCTATTTTTTCTTAAAAGTGTCCGCGGACCCCACTTTGGGACCACTGGGCTAGAGGAGTCATGACATAGACAACCCTGTAAGGGGAAGTGTCTCCAGGCGCTTGATAGACTCTGCCTTCGTTTCCTTGCGCGTGCGTAATTGTTTTTATAAGGCTGCAAATACGTCGTACGTTATTTAAAAAATGTTAATCGATTGTCAGTATTTTATTAACTCCAGCTTTATTGAATTGCTTTACAAATATTTTGATTTCTTTAATTTCTGTGATTATTTACAAGCCTTATTTTAACACACGCAAGTGGCCCACGTTCGGTGATTATGGAATTTCTCGGAAATTTTTAATAGTTCTTTCGGTGTGTGGGAGGGGATTGATCTCCCTCTCGTAGTTACGCCAGTGGGGTGGGCAGGGATTGCGGCGTAAGATCACTCTCGTCTATCCACCGACAATGTGTCAGGAGGTGGAAGGCGAACTGACTAAAAATAGCTCGCAGTCTGGTGTCACTAAAAATAAAACATGTTAAACGTATAAATAGGGTCGTTCCATATTCATTGCTGTCTTCATTAATTATTCTGTTGTAAAGTGTTTTGCTTTGAAAATACTGCTTACTGAGATTCTTACGTAAATCTCATCGGCTTACGGTTTAAGACAGAGGTCCACTTAGCTGGTGACTGCATGTCGCTCTCCACTTTTTGCCACATCCTTCTATTTTTATTTTTATTTCATGTTTTTTATATTTATGTATATTATTAAAAATTTGTCCTCTCGTCACGTTAAGGATTTTTTCCTCCCGAGAAATGAGTTCTTAATATTGTTAAATATTATTCATTCTCATGTTAATAATAATACTGATACGACAGTCTCCTCACGGATTGTGGTGTTGTATAGTGACAACAGAAGACTGACACCGATGAAGTCACTAATTACTAACTTAGACATAAACAGTTAAAAATCAACAAACACACTCTTATACAATAATTCGAGTTAATTGTCCAACACACAACAGTACATGTCATGGTACCGTCATGGTTGGATAGGGGCATACCACACTAAGGGCTCCTCTTCGCTTCACTGATGATAATAATAATAATCATCATCTTCAAGGATCAAACCAATGATAGTTTCTTCCGGTCTCAAATAGGCAAAGATTACAGCTGGTCACTCCAGCGCTTCCTCGGACGTCCCACACCTCTCCATCCCCTCGGCTTATTGTTCCATAGTTGTTTGAGGATGCGGCAGTCATCCATTCGGCAAAGATGTTCTCAGCAATTCAGCCGGTGATACTGGGCGATCCTGTCAAGTATACTCATAATATTCAGTTCCTGCCGTATAATTGTGTTTCTTCTATGATCATGGAGAGTATACCCTGCCACGTGCTTGAGAAATCTCATTTCAGCCGCTTGGATGCGACTGGCGTGGTCTTTCGTTAAAGTCAAATTTTCAGACCCATAAAAAGTGTGGGAAGAGCCATCACCTTGTAGAATTTTAGGCGTGTTCCTTTGCTTGCTGACTTAACGAGTTCGCCTGATGGTCCCGTACATAAGGTTGCACTTATATAACTTATTCACAACGTCGTTGCTTGCATTATAAGACACACTGTAGCCCACGTATTCAAAACTGCTAACTTGTTCCAGGTAATAATAATAATAATAATAATAATAACAATAACAATAACAATAACAATAACAATAACAACAACATGTTCATGGAACACAAGTGTAGTGAAATTACGTGTTTCAAAGTCAATCCAGTACATGGAGGTTACATGGAATAGTTTGGCAATAATTAACTACACGCTTTCCTAGTTTGGGTTTTAAAGTAAAACTTAATAATGAACGTGCTCAGAAATAAAATTTTGAAATTACAGTTCAAACAGGTAGCCTATTATAGAAATAAATGAAAATTGAAATAAACCAAAATAATTTTCGAACGCTTATACATGTTCTTAAATTTCAAAATTTAATATTCTGCAAACGCTTTAAATGCTCTGAGTCGGGGAATACCGTATTGACTAAGTACTGGTTCATTAGTTTTATAACCGTATAATTGCAGATTTAAAGCAAAAAGAATAACAAACTGGAACAAATCGTTGGTACCGCGACGCCTGTTTGGTATGTGGTGCATTAAACGTTGGTTTAATGAACTCGTCGTGTGCATTTATTTTACAGTACACTTTCACCGGCTGCATCACTCTCTCCCTCTCCCTCCTCGTCACAAAACACTCAAGTTATCGTCTTGTCGTCACGAATTCATCCGGTTTCAAGTTTGCCGTGCTTAGAAAGTCGATAATATGCAATTAACTCCTGCAGAACAGTATGCACTCACGTCTTACGTACGCCCTTTTTGCATCGGACCCACGGCGCGTCGGTTTGTAACAGATAGTACCATCGTACGTCATAGATGTTAAACAGAGTAATATTAATCGGTAGTTTTTATTCGTAGGCTATTATATCACAACAACTAAACGTTTCATCCATATATGATGCAAAGTAATCAGTGGTACACTTCTGTATCGATTTACGGCGTCATCGCCGACATTCGTAGTCCGCTCTGGACTCGACACCCATACTCCGACAAATGTGCACGGTATGAAAAGTATATCACTAATGAGGTATATTTTATGTGTCTGCTAACCTGAGCTGGCGTAACCGAACGAAATGACCCCTCACGGGAGGGAACGATGACATCTGTGGTGAGAGAGAAGAGACGTTTCCAACGAGAAGACTGAAAAACAGAAACGTCGTTCAGTTTCAGTATCAAGTTCAATAATTTGGCGGTCTGTTGTGGTACGTACCTGTCCTTATGAAAATTTAGTCTACAGTAATTAAAACTTTTAATAATTATTTAATGGTTAATAATTCAAGTTATTATTAGATAAATTCTCTTATAAGAACGTTAATTAAGAAAGTTGTGTTAGTGGTTATAATCACAAACAGAATAATCACTGTTGCACACCACTAAAGAAAAATTATAATTACTTTTCCTATAGTGATGTGCAACAGTGATTATTCTGTTTGAAATTCTCTTATAGGTAGCTGAAGAGTCCGTTCACCAGGCCATTCGCGTATTTAACTATGAGTGAAGAACCAGTTAAGAAATAAATATGGGCGATGAGTTTACCTAATGACATGTTCAGAGGATGGAAGGGGATAGTCTTCCAAAACAACTGTAAGAGGCAAGAACTGCTGGGAGAAGACCCAGGGGTCGGGGTGCAGTGGAATGAAGCCAAGGCCCGGGCCATGCAGAGACCACGGTGGCGAGATCCTTGTGGTAGAAGAGGATTGGAATAAGAAGGAGAAGAAGAAGAAAAGTTTGCCCAATGTAAGATAATTGCAAACAGATTGTCATCCGGCGTGCAGATACGTGTATTTGTTGACAGTCGGCCGACGTAGTAGTATGACGTAGAACAGACGATCAGTAACGGTGCGGTATGACAGACGCCGTATCGTAAGCGGCCGGCCCGCATTGCCGGCTCAGTGAAAGCGCTGGCTGCACTTTCACCGTGAAACGCTGACGTTTTTCATAGTTTGTTGCAGAAATAACATAACGGGCGCAAAAATATGGTTTCAAACGAGTCGCTCGTTCGTTGGTGACGCTTATTACCTGAAGAAGAAAGTTAAGCGCGACTTGTCGGTTGTTACGTAGACCAGAAACAGCTGGTCGGTCCGAGCTCACACACAGGTCTATATACGCGGTAGATACGTACTTGCGAATTGGCGCGTAAACCGCGAACGTTTTATGACCGTGGTTAAAAATACACCTACATAAAAAAATATATATATATATATTACATTTAATATTTATAACTAAATTTACCTCAAGATGTTATTTTTCCTTATTTGGAACATGTTTCGAGAGTTCCTGTGCTCTCATCTTCAGCCTTCGCGATCTTTTGTCTGGTGAAGTATTTGTGTTGGCTGCTGGATGCTATTAAGGTTGTTTGTTGGTCTTTGGTATTTTAAAGTTGTATTATTGTGTGTGATTGTAGTATATGTATTTGTATTTTGTGTATTTTCGATGTTGAGTGCTTTGAATATTGTGTCATGTTTTGTATTGATTTGTATTTGTTCTGGTATTAGTTTGTTTTGTGTTTTATGTTTGTATATTTGTAAATTTTCCCAAATGTTCATTATGGTGCCTTTGTGTGGTATATATTTTATTAGTGATACATTGGTTATGTCTGGGAATTCATGTCCTGCGTTTATTGCATGTGTGGCTAAATTGGATTTATATATTTCTGGTTTTTTGTATGCGTTTAGGTGTTCAAAATAACGTTTTTTCAGCTGTTTTTTTGTTTGTCCTATGTAACATTTATTGCAATCTTGGCATTCAATTTTGTATATACCGTTAGTTGTTGTATTATCTTTGTTGTGTGAGCTATTTAGATTTTGTAATTTATTTTTATTATTATTAGTTTTGTATGCTATTTTTATATCTGTGTTTTTAAATAGTTTTGTTAGTTTTGTCATTTTATTATTTATGTATGTGAATGTGGCCCATTTTTTGTTGTTATTATTTATGTGTTGTTCATTTTGATTAATTCTTAATTGTTCAGTTTTTATTTTATATTTGATTTTATTTTCTATTTTGTTCACAGTATTTTTATTGTATCCATTTTCATAACCAATTTGGTATATTATATTTCTTTCTTTGTCAGTTTCTTGTTTGTTTAGGGGAATTTTGTACGTTCTGTTAAATAGCGAATAGAATGCTGCCATTTTATGTTGTGGTGGGTGGTCAGAATGGTTAGGTATAATGATGTTAGTGGAAGTTGGTTTTCTATATATTGCATATTGTATGTGGTTGTTGTATCTTGTGATGGTTATGTCTAAATAGTTGATTTTGGTATTTTGGTATATATTTTGGTTTGATAGTTGGTATGTTTTTCTTTTTCTTCTGTGAATTGTATTTTAGGATGTATGTTACTGATTTGTTTCAGTATGTTCTCTGCATTTGTGTTTTTGTTATTTGATACATATAGCCCATAATATACATATCTTATCCATATGCCATTTGGGTCATGTGATTTTATAATATTTTGTATTTTGGTGTCTATGTGTTGTAGGAATATTTCTGCTATTATGCTTGTTAATGGTGATCCAATTGCTAAACCTTCTTGCTGTTGATAAATTTTGCTATTAAATTCAAAGTAATTTTTTTTAGTATTAGTTGGAGGCTATTTTTTATTTCGGTTATATATTGTTTGTTTTCATTTTGTTCTTTAAGTTTGTTTATTATTATGTCTATTGTTTCTTCTACTGGGATGTTGGTGTACATGTTTGTGATGTCATATGATGTGAAAAATGTATTTTCATTTATATTTATTATTTTTAGTTTGTCTATTAATTCGTATGTATTTTTTATGTTATGATGGTTATTTGTTAGATGGTTATTTTTTAGTTTTTGTGCTATTATTTTTGCTATTTTGTATGTAGGAGCTTTTTTGAAGTTGATTAATGGACGTATTGGGTTGTTTAATTTGTGTATTTTTATTAGGCTATTCATTTTAGGTGGTTCTGGATTATTATTTATATATATGTCTGTGTTTTTATTGTGGAAAATGTTTTTAGTTGCTTTTATTAGTTTTATTGTTTGTTTAAGATAGTTTTCTGTTGGATCTTTATTTAGTTGCATGCATTTATTATTGTTGATGAAGTCTTCGGTTTTTTTTATGTATATATATAACATAGTGGTTTCGATGTAGTAAATGTGGGTTGATTGGAGATTTGAATGTTTCAAATTAATAATCTTGATATACAGCCGCCAAGAGATTTCTCACAGTGGAGGGGAGGGTAAAACCCATACGATGAAAGCTAAGTGCTTGTCGACTTGCAAATATTGTCGCATACGTGCTTCCCTAATAAGAAGGTAAAATTATTTTAGCTAAAGCAATTTATTTATAAATATCAGCTACTTTATCTGTGTTAGCAGTCTTCATAACAACTTTGTCGTATTTTGTTGCTTCTCTGCTATGTACAATTTTCCCTCGAACGAGGCCTTTCGGTTTCGCAACCATTATCAAGTTCTTACTACAACTTGTTGCGAAACCGAAAGGCCTCGTTCGAGGGAAAATTGTACATAGCAGAGAAGCAACAAAATACGACAAAGTTATTTAAAAATAGTTTAATACCTCACACGAATTTTTTGCAATTTTATCAGACTTTTCAGCCAGTTTTTGTGCCGTGACGTGAAAACATTTTGAAATTTAAAGAAATGGACACTACATTCAGGTAGCGGTTACAATTCCCTTTAATTTGGTACCCCATAGGCCTATGGGCTTTTCCGTTTTTCACATTTGTGCTCTATTTTTGGGAGGGCCAACTTAATAACGGTCGGGTTCTGTAGGGTAAAAGTGTGGGAACTCATGCCAGGTTTCATGAAAATCGGTTGATGCGTGGAAAAGTTATCGTGAGCAAACCCCAAGTAAATAGACAGACAGACAAATGCCAAACGTTCGAGTTAAAACTGAGAACTCACTTCGCTCGTAGAATCCGTCTTTCACGTGGCGCATTAGTACGTTGATGAAAACAGACCTCACTAAAGATTTAACATTCATGTCTTAGTGAAGTTATCTTATTTGAAGTTACCTGGTGGTGAAGCATAGCCTATGCTCCAAAACGCGTAGTATCAAAATCTACGTGAAGTCACACAGCGGATTGCTATAGGTTAGTTTGCTAACTCACAAAGGATTGCATGAAAACGTAAACAACAAGCTGAGCGCCCGTGTTCATGTGTTTGTGGACGCGCGCGCACGCGTGCGAGAGTGAAGAGCTGTTTATTTGGACAAGACAGCACATCCAAGCATAGCACTGAGCAATGTAATTTTGAAAGTATAAAGTAAGAAAAAATAAATTGTTTAAACATTCAGCGTTTATGGCGTAGAACTCAGCGCAAGGGTTGGGATTCCAATACTGTATTACACTCTGTTTACACAATCCGCTGCTTATATTGGACGCGTTTAACATTTCATACGAATTTTGACTATAATATAAAGGAGCTGTAACAGCCGAAAACACGCCGAAAGACAGAACGTTTTAAAATGACTTCACCACTTTCGTCTCGAATCTACGAAGTAAAGTGTTCTGTATTTTTACTGTGGCATCTATTATTATTGATTC
Organism: Magicicada septendecula; assembly: GCA_034769895.1. NCBI lineage: Eukaryota > Metazoa > Arthropoda > Insecta > Hemiptera > Cicadidae > Magicicada > Magicicada septendecula. Next base: position 505,729,138 of record CM068369.1, on the reverse strand, counting down.
AGCGCTCAAAATTCTATCTGAGTGATAAAAATTGACTGCACCAGGTTACTAAATTTCGTTATACTGTACAGTGGATTCCGCTTTATCGGGACACATCGGAACCATATCGAGTTGAACCAATTAAACGGCTGGCCCTATTATCCAAAATGTTTAAAAGTAAGCAAATAAGCTTTATAAACCGAAATTTCTTAACCAAACATAGCTCTTAACTCCATAAATGATAAAATCCAGACATACCACAGGGAATGGTTACAGCATCTGGACAGAGTGCAAGATGGACGAGTACCTAAGGTTGCGTTTCGATACAGACCTTTTGATACAAGAGATGTAGGAAGACCGAGAATGAGATGGAGAGATACTCTGTGAAGACGGAGCAGTGAGGTGCAGAAGAAGACGAAGAAGAAGAAGACATAACTCTTAACTACAGTAACACCGCAATTATAAGATTTGTTACCAACGAAGTACGTGTACGGAAACACAGTAACAAACATATAACAATAATATAATTACAGCGTGACGAACTGACATGAATACGCCTATTTTTCAGAACATTAACATTATATGTCTGTGATAATTGGTTCCGAAACAAAATCATCCAGTTTGCGTCAGCGTTTTCTTTTTAATAACTTTAGCTTTACAAAGTCTGAACAAATTTCCAGTTCTTGCATAGGGCTGTTTTCATTGTCTTCTTGCGTAAAATTCAAGAAGTGCAGCGAACGTTTTTGCATGCTGTTACCTGCTGAATTTCTGGTTCGTCATCATTGTCGTCCGCTACATTTAGGTCTACCAGGTCGAAGGGAATGATACAAAGAGACTAAGCCGCCCATCATTGTGGACACTAATGGTGTTTATGTCGCTAAGGACAAATACATAAAGCCCGAAACCGAACACATGTCGTTGAGTTGTTGTTCTCTATTGTTATGGTTTGTCGCCCTCGCTAGTCACCTCGTGTAAATTACGTACTCAAAAATAAAAATACTTCTTTGAGAAAAAGAAAAGAACAAAGAGTAAAGAATTGAAATTTGCATGTGGTCCTTAGATGGCCGATACAAAATTAAAAAAAAAAAAAAAAAAAAAACTATTTAAGAAGAGAAAGAATGAGCCATTACTGGACCGAATAACCGGCAGTCCGGACCTATTAAGCGAAGCAACTTTATATATATAATCCTGTTTTGTTATTGTATTTTGATTATTGCCCCAATAAAGCGGCTCGCCCTAATAAACCGGTGGCCCCATTATCCGGAATACACTGTAGTTAAATATTGAAAGATTTTGTCATTTATTTGAAGTTCTTTCAGTTACATTTTTTACTGTCGTGTACCAGGGCACACGATGTTATAGGGACTCGTTACGAGCGAGCGCGAAGACCAAGGTACACTGGGTGTAAACCAGTTGCGTGGTGCGGCGTGGAAACTTCAGGTTAGTATATTTTTCCAGCGTATGTGGCGCGCTCACTCTAAGCCGATCCTCTTTGTACGCAAAAACGATGCATCTGTAATGTTTCCGAGAAAGTTTTACGAAAGATTAAAAACTGTCTCAGTGAAGAGGTTAATGGTAAGGTGGAATGTGGTAATGTAAAATAGAAAGTCAGAAATGATAACGAGACGGGTACCATCGATCAGCTGATCTGAATACGTGACAACAATCGAACTGTCGTTTCTGAAACACGGCCACCGGTTTGTTGGCAGTCAGACACTTATTATTTTCACCGGTTGTACAAAAATAATTGGTTTTCATCATCCGGTTTGACGTAGCAAAACCGAAAGGCACGAGATAAAAATTTTAATGTACCTTTATAGCCTACCATACCTTTCTACTGACGAAGATTTGCGAGATTATATTGTTAAGAATAGTCACATTTAAGGACTTCGTCTTTATAATGAATAATATTTTTAAGGAAGTTATTGCTAACAGTGTTAATAAGGACCTAATGTTAATAACGAAGTTAACATTATTTAGTACTAACTATAATAATGAAGCATGAGGACATCATACGATTTGTAAAGGCTCAACGAAACACAATGGCTAGATCACCTGGAACGGAAGGATGATCAGCGTATGCCAAGGAAAATCCTGACGGCACAGGTATATAAAAAGCAGCGAGAGGGGGTCGACCTAGGATAAGATGATTGGATAATGTACTGGAAGATCTCACAAGAATGGATGTGAGGGGTTACGCTGAGATGGCAGCGGATAGGAGACATTGGAGAAGATTGGTGTTGGAAGACAGGGGTTCACGATGGGCGGTAATGGTAAAGAAGAAGAAGTATTAATTATACTGATAACTAACAATTAGCCGTTGTTAATTCTTCAGTTCAAAGTCCATAGAAACGATTGAAATAAGACCGCAAAAACGTGATAGTATAAAACCATCTAAGTGCGAGAAAATGTAAGCAAATATAGTTTTATTTTATTCGTAATGAATTATAGTAACGTAGACCCGTTAATGTTTGTTGAATACGAACAAATCTTCTTCTTCTTCTTCTCCTTCTTCTTCTTCTTCTTCTTCTCCTCCTCCTCCTCCTCCTCCTCCTCCTCCTCCTCCTCCTCCACCACCTCCTCCTCCTCCTCCTCCTCCACCTCCCCTCCTCCTCCTCCTCCTCCTCCTCCTCCTCCTCCTCCTCCACCTCCTCCTCCTCCTCCTCCTCCTCCTCCTCCTCCTCCTCCTCCTCCTCCTCCTCCTCCTCCTCCTCCTCCTCCTCCTCCTCCTCCTCCTCCTCCTCCTCCTCCTCCTCCTCCCTCCTCCTCCTCCTCCTCCTCCTCCTCCTCCTCCTCCTCCCCACCTCCTCCTCCTCCTCCTCCTCCTCCTCCTCCTCCTCCTCCTCCTCCTCCTCCTCCTCCTCCTCCTCCTCCTCCTCCTCCTCCTCCTCCTCCTCCTCCTCCTCCTCCTCCTCCTCCTCCTCCTCCTCCTCCTCCTCCTCCTCCTCCTCCTCCTCCTCCTCCTCCTCCTCCTCCTCCTCCTCCTCCTCCTCCTCCTCCTCCTCCTCCTCCTCCTCCTCCTCCTCCTCCTCCTCCTCCTCCTCCTCCTCCTCCTCCTCCTCCTCCTCCTCCTCCTCCTCCTCCTCCTCCTCCTCCTCCTCCTCCTCCTCCTCCTCCTCCTCTCCTCCTCCTCCTCCTCCTCCTCCTCCTCCTCCTCCTCCTCCTCCTCCTCCTCCTCCTCCTCCTCCTCCTCCTCCTCCTCCTCCTCCTCCTCCTCCTCCTCCTCCTCCTCCTCCTCCTCCTCCTCCTCCTCCTCCTCCTCCTCCTCCTCCTCCTCCTCCTCCTCCTCCTCCTCCTCCTCCTCCTCCTCCTCCTCCTCCTCCTCCTCCTCCTCCTCCTCCTCCTCCTCCTCCTCCTCCTCCTCCTCCTCCTCCTCCTCCTCCTCCTCCTCCTCCTCCTCCTCCTCCTCCTCCTCCTCCTCCTCCTCCTCCTCCTCCTCTCCTCCTCCTCCTCCTCCTCCTCCTCCTCCTCCTCCTCCTCCTCCTCCTCCTCCTCCTCCTCCTCCTCCTCCTCCTCCTCCTCCTCCTCCTCCTCCTCCTCCTCCTCCTCCTCCTCCTCCTCCTCCTCCTCCTCCTCTCCTCCTCCTCCTCTCCTCCTCCTCCTCCTCCTCCTCCTCCTCCTCCTCCTCCTCCTCCTCCTCCTCCTCCTCCTCCTCCTCCTCCTCCTCCTCCTCCTCCTCCTCCTCCTCCTCCTCCTCCTCCTCCTCCTCCTCCTCCTCCTCCTCCTCCTCCTCCTCCTCCTCCTCCTCCTCCTCCTCCTCCTCCTCCTCCTCCTCCTCCTCCTCCTCCTCCTCCTCCTCCTCCTCCTCCTCCTCCTCCTCCTCCTCCTCCTCCTCCTCCTCCTCCTCCTCCTCCTCCTCCTCCTCCTCCTCCTCCTCCTCCTCCTCCTCCTCCTCCTCCTCCTCCTCCTCCTCCTCCAAGTTGTAATATTTCAAAAGCAACCAGGGTGTCAGGGTGTTCGAGTGATGTTAACTGGAGCAATAAATTTTAAGTACGGAAATTAAAGCAATTATATATAAAAATACAGTGAAGCCTATCGTGACGTATGGAACAGAAGCAATACCAGAAATTACGACAGCTAGAAAACAAATACAAGTTGCTGAGATGAAGTCATTGAGAAGAATGATAGGGAGAACACGGCGAGATAGAATGACAAGCGTCAGTATTGGAGAAGTATGCCTTGTTACAGGCATTGTGGCTGGATACAGGAAAGGTAACAACTCTGAAATTATCTTGTCGACAGAATGAATTATGAGGAGCCGGGATAGTCGCCCAAAAGGCAAAACATGAATAGGACAGCCACGAATGCGGTTGTATTCAGTAACGGTTAGTTGTAGTAATGGAGTTGGTTATAGACAGGAGAATCTTCTAAACGAAGAGAAAAAGAAGTAGTTACTTTTTTCAAAAGACGTCAGGTTTTTTACAACTTTTAATATTCTTTAACGGATTTTTCGAGTAGGCCTATTTAAAAAATTAAACCGCATTTGTCAGACAACGAATAAAATAATTTGTCTGCAGTCGGATTGGGCAAAAATTATTTGGAAGAATTTTGGGAAAAAGGAAGTTTTCCTGTATTCGTGTGCTCTGCCGGCTATATGGTTCAATCGCGATGCTTTTAAACCGTAGACCTTATCATTTATAACAGCTGTGAATGTTAAGCTATTCTTCTTGTACTGCTTCTTTTTCTTCTTCTCCTCCTCCTCCTCCACATCCTCCTTCTTCTCGTTCTTCATCATGCCTAGAGGGGCCAATACTACATGGTTATAACGCTCTGAGATAACATAATGATTATTGTATTTTTGAGGATAAATTGAAATATAACGTAAGAATGATGAGAAAACTAATGCGTGAGTTAATATTTCGTGAAACAAGAAACGATGGTGTTGATGTCATCGAAGGATAACTCAACTCGGCGGAAGTGCTGTACGCATGTAGTGCTTCACACGGCCAGCGCAACGGTTGTGCAAAGCACACACAAATTATGTATTATGTCATCCGTCGTGTTATGTAAATACATGCCGTACTTACACGTTATGTAAATCGTAATGCACTCGTCCTGTTTGGCTTTGTTTGGGCGAGAGAACGCCTCAGGCAACAAGCTAAACATCATGTATATGCTACTGTATTTAGAAAGTACAAACAAATCATTCGGACAGGATAAAAACAAATAAAACATTAAATTCTATCTTGGCGTATGGGAATCGGGTAGATCAAATTCCACAGATACCGCTGTCTTTCCTAAAATAGGAAAGAAATTTTTTGAAAGGGAGTACAATTTTGGAGGGAGCAAACTCGGGAAGAAGAATTTTATTATTTCATTTGTTCAAAGGAAATCAACTTTTTTGGCTGAAAATATATTTTTTACTACTCTTGAACGGCACGTTGTAATATTTTATAAATAAAACAAAGTTATTTATTATAATCAATAAGAGCGTTATATGTTAATCTACAGGACGTAAATTGTGTGAGGCTCTCGACTTTCGAACATAATGCGTTCCCGAAAACGTGTTGTGTACCGAAACGTGAAAAAATTGTCCGAAAATCGAGTACTGTACAGTAGCCTAAGCTGCATTTACTGTGCACTAAGTTAGTAAGATCGGTTCTATGAACTGTAATTCACTGTACTGTAATGAAAATGGATATTATTCTTGCTTAAATTTATATCATATGACCGCTCTTACTACAGAAAATACAGTCATAATACAGGAACGTGCTAATTTAATCATTTTCTTATGTTAGTAAAGTTTATAAGCAATGTTTGTGGAACAGTCTACAGCACAGTCTTATATATTTGCATTAATAAAAGACTAACGTTAGTTATAAAAACCATTTTAGCGGTAATGATGACGAATATAATTTGTCTTAACGCTTATTCATTTCTCACACCTCCGTCAGTGTTCGGAAGTCCGAATTTCTAGTACAAAACTTGAGTAAAGGAGATTAGTTTTGATTGTCCGAAAGAGCGAAATTTACAAAAGTCGAATATCCGAAATTAGAGACCTCCTGTAATTATATAATTAGCGACATAGATAATTAATTTTAGTTGTCGTCATTTTTTTTATCGGTAATCGTATGCGATGAACTCATTGATACCGTACTGCTGAATATTATCATGGCGCCGTTCAACACAATCACTTCGGAAAATCATAAACCACTAAGCACAACGCTAAAGCTGCATCTGGAACTGGTTCTATGGGATCGCCTCATAGATGCTGCCGTATTGCTCTTTACGTTATGAATATCATCAGAATTCCTACCTTCAGTTTTTCTTTACCTTCTTCTTCACTGAATGGGTTGGACTGTAGCCCGTTTCGACTTCCCAAAGTCTCTGACTATTTTTCCTCGTGTCTTCCACAATCTCTCGTTCCCACTGGCCTTCAAACGCTTCTTTGCGAATACGCGTATCTACCATGCGTATTCCTATTTTTTTCCAGTTTTTATTGATTTATGAGAAAAAATAGTCAACACAGAGCCGGAATCAGAGAATAGGATAGGTGGTGCCAACATAGTGGCCGAGAGAGAGAGAGCGAGAGAGTTGGATATCGGAATCGCAAAAACTTGTAAACCGTTCGACGGTTGTTATATAGATATATTTTGTCGGCTTTTAAACGTATCCCTAATGACGAGCAGTTTTGTTCAGTTTATTTCACTTTAGTCTCAGAATGTGTGTGTGCTGACTGCCGAGTAATCAGTTCAATGATTTATTTGCTGTCATAAAATGTGAATCATACATTTATTGTTCCCATTTATCGTTCATTTACGTGTAAATCGGATTCAAGGTTACCTCGCTCACATTTACCTTTAATATATCAATAATTTTTACGTTGTGTTTTTTATTGAATACTGTAAACATGTAGTCGAATGGTGTTTACGTTTTATGATAACATACATTTGGCCTACGCGAGCTTCCAAGAAACGTGGGAAACCCACTAAAAATCAGGAGGAATGTTTTCATCAATTCCTAATGAAGAATTCTAAATGTTGCTAAATTGAGTTCCCGGGCCGTTCGACCGTGGCCCAGTGCTAAAATCCGTAGCAAACGTTTCGGCCGTGCCATCGACGACCGTCTTCAGTAAAAAATTTGCGTTTGCACTAACGTAGGGTGTTCACGTTAGAGACCACAGTACTGTGCCATCACCACAGTACGTGAACACTACGTTAGTGGAAACTCAAATTTTCCACTGAAGATGGCCAAAACGTTTTGCTATGGATTTTTAGCACTGGACCACGGCCGAACAGCCCGGGAACTCAGTTTAACAACATTGACTCCGGCCGTGCAACCATTCGAAGTAAAAGTAATCTAAGAATTCTAAATGATCCCACCCGATGAATTTATTTACTTATTTAATTTGTTTATTTACTTATTTACGACCTTATGAATTTATTAAAAGCCTCGCGTGCTAATATTGTTGTCGCATTGATTGTTTTGGAATCACCTTCACACCTCACTTACAAAATGCTCTAACGTTTCTCATGCTATATATCGAATCACTCCCGCGTACCCCGAACGCGTACCAACGCGCACCCCGACCCGACCCGCGCGTACCGAGCGCGTAGCGGGGGGCGCGGATATATCTCGCGTTCCCGAACGTTACCAACTTCGGATAATTTCTGAGAATAGGCTACAACATATCTTCATCACCGTTACGACATTGATGTATTTCTTCAAATACAGAAGTTATGTTTTGAATTATGTTTTCTTAATTTTTCTCGATTGCATTTTTCAGGCGGTTTCGACGTTTCTTGACACCACCAATCCTTGTTCAGACGGTCGTCCCGTCGGCAATGTTAAACACTAGTCCTCTGTTAGGCAATGTGTCCAACATAGAATTATTTTATAAAATTTGTCTCAGTTATTCTTAATAAGCCGAACGATGGTTATTTTACATGAAATTTCTTTACTTTGATCATTATATTTTCAACTAGTTTTTATCAGATAACCTAACACTCTTTTTAAAACGCGTTACTTTATCAAGTGGGAATAGTTTTCGATTATTTCTGTCAACAATCGTGGGTTCAGGCGCGAATCCACGGGGGGGGGGGGGTTGCCCTCCAAATGGTCATATCGAACAAAAGGTTTTTAGTTGTGTGATTGTAAATATGGTACAAAATTCATATCAAGTTATGTAGGTTCATGGTTTTACTCTAAAATTACTGTAAATTTAACTTACCTTGTCGCCTTGTTAATTTTTGTTTGATACATAACTTAAATGAGTAGTGTGTATTTTAAACTATGAGTGAATATTATTAAGAGAACAATGTACTGACAAACACAGACATGATTTTATACTTATATTCATATATGCTCAAAATTTTCCTGTTGTTTTGTATTATTATTAATAATAAAAATCCTTTACAAGAATATATTTCTTATTGTGTAAACTACAAATGTTTCGATAGTAATCCAACTATCATAATCACATAATTCATATATATAATAATATATAATACAAGATTTTATACTTGTACGTTAAAAAGCTTGTTGTGTTGATAATAACACATCGTTCTTTTTTTATCTTCACTCATTCCTATCATTTATACTTTAGACAATTAAAGAATGGTCAAACTTTTCATATCCCTCAAAAAGTCACGTCTCCCTCATACCCCAAATGGTTTGCAGGATCTGCCCCAGCAGGGGTTGACATTTTTGTAAGTCATTATTCGTTTGGCGTAGATTTTCAAGTCTTTCAGTTCTTTTCAAAATCTTGTGTTTGCGAAAAAAGAAACGAATTTACCTCATTCTAGACTGTTTATAGATTGTGTTACGATTCTAACAAAGGCTTGTAGACGGACAAACAGACAGCATTGCGATGTTGTAATATGGCACTTCTCCGTGGCATGCTTCGGACAGCCGGAGTTACGGGTTGAAATTCGCTCGCTCTTGAAACAGCTGATTGTATGCCATCGGCTGATTGTGTCTCAACACTACCGGTGAAACGGAGCGAGAGCCAACCATGAAAGTTCAGCTCCTCGAAGTAAGGACCGAATTACGAAAACAAACCCATGACAAAAATGTTTATAATATCGAACGTTTTCGTCCGAGATGAGCCTTGGTGAGTGCCCCTACGGATATGTCGGAGCAAACTGTACGAATATGGACACAATAGAATTTGCACGTACACAACAGAGCAAATGTGAAGGACCTTTTACAAATACAGCTCAGTATTCAAAATAAAGCCGGTCGTGTAATGCGATTCCGACAAAAGTATACCTAATCAACGTTAATAGAAGTAGAAAGCCTCTCTGACAATCGATCACAATGAGATCAATAACCAGACGCTGCGGGAGTCGCTGAAACTTATTCGTATGAACGAACAATACAGTTAGTATAATGTAACAGGCTTTGTTGGAAAGGCAGCATAATTATTTAGAATAGAAAAAAGAATTATAACAAAGACAATGTTAACAGACGTGAGAAAATTTCACTATTTTTTTTGTACGTAGTGTAGTCAGGGGCGGATCGAGCAAGCAATTGGGCGGGTGGATTGACTTCTTCTTTTTCTTCTTCTCCTCTTCAAGGATTAGGTTATATAAACCTGTTCCGGCACCCATCTTATCCTCGGACTACCCACGTCTCTTCTACCAATGGTTTTATAGTTCAGTGCCCCTTTCGACAATCGATCCTCTGTCATCCTTTGCAGATGATCCCAACATTGTCTTCTGTAAATTGAAATAATTTCATTTATCTCCTTTACTTCGAGTTCTTCTCTGGTATCTTCATTCCTTATTCTATCTTGCAATGTAACTTATAATTTAAAGTATTTCGAAGAAACTGCATTTCAGCAATCTGAATCCTTTCCTTGTTTGTCATGACCCCGCGCCTCACTCGCATAAATCAATGTGGGTATTGCAAATGTCTTATAAAATCCTTCTGCCATGTCTTGTTTTATTTTTAAGATTTCTATGATCATACCCCAAATATTCCTAAATTTATTTATCTTCTCTCTTATATAATATTCAGATTCATAGCTTACTGCACAACCAAATATTTGAAACGGCTCACTTGTTCTAAAGTGCTCTTGTATATAACTATCTTCGTCCTAACTGGATATTTACCTTTAAAGGCCATGGTTTTGTCTTTCTTACTGAAATTGTCACTGATTACTCTCTTGCCACTTCTTGTAATTGAAACATAGCTCTTTGTAAATCACCCTCATTTTCTTGAATAAGAACTATGTCACCCGCTACAGCAGGGAACCTATACAAATTGATTTGTTAAGCTGTATTCCCGAAGTCACTCTGGATTTCCCTCCCGTTAATGTATATATTAAACAAGGCTGGGGAAACAGCATCTCTACCTAACTCCTTGTATGTCACCTGAGAGCCTACCATTCAGATCAAGGACTACAGATGTACTTTTGTAAAGGATTTTACCTGAATTTATTAAATGTTTGGATATCCTCTTCTATCCATAATATTCTATAACTTTTGACGGTCTACATTATCAAATGTTTTTTAAAGATCAACAAAAGCGATATGCTTTCCTGGTTATACTCCCAGGGTTGACTGTTTGGGGAAATTATGGAAAGTTGCAACATTCATTAAAGGCCTAAAAAAGCATGAAAGAGAGGAATGAGTGAAAATACAAATAGCCTACAGATTGTTCTTATGAACACAATAAGTTTACTGACGTACAAGTATAAAAGCATATGTGTAATTGTCAGTTCACCGTTGTTTTAACAACAGATCACTGTCAGTTCATTTTCAGTTTAAAACACACTACACACACTATAGTGTGTCAACAAAAATTAACATGCTAGTAAGGTACAATTACAATTTAAAGTAATTTTAGTGTAAAACGATGAACCTACATACCGTGACATCAATTTTTTATCACATTGACAATCACAAAAAAAACATTGATCAGTCATGTACGACAAAAAAATTAGTCTGAAGTGAGCATTGGGGGGGGGGGGGGTCCATCATTTCCAACTCTGTGGAGTCGCGCCTGAGTGTAGTCGTGTAAGACACAAAATGTGTCAGACTTTCAATGTGAAACGAGAGAGAGAGAGGGAGGAGAGAGTCAAGTAAGAAGCTTTGAGATGTGGTAGTGAATAAAAAAAAGGAAAATTGTAATTAAAATACAGACTGGGTCTCATAAACAACGTTACGTGTCATAAAAATTGAATGCCTTTCTTTAGGCAGCAGGATGTGTAGTTCCAAGAAATGAAAGAATTTAAACACAAGAACTGAGAGTAGGCTAAGAAAAATTCTTGGTCTAAAGAAAATTGGAAGTGAATTGAAGACGAGAAACAATAAAAGATTGTATCTGAAAACTGAAATACTTTCGGCTACTGTCGGAAAACAAAGGATTCCATTTAACGAACACTTGTCCGAATTAATCCGGAGAGTAACAAAAAGAACATTTGATATGTTAGTAAAAATCTCAAGATGAAACTTTCTTTTTTTTTAGAAGTTAAGGAGCGCCTAAGGTAAATTAACACCCCGGGAGAAAAAAATGTACCAACATTATGTTTCGGTTTAACACGTGTAGTGGTATTTGTCTGGAAAGCAAACGTTTCGGCCTCACTACGGCCAGGCATCCCAAGTGTTTCAACTGAGACACAACACAAAGTCTTGACTCATCCCAGTTTATATAATAAGGCCCGCCCACAATGTTACAAACAAACCCGTTATTTACAACAAAGTATTCACCGTCCCGTAACCTAACAAATTGTATTAAATCCCCTTGTAATAAATTGTAGAAAGAGAGAGAGAGAGAGAGAGAGAGAGAGAGAGAGAGAGAGAGAGAGAGAGAGGGGGGGGGGGAGAAATTATTTACACTAACAACACTGTAGGACACTTAAATGTACTTGTGTATATTACACTCTCTTTCTCTCTCTCTCTCTCTCCTCACTGTGCACGCGCGCGCGCGCGTGTGTCAGTTTCTATAATTTATTGTAATTGTGGGGTTCTTTGATGGTGTAGTACACTATGGGCTTGTTTGTAACATTGTGGGCGGGGTTACTGTATGAACAGGGGCGGGTCAAGATTTTGTTCTGTCTCAGACAAGCAACCGAGGATGCTTCATCGTAGTACGAGCGAAACGTTTGGTTTATAGAAAAATAATACGACCAGTGGCGTAGCTAGGCTTTTTGGCGCCCGGAGCAAGGAGATCGTCGACCCCCTCGCCTTCACAATTAAAAGGAGACAATAGAACAAAAATGAAGGCCCATCTAGTAAACAAAGTACTTAATAAATGCAAATGTGTAGATTTTTGTATGAAAGCATGTCCAGCAAACGTCTTAAGAATATTGGTTAAGTCAAAATTAAGAAATTACATATAATATTACCGGTATTCAGTTTGTACACATTTAGTAGAAACATATGTAGACTATAAAAATGTATTAATACAACAAATTTTTAACATAAAAATGTTCTAATAAATATGCAAATTCCTTGTAGGTCTAAAGCGCATCGTCAAAACAATATCCTAAAGCAACATAAAATTAAACAAAGAACTACATTAAAAGTAGGCTAATAAAATAAATCACTTACCATTACAGGTTAATGGTTCTGTCTTCTATTAATAAACACTTAATATTTATTTTTAATATTTAATAAATATTTAAAACAAGATATTTTAAAATGTAACTTTCCTGGTCTTAGTTGCTGCAGTGTCGGTTATTAAATCACTATAATCTAAAGGTCGTTTTCAGTTGTTCAGTTTACCCTGTCTTGAGATATTGTTGATTGTAGGTACGATTTAATCAATTTAAGTTTACTAAACGATCTTCCACAAGAAGACACAGACACTGGTAAAATAAGAAAATTTTTGTATAGCTGTTGCTAGTGTTTTGTAGGTTTCTAATCCTTCTGAAGAAATGTATTGTAGCAGTCCCTGAGGTGTAAAGTCCATTTGTTCTTCGTTAACTTTTGCCCTTTTTAATAAAAGTATGACATCTTTCAAGTCACTGAACAATTCTTCACTATTTAGGTCATATGGATACAGTTTTGAAAGCACTGTGCACTTAATATTGATTTGGTAAAGCTGTTCCTTAAAATGTATATCCCCATCATTTACGTACACCTCAGATTTACAGAGGAACCCAAAGCGTGTTTGTAACTCTCTTATGTTATGGAAATGGCTTGAAATGTTATCTCACAGTTTGTCCAAAATGTCTATTACAGAATGTCACATTTCTTGCCGAACGATTAATGCAGAATCGTCTGCATACTCCCCTGGCATCGTACGCTTCCTTCGTATCCTTTTCGTAATATTGACACCCCATTCATTGCATACCTGCACTACCTTAGTAATGAAATTGTCACACAGCTCATTCCTGCAAACTTTTAGTCTCCAGAAGTGTCAATGCTTGAATAAAGCGTATGCCTTTGGTCTGCAAGATTTTCTGGATTTTGTTCAAAGAAGAAATATCTGTTTAGAAGAAAGAGCAAGGTCACAAAATTAAAGTTATCTATTGCATTAATTATTAATGCTGCATCTTTCCTCGTATAAATTGTTTCAGTCGGTGTATCCCTCAGTTTCTCCAGTGCAGCGATCACTTCATCCAGCTGAGTGGATATTGCTTTCGCTGCACTGCTTTTAAACTCCATCTGGTATCACAATGTCCTTTTAGAGTAGTATTTATTACAGCGTAATGTGTTATCATAATGAACCGTAATTACGATGCTTGAAAATAAATAGACTAATACTGTTTATCACGCAAGGTGACAACAGACAAGCTGGCTGGTTATGCTTCATTTCTGAAAGGAATAGTCATATCAAAGAAACAATTTGTTTGTAGTTTTATAAACTGAAAACAATTTGTTCAAGTCTATGCTCACAGTGACGCCCTCGTGGCTATGCCGCCCGGGGCGGCTGCCCCCTTGCCATCCCCCTAGCTACGTCTCTGAATACGACGCATGTTAAACTGAAACATATTGTTGTTATTAACGAAAACCACGAAAGATTACCCGAGCGAGAAAATGTTGGACAGGGATACTTTTTGGATTACGCGAGCGAGAAAATGTTGGACAGGGATACTTTTTGGATTACCGAGCGAGAAAATGTTGGACAGGGATACTTTTTGGATTACCCAAACGAGAAAATGTTGGACAGGGATACTTTTTGGATTACCCGAGCGAGAAAATGTTGGACAGGGATACTTTTTGGATTACCCGAGCGAGAAAATGTTAGACAGGGATACTTTTTGGATTACCCGAGCGAGAAAATGTTGGACAGGGATACTTTTTGGAAAATGTCGGACAGGGATACTTTTTGGATAAGAACTAAGTAACGCCGAGGGATTTAAGGTAGAAGAAGAGATAAAACAAACAAAGACAGTGTGGACAGAAGAAAGTAAGAAAGAGCATAGCAGAAGTGGAAAACATACTGGAAGTAGAAAGAAGAGGTGAGAAAAGAGGGAAGATCGGGAAAAGTTATTTCACTAGGTTCGTAGAGATAGTCAAAATCGAAAAACAAAGATACTGAATAACGAAGACTGCTACACAAAGTTAAAGGCGACAGGAGAATACCAGAAATCTGTACATATAAAACCCAAATACCACTGACTGACTGATCATGAAATCTCCGATACTATAAACATGAAATTTGGTATTAAGAAAATTCCTCTTAGGCCGTCGATGCATGCTAGGAAACCTTTTTGAGAAATTTTATTTCTAAGAGGGGTTCAGAGGGATTTGCCCCACTACCCAACAGAAAAATCAACTTTCTGATAAATTTTTTCAATTAATTTCTATGAGACGTTGCAGGTTGATAGAAAATAAGATACATCCGAATTCTGATATGTTAGTTTTAATTATAGACCTTTTTATTTAGTCAAATAAATAAAAGTGAAATAATAAACGTTATCACGTTCAGTATAAGCTGGATTAAAAATTTACGTAATTTCCATTTTTTTATCCGTAGTGAAACACGGGTATTCAGCTGGTGTTGAATAAGAAAGTATAATGATTTTTGACTTGTCTAAGGAAATATTTAATTCAAAAAATGGTCCTTGGTGAAAATGTCTAAAAGGAAAAAATCACGGATTGGTAAGAAATGTAAGGAAATGAAATTTTTACATAAGAGACTGGTGAAAAGAACTCGGAACAAATTTGCAAACATATTCAAAATCACTTCTAAAAACCTGGCTATTAGGCCGCCAAAAAGGAAACAGAACGCAAGAAGACAATAGTGGCAGATGTTCGCCCGATACCTGTATCTTTTCGACGGCCTGATGAAGATTCCCGAGGGTGAATCGAAACGTTGCCAACGTGATGGCGTTTCATAGCAACCGACCACGGGCTAATAGCCCGGTTTTTAGAAGTGATTTTGAATATGTTGACATCGGCCGTGCAAGTTTTAGACAAAAGTTAAATTTACAAACAAACTACAACTTTTCTTTTAACGATTATTTTGTACCAAGATACAAACGAGGCGATAGCGACTATGTTGTTTACGATGAATATACGACACGTGTAACCGTCACCTTGTCTATGCGCACGCGCGTGCGTGTGTTAGGCTCGGTGAGGACAGAGCCTTGGACCAAATTATATTTGCTCGCAATTTGTCAATGAATAAATCTGATTTATTTGTACAGATAACGAGAAGTTGTTTGTTAATTTGATTAGATAACCAGCGCGCGTGTCTGTGCCAACCATATATTCGTTTTTCGCGAGCAGTAGGTCTAATTTAAGAGGAGAGGTCACTGGGAGCGGTTTGATTGTCGTGTCCAGCTCGTCTCTGCATGAAAACTATCACCATCATCCTCAACAAAAGCTGTACACGTTTTTTTATGAAGTTAAAAGGTATTCCTTCAAGTAATAATTATTTGTATTTATTAAATAATCTATTTCAATTGACGATTTCCTAAATGGTGCGGAGATATTTACAGTTTTACGTCTTACAACAAATGTAGTTCTAACGATTTCTGTTAACAGTACAATGCGTTAATTGAAACACGTCATGATAAACACGGGAACGGACGTACGGCAGTACGCAGCGCGATCGCTGAAGTATATTTGTACGATTCGCTCGATAATTTGGAAACCAATAAAGATAGAACAATGGGAGTTAAATCAAAATTAAATTTGAATTTTTCTGTAATTTTTTGCTTAATGTATTAGTCTGTCTTGGATTGGGAAACATTTTCTCGCAGGCTAGTGAAAAAAATTAAAATTTGACATGAAGTTTTTTTTTTAATTTTGTTATGACAAGAATATTATTAAATTTAAATGGCATATATATCATGTACGTGAATGGGACTGCATGTACAAAAAAAAATTATTATTAAGGAGCAAGAACATCTTGCGTAAGGACAGTTTATATTTTAATACGCATTAAGTCGAGTGTGCGATGGTTGTATTACGTTTTTTATTTTTACCGACTTAATTTTGGGCTAAATTTG
Source organism: Magicicada septendecula (assembly GCA_034769895.1). Classification (NCBI taxonomy): domain Eukaryota; kingdom Metazoa; phylum Arthropoda; class Insecta; order Hemiptera; family Cicadidae; genus Magicicada; species Magicicada septendecula. The sequence goes on along the minus strand of CM068369.1, from coordinate 505,712,808 downwards.
TTTAAAATATACCAAAATGTGAAGAATTAAAATACTGTTACTACCATAGAGGTATGGTTACTACTGTGTATATTTTGTAGATTTAACTAGTACATTATTTTTATCGGTCGAGGTTTTCAAGTCGCGTAATAGTAGCGAACGTAAAATCCATAAGCGCAATGCATTCCCTAACTCGCCCATTGTCTCATCCGGCTGTGGAACCAAGTATAGTGTACTGGCGTTATGCAACTGAACAGAATACTTCACTTGTGCCACTCAGCAGTACGGTTTACCACCGTTCGAGTTCCCCGGACACGTTCTTTTTTTTTATGCGACGTGGATACGAACGTGCGGCGGAGAGTTTTACGCAAGTCTGGGATGTTTACGTATTGCTGAAGTCCAAGAGCTGACCGTAAAAATTCCAGCCAATAAGTAAACAGAAGAAAATGTTTTGAAAATGGTAGTTCACACAGCGAGAATGGAAAAAATCATTTTGTGCCTGGGCGGAAGTTGTTCAATAATTTTTCCTACCCCACCCCCGCAAAATTTTTTGCACAGCAATTCAGCCAATGAAGTAACAACTTAAAATTACTGCGAAAACTTAGTGTTTATATAGTTGAGTAAAAAAATATTTTTGTGCCTCATTAAATCTTGTTGGAATGTTTTGGCACAATTGTTTTTTTATTTGTTTTGTTGAGCTGTTACTATACCCATCGAGTAACAGCTTCAAATCATGATTAAATTCAAGTTTATACTTTCTTTTAATGAAATATGCATTTATGCCACGTCTAAGCCTGTCAGAAGTACCTGGCACAAAGCTTTGTATTTCTAAAAATAACATGGAATTCCCATCCGCATAGGTTCTCCTTGCAGGTATATTTCCAGCTGGTAATTTTAGAAAACTATTGTTATTATTATAATTTTTAGTCGCATGCCTCGAAAGAGTATGAGCGACTACCAAAACAAACAATTATACAGAGAATACCGTATAGATGTATAGACCAATTCAGTACATTGTGCGTCAAGAAAATATAATCGTAACTTATGATTTGGCAATTGCGAAAATGGCTATACAACTCACAGAAAAACCGAAATTTGATGCTTTGTTTATTAATCTTGGAGCATTCCATATAGAAATGGCGTTTTTAATGCCCTTGGGAAATATATAGATTCTTCGGGGATTGTTGATGTACTTGTGCAATCCGAAGCTATAGCTGAGGGTTCTAGGAATGGCTTCATTGATGGGAAATATTTTAATAGATGCAAACGACTACATCCAATGTTATCAGCTGCACTTCAAACATTACACATTAAAGAATTTTTATCAGAATATGAAATAGATCGTTTTTTTTCTAGAAGATTTAAAAGATATTCTTAATAATCCAGTTGAAAATAATCAGCCTATAGATGTATGTCCATCGTTAGATATCATCATAAATGACTATTTGAATCATGCGGAGTTAACTTTGTCTGGAGTGCACGGTAAAACTGCACAGTTTTATATGCAGTATATATACTTTGTAAATTTATTTTTTTTTAGCTTTCACGTAGTATTAGAAATAGTGACTTTGAGTTGTATATACTGACTTTGTATGAATTCACAAATTTATTTTTTGCTATGAATCAGCCAAACTATGCGAGATGGACTGTTCATTATATTAGTAATTTAATGTATTTAAAGAAAAATAATTCGCCATTATTAGAAGAATTTAAAAATGGGGCGTTTGCAGTAAAAAGGACAATAAATAACTCTTCTCGGGCACCAGTTGATTTAACTCTAGAACAAACAATCAATGTCGATGCAGCTAATTCTCTAACAGGTATAAGCCATTTCACCATTCCATTACCGCCAGGCAACGTTGGGCGTTGAGTCATAGCATACGAACAAAAATTATATCCACAGTCTTACAAAACTTGAAAATAACCGAAGCAAATGATACCGTCAAAGAATTAGACCCGCATAGAATAAATAAAGACCAAAAATGCTTAGAAAACATAATCGATAAGATAAATAAAAATATAAATCCATTTGATGAAAGAATAGACAATAATAGTTTATTTAATATTGTCACCGGTCGGGCTGCGTCTAAGGAGACTGCTTGTTTTCTACTGAATGTATATAAATTAGGCGAAGAACAGAAAGAAAATTTTATAATAGCTTGCAATAATGATCGCGATAGATTTGAAGCATCAATAAAAAAGAATGTCATTAAGAATTTTGCGTCGGAATGTCTGAGAAAAATGCAAAAAATTACTGATGGTAGTAAAAACGTCTTAATTAAAATGGAGCGTGATATTTTTGGCCGGTTGCTGGCAATTGCCTTAGAAGAAAAAACTGATATGGCGCAATGTTTATCATATCCATTATCACCAGCACCACCTGCTTTATGCCAATGTACTGGGGAAATGCACAAAACAGATAAATCAGCACTTACAAAAATATTACGCTCTTCTAACGAGAATTTACCACCAACTCGAATAGATGTTGATATAATTGATGGGTTTTACTTATTATACCATTTAGGTCCATCAGTTCCTCAAACGTTTGATAAAATAGCAGAAGTAATATTGTCAAAAATTTGTAGTACAACCGCATCCGAAATTCATATCATTTTTGATCAATATTTCATCCCCTCGATTAAGGAAATAGAAAGGCTCAATCGTAATGAAATTAGTACTCCTTATACAATACTTGGACCATCACAAAAGAGGCCCAATGATTTTTATAAGGCTTTAAAAAATATTAAATTCAAAGAAGCATTAATTTCTTTTTTATCAGAATACTGGTGTTATAATAATGTGGTACCATTTTTGCGCAATAAAAAAGTTTATATTACAAATAGAGATCAATGTTTCTTATATCGAATTATGGATAATACTGTTTTAAAAATAGTTGAACAAAATTACGATTGTCACCATGAAGAAGCTGATACCCGAATCATTTATCATTTGAGTAAACTGGAAAATAATAAAAAGGTCATGATTAAAGCGTCTGACACCGACATCCTTGTTATTGTACTTGGAAATATACATAAATTACCGACATTAGAAATATATTTAAGCACGATAGGATCAAAGCCTAACGTAATAAATTTTTTAAATTGTACAAAATTAGCTGAAACACTTGGTGATCTTTTGTGTCGTGCTTTGCCCGGTTTTCACGCATACACAGGGTGTGATTACACCGCTAGTTTTTATAGGAAAGGAAAGGTAAAGCCATTTAAAGAATTAGAAAAAAATCTGCAAGTTCAAAATGTATTTGCTTGTTTAAACAAAATTGAACAAATGGATAATATGAAGAACATGGAAATATTACAAGAATTTACATCCAAATTTTACGGCATAAATTGTAAGAGCGTAAACGATGCCAGATTGTTAATTTTTCAAAGTCGATTTTCATCAACGTCGGTCGCGGAATATTTTGTAAAAAAAGTGAAAAGCTTTGATTCAACCCTAATTCCTCCATGCTGGAGATCACTGAAACAAAAGATCTTACGTACAATTTATGTAACGTCAATGTGGCAAAATGCTACAGAAGTAAATTGCGTCAAACTGTTACCAGAACAATGCGGTTGGATTGTCGATGACGACAAAATCGAACCACTTTGGTTCGAAGGTGAGCCCACACCTCTTTTAGTTGAAGACATTGTCCTGGTAGAGACAGACGAAGATATAGAATTTAATGAAGTTGATAATGATAGTGATGATTATAATGATGTTGGGTAAAAATTAAAAAAGTAGTAATTAACGCATGAAAAAATGAACTAAATTAATAATATTACAATTTTCTGTATAGTTCAATTTATTTAATTATAAGTGCGTTAAAGACCAATTTAATTATATTATATATGTATGTTTTGTAAAATGCTGTAATAAATGATTATTACTTTTTGTAAATAGTGATAATTATTCCCATTCCCATAGTGTTTACCATTTTATTCCCAAATACTCATGTAATATATGATACTAGAAATTGCATGTTATTGCGTCACTCTCTATCTTATTTTAGTGGTATATTGAAAAATAGGGTATTCAGAAATACAGTACAATGGCATAGCATAGCATTCGTAATCACTAATTGGACGAACAACAATAGTTTTCTAAAATTACCAGCTGGAAATATACCTGCGAGGAGAACCTATGCGGATGGGAATTCCATGTTATTTTTAGGAATACAAAGCTTTGTGCCAGGTACTTCTGACAGGCTTAGACGTGGAACAAATGCATATTTCATTAAAAGAAAGTATAAACTTGAATTTAATCATGATTTGAAGCTGTTACTCGATGGGTATAGTAACAGCTCAAAAAACAAATAAAAAAACAATTGTGCCAAAACATTCCAACAAGATTTAATGAGGCACAAAAATAATTTTTTACTCAACTATATAAACACTAAGTTTTCGCAGTAATTTTAAGTTGTTACTTTATTGGCTGAATTGCTGTTGAAAAAATTTTGCGGGGGTGGGGTAAAAAAAATTATTGAACAACTTCCGCCTAGGCACAACATGATTTTTTCCATTCTCGCTGTGTGAACTACCATTTTCAAAACATTTTCTTCTGTTTACTTATTGGCTGGAATTTTTACCGTCAGCTCTTGCTCTCCAATTTAATATCCTGAGTATATATATATATATAAATCGGTTCATAACGTTATCCTACGTCTTCCGATCCCTAGGGGCAGAAGGGGTTCCTTAGCTGTAGAGAAAGTAACCCTTCTAGGAGAAGGTATTCTGAAATAAAACCCTGACCCTCCAGGTTGGGGGTTGAGGCATTGGGCTAACTCCCCAATACTCGGAAAACCATTTATTGTTAAAAAGCCTAGTAAACAGCCTCGGAAGGATCGGATGAAACGGACACGACTTAAGAAACAAAATAAACATAGTATATACAATACAATCGTGAAACCAATTATGTCATACGGGTGTGAAATATGGCCAATAATACAAAGAACAGAACAGTTGTTGGAAGCTACTGAAATGGATTATTGGTGAAAAGCGGCAGGGAGGTCAAAACTGGGAAAAATAAGAAACGTCAGAATCCGGGAGATAATGGGGGTATAGTACTCTATTGTCGACGACATAAAAACAAAACAACTAACAGTTTGGGCATGTACAAAGAATGCCGGATAATCGACTCCCCAAGCAAATTTTGAGATGGACACCATACGGTCGTAGGCGAAGAGGAAGACCTAGGTTGAGTTGGAGAGAAGGCATAAACCGGGCAATGAGAGACCGGGAATTGGAACAAGAGTCTTGGTTAGATCGAGACCAATGGAGACTAGGGATCGGAAGACGTAATATCCTGAGTCTGGAGGTTAAATATAGCCGCTGCCTGCAGTTATATGTACAAAAGTTCTTTTGTTAGTTTACTACTGTTAGTACTGTCCCAATAACCGTACCCACACTCTTTTCGATATTTCGATTGTGCGATTATTGGCATCGATATGTAGTGACTATCGTATATAATTTTAGTTAGAGAATACAAAACGCAAAAATATATTTCTGTATGTTATAAAATAGTTTGCTGACCATTGCAATCGTGTTTCATTGTCATATTTTTTACAAGAAATATCACTAGTAATAATGTAACTACGATGTGTGCCTGTGACGCCAAAAGTTTACCTTGTTAGGTTAACATACAAACTACAATATTACAAATGGAAAACAATATGCCTTTAAAATAATACTCGCTTTTTGAGAAATCCTCGTAAAAAAAAAGTCGAAATAACACGTCTCCCATTTCTTTTGTATTTTTCCGAGATATTACTGCATAACATAAAAGAATATGGGCATCTAACGAATAACAAATTTTGTTTTCATTTGTTAATACGTTGTTCTTTTTTTTTAATCTTACTATTCAGAAATAATTGCGTTTGTCCCTTCACATTTTCTGTTATCGTTTTTGTTAAAAAAAGTAATGTTCTTTGCTTTTAATGTTACTCTCTTTCAAGCATTGTGTATACACATTAAACGTAATATTTTTGCTAACCATGGCTTTTATTTCTGTGGTCAGTAAGTTAAAAGCCAAAAACCATTATTACCAAACCTCACAAATGAAAACAGCACATTAAAAAATAGAATTAGAAATAAAAATTAGAATTAAGAAATGGAAATAGAATTTACATTAGGAAATAGAATAATTTACATTAGTACATTTCTTCTTCTTCACACCTTGGTATATCGATACTACCGCATATTCAAAACATTGAAAATGTAGTGTGGGTACGGACATTGAGAAAGTACTTTACTGTTTTATTCCTGATTAACAGAATAAAAAACCAAGAGTACTCGAACGATCTGATAGAAGGACCAATCTTCTGTATTACGGTCTCCTCTCGCCTGAAAGCTTCGTTTTAGAAAATGAAGAACTGTTTATGACGCGAAATACTACTAAAATAAAATGACGCGAAAATAAAATGAAGCGAAATATTACCATTGGAGTATTTCAGAAATTGCAAAACACGAAGAGTAGCGATGTTCCCCGAATGCAATAATGGATGGAGAATAAGAAGTTGCTAGAGCCAATCCACCGTCACAACCGTACCATCACAATCATATCAACATCGTTTGTCATTGTTATCAGTATCTAAAGGGAATTGACCTCGTGACCCATTCCAACTATAAATTATTATAACTCATCGGGCTGAAGGCTTTCTGGCGAGCTTTTATTTCGGTATTTCTGTACTATTGTCATAGATGGCCAAAATCGAAAAACGAACAGAGTGAATAACGAAGTGAAAGGCGACAGCAGAATACGGTAAATACTGAGTAAGAAAGTAAATTGATTTTTTGCAAGTCTAATAACAGATTGAATGTAAGACAGGACGTTGCTTCAAACAGAGATAGGCTACGGTGAACACACAACCACTACACTCCACCACCGAATCCACCTTTGCAAACGACCTCATTGAAGCAAACCACACATACACACAAAAGGCCGAAAACTAGACACTCTTGAACAAGTAGAAATATACAAACACATAAAAACAACATCCTACACGAACAGACACAATTCAAATCACACATAGGCCTACTATTCGAACATATCACCACACACACAACATCGATCTTTCGAACGACGGTGCCGTCACCAAGAACAAGACGGACAGCGCTCCTAGTGGCAGCCTCTGACGAAGCTTGTAATAAGCTAAAACTGGTTCAGGCTACAAGGTAAAAATTTTACATTTTTACCAATAATAAACTTAGCATACTTATAATTAGTTAACGGACGCGTCATGGACAACAAAATCCAAGAAAAATGGTTCTTGAAGAAAATGTCTAAAAAGGGAAAAGGAGATTGTTAAGATTTAATATGAAATTCGTATAGGCCTATAAGACGTCACAACAAATTTTGAATCAAATACGACTTTTCTTTTAACGATTATTTTCTTTACCAATGTTTTGTTTGTTTGTTTAATGATTACACACTGTTTCGGGTTTAACCCGTACTGTTGTTCTCCCGCTTTTGAGACGTTGTAGTCGTGAACTTGATTTTGTAGTCTCCCGCTTTTGATTTTCGAGAATTTTATGTGTTTAAAGTAAAAAAAGATACAGTACCGTTTACCAAATGGTAAAAGCTTAAGAGCATGATAATGTCTTTCTTAAAAAAAAAACTTTTGTTGTTGATATTTAAGGCGTTACTAAATATTTATTGCGTACAGAAGATTAAAAGAAACCCTTATGTTAGCCTATAAAGGAATATACAATGGAGGAGATGTAAACGAATGTACTCAAAAATGTATTGTCCAAATTAGTCGGCGAAGTCGTTGCTAAGTGAAAGTGATATTCTTTACTTTAATTGTTACTCTATTATAAGCATACACGTTACAGGTTATATTTTTCCTAACCACGGCTTCTATTTCTTTCAACAGTAAATTAAATTGTGCTAACACTTGATTTTAAACTTTCAGGACGCTTTATAAATCTGGTTTAATTGTTTGCAGTGATATTATTTTTAACACATTATATATATTGCGACGTATCAAAACAAACGTTTATTTACAACAATCCCAATGACGTCACGCAAGAATGACGTCATGCAGCGTGATGCGTTACAGTTTACAGCGTTACAGAAATTTTCAAATGATGGCCAGCCAAAAGACATTATCATGTCAAAAAATGTTATATTGTCGCGAAAGCTGACTTTAAAGATTGCATCATACGATTCTGTAACGAGGAATCAAGACCACGTGTTCTTGTTTGGGCGTAGATAACACGTACCAGCTCCGGAAATTGCGTTTCGTGCAGACAGAATCTGAGTTTTCAGCGTTCTCTCGTATTTCACGTGCACGGTGCGTGTCACTGCGCACTGTACAGTCTCAGTCTGCTGGACTGTTCCTTATGAATTTGTGCATGTAAACAAAAATAGCATCTATGTTCGTATCGTGTGTTATGTCCTTTGTTTACAGAAATCAAGTCAGCAAAGATGGGTAATGAATACTGATTATTTAGCAGGCTTGAATTACCAACCGCGTGCACCTGTGTTTTAGGTATTAATGCACTGCAAATACGAATATAACGCATAAATAAAACGCTCTAATATTATTCAATGAGGTACAATGTCTACTTTCTTTACATGCCAGTGATTAAAGGGATCGCAGGGCTGCCACCGTACGAAGCCTCTGTACTCACGGAGAAGTTCATGTATCGTACGAGCTTTGATCAGAAGGTTCGTGCAATTTTTCAATTTCCACCGCTACAAGCGTCCGATCAAAAAACTGTTTTTATGTGATGTTGTGCACATGATGGAAAATGAAATATTCCATCAAGAATCACGGTACAGTGCAAATTCAACTCGTGCTACCGAGTAAGAGTAAAATGAACATCAAAAAGAAAACGGTGAATTGTTTGTCGCCGTATGGAATGGAAACGCGGTTCAGTTGAAAAGTTTCAAATCGAAAGAGTAACTTTCCTGAAGAAGTGCTTGTTTAGTGGACCGTGTGCTACGTCGTACCTACAAACATTTTACTTTTAGAAACTACAGATCAGAAGAGATTTTGTCTTGGGGCCTCTGAAGTGTGGTACTGATGTAGTATTGAATAACGGCAATCTCTGGGAACGTTTTACAGGGATAACGTAATCAAAGAATCGTGTGGAACACGGAAACGGGACCAAATGCAAGTTTGAAAAGTATATACTTCCGGTGGCGCTGCTGTCAGCTCTCTTGCGTCTAAAACGAGGCGTCGTGGATTCGAATTCATCGGAGAATGAGGGCTTTTGGGATCGACAATCTGCGATGGTTTCATCTGGTGAGGAAATTACAGCACTCTAGGCATCTACACAGAAGACAATGGGATTGGCTGTATCGTAGCCTTAGAAATCCGGAGAACATCTCGCGACAAGCCACTATACAAGGTTGTCAGTGCTGAGGGCGACCGAAGATTACACAGCGAAGAATAAATAAAACAATTCTTGAATTTGTTTTTATTTTCTGCCGCTCTACACATGCAGCCATCTATTTTTCATTAGTAAGACCGTAGTATTAAGTCCACTTTGTCGATTTAATAATGCATCTGTTCATCACTCTTGTATGACCCTTTATTGCTTCACATCTTTACTCGTTATTTCACTTATAATTTAATAATATTTCTTTAAACCATCTTCTGTAGTCGTTGTGTTATTTTAATATTCATTAATCTTTTGGAGGAACAAGTTAGCAATTTTGAATACCTGGGCTTCAGTGTGTCTTACAATGCATGCAACGACGTTGTGAATAAGTTACATAGGTTCAACCTTATGTGCGGCACCATTAGGCGAACCCTTAAGTCAGCAAGTAAAGGAACACGCCTAAAATTTTACAAGGTGATGGCTCTTCCCGCACTTCATTATGGGTCTGAGAACTGGACTTTAACGAAAGGCTAGGCCAGTCGCATCCAAGCGGCTGAAATGAGATTTCTCAGGCACGTGGCAGGGTATACTCTCCATGATCGTAGAGGAAACACAGATATACGGCAGGAACTAAATATTATGAGTATACTCGACATAATCGCCCAGTATCGGCTGAATTGGTGGGAACATATTTGCCGAATTGATGACTGCCGCATCCCCAGACAACTGTGGAACTATAAGCTGAGGGGACGGAGAGGTGTGGGACGTCCGAGGAATCGGTGGAGTGACCAGCTCTAATCTTTTCCTATTTGAGATCGGAACAAACCATCCTTGATTTAATCCGTGAAGATGATGATGATTAATCTATTGTATGATAGTCACATGGAAAATCTTTGGTGTTACATGACTTTGGTGTTTAAAGTCATGGAAAGTCACATGATAGTCACTTGGTGTTAAAAACATGGAAGTACAAAATGCATTGGGAAGATAGGCCTACTGGGAATTAATTAAACATACCGCCTCCAATCGAGCCAGATTTTGGACGACTTGTGGACTTCGTATGCTCTGTGAAGAAATGTTTAGTGTTAATCCATTATATATTAGTACCAAATGACCGAAACACTAGCAACTCAACCTGGGTCGTATCAAAAAGTCAAGGATGTAAATTGCGTAACTGTAACGGTCGACTGTTTGCGGACGCGATTTTATTGTTACACATCTGTAAAACGGCGAATGAATGTGACTTGCAAAACAGGTCGTAACCTTCAGACGGCAGGAGTCTATTGCCGGCCGAAGCCCCAACGGAGTTAGAATCCGTACAAAGTATGCTGCTATGCGTTTTGCGTAAGCAAGCAGGGGCAGTGTTTGTGTGAAGGTCGTAACGACGACGACAACATTAAACAGGTTCGATGCAGCAGGCGTGTGTGCACCGACTACATAAACCGGGACAAATCGATACGGCAATGGGACCGAGTCGACGGCTCCGACACCTGACGACGTGGTGTTACGCTATACCACCCGTTTATTGTTACTATTGTATCATTTATGGGATCTTTTCGGTTAAGTGGCAGCATGCAGTGAGCAATTACTCTACGTAGCAATCGACAGTAACAACGCATTTTGCAACTATTCATGGCGACAGCGTGCCCTGCGACTCTGTATGCCGCAATCGCAAGTGTAGTAGTATCGTTGCGTATCATGAATTTCCTTCAGTTAACAGCACAGATTCCCAACAAAGATTCAGCGATACAGTTTCTAAGAGACAAAAATATTATACATAACCCAAGAATTTGTACGAACGGCGATCAAATGAAACTGTATACGACAGGTAAAGACCGTTGGGTATGTTCTACAAAGGACTGTCGGGAATCCAAACAAGTTCGACAGGATACATTACTAAATAATTCTCGATTAGATTTCCGCACAATCGTATACTTCATTTACTGTTGGAGTAAGGCGTACACAACCGGGCAATACTGTCAAGATGAGTAGGAAATGAATCACTTCACATGCATGGATTGGGATTCATACATGTGTCGAGAAGTGTGTGAGCACCATTTTATATTAATATAAAAATACAATATAAAAATATAAATATAAAAACATATGTCAAAATAAAAATAAAAATACAAACTGTCGCTGGTTATCGCTACGTGTGGAGGGGGAAATGCGTTGCTACTGGCGATTGCTACGTAGAGTAATTGCTCACTCCATGCTGCCACTTAACCGAAAAGATCCCATTTATGTTATGACTGTTGACAAAACAGTAAACTTTTTTTTAAACCTATTTCTTAGGCTTTTACGGCCGGCGTCATAATTATTCAAATTAAGATCGGGCTGTAAGGCTGTTATTATTATTTGGTTTTCTGCCCTAAGGCAGGTCTTCAAATGGTCAGAGCTCCCCAAGCTGTCCTATCGCATGCCAGTCTTTTCGTTTCTTCGTAACACCATCTGATTTTAATGCTATCTGTTAACTTCATTCTTCTACGCCCTCTTCTTTTTTCTACTTCTATGACACCCTCCATGGCAGTTGTAAGCAGGCAGTCTCTTCTTAAACAATGACCTAAACAATTATCCGGGTGACAGATGTTATCATCAGAGGTTTCGGCTTCGCCTCTGGAGGCCATCTTCAGTGAAACGGCTTTGAAACGCTGACAAGATGTTCGCCAGTAAAACTACAGTACTGTGGCAAAGGCTCAAGTCTCCAGTGATGAGGCCGAAACATCTGATAATAACATCCGCCATTATAGTAGACCACGGCCTTACAGCCCAGATCTTGTCCGTCATCCGATAGATTATGAAAATTAAAATGACACAGCAACTGTAGAAGATGTTTGATAGAAATTTTATTAAATAGGCTAATGAATGAAATAACGAAGAAAGATATGAAGTGATGAAGGATCGTACAAGAATGATCGATGGACAGGTGCATACTAAATGGACAAAGTGGGCTCCATACTACGGTCTTATTAATTAAGAATAGATGGCTTGACGTGTTAAAGCGGCAGGAAATAAAAATAAATTCAAGAATACGTCTGGAGAGTTTTCCGAATAGATACCAGGAGATTTCTTGGTTGATTTTTAAATTATATTATATGATTTTTGATCACGTTATTATAAAAAAAAAAAAAAAAAAAAAAAAAAAAAAAAAAAAAAAAAAAAAAAAAAAAAAAACAGAAAAAATCTCCAGTTAGCAGTTTTAACTGTATTTGACTCGAGCCAAATATGCAAGAATATAATCTTAGAATATCAACCCAGAAACAATAGTTACTGCCTTCAGAGGAAAGCATCCGATACGTTCCAAGATAATAAGAAACAATCAGGCTATAGAGCAGGTATCTCATTAAAATTTTCTAGGGTGCAATGTAACTTATGAATATGACAGCGACATCGATATAAAAATAAATAGGTTTCAAATCGTATGTGGTACTATACACAGAACACCTGGAAATAAAGTAAGGAGAGACACCAAGATGAATTTCTGTAAAGTAATGGCGACACCTGTTTTAACTTATGGAAATGAAATTTTATACGATGACGAGAAATGATGAACGAAGAATACAAACAAGTGAAATGAAGTTCTTGAGGAAAACCAAAGGTTGCACCCTTAGAGATAAAATACGAAATGAAGATATAAGAACAGAGTTAAATGTATATTCTTTGGCCAGCAGATAAGGGAAGGACAAATAAAATGGAGGCAGCATATGTAGAGAATGGAAGATTTCAGGTTAGCTAAACAAGTAATACGATACAGACCTCAGGGAAGACGTGATATAGGAATAGATGGCTTCTGTGAAGTCGGAACAGGCTGTAAGGCTATACCTTAACGTGGAGTAGAAGAAGAAGATTATATGATTTGAAAAGGATAAGTTTAGAATTTTAGATTTATAAGGGTACATTTACACGTGAAAAGACTCGACAGTATCGTAAATTTGGGTTTAGGTGATCTCTATCGGGGTCTAATGGTTTCTAACGGCGCGCGGACGGTAGTTACGCGGACAGCTGTTTAGGACGATAGATAGACGGAGGCAGAGAAGGGGAGGGCGAATCCTATTCTTTTAAATTAGTAATGGAGTGTAGCGAGTGTTACCAGAGGATAGACAGACCGTGAAGCTAAGCAGTTTTAAAGATTATCGGAAGATTGTATCACAGAGTACGTGCTGAAGTACATGGAATCGCGTGTGTGATGTTCGAGACAAGTGCCTGGTGATGGTGTAGATACACGCGGCCATACCCGCTTTGTATCGGGAAGTATGCTTAACGTTTGTGCTGTGGGCAGGGGTGACGATAGAAGATAACAATCTGACCTCAGTAGCCGTGAGTATTGTGTCATTGTACCCTAAGTTGCTACTAAGTTATTTCTCCCTTCAGTGGCGTAACTCTAATTTCTGGCCCCCACAGAAATCCTTTGCTTGTCTCCCATACTCCCCTTACATAATTCATGCCTCTATTCCCTCTTGAATACTAAATTCCTCCATATATCTGTGGCAGCTATTAAAATTATATAACGTAAACAGCATATGATCTCCTAACGACTGTTTAAGATCTCTTCTTCTTCTAAGTCTAGGCCAGTTTCATCGATTACTTCTATAAATCCTAAAAGAGCTTTCATTAATTTTTCCATTAGTGGGCCTTCCTGCTTCATCTTCAAAAAATGAGACATATCTGATTATTTTTAATTCGGTTGATCTTTTCTGTTAATGTCTTGTGCAGTATCCGTTATTTCAGGAAAAGTTTACCAAATTTAGTCTGGTTCAGAATCATATTTTCAACTTTTTTCGATAAAAGCTGAATGAGTTCATTTTGAAATTTTCGACTCATATAGTGTTCCCTGTTCTTCGAACCACTGATTATCCCTTGTAACAATAAATCGTATTTACTCATTAGATCAATAACTGCGAAAAAAGTTCCGCTTCTGGGCTGACCTGTCTTCTCTTTGTACCCTCTAAACGCTACATTTAAAGCTGCCAATGTCAGAGTAACATTTATAACGCGATCAAGTACTTTGACCAATTTATTAGTTTCCTTTCGTAGCTCATAACGAATAAAGATGCGACGCAGTCTCGGCCGGTGGCCTCAGTCCATTCTTAACCGGAATCACTGCTCTATTGTGGAGTTAACCAAATAATGTATACTCTCAAAGTACATCGTTAGGTACTGGTAAAGGAACAGTGAAAAAATGAATTTGTGTTTGATGTTAAGTACGTACGGGAAAATTTGGTTTTACGTAAGTTCAGTGGTTTATACTCATTGGTAAAAAATTAAGGGAAATGTTTGCGTGGGCCCCCCTAGTCCCCAGCCCCCCCCCGCATTGTGGGTCCGGCAGTTACGCCACTGTCTCCCTTTGCTTCGCCTTTAGTCAATTTTTAAAAAGGTTGCAGGATATCTACAATAAAATGGTATTTGTTTTCTGATCTCAGATTGTTCACCTGTAGTGTTTGTGTTTGGTGATTATGGTGGAGGAACAGGCCAGTATCAACTATGTGCACTTGTTGTGCCAGTGGAGAAGAAGAATGACAATGTGGTTAGGCGAGAAGGCTTGCTTTGTCATTCCCCGTTTAGCTAATATATATCTGTGTACCTGTCCATAAATTTTCCTGTTGAGACAGACAAGATGCTAACAACAGACAGCTAGATTGTTCTGCCGAGGTATGATGGTATCGTCCTACGTTATGATGGCAGCTGTACCACGTTATTCGCTCATATGACGTTCCTTTCTTAAATCTTAAATATTTATTCATCTTTGAGTACCGTGTAAAAGTTATCTCTCTACACATGTCCATAGTGTGTACAGTTTACTGATTCTGTCAGATATATGGGATCTTCAGGGTAACGCCGTCTCCGAACTGCAAAGTACAGACAGACGTAGGCGCAAGGCAGGGGGATACCAGTTGCTGGTTTGCCATCGCCTTATGAAGATTAAATTCCAATGAATATAATAAACACACGCACGTATTAAATCTACATTTAGGGGAATACAAACGTCATTAAACAACAGTCGTTTTCATGTCCAACATACCATGTACGTACGTATGACTTAAAATTATTTTAAGTATTTTATTTTAAGTACTTATTTTAAGTACGAGCCAATGTCTTAAAATTATTTTTGCTGTTAACATTCCTTAATCGTGCTTCTAAAAAGAGCGACCACAAATTCCACCAATTTTCCGAACTCAATAAAAATTAAAAGCTATGAGATTTATGAAAGTCTGTTCACTTTTCTTTCCAGTTATAATAGTGTTTACAAATCACTTACTTTCAGTTCTTAATTTCAACCGTCAAGAAACGAAATCTATAAATAAGGGGGTGAGAAAGAGTGCGAGGGGTGTGGAGACCAAATATCAAAGAAACAATAACAGGGCACTGAAATGAGGTAAACGCACCGAGATTGAGCGTTTTGCGGAGAGACCACGACACACTAAATATCCCTACCTCCCCCTTCACACACACACACACACACACACACACACACACACACACACACACACACACACACAGCTGCGTGCAATGCTACAATAGAAGTGTTGTACGCCATCTAGTGAGGCGAAGTGAAACCTCGATGAAAACTGTGAGACCCGCTATATACAGTGGGGCACTCGGTCCATCATAGGAAGCGTAACTATTTACGTGAAGAAAAGTAAAACTGAAGGCAAAATATATAACTTTATTATATTTATTACACAACGTGAGAGTTGAGAATGCAGGGCGACAATGAGAGAAACAATATTAAGTTCCCTGAACTGCAGAACTCACTCAATTACTGCAATCTTTTACAGTTTTTGCAAAATTTTGACTTGCATTCGTGATGCCCGTAAAGATAAACGTTTTCAAAGCAAACAACATTCGGATTTGTGTTAACATCATTTCCTTTATTCTGATGTTCGATATGAACTTTACAGTGTTTAAAAAATTTTAATACATTTTTTGGTGTCCTATAAATTTTTAATATTAGGTTTAACAATTTTAAAACCTAAACGCTGTATTCAGTGTGCTGTTAAAATTGCCTTTAATTCGATACCTATCCTGCTTGGATTTTTGCGATTTTTCTCAAAATTTTTGTTACACTTTTTGGAGCCTTGGAGTCCCAAAATTTCGAAATTTCCGAGACTGAACACTATACTCAGATTGCGGTTAATTTCTGTTTAATTTTATTCCGCACATGGGCATGTTCCAATTTTCTATTTGGGGAGGGGGGGAGCAAAGGGATCAGCCTCAAAAACGGTAGGGGTGTGTCAGTTGTATGTTGGATACGCGTACTTTACGTGCTTTAAATTTTACGAAAATCGGTTAATGGACTTGAAGGTTATCGTGAAACGTACTCCGAACAGATAGACAGATAAATCTTAAACGGTCGAGTTGAAACTGAGAATTCGCTTCGCTCGTTTAATTAAAAAAAGGTTTAAGATTGTGAAATGTAAACAATATACAAAAAAAGAAAGCTGTGAAAAGTCTTCCTTGAAGTTGATGCCGTTTCGTACCGATAACGAAAACAATTTTGAAAGATTTTAGCGAATTCTATACGAGAATCTTTAATGCAAACAGTCGCTTATAATACGACCGCGCCGTTTGTCTGCTTAACACAGTGGAACGGTCTCTTGGTTTAGCGAAGGCGTAATGGACATCGCATTGGACTCGATCGCAACCGGATCTGTTCTGTCCGTAGAAGTAACTAACATTTCTGTTCTTTAATTAAAACAATTTTTAATCTAAGTGCGTATACGCGATTAACCACACAGCTACTGTACTGTGGTGTGCGCTGGATACAGTACCGTACTGTATTTATGTACTGTGGATTTGCTCTGACGGAAAAAGACAGGGGTACGACTGCGGAAGACGTGTACTAGCTGGCAACGACAACGGTCTCACACACATGCACGCGCGTGCACATATAACGACACAGCACTCGTGAAGGAAAGAGCAGGAATGAGAGTAGCTGTTGAAACGACCGTAGAAAAAGGAGTGTGAAGGAGAAGAGAGTCGAAATCCGGGCAGTCGACAACAGAGAAAATATAATAGACTGCGGAAACTAGAAGGCCAACGTTGTTGCGGAAATCAAGAATCTACGCGCCCGTACGCGTGCTTGTGCGCGCGCGCGCGTGTGTGAAAACGTGTCGGAATGAAGTTCGGTCCCTGTACAGAGGGGCCACGGAGAGACCATGTTGGTAATCACAAGGAGGGAGAGCAACGGAACAATCAAATGAATACGCGGAGATCCCGCACGATTGAGATAATGAAATGGTACTAGTAGGTTTGTAGGGAAAGCCTACTTAACTCCTACGTGTTACAGAACATACAAATAGAGTTACGAGAGTAGTGTTCCCATTATAACTGTTACGTAGCACAGAAGCCTTGCACAGGGATTCGCAATGTATACATCGGTCGCGCGCGCGCGCGCGCGCGTGTGAGAGAGAGAGAGAGAACACGCGTACCCGCGTGAGCTCTACACACCGCATACAACACTACTTCAGTGGAAGTAATTCTTTCGTAGGTTCTGCAGAAACTCAGCGTTGAAAAACGGTCATCAGGCTTCTGAAGCAGTAAACAGCTGTGTGTAGTAGAACATTATCGTCAAATTATGACTGTGGACAAAATCGACGTTAAACGCAGTCCGCAATGTTTGTACATAGTTTCATTAAGTCCGATGTATAAAAAACAAATCCCCGCAGATTTTTATATAAAACCCCCGAACTGTCGCCAGAAAAGTCGGTAATCGTAAATTTTTGTCGCTAATAAGATGTTTAAATCCTGTGGAATTTGCGACTTTTCCCCCAAATTAGTATCACTGTCGCCAAGTCTTGAGTGCCAAACTTGAGTGCGTTGTTAGATAATCCGTAGCCGACCAGGTGACTAATCTTATGAAACAAACGTTTGGCTACTCACAAACTGTAACAGCTGTCTCGCGTTAATTAAACGACACAATCAATAACACTGCGTTTGGCATAATTGGAACTTGGATACTTGTGCCAACCTCTGGGACTGTTCCAGTGTACGAAAACAAAAATGACTCTGTAGTGGATTAGGCTGGGAAGACACGAGCGCACTTTTAACGTCCGTTGCAAGGTGTGTCGTGACGTTCGTCGTAGAATTATGAAGACTTGTGTCGGGTACAACACACGTGCCTGTTAACGCATTCTGAGACATGTCGACGTACGTCACTGATTAAGCCGGCTATGCACTAACCGTCGCCGCTGTCCAGCATGCCCGACGTCGGTGATGGATATGCGCACCATACTGTCGTACAACTCGTCCAGCGTGCCAGACGTTCTCGTTGATAGGATACGGCCCACAGACATCTCTTTAATTTATATTTTTCGATAAATTTTGATGTTATTTCACCGTCCATTATGAATTAACTAGCCTAAAACAAATTAATAATAACAATATTACAAATAATAACTGCTAACGCTTACAAACATGCACGATGCACGATTCCTTGACATCCGTCAACACTACACACGATCCATCCGCACGTCGTGCGGATTGAGCTGATGGTCTTACTGGACTCATTTTTCGTCGTGCACATACACGACGTGCGAATGGATGTTAAAGCTACGCACTGTCGTTTTTGACTTGCTGTCCGTCATGACGTCCAGCGGCGACGGTTAGTGCATAGCCGGTTTTACGCGTATATAGGGGAGACCACACGAACGCTCAGTCAGCGCACGTTACTTGTCAGCCGTGCTGGGTTTTTTGCTGATTTACAAAAAGTATGGATATTGAATTACTTATAAATGCTGTTCACCAACATTCGGTTTTGTGGGACACCTCTGACAATGATTATACGGACAAAGTCAAGAAAAGTAATGGTTGGGTGCATGTTTAATTTAATATAGGTAAGTAATGCAGGTAAACGCAACGGTTTCTTCCGGCTCCATATTTCACGAATTTCTTGTAACCAGACATCAGAACTTTTGGAGTGAATAACAGCGACTGGCACAGGAAATCCAACGCCCGCCTGTTGTACCCAGCACGTGCGTTACACATGCGTTGCAACGGACGTTAAAAGTGCGTTTATGTGGCCCCCAGCCTTACGTAGATATGCACGTGCTTTCAGAGTTCAAAATTTCTATATCTGTCTGTTCCTTTCTCTTCACATGTACTGTACACCGAACACTTGACCGTTTTACTCAATCCTTGTACTGCGTTAATCGAAAATTCTCCCCTTTAATGTGTTGATGCCGCGTTGCCAGAATTGGTATTCTTCAACTACAGTTTATCATCTTCAATGGAGCCGTCCATGCCCGGCTGTAGTAGAAGGCTGGAATATTAAACGTGGCAACGTTGCGTCTGACGCCTTACGCCTATAAGCATAATGTAATAAAATAGCTAAAGTAAACATGTTATATTTTGATTTAATTTCATAGCATTACTAAAATCATGAGTAGGCCTATTTATAGCTAAATCTAAATTATAGGTTTGTGCGCACTTAGTACTATACGTTTAAGTTGAATAAATTAGTAAATTATCGTTAACTAATGAATTAATTTTGTTAGAAATATTGAATTCGTATTCAATAAATGAGTTAATTAGTATATTTCTTAAATGATATAACAGTATTTTACATAATAAACTTTTAATCTGCAAAAAAATTATAAAACTGCTGTTAACCGGCAATTAAAAATGACGCGATTTGATTATTGAAATACATAAATTAAGATATCGTCTAGTTGGCCTCAAATATCACCTGGTTCCAGTGTTGCCACGTTTAATATTCCAGCATTCTACTAGAGACGGCCATGAGCCGACCCATCGTGTTGCCATCTGCTCTCGGTAGCCTATAGCAGTTGGTTAACATCTTTACAATGTAACTACACCGATTCGATGTAAAAAAATTAATTACGGGTTAATAACAGTTGCTTTGATGCCGGCTGCTATCCTTTTGCCGAGAGAAGTGTACCATTCCTGTTGTTGGTCTCGTTTCTGCTGCTCTTTGTGACGAAGTGGCGGATCCGTCCACAGATACGTACTAATACCCCCTCATTTAAACGGTTACCCGTAGGCATCAAAGCAGCTGTTATCGGTGGTAATTAAATTTTTATCTCGCCCCAGGGTTGTTAACGCAGTTGACATGATTCTTCACGTCATTAAACAACCACAGAAGAATTATTATTATGTAGGCCTATACATAACGTATTAATATGTAACTACCACATTTTCCCTATTGTTTTCCACTCAGACGCTTTTAAAGTGAAGACGTCTGCGTTGTAAGGATGCAAGCGTCTGGTCCATGTGTCACCATTGAGCTGAGCAGAGTTCTACAGCTGAGTTTTGTTTTTAATTAAAGTCGAATTTTTCAAATTTGTATTCACTTTTAAAAGACTTTATACACATCAACGTGCTCAAAATTAAATTCTCTATAAATTTATTTCGAAATTTGTCTTTGTTTATTGGCAAAATTAACAAAGTTATTTTATTCCAAATCTGAAAAAGTGTGTTCTTCAACTCCAATTTTTTGTGTTTTACACAGTTTTCCGTATAAACTAATTGAGATAGAGTTCTGGTACCTCATTTATTCAATTTTTCAGATCAAAGCCCCTAAGAAACCACCAAATTTATCCTTCACTTTATACATCAAGAATTTCAGAATGGCTTCATTTTACGGTTGAACAGAAATCAGGGCGAATGTTTCGCGAGCAATAACTCGGTAACGAACCGTTTTCGGACCTATGTTTATATGGACTTTTTTCTTATTTTTAGCTATAGAATCAACTCCCGAGAGATTGCCGTGGCATTTTGAATCATCCTGTATAGAGTTTTATTTTAGAAGCTCTTAGAAGATCTGAAGAGGTTCTGATTTGCATGGTATGATCAGTTTCCAGCAGTTACCGTCTTGTTAATTTCTTGTGATATCTGGTTATATTATTCAGATCTATACCCATATACGTAAAACTTGCTACCCCTTCAAATGTATAATCCCTTAGCAGTGGCGGATCTAGGTTGTCCTGCGCCCGGGGCAAGAATAATATTGGCGCCCCCAATATTTTTTTGTTTTTGGTTAATTGGCATAATATACCACACACACACACACACACACACACACACACACACACACACACACACACACACACACACACACACACACACACACACACACACACACACACACACACACACACACACACACACACACACACACACACACACACACACACACACACACACACACACACACACACACACACACACACACACACACACACACACACACACACACACACACACACACACACACACACACACACACACACACACACACACACACACACACACACACACACACACACACACACACACACACACACACACACACACACACACACACACACACACACACACACACACACACACACACACACACATGACCGGGCATATGAAGTTGAACGTAAGTGTAACTAACCTAAAAACAGGCATCTAGCAAAACTAAAAGCTTCCTAACGGGAACTAAAAGCCTAACGAAAGTCTAACCTCCAAACGGGCAGGAAGGCGAGCTAGCAAAATTATAACCTCCGAATGGGCAGAAAGGCGACAAAAACTTAAAAGTACCGCCCTCATCCATCCTCCTTTAAGTTTCTCTATCAAGCTCTAATTTTTTTTTTACAAGACACGAGCACATTTAAGTAGGGTAGGGTTTGAGATAAAATGTAATATCCATTTTATACTAAGAAATTCTTTATTTGTCATTTTTTATTACAAAGGAAAAATACATACCAAAAGTTATATACTTAAAAACCCAATCACAAACGCTATTCAAATATTATGAAGTCAGTAACGAAAATTAAAATTTTACTCTGCGAGCCTTTTGTTGTGCAAATAAGTCTATGGCATCGTCATAATTAATTTGATGTGCGATTTGATTTTCGATTGCCAGAATCGCGAGACTTGATAAACGTTCCTGGCTCATCGATGATCGCAGATAGTTTTTAATAAGTTTAAGTTGAATTGTCAATGATGAATTGCTCCAATTTACTATTAATAATGAATTTAGGTGAGGTACCGTTGGCTGTACCTCGGAGCAAATCACTATAAAAATAACAATTATATAAAAAAAGGAGAAAATAGAGATTCCATGACCCCGTATTTTATTTATTGGACGCCCGGGATCCGCGAATTCTAATTTTTTGTTTTATTAGGAGAAATTAACAAGATGAATTAAATTAAATGTATTTGTTCTTGGGAAAATTGATTTTCTATCTATGGCTTTTTAACAATGGTATGTTTTGGTGAAGGTCACTGAAGATTTTTAATACTTGATTTTAGCTTCTGATAAGGGATCACGAATGTTTCGAAACGTTAAGAAATTTTTTCATTTTTATAAAAATTGCATAATGTGACTATGCATAATGTGCTACTACACGTTCCCGTAACATTAGTACTAAACTGTATATTTACTAGTTTACGCGGTGTCAGTGTAGAATTCCCGATTCCTTATAAAAATAATCGAGTCACAAAAATCGAATCGAATCAACCACAGTTGAATTTGCCGCCCCCCTGAAGTTGCCGCCCGGGGCAAGGGCCCTGGCTTGCCCCCCCTAGATCTGCCACTGTCCCCTAATGGTGTACAGAGACAGCGTCGGGAAGTGCCGTGCATTAAAAACGTATTATTACACCAAAGACTTCTGAGACTGTCATCGTTTTGGGCAAGGCTTATATGTAAAATCCCTTACTGCCATAAATTTTGGATCTCTCACCATACAACATGTATTACCCTCTTTGGTGAAAACATAATTATTACATTGTAGTAGTTGGTTACATGATTTACTAACATGATGTACTAAACATTTGCCTATATCATAGTTTGTGATATTGTTTACAGGAAGCTCACAACATGGTAAGAGAGGCAAACATCAGACAGGCAACCGCAGAGTCAGACAGGCAACCGCAGAGAGAGCGCTGAAGGAGAGTGTCATGCAGGTGGAAGTTTTAACGGCTGAAGTCGCTGCTCTGAAAACGCTTGTTCTCACTTCGACTCCCAGCAGGCCTAATCCTCACTTACACCCGCAGATCGATCCCCGCAGTAAAGAGGACGCTTCCAATACAGGTAAGAATGAGAGAGCGAGAGATAATGGGCAGATAGTTATAACCAAATAGTCAATACATGAGCTAACCCTAATATAAAATCGTCGTCACCATGGAAATCTTCTTCTTTCAAAGTGCTAAAGCCCTGTGTGGTCTGTGGCTTTCACCGCAATTCGTCTCCACTCACTTTTTTCTGCTGGCAGACATCTTCGATTCTGATTCCCATCCTTCCCAAATATGTGCCTCATAATTTTTCCTCATCTTTCAGATTTCTCATTCTTATACAGGGCCATAAATTTTCCTTACTATTTTCCTTTTAAAGTGGAGATATTTGCTGTTGTAAGGTTCCAAGGTTCTGATCCACATGTCACCACTGGCCTCATCAGAGTTATGTAAACTTGTATTTTAATAGATGGATAGATTATTTTGCATCTGAAGATGTTCTTATTTGAGTGGTAGACACGTTTCCAGCAATTACCCTCTTGTTGATTCTTCTGATACCTTGTTATTCAGATCTGTTCACAAATATGTCAGGTCTGTTCAGACTTGCTACATAATTCCCAAATGTATAATCTCCTAGTAGTGCAATTTTGAATATCTCTTCTTGCCTCTGGGCACTTAGGTTTTATGACAATGAAAATGAAACACAAAAAACTCTCAACTGAATAAGATCAGGGTGGACTTGGTTTGAAAAGGAGCAATATTTTGAAGAATAACAAATTACCTTTTTGCTTAACATGAGATAGTGAACATAAAAATAATACAAAATGTATGGTCTACACAGAGAAGCATGGATGCCATAAATGGGTAAAGACACATGTCAATAGTGAAATGAGTACGGTATATACAAAAAAAATTATAATAAATATTATTTACAGTCTTAAAAAAAAAATCTATACATGGACAGTACATATGACTAGATGAGATGGTCATCATGAAGGATGCTAGTTTGGGGCACAAGAGACATAAGCAGACCATGACAGTGGCTCTTCATACAAGTTCTGTACTAATACCCCACATGTGTACTAATGTGTAGCCATGAAAAGTGTGTCAAACACCATTAAGTGATAATATTTCAGGTACCAATATGTCTCTGTACTCCCATGTTGTTTGTGTATTGTACCCGTGTATGTGTGTGCATGCATGAGTCTTTTAAATGTAAACATCAAACTGAACAAGATATTCTCTGGAGAAAAATCACTGGACTGTTACTGGGAAGATATTCTTGTGTGTACCAATGCTAATCAAATGAAACATAATAAAGAAAAGTTATGGCCCTCTAAAAGAAGGTAAAATCTTGAGGATGTGGAACAGTTATTGTTACTGATTATTAGTAGATTTAGTATGATTTA
Organism: Magicicada septendecula; assembly: GCA_034769895.1. Classification (NCBI taxonomy): domain Eukaryota; kingdom Metazoa; phylum Arthropoda; class Insecta; order Hemiptera; family Cicadidae; genus Magicicada; species Magicicada septendecula. The sequence continues at coordinate 505,688,135 of CM068369.1, read as the reverse complement.
TTAAGTCCAAAGGATTGACTAGTTAGGGCATGTGAATGGAAAGGGTTGAGACAGGCAACCAAACAGAATCCTGTTTGGTAAAATGGGGGAGGTGTGAGGTGGGTAGGAAGACGGAGAAGGCGATGGGTGCAACAGATGGAAGCAGATTTGGGAAGGATGGGAATCGGGAATTGGAAATGTCTGGTAGGAGAATGAAGTGAGTGGAGATGAATAATGGAGGAAGCCAAGATCCACACAGAGTTGCACCGCTTTGGAAGAAGGAGGAGAAGAAGTAGGTGCTATTCATGGTGATGATAATTATGATATATTATGTGAAAGAGTGTAAATGGAAGTAGGTTAATTTCATAACCATTGTAACCAGAAGGATATGTGGCTAAATTGTCCTCCACTGAACTGAATACCATAAATCCTTCATTAATATGAAAGTATACATGTTGTTATGTTGGTCAACCCACAGTATTGCAACTGTCAAAAGGATATACGTGGCAACACAGGTCTTCAGTTTGTGACATGAATGTTATTCATGGATGTGGTAAATGCAAAACTACCCCTTTAAAGAATTATTTTCTGTTCTGTTTGTGTTCCCAACTTCTAAATACAAATTTGAATGCCCTCATTGAACATAAAATTACTACATAAACAATGGCAAGATTGTGTTCCCAACTTCTAAATACAAATTTGAATGCCCTCATTGAACATAAAATTACTACATAAACAATGGCAAGATTGTGGTACAGTCTACATAGGTCTGATACTGAAGCTACATCTGGTATTGACACTGCCATTAAATACTCTAGTTGTATTACTTGTATTGAAATGCTTATTATGTGTGCCAAGGATAAGTCAACAATACTTGACATTAATAACAGTTAAATGGGTGTACCTGCTCACAACATAAAACTTAAATCAGGTTAACAGTGTACAGTTTTATTGGAAATATTTATTTAACACTATTTACTTCTAACCTTGTAGTTTATATTTCATTTCTTTTATTATATTTTACAGTTTTTTTAATAATAATTCTGCTTATTTGAAAGATCATGGATGCTCTTCTGTCACATTGTTAAATGTACAAGTTGCAGCTGGTGTATTAATTATTTACTATTAACAAATTCCCACTGAATACTCGAAATACAGCAGAAAAATTAACAAGTGAAAACTATCATTAACTTGAAATGTATGTCTAAGGAAAAATTTTTTTCAGGCTATCATACAGTTCTTTATGCTCAAAATAACTAACCAAAATATTTCCAAACCAAATGGTTCCCTGTGATCATCGTTCTTGCCATATCTGCTCTGTTATCATTCTTGCTGTACTTTTTACTCTAGTGTTATCTGTGCTATTCTTTCTGCCTCCATTACATTTTCTTTCTTTTTCCAGCAGGTCAGTGGGAATCATGCTTGCAATTTCCAATATTCCAGCGGGTGAAACAGTGTGACAAGACTTCACTTCATATTGATACGTCTAGCTGAATTTCTTGTCTTAAGTGTTTCAGTTTAGAGTAATTATAAATTTCCTTTAACATAAATTGACCTCCAGTTAGACCTAAACACCAAAGAATTAATTTCATTTTTTTAAAGTATAAACAATCTATCTGTTTATAATAAACAGTCATTTCACCCAGCTTTCTTCACCTAACTGTATTGCTCAGCTGCCATAGTATATAAACTTCGGTCCTCAGTTGTATTTAATATATAGTTGGGCACTATAGATGTATTTAATTAAAGCACATGGAAACCCCAAAACACCTCCAAAACAATAGTTGTCTATATGACTTTATTCTGTATCATTATTATATTGGAGTTTTATGGGCTTTGAAAAACTAAAATAGCTGTATCGATTTTCAGGAAGTGGTTTGTTCAGAAAACACCGAAGGTCACCGTCACATTTCAATCTCAAATACGGACGAGAAAACTCACCGCCAAGCTCACCCATTAAAGACCAGCGACAGAACAGTGCCCCAGCAGAAATTGTGGAGACCAGAGATGGGCTTGAGGTGAGCTGATCGTATGATACTTTTAATTGTGTAACTGAATAATGTTTAACATTTAATATACACGTTTCAATAATATTTAAGAACACAGCTGGGAAGAAAATAAAATGTATGATTGGCCAAGGTATCACATTAAAAATTATAAATATACTGTTTGCACCTGGTGTAATGTGATCGAGTTAATGATATTTTGTTGTTGTAATATCAGCCCCTTCCCCAACAGTAATTATTACACTATTATCATTAATAGTATACAACAGTACATTTATTACCGATAGTAACAACAGACTTTAAAATACACAACTCAGCCAATGACAACAAACAGGTTTATTTCTAAAAAATTCATATATAGCTAGTAGTATATACATATGGTATCCATCTTATAACAGATAATATGGGTGGTGTACATTCATATTTTCCTCTCCCAGAAATCTACAATTTTTCCTTTTAAATTAAAATTGAAGTTTATATGCATCTATAGTGCTCAAACCTAATACAAAAAACAAAGTTAGTCTACCTCCACTGTCTGAAGGTGTCAGTTATGTTAGAATGTAAGTATAACATTCAACAAGATACTTTTCATTATTTAGGGTTTGGGTTATCACAGTGTTCTTAAAATAATTTCATAAAAAATGTCAGGCAAAAAAATAATGTTCACATTTGATTAAGGATTTCCTTTCACAACATGAATGGCATCTATCTTACTGGTAACATTACTATATTATGTATGAGTTTTCTGTGTGTGTGTTAAACTCTCAGACTGACTAACATGGTTCAGTAAAGGAACTGCACTGTTAACACTTACTGCGTACAAGAAACTGTACATAGTGTCCTATATTACTTGTTTTTGAATGTGTAGCCATGAAAAGTGCGTCGAACACCATTAAGTGATAATATTTCAGGTACCAATATGTCTCTGTACTCCCATTGTTGTGTGTGTATTGTATCTGTGTATGTGTGTGCATGCATGAGTCTTTTAAGTAGGTTAATGCATTTTAGAATAATAAATCAGCGTCAAAGTGTGGGTCTAAAACTACAGGAAGTGTTGCATAACTTCTCCTTCATGTTTAAACTTGTATATGAGTTTGTATCAATCAATATTTAAATATGATACAAAAATAACTTTAGATTTATTAATTATATATTTAAAGTTAATGCCAGTATGTGTAAAGCTTTTATCTTATTACATGTAGTTGAGTTCTGTTCCTCAACTGTAGCCTTTTGATTTTTGATTGTAAAGATGTTAAAAATACGCATCATCATAAAAGGATTATTTCTGTAGCAAACAGTAACACACACCTTCAGTTTGTAAGGTGGTAAACGAACTGACTAGTGAAGAATGAGCGGAGATGTTTGTGGAGCGGTTGCATCCACTGCTGTAGAATGACACAACACTCTATAGTGTTTCAATTATAAACAAAAATGTTGAATGTATTATCTGTTATTATGCTATTTAATTACCAACACTATAAAAACACAGAACATTCACAAATTTACAAACTGCAGATTTTCAAATTAAATAAAAAAATATCCAAACCACAAGCAAGAGTAGAGCACAACAAAACCACTAATGAAGAAATAAACTGAATGCCATTATAGACGGCTTTGTCTACCTCATGATGATTAACATATTGCTACATCAATTACGGAACACTCGAAGATTTGAGGCGTCCTTCCACCCTTTTCTCTGCTAGCTGAGCAGGTGCAGTGTCTCGGTCAAGGCTGTACTAAAGTACCTTGTAGACTATTCAATAGCACTTATAACTACACAAATTATGCCGGCACACCACCAAAAGGATGGAAAATTATTCTAGAACTTCTGCAGGACGTATATAAGCAACAGTGGCCAGCTTAAGCAACAAGTTTTTTATTGAGAAAACCCCAATAACCTTTCTTTAAGCTCTGGTGGTCCTCGAAATGAACGGGGAAGCCCAAAGTGGTACAGGGATCCGGAAAGGTTGGAAACCACTACTCCAGACTGTTTGAGAGCACTTGTAACTACGAAAATTATGCTGGCACGCCGCCAAAATAATGGAAAATTATTTTGGAGCACCTGTGGGACCTATATAAGCAACAGCAGATGGCTTAGAAGCTACTTACACCTGGCGAGGTTGCACAGTATGGATCAAGTGAGTGTGGAAAGTGATTTCTGTGTTATAATTAGTGCGGAACTCTAATAGTTGACATTATTATTGTGTGTGGACAGATTCAACTTGAATTATTGTATGAGAGTACCTTGTTGATTTCACGTTGTTATTTGTAACTAACTGAAGCTGATAATAATTAATGACTTCATTACTGTCCGTATTTTGTTTCCACTGTACCATACCACGATCAGTGAGACCGTACATAACAATATACCCATAAACAGAATGTCAACAGTTGATTCCTTATAACAAATTACACATGTGTTGGGCTGGGTGCAGCTTCTCTCTCAGCAGGCCAAACTTACACATAACTTACGTTCCAATTCCTTGTCACAATGTTCCAATGTTCTCAGCTACCTTGTCACCAGTGGCGTAGCTAGGCTTTTTGGCGCCCGGGGCAAGAAGATCGTTGGCCGCCTCACCTTTACAATTAAAGTGGGACAAAAGAGCAAAAATGGAGGCTCATCCAGTGAACAAAGTACTTAATAAATGCAAATGTGTAGATTTTTGTATGAAAACATGTCCAGAAAACGTTTTAACAATATTTGTTAAGCCAAAATTAAGAAATTACATATTATAATATTACCGGTATTTAGTTTGTGTACATTTATTATTATTGTCAGATGTAGACTACAAAAAATTTATAACATAAAAATGTTCTAATAAACATCCAAACTCCTTGTAGGTCTAAAGCGCATCGTCAAAACAATATCCAAAAGCAACATAAAGTTACACAAAGAACTACATTAATAGTAATAAAATAAATCACTTACAATTACAGGTTAATGGTTTAATTTAAGCTTACTAAACGATCTTTCACAAGAATACGCAGACACTGGTAAAGTAAGAAAATTTTTTAAAGCTGTTGCTAGTGTTTTGTAGGCTTCTAATCTCATTGAAGAAATGTATTGTAGCAGTCTTTGAGATGTAAAGTCTTTTTGTTCTCCGTTAACTTTTTCCCTTTTAAATAACAGTAGCCTATGATGTCTTTCAAGTCTTTGGACAATTCTTCACTGTTTAAGTCATGTGGATACAGTTTTGCAAGCAGTGTGCATTTAATATTGATTTGGGAAAGCTGTTCCTTAATGAAGTATTTTAACATGTTTTGCACAAAGTATATTTTTATACGTTAAAAATTCATCCAAGCATTTTAACAAAACCAGAAAGTTTCCAGGATTTAGATAGTTAGTAATTGACTCTCGATGTCCTATCAGTGCCAGATTTCGTTCTGCAAGAGTTTGTACTGTGGCAATGACCTGATCGAGGATTTCTTTCCATGTCTTAACTGCTTTACTCATTTCTTCCTGAATTAGATCATCAATAAGTCCCCCTTTGTTTAAAGAACTTTCCAATTCTTTCCATTCCAAAAACGCAGAGCGATGAGCAGGACTGTTTTCATGATTCTGAATACGGGGATTTAACTTTTGCCATGGTGAAAACCCCATTTTTACTATTGAAATTGCTTCTTTGATAGTTTTTTGTGCAAATAAAGTGTAACAAAAGCAAAATAGAGATTTTTTTAGTTGGAGAAAAACACATCCAAGTGCGATTTACCTTTTTGCCATTTTGCAAGGTTTTATCAAACCAATACTTGTTTAAGGATTGTCCAGCTTCATCTTCAGGACAATGGCTGTCCTTGTTCTGCAACTGACTTGTTCCTCTATTCACCATTATATCTCGGAAGGATTGAGATTTCTCGCTTGGCCAAGCTCCCATATCTTGTAGAGCAGCACCGAGAACACGATCTACATTGTTGCTAGTAATGTTCTGTCCTTCATCGCCTGTAATTTCAAGACTGTATGGTGCATCATCATCCATGGTACTAGAACCAACTGAATCTTGTAACTGTACTTTGACACTTTCACAGTTTGAAGTATTTACGTCGTTAACTTTACTGTATTTATCAACAGCCTCGTCACTAATAACATCCATTTTATGATCCCAAGTTGATTCCTTGTTAATTGTAATATTCTGACACTCAGGGTTCTATTTTCCTTGAATAAAAGACTTCATAAACTCTTTGGAACTTGATGTAGTTCTTAATCTTGTATTAAGAAAATCTTATATTCCTGTAGTTCTTAAGGAGTAGTCATACAAAAGAAACAAGTTTTTTGTAGTTTTATAAACTAAAAACAATTTTGTCAAGTCTATGCTCACTTTGCCGCCCTCCTGGTTATGCCGCCCGGGGCGGCTGCCCCCTTGGCACCCCCCTAGCTACGTCTCTGCTTGTCACATTACTGAATACTGTGCTAAAACATTATTTAATTATTGGAAATTAAATAGAGGACTTAAAAAAAAAAGTGGCACTTCCAAGACTTTATTAATGGTATGCCTCTCAATTTTTTGTCTCTGAGTCTTAATTTATGCATAATTGATGCTCTTAATTTGTTAGCAGAAAAGGGAGTGTCATTGTTATATATTTAAAAATCTGTAATCACAGGAAAACAAGTTTGTACATCGTAAACTTTTAATGCATCATCAATTTGCTATGAAGCAATACATTTATTTTATAAAAAGGTTAAACTATAGGTATAGTATTTTTCCATTATGTAAATTCTATTATTATTTTTTAAATAGTTTTTATGGATTTATCAATTACAGTTATATTCACTTATGTGAATTTCATTAATAAATCTTCGCTGCCCAATGATGTTTTACCTCCACATGTTACAGTTCACAAAACAATATAATAAATTCCATTGCTGTGTAATTTAGCTGATCATAGTGATTACTTTCTGAAGGTAAATGCTACTGAAAATTTTGAAAACAAAATTTGATTGGTTTAGTACTCACATGTATAAGAGTGTTTCCAGTCTTTCAGTTAATCATTGTACTTCTTTATAGTTTGGATACAAGTAAACAAAGTATTCACCGAGGTGTTATACTGTTACATATCTGAATGTAGCAACACCTTGTAATCATATATTAAACTTTTTGTTTTGAAGTGATATTTGGTTTTTAAAATCATTTAATGTGTAATGTTTACAGTTAAAATATATTGTTATGATGGTCTACTGATCATCCTATGGTACAGTGGAAAACAAAATACAAGACACCAATTAAGTCACTAATCACCAGTTTTAATTATCACAATTGAACAGTTTGCAATCAACAAGATAGTGTCTTTCAACAGATCAAAATAAAAATTGTTCTCACGCAACAATAATGGGAATTAATATAAAACACAGTTTTATTACAATTGTCTCGCACAATTATAAAACACATAACACTTCACCACAATACTTTGAACCGCACTGTGTCAGTCGCCCGACAATAACTGAAGTAAGCACCGTTGACTGCCTATATTTATACCCCGCTGAAATACCAGAATATTCCATACTACACATCAAGAACGCTACTAGAAAGCACCAGAACATAATTGATTGCAGCCTTGCACACAGGGCGCGCGGACTGGTGAAATCTGGATCAATATCAGACACGTGACAAGTGTCATGTAATTGTCCGTCATCTCAGTAGCAGCAATACGTACTCACACACACATTACAGCTGGAAGAGCTGAGAAACACATAGAATGTTCTGTAATGGTGTAACTTTTTTCCCCCATTACGTAACAATATATTTAAAGTTTAAAAACAAAATTGTTTAAAGCATAGGAAATATTTATTATCTTGAATGGCATATTGATTAACTTGACGATAGACTTGCGTTTTTTTCCTTTTGTTTGGATACTGTTCCCTTTTTCTGATTCTGTTGCTTGGTTTTATTTTTTCCTTGCTTTCTGGAAAACAATTTTGGTTCCATTACTTCCATTTCTTCTCAGTTCCTTCCTCTTCTGCTTATCTCTACCGATTGTGCATTCTAGATGTTCTCCACTACTTCTCTCTGACTCACACCAGCTGTTCAAATCAATATTGGATATCCTCTAGCCTCTGCTGATCTAACTGACATTTCTTTCTTTACATTTTCCTCCCCCCCCTCTTTCTCTTCTGAAGTTCTTTATGTTGGTTACTTATAATCTACCCCCTCTCTCACTCACCTCTCTCTTTCTCTACTGTCTCATTAAAATCCATTTGCTCTCCCCCTCATATAGCATTACTGATAGGCAAACTAATATCTTTGTTCCTACAAGTGCTTCTGAACAGAAATGTGTTCTTTTACAGTATGCAGTATATTCATTATAATGTTCATTTATTTCTGTTGTTTATTTTTCCTCTTTGTTAATGGGCATAATGTAGCTTTATGCCATTTGCAAAAACGTCATCTTGGTATTCAGGTTGCAACTGCTTACATCCTGTTGGAAGTTTCCCCATCTTGGGCATATTTTAATGGCATTGTTCACTGAACATAAAACCTTAGTGAGATAAATACACTTGTTTTCCTAATTGTTTGCATGACTTGTGCGAGAGGTTCGCATGTCCTATAAATACACATAATAATCATGTTCACATTATGTATTTTGTTTGTGAAGTACAGTATCAATTTCACTTGGTAAATTTAGTTGAAAGCAATAAAGTGTTTCTGCCACTGTATTCGAGCTATTGAGTAAGTGACTCTGACATTTCACTGCGACATTGTCAACTGTACACGGAAAGTTTTACATTTACCTAGCACTGCATGATACAAAAGTAACCCCATATTTGTCCGGGTAAGAACATGGCAACACAGTACCGTTACAGGTCGTTACTATGGTGACGTGAACGAATTCCTGTAATGTGGTTGGCAGAGATGTTTATACATGGTTTTACATACATACATCAAACATCAAAGTTGCTTACTCAACAGCTCAAGCTAGGAGCTTTTTAAATCAATATTTTGTGTCATTCTATAATTATCATAAGTGACATCCACAGTTAAATAGGCTGACTTCCTTTACTATTGTAAAGTTATAATACTCACATTAAAGTTACGGCCTGTACAGTTACTCACATTAGCAGAACCTTAGAAGAGAAATAATTTCTCTTGAAAATTGCAAGGCAACAATGTTCACCATTACTAAACTTTTTTTGTTAGTGCAACTCGAAAGTAAAACATGGCAGTATAAAACTGAAATGAGTTTGAACAGAGAAAATTGTTTGAAAAGTTTCCAGGAAACTATGAGAGAAGAAAGTCACAGAGTTATGCCAGTGTTTCTGAGCAACTGATTTCCATGAAAACTTTGCTTCATCTAAATATATAACTAACTAAATATAATTATAAAACTTTGTTATTTTAATTCCTAATGTATTTTATTTTCATCTAGAGAATAAAAACACACTAAATGAGAGGATATTTCATATATTTCAATTACTTTACCTTTTTTGTGTGTTAGAGTATTTGAAATGTACGGCTTTTTTAAAAAATTATTTTTTAATTAAGTTAAATTTAAAAGTAGAGAAGATGTTACACATATATAGATACCGAGTGGCAATAAAAAGGCTTTTTATACAGTAGTTTATATTATGTAGGCTACTCTTACAGGTCTGTAATAGATTCATGAGAGAGAGAGAGAGAGAGAGAGAGAGGGGGGGGGGAATTATTTCGTTATACAAAATATATTACCATGGATCAGTACAACTTCATATTTTTTTTATAAATACTTTTTGTTGAATTACACACATTATCCAATGTACAGAAATTTACAGAATGGAGATGCAGAATTGCAATAGAGAGCTAATACAGTTAGAGACACAGTGCCACTTAGTGGCCTGATGATGCATAATATAAAAGATTTTAATTGGGAACTACAAATATTAATTACAGTGTGTCATATTCTAGGCAGCCATCAAAATAAAACACTCATATCGCTGTTAACACCTTGTTTATTTATTGTTATCACAAATAATTTTTCACAAGTAAATATAAAACACAAAAAATACAAATTTTTATTCACAACTGTGATATCAATTATTAGCACAATTGTAGTTTATACAAACAACAACATAAATATAATATTATCCCACAAATGTATCAAACACACACTGACTTGTTTCTCCATTTACCACTGTGTGTATGTTCATGCACCAATAATGTCATTCACCAGCCTTTGTCACGTACTAGATAAGCCGAGAAAATTCTAGGCACTTACCTTTGAATCTTGTAGAATAAACTATGTTTACCTGTCAATTTCATGTACATTTATATAGAACATTCTAGTGTAATATAAAAAAATGTCTAAAAAGTATCTATCAGTACACAGAAGTTATCTATAAATAATGTAAAAACATGTGAGCATGTACTCAACCTTTGTAAATAACATAAGCTATGTACTATTCTAAATAGTTTTAACAACATGCCATTGACAATGAAGGGTGTATCGTGCACAGAAGTTGGTACCATTTAATGCAGGTTAACTTACTCTTTTTATCAGTCTATAATTGTATTGATGTTGGGGAAATACGTGAAGATCCAATAGAAAACAAAAAACTTCATAGTATATTTATTATATAACAATTGTATTTTATATTTAGAATTATTGTGTGAAATTTCTCCCTTCCTATGAAATAATGTTGTCACTCATTTAATATGCTGTGTCAAATAGTGTGCTTGTAACACCTGGCAATGGGATTTGACACTATAAGTTATTTTGCGGTATTGAGAACTGTTTGAACTATGAGGGAGGTAGGGATCCATATAAAAAACCAAAATATGTCAATATTTAGTAAAAATCCAGATCAAATATGGTTTCTCCACAAATTAGTAAATTGACTACATTACTAATTGATGACTTATTGATGATTAACTTACTTACTTGATTATTATTTACTTATTGATTGATGCTTTAGTTTGGTCAATAGATCCAGGTAGGTGCCAGTTTTTGCACAAGAGCCAGTCAAATTATTTTAGTCAGACCCCTTATCCAGATCACCAATAAAGAGCCAACATTTTGGATCAACTGAATAATGCATATTCAAATCAGACAATTATGTTACATTCAAAATAAAATAAGCTGCACTTTAATAAAATAAAGTGTTACCAGCTTGTGTGTAAATAAACAGTGATTGGATTTACAGTTAAATTTTAAATTTCAGGTTGATCCGGTACTGCACAAGGAGTTCATAGCGTGGAAGCAGAACCCAACGACAGACAAGAATGATCCATTCATAGCGAGGATCTATAGGGAAGACATAGACACATGTTTAGCATTCAGTAATACCCAGTTGGCTGACCAAGTGCGTGAAGCCATAGAGTCGGGCAGTATCTTCATTGAGGCTGTCAGTGATAAGGCAAAAACTCATTTCCCAAAGTAAGTGTAATTTAAAAAAACTGTTTTAGAATGTTGGTACTATTATCAGTTAACTGAATCTTTTCAGTCTTTTTTTTTGTATCGGCCATCTGAGGACCATAATTTCAGTTTCACTTCTTTATTCCATGTTCTTTTCTTTTTCTCTAATATTCTTTCATCTTTTCACTGTGTCTCTTCTTCCTGTCTTCAGTCCACTTTGAACCTGCGTTTTTCTCTCTCCTATCCTGGTCTCCTTCCATTCGTAACACTTTTGCCCAAAAAACATTCTTTCAATTGCTTCTTCTGCGTTTATATTTGTTTTTTCTAAATCCTTTTCGACTTCTTTAATCCAATTTGATGTTGACTTCTTTCCCCAAGATATTTGAAGATCTGCTTTGTTAACCTATTGTTGTCCATCTTTATATATATATTTCGTGTGTGCGTGTGTATGTCACTGAACTCCTCCTAGACGGCTGGACCGATTTTGATGAAATTTTGTGTGTGTGTTTGAGTGGGTCCCTGGATGGTTTAGATTCACAATTGGACCCGGTAGGTGGCGCTGCGATCGGGTTCCAGGAAATTATATATAAAAATGAATGTTTCTTTGTTTGTCCCGTATGCGTTCCTATACCATTCATCGGATTGCAATGAAACTTCGGTGAGTTGTTGTGCGCATGCCCGCGAAGGTTTCTGAATTAGTGGTGTTTTTTCGATGGGGTCCTTTGGGGGGTTCTTTGGGGTCTTCCACATCTCCTCCTAAACCACTGTACCGATTTCAACCAAACTTGGCACAAATATTTTACGCAAAGGGAGAACCAACATAGGATAGGTGTTTTTTCGATGGGGTCCTTTTGGGGGTTCTTTGGGGTCTTCCACATCTTCTCCTAAACCACTGTACCGATTTCAACCAAACTTGGCACAAATATTTTACGCAAAGGGAGAACCAACATAGGATAGGTGTTTTTTCAATGGGGTCCTTTTGGGGGTTCTTTGGGGTCTTCCACATCTTCTCCTAAACCACTGTACCGATTTCAACCAAACTTGGCACAAATATTTTACGCAAAGGGAGAACCAACATAGGATAGGTGTTTTTTCGATGGGGTCCTTTTGGGGGTTCTTTGGGGTCTTCCACATCTTCTCCTAAACCACTGGACCGATTTCAACCAAACTTGGCACAAATATTTTACGCAAAGGGAGAACCAACATAGGATAGGTGTTTTTTCGATGGGGTCCTTTGGGGTCTTCCACATCTTCTCCTAAACCACTGGACCGATTTCAACCAAACTGGGCACAAATATTTTACGCAAAGGGAGAACCAACATAGTATAGGTGTTTTTTCGATGGGGTCCTTTGGGGTCTTCCACATCTTCTCCTAAACCACTGGACCGATTTCAACCAAACTTGGCACAAATATTTTACGCAACGGGAGAACCAACATAGGATAGGTGTTTTTTCGATGGGGTCCTTTGGGGTCTTCCACATCTTCTCCTAAACCACTGGACCGATTTCAACCAAACTTGGCACAAATATTTTACGCAACGGGAGAACCAACATAGGATAGGTGTTTTTTCGATGGGGTCCTTTGGGGTCTTCCACATCTCCTCCTAAACCACTGAACCAACATAGGACAAGTGTTTTTTTCGATACAATCCTTTGGGGGGTCCTTTGGGGTCTTGCACATCTCTTCCTAAACTATTAGACCGATTTCAACCAAACTTGGCACAAATATTTTACGCAACGGGAGAACCAACATAGGACAGGTGTTTTTTCGATACGATCCTCTGTGGGGTCCCCCAAACTATTAGATTTGGTTACTATGGCAACCCAATAGAATAGATTCTGTTATAAATATATTATCGCATTAAACTGAAGACCACGCGAACGAAGTCGTGGGCAACAGCTATTTATTTTTAAGAAACCTACTTTAATTGAACTTTATTAATTAAACTAACATTTTCATTACGTACAACGTGAAACTCCGTAGCGAAGCACGGGTATTCCCCTAGTTCTATATAAATGTCCAAAAAATAATAGTCTTCTTATTCTCTTTGTTTCTGTTATATTTTCTATACTTTGATATATTTCATTATTACTTCTTAATTTCCAACCTTCTAAAGTTTTTTGTGGGCCTAATATTTACCTAATAATTCGTCTTTCCAATATTTCTAGTTTGTCTAAATTATAATTCACATTTAAATCTAAATGCCTTATTTTCACATTTTTAGATATGCACTTTTTATTATAAATATCTTTAGTTATACCATATGCTCTTTCGATTTTATGAATCCTTTCTTCTATAGCAGATTTTTCAGTACTTTAATATATTGTCAAGTTGGTTGTTTTTGCATAGCCTCTCTTTCTTTTTTCTGCCATACTTTAGTATAGAGTGCTGGTTTTTTACAATTGTATGTAGTTTTTAAAATGTTTAAACAACACTAAGAAACAATGTTTTGAGAAATGCAAAAACCAGCTTTTAATATAAGATCAGAAAATGTTTAATGCGTAATTGTCACGCATAAGTTCAATGAGAAACTTATAAATGAGTAAACTGAATGGTAAGGTTGGTGGATCTAGTTAAATTCCATATCCCTTACAAGATCTAATCAGCAGCCAAGTGGTTCATTCATCTAGTGCTTAATCAAATCTAGTACATTCGTTTTCATATAGAACAATTGTAATTGTAAGGAGTTTTCTTTTTTATCGTTTGTGATGAAAATTACCTTACCTTTACAAAAATTACCTCTCATCACGCCTTTCATTAGTGATTAATAAAACTATTAGTTATGCTAGAGAAGAAGCAGGCATTTTAATAATACTTCTTTTTGTTTTGGGTATCAGGAAATGTGCACTCCTTGAATCAGCGCGACAGTGTCAGTACAGAATGAGATTCGATGAAAGCGATGTCTGGTACAGCATATCACAGATCTGCAGAAACAGGGTAAGTTATATATTTTACTAACTAAAAACATAAAATACGTCTTCATTATGCTAGTTTAAACACTAAATTAAACATATCTAGTAATTTGAATTTGATCTTGTTACTTGTGTATAGTATTAATTTGTTACTAACTATAAAACTTGTCAGTAAATATGATATATTATTCCTGCAAGTAGTTTTACCAGTTACAAATTTCAGAATAGTAACATGACGTTTAATTCAGATGTTTCTGTATGTTTGTTTATTAGTGATAAATTGTAACTTTCCTTGTGAACACTTACGTTTCTTAAGTGATTCTTACACAGAAGGTGATTCTGTATTTAAACCTCGCTGAAGAAGGTGAATAACACACCGAAACGTACGAGGACATTAAGAAACATAAGTGTTCACAAGGAAAGTTACAATTTATCACTAATATTAAATGCGTGAATGAAGAGGATGAACCAACAAAACAATATGTTTGTTATACAATGACTCCTCCTTTATTTACAGATAACAGCAGTATGTGATTTTCTGAATTATCTGAGGTACATTCAAAGAGGTCTTGTCAAAAGTTCAGGTAGGTAACAAAGAGAAAGTGTTGTAAATATTTTGGAATTTTGTGTTTCTGTTTGCAAAGTAAGTTTAGTAAAATTAACTCATAGTTTAAAACTTGTTATTCCATCACATTTTGGCACCTCTGTGGACAGACTTCATGTCACTACGTAACTGCAGATGAAAGAAAATTTCAGTAATAAACTAACAAAATGCTATAAAAATTAAAGGAACTGTCCCTTTATACAATACCTACAGTACAATTTCGATGTTTTTGATGTGCGATTGTATCAATATATTATGATGTGAAGGAGACAAAGTGTACTAATTGTAAATTGTTCTATTTCTTAATGTAAATTGAAAATACATGTTGTTTTCATTTGGGAGGTTAGGTAACAACATTTTGGGATTTTTAGTTTACTGCTGATATAAATAAAAGCCATGGTTTAAAATAAAGAACCTAACGTTGACAAATTAACAAAACTATAACAGCAAATGTAAATTGAAAATTTCAGATATTTATGCTTAATGGAAAAAAAACAATGTATTAAGGAATGACAACATACGCTCTACATATTGTACATAACGGACATTCTTGTTGGTTAGTCACAAAAAAGTGACATGTATAGTAATAGGCAGTAGCCCTTACCTTCGAGTTTGCTGGTTTTTCAGTGATCTATTCACAGAATGAATATTAGTGATAAAAACGAGTTCTACTGAAAAACGAGATCTGCCACAAAAAGGGAGACATGTATAGTAATAGGCTCGCCTTACTTCGATTTGGATTTTTTATGGTTTTTGGAAAAGAACAAGTTTTACATTACAGACATGTTGGTTTCCATGTGTAATTTCAGTTTTCATGTTAACATAACAGCATCAACTTTTGGAATCACAAGCATGCACCAGTGATATATATTGCTGCTATTTATTAGTTAACATATATATGTATATATATATATATATATATATAAGTAGTTAAAATAGTAGTTAACATAACTAACATATGTATTATACATAACTAACATAACATAAGTAGTTATGTATACTAACATATTAGTTAACAATTTCCATTAAAAAAAAAAATGGCAAATAGAACCATTTGCAATCGCCAGCCAACTATTTTACAACATACAATATTAAAATTTGTATAATTCTTTCACCTACATAAAATTATGTGCAATATTCACTACATATCACAGCCAAAAATCACATAATCAAAATATCGAAAATGACTGCTGGTACGCATATTGGGACAGTACCAAATTAAATTAGCATTGTATGTGTCTTCTTCTTTCTTTATACATCTTTTCCCATATGTAGTATAAACCCCTTGGTCCCACATGCCTAAATATGATATAATCTTTACTTAACAAAAGTTTAATTAGTAGACCAGGCAAACTACAATCTTGTAATACAACACATATCCATAAAACAATATTAACACACAAGTTAAAGGATTTACTGACACTTAGTCCTTCTTTTTTTACTTTATATCCATATTTTATTGATATTATTGTCAGCACCAAAGTTTCACTCATTTTGTAATATAGTGTCATCAGTGAGAAAGCTGAGATCTCCCATACCATAGAATGAGTGAAACATTTAGTATTGATAGTAGTATAAATAAAACATGAGTGTTATGTTATTATTAAAAGTTCTAACCATCAAGTGTGTGATTGAAAATACAAGTAAAAGCTGCATTGAGCACAGCTACCAGTAATGATCTTTCTTCGATCTTGGCCAACTGTGAACCACATGGAATAACTTATTCATGATTTTCCTTTTTTTTCCCACTTTTCTATCTCTTCACTGAATTACTTTTTTCCTTTTGTCTGTCCAGATACTTTTTACTTGTCAATTCTCTTTTCCCTGAAAACCCTCAAATTCTTTAACCTTTTTCCAAAAGATGTCCCCGTCCAAAATATTGTTCTTTGCAAACTTCATTTCTGTGCGATCCTTTTTTACTTCTGTGAAAGCAATGGATTTGTGTTTTGGGAGTTTTATTGAAACAGTCTAATATTCTTTTTGCCAGTCTTCCTGGCTTCATCCACACCTTAGAATGTGATCCTTCTTTTCCTAACTGTATTCGATTATTTTTATTTTTTAAATAAAGTTCTTTATAGTTTATTTTTATCCATTCATTTCCATTTTTCTTTGGGCCAAAACATTGGGCTTTTTTCTTGGTAGTTTCCTTTCCTTTTTTTCTAACATTTTTCATTAACTTATAAGGTAATCCTTATTTTTGACATCTTGCTTTATTGGGCCGTTGTGTAGAACACTGGGCTGTATTATTTCTCTAAGATACTTAAATTTGTTTACTTCAATAATGAGTATTGTTATCTCAATAATTATAAACAACAACACATTATTAAAAACTATAGTTGCAGGAAAATGTTTACAATATTTTTACAACAGCTATTTCATAATTGTATCCATAGTTAGAAAAATTTTAATTCAACTACTTTTTGGATGAAAAAAAACATAGGTACTACTGTGAGAAACGCAGATTTTATGTCTTAAATGTATCATAAAAATTGTTTAAAATTAAATTTTGTATCAATGAAAAATATTTTATTACAGTGCACGACATATACTGGGAAATAATTCGACTGAGAAAGGAAATGGTGTTGGCACGACTTGGTTTGGCTTTGAGCACGTGAACAATAAAGTATAACAGTAATAATAAGCAAGGAATTATTACACAATAGTCTTCTACCTGGAAATGAAATGAAAATATTTTTGCATAAGTACAGTTTTAGTATAAGTACATATATCATATTATGAAAATATTTATATTTTTTGTTTTTAGGCGAAATAATTGTGTGTGTGTGTGTGCTCGCGTGCACGCGCGTGATGAAATACATGAATTATACTGTAATAA
The DNA here is from genome assembly GCA_034769895.1 of Magicicada septendecula. Taxonomy (NCBI): domain Eukaryota; kingdom Metazoa; phylum Arthropoda; class Insecta; order Hemiptera; family Cicadidae; genus Magicicada; species Magicicada septendecula. The sequence goes on along the minus strand of CM068369.1, from coordinate 505,670,479 downwards.
TTGGTGGAATATTATGATAACCAAAGAATTTATATTATTATTAACAGTAATATAGTAGTAGAACATAATAATAATAATAATGACAGAAACATGTGATCAGAATAATTATTAATTAGTGGTTAATTGATTGTACTTTAAGGTGTATATTTTTTGTTTATTTTATATTGTTATCAAGTTTCACTAATTTAGAAAGAAAGTGATGCAGTTTCAACCCAATTCCAAGGGTAAGTTTATTGCTCATTTAATTTTTCTCAGTAAGTAATTAGAAAAATGATGTTTAATGAAACAGTTTCAAACTCTGTATAAATGTACATTGTTTTAACATTTTTATACTTTTTGTTTGTGAATTGAAAATATTTAACACCCTGTAATAGAATATGACTTTTAAGTTTTAAAACAAATTAATATGTGGTATTATTTTAAAAACAACAGTTTTAAGCATTTTAATTACATTGTTTTACATATGAAAAATTCACCCAGCTCTCAAATAAATATCACGTCTAATCTTTACTTGTACATTTTCAAAGCATTGTTTAAGTCCTTATATTACATTACATTAGTGGCGACTTATAACATCTTTAAAAATTTGCAACATACGTGCAGAGTTAAAATATGTGGTTCTCATACTATGGCTAGATTTTTTTACAAATAATATATATGTGGTATGTCTTAGAGTATTGTTTACACAGAAAATGTCACTACGCTACTGCTAAACCTTTAAGATACATATTTTGTATTATAGGTAATTAAAAGCAAATTTTGTTTCAATATTTAATTAAAAAATGAATTAAAAATTTATTTTTTATATTTTTTATTGTATTCTTTTTTATACAGCCTAAAGGCACCATATGATGTTATTATAAAGCGATCGATTTCGGTCAATAGACCATCTTCAGGTTATCACAATATTATAAAACATTATAGCACATTTGTGTTCACAATATTATAAAACATTATTATTTATAAAAAATGAATTTCTATTTTTAGAAATAATAATGTTTTATAATATTGTGAACACAAATGTGCTATAATGTTTTATAATATTGTGATAACCTGAAGATGGTCTATTGACCGAAATCGATCGCTTTATAATAACATCATATGGTGCCTTTAGGCTGCATAAAAAAGAATACAATAAAAAATATAAAAAATTGAATTATAGGTACCATTAATAAAACAATAAGTGTAAGTATATAAAAATACATCACATTATCATTAAAAATTTATGTTTTTATTGCAAGATTAATAATGGTTTTTATTTAGATCATACTTTACCAGACAGTTTTGTTAACTTTCTGCAGTGTACTAAAACCAATTAAATAATATTAACAAAGGTAAACGATTTTTTTAATACATCTTTCTAATTAATTTCAGTAAAAAAAAACAGTGTCGCATAAGTAAATGGATATTAGTAGTTATCATCAAATATCTTGCAATTAAACATGTGGTAATATTAAACACAGTAAATACATTAATACATACAGTATATATTAAATGTACCTAATATACTATACACCAGTAGACATGTTATTAATTATAAAGTGTCTGTGATAAATGAAGAAGTTTTTTTAAAATGCATTCAATATTTTTATTATCAAATTTTTAATTACTTAATATGAGCAATGACATTTTTACTTTTGAATATGATGAGCCATAATAACCTATCAATATTATGAAGATTTATGCTCTTTAAAAAATCCTATTTAAACCACAACTTGTAGCCTAAATGTTAGCACTAAAGAAAACAAGACTGTTCAAAAAACTAGTATGCATTTCATCTGATTTTGTTTAGAGTTGAATGTAGATGCATACAAACTTACTCAAATTATTACTTTTTCATCCAAAAATAATTAAAACATACACTTGAAATGTTTACTCCATTATGTAAATTTTCTATGATATCTGTAAATAGAGGGTATATATTATGTTATTATTGATTATCCCAGTACATACATATTACTTAGATTCAATTGTAAATAAGACAAAAAGAATTTAGAAAAGGCAAATAATATTCTGTGCTGATTAGAACAAATATGAAAGATGGCATTTGAATGCACTGATTTTTAGAACCAAATCATGCATAAAAGCATCTGGAGAAGTTTGATTCTCTCATCACATTTGTTCTAATCAGATTGTGTACCAGTAATAATAATTAATTGTAGTACTATGTGTAGTAATTTTACTAATAATTAGTAATAGCTGACATTTGCATATTATAACTATTTTATTGAATACATGATATATTTATGGCTGTGTCTATTGAATCTTCAAAAGAAAAAACAAAAATCTCATTCTATATAAATAATAAGTATGATGTAAATAATCATATTTAATAAATGATTAAAAGTGTAGCATTATTTTAAATTGTGCATTACATACTATTATTATTAATCTGTTTTATGATTATTAATAATAAGTCATTTTAATAGATTATTTGGTGAAGAAAATAATTGTGTAAAAATAATGTAACTTTTTATTGTATATTTTTAAAATGTCTTTTATCCTTGTTTTAAAATACAAGTCATTTCATATGTTATGTGTTTGTTATTCATCTAGTTAGTCAAAAAACTGAATGTTTTTGTAAAATATTATTGTTGGTTATATGATTAATATGTACTATATTTTGTATATCCATGTAATTTGTTTATATTTGTTATATCGTCATAAACTTATCTGATATTAAAATATGGCTATTAATAATTATTGTGGAAGAGAAAATTGTAATTGAGCAATTTTTATTTTTGTAAATTGTTTTTTACTGTGTATAGTATATTATAAAAATATTGAAAGTTTTACTTTTTAATAATATTATTATGTGTTCATTGTTAACATCTGTTTATGTTGTATACTTTTCTTCCTAGATATCAAAATGTTTTTGATATAGCTATTTCATCTCTTTATCAAGACAGTGATCAAGAGAAGTAGTAGCTTATAGTATATTGTAAATGTGAGGGTATTTAAGGGGTGTCTGTAAGCTACTTAAGTCACAAAATTCAAGTTTTACTGTCCCAACACATTCTCTGGAACACCTTTTGTATGACACCTGATTAAAGCAGTCTGGCATCTAGAAAAACTGTATGATTTTAGATTTTATGATTATGGGTGGTAACTTATTTATTTATCCATATGTATGATACTAGGATACATGTTATTCCAAGACATTTACATCGATTGAACAGAATAAACCTTGTGGATATGATTTTCCAATCTCTGTAAAGAATTATAATTGATTCTGGTCATTACAGAAGCATATGGGAACTGGCTTCTTATGCGGATGTGTCGAAGGCATAAACAAAATAAAAATCATAAACTTTCAAATCATAAAACTTTAGTAGGCAATGATTATATTTGTCAAAGGCATTTTAGCTATCAAAAACTTTATAAGCTGGCAGTCGTAAGGACTTCAGAAAATCTTATATATATGAAAAAAGTTACGTGAGTTGATTGTTTTTCATTTTGGTTCAACTAATCAATTTTGTAGCCATGATCTTTACCAAAAAGGGACTGACGGTTGGTGCAAAAGCAGTTACAGACAGTAAAAACTATGTCCATATTGAACATTTACATCTTCCACTAACAACAGTGTCTGATATTAAATCCATTAACACATTCATTGTTAATACTTTGTATGCGGTCGACCCCGTGGTCCTCATTCATTTTTTCTATTTTTCTTAAATGCACAATTAAAAAAAACACAAGGAAACGCAAAAATTTGAGTATACAGAAATGTTTTAATGGTTTCATTTTGCGCTAACAAAAACACAAACTTTCATGCTGCACATAAACTGTACTAACACATTCAAATTGAATGAGTGAATGTCTCAGATCTGGGACATGATCACCACAGACAGCATGTTCCACGTCACAGATCCGTGACATCAGCAGCAAATGTGATCCAGAATTTTTAAAATAATATCTGCTTGCAAAAGTAATAAAATTCGAATGAGTCAGTTCCTCGCTTCTCTAAAAGCTGTTTTTACTTCCCTAAAAACATTGAATCTGGGTTGTTTATGATGATGTCTACTGCTTTAACAAAGGTTTTGTAACCTGATGTTTATTGTTTAATGTGTTTAAGCATCTGTGGGGGAAACCTATGTTGAAACAGTGTTGCATATCTATAAAAAGTGAGTGCAGAAATGTGAAAAACCACGGAAAGAAGCCCAACTGCAGGAAAGTGCATTAGCTGAAAAGAAGGTGGCAGATCATTTTAAAACTGCAGAAAATTCAGACAGTCTCTTGTTTGCCACTGGGTTGTATTATGTGTGCTCAGAAATTCATTATTTTGATATTGTAACTTGAATTGCTTTTTCTAAAACAATTTCATTATTTAACATAAATAGCACATTATATCAGGATATGTAAGTTATACAGCTGGAAGGTTTTTTTGTATAGCTGCAACTTTTAACCTAAGCGTTTCTTGAGACATTGTGTCTTTCATAAAATAAAAGAATTTTTAATGCCATTTTTTGAAGTAGGCCTACTTAGAAGTGTTATACAAGTATTATCAGTAAGCATGTTGTGAAATCCCCCATGTTAAAGTTTTCATAAAAGTATTATAAAGGTATGAGAAGATTTTTTAATTAATATATCAAAGGATGTCTGAAAAACAGTTTATGTAATTTAATATAGTAAAGACAGACCTTTCACCAACTTTTACATAAGAAAAAGAAAGGAAGTGGTCAGAAAAATGTAATAATGTAATCAAGAGAGTTGTTATTGTTAAAAATATTATTGAATATAACAATGTTATTGATATCTGTGGGTCTTACAATTATTTTATTATCATTTTTTTATATTATAATTGATGTTGGTGGAGTAAAAACTCCAACCACAATAGTTGGAGTCAAACCCATGGTGTAGAAACTGCAGGTAGCTAAGGACAGGTATCTTTGAGTGTTTTGATATTAGTGTGCCCATATAAAGTAAATATTTTGGGTAAAACTTCCACCTCAGATAGACCCTATTGTACTTTTTTTATTCATGTTTTGATTCATTAGAATCCAGGATCACCTTCATCAGAGTACCAAGACTTCAGACAAGCAGCTACACCAACTGCCACAAACTAAATAAATATTTGTTACATTTTGCTATATGCATTTTGGGTATTATTTTATTTTATGATTTATTAGTGAAGTAGAAAACTGATCTGACTACATGTAAGCAGCTGTAGAATGTTAATTAAAAATGGTGAATTCAGAAACTAAATATCACTTTGTAGTTTGCAAAGTGTATGGTCTGATAGATTATGTGTCCAATGATATGTGGGGGAATGTGTTTCACCTTGGGAAGTGTGACACTTATATTTTGTGCAACTGGCATTTGTCTGCCATGTAGTGGGAAATACAGAAACTAACTGTATGCCATTTTGTTTGTTGTTCAAAGATTGTACTGTTTAGGGCAGAGTTCCAGATTAAGAGTAAGCAAATAAGAGTGCCATTCAGAAAATAGGGATCAGTTGTACATACAGTGTGTGCAACGTACATGATCTTGTTCAGACATGCACAGTATGTTAGTTTTGTTCATACAAGACTAGTAAACACAGATTTGTCATAGTTGCCTTGTGCACACTAGTAGCAGGCAATCTGTGACAGTCATGCCAATTTGCCAATTACTGGTTTGTGGAGGAATGTTAAATGGCACATGGTAACACACACACAATTGTATTTGAATCTTGTTACTTGTAATAGTTTCACTGGGTCTAATTTTGAAAGCTTATGTTCAGACAGTATTAAAAGTGGTATTACAATAGAAACAAGAAAAACTATTAGAAAATAACATTTGACTTGGAATTTGGGAAGCTAAAATCTTACAGCTAGGTTGACAGAGATTAATTTGTTTTTATTTAGTTAAAATTTAAATTTTTTTCTGTCACAATTTTATCTATTTGAAAATAATTTAAATATTTGCGTACCTAGTGCTATTTCTTTGTGATGAACTTTGATGAACAAATGAGAATATATTTTTAGTTGAAACTGAAACATGATTAAGGTGCTGAAATTGCACTTACCTTCAGCCAGGGAGGAAACCCAGCTTTTCCGTAAAACTATTATAATATTATCGTGGGTCCTGAAAAGCCACAACAGAATATTTTAAATTAAGTTCTTTACAACACCAATCACAAATGCCACAAGGTTCATACTGGCCTGGAAAGTCAGGGAAGGTCAGGGAAATCAAAATAAGTCAGGGAAACATTTTAAGATATGCCGAAAGTCAGGGAAATTAAGTATATTTTTAGAAAGTCAGGGAAAGTTTTTGCTATGACCAGTCACACAAAACATATGAAGATGATCCCACTTTCATGAAGAACTGCATGAATTCTTTGCTGCTCTGTAATGGACCTGAATATGTATATGTGGATAGCTTTTTGCAAGATGTTTATTACATCTTTAATGATTCACCAGCCCGCCGTGCTGAGTTCATTGAACTTACTGGAAAATCTATTTTTCCTTTAAAACACTGTACAACCAGATGGCTTGAAAATGTGCCTTCTATTGACAGAGTTTTAAGTACTTTTGATGATATAAAGAAATTTGTTGACAGCCGAAAATATCTCAATACAAAACCATTAAAAAATGTTTCTGTTCAAACCAAAGATATATTTCTGAAATGCAAACTGGCTTTTTTTAAAATGCTTTCCTTGGAATGTGAACCATTTTTACGAAAGTTCCAAACCTCAGACCCACTTGGTCCATTCCTGTTCACAGATTTGCAAAGTCCAAAATTACAAAGTTACAAAATTTGATGGAGAGATTTCTTAAATCCAGTAAAATGCCTACTACAACAACTAAGCTTTTTTCATTAGATTTACATGAGAAAGATAATTTGCATGATGTAAAAAGTATTCATCTCGGATTGCATACAAAAAAACTTCTCAAAGAAGCCACTTCAAAAGAAAGTGATATCCTAAAATTCAAACTTGAATGCCAGACTGTACTAGTCAAAATGACAGAAAAGATATTAGAAAGATGTCCTCTGAAGTACAAGCCTGTCCAAGGGCTCTCATCATTGGATCCTAATATAATTTTTCATCAGCCAGAACTAGGGAAACAAAGATTTGGTTTTTTGCTAGAGGCATTGTACACCAATAACCGAATCACAGATTCTGTTGCTGAGAAAGCAAAAGCACAATACACTCGACTTTGCAGTGAAGCTCATTCTACCCTTCAATTACAATTCAAAATATTTTTGGATGGTGATTGTCCTTCCAAGAGACTTGATTTTTTTCTTCTTTATTACTTGGGAATCAATGTTATTCAGAATTGTGGCAAATTATTAAATTAGGACTGATATTTTCGCATGGAAATGCAACAGTAGAAGGAGAGTTTTCTGTAAATAAAACATTATTAGTGGAGAATTTGCAAGAACATAGTCTTTTTGCTCAAAGAACAGTGGAAAATGCTATAAGATATCACGAAAGTATTCTTAAAGTTCCTATCACTCAAACAATGTTGACAAATGTTAGAGCTGCCCGTAGGAGATATGAAGAACATCTCAAAGAGTCAAAACAGAACCAAAAAGAAGAAGAGAAGAAAAAGGGTGAAAAAAGAAAATTATCCATAGAGATCACAAAACTTGAAGAGCAGAGAAAGATGTTAAAACTGCAAGCTTTGAAAGAAGAAGACAATATAAAATCAAAAATTCAGATTCTTGAGAAGAAAAAGTTAGGCTAAATCTCCCCATTTAGAACTTTTATGATCATGGTCGACTTTATTTACCTAGGCTATGATAATTAAATTTGTATTCGGTATCTATTAAAATTAGGTATGGAATTTTAGGTTACCTATATCAAAGAGTGTTTTAGTTTTAAAGAATAATACAATCTCTTTGTTGCTTTGTATGTTTCCTTTAGATTTTTTATGCAGTTTTTTGTGATATTTTAACCTAATAATGTACATTTATTGTAATTTTTTAATATAAGCTATTTATTTTTTAATATAATTTTGTTATTGTTTTTTGTATAAATACAACTGTTTACTTTTTGGAAAAAATTAAAAGGAGTGCGTTGGATGGCTATGGGGAAGGTGGAGGCCGATTACTAAAAAAATAAATATTTATTTAAATTCATCCATGATGATGGACGATTATAATGTTAAGCACTAAAGTAAATTTTCAATAAGATAATGTATGAATGTTTCATGCTTACAAATAAAAATAAATTTCACTAAAAACTAATACTTTAAACTGAGTACATAGGTTACAATAATGTTTAATAGGTAATTTATATATTGAAAAATTGGTATTGTACGCAAAAAATAACGCATACGCTGGTCAGGGAAAATTTGCGGATTTGGTCAGGGAAAGTCAGGGAAATCAAATTCAAAATTTCAGTATGAACCCTGTGCCAGTTATGCATAGTATTTATAAGAAATAATTTGCTCATGTGCATATCTGAGTTTCGCAGCTACAAAAACTTCTCATGCCACAAAATGATTAAGATTATTAGAAATCAATAATCTTATTCAAAATCCTGTGATTTTGTATGAATAAGCATAAAGTCCTGTGACAATGATTTCTTCAAGTGCAACAGGAATTCATCGCTTTATTTCTGAGGTTTATGATGAAAATGTCATGAGTGACAGTTATTTGCGGTAATAGTGTTAAGAGTTCTCTGACAGCCATGGCTGTGATGAATGGTTAGGAGTTTATGGTAAAGACCATGGTAGCCAACCTTTACTTGTCATTGACAGGTATGTGCAATCTGTTGACAACAAAGCTTGTGAAACAGACGTTTCATAATAAGGGGCTTAAGTAACAATTTTCCTGAAATTTCATGTGCTGTACTTTATGAAGTAGACACAGGAAAGCTGCATAACCACAAACTTGGTGCCAAAAATGCTCACCTAAGCCCATAAAAATCAAAGAATGCCAGAATAGCTAGGAATCAATGTGATGCTGAAGGTGATGAATTCCTCAAACATAAATATCATTAGAGGTGAGACTTGGGTCTCATACATAACCCCGGAAACTGAAATTGAACAAAAGCCAGTGCAATGTGTTCATAACATAAACAAAATAAATGCAAGCAAGCATTTGTAGTCATCTACAGGTTTCTAGGACCACAAAGCGTCTTGCTCGAGGAATTTGTGGAACATCGTTAAAAAAAATTCTACAGTGTATTCTCAAGCACTAAAAAAACTGAAGAGAGTGAAACAGAATTGTAGAATTGCTGGTTCAGCATGTTGTCTTCACAATAACATAACACCATGACCACATGCACGACGCTTTAGAAATTCATGTTAAATACTTGTTATCTTCCCTCATATGGCCCACACTTTGCAACAATTGACTTTCATTCATGTGTTGGGAACATGTTTTTGTCCACCCAATTTTTTTTTGTAGTTTTCACAAACTTTCATATACAATGATGAAGTCAAAAGTGCTGTGGAGAATTCTTCGAGAAGGGGATAAAAAAGCTTGTTCTGTGTAATAATAATGAGTCTTATGTATTGATGGAAGCTGTGTGGAAAATTAATGTTGTTAAATATAATACATGCTTGCAATGAAATATTTTTCAGCTAAACAATTTTTTTATAGCCAACTGAACATTATTTTTCTGAATGGTTGTAACTTACTTACAATTCATTTTTTTAAATCCTGGCAGGGTTTCGTCAAATGTAAACTTACAATCCTTCTTCCTGCTTGTAGATGTTGCACCTGTAATTTACTTACCTACTTACCCTCAGAAGTACCCAGAGTCGCCAGAGTGTTTGAGGATGACACTCAACCCAATTTACGCATCAGACTTTTCAAAATATTCCCCTCAGAAGTTCCATGGAACGTTTTGCAAAACTTCAGAAACAGTGATTAAGAACACAATAGGCGCGCGTGAGCAAACAAATTGCACAACACCTTTTGGTTATGAAAAACTGGTTTTAATGGGTTACTTTTTCTGAGACATTATTCATCATCTTTTGAATACATGGTTATTACGTCACTTTTGACTTAAAATATTACTTCCAGAAATACAACTCTCTCATTCACACTAGATTCTCCAGTACTACGTTCATTCTTTTCCTTTCACTCACTCACAAATTAAACAATTGTAATTACATTTCTTAAAGCGCTTTATCATCCAGGGGCATTTAATTATTAATGGTACTGAAAACAGATACCTGTTGTTACATGACATTTTGCCATGCCATTTTAACATAAATATGCTTTAATAATCTTACCCAAAAGTACCAAGAAACATAAAGAGTTTCAAGAAATAAGTAATTAAAGACTTAATTAAATATTGTTTATTTTATTATTTAATTCATGATAACAAAGACTGTAATAATTATGTTTATCACAGTTAAGATAATGTCAATAATGATAAGTAAGGAGGACAATGTTAAGGAACTTACTTATAAAATTTTGTTTTATTTATAAAAACTGTAAATTTATAAATACAGTAAGTTAAGGGGAATGGTTATATATTACTAAGAGTTATTAGTAATTAGTTTGGGTCACATTAATTAATATTATGTGATAGTGTTAATAACACTAATGTTTATCTTAACAAGAAAGTACCAAAATAATAGTAATAGATTTTTGTAAAACTAGGCATATTGAGCTTAGACAGTTAAGGTATATGAATAAAAATTTCTATTAAAATGATAATGAAACAATGTCAGGTTATGTTATAGGATTACTAAATGTGTCAAATAAGTTTAATAAAGTGAAAATTACAAGAAGAACATAATAAATTAGTTTGGAACTAATAAAATAAAAAGTGTAAATTGATAACTCAAGAAATATATAACAGAAGATAGTCAAAAGTGGTGTCAAAATAATCAGTGTTTCATCAGAAGGTCAAAGAAACCAATAAAGTGAAGATCAAATCTCTTATAAAAAAGGTATATCGGTTTAAAGAAAATGAAAGATAAAATAGTAAGAGTTTGTTTATGTTAATGCTATGATATCACCAGGGTGACATAATATGTTACATTAGAAACCAATAAGAGAGCCTTAGCAACTAAAAATATTATAATAAATGAAATAAGAATTGTATTATTGGATCTGAACGAGAAAGGTTTAATTAAACACCAGATAGTGACTAATTTAAATTATTAGACATTTTATATCAGTGGACTTCAATAAAAAAGTTAAATAATCATCCTCAACCAGATTAAATAGAAGAAGGAAGTGCTACATTACTAGAAAGAAGTAAACCAATGAATCTATAAAAAAATACAATCCATTACACAGGAAGAGAAGTATATTTTGATATATAATTAAACTGAACTATTCCATTATAGGCCTAGGCCATAGGTTTCAAAGACACTGATTACACTTTTAATAAAAACAATTTGGAACTTTCACTGAGAACAATATCAATGAATAATCTTACCATCAGTATGAAAAAACTATCAGTGTAGAGTATTATTATAATATAAAGTGAACTAGATCTAAAAAACATTTAACTAACATAACCTAAACACTGAACATTGTTAAACTATCCATATAATCCTGTTAAGGTACTTTGTGATTATTTATAATCCCATGTATTTTGGTACTTTTCCTATAGTAACTGTTGTTTATATCGTAGTCAAAAGGACCTAATGTAACACACTATATTTGTATTTTATTTAATAAATATAAGTATGGGCCTTGGGATGAAGAATTTCTTAATGCTACTGCTGCCATACTGAGCATATGTAAAGAACAGCCGGTTAGATTTTTGTTAATGATTATATATGTTATTTAAAAAACAATTTAAAGAAAATAATAAAAGGATTTTGAGTGTAATAAATACAGATAAAAGGTTTATTCGTTTCTTTATTTAATGAATACAAAATGGGTATGATATTCTAAACAATATATCTGGGACTGTGAATTGGCTTCAGCAATTAGATTAAGTTGGCAACACTCCTCATTTGAAAGAAATGGCAGACTATTCAAATCTGCTTTGATGAGCTTTAGTTACCACATTTATCTCTTAAAGAAAAGATTAAAAGAGATTTAATTATAGCTGATAAAGAAACCATATAATATAATTTTTTTTAATAAAAATTAATAATTAATATTTTTACAAATAAATTTTATTTGCAACCGGTGATTGCAAATTGGCGCTCAACAAATATTACCCTGACCAGATACTCATTCTATAAAATATAAACAAGAAGGTACACAAAAAAGGTTTTAGGACAACAGGAAGATACCCGTGTTGTAACAAATTGGCGATCCCAACAGTGAGGCTAAATAACCCGTAGATTTGTTATTGAATGTAACACTGTATACTTTTTCACACACTTAATAAACTGGGCACATGATGGCTGCTTTTACTCACGCCGCGTGTTCATGGAGTCTAGTTATTTTCTAATTTCTGGTCCGAAACGTTTTCCAGTGACGTCTCTGATGTTCTTACTGGCTCTTGTTGTGATTCTCTGCCATCCTGTTAGTGATTCTAATGCGAATTTCGAACTGCGATGGATTAAAGTTTTGAAAACAAGCAACCAGACTTTTGACACGTCTGGTTGCGGTGATGTCCGTGTTTGTAGAGCTCCGAGCTGCCGGATACAAGCTCACGGCTGACCAAATATTCGCCGCTCTCAGCTGTTTGAATTTTCTTCGTTGTAACATAACTGGTTCAAATGTATGCATAATTTACGGTTCTTTATTACGTATCATCCGGTTTCCTGGGTGGTTCACGTCATTGTTGAGTGACGTGCATAAATATACCATGACGTTTTATGCCGTATATGGTCACAAAATTATGCGAGCTAGGGGATTGGCTGTTGACATCGTCATACATTTAATGTCTGTGTAATTATGAATCAATGTTGCTGCAGATCGCCCTTCCACTGGTTATATTCGCTTTTACAACACTTCATATATTTTTTATTATATCTTTGAATAAAATGATACCCACTTAGGATCGTCCCATTACATGGTGCTTTCACAAAAGTAATTTTTACAATGCAGGTTTTTAGATCATGCATACCAAGTGAGTTATAAATTGAAGAATCCAAATATGTAGGAAATAATAATCTTCTGATCTCTTTTGATTGGCTTATTGTTTTATTTAACTTAATTGTTCTAATTAACTTAGATTATTAGTTACAGTTTTATTAAATTATAATTTAAAATTTATTGAAAAAGGTGTTGTACCTTGACTGGCAGAGTTGTTACACCTTGGACCATGGTGTGAGGCACAACATAAAGCTTTCATACTTTTACACCACCAGTTATCAGTTTTGCTAGTTAACCTTATTGTTAAGGGATGTTTATCTTGGTTACAGAAGACGTTATTGTTACTTTTATCGACTGCCGCTCAAGGTTACAGCACACAGGGGCCCAAGGTACAACTGCATGTTTCACCTTGGGTCACACTGTAGTTTTCTATTCAGTTGCTCATTGCATGATGAAAACATAACATAAAACGATTGATTTTAAAATGTATTCTACACTGATAGAAATGTGTTTTGCAGTACTTAAATAAAATTTGCAGAGGATTTTAGTGTAACACAAAACGAGAAATTTTTTACAAAATATGTTCAATAACTAGCTAAAAAATTAATATATACTAAGACATTGTAAAAATAATAAATCCCTTGACACTATAGATGTAAAAAAATGTATTTTCATCAAGTGACTAAGGCCACCTGTTGTGACTTTCTTATGTAGTCATTTAACTCATAAATACGTGCAAGTACTATTATAATAAATTATAAAAATGTTTTAGGATATTTTGTCATGTTTCCAAGACAGAAGGCAATTTAATAAAGTTCTGTTAAAATGATGCATTAGTGATAATTAAATTCATGATAATACAATTAGTAGAAATTTTAATAGCAACAATCAGAACATAGTATAACATTTACTAAAATATTTATCAAGTTTCTTTCTGACTTGACCTGCAGAGTATTTTGAGTTATGATCTTCGGTTATTTGTTATACCTACCAGTTGTAATAATTTATGGTTACAAACCAGCAGTTTGAAAATATTAATTTTCAGGTCTAATTTTCATTTAATTATCTGAATGTTAAACAATTTGTTTTATCCGTGTAATTTGTTTTTTTATTCACTCCTCAGCTACCTTATTTTCTTCCTGTCATGCCCATGTATGTAACATACACAGACGTACATCAGGTCTTCATTTACACCTTCTGCCTAAATACACAATTATTTTCCAGAAATACAGACACAGTTAATATACTTCACAGTTAAAAGTGAAATAGAAACACTGTACTGTCACACTATACTCCATAATTAGAAACATCAAGTCATTTTGAATTTGACCTCCAAAAATGGCACTTTTTATATTTCTTACTCTTTATGGCACTCTTTATATTTTGTGAAAAAAGTAAAACATTGTTAAAGTGTGGATTGAAGAAATATAAGAGTTTTCACAGTATAATAAAGTTTATTAAACCATACACAATACATACTTAATACACAGTACTACGACACGTGCTTCACTCACGGCGTCTTGTTACAAACTGAAAACTAACAAACTTATACATGCTCACGCGCATTACATATATTATACAATATAAATGTATTGCATATATCCAACACGCCTCCTTACATTTATATTGTATTTACAAATTCAATTTTTACAAATGCACATTTCAAGTTCAACTTTTCAAGTTCAGCATAGTTCGAAATCTCTCAAACTTTTCTTTACATAATGACTTTGTAAATATATCAGCAATATTATCATCAGAATTTACCTTTACAACATTAATCATATTTTCTTTTATACATTCGTGTACATAATGGTAATGAACTTCAATATGTTTAGAATTTTTCGTAAAACTTCCATACTTTGCTAAACTTATCGCTCCCGAATTATCTTCAAAAATATTAATCGGTTTTTCTAAAGTTACATTAAACAATTTTAGCAATTCTTTCACAAATTTCAATTCACTCACAGCTTCCGACAACGCTACATACTCTGCATATGTCGAAGCCTTTGTTACACACTTTTGTTTTTTAGACTTCCAATAAATTACATTACCAAATAATCGAATTACATAACCAGTTGTAGATTTTCTGTCCAAATGGTCACCAGCCCAATCGGCATCAACATAACAATCTATAATTTCAGAATTATCATTTCTTTTATAAGTCAATTTTAAATCTTTCGTTAAATACAAGTACTTTAATATTCGCAAAGCATATTTAAAGTGTGTTTCATTATAACAATTCTGATATCTACTTAAATAATTTACACTAAAGCTTATATCAGGCCTTGTAGCTGAGCTTATATATAATAATGCACCAATTAAATTTCTATATTGAATATTCCTTCCACAAATATCAGACTTTTCAACTTTTAAATTTACCTCCATAGGTGTATTATACATCTTACTGTTTTCTAAATTATACTTTCTTACTAATGACTCAATATATTTTGTTTGACTTAATTTTATTCCACATTTACGGAACTCATACTCTACGGTAATACCAAGATATTCTGTAATTTTACCAAGATCTTCATTTTAAATTTTTCTGATAAAAGTTTCTTAATATTTTGCATTTTTTCTTTGTTACGTCCACAAATTAATAAATCATCCACAAATATTAATAAATAAATAGTATCTTTTCCATTTCCAAAAGTATATAAACAATAATCTAAATTACTTTTCTTAACACCCAAACTTATTAAAAATTTATCAAGACATTCATACCAAGCTCTGGGACTTTCCTTTAAACCATACAAAGCTTTTATTAACTTACACACTCTATTTGTACCATCCTCATAACCTTTTGGTTGATGGACATATACCTCAGAACTTACTTTACCATTTAGAAATGCAGTTTCTACATCCATTTGTTCAATAATTAGACTCATTTGACAACAGTATGATAATAAAATCTTTAAAGTTTGCATTCTCGCAACAGGAGAATAAACATCATCAATTTTATCGGTTTGCTGAAAACCTCTTACAACTAACCTGGCCTTATAAGCATTGTCAGACTTTTTTGTATAAATCCATTTTACATCCAATATTTTTTTACCATTTACATTTTCAACTAATTGCCAAGTCTTATTTTTATTTAACGAATCAATTTCTTTATCCATAGCTTTTGACCAATACTTACTTTCATTGCTCTCAAGCGCCTCCTCAAATGTACTAGGAGTATCTGCTCTACAATAATTTGCAAAAATATTACTATTATATACATAATAATCTTCATATCTTTTTGGTGGGTTTCTTATGCGCTCAGATTTTTTTTATTTTATTTTCATTTTCATCCCCTAGATTTTCATCTGTACCTTTAAAGCTATCATCAAGAGATTCATTATCTGAAGATTCATATACTTCTTCATCAGACTCACATTCATTCAAGCCAATACATTTTACATTTTCTTCAACAATATCAACAATGTCTAGCCACTATTACTTTTCCATTAATTAGCACTCTATAACCAACTTCACTATAACCGATCAAAATTCCCATATCAGCCTTTTCATCCCACTTAGAAAATCTTTTTTGTTCCGGTTTTCTTACAAAAACTTTACTACCATATAAATGTAAATTTGAAACATTCGGTTTCGTCCCAAAAAATATTTCATAAGGAGTTTTCTTTTCTATAGTATTTGATAACGTACGATTTTTCAAATAAGTAGCAGCACAAACTATTTCAGGCCAATATTTTTTATGGATTTGTGCTTCAGCTAATAAACAACGTGACATATCCATTATCGTTCTGTTAAACCGTTCTGCGGTTCCATTTAATTCATGTATGTAAGCAGGACAATTATTAATTATAATACCTTTTTCTTTGGCAAAATTATAAATATTACCATTTAAGTATTCTTTCCCATTATCACACCTCAAAAATTTAATTCTTTTACCCGTTAAGTTTTCACATTCATTTACATATTGAACAAGACAATTGAAAACTTCTACTTTAGACATCATGGTATAAACTTTAGCTATCTTACTGTAATCATCAATAAAGGAAATAAAGTATTTTTCCCCGTTTAGACCAGCTGTTTTAAAAGGTCCACACACATCAGTATGAACAATTTCTAAAATATCTTTTGCTCTTTTTCTATTATTTTCAAATGGAATATTATGCATTTTATTTTCAACACATATTTTGCACTTCATGAATTCTGATTCAAGTTCATTTGGAATACCACTTAACAATTTATGTTTACACAAAATATTCAAATAATTAAAATTTACATGGCCCAGCATACGATGCCACCTTTCTTTTTTACTCATATTATCACAATTTTTATTTGCAACATTTACCAATGACTCTACATTTTTTAATTTACTTTTCATCTTATATAGACCATTTTCTTTCCAAGCTACAGCTGTAGTATTTCCAAACTTATCAATAATTTTTGTCATTTTACCTTTAGAAATAATAGTATTATTTTCCGTTATTTTACCATAACTTATTAAATTTGTATGCATATCTTTAGCATAAAATACATTTTGCATGTTTACTTCATTTCTCTTACCAAAAAGATCAAAGTAACTTACCACATTACCAATTTTAGTTGCTTTTACAACTCTATTATCTCCCAAATAAACATTAACAGGTTCTTTAAGTATCATACATTTATCAAAATATTTATCATTATTTATTATATGGTCAGTACAACCGCTATCTAATAACCAATTAATCTCGCAATTATTAAACTTATCTTTATCTACCTTACTATTATGCGCAGTGTGATAGTCGACTCTTATAACCCATGCGCTCGTATCTGGATTCTTCTGCTGCGACTGACTTGCTTGATGTGCTCTTGCACCTCGCTGACTTCGAAAATTGCCATGCCGTCTGGCGTAGTTACTTTTTTCGGTTTCTTGTCTGTCTCGTGGTGCTCGCCATGTATTGCTGCTGCCTGCCGCTTGGCCACCATATTTACAGTCTCTCTTGATATGACCAGTTTTGCCACATTGAAAGCATATTCGCAGTTGTCGACTTTTATCCGCCATGAATGCGTTAGATTTTCGTCCAGGATATTCATCTTTTTGATGCTTTATTTCAGTCATTTGAATTTTACTTTTCACATAATCCACAGTTTGATCTTCTTTTAATGCGTCTATTAAATCGCCTATATAACTGTATGAATCCGGCAACGTATTTAACATATAATTTAATTTTTCTTTTTCTGACACAGTAGCACCCGCGTTTTTAAGCTCGTTCACAGTTTTTTCAAAATCACTGAAGAATGTCGCTGCATCAGTATAATTTTTAAGTCTTAATTTTTCCAATTTATTTCTATATACAATTTGCAATGCCGTAGACTTTTTCAAATACATTTCATCAAACTTTTGAATTATTTCATACGCCGTTGTTTTATCACTAATAAATTCCAATTGCTTATTCGTTATATTACTGTATATATAGTTCATAACCTTTAAATCATTATCGTCCCACGGGTCTTTATCCTGCGCCGTTTTCGCTCGTGTTATCACTTCATCACATTTTTTAAATTTCAAAAACAACACAATACGTTTTCTCCACATACTATAGTCCTCTCCATCAAACACTGGAATTGTAATGTCATTGTACTTCGCCATTTTTCCGTATCACAGCATGCGACAGCACAAAAAAACGATACTATACTCACTTAAACTCTTGACCACAAGTTTATTAAACCACGCACCTCTGCTATCATGTTAAAGTGTGGATTGAAGAAATATAAGAGTTTTCACAGTATAATAAAGTTTATTAAACCATACACAATACATACTTAATACACAGTACTACGACACGTGCTTCACTCACGGCGTCTTGTTACAAACTGAAAACTAACAAACTTATACATGCTCACGCGCATTACATATATTATACAATATAAATGTATTGCATATATCCAACAAACATAGTTGACAAAACAGGATACAAATTATAACAAATGGAAATAGGCTTCAGGCTTAGAGAAAATGAACAGGACTTTTAAGAACACAACATGAACTTGCCACTTAAAAATTAGTGGAAAAAAGTTACTTCCATTTTTACCAAATACTCGAGGCACTGTTATTTTACTGACATAATATTTTAATTATTATAATAACCTTTACTGTACAACTACAATAAACTAGAAAAAAGTCACATTGTCGGTAAGTATTGAAGAATATGAAAAAATAATAATAAGCAATTGATTACAAGTATTCACCAGTCCTGATTTTATAAACTGACACTTATTTGTTACTCAGCTACAGTGCACATGCCCAGGGGCGCAAAAGGTTGGGGGCACAACATCTGAGCAAGGAAAAATGAGGGGAATGAGAAAACATCCTTAATCTAAAAAATAACTAAACTTACAAAAAATATTATAAATATGAAAGTTGCAAGTGAATCGTATTTGTCTGTGTTGTTAGAATACAGTGGCAGTGTAGCATCGGAATGAACATGTTACTAGTTCTGCTCCAAGTTGGATGATGATTCTGAAAAAAAACCAAAGCAGAAGAACCTCTTGGGTATGGACAGGGTAAGCCACTCCTGTCAGAAGTGTATTTATGTTTTCTGTCTACAGATAATATACATGTTTTGCAGCCCCTTCTAGCCAATTTTTCACAATCATCCATCTCCCTCTCATCCCATTCATCATGTTTCTTCACTTTTAGAGCAGTGAATGAACACAAGTAGTCAATTAGGTTCATATCTCAAAGCAGTGAGTCACAATCTCAAATCAATGAGTCACATTGACTCTGCTTAACATTTTGTGTTGCAAACAATGAGTCATTTCGATGCAGTGAGATTACCCACCAGGTACACTGCAGACAAACACTGGGGTATGCAGGCATAAAAATATAAGATTAACTATATCCCAACTCTTCCCATAAGGGGGTACCACACTCCCATTTCAGTGTGGGAGGAGGAGTCAAAATAATTCACTGTTTCCATTTCAGGGTAAATGGAGTCAAGTGTATATTGATTCTAACAATTTTTATTATCGTACTTTTAAACATATCATATCAATTCTGTGTCCTCTTTGTATTCAAATGTGAAAATTATGGTGTTAACTTACCATTACATTTATTTGTAATACGTGGTCTCGGTAATACAGTATAAACAGATGTTTGGGATGCTTTACTCTGTGTCAGGGGGCATACATACAATTTGTACAGTGACTCAAGAAACTTAATTTTTGCTATGTAAGGTACCATAATACCTAATTAAACCAACCATATAAATATACATGTTCATATAAATTTAACAATAGGAAAGGAAGGTGATAAAGTAAGAAACTACAGCTAAAATGAAAAATCTTAAAAATAACAATAGTAATAGATGTAAATATCAAGAATGAAACTCTAAAATCATGATTGAATTTTGGTGTTGTCAGTTGTTTGATAATGTTTGTTAAGGTTATACAGTTTCAGTTTTTTATCATAATTTTCTGCTTAAAATTATTCTAATTTTATATTATAAAGTATATCAGTTCTAATGTGTGTAGATATTATTTAAAGTGTCTTGTTTATTGTCCTGTATTTTTAAATTCTTGATTTGCCATTTTGTTTTTATTAATCATAATATATAAACTTGTGATTAAAAAGAATAGTAGACTATATGAGAATCTATGAAAAGGAGAATATATGTAAAGTATGATATTGTTTTACTTGTATTAAATATTGTATATTTTCAATTATGTATTTATATATATGAGAGTTATCAAATTATCATTATATAAATATCAAATAAATGATGATGTTGAAATGACAGTGTTTACTTTGTTGACCCACCCAGTACCTTGTACATTTTTTACAGACAAAAGTACCCTTAGACTGATGCTCATTCAGTAAATAAAAACAGAAAAGAAAGAAAATGAAGAAGGGACTGAATGGAATCCGAACTGTTTGGAAACAACAACATCAAAGTTTCACAGATGTTCTTGTACATGTCATTGCACAATTTGGTCAAGTATCTTTGACAAAACACATGAGAAACTGATGGGACAGAAATTGGCAATATGGAAAGTATCCATGCCATGCTCCTGTATTTCAATATCAGGTAAGCATCAGATTGCTGTGAATCATTCGTCTTTTTTGCATTCTTTACAAGTCCATGGACTACAAACAGGATGAGCTGAGAAGTAAACATCTGGTGTGGATACACCTTCATCTTCACCTTTACACAGGGGATTTGCCTTCATTTGGGTAGCTAGTGAAGGTGGGTGGTTCAGTGCCTGGGACAGGAGTTTTGCAGAAGTGGAGGGATGCAGTTCATTCAGCTCCTGTATGGATACTTGTGAAGGTATATGCATCTCTAATTCAGAAGTCATGACTTGGCATTTTTTTAATCTGAGGGTAGGATCTTAAGACCTGAAGTGAGCTGACCCAGTAGAATTTTATTGATGCATTGCACTTACGTTTTGGCTGAGTCACATCAAGCTTAGCAAATGGATTAGCTGGCTCCAGATGCCTTGATGGGGGAGGAGAGCCCCTGTTTATAGACCGGATAGGGTTTGGTGAATTGCCACAGCTGCAAGTAATACAGCAAAAACCCTTTTGCACTCATTGCAGTGCAAGACTGTGTAGGGTGCTCATGTGAGCATCTCACACAGGCTGGAATACTGTGGCATAATCAGCATGATGCTCGAAGCGCTGACACTGGTCATACTCAGCAGCTTTGCCCTGGAGCTTGGCTTCGTTCCACATCAACTCAGAACCCCCAAAAGCCTGTGGGAATAGACTTTCACCTACTATACACTTTTAACAGATTACTGTATTCAGTTAAAAAAAAATTAAAATAAAGAAAGCGCATAATGTTTTGAGGACATTATTGTGTATAATTTAAAAAGTTTGGTTCAGAAATATTTTAAAGAGAAGGAAAAGTTTTAACAAAGGACACAGAGATTCAAAAACTGTCCAAATTAATGACTGATAAGTCTTCAAAACATGGACACCAACTGGTATCCAGATTGAGGTTACAAGAAGGACGAAATTATTTTTACAGTTAGTGGTTTCATACCTACAAACGGTAAAGTAAAGGTGTCTAATATTTCTCAATGCACATATATAATTTAAAAACAGAAAAACAAAATGTATGAAAATCGATGTGGCATGTAATGGAGAAATCGTCGCATAATTCATTCAAAAGGACAAGAAGTCTCATTTTTAAAATCCGAGTATTAGTGAAAAAACGACCATTATTGGAAAACGAGTTCTGCCACAAAAAGGGAGGTATGTATAGTAAATAGGTAAGGCCCTTGGGGTAAACCACCCCGCCTTACTTCGAGTTGGTTGCCTTTTCTGTGATGTGCACAAAAAACGAGTATTATTGAGAAAAACGAGTTGTGTAACAAAAAAGGGAGACATGTATAGTAACAGGTAAAGGGTGGCCCTTGGCCCATCTCGCCTTATCACGAGTTACTTTTTTATGTGGATTTCACAAAAAGCTAGTAGGCCTATTATTTTAAAAGCATATTGGTTTCCTTGTGCAATTTTAGTTTGCATGTTAACCTAACAACGCCAACTTTTGGGATCATAGGCACACATCGGAGTTATATTATTGCTAGAAACATTTTCCGTAAAAATTATGATAATGAAACACGATTGACGATTTCTGTTATCTAAAATTATATACGATATTCACTAATACCAACGCCAATAATCGCATAATCGAAATATATAAAACGTGTGCGGATACGGTTATTGGGACAGTACCATATTTCGTTAGGCATACGTATATTTAGAGGTGCCGATATACCTGCAACAGGTATTTTGGAATGATATTTTTGTGGAACGGATGTAACAGTGACTGAAATGTTGAAATACCTGTTATTCGCGGCCTCGCTGTTCCGAGTCGAGGCACGCCCCTACACAACTATACACAAGTAACAAGTAAACGAATACGCCAAGTCCAAATACTAGGCGTATCACTGGTACACAAGGAACAGCAAGTAATCCAGTATTTCAAAATCTAGGGGGTATCACCGATACACAAGGAACAACAAGTAAACGAGTATTACAAATACTAGGCATATCACGAGGAACACTAGTATTTTGTGAACAACTAGTATCAGGATATTTCGAGTACGAACTAGTACGAAGCTACTTTTTGGTCCTGAATACTTCATTCTGCGCAGAGACGATGCTGTTTTTAATAAATGAACAAAATTCATACTGATGTTACATTTATTCTCGTGTGTTATGCAGATATATAATACAGATTATAATAAATTATATATTATACTAGTCACCATTTTGGTAATTTAGAAAAACAAATTATATTGTGTTATAACCTACAGAGTCGCTGATAATAGTTGATAGGCCGCAAAGAGCAGATATATAATGAAATTTTACTGCAAACTGTTTAGGTTATGTTTTTATAAGGGTAATCGGTTTAAATTATGTTTAATCTCATTCACTGTTGTAGCTTACTGTTATGTTGTTATTATGTTTTTGATGTTTTTTTCACATTATTTGTTGTGCTATACATTATACTTTTGTTAATGTGATTTTAACTTCACTGTACATCTCACGTAAATGATGAGATTGTTGTAACGGACATTTATGCACTTTATCTAGTCCTGTTCATTAAATATTTACTGATCTGATAAGGCTACCCTAAAAACAAGGTGTTTTCGTAAATTTGTTTCTTTTATCTAAACTGGTGATTTTGAATTTTTGTCTCTATCACTTTACTTATCATTTGACTAATAGTAGTTTCCACTTAGTAAAGAAATAAAAATAAACTCCATAACAGATAACAAATTTAGGTGTAAATGGTCAAACTGCAGCCTAAGATAAATACACGATCTGATAAAGATAAGAATTTACTAAACTTACTAGAAGGCCATCAATAAAACAAGGTAATAAGAAGAGAAAGCTACAAGTTTATCTGAATTTCTTGGAGACTGTAAAACATTCATGATTGATTTATGATATGGTTGGAAGTTTCCATTATTTGCCCAACTTGTGCTTTTGCGAGGACCTATCAGTTGCACAGTTGATCTAGCAGTGGTTCCCAACCTTTCGAGACCCGTGTACCACTTCGGTCTTCCGCATTCTTATCGAGTACTACCTGATAAGAAAATAAATTAAGATAAGAGGAGATATCTAATGAAATTTTACCGCAAACTGTTTAGGTTGTGTTATTATAAGGGCAATTGGTTTAAATCTTGTTTATTCTCATTCGCTCTTGAAGCTTACTGTTATGTTATTATTATATGTTTCTGATGTTTTTTCACATTATTTGTTGTGCTATTCTAAATTTCATTGCCTGAGTTTTGCAACTGATTTGTCTAACCAATGTTAGTTGTTACTATACGATTTTATGCGTTAATAAAGTTTTACAAATTTTATAAAGAATTTATACTTTTTCTTACCTTCGGGTTCACCTCCAGGGTCCTATAGACGAAACTGTTGCAGAGATGGTTATTTAGGTTTAAGTGCGAAATAATTAGGCTAACAGTTTTCTGATATTAACAAATTACCCTTCTTTTATTAAGCAAAATTACGTTATTTTCTACACCTGTATAACAACTCCTCAGATTCTCATCATTTCTTGTAAACTACTACATCTATTATTAAAAGTTTTTAGTTTTTTTTTGTTGAACAAAAGTAACGCACAAAGTTATCGGTATAAAAATGACAAACAATTCTTACGACTACCATTCTTACATGACTATAACAAAGTAATTAATATGATCAACGACCCAGTACTTTTTTATATCACTCACTCTCTCACTCTTTTACATTTACATTATCACCCCCGTTTATAGAGCTCTTTAAATCTTTATTTTTTCGATATTGAACTATGTATTTGATATGTTTATGAAATTTAGTTGATAGTTTATTAGTGGTACTTAACCAATCCGAAGGCGTTCCAAACGGTTTCACCACCACCACGTGTTATTTGCCATTTCCCTGGGCACTCCGAACTTCGGTGTTTAAACAGGTAAAAGTTTATCACTATAATTGTTTGATCGTCCTTCAGTAGTTCACTCTGATTTTAGAAATTACCTATTATAACATTTTGTCGGCCGACGTTAATTTTGCTCGAGCACTTGTTAAATATGACTGCGCGTTCTGAAGAATTTGAGTCGACTGCTAATTAGCCTACTCGCACCCTTTACTAGGGCCGATTATAGTGTTTTCGGCCCATCTTACACGCCCGAGGCCACCGTTGACTTACGACCGCTCTGTTTGAAGATTGCTATTCAGCTCTACTGTTAGTCAACTACTAACTAATAGAGGTGAGCCGATATACCTGTAATAGGTATTTTGGAACAATATTTTTGTGGAACGGATGTAACAGTGACTGAAAAGTTGAAATACCTGTTATTCGCGGCGACGCTGTTGCGAGTCGAGACACGCCGCCCTCGCTGTTCCAAGTCGAGGCAAACCCCCTACGCACCCACACAGATACACACACACAAAATGTACGCAAGATCACGTAAACCAAGGCCAAATACTAGGCGTACAAAAATATCGCTGGAACGCAAGGAACAGCCAGTAACGCGTATAGTGGTATCACCGATACACAAGGAACAACGCGTTCCAGAGTAACAGTAGTATTTTAGTAACACCTAATATTTCAGGAACAGGTAGTATCAAGCATATTTCGAGTAAGAACTAGTATGAGCCACTTTTTCGTCGTGTATACTTCATTCTGCGCAAAGAGACGGAGCTGTTTTTAATAAAGGAAATAATTTATCCTGCTGTTACATTTATTCTCGTGTGATATGCAGATATATAATACAGATTATATGCTAATAATTATATATTATACTAGTCACCAACTTGTAACTAAAATCGGTTGGTAAAACTGTTTTTACTCAAAAAAAACTTTATGTTCCGATCGTTAGTGAAATAGTTGAATTTAATTATATTGAGTTATAACCTATAGAGTGGCTGATGTTGATAAGCTATATTATACACTTTTTATTAATGTGATTTTAACTTCACTACACATCTCACGTAAATGATGAGATTGTTGTAATGGACATTTATGCACTTTATCTAGTTCTGTTCCTTAAATATCTGTAATGCATTTAATTTACTTTTGTTGTTGCTTATTATTTATAAGTTTTTATTTATGTATTTATATTTATTTTATTACAATTTGTTTTTTATTTTTATTTGTAAAATTTTGTTTATTCTCATTCACTCTTGTGGCTTACTGTTATGTTTTTATTATACGTTTCTGATGCTTTTTCACATTATTTTTTGTGGTATTACGTGTAGGCCTACACTAAATTATTTAATTGCCCCGAGTTTCGCAACTGATTTGTCTAACCAATGTTAGTTTGTTTACTACTAGTGAAAACTTAAATTGGTATTCCCAAAGGGAGATAGGCCTATAAATTCTCTTGTTTCTTATTTTCATTTAAACAGTAATAGATTAATAAAGTCACACTGTAAAGTAACACTGTTAATACTTTTAGTATCAATGTATTTCTTATAACAAATTATATAGTATAGGTTATATAATATCTTCAAATAAATACACAGCAAGTAGGTTTATTAATAGTCTATATTAATAGGTTTATCTTGGTGAAAATAAACCTACTTGCAGTGTATTTATTTGAAGATATTATATAGGAGACCTGCAGGAAACTCAAAACGAGTTACTTACAAAGGATAATATAGGTTATGTATATACAGTATAGTATATAACAGGTATTTGTACCTGTTATTTTTTTTTACGGTATTTTCATACCTAGTATTTTAAAATAACAGTTTAGCCCACCTCTACTAACTAAGGCGTTAGGCGTTGGGTCAGCTGCGCGCCAACGTATGTATGTTTTATTTCGCCTTCTCTGATTGGCTTGAATGTCCCGGGGACGCTCAGCCCGGGAATCCTTATAATTTTTACTGCCTGTTGAAACTGGCGTTTTCCGTGATTCACGGACGGCACAAACTGTAGTTGATTGCGTAAGGCGTCTAGCCGAATTGACGCCCACCATAAACATAGGCTGATGTTTCATAATAAACTTACATGTCTCTTGGTTAAACAGAGGTTCCCCAAAGGTTGCACATTTAGGTGGGCTAAACTGTTATTTTAAAATACTGGGTATGAAAATACCGTTACAAAAAAATAACAGGTACAAATACCTGTTATATACTATACTGTATATACATAACCTATATTATCCTTTGTAAGTAACTCGTTTTGAGTTTCCTACAGGTCTCCTATATAATATCTTCAAATCAATACACCGCAAGTAGGATTATTTTCACCTAGATAAACCTATTAATATATTAATAAACCTACTTGCTGTGTATTTATTTGAAGATATTATATAACCTATACTATATAATTTGTTATAAGAAATACATTGATACTAAAAGTATTAACAGTGTTACTTTACAGTGTGACTTTATTAATCTATTACTGTTTAAATGAAAATAAGAAACAAGAGAATTTATAGGCCTATCTCCCTTTGGGAATACCATTTTAAGTTTTCACTAGTAGTAAACAAACTAAACATTGGTTAGACAAATCAGTTGCGAAACTCGGGGCAATTAAATAATTTAGAGTAGGCCTACACGTAATACCACAAAAAATAATGTGAAAAAGCATCAGAAACGTATAATAAAAACATAACAGTAAGCCACAAGAGTGAATGAGAATAAACAAAATTTTACAAATAAAAATAAAAAACAAATTGTAATAAAATAAATATAAATACATAAATAAAAACTTATAAATAATAAGCAACAACAAAAGTAAATAAAATGCATTACAGATATTTAAGGAACAGGATTAGATAAAGTGGATAAATGTCCATTACAACAATCTCATCATTTACGTGAGATGTGTAGTGAAGTTAAAATCACATTAATAAAAAGTATAATATAGCTTATCAACATCAGCCACTCTATAGGTTATAACTCAATATAATTAAATAACTATTTCACTAACGACTCGGAACACAAAGTTTTTTTGAGTAAAAACAAAGTTTCACCAACCGATTTTAGTTACAAGTTTGTGACTAGTATGTAACAACCAAAAATTTAAAAATTTTAGTATGACTGAAAAGACGTTACATTCAGCATGACACACCTACTCAGGCCTCGAGCAATAAATAAAGAACTGTGTGTCGAAGTGTCAAGTGAACGTTTACTTCAGACAATGCAAGTACGTTTCACATAGATGTACAATAGGGAACAAGGTTGGCCGTGACAGACTCAACTCAAACACGAGATTTACAGCCTGCAAATGTAAGATAATGGAAACTGTGTCAAGTACCAATTTAGAGGAGGAACTGTGACGGACACACTGCCGGTTATTTTGAAAAGTACTAGTAAGAATAAAAGGGTGTAAGTCACACAATAGTATATACCCTATACGAGGACGGACATCGATACCTAAAATAATAGAATCGAACTTGTAAACAGCGGGGGAACGACTTACTGGCGACAACGGATATTTACGACAGGCAGAAGGTGTGCCGTTTTG
The DNA here is from genome assembly GCA_034769895.1 of Magicicada septendecula. Taxonomy (NCBI): domain Eukaryota; kingdom Metazoa; phylum Arthropoda; class Insecta; order Hemiptera; family Cicadidae; genus Magicicada; species Magicicada septendecula. Next base: position 505,642,163 of record CM068369.1, on the reverse strand, counting down.
GAAACGACGTCACGCTGCTCCAGGATAGCGTTCTGGAAAAAAAGGGTCAAACACAGCGAACAATAACAAGATACGACACATTGTTTGCGTGAGAACTGCAGTGAGATCCGGAGTACGCTTAGACAATAACTTGATAGACAACCATGAAATTGCTCCTGTTCTAGGAAAAGAGTACGGAGGCTTTCGACGCGAACTCGTGGGGAGACAGGGTATCCAATCACAACCCAGCATCTACCCAGAGAACTGGTGGAGAGGACCGTCGCCAGCATAGCAACGGGAACGTCGAATGAGAAGTGAAGAACGATGGTCTGGCTTAAGGGTAGGAGATCTTCTGTCCTATCATGTTCAACTTGAGGCGTGTTTTCCAGAAGGGTGCATTGTGGTACACGCTGTTTGATAAAAACCGTTTGCAGAGCACGCGGGAAAACAGTCTTTTCATAATTTTTAACTCATATACTTTGAGCAGTCAGTCAGTCAGTAGAACAGTCTTTCATATTTTCACTCAAATACTTTCAACAGTCGGTCGTCAAAGTTCGATTAACATACGGACGGCAATGGGACTTTGAAACTTTGCCACGCGTCATATAACTAAGAGACTTAGACATTTCGATATTGGCGCGTATCCGGTAATAGTGTACTTTCAGTGTCTAAAAACATGCGACATACGCCAGTGCTTAACAATTATAGAATTCTTTATTATACTCTAATTCAGAATTGAACTAACCAGTCACACTTACGTCAATAATCGACGCGTAGAACTATCATTGATGTAATACCGGACGGCGAAATCATAACATTATACAGTGCTGCGGAGCGATACAATATCATGTGGAACAATTACACCGCGGCATCAAAACACTAACAGTAATGAACATACCAAACGTTGAACAATAGACAGACATATATATATACACCATAGTTAACGATGAACTTATCTTCACGACACATAATTTCATGACTCGAACAATAACAGCAGCATCAACAGAATACGCACACACAGCGCGAGTGAATCTGTTTCGTGTGTGTTAAGTGTCAGTGACAGCACAGCTTCCCACATATGGACCAGCAGAGAGGAGTTACGCCGATGGAAATATCGGATAATTCATCTAAACAAGTAATCTTTATGCTATTCTTATCATAAGGAACTCTACTGTCCTGTCTCTTTTTCAAGAAACACCCCTTGAGCATTTAAATTAAACATGACAAACATAATTAACGCCATCCATCTGAGGCATACGATGAACGCATTAGTATAGGATTTATTGTTTGAATATTTGTGTTTCTATATATCGATTGCATTATATATGTATGTGTATGTTTTTCAGCAAACAACGTATTGGATTTACCTTGTAATTTGATGTATAAACATGTGTTCTTTTATGTTCTTTTCATGAGTTTATGAATGTATGTATTTACAGGGAATCATCCATATTTTATATATTGAATTTAATGAATGATATAATGTTAATAAATAAGTGTTTATTTTATCAATATGCGTTCATCATTGTCAAATTACCTCAGAACGAGAAAGTAATGGCATTTGAGTGATTTATGGTAGTTTATTTTATTTTATTTTATTAATGCAACAACTAGAGTCTCTATGCAATAGTTATGCTAACGTAAAGTAATTAACGTGTTATTTATTGATTACACGAGCTCATTATGCAAATTAATATATTCAATAGTTACTTAATCACAGATTAATTAATCCATTATTGTTAGCATAATTGCTTAATGACTGCCCAACACGTGGCAAGTGTAGTATTTGGCTCTCAAAGAACGTAGGGCTCGGCAATCGCAGATTAGTTAATTCAGTAGCGTAATAGCATAACACCCCACAGTGTTGTATTTGGCGCCCACCGCACGGCAAAGAGCAGGCAGTAGAGATAGGATAAGCGTATATATTAATATTTCATGTTAGTAGTTGTAAGAACAAATATTATTAGTGTGAAGCTAGTTGGACTGGGACTGAATGTTAACGCGGAGTAAAGCTGCAAAAATGACGACCAGTAGTACAGATTCCATGGATTTCGACATTAATAACCAACAGGGAGTACCTGATGTCGAACGAGAGGAATCACCAACTTATTCACAAATGACCGAGGAGATGTCAAACGTCAGAGCGCGGGGACAGGAGTCCCAACAACAACCGCAGGAAGAAGTGACAATGCGTTCACTTATGGACCTCATGCGGGCACAGAGTGAAAGCCTTAAGATGATGAATGAAAATTTTATAGAGATTAGAAGAGATGTTAATGAAAAATTCGAAAAGCAAAAGGAAGAGATTAATGAGAATTTTAATAAAAAATTCGAGAAATTAGAAGAGAAGTTTGAAAAGCAAAAGGAAGAAATTAATGAAAAGTTCGAGAAGCAGAATGAAAATTTTACACAAATACGCGCAGAAATGCGTGAATACATAAATAATTGTGACAAGAAGATAGACGAGGTTCAGAAGCAGCAGAACGAGTCCATAAAAGAGTTAAAGGAGGACACCGACAAGAAATTCGAAGAGGTGCGAGAAACAAGAGAATTAGACCGACAGGAACTAAAGAGTGTTGCCCAAAATACTCAAACGAGCATCAAAAAGATCCACAACAGAGTGGAGACACACGCAAAAGAAAATCACAAGAAACAAGAGGAATTGAGAGTCGAACTATTCCAAACAGTAAGACAATTACAACAGGAACAGGGAGACGTAAACAACACAATGCAACAGAAAATCAATGAGGTAGATGGAAGACAGAAGTCGGCGGAACAAAAACTAGACGAGAGCACCAGAGAGAAAACCACCCGTATCAACGAATTAAAATCCCAGATAGAACGACTACAGCGTCAGCTAATTGAAGGTGAGTCTGGAATAATCAGTAGAATTAACGGACACACACATACAGAGTTAAAGTATAACGGCACTGACAGGTTCCCAATGGAGTTCCTGAAGGAATTGTCAGAGATCCAGGAACAGTACTACAACAACGGTGACATTAAATGGATCGGGAGACACTTAGAGATGGACGCTGTAATATGGTGGCGCGTCATAAGGAATCAAATCTCCACGTACGAAGAATTTAAAGAAGCTTTCACCTTGAAGTACTGGGGTCAAGAACGCCAGGACAATATACGCGACAATCTGGAGTACGGCAGATATGAGTGGAATGGACCAATCACAGCTGTCCAGTATGTAGAACGGATTTTACTGGAAAGTCGGCAACTGTCACCAGCATTAACCGACACTCAGCTGATACGAAAACTAGCTCGCCACTTTGGTAAGGACTTGCAGCTCGCCGTGGTCACACGTGGTATCACGAGTATACCAAATTTCGAAGCGTTGATTACGAAATTTACAAGTATACAGTCAAGCGGAGATAACACTCATAGGCCACATTATAGACCTTACAACGAAGGGAGGAACAGCCCGAGAGAAAGGGAGTCACACAATAAAAGTGAAAGTGACCGGCAGCCAACAAGGGGTCGGTATGACAACAAACACTACGTCAATACAGTACAGTTTACACCAGCTGAGGCAGGACCCAGTAGGACGGTCGTTGACACTACCCCAAGGGCGAACGGTAACAGCGACAACAATAACAAAAAAAAAAATACGTCGAACGAGGGGAGAAGATAGAATTTCTAAACGACTTCTTTCCGAGTGAGAATGTAAATATATTGTTACCTGATTTACGAAAGGACCTACTAAAAGAGGACGACGAGATTGTAAATAAACAAATATTGAAATGTCCCGAGATTACTATTAAATTTAATAATGATGTAACTGTCGAAGCCTTACTTGATACTGGTTGTATCGTTAACGGGTTATCGGAAACTTGGTTTAATAACCATAAGAAGAGTATAGAACCATATGAGACACTACCCGTAACGAATACATTTATAATAAGTGCTGTAGGAAGTAAATCCAAATTAGTTAAGAGACAAATATTGTGTGACATTGAGATTGATAGTATCCGATATGAATGTGTGTTTTTGGTGATACCAGAATTAGTGAAACCGTGTATACTAGGAATTAGTTTTTTACAAGAAGTTGGGTGTCGCATCGACATTGGAAACAAAGTAGTTAGTTTAAAAAACGATACTGTTGATGAGGAGCACATTATACCAATCATGAATATTGACGTGATAAACAGTGAAGAAGAAGAGGAAGTACTGCGATGCATCGATGAGAAGATTGGGAGCATAGACTGCGTGGATGAAGGAATACTGCAACGCCTGAAGGAGATTTTGGTAAGGAACCGGAATGTTTTTAGGGAGTGCCCGGGAAGAATAGAGGGTTACACGCACGAGTTTCACGTCACGGACAGGACACCTTACTTTCAACGAGGGTGGCCTGTGCCGCTTGCCTACAGAGACAAGGTGAACGAGGAGATTAACCGGATGTTACGATATGGTGTAATCGAACGTTGCGCCAGCCCGTACGTCAACCCAATCGTGACAGTTATCAAGAAGGATGGGAAGGTTCGCCTATGCCTTGATGCAAGAAAAGTGAACAGCGTGACCGTGCCCGATTACGAAGGAGTGTCCCCGGTAAATGAGATATTGGCTAGATGTGGTGATATGCAGTACTTGTCGACAGTCGATTTATCCAGTAGCTTCTGGCAAGTCCCATTAAAACGAGAGTGTAGGGATTTCACTGCGTTTATGCATGAAGGGAGGTGCTACCGATTCACAGTGACACCATTTGGACTCAGCACCAGCTCTGCAGCGTTGACACGTGGATTGGATGTGGCCCTCGAGGAGGAGGTCAAGAAGAACACGATCATCTACGTGGACGACTGCTTGTGTTACTCTAATAATATACAAACACACTTAAATCATTTAGAAGCGTTGCTAAACAACCTCAATAAAGCAAATATAACTGTCAACCTCACCAAGTCACAATTCTTCAGACGAGAAATCTCCTTCCTTGGTTATCGCCTTACAACAAAAGGGATACAAGCAACCGATGACAAGGTAAAGGCGATTATGGATTTCCCAGCACCGAAGAATACAAAACAACTCAAAGGTTTTCTTGGTCTTACCAATTTTTATAACAGATTCTCGAGTAAATACGCAGAAACAACGCAACCTTTACATGAACTGCTGAAAGGTGGACGAAAGTTTTCATGGACAAGGGAAGTGGACGAGTGTTTCCAGAGAGTCAAGAATTTATTTATAGACACAGTAACTCTACGGTTCCCACGGCCGAACCAAAGATACTATATTCAGTGTGACGCTAGTAATTTTGCGTATGGTGGCCAGCTTTACCAGATTGATGAAGATGGAGAAATCGGCGTCATCGCTTTTACAAGCAAGACATTTAAGGGAGCAGAACGCAATTACTTCACGACGGAGAAAGAGCTCCTGAGTATCGTTAGATGTCTGGATAAGTTTCGTATGTACATACTTGGCCAACCACTCACGATAATCACCGACAATAAAGCATTAACATTTATGCACAAGTGTCACTTAAACAATTCCAGAATTACAAGATGGATTCTCGCCATACAGGAGTACAATTTCGACATTATCCACTGCAAAGGAAAGGATAATGTCGTTGCGGACATACTGAGTAGATACCCGGCTGACACGGAACAACACGAGACAAACGAGGAAACGCACGAATATTTGATTAATCACCTAGTTATTAAAATGAGTCAACAATTAGGTAAAATAATTAGAGGTATCGGCAAATACCAAAATGAAGATGCCAAACTTGGAACGCTCATAGATAAGATTAAGAATAACGATATAGATAGTAAATTAAGTAAATTTTATAAAATTGTTAATGATAAGTTGTACCGACGACGACGTGGCGAATGGAAACTATACATTCCTGACAGCGTGTCGAAGGATCTAATTGCAGAGATACACCAAATGTACGGACACCTAGGCCCGAAAAGGTGTATAAAAATGTTACAAGAGCACTTCACGATCGACAGCTTGATCAAGAAAGTGAAAGTATATACCCAAACTTGTGACTCTTGCCAACGGTACAAGGATACGAACAACAGGATGCTCTTTGGCGGAACAAAGGCCATGATACCATCAGCCAGAGGTGACATAGTAAGTGTTGATTACTATGGACCCTTACCAACAGGTACAGGAGGTGTCAAATACTTACTTGTCATGGTGGACAACTTCACAAAGTTTGTCAAACTATTCACACTAAGAAGAGCGACAACCACCACGACACTGCGACGGATCAGCGACTACTGTACGAAGTATGGACGACCGAGAGTCATTTTAACCGACAACGGCACGCAATTTACCGCCGAAAGATGGGTTAAAGGTCTCGAGGAGCTGGGAATACAACCAAGATACACGGCGATAAGGAATCCTCGAGCGAACTTAGCGGAAAGGATTAACCGCCAATTGGGAAATCTATTCAGGATCCTGGTACACGACCAACATAGCAAATGGTCACGATACGTCGGAGTAATTGAGACATGTATCAATGAAACGTACCACGAAACAATAGAAATAACACCCCACGAGGCACACTTAGGAAAGAAGCCAACCCGCGCATGGGAGAAGTGGCTGGACAAAGATGTCATCAACAATGAACACAATCCCAATATTAATGTGTTTGTAAAAATAAAAGACAAAAGAGAGAAATATGCTAAACGTATCAATGATGGTAAGAATATTACTAAATTTGCTACCGGCGATAAGGTGCTGTTGAGGAGCCACCACCAATCCGACGCCGCAATGAAAAGGATTGACAAGTTTTTCGAGTTATACACCGGACCATACAAGGTTAATCGCGTCCTTGGTAACGCAACATACGAGCTCACTGAGTGCGATAGCAATGGAAAACTGAGGGGTATTTTCAACGTACGATTGCTGAAGAGATACTTTGAGACGAAATCACAAGTCTCAAAGGAAAATGAAAGTGCATCGACGATCAGTTAGACTAGTGGACTAGGAGGAGGCGGATCAACACATAAGGTGAATGTCCCGCGAAAACCGGTCCAACTAGCTAATCGGTATGATGTATGTCTTATTAGTGTATAATGTAAAGATTTTGTACAAGGAGTTCTTAAGTCACGATGTGGCAACCTAACGACATTAATTACATGTGTATAGCCAGTGTTAATGGAAATTTAAATAGAAAAGACAATTATGATGTGAAAAGTTCAGTTGAATGTGCAGCAATAAATTGCGAAAAGACGTTATAACGAGTTTTATAGACACCCGATGATATTAGATTAATTAATCAAATCTGAGTGATATAAAACAAAGTTATCTATAATCATAATGATCTCAAGTGAATTGTTAATTGTTCCTGAATGAGGTATATAAATTTCTAATCAATATAATCAGTATAGATGATAGTAACACGTATTGTGAGTGATACTCAATAATAAGTAGTGAATGTATCAATGTGTATTTACAGGTAGTAAATTGTATTTTAAATGTTCAAGATAGACTAAGAACATTAGCTATCATAATGATATTTAAACGATACATGAATAATTGTATTTCATGTCGAAAATCATTATTTCATGTGTTAGAGTATAAGCGGACGGCACAGCCATCCACAGCTGTTATTATTATTGTACATAATCCCATATCTAATTAGATATGCAAATATGTGTGAAAATGCGTTCATCCTTCCTCAGATGCACGGCAATAAATTCCCAGAAGTAGTTTACGACCAAATATAGGGAATATATACCCATATACCCCAAGCAGAGGAAAGTAGGTCAATGACCGCGACTTTATCAGAGGGGACTCCCACAACAAACACAGAGCGCAGAAATCGGATTAGAGTGTCTTCCGCTAATCCAACATCAAATCCGATTTGGGGACCTATGTAACAACCAAAAATTTAAAAATTTTAGTATGACTGAAAAGACGTTACATTCAGCATGACACACCTACTCAGGCCTCGAGCAATAAATAAAGAACTGTGTGTCGAAGTGTCAAGTGAACGTTTACTTCAGACAATGCAAGTACGTTTCACATAGATGTAAAATAGGGAACAAGGTTGGCCGTGACAGACTCAACTCAAACACGAGATTTACAGCCTGCAAATGTAAGATAATGGAAACTGTGTCAAGTACCAATTTAGAGGAGGAACTGTGACGGACACACTGCCGGTTATTTTGAAAAGTACTAGTAAGAATAAAAGGGTGTAAGTCACACAATAGTATATACCCTATACGAGGACGGACATCGATACCTAAAATAATAGAATCGAACTTGTAAACAGCGGGGGAACGACTTACTGGCGACAACGGATATTTACGACAGGCAGAAGGTGTGCCGTTTTGGAAACGACGTCACGCTGCTCCAGGATAGCGTTCTGGAAAAAAAGGGTCAAACACAGCGAACAATAACAAGATACGACACATTGTTTGCGTGAGAACTGCAGTGAGATCCGGAGTACGCTTAGACAATAACTTGATAGACAACCATGAAATTGCTCCTGTTCTAGGAAAAGAGTACGGAGGCTTTCGACGCGAACTCGTGGGGAGACAGGGTATCCAATCACAACCCAGCATCTACCCAGAGAACTGGTGGAGAGGACCGTCGCCAGCATAGCAACGGGAACGTCGAATGAGAAGTGAAGAACGATGGTCTGGCTTAAGGGTAGGAGATCTTCTGTCCTATCATGTTCAACTTGAGGCGTGTTTTCCAGAAGGGTGCATTGTGGTACACGCTGTTTGATAAAAACCGTTTGCAGAGCACGCGGGAAAACAGTCTTTTCATAATTTTTAACTCATATACTTTGAGCAGTCAGTCAGTCAGTAGAACAGTCTTTCATATTTTCACTCAAATACTTTCAACAGTCGGTCGTCAAAGTTCGATTAACATACGGACGGCAATGGGACTTTGAAACTTTGCCACGCGTCATATAACTAAGAGACTTAGACATTTCGATATTGGCGCGTATCCGGTAATAGTGTACTTTCAGTGTCTAAAAACATGCGACATACGCCAGTGCTTAACAATTATAGAATTCTTTATTATACTCTAATTCAGAATTGAACTAACCAGTCACACTTACGTCAATAATCGACGCGTAGAACTATCATTGATGTAATACCGGACGGCGAAATCATAACATTATACAGTGCTGCGGAGCGATACAATATCATGTGGAACAATTACACCGCGCCATCAAAACACTAACAGTAATGAACATACCAAACGTTGAACAACAGACAGACATATATATATACACCATAGTTAACGATGAACTTATCTTCACGACACATAATTTCATGACTCGAACAATAACAGCAGCATCAACAGAATACGCACACACAGCGCGAGTGAATCTGTTTCGTGTGTGTTAAGTGTCAGTGACAGCACAGCTTCCCACATATGGACCAGCAGAGAGGAGTTACGCCGATGGAAATATCGGATAATTCATCTAAACAAGTAATCTTTATGCTATTCTTATCATAAGGAACTCTACTGTCCTGTCTCTTTTTCAAGAAACACCCCTTGAGCATTTAAATTAAACATGACAAACATAATTAACGCCATCCATCTGAGGCATACGATGAACGCATTAGTATAGGATTTATTGTTTGAATATTTGTGTTTCTATATATCGATTGCATTATATATGTATGTGTATGTTTTTCAGCAAACAACGTATTGGATTTACCTTGTAATTTGATGTATAAACATGTGTTCTTTTATGTTCTTTTCATGAGTTTATGAATGTATGTATTTACAGGGAATCATCCATATTTTATATATTGAATTTAATGAATGATATAATGTTAATAAATAAGTGTTTATTTTATCAATATGCGTTCATCATTGTCAAATTACCTCAGAACGAGAAAGTAATGGCATTTGAGTGATTTATGGTAGTTTATTTTATTTTATTTTATTAATGCAACAACTAGAGTCTCCATGCAATAGTTATGCTAACGTAAAGTAATTAACGTGTTATTTATTGATTACACGAGCTCATTATGCAAATTAATATATTCAATAGTTACTTAATCACAGATTAATTAATCCATTATTGTTAGCATAATTGCTTAATGACTGGCCAACACGTGGCAAGTGTAGTATTTGGCTCTCAAAGAACGTAGGGCTCGGCAATCACAGATTAGTTAATTCAGTAGCGTAATAGCATAACACCCCACAGTGTTGTAAGTATAATATATAATTTATTAGCATATAATCTGTATTATATATCTGCATATCACACGAGAATAAATGTAACAGCAGGATGAATTATTTCCTTTATTAAAAACAGCTTCGTCTCTTTGCGCAGAATGAAGTATTCAGGACGAAAAAGTGGCTTCGTACTACTTTCTACTCGAAATACGCTTTATATAAAAATACTACTTGTTCCTAAAATACTACTGTTCCTCTGATACGCTTAGTATTTGTAATACGCGTTGTTCCTTGTGTATCGGTGATACTCCTAGTATTTAAAATACCTAGTATTTCCTGGTACCAGGACCTGGTTCCTGGTATTTTAAAGTACCTAGTATACCTGGTTGTTCCTTGCGTACCAGCGATATTTTTGTACGCCTAGTATTTGGCCTTGGCGTATTCGTTTACTTGTTACTTGCGTACTTTGTGTGTGTGTGTGTGTGTGTGTGTGTGTGTCTGTATAGGAGTGTAGGGGGCGTGCCTCAACTCGGAACAGCGAGGGGGCGTGCCTCAACTCGGAACAGCGAGGGGGCGTGTCTCGACTCGGAACAGCGTCGCCGCGAATAACAGGTATTTCAACTTTTCAGTAACTGTTACATCCGTTCCACTAAAATATCGTTCCAAAATACCTGTTACAGGTATATCGGCCACCTCGTACAATATTTAAGTTGACATTTATTAAAATTCTTTATCGCCCAATTCTGTACCGTTGCATAGTTTGTTTACTCGTAGTGAAAACATAGTCGTGACTTCGTGGTAAACAATCATTTAAACTTTACACTTAACTAAAAATGAACTTTTCCATGTGAAAACTTACTGATTTTATTGGACGCGTTTCGGCTTACGTATCCGCCTTCGTCAGCTTTGATACAGACTGCCAGCATTTTGTAACGGTTGTGTGGAAGGTGTAGTGGGGGTGGTGTGTGGAGGAAGGGGATTGGCGCGGGGATTCAACTTACTGTTTGTTTTCTGTATAATTGTGTCAAAAAGTGTATGTGATTTATATTGTAATTGATCGTTGAGTATGTTGTTTGGTTGTGTTGTGTGGTGTTTATATACACTATTTCGTATTGTTCAGTTGTGTTGAGTTTTCGACCTTTGGGTATGTAATGTAAAATTTCAAGATTAGTGTCTATGTTGGTGCAACTGTGGTTTTCTGTGTGTATGTGTGTGGCAAATGCGGAGTGTATATTGTTGTTGGTTAAAGCCTTTAAGTGTTCAGAATAACGGGATGAAAAAGATCTTCCCGTCTGGCCTATGTAGAAACTATTGCAGTCATTACAATTTAATTTGTAAACACCTGTTTTGTAAACACAAATACAAAATAGCATACAGAACAACCAATACCATTAAAACACACATCAACAATACAAACACAGACATAGACAAATATAACAAAACAGGTGTTTACAAATTAAATTGTATGACTGCAATAGTTTCTACATAGGCCAGACGGGAAGATCTTTTTCATCCCGTTATTCTGAACACTTAAAAGCTTTAACCAACAACAATATACACTCCGCATTTGCCACACACATACACACAGAAAACCACAGTTACACCAACATAGACACTAATCTTGAAATTTTACATTACATACCCAAAGGTCGAAAACTCAACACAACTGAACAATACGAAATAGTGTATATAAACACCACACAACACAACCAAACAACATACTCAACGATCAATTACAATATAAATCACATACACTTTTTGACACAATTATACAGAAAACAAACAGTAAGTTGAATCCCCGCGCCAATCCCCTTCCTCCACACACCACCCCCCTACACCTTCCACACAACCGTTACAAAATGCTGGCAGTCTGTATCAAAGCTGACGAAGGCGGATACGTAAGCCGAAACGCGTCCAATAAAATCAGTTAGTTTTCACATGAAAAAGTTCATTTTTATTTAAGTGTAAAGTTTAAATGATTGTTTACCACGAGTCACGACTATGTTTTCACTACGAGTAAACAAACTATGCAACGGTACAGAATTGGGTGATAAAGAATTTTAATAAATGTCAACTTAAATATTGTACGAGGTGGGCCGATATACCTGTAACAGGTATTTTGGAACGATATTTTTGTGGAACGGATGTAACAGTGACTGAAAAGTTGAAATACCTGTTATTCGCGGCGACGCTGTTCCGAGTCGAGACACGCCCCCTCGCTGTTCCGAGTTGTGGCACGCCCCCTACACTCCTATACAGACACACACACACACAAAAAGTACGCAAGTAACAAGTAAACGAATACGCCAAGGCCAAATACTAGGCGTACAAAAATATCGCTGGTACGCAAGGAACAGCCAGGTATACTAGGTACTTTAAAATACCAGGAACCAGGTCCTGGTACCAGGAAATACTAGGTATTTTAAATACTAGGAGTATCACCGATACACAAGGAACAACGCGTATTACAAATACTAAGCGTATCAGAGGAACAGTAGTATTTTAGGAACAAGTAGTATTTTTATATAAAGCGTATTTCGAGTAGAAAGTAGTACGAAGCCACTTTTTCGTCCTGAATACTTCATTCTGCGCAAAGAGACGAAGCTGTTTTTAATAAAGGAAATAATTCATCCTGCTGTTACATTTATTCTCGTGTGATATGCAGATATATAATACAGATTATATGCTAATAAATTATATATTATACTAGTCACCAACTTGTAACTAAAATCGGTTGGTGAAACTTTGTTTTTACTCAAAAAAACTTTGTGTTCCGAGTCGTTAGTGAAATAGTTATTTAATTATATTGAGTTATAACCTATAGAGTGGCTGATGTTGATAAGCTATATTATACTTTTTATTAATGTGATTTTAACTTCACTACACATCTCACGTAAATGATGAGATTGTTGTAATGGACATTTATCCACTTTATCTAATCCTGTTCCTTAAATATCTGTAATGCATTTAATTTACTTTTGTTGTTGCTTATTATTTATAAGTTTTTATTTATGTATTTCTATTTATTTTATTACAATTTGTTTTTTATTTTTATTTGTAAAATTTTGTTTATTCTCATTCACTCTTGTGGCTTACTGTTATGTTTTTATTATACGTTTCTGATGCTTTTTCACATTATTTTTTGTGGTATTACGTGTAGGCCTACTCTAAATTATTTAATTGCCCCGAGTTTCGCAACTGATTTGTCTAACCAATATTAGTTTGTTTACTACTAGTGAAAACTTAAATTGGTATTCCCAAAGGGAGATAGGCCTATAAATTCTCTTGTTTCTTATTTTCATTTAAACAGTAATAGATTAATAAAGTCACACTGTAAAGTAACACTGTTAATACTTTTCGTATCAATGTATTTCTTATAACAAATTATATAGTATAGGTTATATAATATCTTCAAATAAATACACAGCAAGTAGGTTTATTAATAGTCTATATTAATAGGTTTATCTTGGTGAAAATAAACCTACTTGCAGTGTATTTATTTGAAGATAATATATAAGAGACCTGCAGGAAACTCAAAACGAGTTACTTACAAAGGATAATATAGGTTATGTATATACAGTATAGTATATAACAGGTATTTGTACCTGTTATTTTTTTGGAACGGTATTTTCATACCTAGTATTTTAAAATAACAGTTTAGCCCACCTCTACTAACTAAGGCGTTAGGCGTTGGGTCAGCTGCGCGCCAACGTATGTATGTTTTATTTCGCCTTCTCTGATTGGCAAGAATGTCCCGGGGACGCTCAGCCCGGGAATCCTTATAATTTTTACTGCCTGTTGAAACTGGCGTTTTCCGTGATTCACGGACGGCACAAACTGTAGTTGATTGCGTAAGGCGTCTACCCGAACTGACGCCCACCATAAACATAGGCTGATGATTCATAATAAACTTACATGTCTCTTGGTTAAACAAAGGTTCCCCAAAGGTTGCACATTTAGGTGGGCTAAACTGTTATTTTAAAATACTGGGTATGAAAATACCGTTACAAAAAATAACAGGTACAAATACCTGTTATATACTATACTGTATATACATAAGCTATATTATCCTTTGTAAGTAACTCGTTTTGAGTTTCCTACAGGTCTCCTATATAATATCTTCAAATCAATACACCGCAAGTAGGATTATTTTCACCTAGATAAACCTATTAATATATTAATAAACCTACTTACTGTGTATTTATTTGAAGATATTATATAACCTATACTATATAATTTGTTATAAGAAATACATTGATACTAAAAGTATTAACAGTGTTACTTTACAGTGTGACTTTATTAATCTATTACTGTTTAAATGAAAATAAGAAACAAGAGAATTTATAGGCCTATCTCCCTTTGGGAATACCAATTTAAGTTTTCACTAGTAGTAAACAAACTAACATTGGTTAGACAAATCAGTTGCGAAACTCGGGGCAATTAAATAATTTAGAGTAGGCCTACACGTAATACCACAAAAAATAATGTGAAAAAGCATCAGAAACGTATAATAAAAACATAACAGTAAGCCACAAGAGTGAATGAGAATAAACAAAATTTTACAAATAAAAATAAAAAACAAATTGTAATAAAATAAATAGAAATACATAAATAAAAACTTATAAATAATAAGCAACAACAAAAGTAAATTAAATGCATTACAGATATTTAAGGAACAGGATTAGATAAAGTGGATAAATGTCCATTACAACAATCTCATCATTTACGTGAGATGTGTAGTGAAGTTAAAATCACATTAATAAAAAGTATAATATAGCTTATCAACATCAGCCACTCTATAGGTTATAACTCAATATAATTAAATAACTATTTCACTAACGACTCGGAACACAAAGTTTTTTTGAGTAAAAACAAAGTTTCACCAACCGATTTTAGTTACAAGTTGGTGACTAGTATAATATATAATTTATTAGCATATAATCTGTATTATATATCTGCATATCACACGAGAATAAATGTAACAGCAGGATGAATTATTTCCTTTATTAAAAACAGCTTCGTCTCTTTGCCCAGAATGAAGTATTCAGGACGAAAAAGTGGCTTCGTACTAATTTCTACTCGAAATACGCTTTATATAAAAATACTACTTGTTCCTAAAATACTACTGTTCCTCTGATACGCTTAGTATTTGTAATACGCGTTGTTCCTTGTGTATCGGTGATACTCCTAGTATTTCCTGATACCAGGACCTGGCTCCTGGTATTTTAAAGTACCTAGTATACCTGGTTGTTCCTTGCGTACCAGCGATATTTTTGTACGCCTAGTATTTGGCCTTGGCGTATTCGTTTACTTGTTACTTGCGTACTTTTTGTGTGTGTGTGTCTGTATAGGAGTGTAGGGGGCGTGCCTCAACTCGGAACAGCGAGGGGGCGTGTCTCGACTCGGAACAGCGTCGCCGCGTATAACAGGTATTTCAACTTTTCAGTCACTGTTACATCCGTTCCACAAAAATATCGTTCCAAAATACCTGTTATAGGTATATCGGCCCTCCTCGTACAATATTTAAGTTGACATTTATTAAAATTCTTCATCACCCAATTCTGTACCGTTGCATAGTTTGTTTACTCGTAGTGAAAACATAGTCGTGACTTCGTGGTAAACAATCATATAAACTTTACACTTAACTAAAAATGAACTTTTTCATGTGAAAACTTACTGATTTTATTGGACGCGTTTCGGCTTACGTATCCGCCTTCGTCAGCTTTGATACAGACTGCCAGCATTTTGTAACGGTTGTGTGGAAGGTGTAGTGGGGGTGGTGTGTGGAGGAAGGGGATTGGCGCGGGGATTCAACTTACTGTTTGTTTTCTGTATAATTGTGTCAAAAAGTGTATGTGATTTATATTGTAATTGATCGTTGAGTATGTGGTTTGGTTGTGTTGTGTGGTGTTTATATACACTATTTCGTATTGTTCAGTTGTGTTGAGTTTTCGACCTTTGGGTATGTAATGTAAAATTTCAAGATTAGTGTCTATGTTGGTGCAACTGTGGTTTTCTGTGTGTATGTGTGTGGCAAATGCGGAGTGTATATTGTTGTTGGTTAAAGCTTTTAAGTGTTCAGAATAACGGGATGAAAACGATCTTCCCGTCTGGCCTATGTAGAAACTATTGCAGACATTACAATTTAATTTGTAAACACCTGTTTTGTAAACACAAATACAAAATAGCATACAGAACAACCAATACCATTAAAACACACGTCAACAATACAAACACAGACATAGACAAATATAACAAAACAGGTGTTTACAAATTAAATTGTATGACTGCAATAGTTTCTACATAGGCCAGACGGGAAGATCTTTTTCATCCCGTTATTCTGAACACTTAAAAGCTTTAACCAACAACAATATACACTCCGCATTTGCCACACACATACACACAGAAAACCACAGTTACACCAACATAGACACTAATCTTGAAATTTTACATTACATACCCAAAGGTCGAAAACTCAACACAACTGAACAATACGAAATAGTGTATATAAACACCACACAACACAACCAAACAACATACTCAACGATCAATTACAATATAAATCACATACACTTTTTGACACAATTATACAGAAAACAAACAGTAAGTTGAATCCCCGCGCCAATCCCCTTCCTCCACACACCACCCCCCTACACCTTCCACACAACCGTTACAAAATGCTGGCAGTCTGTATCAAAGCTGACGAAGGCGGATACGTAAGCCGAAACGCGTCCAATAAAATCAGTTAGTTTTCACATGAAAAAGTTCATTTTTATTTAAGTGTAAAGTTTAAATGATTGTTTACCACGAGTCACGACTATGTTTTCACTACGAGTAAACAAACTATGCAACGGTACAGAATTGGGTGATAAAGAATTTTAATAAATGTCAACTTAAATATTGTACGAGGTGGGCCGATATACTTGTAACAGGTATTTTGGAACGATATTTTTGTGGAACGGATGTAACAGTGACTGAAAAGTTGAAATACCTGTTATTCGCGGCGACGCTGTTCCGAGTCGAGACACGCCCCCTCGCTGTTCCGAGTTGTGGCACGCCCCCTACACTCCTATACAGACACACACACACACAAAAAGTACGCAAGTAACAAGTAAACGAATACGCCAAGGCCAAATACTAGGCGTACAAAAATATCGCTGGTACGCAAGGAACAGCCAGGTATACTAGGTACTTTAAAATACCAGGAACCAGGTCCTGGTACCAGGAAATACTAGGTATTTTAAATACTAGGAGTATCACCGATACACAAGGAACAACGCGTATTACAAATACTAAGCGTATCAGAGGAACAGTAGTATTTTAGGAACAAGTAGTATTTTTATATAAAGCGTATTTCGAGTAGAAAGTAGTACGAAGCCACTTTTTCGTCCTGAATACTTCATTCTGCGCAAAGAGACGAAGCTGTTTTTAATAAAGGAAATAATTCATCCTGCTGTTACATTTATTCTCGTGTGATATGCAGATATATAATACAGATTATATGCTAATAAATTATATATTATACTAGTCACCAACTTGTAACTAAAATCGGTTGGTGAAACTTTGTTTTTACTCAAAAAAACTTTGTGTTCCGAGTCGTTAGTGAAATAGTTATTTAATTATATTGAGTTATAACCTATAGAGTGGCTGATGTTGATAAGCTATATTATACTTTTTATTAATGTGATTTTAACTTCACTACACATCTCACGTAAATGATGAGATTGTTGTAATGGACATTTATCCACTTTATCTAATCCTGTTCCTTAAATATCTGTAATGCATTTAATTTACTTTTGTTGTTGCTTATTATTTATAAGTTTTTATTTATGTATTTCTATTTATTTTATTACAATTTGTTTTTTATTTTTATTTGTAAAATTTTGTTTATTCTCATTCACTCTTGTGGCTTACTGTTATGTTTTTATTATACGTTTCTGATGTTTTTTCACATTATTTTTTGTGGTATTACGTGTAGGCCTACTCTAAATTATTTAATTGCCCCGAGTTTCGCAACTGATTTGTCTAACCAATGTTAGTTTGTTTACTACTAGTGAAAACTTAAATTGGTATTCCCAAAGGGAGATAGGCCTATAAATTCTCTTGTTTCTTATTTTCATTTAAACAGTAATAGATTAATAAAGTCACACTGTAAAGTAACACTGTTAATACTTTTAGTATCAATGTATTTCTTATAACAAATTATATAGTATAGGTTATATAATATCTTCAAATAAATACACAGCAAGTAGGTTTATTAATAGTCTATATTAATAGGTTTATCTTGGTGAAAATAAACCTACTTGCAGTGTATTTATTTGAAGATAATATATAGGAGACCTGCAGGAAACTCAAAACGAGTTACTTACAAAGGATAATATAGGTTATGTATATACAGTATAGTATATAACAGGTATTTGTACCTGTTATTTTTTTGGAACGGTATTTTCATACCTAGTATTTTAAAATAACAGTTTAGCCCACCTCTACTAACTAAGGCGTTAGGCGTTGGGTCAGCTGCGCGCCAACGTATGTATGTTTTATTTCGCCTTCTCTGATTGGCTTGAATGTCCCGGGGATGCTCAGCCCGGGAATCCTTATAATTTTTACTGCCTGTTGAAACTGGCGTTTTCCGTGATTCACGGACGGCACAAACTGTAGTTGATTGCGTAAGGCGTCTACCCGAACTGACGCCCACCATAAACATAGGCTGATGATTCATAATAAACTTACATGTCTCTTGGTTAAACAGAGGTTCCCCAAAGGTTGCACATTTAGGTGGGCTAAACTGTTATTTTAAAATACTGGGTATGAAAATACCGTTACAAAAAAATAACAGGTACAAATACCTGTTATATACTATAGTGTATATACATAACCTATATTATCCTTTGTAAGTAACTCGTTTTGAGTTTCCTACAGGTCTCCTATATAATATCTTCAAATCAATACACCGCAAGTAGGATTATTTTCACCTAGATAAACCTATTAATATATTAATAAACCTACTTGCTGTGTATTTATTTGAAGATATTATATAACCTATACTATATAATTTGTTATAAGAAATACATTGATACTAAAAGTATTAACAGTGTTACTTTACAGTGTGACTTTATTAATCTATTACTGTTTAAATGAAAATAAGAAACAAGAGAATTTATAGGCCTATCTCCCTTTGGGAATACCAATTTAAGTTTTCACTAGTAGTAAACAAACTAACATTGGTTAGACAAATCAGTTGCGAAACTCGGGGCAATTAAATAATTTAGAGTAGGCCTACACGTAATACCACAAAAAATAATGTGAAAAAGCATCAGAAACGTATAATAAAAACATAACAGTAAGCCACAAGAGTGAATGAGAATAAACAAAATTTTACAAATAAAAATAAAAAACAAATTGTAATAAAATAAATAGAAATACATAAATAAAAACTTATAAATAATAAGCAACAACAAAAGTAAATTAAATGCATTACAGATATTTAAGGAACAGGATTAGATAAAGTGGATATATGTTCATTACAACAATCTCATCATTTACGTGAGATGTGTAGTGAAGTTAAAATCACATTAATAAAAAGTATAATATAGCTTATCAACATCAGCCACTCTATAGGTTATAACTCAATATAATTAAATAACTATTTCACTAACGACTCGGAACACAAAGTTTTTTTGAGTAAAAACAAAGTTTCACCAACCGATTTTAGTTACAAGTTGGTGACTAGTATAATATATAATTTATTAGCATATAATCTGTATTATATATCTGCATATCACACGAGAATAAATGTAACAGCAGGATGAATTATTTCCTTTATTAAAAACAGCTTCGTCTCTTTGCGCAGAATGAAGTATTCAGGACGAAAAAGTGGCTTCGTACTACTTTCTACTCGAAATACGCTTTATATAAAAATACTACTTGTTCCTAAAATACTACTGTTCCTCTGATACGCTTAGTATTTGTAATACGCGTTGTTCCTTGTGTATCGGTGATACTCCTAGTATTTCCTGGTACCAGGACCTGGTTCCTGGTATTTTAAAGTACCTAGTATACCTGGTTGTTCCTTGCTTACCAGCGATATTTTTGTACGCCTAGAATTTGGCCTTGGCGTATTCGTTTACTTGTTACATGCGTACTTTTTGTGTGTGTGTGTCTGTATAGGAGTGTAGGGGGCGTGCCTCAACTCGGAACAGCGAGGGGGCGTGTCTCGACTCGGAACAGCGTCGCCGCGAATAACAGGTATTTCAACTTTTCAGTCACTGTTACATCCGTTCCACAAAAATATCGTTCCAAAATACCTGTTACAGGTATATCGGCCCACCTCGTACAATATTTAAGTTGACATTTATTAAAATTCTTCATCACCCAATTCTGTACCGTTGCATAGTTTGTTTACTCGTAGTGAAAACATAGTCGTGACTCGTGGTAAACAATCATTTAAACTTTACACTTAACTAAAAATGAACTTTTTCATGTGAAAACTTACTGATTTTATTGGACGCGTTTCGGCTTACGTATCCGCCTTCGTCAGCTTTGATACAGACTGCCAGCATTTTGTAACGGTTGTGTGGAAGGTGTAGTGGGGGTGGTGTGTGGAGGAAGGGGATTGGCGCGGGGATTCAACTTACTGTTTGTTTTCTGTATAATTGTGTCAAAAAGTGTATGTGATTTATATTGTAATTGATCGTTGAGTATGTTGTTTGGTTGTGTTGTGTGGTGTTTATATACACTATTTCGTATTGTTCAGTTGTGTTGAGTTTTCGACCTTTGGGTATGTAATGTAAAATTTCAAGATTAGTGTCTATGTTGGTGCAACTGTGGTTTTCTGTGTGTATGTGTGTGGCAAATGCGGAGTGTATATTGTTGTTGGTTTAAGCTTTTAAGTGTTCAGAATAACGGGATGAAAAAGATCTTCCCGTCTGGCCTATGTAGAAACTATTGCAGACATTACAATTTAATTTGTAAACACCTGTTTTGTAAACACAAATACAAAATAGCATACAGAACAACCAATACCATTAAAACACACATCAACAATACAAACACAGACATAGACAAATATAACAAAACAGGTGTTTACAAATTAAATTGTATGACTGCAATAGTTTCTACATAGGCCAGACGGGAAGATCTTTTTCATCCCGTTATTCTGAACACTTAAAAGCTTTAACCAACAACAATATACACTCCGCATTTGCCACACACATACACACAGGAAACCACAGTTACACCAACATAGACACTAATCTTGAAATTTTACATTACATACCCAAAGGTCGAAAACTCAACACAACTGAACAATACGAAATAGTGTATATAAACACCACACAACACAACCAAACAACATACTCAACGATCAATTACAATATAAATCACATACACTATTTGACACAATTATACAGAAAACAAACAGTAAGTTGAATCCCCGCGCCAATCCCCTTCCTCCACACACCACCCCCACTACACCTTCCACACAACCGTTACAAAATGCTGGCAGTCTGTATCAAAGCTGACGAAGGCGGATACGTAAGCCGAAACGCGTCCAATAAAATCAGTAAGTTTTCACATGAAAAAGTTCATTTTTAGTTAAGTGTAAAGTTTAAATGATTGTTTACCACTAAGTCACGACTATGTTTTCACTACGAGTAAACAAACTATGCAACGGTACAGAATTGGGTGATAAAGAATTTTAATAAATGTCAACTTAAATATTGTACGAGGTGGCCGATATACCTGTAACAGGTATTTTGGAACGATATTTTTGTGGAACGGATGTAACAGTGACTGAAAAGTTGAAATACCTGTTATTCGCGGCGACGCTGTTCCGAGTCGAGACACGCCCCCTCGCTGTTCCGAGTTGAGGCACGCCCCCTACACTCCTATACAGACACACACACACACAAAAAGTACGCAAGTAACAAGTAAACGAATACGCCAAGGCCAAATACTAGGCGTACAAAAATATCGCTGGTACGCAAGGAACAACCAGGTATACTAGGTACTTTAAAATACCAGGAACCAGGTCCTGGTACCAGGAAATACTAGGTATTTTAAATACTAGGAGTATCACCGATACACAAGGAACAACGCGTATGACAAATACTAAGCGTATCAGAGGAACAGTAGTATTTTAGGAACAAGTAGTATTTTTATATAAAGCGTATTTCGAGTAGAAAGTAGTACGAAGCCACTTTTTCGTCCTGAATACTTCATTCTGGGCAAAGAGACGAAGCTGTTTTTAATAAAGGAAATAATTCATCCTGCTGTTACATTTATTCTCGTGTGATATGCAGATATATAATACAGATTATATGCTAATAAATTATATATTATACTAGTCACCAACTTGTAACTAAAATCGGTTGGTGAAACTTTGTTTTTACTCAAAAAAACTTTGTGTTCCGAGTCGTTAGTGAAATAGTTATTTAATTATATTGAGTTATAACCTATAGAGTGGCTGATGTTGATAAGCTATATTATACTTTTTATTAATGTGATTTTAACTTCACTACACATCTCACGTAAATGATGAGATTGTTGTAATGGACATTTATCCACTTTATCTAATCCTGTTCCTTAAATATCTGTAATGCATTTAATTTACATTTGTTGTTGCTTATTATTTATAAGTTTTTATTTATGTATTTATATTTATTTTATTACAATTTGTTTTTTATTTTTATTTGTAAAATTTTGTTTATTCTCATTCACTCTTGTAGCTTACTGTTATGTTTTTATTATACGTTTCTGATGCTTTTTCACATTATTTTTTGTGGTATTACGTGTAGGCCTACTCTAAATTATTTAATTGCCCCGAGTTTCGCAACTGATTTGTCTAACCAATGTTAGTTTGTTTACTACTAGGGAAAACTTAAATTGGTATTCCCAAAGGGAGATAGGCCTATAAATTCTCTTGTTTCTTATTTTCATTTAAACAGTAATAGATTAATAAAGTCACACTGTAAAGTAACACTGTTAATACTTTTAGTATCAATGTATTTCTTATAACAAATTATATAGTATAGGTTATATAATATCTTCAAATAAATACACAGCAAGTAGGTTTATTAATAGTCTATATTAATAGGTTTATCTTGGTGAAAATAAACCTACTTGCAGTGTATTTATTTGAAGATATTATATAGGAGACCTGCAGGAAACTCAAAACGAGTTACTTACAAAGGATAATATAGGTTATGTATATACAGTATAGTATATAACAGGTATTTGTACCTGTTATTTTTTTGTAACGGTATTTTTATACCCAGTATTTTAAAATAACAGTTTAGCCCACCTAAATGTGCAACCTTTGGGGAACCTCTGTTTAACCAAGAGACATGTAAGTTTATTATGAAACATCAGCCTATGTTTATGGTGGGCGTCAGTTCGGCTAGACGCCTTACGCAATTATCTACAGTTTGTGCCGTCCGTGAATCACGGAAAACGCCAGTTTCAACAGGCAGTAAAAATTATAAGGATTCCCGGGCTGAGCGTCCCCGGGACATTCAAGCCAATCAGAGAAGGCGAAATAAAACATACATACGTTGGCGCGCAGCTGACCCAACGCCTAACGCCTTAGTTAATAGTTAGTAGTTGACTAACAGTAGAGCTGAATAGCAATCTTCAAACATAGCGGTCGTAAGTCAACGGTGGCCTCGGGCGTTTAAGATGGGCCGAAAACACCATAATCGGCCCTAGTAAAGGGTGCGAGTAGGCTAATTAGCAGTCGACTCAAATTGTTCAGAACGCGCGGTCATATTTAACAAGTGCTCGAGCAAAATTAACGTCGGCCGACAAAATGTTATAATAGGTAATTTCTAAAATCAGAGTGAACTACTGAAGGACGATAAAACAATTATAGTGATAAACTTTTACCTGTTGAAACACCGAAGTTCGGAGTGCCCAGGGAAATGGCAAATAACACGTGGTGGTGGTGAAACCGTTTGGAACGCCTTCGGATTGGTTAAGTACCACTAATAAACTATCAACTAAATTTTATAAACATATCAAATACATAGTTCAATATCGAAAAAATAAAGATTTAAAGATCTCTATAAACGGGGGTGATTATGTAAATGTAAAAGAGTGAGAGAGTGAGTGATATAAAAAAGTACTGGGTCGTTGATCATATTAATTACTTTGTTATAGTCATGTAAGAATGGTAGTCGTAAGAATTGTTTGTCATTTTTATACCGATAACTTTGTGCGTTATTTTTGTTCAACAAAAAAAACTAAAAACTTTTAATAATAGATGTAGTAGTTTACAAGAAATGATGAGAATCTGAGGAGTTGTTATACAGGTGTAGAAAATAACGTAATTTTGCTTAATAAAAGAAGGGTAATTTGTTAATATCAGAAAACTGTTAGCCTAATTATTTCGCACTTAAACCTAAATAACCATCTCTGCAACAGTTTCGTCTATAGGACCCTGGAGGTGAACCCGAAGGTAAGAAAAAGTCTAAATTCTTTATAAAATTTGTAAAACTTTATTAACGCATAAAATTGTATAGTAACAACTAACATTGGTTAGACAAATCAGTTGCAAAACTCAGGCAATGAAATTTAGAATAGCACAACAAATAATGTGAAAAAACATCAGAAACATATAATAATAACATAACAGTAAGCTTCAAGAGTGAATGAGAATAAACAAGATTTAAACCAATTGCCCTTATAATAACACAACCTAAACAGTTTGCGGTAAAATTTCATTAGATATCTCCTCTTATCTTAATTTATTTTCTTATCAGGTAGTACTCGATAAGAATGCGGAAGACCGAAGTGGTACACGGGTCTCGAAAGGTTGGGAACCACTGCTAGATCAACTGTGCAACTGATAGGTCCTCGCAAAAGCACAAGTTGGGCAAATAATGGAAACTTCCAACCATATCATAAATCAATCATGAATGTTTTACAGTCTCCAAGAAATTCAGATAAACTTGTAGCTTTCTCTTCTTATTACCTTGTTTTATTGATGGCCTTCTAGTAAGTTTAGTAAATTCTTATCTTTATCAGATCGTGTATTTATCTTAGGCTGCAGTTTGACCATTTACACCTAAATTTGTTATCTGTTATGGAGTTTATTTTTATTTCTTTACTAAGTGGAAACTACTATTAGTCAAATGATAAGTAAAGTGATAGAGACAAAAATTCAAAATCACCAGTTTAGATAAAAGAAACAAATTTACGAAAACACCTTGTTTTTAGGGTAGCCTTATCAGATCAGTAAATATTTAATGAACAGGACTAGATAAAGTGCATAAATGTCCGTTACAACAATCTCATCATTTACGTGAGATGTACAGTGAAGTTAAAATCACATTAACAAAAGTATAATGTATAGCACAACAAATAATGTAAAAAAAACATCAAAAACATAAATTTCCCTGCCTTATGGTTTTCTGCATCCCTGCATCCTGGGAAGGGATTGTTTAGGCAATGAATTTGGATGAAATTATATATAAAGGTAAAGATAAAAGTGTAATTAGTTCTGAATGCGAGAAGGTTGAGATTGAGAATATGAGTGCGTGAAATATTGTAAGGTTGTGTTGAGTGAGGGTGAGTTCAGACTGGAGGAATATGCTGCATGGTAGAAGAACAACTTTTGAACTGCTTCCTCACCTACCTGATTTAGCCCCGAGCGACTTCTACCTCCTTCATAACTTCAAAAACTGACTCTGTGGAAAAAGCTTTACAGATGACAATCAAGTCAGCGAGACTCCGAATGGCTACTTTGTGGATTTTTGCAAATTGGCTTATCAGACTGGCGTACAGCTTGAGAACATCGTTGGATAAAGTGTAAAGAGCTAAATGGAGATTGGGTTGAGAAATATGTGCAAATGAATCCAAAAAAGTGTTGTTTTCTTACTCAGGTCCGTGACTTTTCATTCTACCCTTGTATATTTACTGCAGATTGGAATAGGAATGAAAGCGTAACAAATAAAGTTACGGATAGATTTTTTAGGGGAGAGCTTATCCTATAGTCGCATTTAGGAGCCAGTACTGGCCCATGTGTGGCCTCAGTATCCCCAGGGTTCTTTAAGATGTTCCAAAATGGTGGATGATTATGTACATGGCTTGGGCATTACAGGGGGGGGGGGTACCAAGGATTATCTAGATGTTTCAAGTTGTCAAGGCTAGAGCATATAGGCCAAATATGTAGGACTACTGTCACCTTTAGCCAAAGTAGAAAAGGGCAGACCCATAAAAGTGAGTTAAGTGTGTCAACTGTATTAGGGCTAGTTTTAAGGAGATGGGCTACCCAGTAGGAGGGTGAGAGTGCTGGAGTCTGCTCTGTCTGTCTGTCTGTCTATCTGTCTGTCTGTCTGTCTGTCTGTCTCTGTCTCTCTCTCTCTCTCTCACACACACAAAAAGACTTAATCAAGCATAAGGAACACAGCCAAACCTGTAACTACATTAAGAGAGTGCCTTGTTTTAAATTAAAAAATTTGATTCAGGTAGATCTATTTTGTGTATAAGACCCATCCTAACCTACGGCTGCGAAACATATATCCTGAATTCCAAAGCAGCAAAAGCTCTCAATATCTTTGAAAAAAAAATATTATGAAGAATCCTGGGACCAGTTAATGACATACATGGCTGGAGAATAAGATATAACTTTGAATTGTATCAAATGTATATCCACCGATAAAACTACAGCATCTAAGGTGGGCTGGGCATGTAGCCAGGATGGGGAAAGACAGAATACCATGAAAACTATTGAATACCAGAATCCGCGGAAAAAGACCAGTGGCAAGACCGAGGAGAAGATGGGAGGACGCGGTGGATGAGGATGCGAAAGAAATACTGAAAGTGTGTTCCTGGAGAAGGATGGCTACTGACAGAAGAGAATGGTGGGGGGAAAATTGAAGGAGGTCAGGGCCCAACAAGGACTGTAGTGCTATAGGAGAGAGAGAGAGAGAGAGAGAGAAAGAGAATCTATTTTGTACTAAACGTTTGTGGTGTGTGTGTGTGTGTTTTAATCAGATAAGTAAACAAGAAGTGACTGGAAGAAAAACCAGTGCTTTATAAGCTTTCATTCTTTATCAGGATCATGTAAATACATTAGAGTTCACTATATAGTGAGGTCAGAAAGTCACTTTGCACTTGATTAATGGAATAATAATACTGTTTATTATTAATATTTATTGTTATTATAATAATTTAGTTTAGGTAAACCAGTAAACACAATTTGTTTATATAAGAATATACTGGGATATTTTTGCCAGGTTAAAAATTAGACCAGTGAAAAATAGTGTTCTAATCTTAATGCTGGACGACTATAAACATGCCATGCATACATAACCAGACGACAATGAAAGTATATAGAGAGAGGAGGATGGGGTTTTTGTTTGTCAATTGTTGTAGTGGACGTGCAGTAGGTGGATAATTGGACACCAGTGAGAGCAAGCAGCGATGAATTGACTTGTTTCATAGTATAGATGTCTTCACACGGACGAAATAGCCTATCTAGCACAGGGAAACAAGGTAGGTGACTCACACCACTGTAGAGCATAGAACCTAGTACCTAGTATATGCACTTACAGGTCAAGAAACACTAAAATTGACACTTGCTAAAATTAATGAATAAATAAATAAAACAAATAAATAATTTACATATATCAGTACTAATAATAATAATAATAATAATAAGTAAAATCAAATATTGGATGGAAACAAAACATAAACAATCAAAAGAAAGTTGAACATTTTATTCACATGTAATAAACTATTTAAATTTCATGGTCTATGCAAATCTGTTGTTTGCAGAATGTAAGCTTTACTAGAGATATAAAGTATAATGCACATACAAGATGGGGCCCATGAAAAAAAATTGTTTTTTGATAACTTCTAGTGATACAAGATTTTGTGAGGACTGTTAGTGATTACAGATATTTGTGTTGACATTCTGATGAAAGTTATTGACATAATCAGGAGCTGTATACATGCAATTCAGCAATAATTAATATACATAAACTAATTATTAATATCCATGAATATTATTATTAGGCCATATTAGGACTATGTCATATTAACATAAGAATATTATAAATTGTTGTTGTTGTTGTTATTATTATTATTATTATTGTATATGCAACATGCACACACAGAGTCACACAAATGTCAAAATGTCAAAAATAAATGAAACTTTGGGGAGGGGAGACCTGATAAGAGTAAAAAAATCAAGAAAATGAGATTTTAATCTTTCAGAGGCTTTAATTACAGTTGTTTTTGACCAGATAAATTTATTATTTTCTAAAATAATGCTATTCATAATTCTTATCAACTTACTTAATTTTTATAAACTTATAACATCTTTAAAAATTTGGTATTCAAAATAATTAAAGAATATATCATGTTAATTGTGGGAAAATGGTGAGGGTTTCATTGTCCTTGATTGAATTTTCAAGTTTTGTAAGCCTAATGATTGAATGTGTAGGGCTAACAAGATTCTGTATTTTCTAAAATAAAAACAAAATTTATCGTAAAAATATATAACTTAATTACAAGTGAATGTAATTATTTAAATAATTACAATTATTTAATTATAATTTATTTACAATTATAATTTACTTATTATAAAAACAAAAATTTGTTAGCCCGCTGATAGAAAAAGTTTGTATCAGTTCATACAATTTGTTTGTGTGTGTGAGTGCATGCACACGTGAGCACGTGTATGAGTGCTATATGGGGAGGTTTATGTATGAGTGAAAGGTTTCTGTAAAGTGTATTTACACTTATTTTCTTGTAGAGTTAAAGGAAAAAAACAACTCAACTTATTCTTTACTGAATTTTTGTAACTAAAAAAATATATATATATATATTTTGTGAATTGTTAATTTTATTAAGCTACACAGTGTTCTAGGTTATTGAATTTGATACCACATAATAATATTATGCCTATTTTTAAGTAAGCTACTTAAAAATCCTCTTTGTGCAGTCTTAGAAAAATGTTTAACTGTAACAAAACATATAAACAAAACAATTAGGAAAACCTACTTAAAATGTTGTTTCTAATAAATGTTCTATCTTTCCTGTCAATAACTTCAGAATGTGTAGGTCTTGAACAATAGCAAGCAGGACCAACCTGATGAGTTTGGTCTAAAAGTTTCTTTTTTTACTTCATTCATCCTACCGAATTTGGGCATATTTAGTGTGAAAAAGTCCCTTTTACAGGACTGTCATTAAAAAAAATTAGTTCTCATAGGACGTTAATAATAATAATAAAATTACAACTTTACACTAAAGCACTTCACAGTAACTGACCTTAAACAGCAAAGACCTGTAGTTATGTGACAACAGCTCTGCAGTAGGAACAGCTGATCTGACTCTTGTCTGTGTTTCCACTGACCAGTTGGACCCTCATCGTATTTTCTCCATGTGCTAAATTTTCAACATCAAATATCTACTGACACTCATCATATTTACGAAAACCAAATTAACAGAAGCATATTATATAGTATTTAGTATATACTAACAGGTGGCAGTACTATTGTCAAATTATAATTTTTTTGACTTTAGAAACTCCTGTAGTGAATCGGTTTCGAAAGTGATAATCCAAGTAAAAAAAGTTTTGGGTTGAGATCAAAGACTAAAAGAGTGCTAAGCCAGCCCATAACTCAATGCCAACATAATAAATAATAAAATCATGTCCTGTGTAGTAGTGAGAACAAAGAGAGTTTTGTGGTTGTCTTGATTGTTCATCTCTTCTTTCACAGCACTATCACTTTACTAAAAATGAACTTTATCTTGTGAAAAACTTACTTTTTTCGTCGGACGCGTTTCGGCTTAAGTATCCGCCTTCTTCAGCTTTTTGGTTAGACTGCCATCATTTCGTAACGGTTTTTGTGTGGAAGGTGTAGTAGGGGTGGTGTGTGGAGATAGGGGATTGGTGCAGGGATTTAACTTGATGTTTGTTTTTTGTAAAATTGTGTCAAAAAGTGTATGTGATTTATATTGTAATTGATCGTTGAGTATGTTGTTTGGTTGTGTTGTGTGGTGTTTATATATTTCGTATTGTTCAGTTGTGTTGAGTTTTCGGCCTTTAGGTAAGTAATGTAAAATTTCGAGATTGGTGTCTATGTTGGTGTAATTGTGGTTTTCTGTGTGTATGTGTGTGGCAAATGCGGAGTGTATATTGTTGTTGGTTAGAGCTTTTAAATGTTCAGAATAATGGGATGAAAAAGATCTTCCTGTCTGGCCGATGTAGAAACTATTGCAGTCATTACATTTTAATTTGTAAACACCTGTTTTTTTATATTTGTCTGTGTCTGTGTTTGTATTATTGATGTGTTTTGTAATGGTATTGGTTGTTCTGTATGCTATTTTGTATTTGTGTTTTCTGAATGTGTTGGCGATTTTGTGTGTGTAGGAGTTGTGGTATGTGAGTGTGATGTATTTATTGTGTTGTGTGCTGATGGTATTTTGTGTTTTGTTGTTTTTGTTTTTGATGCGTTTGTGTAGTGTGTTTATTAAATTAGGGTTGTAACCGTTTTTGATTGCTATGTATTTTATTGTGTTGAGTTCGTCGGTGTAATCTTGTTTATTTAAGGGTATTTTAGTTAGTCTATGGAGCATATGGTTGAAGGCCGCATGTTTATGTTGTGTTGGGTGGTTTGATGTGTTGTGTATAACCATGTCAGTTGTGGTTGGTTTCCTGTATATTTTGTAACAAAAAAAGTAAGTTTTTCACAAGATAAAGTTCATTTTTAGTAAAGAGTTTTGTGGAATAACAGTTATAATAGATTGGACAATAGAAAAAAGAAAAGACATATAGGCATATAACCAGGATGGATCAGAACACAGATACATGAATATGTCAAAAGACAACAAGCTGTCCAACAGAAGAATTGGTGGGGGGGGGGCGCTATGTAAAGCTTATGGGAAGCTGA
This sequence comes from Magicicada septendecula, assembly GCA_034769895.1. Classification (NCBI taxonomy): domain Eukaryota; kingdom Metazoa; phylum Arthropoda; class Insecta; order Hemiptera; family Cicadidae; genus Magicicada; species Magicicada septendecula. The sequence goes on along the minus strand of CM068369.1, from coordinate 505,611,183 downwards.
GGGTATTAAGACATGAGAAGACAACATAAATAGTATAGTTAAATAACAGATTCAAATTAAAAGTAAAATTGAGGAAATTTTCAGAGTTTTAATATCATTAATAATAATAGTAACAAAACACAATAATATAATATAATCGTCTTCCTCTGTATATCATTTAGAGTGTCCATCTATCCATCCACATCTATCCAAATTTATGTACTGATGCATTCTGCCTCTTTTCTTTGCAAGAATATCTTCATAATGCTAATAATTTTGTTTGTTTTTCTTTTTTTCTATTTCTATTGGCCATCTGAGGACCACATCCCAATTTCAATTCTTTATTTCTTGTTCTTTTCTTTTTCTCCAATATTCTTTCATCTTTTCACTGTGTCTCTTCTTCCTGTCTTCAGTCCACTTTAACCTGTTTTTCTCTCTCCTACCCTGGACTCCTGAACACTTTTGCCCAAAAACCTTCTCTTTCAATTGCTCCTTCTGCGTTTATATTATTTTTTCTAAATCCTTTTTGACTTCTTTAATCCTGATGTTGACTCTTTTCCCCACAGATATTTGAAGATCTGTTTTGTTATCCTATTGTCACCCATTCTATATAAGTGTCCAAAAAATACTAGTCTTCTTCATTTTATTTATGAAGCAAATGGGAAAGATAATATTCCCTGCATGAGAGTCCGCACTTCTATGGTGTGTCGGACTCATGTACCAAAACCACAAATCCTTACTGCTTGAAATCAGTCCAGCCCTAAACTGCTTTCACATTACTTCAGCATGGTGTCAGTAAAATTTCACTTAGAAAAGCACTGTCATATTTATTTCTTATGTATAAGCAGCTCACTCATAGTTTGCGTGGCCTGCATTGATTTCATTATTATCTCGTTCCTTAAGCCATAGAACACCCTCTACTTAGGCAGCCACCTTATTCCATCATTCCTCACTACTGAGCATTGTCTCAATAATGTTATCAGTGGCAATTCTTCAGTTTCAAGGCATTCTCGTTGTATCATGCATCTGTAGCATATGAAGAATGTGTGAAACACATCATGATGATGTGTTCATTGATCCATCTGTCCAGATGTGTAACACGTCTGCTGGTCCACCTTCCTTTGGATTCTTGATTACAGTGATCCTGCCAATTGCATATGGTCTGTAACCTAAATCATCTCCAGTAGTTCTTCCAACTTCCATTTTCCTCTCAAAGTTCAGTTTTATCTCTCATGCCAATAATATGTTATTAATAGCTATTGACCTGGCAGTTACTAATATTGCCAGTTTAGATACTGTGCCGTATGTGGAAGCTATCCATAGTGCCCCCTCACCATTACACTAATGCCATCCTCTGGCAGTATTTTTCCAACTTGAGTGTGTCAGCTCAGATTTTTACACTGTACAGTAGGATCAAAATTGCTAATAATGATTTTTTTTACATACAGGGGGAAAATGCTTTATGCAATGTCAGAGGAGACCGTACTTCCTCTGGTGTGTGGGACTCTCATCCACTAAAAACCCCACCTCTAATTCAGGCATTCATATCCATCCTGGAACCACTTAGTGTATTACTTCAGGATGTAGCCTATTGCACCCTTATCAGGCTCGTTCTAGTTGTTCTTCATCTTTTACTGCTCGTTGGGTGCAAGATGGGCCTATATTTTTTTTCTAGTAGGACCTGCAGAATAAATAACAACAAAATCAACAACAATAATAATGAATTCTTAATTTCATAGTGACCGTCAATCAATGAATTTTTACGATGAAGAGTTTGTGAGGATCAGTCAAAAAAGTATAACACAGATTTTAAATTATGCACATACACTATACACTAATACACACACACTCACAAACACGCACGCATGCATACTGCACTCACATTCACTTAACTAATTGATCTGTTGTGTTGATATTTTCTGTTGTATCCATACACAGGTCCTGATGATGACAATAAATATTGTCAAAACATCAACACAAATTTAAAATTTGTGTTATATGTTTTTGACCGATCCTCGCAAACCCTTTATCATAAAAAAAGAAGTACATTTAAATTTAATATTCCCGCTGTTTTTCATAACTGACAGTTCCTAAACAACACGTAAGAAGTATTCCTGTTACAAAATAATATTTCTAATGATAACAGTTTAAACAGTTATAATAAAATATTATATTATTAAAAAATGCATTATATTATTAATTAAAACATGCATTAGCTTATACTAGTATGTTTGCACTCTTCCTGATGCTAAGCTTTGCACACAAGAGTCCGTTATGACACAGTGCTGTGACCTCTACTTGTGCTACCTATAAAGCAGACTACATTTTAGAGCTTCATCTGTTTGATTGGCTTTGCCTATAGACACTGTAAACAATAATGTAAAGTGTTACACATTTCTAGAAAGATATTATGAACTAATTGTTATGGATGACCTTCAAACTTTCTGACGACCAGTTAAAATTTAAGACATACTTTTGTGATGGCTGTGAAATTTTGGCGCCATGTGTTACCACAGCGAGGTTAATAAGAACCATGTTTTGCAATGTGTAGAGCACAAGAGGATGTGCAGACCCCCACAGCTGATAGCAAGCAGACAATTTTTTAAGTATACAGTTCAACAATGTAGCACAGTCAAGTCCAGAAATAGATGATACTCATCAGGAATAGAAATGAGAGTCAAAATTGTGTCATCGATACATATGACCTAATTTCTTAGAAATAAAATCAGAGTTAAAAGTAATGTGTAGCATGTTTGTCAAATACAGTGTTAGTTGTCGAAAACAGTTTTAAATAATATAAAAGCAAATATCATGTACACATAGGGTTCGTACTGTTTATAATAGAGAGATTACTATTTTATTCAGCAGATTAGAATATAAAATTCTATTGTAACTTTCTGAATTTTAACATCTGTATGGTAATCCTCTGAAATTATTTGACATTTGTTTAATAGTGTGTCATTTTATAAATTTCTCAGTTTATATTCACAAAGGTGTGTGAAATTATTTATTGTCTTCATATTTTTCAAATAACAAATATTTTAAGATCTACATATACATGTACAAATAACTATGTTACATGTGTTATTTTTTCTTCTTCTTTTCTTTCTGCATATATTTAAAAGCAGAATAGCAATATAATGCTATTAATAAACTTGTTAGTGTTGTATGCAGGTTGATGAGCTCAAATGCCTGTTAGTCTCTTGAAACATGTCAGTTATGAAGGGCCCATACACCATGTCATTGTTTATTTTCCTATACTATATAATTGACCAGAGGGGATATATTGCTCTGTAAATTTATAGCAATTCCAGGAACCCATCCAACATTTCATTCAGGTGGGAAGATTCATGGAGGGGTTTTAGATTTTGTGATTAAAACTACAAAAATTTAAAGACTGAGAACTTGTTACTTGGCATTTATTTTGTTGTATTTAAGAAGGTAAGTGTAGTAAAATAGGGGTTATGTTAAAAGATACTATATAAAATTTAATGAAAAATAAAAACAACATAACATAATTGAAACAAACAATATCAGAAGACTAGCACAAATTTTCTCCCACCTTCTGCGTATACAGAAGTCACCTCCTGGGCTCAGATTTTTAGGTTCCACAAAGCATTTTTGATAGCTTTGAAAGCGTTGTCTAATGAACCCCTTTCTGGATAACCAAGTACACATGAACTGACAAAAATACGTTAAGTATAAGAGGTCTTGTCAAAAATGATTGTCATTTAAGGTAAGACGTGAACAATAGGTTATTTGTGTTTGGCCAGAGATTGTTGACTCTTCATTGCTTCACCACAATAACACTCCATGCCACAGCATTACTTTCTGTGGTTGCTTATTTGGCCCAAAACAGGATTCTTGTTATGCCACTGTTTCCTAATCTTAATTCTCCTAATCTTACTCTACATCTATAACCTAAATCTCTATTATTTAGTATTGATCTGTGATCATTCCTGCTTCTAAAAAGCTAACTCTGTGAATGCTATTTTGAAGTATGTAGAATCCACCAAACTGTGTGCCATCCAAAGGGAACTATTATGAAGGGTATGTAATTGTTAATATGTAGGCCTAAGTGTGTGTAGTTAATGTTTAAATGAATAATGTGTTAACCAATATTATTACTTATTAGAAAACCCTTGTAAGCATAAACATTAAAGAATGTTAGAAAAAAGGTGGAATTTTGTCAATAAAGTTTTGGTGTATAACAGCTGGAAAATAAAAGACATGTAGATATCCAAAGAGACATGCACATTAACAAAGACATAACAGCAGAGATCAAAAGAAAATAATTCATGTGGTTTGGGAATGTCAATAGGATGATGAACGATGGATGGCCAAAACAACTTTTCCCCTTTTAGCTTGGTATCTTAAAGAGAAAATTAAGAAGACCAGTCATAGCTGGAGGAAGTAAACTGAATTGATGGGAACATAGAACCCTGCACACAAATAAGTGTGCAGGCAAGCAGTAAGAGCCATAGAAGATAAAGAAATTGCTAAATTATAAATAAATGTGTACACAATAAGAGAGTGGTCAAATATAAATGAACACAGTAAATGTGTATATCAAATAGTCTGGGGTATTAAAAATTTAAAAAGTCATTAAATATAAAGCTGAATATTCTTTTTATTTATTAAAAAGTTTAAAATTTATTAAACAATCACATATTGTCTATTTGAACCTCAGTAATTAATTTTTTGAAATACATTTATGTCTGTGTTGAGAATTTGGCCAATTCATTTTCTCAATATGCTCTATCAGATTTCTTCTTTCTGTTGCTCTAGTTTAGTACCTCCTCACTTATCAGTCTGTTAGTACACCCATTCATTCTTTTCCATTTTCCTGTGTAACCACATTTTTAAACTTTACAAATATGCATTTCTTCAGAAAATATTTTGAAAAAGATTGTATAAGACCAGCATTTGTTTTCGTAGCAGATGGTAACCATTGTACTTTCTTAAACATTTTCTTCCTGTGTACTATCCTGGATATTATTTCCCGTTTTCCTGAGCACTGCTTACATTCTAAGCGAGTATACTTCTCTAAATACAAAAAGGACTCCCTTATTCTGTTCTCTTTTCCTGAAATATGCATATGATTGTAACTTTGGTCTCAGAAATGCTGATGCACATGTCAAAGTCTTCTGTCCTGTTCCTCCCATCATTTTTCACTTTCTGCTAATACAGCCATACTACCTGATGTCTGCAAACTTTATGGCTTTCAATATCTCTCTCTTGCTTGCTTGATTGCTGTCTTAACTAGACATGCCTGTCTGCACGTACTCGTGATGTCAACACAGATTAGGTAATTTGTTTATTACGCAACTAGAAGTCGTTAGAGCAGGGACTGCAGTATGCTTCCTGTATACCGTGAGCAACTTAGACAGATTATATAATGCAGTTCTTGTTTAGCGTTATTGTTATTTATATCCATAATGTGCTTGCGTTTTGAGGGGGAAAAGTAGATGTGTAGCAGGCTTTATAGTTGTTTTTTAATATATTAGTTTTACATAAATTATTCTTCTATTTTAATTTTAATTATGCATTATCAGAGTATTATTTAATAAATAAAAATTATATTTGACACACAGATCTACAGTTTGGTGATTTTCTCAACATACTAGATTGTTAATATTGTACAAGTCTTGATATATTTACACTTGAGGCTGCCTACATATGGAGCTACTTACTCTGAAGACAGAGACAAAGGTAGCCACGAGGAAGGTTCAAGAGGTCCCGACCCCCACCTCATTGAAAAAATTAAAAATGCCAAAAGCTATTATAACAGTCAGTATTATCCATAGAAATGTGGGATTCAGGATAATCACACTTATATTATGCATATTTTTTATGTCATTTCATGATAGGTCTACAGGGTGCCATTAAGAAAATTCTGTTTTCAAGAAGCACAATTTAGAAACATAAGGTTGTTTTAACTTTTCTGATTTTAAATGACAAAAAAATAAATTAATAGATTATAGGGACTGAATAAATCAAATTGAAATATTAGTACTCCCATTTGTTTATTCAAATATGAAAAAACGACTGTAAACATTTATTTTATTCTGTTTTTCTGTTTCTTTAATTCCAGGGTTCTAGAAAGCTCTAAAACCCAACTTTCTATCTCATTCCGGCGAAAAGCTGGAACCCCAGTCTTTCTGAAAGAAAACAACCCATAATGGGTATTTTCATCTTTGATTCCACGTCACCAACCCAATCTGGATTCCCCCACCCCCAAACAAAAATTTTGGCTACATTTCTGTCTGAAGATACTTTTGTTGTTAATGCAAGTTACCAATTGATATCTTGTGAGTCACTTCTAGTGTAATACAGTTAGGTTCTATACATATGGTACAGGTCAATGACTAATTTATAATCCATATGCATTATTAACTAGTTCTCAGTGATCTGGCATCCTTGTCATTAGCAGTTCCTTTAAATCCTGACTGAAGGTGAACAAAAAAATTTTGAATATTTATTTTATGGGGACGTGGGGGAAAAACTATTCATTTTTTATGAAATATTTTACAGAATACGTGGGGTGAGAAGTAGGGTAAGAAGTAAACATAACAGTAACACATTTTAGTGAAATAAAACCTATAATTTATAATATATAATTTTAACACACATGGACCGTAGACCTATATATTGACATGTATTTTAACATATTTTGAAACACTTAAAATGTACCTGTGTGTGTGTGTGTGTGTGTGTGTGTGTGTGTGTGACATCTTTGTTTCAATCTAAGGATGAACCCAAAATCTTCTTTGTTCATTCTTCATCTACAGTAATAATGTAATGACTTGGATTTTGTTGTCCATGACATGTCCATTGATTAACTAATTATAACACTACCGACTCGGAACACAACGTTTTATATTATGTAAAATTTTTACCAATATAAAACTTTGTGTTCGAGTCTTATAATTAATGTAGAGGCAGTAGTGTAGCACCAAGAATTTTCCATGATCCTGATTGATGGTATTATTAATGATTATGGGAGGGAGAAGCATTAACCTGCAAATGAAAACACTTTATCAATGGATTTTGTTGTCCATGACGTGTCCATTACTTAACTAAATACAACTATTACAATAGTAATAGTTGTATACACTTTATCAACTTATAAGTATACTTATTTATAAAAGTACACACTTTATCATGCCCCTGTAATGTGACATACAATAAACTGCAGTTACAGGCACTCCCCAAACCCACAAGGTGTCATTAATGGGGAAGGCATCTAGTAAAAGTTTTTACTGGATTTTATCTATATGGCCCCAATGAAGAGTGTTGTACCTTCAGAACCTCCTTGCTATGCTAATGAATATAATCACAACTTCCTCAATATTGTCTTCAATATTTTCTTGACTCTGGACTGAATAAATCCACAGTTTTTGTCATATTTCAGTACCTGTATATGCGGAAAAAAATTATCAGTGAGTTTGTAACCAGTTAGAAACTTGAATTACCAGCTTATTCTGTTCCTTTGTATATGCATCGCCTAATAATTGTGAGGATGTCTATATTTCAGGCATTAATTTGTGGACCAATTGTCAGCCCAAGGCTATAGTATGTGTCCACCATTGTTTAGTATCTACATAGTTACAGAGTAGAAATTATGAGTTGATACAGGAATAAAAATAAATAATAGAACATTCATACAGTGTTGTTTGTGGATGATCATGTTAATATCCTCAGCAATGAATGCAAGCTTCAGAGATCAATGTTCCAGTTACAGCAAGTGTGTTCAAATTACAACATAAAAATTTCTGTGCAGAAGACAAAAACTGTGGGATTTATGGGCAAATACCCCTTACAAACTAAGATTCTATTGGATAATAAGAGTACAGTATAGAGCAGGTATTACATTTCCTCTGTCTTGGTTGTGACATCACTTATGATGTACATTATGATGTTGATCACAAGTTGGCTAAGTTTCAATCAATGTGTGGTACAATTTGTTGAATGTTATCGATGAAAACAAGGAAAGAGACTCAGCTAAAACTTTAGTTTTATGGCTGTGCCAGTGTTATTGTATGGTTTTGAAACTTGAGTTGTGGCAAAAAAACATGTAAGCAGGGCACAGGTATTGGAGATAAGATTCTTGCGATCTTTTTATTTTGCTTTGTATAGTATCCAAGTCACTATTTCAAAGTAATTTAATTACCTTGTATCCGTCAGTGACTTCGTTTTAGCGTTTTTCATATAGACGCGTTTCATGACATATGTCACATCATCAGTATCCCTCATCAAATGTTAAAATTCACATAAAACATATTTGCACATATTTACTAAATCACAATAACGACACACACATAATACGATTTAAATTCGGCTCCGTTGGACTGGTCCGACCGCGCGTGTAGTTGCCGAGCCACTAATTTAACTAATTTAAATTAGTGGCTCGGCAACTACACGCGTGGTCGGACCGGTCCAACGGAGCCGAATTTACATCATATTATGTGTGTGTCGTTATTGTGATTTAGTAAATATGTGCAAATGTGTTTTATGTGAATTTTAACATTTGACGAGGGATACTGATGATGTGACACATGTCACGAAACGCGTCTATATGAAAAACGCTAAAACGAAGTCACTGACGGATACAAGGTAATTAAATTATCTTGCGATCTGTTAAAGGCTGGACATGAAGAGACAGACTCTGCAATGAAGACATTCGTAAGGTATTGAACATTTTTAATATCCAAGATAGTATTGCAGAAAACAAAGAGAGATGGATTGCTCATCTTAATAGAGGATACCAGATGGCAGGTTGCCTGAGGAAGTTTGGTAATACAAGCTTCAATAAGGCAGGTGAAATTAGATTCACGCAATTGAATAAAAGCTTTGTTTATTAAAGAACATGTTACACGTTTTTGCTTTTAATACCAGGGAGCCTGGGGATGGTGGCGTGTAGTCCTTGACCCATTTGGTCCGTTGTTGTAGAGTTGAAAGATACTCATCTGACCATCGTCGCCAAAAAATCTGGTAGAGTTGTTGAATACATTGACAGTGGTCTAATCTATTAATGTTTAATGTACTTACATCAGGTACAGGAAAGGAAGCTAAGGACTGTCCAACAAGAAAATGACCAGGTGTCGAAGGATTCAAATTGTTTGAATCATTTGACAACTCAGTTATAGGTCTAGAGTTTACACAAGCTTCAATTTTAACCAAGAGTGTTTCTAATTCATCATATGGTAATATATAAGTTCCCAATACTCGTTTAAGGTGATGTTTTACACTTTTTACCCCCGCTTCCCATAGTCCCCCAAAATGAGGTGACCGGGGTGGAATAAAATGCCACGTTATTCCTACTGATGTGCACAGTTTGTGTACTTGATACTGATGAGTGTCAGAAGCAAACAATAGTTGTAGTTCATGAAGTTCGTTTTTTGCTCCAACAAAATTAGTAGCATTGTCACAGTATATATGTTTAATTGCTCCTCTGCGAGCTATCATTCTTTGAAGTGCTTCTAGAAATTTCTTTGTTGTCATATCCGGAACTAGTTCTATGTGTATAGCCTTGGTAGCCATGCAAACGAAGAGTGCTTACATATGCCTTCACTGGCTGTGATCGGCGTTGTGATACTCTTCGATAGAGGAGCGGTCCACAATAATCAATCCCACAGTTTTCAAATGGGCAAAGGGGCGGGATGGTTGGACTCTGGATGGTGGTAGGTTACCCATGAGATGTTTAGCAGGCCTTGGCATATTTTTATTGCATGTTACGCAATTTTTTACAACTGATTGCGCTATAATTTTACCCTTGATGGGCCAATACTTAGTTCGAACAGTCGCAAGAAGAGCTTGAGGACCAGAATGTAGAGTAGTACTATGAGTCTCAACAAATATCATTCGTGTAATATTATGATCTGGAGGGAGCAAAATTGTATGTTTATACTCTGGATTCACTGACGCATTCATTAGTCTGCCTCCAACGCGGAAGATACCTTTGTCATCCACAAAAGGAGCTAGTGACTTGATTTTATTACTTGCTTCCTTATTCTTCTGAAGTTTGTCTATATCTTCACTAAAAGCCTGTTGAACTTCTTTAATCCATGTTATTTCAGCTTTATGTATATCCCCAGGAGTAATATATCCAGTGTTCTTTTTATGTGGTTGTTTACAATTCTTAACGAAGCGTTGGCAGAGGGAAGTGATTCGTAATAATTTAGTCCAAGAGGAAAATTTGTCAATTATGTCGGAAGAGGGTAGTGTTGTTATGTGAATTATAACCTTCGTTCTTCAATTTCAGGGTTTATTGAAATAGTTTGAATAGTTTTGGGCCAATTATTATGATCTTCTGATAACCAGGTAGGTCCATGCCACCACAGGCTTCGAGTTATGAGGAGGTCTGCTAAAACTGACCTTGAAATTAAGTCTGCAGGATTATCCTGTGATCGAACATGCATCCATGTGCAATGTTTAGTGAGTTCATGAATTTGTGATACCCTGTTTCCTATGAAAGTCTGCCAGGTATTTGGAGGTGAATTTAACCAATGAAGAACTATTGTAGAATCGGTCCAAAGAATGGTGTGTCTAATATTCAGTATTTCTGAAAGGATGTAGCACTTTTGAAACAGTTGAGCTAATAAAAGTGCTCCACATAATTCTAGTCTTGGTAAAGAAACTTGTTTCAATGGGGCTACCCGTGATTTCGAGCATAATAGGTTTACAATGGCAGTTCCATCTTCTTGAATGGTTCGTATATACAAGCATACTCCATAAGCCCGTTCCGATGCATCCGAGAATCCATGTAGTTCATGTGTTTGTTTGTTGTCTCCACTTAACACACATCATGCAATATTTAACTGGTTCAAGGCCCGTAATGACAGTCGGTATTGATTCCATTTGATCAGTAAAGCTTCGGGAACTGGTTGATCCCATCCAATGTCTTTTATAAGCCATATTTCTTGCATAAACAATTTGGCAGTAATTATCACTGGCGATAAGAGTCCGATTGGATCAAATATTCGAGAAATATCAGAAAGTATAACTCGTTTTGTGATGATATTGGGAGGCTTGGGTAAATTGACTTTAAACTGAAAGGTGTCGGCTGCCAATAAATCCCAAGTGTTTTAATTGCCTTGTTGCCTGATTCTTCTACCGTGAAGCCTGTTTCAATCTGATCACTTGGAATATTTTGTAAGATTGCTGGATGATTTGCACACCATTTGTGTAATTCAAAACCTCCGTTTTCTAATACGTTTATTAGTTCTGATTGAAGTTGAATCACTTCTTCAATTGAGTCTCCTCCCATGAGAACATCATCTACGTAGAAGTCTCGCTGAATAACTTCTGCGGCGATAGGAAATTTCTCCTTCTCTTCTTGTATAAGATGGAACAAAGTCCTAATGGCAAGAAATGGGGCTGAAGCAGTCCCATATGTAACTGTTTTAAGTTTATACGTTTTAATTGAATCCTTTGGATCATGATGCCAAACAATTCTGTAAAAATCCCGTTGGTTTTCATCTAGCAACACCTTACGGTACATCTGTTTAATATCTGCAGTAAATACATAAGCGTGAATGCAAAAGAATAGCAAAATGGATACAAGGTCACGTTGTATTGTAGGACCAATCATCAGAATGTCATTAAGAGAAGTGTTGTTAGATGTCTTTGCTGATGCATCAAAAACTACACGTAAGCGTGTCGTAGTGCTAGTTTCCTTTATAACTGGATGATGATGTAAGTAATATGCATTTTGTGGTTCACACGTTTCTGATACTAGTTCCATTTCATCATTTAAAAAATCAGTATAGTCTTGTTTTAGTTTTATGTCTTGAGACAACTTGTTTTCAAGTGACATAAATCGTTTGATAGCGTGGTCCTTAGACTTACCCAAGGCGATTCCAGGGTCACTGGAAAAAGGTAGCTTAACGATGTATCTCCCATCTGCCTGACGCTTGACAGTAGATGTAAAGTGGTTTTCACAGGATTGTTCTTCATACGATTTCATATGTTTGCCGGTGATACCTTCTATTTCCCAAAAGGATGCTACACGATTTTCTAAGTCGTCTTCTGTAGTTGTACTGGGCAATGGAGTAAGTACTGAATGAGTTCTGTTTATCGAATGATGCAATGAGATCTTCCCGCTGACAATCCATCCAAATACTGTATTTTGTAGAACAGGTAAATTATCACCTAGCTTAACATGTCCTTCCTTTAACATGTTGTAAAAGATACTGGCACCAAGTAGTACGTCAATACTCCTGGATTGACCGAATGTGTCGTCTGCTAATTCGATGTCATTTGGAATGTCTAAGCTCCCGTTTATAGAAGAAGTTGGTAAGTCATTTGTGATCTTACTTAAAACTAGAAAGTCTAAGTATTCTTCATAATTGTTGAATTTCGATTTAATTTTTGTGTGTACAGAAAATTTAGCTGATACTACAATCAGAAAATTTGGCGGAACTGCCAATTCCAGACACTGAAGTGTGTGCTTTATTATGCTTGAGACCTAAGGACGATGCAAGTGATTTACGTATAAAGTTTGGTTGACTTCCGCTGTCCAAGAGGGTACTACAAGGATAAGCTACTCCTTGAAAGTCTGTTATTAAAATGATAGCTGTAGCAAGAATCACTTCTTCATTACGGTTCGAACAGGCCGAAATAGTGACCTTTTCAGCAGCTGGCTGCTTTGATTCTTCTTTTGACACATAGTTTAAATTATAGATATGGATTGAAGAATGATGACGTTTATTACAGTGTTTCCAAGAATATTAACTTTTACACTGTATGGTTTTATGCCCGGATCTTAAACAGTTTAAGCACAAATTTAGATTTTTAACTTTTGTATAACGCTGTGAGTAACTAAGACTTGAAAGCTGTTTGCACAAGAATGTAGCATGATCTTCATTACATATGGCACATCACCGATTGGGTGTATCTGCTGCATGACATACAGTTTTGTGTACCGGCTGGAGAACTCCTTTGGTTATCTCGGAAGGGTAATTTTTTAGTGTTTTGGGTAAGATTTTCTTCGCTGATTTCCTGAATAAAAGATTCTTCATGAATAAATGTCATCTTCTTTTCTTCTTGTTCATGAATGGTAATAGATCTTCAATTTTCGCATGGACTTCAAAATAACTGTCTTCAAATGTAGAATATTCTTCGTCTGAAGGGACAGCATCTTCATCATAACCTTGACTATCTGTCTGGACAAAGTTAAATTCTGACCAGCATTCGTCTAATTTCTGTAGTCTAGATTTTAAGTTTGAAAATGAGTGGACGTCTGCAGCAAACGAGTCGAGAAAATTCTTAATTCTAGTGTCTCTGCCCTTTATTTGGGCACGTTTACGAATTAAAACTTTGTAATCGTGTTTTGTATTGTGACTTTCATTATCTGAACCCATTGTATCTAATAAATGAGTATTAAGATTACAAATCGAAAACACTTAACGACTACAGTAATAGGATAACCAAATACAAATTCATCAACAGATTACACTATTGTTGAGTACAGTACAAGAGTGTTATTGAGGAATTTACTAATGTTTCTGAAATTGTCCTAAGAAATGAATGACTTGTTCATGTTGTTATTAACAATGACTAACGTTGTTGCGGCACATAACTGTGTGCTTCAATAATGTGTGACCTTGTGGTTGCACAACGTTACACAAAGGATTGATTCTGTTCATAATTTATATTTTTACGTTAATGTGTGTGTATTAATATGTATCTTTACAATTGTTACCTTTTTCCGTTTACACTGAACACTTAAATAATTGTAACTACTCTACACTTTCACTTTCACTGGTATTTGGGAATTTAACTTTCATTTGACCTTTCACTGATAACACTGTTAACAGAAATATGTTCCACAACACTTTTTCATAGTTCACTAAGATTTTAATGTACCGGTTTCGTATCGTATCACATGAAAACTGTTCGTTTAATAATACGTTTGGTGATCACGTCGGGGTCACTAAAAATGTGTTTAATAAGGCAGGTGAAATTAGATTCATGCAATTGAATAAAAGCTTTGTTTATTAAAGAACATGTTACATGTTTATGCTTGTTTACAACGAAATGTTTAATTTGTTTACAATGTTTAAGAATTCGTTTAACTGTTAAAGAAAAGGCGTTTAACTGTTTATAATCCGTCTTCACTTACGTTTATTTATTTTGTTACTAACGAAACAAAAACACATTAACAATATAGCCTATGGTGTTTTACAAAGAGATCGTGATGCGTATGAATTCGGACCGCGGGCGCGCGTCACAGCACACAGAGCGAGCGGCACCAACACACTCCGATCAGTGGGATTCCCCAGCACACACTTCTGGAACGCTTAACACAAGCCTATTAGACAACAAAGTATAGGAAGCGTTGGTGAAGTGAATATATTCATTTGAGACCAGAACAAGTGATTTGCCTAGTCCCTGATAGAAGAAGATGATTGTCAGCCTCATTTACTTTTCATCTGGTGAAATAATTGTATGTATCAGCATTTACTATTTATAACAATGGGGTTGAGTAGTGTGTACAAGTGTACAACTGTGATATTGTAAATGAGTTTGGCTGATATTTTTCTATTATAAGTGTTTCTATGAAATCTTTTGCATCTGTTATGGGTTATGGGTGTTTATCTTTGTACAGTTGTGTGATTGTTCAAATTTTAGTTCTCCTTCTCATGACCTTCTTTTGTTGCGAATGTCAATTGGTATTTATATTTAGTTCCAGTCACTTTATTTTTTTTATAGAAAACATGTACGGTACTAAAAACCATACATGGTCAGAGTCAGTGACTGTACCCAGGAACTACCTTCAGGAGATAAACACACAGTTCTTCAGTATTTGACTCTAGTGATCACATTGACGAAACAGGATCAGTTTTTATGTTAAAAAATTCTATAATGTTTCCTTCTGCATATCTTGTTTAATTAATTACATAAAAAATTGTATGAACTCATCCATATATAAAAAAGTAAATTATCTTTTATAAAAAATTAAATATTATAGCACACCGTTGTTTAGATTAAACAGAGAGCAGGAAGCGTGCCAATTAAGGTCATTGCTGTTTAGTTTGGATACTGTAGTCTTACAATTACTTTAGCGTGCCTCAAAGTAGTTAATAGGCCGGACAATGGCTAAGAGCCAAATATAACTGCTATAAGTCTTTATTAATCACACGCACAGACTGGCTTGTCAATATGCGACATCAGTAACAACTTCTTCCCAGAACTACTAACTTCTCGCTCTCTCGTCAAATTAATTCATTTATACTCGCGCTGTTTTACTTTCAATTAATTAATAGCAGTTCCTTTTTTCTTGTTATCAGTGGGATCTTTTTAAAGATTTGTTCATATGTTGATTTTTGTATAAAAGGGATTTATTTTCTTGTAAACTATAAAAAAGTTGAAAGACTTAAGCAATTTAAGGAACAAGGTAAAAGAAATTATAAAGAATATTATATTGTAATGAATATATGATGAAAAAATATTTCTTGTTATTTTCAATACATTTTAATAGAAAGTGTATATTTTCTGGTAAAATCCAAAATGTATATTACTGTTCCTTGTGAGTGATTTACCATATGCAGGTTGTTGGCAAGGAGTGGTGTGTTGTTTATAACATCGCCAAATTCAGATCAGTTTTGATAACAATAAGTATGTAGAAAACGCTAAAAAATAATGTATGTTAATGAATAAATAATGAATAGAATAAAAACATAAAAAGTAATTAAGAAAGAAGGAGAAAGAATTATCAACCAAAAGTGATTATTAAAGAAACTCAACGACCAGACTGACAGACAAACGACTTTGACCCAACCCCAGAGATTGGCCAGTTAAGAACCAAAATAAAATAAACAAGATGAGAAGTGAAGGAGAAGAAACATGAGAACAAAGAGGGAACAAACCAACGTTGAAGAAAATAAAACGAAACACGTCAAGAAAACGCAGACAAGGAATAAAGAATAAAGAAGTGAGGAATAATGTAATCAAAAATAATAAAGAAAATGAAACCGGTTAAGAACCAAAATAATTAATGAATGTTAGTATTGATTGAATGACAATTGTAAATAGTCATTGATAAAACACGATAGCTAAAAATACACTAGCCAAAGAGTTAGGAGTACATGTAAGTTGTTAATAGAGAAAGACATGATATTAATAATTATATATAATATGTGTAGAGAAAGAGAGTAAAATAGTAAGAAGTAAACGGAAGTTAAACTAGTGAAAGTAAACTTACCCTAAAGTGAAATGATAGAAAAAGAAACACTAAGTAAATTATAGTGAACACAAAATAATTTAAAAGTGCAAGTGATAAATAAATAAAAATATTGTCAGTAATAAAAATAGTAAGAATAGAGAAGGCTAAGGTAAAGACTTAGTAAAAATAACCAATGTTTAAGATTTAATAGTGAATAATAACATTTAAGAAAGTTATTATGAATAATATTTAAAATAAAACATTGATTCAGTAATAATGAACACTGAAGAGTGATATTAACCGTAGTAATTATAAAATAATATTATTATAGAACTTAATAATGTATTGTAGAATTTAAAGGTGAGAATCACAAGAAAAAGTAATAAGATGATGTTAACATGGAAAGGAAAGCAAATAATTTTATAAAATAAGTATATAATAACCATAAGTAAATACCCATGTTATAAGGGGAAAGTAATGAAACAAGTTCAATAGAGGTGAGATTGTTTATCACACGAACAATAAATCAGAAGTAATGAATTGTACACCAATATTAAATAATAAGTGTTAATTAATTGTATAAACAATTGTTTATGAATAGGAGATGGATTGGGTAATTATCCCAAACATAGACCTAAATGTTATATATTATATGATGAAAGGGTAGTAATTAATAGCCATATTGTTGACACTGGCAGAGTAATTAAAAAATAAGGAAAGAAAACAATGTTTGAGTTATAAAAGAGAAAACTGTTAGTAAATAATTAGCAAGAAATAATGAATAACACAGTTGTTACACACAAAAATCACACAAAGACTGAACCAAAACACCTCCATAGATAATAAACCTAATTATAAAAACAAAATAACGATCTAGGACAAAATGAGATATAATGTGTATGAAACAATCAAAAACCAGTAATGGCTACTTAGACTTGAAACAGGCCTAACGGTCAAACATAAACAAATACTAATTGTATGAAAATAGCCAAGTAATTAACAAATCCAAGGTGACTAATTAACCAAGGATAAATGGTAAATATTATTAACAACAAAATATTAAAATAAGGAGTTATATAAACAGAGAAATGTAATTAGTAAGTATTAAATTAATTGTAAACTTATAAAAAATGAAAAACCCAATATTGTGGGATACCAAAATAATCTTTGTGAGAAAATACAAATGACAGTGCTAATAATTAATACTTAAGAAGGAAGATAAGAGAAGGAAGGAAGTCAGAAGATATAGGAAGATTTGAAAAGAATTCAAATTTTGATAACAATGGATTTATATCAAGCTAGCCCAATCAGAATAATTGGGTAACCATGGAAACCACGGTTGAAGACGAGATTACTGTTGAATATCATTACTCAAAAAGTGACGCTCTGGAAAAACAGACGCCAGAATTCAGAACACCCTATTTTCTTATTTAAAATGTTTTAAAAGTAAAATAAATTATCAAAATTGAACGAGAAGGAGGCTGACTATCACTGAAATCAATTACCTGATGGAGAAGACGTTTTATTTCAAGACGAAGTGAATAAATGAATCTAAATACTTTGAAAAAGATGCCCGAAGCCCGAATAAACGAAAACTGAAATATATTGCGACCACATTCCTTCAGTCCAGGCCAACAGATTAATCACATGCTACGAAGCTGTTAAGTCTCCAATAAATTATCTAAACTTCCAAAATAACGCACTTTGAATATTTCTCACTATATTCTGAAATACCACTGAATCAATTTTATTCTCTTTCAAAGATTAAATAAAAATATTAAGACACTGTATATTGGTCAAATTATAAAGATAACCTAGCATTAATGTACAAACCTTTAAAACACTAATACTACACTTCAGCAAACCATTTATAGTTACACGTTACAATATTTAAGTAGAAACATTGTAAGGTTGTATATTTTTATTATTGTAATTGCATCTGAGCCTTTCAACGTGATCAAAAGAATCCAAAAAAACATTTGAACGAAATTATTTGTTTACCACGTTGGTAGAACGACATACTGTAGGTTAGTCACGTTCAAAATCGATTGTAAAACCCAGAGAGAAAAAGTCTCATAAAGAAATAACCGGTGCAAAATTATATAAGAAATCAATTATAGCTTGTGTCTATGAAAACAGTAATATCAAATCGCTAATAAATCAATACTGTGTATGTAAAAATGTGTTTTATTTTCAGTAGGAAAGTGTATTCTTAAAATTATAATTTACAGCGAACGTCTCTGACGTGATAACTAGCGCTCAAGCAGCGAATACGGTAACTGCCGGCTCGATTATACAACGAGAAACGGCGGGACAAATTGAATCCTTCACACCGTCTGAGCAGAATCGCTGATAATAAGAGATTTTTAATTGTTTTAAATAAACAATTGGCGCCACCCGGGAATTATACACTCCTAGTGAACCTCAGATCGGGGACTACGATACCTGGTTATCCGTACGTTCGCTACGGACTCAAGCATCGTAAGTTACGTTACCGTGCGAGGACGGATTGGTAAGACACACACATGGGCGTATCCAGGGGGGGCAAGGTGGGGCAGCTGCCCCCCTTCCAAAAAACTGGAAAAAATTTTAAAAATAAATTTGTAAATAATTTATTAACAGACTGGTTGTTAATATTTCAAAACTTTGAAAGAAACTAATTACGAAATAGAGACACTCGCGTCATCTATGAGAAGTTATAAGAACTATAACCTTACGATTTCTCATAAGATTAGCTTATGTAACTCGCAACTCTTACTGTTACACGCCATGACGCCATCTCTGAGAAGTGAGAAGTGATAAGAACTGCAACCTCTTTTTCTTATTAGAACACAACTCTTACAGTATTTATCGTTAGAGTGAGTGCGGCGAAGTTACTTTCGCAAGTAACACAATTTTTACGACATTAAGAAGTCAATTACCACAATTTTTACTACAGGAAGAAGCCATACACTAAAAGATAAATGGATATTAGAAACTTTTGTGGTAAGTAAGGACTTTTATTTGGTTATCTACACTTGTATGTGTTATTTAGGCAAAAAAATTGGGGATGTCGGCAAAATAACCAATATTACAATTTACATACAGTATATATTTAAATGTATAAAACGGAAACGGTATTATCCTGGACATTGATTTTTCAACCCTATAATTTTCGCTCGAAGTACGTTTTCACCCTTTCTCGAGTTTTTTTTTCACTGGTATGTGTATTTTAAAACTATCCTAACCTAACATAAACGGTGGTTTTGCGAAAAATTTGTTTTTTAACCGAATTTCATCGTGGACAAATCGGGACATGGCCCCGGAATAGTCACGTTTTACGTAAAAGAGAATCCACAACCGTCTTGGAAACTCCTAAATGTCCTGGATAATACCGTTTATGATGTAAAATGTCCTGGAAAGTCTCATTTCTCGCTAATGTATGATTTATCATTATGAGTACATAAAAGCATGAGTTATATTTTTCAATTAATAAAATAACCAACTTGCCTGTAGTCAGTTTCACTCATGAGCCTAACCAGGGGAGGTTTTGGGGCTTATAACGGTGTAACCTATCCTTGCTCTCAAATAATTGCTAGAATAAAATCCGTAAGTGCACGTTTAGTCCTACCAATTATTCCGTTCCAAAACCCACAATTATCAGCTTTTTATTATACACGATATGTCTCTAGCTATACAACAGTCAGAGTCAAATATTGACTCATGATTATTCCTAATATGCGAATGATGAAGAAGCGTTGCAGTATTAATTAAAGCAACCACTTAAACTATTTTTTCTATTTAACAGTTCATTGTTAATTTGCTTAGTTATAAGATGATCTCAGGTGATCAGATAAAACACAAATGTGAGCTTACATTATTGGTTTTTTTAAAAAACATAAGAACTGAAACGAACAATCACGTAGAGGTTAAAACGTTGAAGAAGTTAAGCTATTGTTGAAGAAGAAAGGCAAATTGCGTGCTTTACTTTGTCCAATTTTGCACAAAGGAACAACTTTAAGTATGTTCTAGCAATCATCAACGTTTATTTTACATGATTAAGCATGACTTTGGAAGTTTCATTTATTTATATAATTAAAATTATTTTTCTAAAAAAAATGTTTTAAAAATTATACAATTATACTTTAGCTTACTTTTAGCTTATGCAAATACAATAGTTAAAAGAAGCTTAGTATAAATTATTCTCAAACGTGCTTTCGGTCAGTTACTATGTGTACCATATTTCACCTAGTTAACCTATTAATACCTCTTGGTAATCTTACTAAATTTTTTATAAAGGCCGCTTTAAAAATTACTATACCTTTGGCAATTTTTCCTATTATATTATTAATTTTTAAATTATTCTATATAAAAATTTACAAGGCAGCATACAGCCATTCCATGCTTACGGGTGTGATACTTTTCATGGATTTTCAATGTTCCAATAATACAATGATACAATGCCGAATAAAATCATTGTTAGGTACTACATTACTGAGCTTTATATTATAAAAAAAAAGAATATTTTCCTAAGTTACGAAAACAATATCTTTGTAAAAAAAATATTTATTTTTCCATGAATTTATATTTTTTAATTTGCATTGCGGGTGCGACATGAGGTGTTACAGTCAACGACAAATATATACATTTCTGTGATATATAAGAAGATAAAAATATATACTTTATTTTGTTACCAAGTAATATATTTCTAGATAGTGACACACAAAAATAATTTCTTGATTCTATTTATATTATCGAAAAAAATAATTTGAAACACCATTGCAGGTGCGACATCCAGTCCTCACGGGAAAAACTTGTGTGAATGATTAAATCTTAAATCTTAGGTAATTATACTTATCGCATATTAGCTACATGTTATAATCATTTTATACATAAAAGTCATAATATGGATAAAGCTAACTAAAAATTGAAAATATCATGCAGTTATAATTAGGTTGTTTTCTTTCGAATTTAGCTTTTAGGCTCACTTTGGCGTGGAATGGCTGTATAGCATAATTTAAGTTTCATGGTCTTGTCATCATGATATACCGGGAGCATGAAGACAAGCCAACGAGTTCTCGGTGCTCGGTTTATGACCGAACCATTTCTTCAGAGCTTCAGTTGATCTTTCGATCCTCGCCCACCATTAAAGCCCTAAATGTGAAATCGAAAACAATGTTAACAGTGGGCGGGGATCAAAAGGTCAACTGAAAGTTAAATTATACTATACTGTCTTGTATATTTTCATATAGAATTATTAAAAAATTGATAATATGATGGGAAAAATTGCCAAAGGTATAGTAATTTTTAAAAATTGATAATGTGATAGCAAAAGTTGCCAAAGGTACAGTAATTGTTAAATTATTCTATATGAAAATTTACAAGACAGTGCTAATAATATGATGGAAAAAATTGCCAAAGGTATAGCTACCATCCCACTCCCAAAGTACCTTGGTAGACTTAACTACCTTTCCCTTATCTATCAACTCTAGTTACGCCTGATTCCACACGTGAACTTTAACCGCGCTTTAAATACTGTATAGGAAGGGATGGAATGGTATACTCACTATACCTTGGTCTTATGCCGCGACCATACAAACGTTTGGTAAAAAATAATATTTTTTTTTCAGTGAATTTAAAACGAAAGAAAAGTACCAGTAGCAGCAGCGATGAGGACAAGGAAATAAAACCACCCTCTGCTTCCGACCCTGCGACAGCGGGTCTTTCTGATGGTTGTCATGAAGATGATATTGGAAAATTCACTATGCCGGTTGATAAGAAAAAACATCTTCTGGAAAATGGATGGGTACCTTCGAAGAATTACGATTTTGCGGCAGATGCCAAACATCTCAAGAGGAAATTCAATCACCAATGGCTGGAAACATATTCACCATGGTTAACTTACTCAAAGCGACTGAAAGGTGCTTTCTGTAAATATTGTGTGTTGTTTCCGCCGTCAGCCAGGCATGGTGAGAGGCGGTTGGGGTTCTTTCATAATCAGACCCTTCACTAAGTATAAGGACGTGCACGATCATTGCAAAGCACATGTACAGAGCAAAGGACACCAGGCTGCAATGGAATCTGCAAAATCATTCATGGAGACCATTCCAGTGGACATCCTAATTCACCAGTATTCACAAAAATTAGTGGAAGAAAAAAAACAAGTACTATCCTCAATTGTTTCCTGTGTCATTTTTTCTGGCACACACGATTTACCTCTCAGATGCAAAAATCTGGATGAAGGCGTACTTGTAGACTTATGCCGCTTACGCATCGAAGCAGGTGATTCACAATTAAAACACCATTTTGAGCATGGACCAAAAAACACGTCATACCGATCACCTATCATCCAAAATGAAATAATTGATCTCTGTGGTGCTATAATCAGGGAACAAATCATCACAAGGGTTAAAGAAGCTTGCGCTTACAGCATTCTAGCTGACGAAACTGCAGATATTTCTGGAAAAGAACAGCTGTCTATTGGATTACGTTTCTTTGATGAAAAGGCCAACGAAATCAAAGAGGAATTTTTAGGCTTAGTAGAGCTTGAAGGACTTGATGCCAGAAGTATTGCCAAAGCTATTGATGATTTAGTTACAAACTTAAATCTAGACCCTGATAATTGTGTGGGATTAGGTTTCGACGGATGTTCCACCATGTCTGGCAAAGAAGGGGGTGTGCAGGCAATCATGAGGCAAAAGTACAAAAAAGCCTTATACTTCCATTGCTCCTCGCACAAGCTAAACCTGGCGTGAACGACTTAAACCTTACCCCAGAAATTCGAAACTGCGTTGGAACTATCAAGGAGATAATCACATTTTTTCGCGAGTCCGTTTTACGACTCAAGCTTATTGCAAACATTCCTAAATTGTTTGAGACTAGATGGTCAGAAAAGTACAAGAGCATTCATGTTTTTAAGGATAACTTCGTCAATATTGTTGAAGCATTAGAGACATTAGCTGAAGAGGGAAATGTAGCAACCAGAAATAAAGCATATCAAATGCATGCATCGGCGTGCAGATCTTCATTTATTGTCTCAGTAGCATTAATTGCGAAGTATTCCGCTATACTGCAACCCATAGCAAATACACTTCAATTGAAGACACTTGACATAGTCAAAGCCAACCAGCACATTCAAACTATTCTCGACATGCTAAGAGATCATCGGAAAGATGCAGAGAGCATCACAGATGACGTTTTGAAAGAAGCATATGACATTGCAAAGCATTTGAATATTGATATAACCACCACTCGCGTTTCTGACCGACAAAAGCATAGAAGTAATCCTCCTGCTGAAAATCTATCCAAATTTTGGAGAAGGTCTCTAATAATTCCTTACTGGGATTCCATCATATCATCTTTAGAAGTTAGATTTTCTTCAGACAAATCGCCTGCATTTTCATTGACACATTTCCATCCGAGTAACATGAGAGATGCTTCATTGGAGGAATGGAGAGAAAGTACTTCATCTTGTGCAACATTTTACAATTTGGAAGGCATCAACGGGGAAAGAGAATTGTGGTTTAAAATGTGGAATGAGGTACAAGAAGCACCAGACATCATTGAAGTTTTAAAAAAGAGCGAATTGTGTTTCCCGGGCATTAGAAAGGCGCTACTGATATTGCTCTCACAGCCCTGCACAACAAGCACTATAGAGCGTTCATTCAGTTCTCTTCGCCGAATTAAAACATGGCTAAGAAGTACTATTGGTGAAAATAGATTAAATGGATTAGCCATGCTAAGCATTCACCGTGAATGGGTTTTAGTAAACAAGGAGCGATTAATGGAAGCAGTAATTCGAAAATTTGCAACTAATCCTTGCAAGCTATTGTTCAAGAATTAATTTCTATTAATAAATGGTGTTCTTCCTTTTATTATTGTTTATTAAAACATGGTTAAGAATAAGTATTGGAAAAAATAAGTTAAATGCTTAGCCATTTGCGAAAACATCGTCAACGAGTTTTTGCAAAAAAGGAACAAGGAGCTGTAGTTAGAAAATTTGTAACTAATCCTTAAAAACTATTGTTTAAAAAATTTTTTTTAATAAATGTTATTCTTCCTTATGTTATTGTTTATTATATAGTATGGCACTATGGACCCTCCCCCCTCCATCAAAGAGATTGATTTTCGAAAACTGCCCCCTTCCGTTTTGAGCTGGATACGCCCATGGACACACATACACAAGTTACACTCTGACACACTTCAACATTTTACAGAGAGATAATAACAATGACGGCACACACACACGTATATTATAAATTGACGAATCCAACGTGTGGCAAAATAACACGGCAGCTACACACAGCGAAGCCGTATTCTACTATATGTTTCAGAAATTTATTTGTTGAAATTTTACTTTGAGATTTTTTTAGTGAAATTAGTTGAATGTTCAGAGTTTTTGAGAAGAAACAATTTATTGACTTCATGTATATGGAAATAGTATGAATTGCCATAGTCAGACCCAAATAAATATAATCTGTGTAAGGAACCAACACTCTCCATGTATTTGATGTTGTGGAGGCTAGTATGAATTGCTATAGTCAGATGCAAATAAATATAATCTATGTAAGGAACCAACACTCTCCATATATTTGATGTTATGGAGGCTATGCTAGATTGTAAATACAGTTAAGTGTTGATAGGTATGAATAGTAATATTTAAAACAACCTTATCGTATGTAGGTTTTTAAGGAGATCCACATCAAAAATTTTTGATTGAATTATTTTGATTTGTACTACATATTGTAATCTTAGTTGTATCTGCAAACTTTACTCAGCCATATCTTCTTCAGCACTACAGCCCAATGTGAGGCCTGGCTTCCAACACCAATCTTCTCTGAAGTCTCCTGTCCATTGCCATCTCAATGTATCCCCCCCACATCCGTTCTTCTTAGATCTTCCACCACATCATCCAACCGTCTTATCCTAGGTTGGCCCCTCTTTCTGCTTTTATAGAATTGCACCTTCAGGATTTTCTTTGGCAACGCTGATCATTCATCCACTCTAGGTGGCCTAGCCATTGTATCCATTGAGGCTTTACTAATCGTACAACGTCCTCATACTTCAATAGCTCGTCTACCTCTTGGTTATTTAGTACCTTCCATTTGTCATCTTCTTTAACCGGGCCAAAAACACGTCTTAGATTCTTTCTTTCAAAGAGTCTTAGTATTTCTTGTTCCTTTTTTTGCCAATGCCCATGTCTCGCCTCCATAAGTAACTCCCTATACACAGCCACATAGCAACTTTTATTGTTGTATAGTTATAACTGTGGTGACCTCTTGTACTGTAGATAACTGTAGGGACTTTACAACTATAGCATTATAGTTAAATATAAGTATATCACTACCGACTCAGAACACAAAGTTTTTTATTGGTAAAAACGTAAAAGTTTTACCTTATAGTCTGAACCAGTTTTTGCTTATAAGCTTCGTCAGAGGCTGCCACTGGAAGCGCTCTCCGTCTTATAACTGCACGTACAAACAAACGGCCAAAAAATAGACACTCTTGAACAATTGGAAATATACAAACACACATAAAAACAACATCGTAAACGAACAGACACAATTCAAATCTCACATATTTTCCGAACATATTACACCCCACACACACAACATTAATCCTTCAAAAGTCGGCATCGTCGCCAAGAACAAGACGGACAGCGCTCCTAGTGGCAGCCTCTGATGAAGTTTATAATAAGCGAAAACTGTTTCAGACTATAATGTAAAACTTTTACGTTTTTACCAATAAAAAACTCTGTTCTGAGTCGGTAGTGATATACTAGTATTTAGTTAATCAACTGTCCGTTGATTAACAACAAAATCAAGCATTATAGTTATTTCTAAAAGTAATTATTATTTATGTGTGTGTGCGTGTATTTATTTATTTATATTTAGACATATATACAGTACATACATACAAACAAGGAGTGGGATAAGTGGCATGAGCTTAGCTTCAGGGGTGGGGGTCAGACTAGCTTGGAGGTTGGACCCTCCCATTTTCCTCAGAACGAATGAGAAATTTAAGATTCTACTCATATAATTTTATAAAGACATTTTATAAATTCTGTGTGTCTCAAAGTTTTTGAGTAAACCTACATGAATTATAAGGGTTGAAAAACATTTGGAAAAGGGTTATTTCAATATATTTCACCTTGAGTAATTGTTATTAAAATTAAGATAATACATTTCATGTCACTAGTAATCACTTTAATTCTAAATTTGTGCTCTTAATAAATCTTGTGAAAATGAGTCTTTCTGTTTGAAAAATCCGACTTTATTACCTCTTCACATTTTAAGGATATTGTCCCAAGAATGTTTTAAGCAACTTATTATAAAGATTATTTGTTATTAAGAAAACTATTAATTTACAAATATTATAATTTCTAAATATCACTATAATATTGACGACTCGGAAAACTAAGTTTTTTATAAGTAAAAACGTAAAGTTTTACCTTACAGCCTAAACCGGCTTTCACCTATAGAAGGCTTCATCAGAGGCTGTCGTTAGTAGCGCTGTTCGTCTTGTTGTTGGTGACGAGATAGTTTTTCGAAAGATCGAAGCTGTGTGTGTGTGGTGAGATGTGTTCGAATAATGCGTGCGATTTGAATTGTGTCTGTTCGTTTAGGATGTCGTTTTTATTTGTTTTTGTGTGTTTGTATATTTCTAATTTTGTATAATTGTAATATAATTATAATTATAATTATAATTTCCTTTATTTGTATAATTGTTTATAAGTCTCATTTTAACAAATGCAACTTGGTTAGTAATACGCCTATGTTAAATGATTATGGAATTTTGTTGAAATTTTTAATAGCTCTGGAGATGGGATTAATCATGATATAAAACTACAAAACTTTGTATAAAACTGATATCCCAATTTAATAATATGATACTGTCTATAGCATTGTAAAAACAATGAAAAATAGGTAATCATGAAAATATTGTTGTAGAATGGTGCCTCCACCAAGCAGACCTGGTGTTCCTATGGAAGAGCGTTACTTTGATGCATTGGATTACATTCTGTTTGGAATTATGTTATTTTTGTCTTCAATGATTGGTATTTATTTTGCATTTTTTGCCAAAAAGAAACAAACAACTACATCTGAATACCTCATGGGTGGAAGAACTATGGGTATCTTCCCAATTTCAATGTCGCTAATTGCCAGGTAAGTTCAAAAACAGTCTGTATAATTAGTAAATCTTAGGTAATTCATAATTGAAGTGACTGCACAGAACATACAAATAATAGAAATTTTTAATGAAATTAAACTCATTAGTAACTGAACACAGAAGTGTTCTGCTACAAATTGTGTTAATCAAATTCAGTAGCCTCATTTGAATTTTGATTGAAATCTAGATTAACTAGATTAATTGTATAATTAATATAGGCCTTTATTCATTATCAGAAGTATATAGAACGTTGCCAGTATATTGAAACAATTGGATAAGTTTGTTCAAAATATTTGACATTACAGACTTGTCAGATAAATGGTTCCATCTTGAAAGCTCCAGTTGCCATGAGAATGTCAAAACAACTGTTGGTTTGTTTTGCCACAGCTGAATCAAAGTGACACAGTAACATTGGTAACTGTTCTGGTGCAAGTTAATAATTTAAAAATAAACTAGAAAGCTGTAGGTAATGACAACTTTGGCACATGTAGAGAAAATCATTTGTTGTACTCTTTCCACTTTGATTCTGACTGTTACCGTTCATTCATTTGTAAATGTATAATTTGTTATTTTTAACTCCATGTTGTGATGAAAAGAATTGTGACTCTAATAACACCTGTTATTTCCTGTAGTACCCTATTGTATATTATGACATAGTTGGCAATTGCTTTTATGCCCTTTTGTTTTTTCTTTGTTTCCATAGTTGTCCACAGAATTGGTGTGCTCTTTATGCAATTCTCTGACTTCTTTTTGTGATGGGCTCCTGATATTCCGTGTAACTAGTTAAATTCTATCTGCTACCCTAAATCTCTTGTTATTTTCTTGCAGCTTCTGTCCTATTTGGTTTCTTTGAAGTGTTGAGTTTTTTTAGAATACCCTCATGAACAGAATTCTAATCATCTGTTGCAGGGTAAGTTACCTGACAGGGTTGTCATACTAGCTTGATTTTCTGTAGGGATCCTCTTGCCTTTAGTGATTCAACACCTAATTATAAGGCAGCAATTGCTTTTACATTATCTGTAAAACCTGGAATGCAACCTTTGCTGAATCTACCATACTGAAACACATCTGCCCCACTTCCTCTGCTATTATGGAATTTGTCTGCATCACCGGAGGGGTGACAGCACTATAAGCCACTGAATTGGGTCCACTATGGCAGTCTATGGCAGGAGAAATTGGTCACCAACTCAGTGGTTAGGTCCATGGCTGCTAAGAATTTCCAAATTGGAACATAGACAAAGCTTTTTGTTATGAAATAAAGTGAGTTTGGCTATATCTGCATCAGTTTGCATTGGTTGTTCATGCTGAAGGAAATAATTAAGTGAGTGTAAATAAGTAATTTATTTAAGTAAATAAATAAGCAATTGTCTCAAGCAACACTGTTAAAACATCATTACATGAAACTGTATAAAATATCAGGAAAGCAAAATAGCACTTAAAAATGTGTAAACTTTAGTTGAATTTTTTTGTGTTTTTACTACTAGCTAAACAAAGTTTGTGGCTTTGTTACTGTCAAAGCTTGTGGCTTTGTTAGTATTTACTGTCAATATGCACTGACTGGTACTTTGTTAGATACCATATATTGAAAACATATTTTAGTTAATGTAATATTGAGATTTTTTGTATGGAAATGCTATATTGTATTTGATGTTGTGCAACAACATCTAAAACAGAAGTTAACATTTTTATGCTGATTGTAAAATAAATAATATTTCTTATTATATAAAATAATAATATTTTGCATTTCTCACAAAAATATATTTTTTAATTTGTTTTACACTGTTTTGGCAGTCTTTTATACTGTCACCTTCCGGAATATGGCGGCGCATCTTGTTTACAAAACTTTAAAATAGAATTACTCCAAGATTGGGCAGCTGCTAAGGAGTTGGTAGCTGACATGAAATGTTACTTTAGCAGTGGTGTATTAAAGGGTATCTTATGTCTATTTTCAGTTATATTTCTGGTATATCTTTGCTCGGTTTACCTGCTGAGATGTACGTGTTTGGTACACAGTACTGGGCAATTGTATTCTCCGACTGCTTAGTGAGTGTGACTATGGCATATGTATATTTACCTGTGTTTTACAAACTGCAGATCACATCATCTTATGAGGTGAGTAAAAACAGTTCTGTATATGTGTTGGCCATTACCCATTTTTTAAAGAGTACTTACGTTTTATTTATGTTTTGTTGTTTTTATTATAGTACCTGAGCCGCAGATTCAGTCGAGGTGTTCAACTTCTTGGATCCGGAATGTTTTTGATAAAAATGGTAAGCATATTTTCACTGAGCCTGTGTAAAGTAAGGAAAATAGTGCCTGAGAGAACAATAGAACAACTAAAGTGTTCATCTACTTTTAACTTTGCACCCATGTTGTAAATGCACGCATAACAGGAGCTTGGAGGAGAAAGGGCGAATAAAAAAAATCAATTTTTTTTACAGAATCCTATTTTCTGACATGTTAAGAACACGGTAATACCACTATCATGTCTATATTCACCCTTAGTATTTTGTAAATAGCATTGAAATGTATGGACTCCATAAGACCAGCGCAGAGCTTAGTGCTGTAATATTGGAGGAGTAAGGGTGAATATACTGCACAGTGCCACACGCCGGCATGATCTTTTTCATAGGTTCACCCTTTCTCCAACACGCTTACTCATAGTTCTACTTGTCCTGACATGTCTATGAAAAGTTTGGTCAGTATGAGTCGGTATTTCGATGTGATTAGATTGTTCTTTCTTACACTGCATACATTATTTCTTTGTTATTTTAATAGTGTCTTATTATAATAGTGCATTACAACAGTGAGTGTGATTGTCGTTTTTTGGTAAAATGGCAAGTAACAATAGGTCAAGGAAAAGGCAGAAACATATAGAAAATTTGATTGTTAATAAATGTAAGAAACTACGAAATTTAAAAAGGATAAACTAATTTACTCTGATTGAAGATTTTTTAATGCT
The DNA here is from genome assembly GCA_034769895.1 of Magicicada septendecula. Taxonomy (NCBI): domain Eukaryota; kingdom Metazoa; phylum Arthropoda; class Insecta; order Hemiptera; family Cicadidae; genus Magicicada; species Magicicada septendecula. Next base: position 505,580,926 of record CM068369.1, on the reverse strand, counting down.
AACATTCATAATTATTTTAAATTTGTACGATGTTAATCATGAATGTTAATTGTTTCTATTTTTATATTTTAGGTTTTTTTTTCATTTAAATAATTTTAATTTTTTTTAAAACATACTTTCAATAATGCATACTAATCATTATTTAATTTTAATTTCAAGGAATATACTAGTCTCTACAATTTTACACAGTAGTATGTAATTTGCTAAAAAATTTTATATTAATACCTAGTGTTAAGTTATCAACATTTTGAAATTTATTTCGATTTATTTAAATTTTAGAATAATCTTAAAATTTTTTTGTTTTTATACTATTTTTTATTTTACTTATTGTTAATACATTGTACCTTGTACTTGCTCATGCGCAATCAGCCCAGCGCACTTACGTCATCCGTCGCGGTGCAGACTAGTGGCTCACCGCTGCGTTTAGTTAGTTATCACTCAACCTTTAAGCGGTGCGTTTGCACCCTTCCTTTCTCGCTAGCCGCGGCAATCTAAATTTACTAATGTACTTCTTATTCGATCTCTTTTCAATGCTACACATTATGTAGCCTGGCAATCTACGCCACACTTTGTATTTTGGCTATGAGCGCCTGACGTAATTGTGTGGGCCTGCGCTTCTGAATAATGCTCAAATAAACGTTACTTAAATCTGATTTTACAGTCCACTAATTCATTCAAAAACATTTTTCTGACTCCCTACCAGCATCATTCAGCTTGCTACACTAACTCAAGAAAACTCGAGAGCGTTAAGCACGCATCATATGGTCCTCCGACCCCGGATATTATTTTAGCCTTACAGGCAACATTCTTTGTCCAGAAGCGACAACATTTTCGGCCCGAGCGACCGCACTTTCGTCCAGCGACAGCATTCTCGTCCAGCGGCATCATATGGTCCTCCGGGCCGCGGATATGTATTTCACGGACGTGACTAACTTCATGGACAATTCGTCTCATGGTTCAGTGCATTAAGCAGGCCTATCAGCATTTCCTTTTTCTTCATGATTTAATTCAACAACTCCTTAATTATCACCTACATTTGGAAATCGTATCACACGACTTGGGGACGTCATATCTCGCCAACCAGAACATTGGAATCATCATTGCAGCATATGAGCATCTACCACGTGGCATTAGGCATGTGGGAAAATCCAGAGCAGCCTATCTAGACAGGATTCGACCGCATCAGACATCACCGGACAGGCAGCGACCATGTCTACATCATCTATTCTTGGGTACCTGACACGACTACAAGGGTTCCGACAAGATTGCGATGCCTTCTAGAATGTGCCGATAAGTACCATTTCAACTGACTATGAACTCATGTTTTATATTAGTTTCAACTTGCATGATTCGCATATTTTTTCTCAATGCCATTAAAATAAACAAAGCAGTATTGAAATAATAATATAATTTTAATAATTTAAAATAGTTTAAAATGTTTTTCAATAATGTGAATATGAACTTATAATTTCTTTGCGAACTCAACAAATATTTTCTTTAATTGTAAGTCTTACCTTTTCAAACAGCTCTCACGTCATTAATGATTATACTGCTATATTGTTTGTACTGCCTAATTTAGAATTTATTATCACATAAAATTAGTTTAAGATGTGTTAAGTAAGTATTACCGTGTCGTTGCGTGACTTTATAATTTGGACTTCCTGCCTGGTCTTGCTCATCGCGTTGCATTAACTTGGTCTTTTTGTATTATCATTTTTTCTTTTTTCTCTCATACCCAATCATGACGGATATGAAGGCGCTGGTCAAGAAACGTGGCATGATCAAGGCCTCTATATCTCGCATAAATACATACGCAGACAATTTCGATCATGATACGCATGACCATCATGCACTAAAAATAAAGCTTCGCCACCTTATGGAGCTATCAGCCAAATATGATGAGATCCAAACACAAATCGAGTCTGAGGACTCCGATTTTGCTTCCGCGAGCGATAGGGTTCAGACCGAAGATGACTTATGCAGCATAGAATGCAAGCTGCAAAATTGAATAGACCATTCCGAGGAGATGAGCAGGAAGGCGGCAAGTCCATCCGAAGTAGTCACATTCAGCACGCCTCCCATTCAGTTGCAACCGATTAAGCTACCCTGTTTCGCAGGTGATATAATTGAGTGGCAACATTTTTACAACATGTTTTTGGAGTTAGTTCATGTCCGAACGGACCTGACTGGCATCCAAAAACTACACTATTTGCACTTATCATTAAAAGACGAGGCGCTGAATGTCATAAAATTGCTCCCTATCACGCACAAAAATTACACGGTGGCCATTGATTTGTTAAAGGCCCGCTATGAGAGTAAATTAATTGTTACCACTTATCATGCAGCAAACGTCCTGGGCATGAGGCACATTCAACGTAAGTCCGTGCTCAGCATTTCTAAATTTATAGATGAGCTCACCGCCAATATAAATGTGCTGAACTCATTGAAACTTTCAGTAAATACGTTTGAGCTTATTTTTGTGCATTTTCTCACCCAAAAACTTGACGAGCATACGTGCAGGTTGTGGAAGGAAACTTTAGGCGAAAAACAGCTTCCGATTTACGATAATTTTATTAAGTTTTTAAATTCAAGACGTCAGTTGTTACAAAACATAAATGCACCGACTGGTTCATCTGGCGTCAGACAGGTTAGCGATAATGCTTCTTATCGCAAATCAACTAAACGCGCAGAGTTCACTGGGTCACTAGAGCACACTCAAACAAACAATAAATTTTGTCAGCTGTGTCGTGGTAATCACAAACTGCTTGAATGCCCGCAATTTATAGCCCTACAACCTATGCAACGTAGAGAAGTGTTAATAAATAATAAACTCTGCCTGAATTGTACACGGTCGGGTCATGACAGCTCGCGTTGCCCTTCTAAATTTTCATGCAAGGCATGCTGGAAAAGGCACCACACCATGCTCCATGCTTCGATAAATCAGTCGAACAACAGGAACAATAAGCAATGTTCTTTGAAGCTACAGACGAATAAATCAATTTTATTGTCCACTGCCGTATGCACTACTACTGATCATGCCGGTAAAAGGCGCCCGGTAAGAGTCCTGCTGGATTCAGGGTCGCAAACCAATTTTTGTACTATGGGTTTCGCCCGCCGCATGGGCCTAAAACTAAACAAATCTGAGCTGCCTATCACGGGCATAAATAACTCATCATGTCAGGCCAATTTTAGCACATGCGTGCGCTTAAACTCACGCTATAAGGACTTCACTTTAAATGTTGTAATATATAATAATATTACAAATATAAAATAAATAAATAAATATATTATGTTGATGTATGTTCTAATCCCAAGATTAGTCTCCTTAAAGCCCCACTGTTGGGCTAGCCAATTTGTAATATAAATAATATATTACAAATATATAAATAAAAGAATAAATATATAATGATTGTTCTTAGTCACACAAGATTAGTCTCCTTAAAGATAGCAAGAATTATGTCGTCTGAATCTCGGTGTTGAACTCGCCGATGATACAGCTCCACTTTGGATTCACCAATTACTAAGAATAAATTAAATATAAATAATGTTTTATAATTAAGTGTGATTGATTGATAATAAAATAAAATTTTGTAAGTTATGAAATTTGTACTAATATTTAGTTTTTTGTTCAATTGGTTAATTTAATTAATTAATAAATAATTAATTAATTGTGTGTGTACTTTTCTCAGGTATTTATTCTAGCACTGTAAATTATTTTTGTTTAGAAAAAAATAGTTAACATTAATTATACAAATAAAGACAACTCTTGTAACTGAATAATGATGTCCATTTATTGACATTCAAAATTATGCGCCAGTTTAAGGCATTGGCTGATATGTGCTCCAGTCGGTAGCGAACAAGATTAACAAAATATACTTTTTACAAGGTTAATTACTTATGGTTCTTTTAACGAGTCGAAATGGTCAGAGGGCAAGGAACAAGATACATTCTTACAGGTATTCTTAAACTAAATTATTATGGCTGAAATAAAACAACATTATTATTTAAATTGTCAATTATGAAAATTAATATCGAACCATTCGTCGAAATGACGTCACTCCCTTCAAGCTGGCTGTGTCTCGTGCTGGTTAGGAAATCAAGTATGGCTGCCGTCACCTCGATGTTAGCTGCTATACTGCTGGAACTGGTTGGGCTTCTCCCGCAGAAATAAATGAATATTCCCTTCTCTGCGAAGTAGTGTTGGTCCAGGAATATAGTGTAGAGTGTCCTCTCTTCTCCTGCGATGTCGTTTCGTGATGGGTTTCTTGTGAAGTGTCCGGTGTTCAAATAGGTGTATTTGTGTACTGCGAATATGGTCCAAAATCGTCTCAAAATGGTCGTTGATTTCTTGTGCTTGTGTTTGATGGTGTTATTACTGTTGTTTGGAATTAGTGAGGTGTTAAATATTAATAGTTAATGTTATTTTCATTTTTAGATAACCTCTGTTACACTCTGCATAACCACACTCGGTTTTACACAAAATTATTCTTTTTCTGTATTCTGTTAGTACATTTTCAACTAGTCGTCTTCACGATTAACAATAGACTAAACTCTGAACGTCGTCGTTTTAGGGTAATTTGTGATATGTCTTTTTCCTCTTTATATTGTTCAATTATAAAAATATCTGTCTCAGACTTGGTTCATTTTCTAAATATACATAATAAGTTTTCTTATTTTTTACTGTATTTCAAATATTTCTTAATTTTACATAAATCTAACTACTCAGTAATATTGATTAATTAATTTTACATATTTGGATATATAGCTGGGTTTGTTTCAAGTTCATTTAAGCCCAAAAATTACAATTTTTTATTATTATTGTAGGCCTTATATTTTGTACAAATTTAGTGTTTAAATGGTTTTTAAGTGTTTTTTCTGATAATATTTCCATGGAATATTCTTAATAACTCTGTGATTATCTTTGTTGTTAATAATTTTGCTGTTAAAACACTTCAATATTGATTAATTTACTGTTTAGTCTGATTTGATTACCATCATAGGCCTAGTATTATTTGTTTCCAAAGGAAGTTAATTTTCTTTCCTTTGTCATTCCATTCGTTATTAATTGTATCTGTATTAATTATATTTTCAATTTCTGTGTTGTATGTATGGAATTCTATCCCCTATTATGTAGTTTGATTCTCTGATGGATAGTTTTGGGTTTACATTACTAGTCTGTGTTTCAAAAGTGGTGTCTTAGCTAATTTGCCTTGTATCCTTCACATGGTTTACAGTTTTGAATAAAATTATTACATTTCTATTTCCTACTTGCCTCTCTGCCTTACAAACTTGAAAATTAAATAACATGATTTTAAAATACAATGGAATATCTTATATCTACTAACCTTTTTTTTATATCATTTAAACATAACAAAAACATCTTATGCCTAATAACACTTTCAGTTATCAACTGTCTCTTGTGTTCCTTATAACTATTTTGGTAATATAATGAAATGAAAATAAAAACATCTTATAACTATTATTTTCTTCTTCGTATTGTTTAAATTAGCAGCCATCCTTACTATTTCTTTTATGAATTTGCTAACTGCTATAATTTTTTATTGTTCGACTAAGCTTTTCGTCATTACTGACATCTTCAGGTCTTAAACAACCATTTTTATATTTATCTGCTTGCAATTCGCATGTTTTATTCTTCGTATTGTTTAAATTAGCAGCCATCCTTACTATTTCTTTTATGAATTTGCTAACTGCTATAATTTTTTATTGTTCGACTAAGCTTTTCGTCATTACTGACATCTTCAGGTCTTACGTTGTTTAAGACCTGAAGATGTCAGTAATGACGAAAAGCTTAGTCGAACAATAAAAAATTATAGCAGTTAGCAAATTCATAAAAGAAATAGTATTATTTTCTTATACTACTTAATTTTTTAAAACACTTTTTTTTTTATTAAAATTGACCTCAGTCATTAGACTGTCTTTCAGTTTTTATATAGTATTTCCCTACACTGATGGTAGTCTTTTTAATAGATTTCTATTTCTTACACTACACTTTATTATAGCGTGTCACTTATTTTTGTCTATATTAATGGTAGTCTTTTTAATAGATTTCTATTTCTTATACTACACTTTATTATAGTGTGTCACTTATTTTTGTCTACACTAATGGTAGTCTTTTTAATAATTTTTCACATATTATACTTATAACTAGTTTACAATTCGTTTATTTGGGATGTATCTTGTAACTTGAGTTACTGGGTCTAAATATATTGGTTTTAATTTTGTTCAATGGTATGTATTCCATTATTATCATTTTTTGGAATAACTCTTCTTGTTTCTAGGCTCTTTGTAAGAATCTTGACCTATTTTGTCCTTTCTTCATTATTATATTAGTCATTTCTGGTCTTGTGGTTTCTCTGCTTCTTGACCTTATAAATTTCCATTATTAATATGGTTTTCATCCTTTTATTTCCTTTTTCTTGTCTTTCCTTTTTACTGCTTCCCCAATCTACTGGGTATACTGCTGGTTTATTGGGTTTTTACATAGTAAGTTATTTTGATCAATGGTTTTCTTTGTTATTTTTTATTCTTATCAACATTTTATTGACTTAATATACAGTTTCCTTTTGACTAACCTTTAAACAATTCATTCTTCTCACTCACTATGGACCTTTTCTTCTTTATTTATGTTGCATTAAGTTAAATGTTTAACGTGATAATTTTGTTATGCTACATATGCTCTCCTGTAAAAGTGATTAGTTCAGATCATACTCTTAGTATGGATGAAATAATTACTACTAATTCTTTTGTATTTACCATATTTTCTTCGTGATTACATGTTTTCACTTTATATACCTTCTTTTTCCACCGTTGCTTCCTCTCAGATGATTTGTATCTCCTTCATTAGTTTCTTTCTTCATTAATAAGTGATCTTCAATCTTGTGTATAACATTATCATTTTATATTCTTTCTTATTTGGTGCTTCCTCACCAGTATGTTTACTCCCTAACATTCCCTAACAAATTAATTGGAACAGTTCAGAGTGGCACTTTTGGCTTCAATCCCTGCTGTCCAATACTTCAATTAATTGAGTCCAGAGGCATTATCATCTCTGCTCAAAATATAAGACTGATGGCATTTTCTACATCCAGTCATAAAAATAAATAAACAGTAAAAGTAGTCTCTTTTGACTAAAATAAACATCTTTAGATTCTTCACTTCATAATACTTTATATTAATTAATACTTTTATACACTTGACTCTTCTTCTCTCTTAAAGCTTATTCCATATTATGTGGTTTAGGTATGTAGTGTAATATACATTTCATCATTTCATCATGTTTACATAGTAATTAGCATTTATATTTATTTTTTCTACCATCTGGTATCCAATGAGTTATTTTTATTGCTCATGGTATAACATGAATTAATTCTTTATCACTTTCACTATAACAGTGGTTATTGCAACAACATTATCATTAATAGTATCAGGGTTTTTGGTTTCTGGTCTCACTATTTGGTCTTGACTGAGTTGGTCCTTCTTCATTGTTCCATTTTTTATTAAATTATTTTCTTTGTGAGTTTGGTTAAGTTGTTTCGATTAAGTCATATGATATTCTGGTTTCCTTTCTCCTTTAGAATTTTGTATCTCTTTCTTACAAAATCTTTTTTCATATTTATGAGTTATTTCTCATCATTCGTATGAGTAATGATATGAGCTTACTATTTTTTAACTTTAGATATTTTTATTCAACTAAATTCTTTCTTATTTATAGTTGTTTTTCAAATATTTTGGTGTAAGTTGTACTTATTATTGTTTTGAATTTTGAAAATTTTGTTTCATCAAAATTCTTTTTTCATCATTCATAATTCTTCGAATGTTTGGTGTAAGTTGTACTTACTAAGTTTTTGAATTTGGAAATTCTTTATTCATCAAATTCTTTTCTCATTCATAATAGTCTTCCAAATGTTTGGTGTAAGTTGTACTTACTAAGTTTTTTGAATTTTGAAAATTATTATTATTTTTTTTTTATTCATCAAAATTCTTTTTTCTTCATTCATAATAGTCTTCCAAATGTTTGGTGTAAGTTGTACTTACTAAGTTTTTTGAATTTAGAAATTCTTTATTCATCAAATTCTTTTCTCATTCATAATAGTCTTCCAAATGTTTGGTGTAAGTTGTACTTACTAAGTTTTTTGAATTTTGAAAAAAATTTTTTTAAATTTTTTTTATTCATCAAAATTCTTTTTTCTTCATTCATAATTCTTTGAATATTTGGTGTAAGTTGTACTTACTAATTTTTTTGAATTTATAAATTTTTTTTTTTATTCATCAAAATTCTTTTTTCTTCATTCATAATTTTCGAACATTTGGTGTAAGTTGTACTTACTGATTTTTTGAATTTGGAAATTTTTATTCATCAAATTCTTTTTTCATCATTCATAATAGTCTTTCAAATGTTTGGTGTAAGTTGTACTTACTAATTTTTTGAATTTAGAAATTTTTTTTTTTTTTTTAATTTCTCCTCTAAATATTTTTTAATGGATAATTGATTATAAGTTCCTTTTACTTTATTTGAAATGATATCCTTTAGTACATACGTATTGTTATTATTGTTTTTAATAATCAGGTATGGGCCGGTATACAGCAGTAACAACTTTTTGGTAATGCCTTCCAAAGTACTGGGTAATTCCCTGTTTTTTAGCAGTACCTTTTCTCCGACTTCATAGCTTATTATTTTCTTAATCGCCTTTTGATATTTGTTCTTGCGCCTTTCCTGGTCTTCTGCCAATTTATTGTAGAATCTGATTCGATTGAATTTGTATTCTTGACTCATGGGGAACTCTATTATGTCTAGTATTTCTCTTGGAGGCGGTTTTTCATACATTGCCGTGTATGGCGTGGTACCTATAGCAGGGTGATATGACAAATTAAGGAATTCTTCAGTAGCTAATAAATATTCTTGCCACTTCTTTTGTTGATTATAGCAATAAGTCCGTAATATTCTTCCGACTTCTCGCAGTACCCTCTCCGCTGGATTGCTGCTGGGGTGGTAGACAGATGTCTTGTATGTCTTAATGCCCAACGTATTTAGAGTGTTTCTCCACCTCCAACCCTTAAATTGCGTTCCATGGTCTGTGATTATGGATGCCGGGCTCCCTATCTCTGGAATGTAATGGTTTGTTATTATTCCTAGAGTCTTCAAAGTGGTGGCTCTGTTCACAGGGTACAGTTTTGTGAATTTTGTGAAATGATCCATCATGATAATAATGTATTTGTATCGATGGCGTCCGCCACTGCGGGGAAATGGACCACATATGTCCAGAAAGACCTTTTCCAATTTGGCTTGTGAGGTAATTGGTATCATCGTACCCTCTTTTCTCTCATTGTTGGTTTTCACCAATTGACATATCAGACAGGTTTTGAGGTAGTTCCTCGTCTTTCTATTGATACTTTTTATATGACAATTCTCTTCTATCGCCTTGATCACCTTCATGGCTCCCATGTGACCATATCGTAGATGATAGTCCAGGATGATATCCTTTTCGATTGTAGTAGGGATCATGACCTTCCATATCTCTTCATCAAGGGATGTTTTGATGAATAATATTTCGTTATGTACACAATAAAATTTGGTTTTTGTGTCATCTTGGTTGGAGAGACGAAGTTTAATGTGGTTTAACTTCGGGTCAGACTGCTGGTGTTTGCTGATGTCCTGCACTATCTTTTCTAAATCGGATCTGTCCTTAATAATATTATAGATTTTCAAGATGCTCTCCTTTTCGCCTTCGAACGTTTGTTCTTCCAGATTTACTCTCGACAATACATCGGCTACTACATTTTTACTTCCAGGAACATACTCCCACTGTATATCGTATTCCTGCAGGGCAAGTACCCATCTGGTCAATCTACCATGGCTTAACTTGCATCTTCTCAGAAATGATATTGATTTGTGATCTGTTCGAACGGTCACTGGATATCCGAGGATATACGTCCGAAACTTCCCGCAGGCAAAGACTACACTTAGCAGTTCTTTTTCCGTCACATTATAGTTCTTTTCACACTGGTTAAGGGTTCTGCTAGCAAAGCTCACTACTAGATGGTTTCCACTTTCGTCTTCTTGGTACAGTGTTGATCCCAAGCTAATGTTACTAGCGTCACAGTTTAGAAAGAAGGGTCGGTTAAAATCCGGATGGTTGAGCATTACTGCTTCTAAGAACTTCTCCTTAATTGATTGAAAGTTTCGTCTTGTTCTTGACCCCATCGCCATTTATTCTTGGACGATAACTGGTACTGAAACCGGGCCGTCAGTTCGGAATAATTATTTTGGAACTTCCTATAGTAGTTACACAGGCCTAAAAATGATTGTAGTTGCCTTCTGTTTTTGGTATAGGGAATCGTTGTATGGCGTCTACCTTTTCTGTTGATGGTGTTATTCCTTGACTGTTTAACTGGAAACCCAAGAATTGTACTTCTTTAGCTATAAGCTTGGACTTGTCTAGTTTAAGGGTAACATTATTTTCAGCAAGCTTCTTCAAGACATGCTCCACATGGTAACAGTGTTCTTCCCAATTGGTTGATGTTATTAGGAGATCATCAACATAGACAGTCGTGAATTGGAGCGCTTCTGGTCCGAGTATATGATCCATACAGGCGACAAAAACAGCTACTGAGTTTACTAACCCGAAGGGCAACCTCTTAAACTGATAATTGCGCCCTTCGAAGATGAACACCATGTATTGCCGGCTTGCTGGGTGCAACTCCACCTGCCAATAGCCGCAGACGGTATCCCACGTGGTAATGAACTTTGTTCCGTGAAATCTCTTCAATAACTCATCAATTTCGCCAAGTGAGGTACGATCGTTAATAATCATTTTATTTATCTCACGTGCGTCAAGGCAAAGCCTTACCTTTCCATTTTTCTTTTGTATAGCCACAATTGGGCTAGTGTATGGCGATTGACTGCTCTCGATAATATCTTTATTACTGATCATATTCTGGATCTCTGTGCGTACGGCTTCCTTCAAAGATTGTGCTATAGGATACGACTTTCGGTTAAATTCTACCGGTTCTCTGAATCGTATGGAACATTGGTAGTTCCGGATCTTTCCAGGTTCGTCCGAAAATACAGCTCGATATTTTTCATATATGTCGACTAATTGATTCAGCTGGTTTTCCTTTAATTGCTCGGTAAGTATTATGGCACTGGAAGTTACGTATCTCCTGAATCTTTTGTTGCCATAGGTCATCCTCCGAATCCTGATGTACTGGCTTGTTGTTTGTCGAGTAGTTTGACAAGTAATTCACCTTATCTTTGTGTCGAGAAGTTGTCTGGAGTCTAACATCTTGTTGTTAGTTAAATTGGCTACCCAGGTCGAACCTTCAGAAAAGAGTGATACCTTTCCTCGGCACAAGTCGATAACTGCGGAGTTTCTGCGCAATATGTCACATCCTATCATGATGTTGAAAGGTAATCCGGCTGCAACAAGAAATATCATATCCCACACTAATGCCCTGACTGTTGACACTTAGGGATACCTGTTTTCTTATGGTCTTGTTCTGTCTGCCGGTAGCTCCTACAAGTACAATATTATTAATAGGTAGTACCGGTAAGTTTTTGTGGCATTCCTGCTGTATCCGGTCCAACACATTACGATTTATTATAGAGACATTGGCTCCAGTGTCTATCATTATAGGAACAGAAATACCCTCAATTTCTGCAATTTATATATATTATTTCATTGTCGTTATTATTAATGTTAATTTCGCTTTCTTCTAGCAGGTCCTTACGGATATCTTTCAAATAATTACTGTATATTATTGTAAAATTTTTCCTCTCTTTCTTCAAATTTATTCCTTGGTTTAAAACCCCAGCAGATTGGAGCAGTAAAGGGTTATTGGAGTTTATTACTGCCTCCGTTCGTTTTAAATGTTCCGCCTCATTACGGATTAGGCCGTTGGAAGCATCAGCTTGGAGTCCTGAAACTGCTTCGTTTGGTTCAGCACGATCGTCCCTGTTGGCTTCTGTTATAGGTAGTCTTCGTTGATTGTCCAGGCTGGAACTACGTCTGGGCTCGTACTCTCTGTAACGATTACTTCCCTGACTTCCTTGAAAGGTCTCGTACTCATAATATTGGCTCCTACATTGAGGCTGGTACCTCCTCTGTCCACTGCCTTCCGCTCTGATGTAGTTAATATGGGGTCGATATGTCCTGTAATTATTGTTATTACCTCCATTCGGGTAATTCCTGTTATAATTAATATGATAATTGTTATTAGAGGGGTTGGGGTTCCTCTGACCATTTGGAACATAATTACGGTTATTATTATAATAACCGTTGTTGTTTTGTGGACGGTTATTATTATTATTATTATTATTATTATTGTTGTTGTTGCTGTCATTATTATTAATGCGAGGAACATGATTATTATTATTATTGTTATTAAATCTAGGTACATTATGGTTATTACGGGTATTATAATTGTATTCGGCATTATTCGATTTGCGGAATTATAATTATTGTTGTTGCCCACATTCTGCCGATTATTATTGTTCGAATTATTGGTGTTACTTCTTGGTTCTGACTTTTCATATCTCCTGCGACTTTGGTGGTAATAGTCTTCATGCTCATACATTTCTAAGAGCTCGGTCATTGCTTGTACAGTCTTTATTTGACTGTTTCTTCTAGCTCTTATTATATCTTCCTCATAATGGTATGAGAGCTTGCTGACCAGGCATTCTTCCGGTATTCTGGGCTCTAGATGTTTGGCCACGCACACCTTTCCCAAAAAGTACGCTGTTAAAGTCTGGTTTCCATACGGGTTGTATTTTCCATGACATATCCCGTCTCTGGCGATAATTTTGTGTCGATTCAGACCAATATTTGGCCTTGAATAGCCTTTTGAATTGTTGGTAGTCGGTCACTTCGTCCCTTATCGCCATCCACCAATTATCTGCTATCTCCTTAAACGATTCGTCAAGTACTTCTTTATTCTCCCTCCAGCGATTGCCTCTGTGTTTGGTGAAGTACTCTTCGATTTCTGGCTAGGAACCTCATCGGTTTGTTTTTATAAAACCTGAAGTTAATTCCTTCACGATTCTCGCTGTTAGGACAACTGGGTAATACTCGACTGTGGAATAGGTCTATATCTGTTTAGTTCTGTCGCACCTGACTGTTGATACTGTTCACAGTAGCTTCAATGCCGTCACATTTTTCTGTGAATCGGTCCTGCACTCGCTCCCAGTCTTCACGTGTTTCCTTTAGTCTTTCCTCCAATGTCTTCCTAGTCGTTTCTTCAATGTTGTTAACCTTAGTGTTTATTTCTGTCTTGATACTCTGTACTTCTCGTTCGGTTTGACTCCATCTTTCGTCAGCTCTTGTAACCTTTTGTTCGATTACTGTTAATTCCTCTTCTACCTTCTTGCTGATTGTTTCATTATTTTCAGCTATCTTTTGCCCCAGTTCTTCCTTCAATGCTTCCATCTTTCCATCTAATCGGTTCATATTCTCTTGGTTCGTCTCCTTCAATTCTTCTCTTAATTGTTGATTATTGCTTTCCATTTTCTGACTTGTTTCTTCCATCTTCTTGTTGGTCTCTTCCAGTTTTTGGCTTATCTGGGTTAATTCCTCCTTCGACTGTTTATTGTCAGTCTTTATTTCCTCCATTTTCTCCTCAATTTTCTGAATATTTTCTTCCATCTTCTTACTGGTATCTCCAATTTTATTACCCAATTCTTCCTTCAATCGTTGGTTATCATTCTTCATTTCCTTATTATTTTCTTCCATCTTCTTACTATTTTCTTCCATTTTCTCCTCCATCTTCTTACTGTTTTCTTCAAGTTTCTTATTGGTATCTCCGATTTTATTACCCAACTCTTCTTTTGTCGTTTTTAATTCTCTGAGTAACATCTGCATCATTCTATCCAATTTTGTATCTTCCTTTGTGGTGGATTTCTCTGGCTGTTCCTCCTGTGGTACAGGCTTGTTTGGTTCTGCTGGCAGTAACATCGACTCCACATCTTCCACTGGTGTCGCCTCTTTGTCCTCCATGTCTACCTCCTGCTCGGCCTCCATAGCCCTTTTCCTTGATGTAGCTCTCCTGTGCATCTCGCTCCTTCTTCCGACCTATTGACCGCTGCCGAGCTAAAAATAGGAAATTGGACAATCGTCCTTATTTTATAACTCTATTACCTCCTATTTAAAGCCCTTTAGTTGGACGCCAATTTGTAATATAACTAATATTACAAATATAAAATAAATAAATAAATAAATATATTATGTTGATGTATGTTCTAATCCCAAGATTAGTCTCCTTAAAGCCCCACTGTTGGGCTAGCCAATTTGTAATATAAATAATATATTACAAATATATAAATAAAAGAATAAATATATAATGATTGTTCTTAGTCACACAAGATTAGTCTCCTTAAAGATAGCAAGAATTATGTCGTCTGAATCTCGGTGTTGAACTCGCCGATGATACAGCTCCACTTTGGATTCACCAATTACTAAGAATAAATTAAATATAAATAATGTTTTATAATTAAGTGTGATTGATTGATAATAAAATAAAATTTTGTAAGTTATGAAATTTGTACTAATATTTAGTTTTTTGTTCAATTGGTTAATTTAATTAATTAATAAATAATTAATTAATTGTGTGTGTACTTTTCTCAGGTATTTATTCTAGCACTGTAAATTATTTTTGTTTAGAAAAAAAATAGTTAACATTAATTATACAAATAAAGACAACTCTTGTAACTGAATAATGATGTCCATTTATTGACATTCAAAATTATGCGCCAGTTTAAGGCATTGGCTGATATGTGCTCCAGTCGATAGCGAACAAGATTAACAAAATATACTTTTTACAAGGTTAATTACTTATGGTTCTTTTAGCGAGTCGAAATGGTCAGAGGGCAAGGAACAAGGTACATTCTTACAGGTATTCTTAAACTAAATTATTATGGCTGAAATAAAACAATATTATTATTTAAATTGTCAATTATGAAAATTAATATCGAACCATTCGTCGAAATGACGTCACTCCCTTCAAGCTGGCTGTGTCTCGTGCTGGTTAGGAAATCAAGTATGGCTGCCGTCACCTCGATGTTAGCTGCTATACTGCTGGAACTGGTTGGGCTTCTCCCGCAGAAATAAATGAATATTCCCTTCTCTGCGAAGTAGTGTTGGTCCAGGAATATAGTGTAGAGTGTCCTCTCTTCTCCTGCGATGTCGTTTCATGATGGGTTTCTTGTGAAGTGTCCGGTGTTCAAATAGGTGTATTTGTGTACTGCGAATATGGTCCAAAATCGTCTCAAAATGGTCGTTGATTTCTTGTGCTTGTGTTTGATGGTGTTATTACTGTTGTTTGAAATTAGTGAGGTGTTAAATATTAATAGTTAATGTTATTTTCATTTTTAGATAACCTCTGTTACACTCTGCATAACCACACTCGGTTTTACACAAAATTATTCTTTTTCTGTATTCTGTTAGTACATTTTCAACTAGTCGTCTTCACGATTAACAATAGACTAAACTCTGAACGTCGTCGTTTTAGGGTAATTTGTGATATGTCTTTTTCCTCTTTATATTGTTCAATTATAAAAATATCTGTCGCAGACTTGGTTCATTTTCTAAATATACATAATAAGTTTTCTTATTTTTTACTGTATTTCAAATATTTCTTAATTTTACATAAATCTAACTACTCAGTAATATTGATTAATTAATTTTACATATTTGGATATATAGCTGGGTTTGTTTCAAGTTCATTTAAGCCCAAAAATTACAATTTTTTATTATTATTGTAGGCCTTATATTTTGTACAAATTTAGTGTTTAAATGGTTTTTAAGTGTTTTTTCTGATAATATTTCCATGGAATATTCTTAATAACTCTGTGATTATCTTTGTTGTTAATAATTTTGCTGTTAAAACACTTCAATATTGATTAATTTACTGTTTAGTCTGATTTGATTACCATCATAGGCCTAGTATTATTTGTTTCCAAAGGAAGTTAATTTTCTTTCCTTTGTCATTCCATTTGTTATTAATTGTATCTGTATTAATTATATTTTCAATTTCTGTGTTGTATGTATGGAATTCTATCCCCTATTATGTAGTTTGATTCTCTGATGGATAGTTTTGGGTTTACATTACTAGTCTGTGTTTTCAAAAGTGGTGTCTTAGCTAATTTGCCTTGTATCCTTCACATGGTTTACAGTTTTGAATAAAATTATTACATTTCTATTTCCTACTTGCCTCTCTGCCTTACAAACTTGAAAATTAAATAACATGATTTTAAAATACAATGGAATATCTTATATCTACTAACCTTTTTTTTATATCATTTAAACATAACAAAAACATCTTATGCCTAATAACACTTTCAGTTATCAACTGTCTCTTGTGTTCCTTATAACTATTTTGGTAATATAATGAAATGAAAATAAAAACATCTTATAACTATTATTTTCTTATACTACTTAATTTTTTAAAACACTTTTTTTTTTTATTAAAATTGACCTCAGTCATTAGACTGTCTTTCAGTTTTTATATAGTATTTCCCTATACTGATGGTAGTCTTTTTAATAGATTTCTATTTCTTACACTACACTTTATTATAGCGTGTCACTTATTTTTGTCTATATTAATGGTAGTCTTTTTAATAGATTTCTATTTCTTATACTACACTTTATTATAGTGTGTCACTTATTTTTGTCTACACTAATGGTAGTCTTTTTAATAATTTTTCACATATTATACTTATAACTAGTTTACAATTCGTTTCTTTGGGATGTATCTTGTAACTTGAGTTACTGGGTCTAAATATATCGGTTTTAATTTTGTTCAATGGTATGTATTCTATTATTATCATTTTTTGGAATAACTCTTCTTGTTTCTAGGCTCTTTGTAAGAATCTTGACCTATTTTGTCCTTTCTTCATTATTATATTAGTCATTTCTGGTCTTGTGGTTTCTCTGCTTCTTGACCTTATAAATTTCCATTATTAATATGGTTTTCATCCTTTTATTTCCTTTTTCTTGTCTTTCCTTTTTACTGCTTCCCCAATCTACTGGGTATACTGCTGGTTTATTGGGTTTTTACATAGTAAGTTATTTTGATCAATGGTTTTCTTTGTTATTTTTTATTCTTATCAACATTTTATTGACTTAATATACAGTTTCCTTTTGACTAACCTTTAAACAATTCATTCTTCTCACTCACTATGGACCTTTTCTTCTTTATTTATGTTGCATTAAGTTAAATGTTTAACGTGATAATTTTGTTATGCTACAATGTCCACTGCGCTGTTTTGCCCAGAATCACAAATAATCTTCCCACAGAATCCTTTGACATCGCATCGTTGAAAATTCCAAAGGGGATATTTTTAGCTGACCTGCAATTTAATAATTCGTCACAAATTGACATATTTCTTGGGGCACAATACTTTTTGCAGTTAATTGAGCCGACTAAATTTGTTCGAAGTCCACATTTTCCGACAATTCAAGAAACTAAGATAGGGTTTATACTCGCCAGGAATCTACCCTTCAACGTAGACATACCGGTCTCTTCATTCATTGCCCTCGACGACAATAATGCTATCTCATCACAACTCAAGGCCTTCTGGCAGTTGGAGGATGTTTTGTGCCGTACTCCCTCAGATGAGGATTCGGGGTGTGAAAATCATTTCCTCGCAAACACCTATCGTAACGATAGTGGTAGGTTTGTTGTGTCGCTACCCCCGCAGTACAGAGTGCCTCGGTGGTTCTCTCCCCGGAGCGGTTCGCAGGTGTCAAACCCTTGAACTTAAGTCTAGGCAAAACCAGTCTTTGCACAAAGATTATACTGGTTCACGCCAACTGTTAGATCAATTACCTGCGCCAAGGGTCACTCCCTCCAAGTCATTTTCGCAACGCGCCGTCGACTACGCCGGTCCTATGTTGCTACGTCAGGGCGAGCAGCGGTCCAAATCATTTACAAACTCTTGCAGCAGGACGAATTCCAAAAATCCGCTCATGACTTCGCCAGTCCACGTGGGACTAAGTCAAGCCAGTCCCTTGTTCACTATGTCAAATGATGCTGGGGATCCCGAGCCTTTGACTCCAGCTCACTTATTGGTTGGCTCCCCCCTTACTGCGCTACCGGAACCCGATTACTCGGATACAAATATGGGTCGCTTGGGGAGATGGCAGCTTTTGCAAGGTTTTTCTCGTTCTATTTGGAAGAGTTGGTCTAGAGACTATCTGCACCAGCTGCAGCAGAGAAATAAGTGGAAAGGGCAGTCTAAAAATTTAGCTACAGGACAGTAGTCCTTATCTTAGAAGACAATACTCCACCATTGCTGTGGAAACGCGGTATTGTCACTCAGACATATCTAAGGCAGGATTCGTTAGTACGTGTCACGGACGTCCGTACTGTTAACAGCATTCTGCGTAGACCTATTCATAAGCTGTGCCCACTTCCGGTGGCATCAGACTGATTGACATCTCGGTGCTTCATGCCCGGGACATTGCCGGTCGAGCACATGCTCTACCATGCACATTTTACTAAGTACAATGTTGCTTATGTAACTTATGTTATGTTACTTATGTTACTTACGTAATGTGTACCTATTTATGCACTTGTATTTATTTAATGGACGCCATGTAGTGGTGTATTGGTGAACATTTAAACGTTTCTCTTTTTCTTAGTGTGATGTCAATTATGGTGTACTGTGTGGTGCAGTGTATATTATTATAGCAATTTTTTGTGGTATATTTTTATTGTATATTATTATACTAAATTTTTTGGGTATTTCTATTGTATATTATTACAGAAATTTTTTGTGGTATATTTTTTATTGTATATTATTATAGCAATTTTTTGTGGTATATTTCTATTGTATATTATAATGGTGAATTTTTCAGGTATATTGCCTTCTATTATTGTGTAATACTGCTTATTATACGCTAAGTGTCATGCTGTTATTTTTAAATTTGTTGGATTTCTCTAATGATTGTGCAATGCCACCTATGATGTCCTTATTGCCATGTATTATTGTTATTATTCTTATTATGTTTTATCGCATATTCAAGCCTTTGGACTATTGTTACATATTATTTATTGAGCATTGATTAATAATGTATTACACTTGTTTATATTATATTTGTATTTTTGCCAATATTCATGTACCATGTATTGTCTCGCATCTCTTAGATGTGTAACTTATTCATGTATACTTGTATGTTTTAAATAACTTGTTCTTTTTTTTTACTGCAAACCATGTCAAAATCGCCCGATTTTGAGGCGGGCAGTATGTTAATACATTGTACCTTGTACTTGCTCACGCGCAATCAGCCCAGCGCACTTACATCATCCGTCGCGGTGCAGACTAGTGGCTCACCGCTGCGTTTAGTTAGTTATCACTCAACCTTTAAGCGGTGCGTTTGCACCCTTCCTTTATCGCTAGCCGCGGCAATCTAAATTTACTAATGTACTTCTTATTCGATCTCTTTTCAATGCTACACATTATGTAGCCTGGCAATCTACGCCACACTTTGTATTTTGGCTATGTGCGCCTGACGTAATTGCGTGGGCCTGCGCTTCTGAATAATGCTCAAATAAACGTTACTTAAATCTGATTTTACAGTCCACTAATTCATTCAAAAACATTTTTCTGACTCCCTACCAGCATCATTCAGCTTGCTACACTAACTCAAGAAAAACTCGAGAGCGTTAAGCACGCATCACTTATTGTTAATTATGTATACAAGTTTATATATTGCAAATTATTCTGAAAATATTTTTTTAATTTCAGATGCTGTATATACCAATGGTGATATATGTACCTGCTCTTGCATTCAGTCAAGGTTTGGTAAAACATTTCTTGATAAATATAATGACTATGATTAGAGTGTCACTTTATGCATTAATACACTGTCGTCTTCTAGGCAGCGATAGAAATAATACACTCATATCACTGTGAACATCTTGATTTATTTATCATTATCGCAAATAATTTTTTACTAATAAATATATAACACAGAACATACAAATTTCAATTCACAACTACGATATTGATTATTAAAACAGTCATAATTTATTCAAACAACACAAATATAATATTGATACACAAATGTGGTATAAACACACAGACACACGGACTCTCTCACTCACTTAACTGACAATAAGTATTCACAAAGAGACTAACTAAACTTACTACAAATTTCACAGCAGTACAGTGCATGTAAATAGTTTAATGACTGTATCACAACTCTGTATTGTAAATCAAATGTTGGCCAACAAAAATTGATTTCCTCTCTGTAAAAAACATTTTAAAAAACATACAAACCAATGGTTTCCAGTTTGTTTTGCTCCAGAATGTTAATATTATCCCATGTTTCCAAATAAAGCCCTTAAGTAATATTGTTAATCAGCCCCGTTTTTTTCATGCCTAATGGTAGCTTGCTTACCAGTGACTCTGCCTCTCATTGAGCATTGTCCTTCCAGCTGTCAGCGGGTTCTTTGTTTTCCACTTCTGGTATCCAGCAGTCCCTAGGTATTCAAAAGTCTGGGTATTCCTTTGACACTCTTGCACCCTATATGTTCTGCCCACCTGTTGTGTTTAGCTAGATCTAACTACTCTGATGGGTTCTTTACAATAGTTGTTGCAATTCATAATTGAACATGATGCGCCATCCGTCATTACTCGTAACTGGGCCAAAACTTTTTCCTCGCACCTCTTCATACTTCTGAAGTTTTGCATTGCACTGATTTGAGACGATAGGTTGTATTATCTATGTAATAAATCTCAAAGTCTGAGGATTTATGGGTACTGAATACAAATCCACACCGTTACACCGACTGCCAATAATTTTGCATAGGTAACCTTTGACACAAGGCGAAAAATACTGTCTAACTTGGAATTTGATATTTTGCCCTGTTCGAATGATTTAGGCTCTTTTAATTATGCCTTTTCATTGACGCGTATAAAGATGTCATCAACACCATGGAGACCAGAATTAATTACCATAGTAACAAGTAAATAAACAAATGATATTTAGCGGTATCAGAACTGTACCTTTATCCGTTCCTGCAGTTTTTAATGTTTTTACTATGCGATCGTATCGATATGTAATGTAATTTTGTATACAGATATGTCTATATATTTTGTAATTGCCTTAAACGATTATAACATTTATGTTTGTACGTCTTTTTGATAATGCAATGAATAAGTAATGAAATATATTAAATACTACTACTAAAGATGTCAACAACACCATGGAGACTAGAATTAATTACTATAGTAACAAGTAAATAAACAAAAGCTATTTAGCGGCATCGGAACTGTACATTTATCCATTCCTGCAGTACATTTTCAATGTTTTATATAATATGCGATTGTATCGATAAATTACGATGTGGAAAAGAAGTGTACTAATTATTGTAAATTGTCTATTACTTAATGCAAAGCAAAATACACATTGTTTTCATTTGTGAGGTTAGGTGACAACGGTTTTTAGTTTACTGCTGAAATAAATAAAAGCCATTGTTGAGGAAAACATAACGTTTAATGTGTTATACAATGCTTCTAACACAGTAACACTTACAATAAAGAATTTAGCGTTTTTGATTTAACAGGTACTTTATAAATATCTCCAAAGGCTTTATAAATAGGTACTTTTAAATCTACAAAGGCTATTGCACCAACATAATAATTTAGTACAAGTTAAAATAGTACAAGTGTTGAAAACAGCTTTGGAGATAATTTGACTAATGAGTACAAAATTGTTATATGAGCTGACAGAACGCCATATAGACATAGACAATAAAAATTATATTAAAATACTTATTAAAAGTCAAATAATCGCATGCGAAGCTGTGGGTAATAGCTAGTCATCTTATATGCTTAATTGTTATTGAACCAACTTAAACCTTATACAGAATTTAAGTGAATAGAGTTACCTTGCTACCTTTCAGAATTTTATTTTTTATATCCTGGGTAATATCACTATCATTTCCTTTACTTCCCAGATAACTGAAATCGCAGACAACCCCCCCTCCCCACTACTGATGGCACCTCTGAATCCCAGTTCTAATCCCGTCTCCTCATGCCCTCCTTTAGTCTTCTTTGATCATTCGTAGGTTTCCCTGACTGCTCTTTTCAACCTCCCAAATATGGTAGTGTCATTTACATACAGTTGTAAAAAGGGTATTTTAAAAACTGGCTCACTTATGAATTTTAACACTAATGTAAATCTATACATTAAGAAAAACTAAAAAACTAATTTTCATTTACAAACACTAAATTTTTGTCAGTACACACTTTCTGTACCTTCAGAGGTATTGAAATTATATAATTTCTAACTATAAGTACATTTAAAAATACCATCACAGATGAAATGTAGATTGGGAAAAAGCACAACACACACACAAAACATTCACATGGGTACACAGAAGTTACGTAAATTATGGTATATAAACTTGTATTGTGTAAGTTAATAAAAAGTACTGTTTTTGTGTTACAGTGACTGGGGTCAATCTTCATTTAATTACTCCGTTAGTCTGTGTGGTCTGTATTTTTTATACAACAGTGGTGAGTGTTGCAGTACTTTCTAATAGATCTTGATAATATAAAAATCGTTGTTAATTTGGTGCTGTTTTTGTATGGATAATTGAAAGGCTATAAAATGCCACTTCACTTTGTGCTCTTGTCATCATTAATTTTTTCCATCAGTTCCACCTGTAATGAAAGCTTACATTGTGACCATAGGGCATTGCAAAGTGTATTGGAATCATAATTGTTATTTGTGTTTTTTCTTTTTGTCTAAACTTCATTGCTTGTTTTACAATTGGCATTTATTTATATGCTATCTTTCATAATAGACGTATTCTATAATTTCTTGAGGTACCGGTATATTATCTGAAACTATGTGCATAATACAATATGCTGTGTAGCGTGACAGATGTATGCATAATATTGAATGGCAATTGATCATTAGAATAATGAAGTTATAATATTTAAATTTGGAAGAAAGCACTAAGTTTAATATAAAAAGATTAATTCATAGCAACTGTGGAAAGAAATCATTATTATAAAGAAAATACAAGTTCAAATAAAAGGAGTTACTAGTGATGAGTCATCCAAGACCAGTCTCATAACCAAAGGTTTTCAAGGTATAACCCAGGAAGGTAAAAAAGTAAATAATAAAGCAGTACTGAATATGACCAAACCCACAACGAGGAAGAATAAATAGAATAGAAACCCTAAAATAAGCCAAGATCAAACAACACAGGTTGTGTATTTCTGAATTAAAGAAGAAGATGGAGAAGATCCCAAGAAACCTGATGGCAACAAGAAGAAGATGGAGAAGATACCAGTCCCAGAAGGCAGGAGAAAAGAAGACTGAAGAAAGAAGAAGAGGGCAGCATCCTGAAGAAGATGTCATGCTCTTATAAAAGACACCCAAATCCCTATATCCCCCAAAATAAATATCTAAAAACAAAAGTATAACGAAATAAAAACCACATGTATATAAATTTAAGAGAGAGAAGTGAACAAAGTAAAAGTTTCCTGTGAACTAAGATGAAACAATAATATAGTACCCATGGAACAAATCTCCATTGAAAAAACGCTAACCAATTTATTATGTTAATAAGACTATACGACCATTTAGCATTAACATAATATATAAGTACAAAGTGAACCAGTGATAGTTTTGGGTATTATAAAAAATGAACCTTGTGTTTCATTCTTGGCAATCACAAACATTGGATGCAATGAAATATGCATTTTTCAATGACTTAAAATGTGTACTGTGACAATATATTGTTCATAAGTCATGAATCTGTTTAAAATAACATTTTGTTTTACATGAAAAAAGAAAAACAGATTTCATTATACTTTTTGAACAATTCATACTATTTATTTGTTAATGACAGGGTACAATTCCCCAAAGACAATGTATAAAAGACTGTATAAAAACTGTAGAATCCTACTTATAATAATAGTTAGAAATAAGAATATAAATATAAGGTTTTTATGTATATAGTATAAGAATGTTTAAAAATGTTTTAGATATAAGGCCATTTGTTTGGGTCTGATACAACTAACATCAGAACTATAAAAATAGTTAATACTTGTAAATAGTAGAGGGCAATTAAGATGTTAGTTAGTAAAAAACCTTTTTTGTAAACCATATTTCCATGTTTGGAAATGGGGATTTTGTTGCAAAATGTCTGACTTGAAGACAACCATTTATTTAAAAAAAAAAATATTCTTTATTCTGTTTAACTATTATTTGTATTGTAACCAATACTAATTGTTTTTGTGTAATTTGAAAACATGTTTAATTTATAATACTATATGTAAAAGTCAGAGAGGGTATCACACATCATATATTGTTTGTAAAATATTTTGTAAGAAAAATTGTTAAAAAATCATAGGCCAAAAGAATGGAAACCAAACTTCATCAAAACAGAGAAATTAATCATTTAAATGCAAATAAACAAAAGGGGTTTAGACAAAATAAACTTGAGATCATGCCATATAATTGCACATACCATTTAGAGAGATTTTAATAAATTATATTCAGAATTATAAATAAAAATGACTAAACTCAGAAATTTAGACATGGGAGTCATATATTCCAGAATAATGTTTCAGAATACAACTAATTCAATTAACTACCAGAAAATAAGGGAATATGAACCTTTTAATACAATATAGGATTATTAATATTAAATATAACTGATAAAATGGCTGAATTTACATTATAACAGGAAGTAAATTTTGGAAATGTTTTGACTTATCAGAGTATAACAAACTGAAAGTAAAATTACTATTTTTTGGACAGAAAACACTATAAAATGGCATTATTTAATCTGAAAATAACCAGAATGAACTGAAAGATTAATTTAAATCAAATCTAGTGAATAAAATTGACAAATAACCAAAGTTTAGGCATTCATATAGTGAAAATGTAAAAGTGCACACAGGATGTGAAAAATATTTGAACAATGTTAAGGATAATATTATATGGGCTAAGAGTTTAATTGAAACTAAAGGAAACAGTTAGTTGATTATTGGTATTTGAACGGATAACATAAACGAGAGTTTTGTGACGATCTAACCTATCTTACAAAGGTGAAGTTTAGTGGCGAACAGTACGTTACTGTAAAGTCGGGAGTGAATTATAAAATCTTTCCAGAACCTATACATTGTGACAAAAACGATCAAGAAACACTAATTAACACTAAACAATACATTTCTACTCTGAAAAACACCACAAAACACCAGAAAACTGTATAACACATTAACCAAATTAGTGTCGGAATTGGGAAAAGTGTTTTGACTTATAATTACACAGACATACTAAATACAACCCAGAATCACTACACCAGTCACTACACAACATTTAACAAGAGATTTGCAGAGACAAGAACAGGAATTTTGCCAGAAAATACATTATTTGGAACACTGCAGGAACGAGCAACATTTTGATCAACTTGACGGCGGCCATTTGCTTTGACGATTCCAGTGCCTTCTTCTTAGTTCAACAGCTGTTGGGTGAAAACAATTATTATATTTACAAATTATTATTCAATGTCTGTGTTTATTAATAACTATTAATTTGATTGTAACGTTATATTTTTTAAATATTAGCCCGATTTCTCTGACTTTGGTAATAACTGGCTGTTTAAAGAACCCTATATAATTTTTATATCATATACTTGTAACTTTTTTCGATATCCTGAGAATCGATACTAATCGATAAGAGTCAATATTGCTATTAATTAATAAAAAACATTAATACTTTTCAATACTTAATAGTTCTTTATTTCTTCAATAATACTAATTACCAATAATATAATTCTAATTGATAATCTACAAGGACTTTACCACCCGTAAGTGAAGATAACCTAAAAAATAAAAAGGTAAACAAGTATCGATTGGTTTACAGACAGTCTTATGAGTGGTGATAGATTATTTAAAATATACTAAAACTTTAATAAAAATTTTCAGAAGAGCATTACACTGTTTAAAACTTCACAGCCCTATATTAATTAATTGATCCTAATTAATTAATTAATAAAATTAAAAATTTTTTTTTTAATTATTTTTTTTTATAAACATAATTTTTTTTAAAATTTCCTTCAAAACAATAAATTTTGTTTTGAAACTTTCTGTGAAGCTGAACATATATATATTTCTTCATCAACTTTACGCTACTCGACCAGTCTTGCTACCATCGGGACTCGACCAGCTGGGAAACTTAAGGAAGTGTTTCAGGCCAGTAAGACGTCGAGAGCCACACCAATTACACACCAATTAAACATATTACATTGGACTTGATTACATCGGAGTCACATACTCCATAATATCTATATCATCAACACACATCACTTTTTATTATAAAAATTTTATTACAAATTGGCGCACAACTTTAGGGGCTTTAATTAGCGATTGGAAGGCCAATACATTCTGCCCAATCACTAGTTGGAGCTAGGCAACAGCTACAAAGCCAGAGAATCTCAAGGGAAAATGCAACGACGTGCAACATCTAAGAAACGGGCGGCGGAAGCCGAGAAAGAAATAGAAGTTGACATGGACAACAAGGAAGCAACGCCAATAGACGCGGAAAGTTCGTTGCCACCAGTTTTGTCCAAACAACATGAACAACCAGGGGAACAACCTGAGATGCCTACTCAGACAGAGGAAGTCAATGTCCAGGAGGAACGATTGGAAAAACCAAAACGGACGGAGGATGAGAGATTACATGAAATGCTCAGAAGAATGATGATGGACATGAGTAAAGAAATAAATAAAAACATGGACAAGAAAATGGACGAAAATAATAAGAAAATGGAATCCACAAGTAAGGAATTGAAGGAAGACTTGAGTAAGAAAATGGGGAGTGATAACCAGTCCTTGAAAGAAGATTTAGGAAATAAGATCGAAACAACAAATAAGAAGCTGGAAGAGAAGATAGAAGAAAACAGCAAGAAGATGGAAGAGAAGATAGAAGAAAACAGCAAGAAGATGGAAGAAAAGATGGAAGAAAACAGCAAGAAGATGGAAGAGAAGATGGAAGAATTGAAGAAGGATAATCAATCCACAAAAGAAGAGTTGACTGGGATGAACAAGAACATGGAAGAATTGAAGGAAGACAACCAATTGTTCAAGGAAGAATTCAAAGCGACTAAAGAAGAGTTGATTAATAAAATTGAAAATACCAATCAGAAAATAGATGAAACCAGGAAGAAGATAGAGAAGAACAACCGACAATTGAAGGAAGAGATGAAAGAAGATAACAAGAAGTTGGAAGAGAAGATGGGGGAGAAGTTGGAAGAATTGAGAGAGGACAATCAAATTTTAAGAGAAGAGTTAAGAGAAGTCAATCAGGAGAATTTGGACAAACTGGACGAAAGGATGGAATTGTTGCGAGAAGAAATGAATAAGGAAATCAAGGTTAACAAAAAAGCGATGGATAAGAAGATGGAAGAAGAAAATATAATGGTCAATCGACAGATTCGAGAGATTGATGGAAAGTGCAACCAGACCGAAAAGGAGGTGAATGAGTTTAAAGAAGTGGTGAACATCAAGTTCACAAATATCGAAGAACATAGTCGAAAGAAGGTAGAAGAACAGAGGAAGGAAAATCAAGAAGAGTTCGGAAAAGTACGCAACCAAGTCACAGAGCGATGTAATGATATACAAGAGACCATGGCCAATATCACCGGTCAGGTGCGACAAAGCCGAGAGGAGATGGAAGCAATAAGGAACAGACCGACTCATTTCACTGGATTGCCCGTCAACGAAAGCCGAGAGTGGCTCAACTTCCGGCAATACAAACGCAAGCCGATGGAGTTCCTAGCTAGGGTAGAAGAATATTTGACCAAGCATAAAATTACCCAATGGAGCCATAGCAGGGAGATATTCGACGAGTCTTTCCGAGACATAACAGATAATTGGTGGATGGCCAACCGGAGTGAAATTTCCGACTACCAACAGTTCCGGAAAATGTTTAAGACAAAATACTGGTCTGAGACCACCCAGAACTTGATCCGAGACAATATTTGTAATGGAAGATACAGGTCACAATTAGGTAGCAGTATGACGGCATATTTCTTGGGGAAGGTGTGTATGGCAAAACACCTTGAGCCAGCAATCCCAGAAGAATGTTTAGTGAATAAGATATCTTATCACTATGATGAGGACATTATCAGGGCCCGGAGAGGTAGCCAGATCAAGACGATCCAGGGAATGACCGAGTTATTGGAGGGATACGAGAACGTAGAGTATTATCGGCAGAGCAGAAAGAGAAATGAGAGACCAGAAGTAAGGCCGACTACCTACCCCAATAACGGCAATAACCATGCAAGTAACCGGAACCAGCCCAGTAATTACGACGGCCCTAACAACCAGCCGCGTAATAACCAGTTTAACGGAAATTTTAACGGCGTGAGGAATAACAACCCCTACCCAAATAATAGAAACCACTTTTATCAACAAAATAATAATGTCCCATACAGTCAGAGAAATCCATATCCCAACAATAATGGTGACAGACCTTACCCACCTAACCGAAATTACTATAATAATAATTTTAGCAATAACAGTAATAGCAATAGTAATAACCGAGTGTCACGTCCTAGGGTAAATTTTATAAGAGCAGAAGATCGCGGACCCAGGAGATACTATCAACCGAGGAGGAGCAGCTTCCACGGCGCCGACCGAAGATGGAGGAGTGCGGAACGAGACGGCCCAAGACACGAAGAGGGAAGACGAAGTACCAGCCTGGAAGATCTTGGCAGACAACCGAACAGGGCGTTAAACATCAACCAGGGTACAGAACGTCAGGAGACAAACCAGAGTTTCCCGAACGATGTCTCGGTCAATAATAACTCAAACAATGAACAAAATACTTTAAACGAGAGGAGGCAGTAATCAACAACGATGACCCGTTACTGCTTATACTTCCTGGGTTAGAAAAGGATGACTTGCAACAAGCAAACAATGATAAAAACATCACTATTATCAGTAACCATTATTTGAAAGACATACGAACTGAACTTTTGGAAGAGAACGAGAAGAGTCTCAGCAACAGTAATAATGAGATAATTTATATAACAGCGGAGGTGGAAGGAGTTCCCGCTAAAATAATGATAGACACAGGAGCTAATATTTCAATAATAAACTCCAATGAGTTGGAGAGAATACAATGTACATGTGGAAAAACTTTGCCAATGTTACCAGTCAACAACATTGTGTTGGTAGGTGCAACTGGCCACCAGAACAAAACCATTAGGAAGCAAGTTTCCTCAAGTGTCGTTAGCCGTGATATAGCTTTAGACATGGAATTTTTAATCGCCACCGGATTACCATTTGACATCTTAGTCGGTTGCGATATTCTTCGTAGATATTCGGCAGTAATCAATCTTAATTTAAATAAAGTATCACTTTTCCCAGACGGAGTAACATGGACCGCAGATCTGGTAGGAGGCACAACTATACTTCCCAGCCCGATACATCAACAACTTCGTAAAATAAATGTTATTAGAAACAGCCCTCTTTACAAACCCATAATATACAACCATGGAGGAGAGGATTTATGGTCAGTTAAGATCCAAGAAATACGGAATTTACAGTGCGGAAGCGATAACGAGAAAATACCAACACATCTGGCTGATCGTCTAATCGCTATATATGAGAAATACAAGGCGGTGTTTTCTGATGAACCAGGGAAGGTAAAAAACTACCAGTGCCAACTTCGTTTTAAAGAAAACGTAGAGTTTAACCGGAGGTCATATCCAATAGCGCAGTCGCTCAAAGAAGCCGTGAGAACAGAAATAAACAAGATGATAGATAATGACATAATTGAGATTAGTCAATCACCTTACACTAGTCCAATTATTGCTGTTCCGAAGAAAGACGGACAAGTCCGGCTCTGTTTAGATGCGCGTGAGTTGAATAAGACAATTGTGAATGACAGAACTTCTCCCGGTGAAATAGAAGAAATTTTAAAGCGTTTTCATGGTACTAGATTTATTAGCACCTGGGATACGGTCTGTGGTTATTGGCAGGTAGAGCTGCATCCACAAAGCCGCCAATACGTAGCGTTCATTTTCGAAGGGCGCAATTATCAGTTCAAGAGACTGCCCTTCGGACTTGTCAATTCTGTCGCCATATTTGTGGCATGCATGGACCAGATTTTGGGACCAGAAGCGCTCCAATTTACCACCGTCTATGTTGACGATTTACTAATCACATCCGGAACCTGGGAGGAGCACTGTTACAGAGTGGAGTTTGTACTAAACAAACTAGCGCAGAACAACATAACATTGAAGTTGGAGAAATCCAAGTTCATAGCGCGCGAGGTACAATTCTTAGGCTTCAACCTAGACGACAGAGGTATTACCCCATCAGCAGAGAAAGTGGAGGCAATTCAGAGGTTCCCGCAACCAAGAAACAGGAAACAATTGCAATCTTTCCTCGGACTCTGTAACTATTACAGGAAGTTTCAGAGCCGATATTCCGAGTTGACCGCCAAGTTTCAACCACAGTTATCTGCAAAAAACAAATGGACTTGGGGTGAAGATCAAGATATTACTTTCCAATTGATAAAAGAGAAGTTTCTGGAGAGTGTGATACTTCGTCACCCAGATTTTAAGAAACCGTTCTTTCTAAACTGTGACGCTAGCGATCTAAGCTTAGGAACGACACTATACCAGGAAGATGAGGAGGGACAACATCTGGTAATAAGCTTCGCTAGTCGCACACTGAACCAGTGCGAAAAGAACTATAGTGTGACAGAAAAGGAATTGTTGAGCGTGGTGTTCGCATGCAGCAAGTTCCAAACGTACATTCTCGGATATCAAGTCACGGTACGAACTGATCATAAATCCATCTCGTTCCTTCGTAGGTGCAAATTGAGTCACGGCCGATTGGCTAGGTGGGTACTCGCCCTACAAGAATATGACCTGAAATGGGAATACATTCCAGGAAAGAAGAACGTGGTAGCGGATGTGTTGTCACGTATAAATCTGGAAGATCAGACTTTCGAGGGAGAGAAGGAGAGCTTAGTAAAAATTTATAACATATTCACGACCAGAGCCGATTTACAAGCTTTGTTAATAAATATTCGAATCCATCAGCAGTCTGATCCTAAGCTGAAAAACATTGTGAGTCGTTTGGAAGCCAATGATGAAACCATTTCTAAATATTACCACCTTAACAAGGGAATTTTATTCATAAAAACCGCTTTAGACGATGAGACATGGAAGGTGATAATCCCGCACCAAATAGAAAAGGAGGTCATCATCGATTACCATGTCAGGTATGGTCACATGGGAGCGTTAAAAGTGATACAAGCTCTAGAGGAAAATTGTAAGATCAAGAATATCAACCGCAAGGTGAGAACATACATCAAGTCCTGTAAGATCTGCCAATGTGCAAAAGTAAACAATGAAAAGACAGAGGGTATCATGATACCAATAACTTCCAACGCAAAACTGGAAAAAGTGTTTTTGGATATCTGCGGGCCATTTCCCCGTAGCGGTGGTCGGCACAGATATAAATACTTGGTAATCATAATGGATCACTACACCAAGTACATAAAGCTATATCCGGTTAATCGGGCAACAACAGCAAAGGTTTTGGCGGTGATTATTGATTTGTATATCCCAGAGATCGGTAGACCATCTTCTATTATTACCGACCATGGTACACAGTTTAAGGGGAGGAGATGGCGAGATACTTTATTAGCACTTGGGGTCAAAACATATAAGACATCAGTCTACCACCCAAGTAGCAATCCGGCTGAGAGAGTACTAAGAGAAGTGGGTAGGATATTGCGCACGTACTGTCACAACCAACAGAAAAAGTGGCAAGAGTACCTAGCAGCGACAGAAACATTCCTAAATTACGCCCACCATCCAGCTATAGGAATTCCACCGTACTCAGCCATGTATGAGAAGCCGACTCCCCGAGACATTGAACAAATCATTGAATTTCCAACGAACAACAATAGGAAATTCAACCAGTTGAAGTTTTACAATAAGGTAGCAGAAGATCAGGAAAAACGGCAAGCCAAATACCAGAAGGCAATAGGGCGAATTGTAACATATAAAGAGGGTGAAAAAGTCCTCCTAAAAAATAGAGAGCTGCCTAGCACCTTAGAAGGCATAACCAAAAAATTATTATTACTTTACACCGGACCATATGTTGTGGTAAATGATAAGCATAACAATACATATGAGTTGAGGGAAATCGTTTCAGGAAAAATCAAAGGAGTGTACAATCAAGCTTCTATGAAGAAATATTATGAAGAATGAGTTGTGAGTTTTAGAATTTTGAATTTATATTTTTTAAAAAATTCGGAAATAATGTAAGTACATCTTACAACCTAACATTTTGAGAACATTCTGGAGAATTAAAAGAAAAAGAATTTTTAATAATTTTGAAAAAATTCTAAAATATGTAAGTACATCTTACTACAACCTAATAATTTTGGAACAAACTTTATGGAAGAAAGAGAAAGAGAGAGAATTTTGTACTTATTAATTATAAAAATTTAAAATTGAGTAAGTACATCTTACTACAACCTAATAATTTTGGAACAAACTTTATGGAAGAAAGAAAAAGAAAGAATTTTGAATATAACTTATTCTAAAATTGAGTAAGTACATCTTACTACAACCTAATAATTTTGGAACAAACTTTATGGAAGAAAGAAAAAGAAAGAATTTTGAATATAACTTATTCTAAAATTGAGTAAGTACATCTTACTACAACCTAATAATTTTGGAACAAACTTTATGGAAGAAAGAAAAAGAAAGACTTTTGAATTGAAATATAATTATAAAAATTTTAAATTGAGTAAGTACTTCTTACTACAACCTGATAATTTAGAACAAAACTTTATGAAGAAAGAGAAAGAGAGAGAATTTTGAACTTAATTTTAAAAAATTTAAAATTAAGCAAGCACAGCTTACTACCACTGAATTATGAAAAAAAAACACTTTGGAAGAAGTAAGAAGAAAGGAATTTTGAATTTAATATACAAAAAAATTTAAAAATGAAGTAAGACCAACTTACTATAACTAAGTTTATGAGAAAACTTTATGGTAAATAATTAAGAAGAATTTGATTTTGGAAAAATACCAAAACATTCAGAAATAATAGTAAGATAACAGTACTATAAACAATTCTGAATGAAACAATTCTGGGAATAAATGAATTAAACAGAATTTGAATGTTGATAGAACTTCAGAACTTTGAAACAAGATAAGATCAACATATTACAAGGATTTATGAGAAATATTTTTTAATTAAATAAAAAGAATAGTTTGAATTTTACATTAAAACTAACCAAGTTCCAAAAAATAATTATG
Source organism: Magicicada septendecula (assembly GCA_034769895.1). NCBI lineage: Eukaryota > Metazoa > Arthropoda > Insecta > Hemiptera > Cicadidae > Magicicada > Magicicada septendecula. The sequence goes on along the minus strand of CM068369.1, from coordinate 505,547,590 downwards.
TGTCAATTATGATTGAATTGAGAAGAAAATAAAGTGATTAATTCAGAAAAGAGAATTAACGTTAATCCAGAATAAATGCTAGACATTCACAATAGCATTTGAAGGAGTAGAGAAGAATAACACAAAAGAGTGTAGTATGCAAGAAAGGAAAAAATTTGGAAGCAAAGAGGCTAATTACCTATGAAACGATAATAAAAACAGTTAATTAAGAGCGAAGAAAAACAACTCATACCAAACAGATGGAGAAGATGATTTTGAACAAATGATAATAATAAGACCTATATGAAATGCAAAGAGAAGAAATACCACATGAAATATAATATAAATGAATTAATGTTAATGAATGCGAAGGCAGATTAATAACTTTCTAAGAGAAAGGAAAGAACCAAAATGTTTAAATAAAATGATCAATATAACAACCTGTATATCTAATGTAAAGATACAATGTCAAAAAATTAAATATAATATATTAAGACCATTCAAATAATGAATACGAAAGACTATTTATAAAGACCATGCTAATACTATGAATAACCAGAAGAAAGTATAAAGAGAATTCAGATGGAGAAGAAAGAGAGTTACACTGTAAACAGTAACCAGAAATATTAAAAGAAAGGTTTTCAACCATAATTAAATTAAATATATCAGACAAGTTAAGAGTTTTGAAAAAATATATATATAATGAGTATAATAATGATTATGAAGATTTATTAAGATAGAAAATGTGAGATAATCTGAGAGACTACGAAGTTGAGAATCCAAAGATATTTTTATTAGTCGAAAATGAGACTACTTTTTATTTATTTATTCGATGACTGACTGAAGATAATTCCAGCAGCATTATGTTTTTGAGCAGGGATGGATATGCCTCTGTACTCAATTTATAGAAGTGGTGTATGGCCAGCAGAGAAGTAGCGTACAGTGCCCCTCTGATCTGCCCCAGCCCACGTGATAGGGAATGTTAGGGAATTAATATCCCAAGGATACAACACGAAGTTGATATAGAAAGAAAATGTATTACAATTATAATATATCTCAGAAGACACTAACTATCCGAAAAGGATCAGTAGTAAGACAAGTAACCATATATATAAAATTAATAAAACTCTAATATAAAAAAGTCGATATAAAAATGGAGAAGAAAATGAATTATAAGAAATGATGAAATTATCATAAGAAATTATTTCATCCATAAACATGTCTGAAATAATTACTTCTGGAGGAGAGCAATCTGTAGCGTGACAGATGTATGCATAATATTGAATGGCAATTGATCATTAGAATAATGAAGTTATAATATTTAAATTTGGAAGAAAGCACTAAGTTTAATATAAAAAGATTAATTCATAGCAACTGTGGAAAGAAATCATTATTATAAAGAAAATACAAGTTCAAATAAAAGGAGTTACTAGTGATGAGTCATCCAAGACCAGTCTCATAACCAAAGGTTTTCAAGGTATAACCCAGGAAGGTAAAAAAGTAAATAATAAAGCAGTACTGAATATGACCAAACCCACAACGAGGAAGAATAAATAGAATAGAAACCCTAAAATAAGCCAAGATCAAACAACACAGGTTGTGTATTTCTGAATTAAAGAAGAAGATGGAGAAGATCCCAAGAAACCTGATGGCAACAAGAAGAAGATGGAGAAGATACCAGTCCCAGAAGGCAGGAGAAAAGAAGACTGAAGAAAGAAGAAGAGGGCAGCATCCTGAAGAAGATGTCATGCTCTTATAAAAGACACCCAAATCCCTATATCCCCCAAAATAAATATCTAAAAACAAAAGTATAACGAAATAAAAACCACATGTATATAAATTTAAGAGAGAGAAGTGAACAAAGTAAAAGTTTCCTGTGAACTAAGATGAAACAATAATATAGTACCCATGGAACAAATCTCCATTGAAAAAACGCTAACCAATTTATTATGTTAATAAGACTATACGACCATTTAGCATTAACATAATATATAAGTACAAAGTGAACCAGTGATAGTTTTGGGTATTATAAAAAATGAACCTTGTGTTTCATTCTTGGCAATCACAAACATTGGATGCAATGAAATATGCATTTTTCAATGACTTAAAATGTGTACTGTGACAATATATTGTTCATAAGTCATGAATCTGTTTAAAATAACATTTTGTTTTACATGAAAAAAGAAAAACAGATTTCATTATACTTTTTGAACAATTCATACTATTTATTTGTTAATGACAGGGTACAATTCCCCAAAGACAATGTATAAAAGACTGTATAAAAACTGTAGAATCCTACTTATAATAATAGTTAGAAATAAGAATATAAATATAAGGTTTTTATGTATATAGTATAAGAATGTTTAAAAATGTTTTAGATATAAGGCCATTTGTTTGGGTCTGATACAACTAACATCAGAACTATAAAAATAGTTAATACTTGTAAATAGTAGAGGGCAATTAAGATGTTAGTTAGTAAAAAACCTTTTTTGTAAACCATATTTCCATGTTTGGAAATGGGGATTTTGTTGCAAAATGTCTGACTTGAAGACAACCATTTATTTAAAAAAAAAAATATTCTTTATTCTGTTTAACTATTATTTGTATTGTAACCAATACTAATTGTTTTTGTGTAATTTGAAAACATGTTTAATTTATAATACTATATGTAAAAGTCAGAGAGGGTATCACACATCATATATTGTTTGTAAAATATTTTGTAAGAAAAATTGTTAAAAAATCATAGGCCAAAAGAATGGAAACCAAACTTCATCAAAACAGAGAAATTAATCATTTAAATGCAAATAAACAAAAGGGGTTTAGACAAAATAAACTTGAGATCATGCCATATAATTGCACATACCATTTAGAGAGATTTTAATAAATTATATTCAGAATTATAAATAAAAATGACTAAACTCAGAAATTTAGACATGGGAGTCATATATTCCAGAATAATGTTTCAGAATACAACTAATTCAATTAACTACCAGCAAATAAGGGAATATGAACCTTTTAATACAATATAGGATTATTAATATTAAATATAACTGATAAAATGGCTGAATTTACATTATAACAGGAAGTAAATTTTGGAAATGTTTTGACTTATCAGAGTATAACAAACTGAAAGTAAAATTACTATTTTTTGGACAGAAAACACTATAAAATGGCATTATTTAATCTGAAAATAACCAGAATGAACTGAAAGATTAATTTAAATCAAATCTAGTGAATAAAATTGACAAATAACCAAAGTTTAGGCATTCATATAGTGAAAATGTAAAAGTGCACACAGGATGTGAAAAATATTTGAACAATGTTAAGGATAATATTATATGGGCTAAGAGTTTAATTGAAACTAAAGGAAACAGTTAGTTGATTATTGGTATTTGAACGGATAACATAAACGAGAGTTTTGTGACGATCTAACCTATCTTACAAAGGTGAAGTTTAGTGGCGAACAGTACGTTACTGTAAAGTCGGGAGTGAATTATAAAATCTTTCCAGAACCTATACATTGTGACAAAAACGATCAAGAAACACTAATTAACACTAAACAATACATTTCTACTCTGAAAAACACCACAAAACACCAGAAAACTGTATAACACATTAACCAAATTAGTGTCGGAATTGGGAAAAGTGTTTTGACTTATAATTACACAGACATACTAAATACAACCCAGAATCACTACACCAGTCACTACACAACATTTAACAAGAGATTTGCAGAGACAAGAACAGGAATTTTGCCAGAAAATACATTATTTGGAACACTGCAGGAACGAGCAACATTTTGATCAACTTGACGGCGGCCATTTGCTTTGACGATTCCAGTGCCTTCTTCTTAGTTCAACAGCTGTTGGGTGAAAACAATTATTATATTTACAAATTATTATTCAATGTCTGTGTTTATTAATAACTATTAATTTGATTGTAACGTTATATTTTTTAAATATTAGCCCGATTTCTCTGACTTTGGTAATAACTGGCTGTTTAAAGAACCCTATATAATTTTTATATCATATACTTGTAACTTTTTTCGATATCCTGAGAATCGATACTAATCGATAAGAGTCAATATTGCTATTAATTAATAAAAAACATTAATACTTTTCAATACTTAATAGTTCTTTATTTCTTCAATAATACTAATTACCAATAATATAATTCTAATTGATAATCTACAAGGACTTTACCACCCATAAGTGAAGATAACCTAAAAAATAAAAAGGTAAACAAGTATCGATTGGTTTACAGACAGTCTTATGAGTGGTGATAGATTATTTAAAATATACTAAAACTTTAATAAAAATTTTCAGAAGAGCATTACACTGTTTAAAACTTCACAGCCCTATATTAATTAATTGATCCTAATTAATTAATTAATAAAATTAAAATTTTTTTTTTAATTATTTTTTTTATAAACATAATTTTTTTTTAAATTTCCTTCAAAACAATAAATTTTGTTTTGAAACTTTCTGTGAAGCTGAACATATATATATTTCTTCATCAACTTTACGCTACTCGACCAGTCTTGCTACCATCGGGACTCAACCAGCTGGGAAACTTAAGGAAGTGTTTCAGGCCAGTAAGACGTCGAGAGCCACACCAATTACACACCAATTAAACATATTACATTGGACTTGATTACATCGGAGTCACATACTCCATAATATCTATATCATCAACACACATCACTTTTTATTATAAAAATTTTATTACAGCTGTCATCTTCTAGGCAGCAGTTAAAATAAAACGCTTATATCACTGATGATACATTGTTTATTTACTGATATCACAAATAATTTATCACAAAAAATGTACAACACAGAAAATACAATTTCAATCTACAACTGTAATGTGAATACACGTAACATAACCTACAGACTGAAGTTACATATTCTAATGATAAGTAGTTTTAATGCCAACTGCAATATTATTTAATATATTATACAATATTCATAATATTACTTTGAATGTTGGTTGGGGGTTTTCTAGTATACAACGACACAATATTCTTGAAGGTATCTGCCTTGGTATTCGGCATTCTAACCCATACACTAAAATGGTTACAACCATTTTTGTGTACAGTTTGATTTATATCTTCTCCCAGACCTGTTTCCTTAATGTTTCCAATGTTGTGTTCTCTATATCGACAGTTGTATTTTAGGTAAACTCATATAGAAAAGAATGTTACTTATAAATCTCACAAAAATACTTGCATGCTCAAGAGCTATGAAGAGAAAAAAATTAAATTCTGCACGTCTTCTAAGACTACTGAGATGAAATATTCAGTATTTAGTACACAAATGTAGTGGAACTGGTTCAATTTTTTTTTTCTACTGTAAACAACTAAGCTCCCTGAGCTGCAGAACATGCTTACTATTTTGAGCAAAATACATTTGTTATTCCATAAATTTCAATGTTAGGTCATTTTTCAGTTATCAGAAAAATTATGAATAACATTGATTACTCAGCTATTGTGTGTTTAGTAAAATAACAACTTTAAAGGAGAAAATCATAAAAATTACTAAAAAAATTAACAACTATTGCATTGTTTTTTTTTTTTTTTTAATTAACTTTAAACCATGTTCACTTATGACTAGTAATTTAGTCCTAGCTTTTAAGTTTATGTATGTTTCTGTAGATATCTATAGACCTATATTTAATACTTTTCACAAGTATATGTTTGTAACTGATAACAACACATGAAGTTTTTTTTAAACACTTCTAACTTTTTGAAGGTGAACCAGCATTTGAAAGAATTGAGAGGTAATACTTGTCAGATAATTATTAAATGTACTTTGTTTGTATTTTGAATACAATCCCAATAACTTGATGACCAATAACATAGTGCCATCATTTTCTTTAAGTTGTAAATTTCATTTTTGGCTCATGACTCCCTGAAGTTAAAAATTTTGAGCATCTTCAATTGCATTTAGGTTAAACTTCCCTTTAGTATATAATATCATATTTATAAATATAATTTATATAATAGTATATAACAACTGGCACAGATTTTACAATTTTTCAAAATGTTTGATCTGGACCTAATGTCATAACTTTTTGTAATTTACAAAACTTAGCATTATATTCAGATTTTGATTAAAAATCTCTTTAATTTGATACCTTCCACTTAGTTTTTGTAAATATAATTAAATCACTACCGACTTGGAACACAAAGTTTTTTATGGGTAAAAACGTATATAGCCTTATAGCCTGAACCAGTTTTCGCTTATTATAAGCTTTGTCAGAGGCTGCTACTGGGAGCGCTGTCCGTCTTGTTCTTGGCGATGATGTTGACTTTTGAAGGATCAATGTTGTGTGTGTGGGGTGTGATATGTTTGAATAATGCGTGTGATTTGAATTGTGTCTGTTCGTTTAGGATTTCATTTTTATGTGTTTCTGTGTGTTTGTGTATTTCCTAAATGAACATGTCATGGACAACGAAATCCAAGAAAAGTTTTGTGATTAAAAAAAATTTTGACGTGTCATATTTTTTCTGTTGCCCTATTTTTGGGAGGTGGAGTCAGTCTCAAAATAAGTAAAGGGGATAGGAGTCCATTAAGTAAAAGTATGCCAGATTTTATGAAAATTATTTAATGCATTAAAAAATTATCATGAGACATACCTCAAATAGATAGACAAATAATTGTGTTAAAACTGAGAACTTGCTTTGCTTGTTCAATTAAAAAAACTGGACATTTATCTAGCTATTGCATTACATCAGTATATTGGTAAGCAGATTATTCCTCATAAACTGGACATTTATCTAGCTATTGCATTACGTCAGTATATTGGTAAGCAGATTATTCCTCATAAACTGGACATTTATCTAGCTATTGCATTACATCAGTATATAAACTGGACATTTATCTAGCTATTGCATTAAATCAGTATATTTGTAAGCAGATTATTCCTCATATTTTCATTGGAGTAACAACATCATAAAACAACATAAAGTAATACATTGTAAAAAAAAAAAAAAAAAACTGGGACAGGTTTATAGTACCTGAGAGTCCAGTTGCTTTTTTTGTGGTAAGCTGAAAACTAAATAAGAATGTTTCCTTTTAGGGTGGCCTTAAGGCAGTTGTTTGGACAGACACACTACAAACCATGCTGATGCTTGCTGGGGTTATGTGGGTTCTTGTATTGGGGACAATCAAACTTGGAGGCTTTGGAAACGTTATTGAGATTAACAATGAGTCTGGTCGATTGGAGTTCTTCAAGTATGTTGTAATTTTTCTGTTTTAGTATTTAAATATTTGATAGAAACTTGATTTTCTTACACACTATTGTATAGAGAGCCAGTAAGCTTAACAAATTCCCTATTTTAAAATTATTGAAACATATATGAAATGCAAAAACACTAGTTTGAAAGATTTTACTGTTACTACAGGTACTCAAAAATAGAGAAAGAAAAAAAATAAAAAGAGAGATAGACAGCTAGATAGATAGATAGATAGATACATAGATAGATCTTCAAAAAGTTGTTTATCTTTTCTTATTTCTTATACGATTGTTTACTGGAAAACAACAAATTTTGGCAAGTTTGGTGGTTTCCTTATAAGAATTTTTAAGTTTGTTATGTCTATTGCCCTCCAATATGTCAACTTTAAGGAAAAATTGTTTGTAAGAAAAGAGCTTTAGTATTTCTCGCTACGGTGATATAATATGAATAGGAGCTTGTGCTTATACAGGATAAAATTGAAACAAAGGAGAAGTAGTACGTACTCTAACTATAATTTGTATTATTCCTTTGTCCTGATCAATTATTCAATAATTTTTTTTATTTTGATTCTCTGTTTCAATGACTCCTCATCTCCCCCACATTTGGTGTCATGAATTCATTAACCTTTCAAGAAATATCAAATAAATCTAGAATCCCTTACATACAAAAGAAATTAAGTCATAGTTAGTACGCATGGAGTACACAGCATTTGTCTATGGCACAGTATGTTGGATTCATGTGTACAACAATAGTAATACATATTGGAGGTATTATAAATATATATTCACTTACTACACCACAGAGAATGTGTTATATTTGATTGATGTATTTAATACATGACTGTGACATCATTGTTGTATACACTTATCAGTTAAATATGACTTCAATATTGATAGGAAAATTTATGGCTATGCAAAAAATTGTTAGCTTTAAATATGCTGCTAAATTTCAAGAGTAGAAATAACTATAGAGTTTCTGCATCCCCTGTACAGATAACTAACTGAAATGTTAGTTAGTAGAGAATTATCATAGGAATATTAACCTTCATAACAACAGAGTGATTCTATAAAATATTTTGCTACTTCTATTATTATTAGTGTTGAGTGTATCATTATTGATGTAACTGGTAATTTGAGAAAAGTACTGTCTGTTTTGTTTAAAATAACATACGAAGTGTGAGAAAAAGTATCTGGATTGGTATTGTCAATGCCAAGTCAGCTGACTTGGCTCCAAAAAAGTGACACATAATATGTTTACAGTATACTAAATACTCAGTATAAATCTTACAATAATTGTTGATCTGGTTTGTTTACAAACGCCCATTGTTGTGTAGTGTGTTAATCTCATTTGACACATTTATCATGTCAGAAAAAATTTATCAGAGAATTTGTATCAAATTTTGTAAAAAACTTGGTAAAACGTGTAAAGACATATTTGAAAAGTTACAGAAAGTTTATGGAGAAGATTGTGTGAGTCGTACAGAGGTTTATGAGTGGTTTAAGTGTTTTAAATATGGGCATGAAAGTGTTGAGAGTGACGATTATTGTATGTGATTGGTATTATTGTGTGTGATTGTGGTGTATGTATTAGTATTTTGTGTATTTTTGATGTTGAGTGCTTTGAAAATTGTGTCATGTTTTGTATTGATTTGTATTTGTTCAGGTATTAGTTTGTTTTGTGTTTTATGTTTGTATATTTGTAAATTTTCCCAAATGTTCATTATGGTACCTTTGTGTGGTATGTTTTATTAGTGTCATGTTGGTTATGTTTGGGAATTCATGTCCAGTGTTTATTGCATGTGTGGCCAAATTAGATCTGTATATTTCTGGTTTTTTGTATACGTTTAGGTGTTCAAAATAAAGTTTTTCAGTTGTTTTTTTTTTGTTTGTACTATGTAACATTTAATGCAATCTTGGCATTCAATTTTGTGTATCCATATTTTATTTTATTAACATTTATTAACTTCTACTAACATCATTATACCTAACCATTCTGACCACCCACCACAACATAAAATGGCAGCATTCTATTCACTATTTAACAGAATGTACAAAATACCCCTAAACAAACAAGAAACAGACAAAGAAAGAAATATAATATACCAAATTGCTTGTGAAAAGGGATATAATAAAAACACTGTAAACAAAATAGAAAATAAAATCAAATATAAAATAAAAACTGACAATTAAGAATTAATCAAAATGAACAAAACAAAAATAATAACAACAATAAAAATATCGGTATGGAGAACCATACATAACTTCCATATTCTAAGATTTATATTTAAAATCATTTTCGAAATGAAATATTACCATAGAATCTACTTCTTTCTACTTACTGCTTCAGCCCTAACCACAGTACTGTGGTCACTAACGTATACCACCTCACGTTATCGCACTCGATTTTCACTGATGATGGGAGTCGACGGCATTGCCGAAACGTCTGGTTTTGTAGAAAACATTGGACTACGGCCAAATATCCCGGGAAGGAATTTTAACAAAAACTACTTCTTTGTTGCCGATAACGTTGTACACATATATATAAAAAATATGCATAAAATTAATGGCTTGTATAAGTTAATGATTGATCTCCATTAAGTAGTGCTCAAGTTTCCATAAAGTTTTAATATTATGATGTCCATAATTAAAACATCAGAGCAGGTTTAGTGTGTATGAGGGTACACCGTGGACAAACATTTTCAACATTTCCTATTGAGCGTTGCTTAGAGTAAAGCTGCGAATCTACAGTGTACGTTTCACAGAACAAACACGCGGAAAAGAAGGATCGCTCCGAAGTCTCTCATGGACGCTGAGCATCATGCAGGGGTTCACTCCCTAAAGACGAAAAGTCTGTCTATGAACCGTTCCTCTGTAAACACGTGCAGTTACACTGCCCAGCGATCCACAGGAAGCAAATCGCTATCCACGCTGAACACTTTTTCGGCTTGCACGCGTTATGTTGGTATGGGTTTCGGCACTTACCATTTAAAAAGCATGCAAATGTAAGAAAATAAACATGAGTGAGGCCAGAAATAACGCGAATTTTGTGTGTGTGTGTGTGTGTGTGTGTGTGTGTGTCTTCCCTGCCTTTTTATTGCGGTAGTCATAATAATAAAATGGAAACGTAAACATTACATAACTGAGATATGCTTGCCTGCCACGAACGATATTGATGTTTGTAACAAAATTTTCTGTTTGTACATTTTGAGTGTAAATTAATCCATTATACTATTAACTCATACATGATTTACATTAAAATGGAAAATTATAATTTTATTGCCTGGCAACAAAATTATTTTATTTTTAACAATTACCATTGTTTCAAAAATCGGTATGGAGAACCATACATGACTTCCATATTCTAAGATTTATATTTAAAATCATTTTCGAAATGAAATATTACCATAGAAACTACTTCTTTCTACTTACTGCTTCAGCCTTAACCACAGTACTGTAGTCACTAACGTATACCACCTCACGTTATCGCACTCGATTTTCACTGATGATGGAAGTCGATGGCATTGCCGCAATGTCTGGTTTTGTAGAAAACATTGGACTACTTGGCCAAATATCCCGGGAAGGAATTTTAACAAAAACTACTTCTTTGTTGCCGATAACGTTGTACACATATATATCAGTGGCGAAGTTACATGGAGGCAATTGAGGCAATGCCTACCCTAAAAATTTCTGTAGAATAAAAATTATAAATACGTATGAACTACATAACGTAAAGATTATACATTGTTACTGCGACTGTCAAATTTATTAAACTGAAACGTGCTTTATTGAGCGACCGCTAGATGGTGACAGGTGAGATTCGGCATAGTTCGTTTAAAGCGAATGAGGCAACCTGAACTTGCCTCAGTGTTTTTTGTATACATCGTATGTAAGCAATGTAGTGGTGTGATAGGGAAGTGAAGGGAGGGGGGATTGTCCCGCGCTGTACACATAGAGCGTTGAGGCATGCATCACTTCTGTGGTCCAAACAGTTAAGTTAAAGCGCCTGTGTTGTTTCTAAGTGTTTATTTTATGCGGTTATTAAAAGTGTCACTGTTATTCCGCTGGCTGAACTAACAGATGATCAAGATTGTTATTTGAATTATCTGTAACATTAAACATATATATAGAAACTAATCAAGTTTAAAAATTTGAAGTTCAATCAGTTGTATTATTGTGTATGACTAATACAAGGATTGTTCAATAGAAACACGTATAGAGCTGTAAAGCATTTTTTATTCAACGATTTTAAAAGAAGTCTCCAATAACATTAAGACATGAGTTCCACTGTTGCGCTAACCTGTAGATTCCCTGCTAGTAAAATTCTTACGGCTGTTTGTGGAACCATTCGGTTACAGCAAACTCTACCTCAGCATCCGATTTGAACCACCGTCCTTTTAGTGATTCCTTAAAAAAAATTTAAGATAAGATTTTTGCCTACCCATTCATTAACTACTAGCTTCGCCAGTAAGCAAATTGATGTCCATTTTTTCGGCTTGCACGCGTTATGTTGGTGTGGGTTTCGGCACTTTCCATTTAAAAAGCGTGCAAATGTAAGAAAATAAACATGAGTGAGGCCAGAAATAACGTGAATTGTGTGTGTGTGTGTGTGTGTGTGTGTGTGTGTCTTACCTGCCTTTTTATTGCTGTAGGCATAATAATAAAATGGAAACGTAAACATTACATAACTGAGATATGCTTACCTGCCACGAATGATATATTATTTTATACATGGAGGAGTTCAGTGACATACACACGTACAGAAGAATTATATATATAAAGATATTAACTCATACATAATTTACATTAAAATGAAAAAATTATAATTTTATTGCCTGGCAACAAAATTATTTTATTTTTACTTCCATATTCCTAAAGGAATGGAAGTATGGTGATGGCAAAAAAAATCGTGTTCGAGATTATTGCAGATTCTGATTCTACTACACTCAAAACATGAAAAAAAGTCGTTTTCCGAAAAGTGTCTGTGTGTCTGTCTGTAGATTTTTTTTCTATGGCAAACGATAACTGCCGCAAATTCAAACAGAATCAAATAATTTTTTGCATACAGCCCTGATTTGTAGAGTACTCACGACCTATTGTTTTTGGTGAAGATCGGTTGAGGGAAAGGGGTAGTTTACCTGCAACGGTTTTTTTTATCTAGGGAAATTTTTTTTTTGGCAAACGATAACAGCCGCAAATTCAAACAGAATCAAATAATGTTTCGCATACAGCCCTGAATTGCAGAGTTCTCAAGACCTACTGTTTTTGGTGAAGATCAGTTAAGGGAAAGGGGTAGTTTACCTGTAACGTTTTATGTTTTAACAAGGGTATTTCCTATGGCAAACGATAACAGCCGCAAATTCAAACAGAATCAAAAGATTATTTGCATACAGCCCTAAATTGTAGAGTTCTCAAGACCTATTGTTTTTGGTGAAGATCGGTTAAGGGAAAGGGGTAGTTTACCTGCAACCTTTTACGTTTTAACAAGAGTAAAGTACTTGAAAATTCATTTAAACTTTTTCAAACAATGGTAATTGTTGAAAATAAAATAATTTTGTTGCCAGGCAATAAAATTATAATTTTTTCATTTTAATGTAAATTATGTTTGAGTTAATATCTTTATATATACAGTGGAACTTGGTTATTACGGCCTCGGCTGTTACGTCAACTCGGGTGTAGCATTATTTTGTCATAAGTCCGGTCAAACTGATATCTTTAACATTATAAAAATTCCCGGTTTTAACGTCACTAAATATTGTACTACTCTGTTATAGCGTCAAATATTTCTCAGATATTTTACTCTAAATTTCATATAAACGTATATATGTGCGCGCGCGCGCTAGCCCATGGCTACAGACATACATTGTATGCAAGCAATAAGCACTGTAACTGGACTGCCGGCGCCAGCCATTTTACGTACTCCAACGGATGGCTAGATCGATTTAAGGCCCGACACTCGATTTCCTTTGCAAAAATTTGTGGTGAGGCAAAATGCGTAGATCTGAACGTTACAGGCGATTGGGTGCGTAACACTTGGCCAGAAATTAGACGATCATATAAAGATGAAGACATCTTTAATGGACATGAAGCTGGAATTTTTTATAAATTAACTCCAGATAAGACTTTCAAAGTTAAAAATGAAAAGTGCGTTGGTGGGAAGCTCTCTAAACAAAGAGTTACAGTTTTTGTTTGTGCGAACATGACGGGAACCGAAAAAAGGAAACTTTTAGTTATCGGGAAAAGTTTGCACCCTAGATGTTTTAAAAACATCAAAAAACTTCCTGTAAGTTACACTGCCAACATAAAAGCGTGGACGACTTCTAGTATTTTTGAAGATGACTTCTGTACGTGTGTATGTCACTGAACTCCTCCATGTATAAAATAATACATATATAAAAAGGCAGGTAAGACACACACACACACACACACACACACACACACACACACACACACACACACACACACACACACACACACACACACACACACACACACACACACACACACACACACACACACACACACACACACACACACACACACACACACACACACACACACACACACACACACACACACACACACACACAATTCACGTTATTTCTGGCCTCACTCATGTTTATTTTCTTACATTTGCACGCTTTTTAAATGGAAAGTGCCGAAACCCACACCAACATAACGCGTGCAAGCCGAAAAAATGGACATCAATTTGCTTCCTGTGGATCGCTGGGCAATGTAACTGCACATGTTTACAGAGGAACGATTCATAGACAGGCTTTTCGTCTTTAGGGAATGAACCCTCTGCAAGATGCTGAGGGTCCATGAGTGACTTCGGAGCGCTCCTTCTTTTTCGCGCGTTTGTTCTGTGAAACATACACTGTAGATTCGCAGCTTTACTCTAAGCAACGCTCAATAGGAAATGTTGAAAATTTTTGTCCACAGTGTACCCTCATTCACACTAAACCTGCTCTGATGTTTTAATTACGGACATCATAATATTAAAACTTTGGAAACTTGAGCACTACTTAATGGAGATCAATCATTAACTTATACAAGCCATTAATTTTATGCATATATTTTATATATATGTGTACAACGTTATCGGCAACAAAGAAGTAGTTTTTGTTAAAATTGCTTCCCGGGATATTTGGCCGTAGTCCAATGTTTTCTACAAAACCAGACGTTTCGACAATGCCGTCGACTTCCATCATCAGTGAAAATCGAGTGCGATAACGTGAGGTGGTATACGTTAGTGACCACAGTACTGTGGTTAAGGCTGAAGCAGTAAGTAGAAAGAAGTAGTTTCTATGGTAATATTTCATTTTGAAAATGATTTTAAATATAAATCTTAGAATATGGAAGTCATGTATGGTTCTCCATACCGATATTAACAATTACCATTGTTTCAAAAAGTTTAAATGAATTTTCAAGTACTTTACTGTTGTTAAAACGTAAAACGTTGCTGGTAAACTACCCCTTCCCCTTAACCGATCTTCACCAAAATCGAAAGTCCTTGAGACCTCTACAATTCAGGGACGTATGCCAGAAATTATTTGATTCTGTTTGAATTTACGGCTGTTATCGTTTGCCATAGAAAATACGCTTGATAAAAAAACGTTGCAGGTAAACTACCTCTTTCCCTTAAATGATCTTCACCAAAAACAATAGGTCTTGAGTACTCTACAAATCAGGGCTGTATGCAAAAAATTATTTGATTCTGTTTGAATTTGCGGCTGTTATCGTTTGCCATAGAAAATACCCTTGTTAAAAAAATGTTGCAGGTAAACTACCCCTTTCCCTTAACCGATCTTCACCAAAAACAATAGATCTTGAGAACTCTACAATTTAGGGCTGTATGCAAATAATCTTTTGATTCTGTTTGAATTTGCGGCTGTTATCGTTTGCCATAGGAAATACCCTTGTTAAAAATAAAACGTTACAGGTAAACTACCCCTTTCCCTTAACCGATCTTCACCAAAAATAATAGGTCTTGAGAACTGTACAATTCAGGGCTGTATGCGAAACATTATTTAATTCTGTTTGAATTTGCGGCTGTTATCGTTTGCCAAAAAAAAAATTTCCCTTGATAAAAAAAACTGTTGCTGGTAAACTACCCCTTTCCCTCAACCGATCTTCACCAAAAACAATAGGTCGTGAGTACTCTACAAATCAGGGCTGTATGCAAAAAATTATTTGATTCTGTTTGAATTTGCGGCAGTTATCGTTTGCCATAGAAAAAAATCTACACACAGACACACAGACACACACACACACAGACACTTTTCGGAAAACGACTTTTTTTCATGTTTTGAGTGTAGTACAATCAGAATCTGCAATAATCTAGAACACGATTTTTTTTTGCCATCACCATACTTCCATTCCTTAAGGAATATGGACGTAAAAAGTTTAAATGAATTTTCATGTACTTTACTGTTGTTAAAACGTAAAAAGTTGCAGGTAAACTACCCCTTTCCCTTAACCGATCTTCACCAAAATCGAATGTCCTTGAGATCTCTACAATTCAGGGACGTATGCAAAAAATTATTTGATTCTGTTTGAATTTGCGGCTGTTATCGTTTGCCATAGAAAATTACCCTTGATAAAAAAACGTTGCAGGTAAACTACCCCTTCCCCTTAACCGATCTTCACCAAGAACAATAGTTCTTGAGTACTCTACAAATTAGGGCTGTATGCAAAAAATTATTTGATTCTGTTTGAATTTGCGGCTGTTATCGTTTGCCATAGAAAATACCCTTGTTAAAAAAATGTGCAGGCAAACTACTCCTTTCCCTTAACCGATCTTCACCAAGAACAATAGGTCTTGAGTACTCTACAAATTAGGGCTGTATGCAAAAAATTATTTGATTCTGTTTGAATTTGCGGCTGTTATAGTTTGCCATAGAAAATACCCTTGTTAAAAAAATGTTGCAGGTAAACTACTCCTTTGCCTTAACCGATCTTTACCAAAAAAAATAGGTCTTGAGAACTCTACAATTTAGGGCTGTATGCAAATAATCTTTTGATTCTGTTTGAATTTGCGGCTGTTATCGTTTGCCATAGAAAATACCCTTGTTAAAACATAAAATGTTGCAGGTAAACTACCCCTTTCCCTTAACCGATCTTCACCAAAAACAATAGGTCTTGAGAACCCTACAATTCAAGGCTGTATGCGAAACATTATTTAATTCTGTTTGAAATTGCGGCTGTTATTGTTTGCCAAACAAAATGTACCCTTGATAAAAAAAAACCGTTGCAGGTAAACTACCCCTTTCCCTCAACCGATCTTTACCAAAAACAATAGGTCATGAGTACTCTACATTCAGGGTTGTACGCAAAAAATTATTTGATTCTGTTTGAATTTGCGGCAGTTATCGTTTGCCATAGAAAAAAATCTACACACAGACACACACACAGACACTTTTCGAAAAACGACTTTTTTTCATGTTTTGAGTGTAGTACAATCAGAATCTGCAATAATCTCGAACACAATTTTTTTGCCATCACCATACTTCCATTTCCTTAAGGAATATGGAAGTAAAATGGGCCACATTCACATACATAAATAATTATCTTGTTGGTTCATCCTCTTCGTTCACTTTTTTTAAATATTATTATATATATAAACTTTCACTTATGAACTTACTTTGGTTATCACTTCTCCAAACGTTTCAACATGATGTATGTCTTCTTCAGTGGGAGTTAATACTGAATGTCATAAATGTCATACTTGAACCGTTACTCTGTTTATGACATTCAGTATTAACTCCCACTGAAGAAGACATACATCATGTTGAAACGTTTGGGGAAGTGATAACCAAAGTAAGTTCATAAGTGAAAGTTTATATATATAATAATACATAAATAATAAAATGACAAAGCTAACAAAACTGTTTAAGAACACAGACATTAAAATAGCATACAAAACTAACAAAAATAATCTACAAAAACTAAATAACCCACACAACAAAGATAATACAACAACCAATGGTATACACAAAATTGAATGCCAAGATTGCATTAAATGTTACATAGGACAAACAAAAAAACAACTGAAAAAACGTTATTTTGAACACCTAAACGCATACAAAAACCAGAAATATACAAATCTAATTTGGCCACACATGCAATAAACACTGGACATGAATTCCCAAACATAACCAACATGACACTAATAAAACACATACCACACAAAGGTACTATAATGAACATTTGGGAAAATTTACAAATATACAAATGTACAAAACAAACTAATACCTGAACAAATACAAATCAATTCCAAACATGACAAAATTTTCAAAGCACTCAACATCGAAAATACACAAAATACTAATACATACACCACAATCACACACAATAATACCAATTTAAAGTACCAGAAGCCAACAGGAAGACACAATAACAACCAGCCAACACACATGTACTTCACCAGACACAAAATCCGGAAGGCTGTGGATGGGTACACAATGGTACCCGAAACATGTTCCTAATAAGGAAAGAAATATCTTGCGGTAAATTCATTATAAAAATTAAATATAGTATATTATATTGTAATAAAACGAATAAACGATGTATCTGAATTTAATTTTTCCTTTTAATTATTTCTGTTAGGAGTTTTTTATTATATTAAAAAAGTTAGTATTTTTATTCTTTTAAATGAATTATGTCACTCGTTGCCTTCAACCGCAGGTGTTAAATGTCCTTTGGGAAGAATCAACTCGTAACCAAGGGAGTTTAAGGGGTACCTAGCTTTGGGGTTTTATTTGGATTACTGGTATGTAATTTTTTTTTTAATACTGACCTTGAGTCCTGTAATTGTTGTTTCCTGTAATACAATAACACACACTTATGCTAAATCTGGGCGCCACCTGAACACTGGTCCAGGAAAAATGAATCAACTGAAGTTTAAATCTATTTATGAAAAACTAATCGATTCTTAATTTTGTAAATAATTTTCTATGAATGAAAACAAGTTGAGTTGTAATTATATAAAAATTCAATTTATTAAATTCAAAATTGTCTGAAGGACGGTTAACACTTTTTAAAATTTGTTAAACAAGTTACGGTGTTACAATGTTCAATATTCTAGATAACCCTTAATTATACCATCAGCTAAAAATTTGCTCAGTTGATCGGTTGAGTTTAATTACCTTACAATATCACAAGGTCATGAATTCTTTTAACTTCCAAGATTTATCAAAATGATGCCTTACAAAATTTCTTAAACTAGTATAAACAATCTTCGTATTTGACTGACGTATTGCCAATCGATTTATTACTATCAATATTTTTGGTTAATTAACCGTCAAAGTTCTTTAACTACTAAGATTGTTTCCTTATTATATTATGAATTACAGTGTACTGGTTGGTTATGTAGTGTAGTTATTTGAAAAAATACACCAGATCGTTATTTAAATATTTGGTTAAAAACTTACAGTGTCCGTCGAAATTATTTTCTTTCACTGCCTTTAATTTAATTTATTTAAATAAATAAATTTCTTACTATCACTCCACAATTCACTTCACTGGGTTAATAAAATTTTATTCTTCCTTGGTAATCTTCATGTGTTGCGGTGAACTTGGCGTCATAACCACAAATGTGCTTCGTTGCTGGTAGTCGAATCTATTCTTCTTCTGCAAGTTCGTTGTCATGGATTATTTTATCACTCGTCGTTAAAAAAATTTACTTTGTTTAATTATCACGCACTTGGTTTAATAATACTTCTTCTTTAGATAATATGTTTGAAAATTTGTAGAGTCGATCTGCGTTGGTTTGTCTTGAGTGATATCTGAGAAAAAACTGTTCCGCCTTGAGTGAAATTTGAGAAAAAACTGGGTATTCGGCTTTGAGTGATGTTGCTTTTATACTCTCGCCAAATGCATTGTCTTACCTGACGCTTATTACATCATTTTTCTATTAATTTTGTACATACTTCCATTGTTTTGATGAAACATTTGTTCAAGAATCTTCTAGAATGTGTTTTATGGAATCTCATAGAACAAATTTCATTTCCGCCAAACGTTCCATCACGTCTGTTTTTGTTCTTCTTCCTCTTGAATTAAATTTTAGAAATTCCCTATTTGATTCTGTTTATTTCAGATAACTTTACAGGACTACTTACAATGTAAATTTGACTATTATTATTGAATTCCTTGCGATCAACTGATTAATTTGGTACCAATTAACCCTGGTTTAGGATAGGTTAACTTTAAAAAAATACAACAACTTTATAAGCCTATCTTGTGATGATGTTTAACAATTCATCCTTCTCCACTTATTTTGGATAATTAGGTGCCTTACACCTTACTAAAACATGGATACATAATGTGAGTAATTATACAACAAAATTAATATCTTTACAATAACATAATATAAGAATAATGGTGAATAAACAATGACCTTGTCTTAGGCCTAACAATTTTTACATTAGTAATTATTAATTTGTGACTTTGTTATCTTATGAAACAGGTTGTTCTTGGTATTCAATTCTAGCTTAGGCTTTGGTTCATTATCATGACCACCTCCTGTTTCATAATATACAGTATTTTCAGAGCATTATATGTTAGCATCATTTTTTACTCATCTGGGTTGGTCATTTTGGTTTGGTCAATAATACCTTTATTTTTCCATAATTCTTATCAAATTGATATTACCATCAACTGAGCAGGTTATTTCTAGTTCGATTTCATTTATTTACATCTTATTTGCCCATAATTTAGGGTTTTAAACATCAAATATTTTAATTATGGCCCATTTATTCTGTCTTTTTTGACAGGTCTACTCTATGGTCCAGGTAACTTCTGATATATCTTATATATTCAGGTTTATTATCTAATGATATCTCTAGGTCTATTGACTTTACACTCTTGTGCAACTTTTAAAAGGAATTTGGTTGTATTTTGATAACATATTAGTAATAATTTAAATCATTTTAGATGCATAGTACCTGCAACTCTTTTGACATGGTTTTTTAATATTATCTATGACTTCTAGGTATTTTAAAAGTTCCTTTATTTGACATAAAACGTTCATCTTTATCTACTTGACATTTAGACATCATTACTTTTTTGTTTTGTGATAATTGATTTTTTTATTATTCTGAGTGCTTGTCACATGCCCATTACATATTTGTCATTGAAATTTTCTAGTATTTGTTTACAATTTTTTTGTTATTCTAGTTATGGATCTAAGCCATTTTGTAATTCTATTTGATATATTTAACCATACATTGGTTTTAAATTGAGTAATAACTCTGTAACAATTCTGTTTTTATGCCCTTATCTGAGCTGATTCTTGAAACATGGTGACACATTTTGTCATTTCCAAAGGTTATTTCTTAATACCATTTATTACTATTGGTGTCATTTTTACACTTCACTTCTACAATCTATGGGGTGTCTTTATGGTCAAAGTTTAAGTTTTGTTTATTGGTTTTGTCAATAATCCATATTTTAATACCAGTTGTTAGGTTGCTGTATTAAACCTGTTTGGCTTTTAATTATATTAATTATGTGGTTTACTTTAATTCTTATGGTGTTCTTATTTATGGGACGTCTCGTGACGTTACAATATATATATATATATATATATCATTATAATAAGAACATTATCAGTTAATGTCGCATGATGTTCTTCTGATTAAAACTAAACTATTGATCTTGAGTGTGATAGTCTTATTTGTGTTACTTACTCTTAACTTTTCTGAAAGCCTTTTATGGGGAACAGTGGCAAGCCAGCCATTTTTTGTTTGTTCGTAACTTTAGTTTCCCGTAATACAGTTTTTGTCATTGTTCCTCAGCTTTCTCTCATGTTATTGGACTTCTGTAATCTCTGTGGAAATTTAGACTTGGAGTACCGTATTACAATACTGTAAACAAAATATAGTAATATACACTCGTTGAAAAAATAAAGTGCAAATTCAGTTTAATACTACACACTACTATATAGGTCTCCTAGACTTAATATAAAGTAAAGAAAATATCAGTTACTTCTATATTCTATAGTAAATATTGTTTAGTGTAAATATAATTCGTCAGTAGTAAAGGTGCTGCAGGTTTCAGATATTTTAAAAGGGTTCTGAGATGCCTAAAACTTTGAGAAACGTAGATTGAGGAAGGCGGCAAAGTCAATAAATGTAACTGTAATTTATATAATTATAAAATTTTACATGTAATTTGTAAAAATAATTGAATTTATTTTGCCACGTTCTTGAGACAGACTGTGACCAATCATGAGTTAAATCTGCGCACTCCACAAAGGGTTGGTTGGATCCATCTTTAAACAAACAAAGACTGACAAGTAGACTTTTTTTTATATTCGGTTGGAAATATTTTAAATAGTCTTTATAAACGGAAGCATCATTATGTTTCTTGTGTTTATAATTTTCAGTTTGGACTTGAATCCTACAACAAGGCACACTCTATGGTCTGTAGTTATTGGAAATTACTTCTACTGGTTAGCTTCATGTTCTGTCAATCAAGCCATGGTTCAACGATGTCTTGCCATGCCAACAGTCCAAAAAGCAAATATGTAAGTTATTTTTAAAAGTGCTAAATCAGTTATAAAAAAGAATTTTTAATTAACAATGTTCAATTTTTAGTTATCTTTCAAGTGTTATTATTTACAATATTTACAGTGTTGTATTTATTACCCTGGAATACATTTTGATGATCGTAATAGCTACATAATAATTATACAAATTTATGAAATGTTTGCAGATAGTCCATTCAAAATTTGTTCATTTAAAAAAAACTGGTTTAAGTTAAGCATTAGGATAAGAAAATAGTAAACATAATTTAGTTGTACATTGGAAAATAATGTCAGCTTTATGTGGATACAAGGGCAGTACTTATTCTGGCCGTGGGTTTGACGCTGCTGGTCTGTATGTGCTGTTATACCGGTCTTGTAGTCTATGCTTACTTCCATGAATGTGATCCTATATCAACTAAGGTAAGTAGTATGATGTCGTGTAAACAGTGTGTATCGTTACATGTAGTATTTTGTAACTATAAGAAAGTCTAATAAACTTAACAGCGTTATTTACTAGTCTTAAGTCATTGACATTAAAGCACTGAAAAATATACTAAAAAAATACGATAAATAATAGACAATAACAATAACCAACAAATGGGAAAAGAATAACAGAGATATTCTAATCACTAAACACATTTCACTATCTTGGAGCATAACTAGGCTATATCCAAAGTCAAGAGTTATTTTTGTTTTAATGAGCATTACATTCTGTCGTTGTGTATCTATTGAGTTCAGAAGTATTGTTAGTCCAGTCTTAAAAATAACAATTTATGCTACATAGAACCAAATTTATATGATAGTATGATTAAAAGCATGTTGATGTACAGACCCAAAACATGGAGAATAAAGGAACAGGTAAAAAGAAAGTTAGAAGCTACAGAAGTGAATGCTTTGTGACGAGCTGTTAGAACTTCAAGGCTATAACGAATACGAAATGAAACTATCAAAGAAGAAATGGGCTTACAAAAGACAATCATCGACTGCATTGAAGAAAAACAACTAATCTGGTACAGACACGTGCAAAGAATGGGACGAGACCGACTACTAAAGAAAACAATGAGTTGGATACCTAGAGACCACAGAAAGAAAGGAAGACCCAAGAAAACATGGGCATAAGAAGATCAATGAGCGATAGAGGACTAAACAATGAAAACTGCAATGACAGACAACAATGGAGGTTGGGCATCAGACAACGTCATAGGACATTTTGACCCAAATTGAAAAAAACAAAAGGAACCAAATTAGCCTGTGTCCATCATCATAAGTTAACTTGGTGCAGAACTAGCCTATGTCCATATAAATAAAAAAAAGTTTTCTTAAAATTTATTACAAAGTAGGTAATACAATATTGCAAAGTGAGTATAAAACATTTGGCGATGTTTCTTGGAAAAACTATAGAAAAATTAAACGTTCAAATTGTTCTACTGAAAAGTTGTGTTTTTGGACATGGGCTAGTATAGGCTATAATAGGCTAGTTCTGCTCCGTGGTAGCATTTATAATCTTCAACACATATAAATGCAATTTTTGAGTTTCTGTTATAAAAAGATTTATACTGTCATAATTTCAATTCCTATTATATTTCACAGATGATAATGTGGAAGGTTCACCTCAGTGGTTGTTTTAGTGTTGCATAAAAAGTTTTCTAAAATATTTAAAATATGAGGGATGTTTGATAAGTCTGTATAAAAATTAAGAACACACAATTTTTTGGGAAAAATCTTTTTACTTCACAACATAATCTCCTTTCAAGACTATACACTTAGTCCAACAATGCTCAAGCGTTTCAATTCCATCTTATAATATGATTTACCAAAGTCTTCAAAATACGTAGATGTTTCGGCAATAACTTCGTCATTTCATGTATATCTCTTTCTAATAAGCCACTTCTTCAAATTTGGAAACAGATAATAATCCAAAGGTGCTAAGACTGTTGAGTAGAGGGGGGTGGAAGAATTTCATAGTGTAATTCAAACAGTTTTGCTGTCACAATTGTAGAAGAGTGAGCTGGTGCATTGTCTTGGTGGAAAACAACCTTCTTTTTCATCAAATGTGGTCGTTTTTTCTTTATTTCGTTGTTTAGATGATCCAGAAGAGATGCATAATATTGCCCAGTTATCGTTTTACACTTCTCCAGAAAGTGAATTAAGATTATGCCACGAGCATCCCAAAAGACAGTGGCCAGTACCTTACCTGCTGATGGAATGGTTTTCGCTTTTTTTGGAACAAGTTTTCCTACTGGAACTCACTATTTTAACTGTTCCTTGGTTTCAGGTTGGTAGTTATGTATCCAAGTTTCATCAGCTGTTATGGAACAGCACAAAAATTCTTCTTGATTACATTGAAACATTTCCAAACCATGCATAGAAATGTTTATTCGTTCACACTTTTGATCGACTGTGAGCAAACGCGGCACCCATCTTGAGGACAGTTTTCGCATATGTAAATGTCCATGTAAAATATGATGTACCCATTCATTTAAAATGCCTATTGTCTTAGTAATTTAACGCACTTTCAATCTTCTGTCCTCCATTACCATAAATCATGGAGCAGTTGAATATTGTCATTGAATATTTTCTGCTATTGCAACTTCAGCAGGCTCTCCGGAACATTCAGCATCGTTTGTGCTCATGTGACCACTATAAAAATAACCAAACTATTGGTAAACTGTTCTAGTCGATGGAGCTGACTCACCATAATATTTATTAATATTTATTCAGCTTTGGATTTAGTTTCTGTGTGGTTTTGCCTTTCAAAAAGTAATGTTGCATCACCACACAAAATTCTCTTTCATCGATTTTTTACAAATCACAAAACTTGATCAATTCAAACAATTGGCAACAATAGAATTATGAATGTATGTGACTGAAACGTGGTGTACGTTCCTAGTGGAGATGTGAGAAACTAAAAATGATGTCATTTATGTACTTATCTCTTATGTCATTTATGTATTTATGAGCGGCATCTCTTGACTTTGCACGGACTTATCAAACATCCCTCATATTAACAGTATATTATTAAAATTACAAACGCGATGTATTATTTATAACTTTTGCATCAGTGTTTGTAAGCCTTAGGTCGTCAGGAGATGATGATAAATTACACATTTATGAATTGTTTTTTGCCTTGGATTTATTAACTTTATGTGTCAAGTGCAGCCTTTTTCTCTTTCTGAGTTTTCCAGCATCAGCTACCACATGGATTAGATACCCACAGAAGTCACATATTCTGGTTAATCTGTCAACGTTTTGGTGTGTAATATAACCACTGCTTTACTATATTACCTGGTGGCTTTCAGTTTTGGTGATCTATCCAATTTTTATGTTATTTAATTTTATCACAGACATTATGTGTCCTTAATTAAATTCTGATTTCTTTATTTTTCTTATACTCCTTAAGTTTATAATCTGCCATGGTTCATGAATAACTAACATCAGTGGCCTGTATATGGTAATAATCTTTTTCTTATATCCAAATATGAATAGTTCTTACAGTATATAGCAAGATGTATGTATGCATAAAGTTCTGTAAGCATTACAAATTTTTCTGCATAGCAATGATTAATGCTTCCTTTACATTTTAATATACAGTGATGAGTGTATGTCTGTGTTCTGTTGCCTTTGGTTGGTTGCCTGGTACATGTTGTAGTTGTACTCATGATTGGATCACAATGGATGTGATTTAACTTATTAGAAACATTCGGTATCGCAATTCTTATGGCAAACCAACAATGAGCCATCACTATTATATACATCAGGCATATAAGCAGGTACAAAAAAAAAGATACACACTCCTGAGGAAACATTAAAGAATGTCAGAATATAGTCACATCTGGAAAGCAATACTATTCTAAATACAATTGTCTGTGAAAGTATAGAAGAGTGCGTGCGCGCGTGCACACACACACACACACACACACACACACACACACACACACACACACACACACACACACACACACACGGCTTTTTATATCTGTTCCTTCTCCTCTGAACCACTGTTTCAGTCTGGCTCTGCTTATGATGTTTCTTATTCTGTCACTGCAGTTGTCTCTACTTTTCCACTTTTCCATAGATTCATCCGACCTGTCCATCATCTCTGAGGTATAATATTTCTGGTTCTTCTTTTGGTCTTCCTGTGAGAAGCTTCACTTCATTACTTTTCCTATAAATGTTACTGTTTATATTTGTGTCTTTGTGACATATTTTATCATATATAAACAAATAACGTCAACATTTTTTTCTTTCTTATCTTACAAAATTTTTCTTATCTTATACTTTTTCACCCCCTTCTTCTACTAGTTTCCTCTACACCTTGAAATATTTCACACATTTTTTCATGTTAAAGTTGCATTGTAAAATTTGTCCAACAGTTTCTATATCAATGCTGCCCAATACAGCAACTGCTAAAGTTTTCAGGCAGCTATTTTTCAAACAATTTCACCAACATTTTGAATGTTAGCAACTGATTTTGGTTCATGAGGATGACCGAGGCACAACAATGTCTTCAATCACTTACCTTCATGATTAAAATGTTTTAAATGACTAGAAACTCTGAGTCCATGATAGACTTCAATCACCATTAATCTCTTTCAGAAAATATAATGTTTTTGTATCAGATTTTTACATACGATTTCATATTAATGCATTCCTCCATGTTAATATTAAACGTTATTCTGACAGAGCTCAGATGCACAGAGTGTTTTGAACAAATATTGGTGTCAAACAAACTGTTGGTTGCATGTGCTTGAAAAGTTGTATGTGGAGGAGATGACACAAATCATGTGTTCACTGTTACCAGTGCCGGATTTAAGATTTTTGAAGCCCTAGGCCAAGTTTTCTGAGTGCCCCCCCCCAGAAAATCGCAGTCCTTGACGTTTAAAAAATGTTTGGGTAGGTTTCTTATAATATAATCAGTCAAATCTGATGTTAAAGTACCCAATGTATCCAGATCTAATAAATTAAACCCTGGAATACAAGCAATACTTTTTTAATTATTTTGATTCCCTTCAATGTTCAAATTATCCACGCTCTTATTAATGGTCTGTTCGTCTGCAATCTCTGCTGCAAAAGTACTTGGAACATTGAAGTCAGTTTCTGATACACATTTAACTGCAGGGGTATTATTAGAAACTGGCATAGTTTTAAAAAATTGATCTATTTTTTGAGGTTTTTTATTATTTCCAAAAAAAGCAAAAAGGGCTTCCTCTTTAATTTTCTTTAGCTTATGTTTGTAGGCTCCACTATTCATGTAAGTGTTTATGTTCACGTTCATGATGAATAAGCTTAGTGTACGGATTCAATTCTATGTTCATAAAGTTTTCACACTAATAAATATAAATGAAACAACATGCTGCCCACCATACAAAGCTAAAAACCTTCTTTACATTCAAAACAAAATAAAAATGTAATCTCAAATTGCAAACTGTTCAGTCACAATGCTGATAAACAATGATAGCAAACAAGGGTGGTACCACGGCTGTGTAAATTCGGAGGCAATATAGCGGACGTTCAAAATTCGTATGCGCAGATTAGTTTTCAAGGATGCCGACGTCTTAAAAATAAGCGCACAATATTTAAATAATGACTGTCTTCCATTTGTATTATTAACAAAAATTGATCATTTAATTTCAAAAAATCATACTTAAATAAATCAAAGTGCCTCCTACTTTTATAAAAATACTTCTGTTAAAAAAAAATCTGTAGTTTGTGACTCCCTCTGAGGCCACAGCCTAGTCTGCCTAGTGGTAAATCCGGCACTGACTGTTACGAATGTTTAGTCTTTAGTAGCCACATATTTCAATATGTACTGTATGTATCAGTGTTAATAAAATTTTAATTTGCTTGACTACAAAACTGGGTTGAATAAACAGTTTTTTATGTCCATTTACAGATAATTAAGAAGTCTGATCAACTGCTGCCTTATTTTGTAATGGAGATTGCGGGAACAGTACCAGGATTCCCCGGAATCTTTATGTCTGGTGTCTTTAGTGCTGCATTGAGGTATTTCTATTTACGTATGCATCATAACTGTGAAGAAAGTTTTCAATTATTCATTTTTTTGTCTGTATTTTTTATCTATTAGATGATGTAATAAAAAAATTAGACTTAGTCAGATATATTTTATTATCTAGTAGGATCATTTTCAGTGTTATCACTGTTTCTTGTCCAATTGTTAGTCACTTTTTACTGGATGAGGCCTTTTGCAAATTGTACCAATCATGTTAATAAACAACAGTAATACGATAGGTACAGGAGCGAAAGTGATGTCTCATTCAATTCGAAGTGATTAGTGGTCAGACATGGATCAGTGATAACATTAAAGATGTAACTGACTGTTGTAATTAAAAGAATACGTTTATATTCTATGTACATTTCATGTTAATCAGAATTTTATGGAATTGCAGATTCTCTAGAAAACTAATAATGTGTTCTAAGAGGTCAGTATGTTCCCTAAACACTTTTTTTAAATCAGTATACAATAGATTTTCTTTCTCTTTTAACACTTTCAACCCTGGCCATTTCAGCATAGGCATGTCCCAACAGCCTAGATGTTTTTCCTATTTTATTTTAATAGTATAATTTGTTAAAAACAACATAAATTACATGTCAAGTTAAAGATTGGATATTCTATTTTCATAAAATGTTACACTATTTATTTTTTCTGCAGGTGAAATTAATTTAAGTATCTAGATCAGAAGCATGTTTTTGAAAAAAAAAGCTTTACTAGGTATTTTCACATAATAAATGTTTTTTTATTAGTAACTACTATACAAAAATTACTTTCTAATGATATTAAGGCACAGAATATGAGGTGTGACTAGAAAAAAACAGGACTGTTTTTTTTTTACGGCAGAACGGCAAGCGCGTCACAGACGACTGTTGCATGGCAGTGTCACATGTTACCCCCTCCACGGTCTACTCAAGTTTCAATGCAGTGGATCGCTTAGTTCGGCCGTAGCCTTCATTAGAAGTGGTTCGTGCAGTTACGCTTTACCGAAAAACTGCTAAGTGTTCACAAGGAGCAGCGTGTTAATGTGAAATTCCTTTTCAAACTTGCCGCAATGGAAACTTACTTAATAATGTTGCAACAAGTGTACGGTGATGAGTGTTTGTCGCATACACAAGTTTTCACGGCAAACTTGAAAGCACGGATGAGCAAATCGAAATTTAAAGCAATGATGATTGTTTTTTTTGACATCAGAGGGATTGTGCACGTTGATTGGGTACCCGAAGGTCAGACAGTCAACCAACAATACTACAAAAGTGTCCTGACTACTCTACGTGAGCGCATACGGAAGAAACGACCTGATTTGTGAAAAAACCATACACGGCTTCTTCACAGGACAATGCCCCGGCCCATAATGCAGTGTCTGTCAAGATGTTTTTGGCCAAGCACGGAATCACTGTTTGGAACACCCACCCTATTCACCTGATCTTGCCCCGTGTGACTTCTTTTTATTTCCTAAAGTCAAGTCAGCTCTAAAAGGAACCAGATTTAAAACTGTAGATGCAGTAAAAGCAAAGGCGGCGGAGGTCACGAAAGGGCTTTCAGAAGATGACCTGAAGCACTGCTTTGAACAGTGGAAAATTAGTATGGAATGGTGTAGGGATCAAAAAGGGGAATACATTGAAGGTGATAAAATCAAAATTGTAAAAGATGATAAATAAAAAGTTTTAAAACACGAATCTGGTTTTTTTCTAGTCACACCTCATACAGTAAAATATCGGTATGGAGAACCATACATGACTTCCATATTCTAAGATTTATATTTAAAATCATTTTCAGCCAAACAACCAGGCTGTGTCTTACCTGCCTTTTTATTGCTGTATTAAATGAAAAATATTATATTACATTAAAATGAAAAAATTATAATTTTATTGCCTGGCAACAAAATTATTTTATTTTTAACAATTACCATTGTTTCAAAAAGTTTAAATAAATTTTCAAGTACTTTACTCTTGTTAAAACGTAAAAGGTTGCAGGTAAACTACCCCTTCCCCTTAACCGATCTTCACCAAAATCGAAAGTCATTGAGACCAATACAATTCAGGGACGTATGCAAAAAATTATTTCATTCTGTTTGAATTTGCGGCTGTTATCGTTTGCCATAGAAAATACGCTTGATAAAAAAACGTTGCAGGTAAACTACCCCTTCCCCTTAACCGATATTCACCAAAAACAATAGGTCTTGAGTACTCTACAAATCAGGGCTGTATGCAAAACATTATTTGATTCTGTTTGAATTTGCGGCTGTTATCGTTTGCCATAGAAAATACCCTTGTTAAAAAAACGTTGCAGGTAAACTACCCCTTTCCCTCAACCGATCTTCACCAAAAACAATAGGTCTTGAGAAATCTACAATTCAGGGCTGTATGCGAAACATTATTTGATTCTGTTTGAATTTGCGGCTGTTATCGTTTGCCAAAAAAAAAAATTTCCCTTGATAAAAAAAACCGTTGCAGGTAAACTACCCCTTCCCCTCAACCGATCTTCACCAAAAACAATAGGTCGCGAGTACTCTACAAATCAGGGCTGTATGCAAAAAATTATTTGATTCTGTTTGAATTTGCGGCAGTTGTCGTTTGCCATAGAAAATACGCATGATAAAAAACGTTGCTGGTAAACTACCCCTTCCCCTCAACCGATCTTCACCAAAAACAATAGGTCTTGAGTACTCTACAAATCAGGGCTGTATGCAGAAAATTATTTGATTCTGTTTGAATTTGCGGCTGTTATCGTTTGCCATAGAAAATACCCTTGTTAAAAAAACGTTGTAGGTAAACTACCCCTTTCCCTTAACCGATCTTCACCAAAAACAAAAGGTCTTGAGAACTCTACAATTTAGGGCTGTATGCAAATAATCTTTTCATTCTGTTTGAATTTGCGGCTGTTATCGTTTGCCATAGGAAATACCCTTGTTAAAACATAAAACGTTACAGGTAAACTACCCCTTTCCCTTAACCGATCTTCACCAAAAACAATAGGTCTTGAGAACTCTACAATTCAGGGCTGTATGCGAAACATTATTTGATTCTGTTTGAATTTGCGGCTGTTATCGTTTGCCAAACAAACAAAATTACCCTTGCTAAAAAAAAACCGTTGCAGGTAAACTACCCCTTTCCCTCAACCGATCTTCACCAAAAACAATAGGTCGCGAGAACTCTGCAAAACCGGGCTGTATGCAAAAAATTATTTGATTCTGTTTGAATTTGCGGCAGTTATCGTTTGCCATAGAAAAAAAATCTACAGATAGACAGACAGACACACAGACACACAGACACTTTTCGGAAAACGACTTTTTTTCATGTTTTGAGTGTAGTAGAATCAGAATCTGCAATAATCTCGAACACGATTTTTTTTGCCATCACCATACTTCCATTCCTTAAGGAATATGGAAGTAAAATCAGTCTATTTGCAATAATCTGCTTTTGTATAGTACAAAATGAAACAGTCAGGGTAACACAAGCTGGCATTGCAAGTTTCAATATAGTCAGAAATTACAGAGTAGAAAACTGATTGTGCTGCAGTCAGTCCAGTCTGCAAGTACAACCAACAGAAGCCCATAAATGTTTCGTACAAATGCCGTTAAACGTGTGACAAAGGTAAAATTTATGAAATGTAAATATATCACTACTGACAATGATTGTGTTCCAAGTCGGTAGTGATATACTTATATTTAGTTAATCAACAGACATATCATGGGCAACAAAATCCAAGAAATAAAATTTACGGGTGTCGGGTTTTTGAGGGAAATACACCCATAAATTTTACGGCCATTGGGTCGAAAGTGTTAAATCTTGACAAATATTGGACTACAAACAATATTATCAATCAAATGTAGGCTGTCATTAATCAAATACTGTATATCTTGGTTTGTTACTAACATGCATTTGTATTCACTTTACACATATGAAGAACAAGACAATATGGAGATTAGTGTCATACATTAATTATTTAACTGATGAACAATTTACATGCAGATTTGAACAAGGATTAGAATATTTATAAGCTTACAATTTTCTTT
This sequence comes from Magicicada septendecula, assembly GCA_034769895.1. NCBI lineage: Eukaryota > Metazoa > Arthropoda > Insecta > Hemiptera > Cicadidae > Magicicada > Magicicada septendecula. Next base: position 505,515,823 of record CM068369.1, on the reverse strand, counting down.
TTCCATTGGTTTCGTAATCCAGGGTGATTTTTCTAATCTAAACATTTTAATCTAAATAGTTTTTCTTAACTAAACAATTTTCCTCTGTCATCATAAAATTATAACTTTCTCAGCTTCTTATTCTCATGTCTCATGTCTCTGTTTCTAAAGTCTCAAGTCATCCGATCCTCTTTTTTGGCTTTTCTAAAATTTACAATTCAGATACAAGTGCACTCTCAGGTGTTCTCAGACAGTTATTCTTCATATATGAACTCCTTCCTGTTCTTATACCATACTTCTTGTTCTATGTTCTTATACTTCTTATACGAATCTTCAGCTTTTTATGAACAATGCACATTGGGTCATTACAATTTTCCAGGTTTCATCATAATTTCATACAGGCGTTTAAGTATTTCTCCTGTATAATAAAATCACTATCTCACATCAGTATATATCTTTAAAGTACACCTATATGAAACTTAGTTGAAATTAATGTGGAATTTTTGTAAAATTCATATAAGTAACTCATACGTGACTGCAAATGAAGAAAGTGTGTAATTACACTGGTAATGTTGTTATTATCGTAAATATAAAAAGTGTACTGGAGGGGATACTGAAATTGGTAATCTCCCACAGAATGTAGGCTTCAAAGTAAATGAAGGGAAAATAAATGCAGTCTGGAAGTCACAACTTTTTATTTAACAAAATGTGTAGATTATACATTTGAACATGTCCAAAATTTTTCCTGTTTTCTATTGCAAATTACTGATCCTAGTACTATTAGTAATGGAATAAAGTCCTACTTTGTAAGTGAGGACAGATGAGAAGATATCCAAATCCAAGATACTAAGCAGATAACAAACCAGAAAAAAATTGTGTTCAGACCAACACCAACATATTGTTACGACATTACAGAACAGTCTACGTGTTTGTCGAATGTGCCAGAAGAATCTCGCTCTAATGTGTGTGGCATATGTGACTCTAGACGCATTCGCAAGAATTTTCTCGAAGTCGCCAGCCGCGCTGACTGTGTCAATGCCGCAATTAATTACGTAGTACACACTGGCCCTAAGACGTAGTTTGGAACGTTCTGGTCTGTGAGCAGAGGTATAAATACATGGTGGCAGCGGCCTTAGTTTTTCAGTATAGTTGCGATATATTTACAGTGCGGTCCGAGTTTATTGTTGGGAAATTACAAGGTATAGTCACAATATATTACTGTGTGCGTTCAAGTGGTTATTAGTGAAGTGTTTAATAATCGGGTAGGATAATTGTAATACAATTGTGTTTAAGTTTAGTGGACATTTTATTGTGTGTGAACAATTTTTATTTGATTTGTTGTAAGAGACTGTGACTACTTCCACTGTACCTACGATGATCAAGTAGACCGTCGTAACAGTGGTGTCAGAAGTGGGATAGAACGGTTAACAGTGGAAACAGAGGACACTTCGTAGAAGAGTGGTGTTAGTGGTAGTTGAAAAAAAAAGAAGAACGGATACCAGTCAGATGATAGAATCATTCAAAGCAATGCTACTTCAGATCGAGGAACGACGCCGCCAGGAGGCAAAAGAGGCAGAAAAAGACGCCGACAAGAGGTGGCAGAAGTACAAAAACCATATGATGAGAAACGCAGACAGGAAAGAGAAGTGGCAGATGAACAACAGAAAGCACTAATGGAAGAACGACTAAAAGAAAAATGTAAGCGTGAAAATGAAACACCAGAGAGATGACAAAAAGACGAATTTAGTCGTCAATCAGACAAAATTATGGCGTTCGTACAAGATGATAGCACTGCAAAATTCGTCCTGTTACGAGGTGAGCTGAACAAACAAGTTGACAGAATATCAAAAGTTCAAAACTCTGTGTCAACCATGAAAACAAGTATGTCAAGTTTAGAAGATTCTAATAAAAATTCAATAAAACAGATTAAAAAGGAAGTCGAACATTTAGTAAAAGAAATAGTTGGTAATGAAAGACCATTAATAAATGCTGAAGAAGATTCAAAATATAAGAGAAATCTAACTGTAGTAGGGCCAGTTTGCACAAAGGCCCTAACATTTGATGGAAGCACTCATTGGGCAACTTATATTCGCCAATTTGAAGCTGCTGCTCACTTAAATAAATGGACAAAAGAAGAGAAAGGACTTTAACTAATTCTTGCTTTAAAAAAGCCTGCTGCAGAACTAATACAGAAAGTGCCACCTGAAAATCAGAACATCTATGCCGAGTTAACAAAAGCTCTGGAATTATGGTATGGTGACAAGCATTTGTGCGAAGTGTACCGTGAACAACTTAAAGCGAGGCGACAGCGTTCCGGGGAAACCCTCCAGAAGTTTGAAGCAAATGTTGATCGACTGACGAGATTGGCTTATCCTGAACAATCGGAGGAATTCCGGAAGTGGATTTCTCTCATTATGTTTATTGACGGTATCAGAGATAGTCAATTACAACAAGTGTTAAGAATGGTACGGCATGATAATAAATCAGGCGCTCTTGTTCATGCTCTCCGTTTTGAAGCTGCCAAGTCGGCGACCTACATTAATCAAAGTATGCCATCACGTTGTAGCCAAACAGATGCAATACCACAGTATCGTCATAGCGGACGGAATAAAGGGACGATTTAAGATCAACAGTTTAAGAAGTCAGCAGCGCCACAATGATCTTTTGAACGAAAGGATAAAGACAGAAGACCAAAGTGTTACAACTGTGGGAAACGTGGTCATCTACAGGTAGACTGCTGGAATAACAAAATACCGAGAAAAGAGAGCGATCGCACCAATTGGAGAAGTAAAGCCCCAGAACAGCACACAGTTTCCATGCTACATAAGACCAGTGGAAACTTGATGTTAATGGATTTGCGGAAGGTAAACCAATATCATTTACAGTTGACATGGGCGCAACGTGTCCATTGTGCGCCCTGACTTAGTCAGCAACCGCCAGCCTCTAATTAGCTCTTGTACAATACAGACTGTGACTGGAAACCCCGTCAAGGTGCTAGGAAACGTAGACGTATGTGTACGCCTGGGTCTTCTTGAGTTTAGCCACCAAATGCTCGTTGCAGACATTGTCAATGAAGTGATTTTTTGCACGGACATTATGAATGCCTACGGATTCATTGTGGACTTAAGAGAGAATGTCCTGAAGGTTGGCCAAGAGAAGATAAAGCTTTGCATGGCTAAAATGACAGCGTCTACCAACCATTCGATTAAGCGAGTGGCATTAGTCGAAGAAAAAGTCAACAGGTCTGGTCAAGAGGAACCCTCCCTATTGCAAGTGGAAATGGAGGAATAACTAGCAGAGGAAATACAAATAAGTGTAACGACAAAAGAAGTGATTGGAAAGCCAACTATGGGTGTCGAGACAAAACTCTTGCTTGTTCCTGAGCTGATAGAAGTGCCCGAGGGCAAAGTGGCTGAAGATGAGGTTACACAAGAGATTGTTGACGAGAACCAAACAAACTTGGATCAGCCAGTGGTGTTTAGGTCATCAGTACATGACACAATGGGAGTGATTCCAGCAAAACTAGTGGTTGAGTGGAAGACTCGCATTCCTGGGAACGTGATGTTCGGATCACACGAGACTGAATTTGAAGAACCAGAGAATATCTTTCACAAGGACGTCCACCTAGATTGCCTGGTCGAGTATTACTTCAGAAATGGTTTGCCAGTTCGGGACAAACAGGCTTAAGGAGGAGGAAGTGTTACGACATTACAGAACAGTCTACATGTTTGTCCAATGTGCCAGAAGAATCTTGCTCTCATGTGTGTGGCATACATGACTCTAGACACATTCACGAGACTTTTCTTGAAGCCGCCAGCCATGCGTACTGAGTCAAGGCCGCAATTAATTACGTAGTACACACTGGCACTATGACGTAGTTTGGAACGTTCTGGTCTGTGAGCGGAGGTATAAATACATGGTGGCAGCGGCCTTAGTTTTTCAGTGTAATTGTGATATATTTACAGTGCGGTCCGAGTTTATTGTCGGGGGATTACAAGGTATAGTCGCAATGTATTACTGTGTGCATTCAAGTGGTTATTAGTAAAGTGTTTAATAATCAGGCGGGATAATTGTAATACAATTGTGTTTAAGTTTAGTGGACATTTTATTGCGTGTGAACAATTTTTATTTGATTTGTTGTAAGAGACTGTATTGTTAATTACGAACTGTTTAACTGTGAAAATAAAGCTGGTGATTAGTGACTTAATTGGTGTCTGTATTTTGTTTCCACTGTACCTATGACGAACAAGTAGACCGTCGTAACAATATTGCTGTGAGTCCTGGACACTATTTATCAGAAATGACATGGGCTTCTAACTATCTCAAATGTGTAAACTGCTAAAGACAATGAATCATAAACTTTACTTACCTGCCTCTTAGTTTTAGGTCATGAGATTTAGGATGTACACTGGCAGATGGCAAGAGGAAGTGCAATAAATATAGAATGATTGCTTGTGTAAAAAGTAATATTGGCACTACAGTGTATCTACTGTCTTTACCAAAGCTGTCAAATTAATCTTAGACATTTTTTCCAGTTCAATGTCTACTGGTCTGAACTCAATGTGTGGAGTGATATTTGAAGACTTTCTACGACCATTATTCAAAGAACCTATTTCCGAACTGAAGGCGAGCTGGATAATGAAATCTGCTGTACTCATCATTGGAACAATCTGTGTAGCACTAGTATTCTTAGTGGAACAATTAGGTGCAATTATACAAGTATGTATGCATCAACTCTATTCCTAAATGTTAACAGTTGTTTGTATTATGTTTCCTTTTTGCCCCAGTGTAATTAATTTTAGTATAATTTTATTGATTATTATAATTTTTAATTGGTATTAACCGATTTATAATCAGTATCTCATTTGTTAAGTTTAAAAAATTGTTTAAATTCATGTTTTCCCAATAAAATTTTCAGGCAGGGAAGAGTTTAACTGGAATAACTGCTGGACCTCTGTTGGGAATATTTACACTTGGCATGTTTTTTCCATGGGCTAATGCAAAAGTGAGTGAGTACTGTTAATGTGATTAAAATAAAATCATTTTATGTTTTATTTTGTATGTAAATAAATAAAATCAACTTCAGGGCATTTTACCACTTAATTGCTTGGTTGGTATTTTTAGTAGTATGAGACATTCAGTACCTGACTCATCGTCATTTACTACCGCCATCACCATAACAAATTAATAATATTTGTGACAGTCAACTTCATCATCATTATTATCATTTCTTATGCAAGTAATGATTATGTCCATCCAGTGTTATCTTCGATATACCAAACTCCTCCTTCTCAAATTCTGCTAATGCAACACAAGTAGTTGTGAATGGTTCATTTATTGAACCTTGCTTCAAATGTGTAAAGTGAAACTTTTTTATGCTAAACTAATAGAAAAAAATAGAAATGAGTTTAAAATAATGCACATTTAAATATTAAAAAATTGAATGTGACAGTATTTTTGAAAATATTTTTTAAATATTTTTTCATACAATGTAAGACTTTTTTATAAAATTGTTATTTATTTTTTCAAAAACATTATTACACTTATTATAAGAAAAAATTGATAATCAAAACACATCCACTAGTAATGGCAAGGACTAATGGAACTATCGGGTTTATGTCTGGTAGTTCTATCTAGGACAGTAGTGATTCACAAATACTTTTCTTTAGTAGATGTTACAGATTTACAAAGACTATTTTTGAACGAGTGAGGCAAGTTCTCAATTGTAACTCAACTTTGGCATTTGTCTGTCCGTCTGTCTCACAGTAACTTTTATGTGTATTAACCGGTTTTCATAAAACTTGGCAGGCACTTTTTTCAGGGTCAAAACATCCTATGATGTTGTCTGATGCCTAATCTCCATTGTTGATTGTTGTTGGCCTAATACTTGGCAGTAATATCCATACATATAACCTACAGAATTCTATTGTTTTTTAAATATGTTTTTGGTTGGACAAATGACTCAGAATAGAGTCAAAAATATGAGGAGTCAAAATTTTGAAAAATTTCAACATGCTCATGTTGGGTAGCAAAGTAAACAGAATTTTAACCACAATCTGGATATATTGTTCAGTTTTGGAAATTTCAAAATTGTGGGACACCAAAAAATGTATTAAAATTTTGAAAAAATTTAAATCTTTGTACTGGATATCAGAATACAGGAAATTATGTTAACCCAAATCTGAAAGTAGAGTATGCCTTGAAAATTTGTGTGTTTAGGGGCACCACAAGTCAAATTTTTCAAAAATTGTGAAAATCTGCAAGTTCTGTAGCTCAGGGAGCTTACTAGTCATTAATTTTCAGAAGACTGTTTTTAAAGTGCATTTAGATTTCTCTGTGGAATTAACATTTCAGAAATTTGTGAAACAAAAATTGTGACTAAAATTAACATCATACAAAAAAAGATGTAATGCTTTCCTGGTTTTAACTATCACTAACATTGCATTGCTTTTAAATCCTATCTATACAATCAGATGTAGGGAAAATGTTTATTATTATTTACTGCTGTTATACTCAGAGTAGTATAAACATATCCTCTGCCTAAAGATATTCAGAGGACTAAACCATTTGGTTTAGTATAGTGACTATTGCAAAAGAATAGTACTTGTATTGTTTATGGATTGACAGAGAAGACAAGAGTCGCACTACTCGGTGAACACTTATTTTAAGTTTAGTTTAAATTTATTTTAAATAGACAATGCTGACTGACTGTTGAAAACAGAAGGCTCCAATAAAAGACAGACAAACGTTGCTATTATTAAACAACAAGTACAAACACCACAAAGTTCATCATAGCGGACATGTTGTATATGTGTGCAGGGTGCCATGACAGGAGGTATAGTCAGTATTATGTGTATTGCATACATCTCACTTGCAGCGCAGACTGCGATAGCAAAGGGAAAAATTACGTTTCCCACGAAACCGGTGTCCATAGAGAAATGTCCAGCATACCTTGTCAACCGTACTGTAACTAACGTCGTTTTCCCACGGTCAAGTCTGTGAGTATTTTGTTCTCAGTTAAATATAAATTACAAAACTAACACTAGTTTGTAGTTGTGTATGCCATGCTGTATTCTGCTTTTTTAAGTAGACCAGAACACACACTGTGAAAAGCAGTCACAAACAGCTAAACAAATTTGATTTATTTGTTGTTAGATGAGAAAAACTAAACTAAACTAAACTGGTCAGAGTGTAATAAATTGTATATAGGCCAGACAGCATGCAGGTTCAAACAGAGATACATTGAACACATAAATGTATTAGATTCCACCACCAAATCCACCTTTGCAAACCACCTCATTGAGGCACACCACACATCCACAAACATTAACAACAACATGGAAATTCTACACATACACACGAAAGGCCAAAAACTACACACTCTTGAATACTAGAAATATACAAGCACACAAAAAATGCATAGAAACAACATCCTAAATAAACAGACACAATTTAAATCACACATACTATTTGAACATATCACACAACAACGATCTTTCAAATGATGGCGCCATCACCAAAAACAGGATGTACAGTACTCCTAGTGGCAGCCTATGATGAAGCTGTAACAAGCAAAAACTAGTTCAACAGTAAGGTAAAAAATTTTAAAAGGTAAATTGTGTACCATGTGGAAGAATTTATTGTAGTTAGTGAGAACAATAGGACACATCATGGACAATAAAATCGATGATTACAAAACTGAGTTAATTTGAATTAAAATTAAAATGAATCAACAATTCTCAAGGCAGTAGTAGATTTCTACCTATTGAGATTGAATTTGTGTTATTTCCCTTCAGTACCTCTCCTGAATACCCTAGATGATTACTGTCTTCTTGCCAGTACATCCCACAAAACTTGAACTGTGAAAGTTTCTTTCATTGACTTCAATGATACATCATCTGAGTGGTGTATCAAAAGGGCTGGTTGATAGGGAGAGCATTCTGTATATACAGTTGTATTCCTGATCTCTGGTTTTTCAAACTCAACTGGACATCAGCAAAAACAAGTAATTATTACAATTTTCCAGGTTGTTAGGCCATGGTCTGTTTTTTCACACATTCATTCGTAGGTGGTGCGACTGTTCATTTTCATTTCCAGGTGTTGTGATCTGTGTTCCCACACTACTGATGATGTCCAACATTTGTATGGCTAAGACGTTTGGTAAAAAACATGAAAAACCTAGACCACAGCCTAACAACCCGGAAAGTTGTAATAATGTAAACATCGGATGTGAAAGCTTAGCAAAACACTGCTTTGTTTACCGGTTTTTTCTAGCTTAGCAAAACACCGGTTTGTAAACACCGGTAATGTTTACCTAACTTAGACTTTTCATCAACTCTTTCCTCAGAGATGTATCTAATTTAAAATCAGATTACATTTGTCATATTACATAAAGAAAAATAATAAACATTTTTGTTATAATAAAACATTTATAATAATACTAACAGATATGGGAAATATAGCTTGTGATATATGGTTATTTTTAAGAGTTGTAATATTTAAAACACTAAAAACCTGGAATGACTAAATTAGTTGAGAGACCCATTCAACAAACTTAAACACAGATATTAAAAGTCAAACATTTAACTTCCCATCAAGATAAGCAAATTAATGTTTTCTACATCGTTGATTTTATAGTTGGAAAAAATCTGTCACAGTATTTTCGAATCCAAGTCTGATCTATGATTTCAATTTATTTGCATACTGTAGGCCTACTATTAATTTTTTAACCTGTTATATAAAAAAATGATCTCATGTATTAAATAGAATATTCATACAAGATGAGTTCAGAAAGTAAACATACAAAAGTCTTAATATTTTTAAAAGTGTTCATTTAAAGCTTTTTAATTGATAATTACTTAAAGATACTGTAGCTTACACATATATATACCATTGGCGAAGTGTAATTAATAAAAATTTTTTCAATCAAGTTATAATGTAAATAGATAAGATAAATATAAAGTTAAGTAAAGTTTGTAAGTGGTGGAGTGGTGCAGGCGTCTGTTTGGCGACACCCCGACAAACAGAAGATACAATACTGAACGGAAACGGTGCCGACCATAAAACTATAAATGCATTGTGCTCGCGATACAGCAAAAAACTTAACATTACCGTTAGAAAGTAATGTTAACGCCCTTAGCCAAACAAAGGAATTCACCCACCCTAACGGCTGATTTTAGAAAGCGAAGCGTCATTTTTTTGAAGTAACGGAAAAACGCGGTAGAAGTCGATCGCCCAAACTATGTACCAATCACCGAAAGCATCACTACTGAGCGGGAACTAATGAAGTCTCACAATGGATGATTTCAAACTAAGCGCTGAAAACTTTAAACATAAGCCAATTGGAAAAACAGACAGACATCAGTGTAGAGGGAGGAACTCTGTCAGCACATAAAAAGAACGGGCAACAGCGAAAAAAGGAAGTCTTCGATAACAACCAGACGTGGAGTCCATGTCACTCCCAACGAAGAAATATCGGTTGAAAGTTTGAGTGTACAGACGATAAATGAATATAAGTGTATGAAGAACAGACGGTGTGCAGTAGCGCGATAATTTTACTTTATAGGTTGGCTAATCTGCTCTTTACTGTTTGTTGTAATCTGATCATTCATGTCTGTGCGCTACACAGTATGTCTCAAACGCTTGTAAGCGGTGGTCGGCTCGCCCGCAGCTTCACTGTCATATTTTTTCTTGTCGCGACATTCAATGTAGGCCTTAGGCCAACACACTTTACTTATGGCCCATTAGGCCCGTTATTAATGTAATTTAAATTTTGATACATTGCATATATCATGCTTATTAGCCAACCTGTCATTCAAAACAACTGCTAACTTCATATCTCTAATGTACTTTTGAAATCAAATAAATGAATTGAATGCAGTCCACTCGCTTCATCATTTCTCCATCATGGCGAATCAACTAAGTACAAATTTTCACAAGCAACATTCTTCTTACTAAAAATTGTTTGGTCCTCACGGGACGGATTAAACATTTTTTGGTCACTCCGGACCTGGATTTTCGATGTATCATTCCTAATTAGTATTTTTCTTCCACTATTTCTGGCCATCACGGGCGAATTAGCATATCCGCTGATACGACCGTGGCGTGATTTCCATCGGCATTTCGCTCGTCACCTTTGAGCCTCCTGACAACATCATCGCAAGAGCCTGCTAACTACAGTGCTTCAAACAAGGCGGTCATCTCTCCGAGCTGTGTTTGCCATCTTCTCCAAGACGTCGACACTGCAGGACATCGCCTACAAGATATCACCTCAATAACAGCATAACAAGGTGCATACAATGGCTGAAGAAGGCCTCAAAGTGTTAACCAGAAAGAGAGGCGGCTTAAAGTCCGCAATAGTGCGAATACAATCAGCCGTAAATAACTTTGATATAAATTCTAACACAAAACATTTTTTAACAGTAAGGCTAGAAAGTCTCAAAAGCTTGGCATCGAAGTACGACGAGGTGCAGTCTGAAATAGAACTTATTTGTAAAGACATAAGCGCGGCTCAAGAAGACCGAGTTGAGGTCGAAGAAATGCTATATTCGACTGAAGCAAATATTTTGCAATTACTTGATACATTTAATGTTCAGACTGTACCTCCCGTATTATCGACCCACATGCAATTAAAACCAATAAGTTTGCCCTGCTTCTCAGGCAACATATTCGAATGGCAGCATTTTCATTCAATTTTTACGGACTTAGTGCATACAAGATCAGATTTAACGCCAGTGCAGAAGTTACATTATTTACATTCTTCTTTAAAAAATGAACCTTTAGATTTAATTAAGTCACTACCTATCTGTAAGGAAAACTACTCAATAGCGTTGAGTTTGCTGTCCGAAAGGTACGACAACAAGTTCATACTAGCAAAATACTATGTTCAAAATTTACTTCAAGTCAAGTCGACAATTAAGGAGTCTGTCCAAAGTTTGGCAGAATTTACAAACACAATAACGCCTTCCGTTAATTCACTGGCGGCACTGCAACTGTCAATGAATTCATTTGAATTTATTATCATACAATTATTATCAACTAAACTCGACCCTACTACCTTTAAACTATGGAAGGAGTCAATAGACCCTGATAATTTACCTAACTTTCAAGATTTCACTCATTTTTTAAACTCACGTAGACAGCTGTTAGAAAATACACTGCCTATCGAAGCCGGACAGCAACTCAACAAGCCGATTTTAAGACTTAACAATAAATATGACAAATATAAATCAAGAAACACTGCTGGCAGTACTACATTTAAGAGTTATCACTCAGCGGCAAGCAATTATTCATGTTTGTGTTGTAAATCTAATCACCCGCTTTACACATGTGATAAATTTCGTGCATTAAGCACCGCTGAGCGGGGACAATTTGTATCAAGTCACAAATGTTGTACCAATTGTCTTAGATCAGATCATCTTGTATCTAACTGTAAGAATAAGCAGGTGTGTAAGATCTGTTCAAAACGACACCACACATTGTTGCACGCGAACAACGTGCCGAAATCAATAGCTGCCAGTAGTAGTAATTATTGTTCACTCAAATTACAATCCACGAACAATGTTCTTTTATCAACAGCAGTTGTATTTGTCATTGACCAGGCTGGCAACAGACATAGGGCAAGAGTTCTTTTAGACGCAGGGTTACAAATAAATTTTTGCACAAAATCGTTTGCAAGGAAATTACGGCTTAATTTAACTAAATCCAACATACCAATTACGGGTATAAACAATACAGCGTGTTACGCCACTAATCTTGCGTCTATACGCATTATTTCTCGTTATCAGAGATATAGCTTCGAGGCGAAATGTGCTATCTTATCTACGTTGACCCACAATCTGCCGGCAAAATCTTTTGACATAAATCAATTCCACATTCCGAGCAACATTTTTCTGGCTCACCCAAATTTCAACATATCGTCGCAAATCGACATACTCTTAGGAGCACAATTTTACCTGGACTTAATTTTAGCTAATAAATACGTACGCGGCCCTCATTTTCCCATCATTCAGGAAACAAAGCTAGGCTACATTTTGGCTGGCAATTTACCCAAACACTGCCGCAACGAGGGTCCTGCTGTTTCGTTCCTAGCTAGGAACAACGACAGTCAAATTCTGCAGTCTCTCGAAAGATTTTGGGAAGCAGAAACTATCCCTGACAACACCCCTGATTACGAGTCAGCCTGTGAAGAGCATTTCGTGCGCTCTACCCAGTGCAACCACGAGGGTAGGTTCGTGGTTTCACTCCCATTTAAGCCCGATAATCTCCAGTTGGGGGAATCTTACACCAATGCTGAAGCAAGATTCTTGAATTTAGACCGTCGATTTAGGCGTGATGCTAAGCTCGCGCGCGATTATGCAGACTTTATTAACGAATATAAGGATCTTGGACACATGACGCTTATCGATAATTGCGCTATCAATTCAGGAGCGTCAAATACTATCTTACTTACTATCTGCCTCACCATGCCGTATTTAAACAGTCTAGCTTGACCACAAAACTGCACGTCGTTTTTGATGGTTCGTCCAAGACTACCAATGGCCTTTCTCTCAATGACATATTGTTGGTAGGCCCGAATGTTCAACAAGACCTTTTTTCCATTCTTTTACGTTTCCGCATGCATAAATATGTTCTCATCGCCGACATCGAGAAGATGTATCGACAAATTCGCGTAGCTGAAGGGGATTGTCACTATCAACGTATTCTGTGGCGTGATTCTCCTCTTGAACCATTTAAACACTTTGCTTTGCGAACGGTAACCTACGGCACGGCTAGTGCTTCGTTTTTGGCCACTCGCTGTCTTATACAAATTGGTAGGGACCATCAAGCTTCCTTTCCTGATGCGGCGTTAGCTATAACGAATGATTTCTATGTTGACGATCTGCTTGCCGGTTCTGACACCATCTCTGATCTGACCAAGCTGAAATCTGATCTAGGTGCGTTATTAAGTCAATATGGTTTCACGTTGCATAAATGGGCATCTAGTGAACCCAGAGTGGTCGCAAATCATGACAATTTATCACGCCCCTTAAACAAACAGGACAATGTGCGTACCCTGGGCATTCTCTGGAATAATACTGCCGATTCATTTCTGTTTGACATTAAAATCATTCCCAGTTGAATCAAGCATCTCCAAGAGGAGAATTCTCTCGATTATTGCAGGCATATACGATCCTCTTGGACTGATCGGTCCCGTTGTCTTTTTGTACAAACAGTTTATGCAGCAACTCTGGCTTTGCAAGCTTGGTTGGGATGAACCGATCTCCGGCCAATCACGTTCGGATTGGCATTCTTTTTGCGACAATTTGGGTCTGATTAGAAAAATTGTGGTCCCACGGTCTATTCGTTGTAAGCTTGAGGCAAGTACAGTTGAATTACATGGTTTTTCGGATGCTTCTGAAAGGGGGTTTGGGTGTTGTATTTATGTCAGAGTCATTTATCAAGATTCATCGGCCTCCTGTCATCTCCTGTTTTCTAAATCTCGCGTAGCTCCCTTACGACAGGTGTCATTACCTCGCATCGAACTCTGCACTTGCTTATTGTTATCGCGATTCGTATTTAAGGTCGTTCCTGCTCTTTATTCATTCATTGATAGTGTTCATTTGTATGCTGACTCTATGGTGTCTCTACTGGATTCATGCCCAGTCTACGAGGTGGAAAACATACATCGCTAATCGTGTTGCTGAAATTCAGCATCTTACGCAAACTTATATTTGGCATCACATCAATTCTAGACACAATCCTGCTGATATTATCTCCAGGGGGTGTCTCCCTGACGTTTTGCGCGATTGTTCGCTTTGGTGGCACGGCCCCACTTGTTTGTCTAAATCGTCAGAGTCCAATCCTTTTCCACCCTTTTTACCTTCTAACCCGTTGTCTTCTGAAGTCACTGCGGAAGAGAAACATACCCATAACCTTTCTCTAATGTCTACCCTGGCTATCGACCTTTCTATGGACTTTTCCTCGTTGCATCGTCTAACGCGCGTATACGCTTACTGTTTTCGGTTCATCAGAAATATTAGACTCTCAAGTGCTGACAAATTTACAGGCGATCTTACCCCTGTCGAAATTCATCATGCTCTCAATTTCTTCATAAAACAATCTCAGTCGATCCACTTTGCAGCCGAAATTAATTGTTTTCGTAACGGATCTTCTGTTTCCATTAGGAGTAAGTTGGCTTCTCTCGACCCGTTTCTTGATGATTCTGGAGTGATACACGTAGGCGGGCGATTACAGCAGTCGCAATTACCTTATGACGCTAAACATCCTACTGTCTTACCCCCATCGGCGCATATTACTCGCCTCATCATTGAACGCGAACACATTCGTTTACTTCACGCTGGTGCTCAACTCGTGCATCACTCACTGCGTCAACGTTGGTGGATTGTTAATGCCAGGATAGTCATTCGCTCCATCATTCGAAAATGTGTCAAGTGTCTCAGGTTTAGTGCCAAACAGCAGGTTCAGAGGCTTGGTATTTTACCATCTCCTAGAGTCACTCCTTCAAGGCCGTTTCTATTCTGCGCGGTTGATTATGGTGGTCCCTTCATGATCCGTCATGGCGGGCAGAAATCCAGAACTCTCTCTAAGGCATACGTGTCCTTGTTTATTTGCTTAGCGACTAGGGCCATTCACTTGGAATTGGTTTCCGACCTTACTGCCAGTGCGTTTATAGCTGCATTACGTCGTTTCATGGCCCGCAGGGGCATACCCAGTCAATTATACTCCGATAATGGCACAAACTTTAGGAAGGCCCGCAATATCTTACATGATCTCTACAACCTTTGGCATAATAAGGATGCCATCTCATCGCTCAAGTCATTCACGTCCTCTCAGGGGATATCATGGTCATTTATTCCGCCCTCGTCACCTCACTTCGGTGGCCTTTGGGAGAGCGGCATAAAGAGTTTGAAGTTTCATCTGCGCCGCGTGGTAGGCAAATCTATACTCACCTTCGAGGAATTTACGACAGTTTTGTCTCAGATAGAGGCATGTCTGAACTCTCGACCTTTATTTGCCATCTCTTCGGATGTAAATGATCCGGTGCCACTCACACCTGGCCATTTTTTGATTTGCGCACCATTAACGGTGATACCGGACCCAGACTTATCTCATATTCCGATCTCTCGTCTTGGGCGTTGGCAACTTTTACAGAAGTTTGTCCAAGGCATTTGGAAGGCATGGTCTCGCGACTATTTGCACCAGTTGCAACAGCGTCACAAATGGAAATTCGCTAAGGATAATGTTTCCATTGGGGACCTAGTTTTACTTATTGAGGATAATCTACCTCCATTAGCCTGGAAATTTGGTGTAATTACCGCCACATTTCCCGGCCCAGATAACTTAATTCGAGTCGTAGACATTCGCACACCAACTGGTGTTTTGCGGAGACCAGTACATAAGTTATGTCTGTTGCCAGCGCGGGATGAGATTTGACAAGATTATTATGATCATTTAGCACAATGCTATTTTACTCAGCCATTGGCTTATTACTTATTATGACCATTTGGTCAACTTAATTGTGATCTATTATCACAACATTTTCATAACAATTTTGCGCCATTGCGTGTTTCTATAATCATCATAGTTTTATGGTGGTATATTACTATTTTGTATGTGTATGTTAATATTTTGTGTGGCATACTATGCCCTACACATTTACATTTTGATGTTTTGGGTATGTGTCATGTTTTTGGTGGTATTATTTTTATAAAAATTTGTTATATAATATTTGCATGTTTTGCAGTTGCGCAACCATGCATGCATTTTTTACACAGTTGTTAATATGTGTGATTTATTGTTCTGTGAATATCTTTCGATTGTTCAACCCATGTACTACGTTTGTAATCACAGTATCGTATTTGTTACTTATGCCATTGCGATTATTCATATTGTAATTAACTAAATTGTTGTTTATTATATTCATTATATAACTTGCGTTTATGTAAAACATATCGTTTTTTGCGTCTACTGCATGTAACCATGCCACGTCTAGATTTATTTTATATTGTATTGTTATATTGTATTTATATTTTGTGATTAAGCATTGCACAATTATTATTTCTGTTTAAATTATGACATACATGTCATCATATATGTGCTTGTATTCAGTCAGCTATCTATAGCTTGTTCTTACACAACTACATATTGTAAGTTCCTGAAACTTCAGGAACAGCATGACTTGGTCAATACATGACGCCATGCTAAATCTACGCTTAAACATGTAATTTGTGGCTATTTGTTCATGTAAATAATACTCTGTACAGGTCCACTGGCCTCAACTATTTTACGGTAACCATCTATGACATGCATAGGGTTACAAACTATCGGGCCATCATGTGATGAGCTTCCGATCATACATTATTAAGCATTGTCTAATTATGTATTTTTCATGTTTCATAACGTTCGATATTGTACACATACAATATATGACGGCAATACTTGCCAACGCATACATTTTTGTTCATGTTTGAAATCAGTTATTCGCCAACCTTGGCTTACAAACGCTTATCTTTAAGGCTTATCTTATTCATGCTTATCGCTAAACCATTAACGTACAGCTGTTATCTAATATTATAACTCAAGGTTCAACTCAGCCTTGAAACTAACTTTCATTATTAAGAACGCTGTATGTTATAAACTAAGTTACAAAATGTATAATAATTTACTAAAAAGGTGGTAAAAAATCGATTGATTTTGACGGGCAGCTTATGTGCAGTAGCGCGATAATTTTACTTTATAGGTTGGCTAATCTGCTCTTTACTGTTTGTTGTAATCTGATCATTCATGTCGGTGCGCTACACAGTATGTCTCAAACGCTTGTAAGCGGCGGTCGGCTCGCCCGCAGCTTCACTGTCATATTTTTTTTTGTCGTGACATTCAGTGTAGGCCTTAGGCCAACACACTTTACTTATGGCCCATTAGGCCCGTTATTAAAGTAATTTAAATTTTGATACATTGCATATATCATGCTTATTAGCCAACCTGTCATTCAAAACAACTGCTAACTTCATATCTCTAATGTACTTTTGAAATCAAATAAATGAATTGAATACAGTCCACTCGCTTCATCATTTCTGCATCCTGGCGAATCAACTAAGTACAAATTTTCACAAGCAACATTCTTCTTACTAAACATTTTTTGGTCCTCACGGGACGGATTAAACAGACGGAGAAACGCGAAAGTCAGTATCGGAGAGTATAATTATGTTATGTGCGCGGAATTGTGAGTTAACCAGTCAATTTATAACCTGTGCGCGTCGACTAGTAAATTAGCGCGAAGCGAGTGATGTGTCAATACCCAGATAAGAATTTAAGTGCCGTCAACTGGGGCTACTTTGGTCCTTGCAGGGTTACTTTGGTCCAACACGAAAAAGAAGTTATTAATTTTTGTACTGAACAAACAATACAAGATAAATGGGAGTTTTTGGGCTTGAAAAATAGTTTGTACCCTATTTGAGGGTAATTTAATAGTTTGAGGTAAATTTAATTTTTTGTTAGTGGCAACACTGGAGTTTTTGCAAACATTTGTTTACATGTGAAGATTTTTACTCTCCAAACTTTCTCCTGTGAAGCAATCTGGAAAAGAGTTAAAAATAAGGTAAGTGTCAAAATATTACCTTTAGTAACCTGTTACCAATGTGTGATCATAGTTTTTCCTTAAATTTTTTGTTTTGACAGTAAATTTTAAAGTTTTCATAAACATAACCTAAAAACTAGTTTTTCGGGGCTACTTTGTGCCAGGACCAAAGTAGCCCCAGCTACTTACAAATACCTTTTTTACCACCAAATCTTTAAAAATATGTTTTTAATAACATTTTTTCAAATGTTACTGTTGTAAAATGTTATTTTAGTTGTTTTTGTTCCAGTTGCTGAGGATATCATGACAAGAAATTACAAAAGAAAGGCAGGTTCGAGAAACTATGCCGATTACAATGCTGAGACCTTGCAAGCTTGTTTGATGGACATAAGAAGTGGAGTAAGAACACAAAGAGTGCAAGCCAGTATTATAATATACCTAGAAGCACAATAATAAATAAGCTTAAAACAAATGAGGTAAAAAAACATGGGCATCCCACAGTGTTTTCTCATGAAGAAGAACGTTCATTTGAGGCCCATATCAACAAGTTGGCTGAATTTGGATTTCCAATTATTGATCTTGATTTGAGATACTCCATGAAATGCTTTCTTGACAGTACAGTAAATAACTTTAAAAACAATTTCCCAGGACCTGATTGGGCAGCATTGTTTAGGAAACGCCACCCAAACTTAACGGTGTGCACAGCAAGCAACATAAAACGAGTAAGAGCTGCTATTGATGAAAAAATAGTCAATGATTATTTTGACAACTTAGAAACTGTCCTCAGTGATGTGCCAGATGAAAATATCTGGAATTATGATGAGACAAATCTACGAGATGACCCAGGGTCAAGTAAGGTTATTTGTAAAAGAGGACTAAAGTATGTAGAACGCATTATGGAGTCTACGAAATCTTGTATCTCACTAATGTTTTGTGGAAATGGAACTGGAGACATGTTACCACCATATGTGGTGTACAAGTCTGAACACTTGTGGTCTACATGGACAGAGGGTGAACCTGCGGGATGTAGGTATAATAGAACAAAAAGTGGTTGGTTTGATATGGGGACGTTCGAAGATTGGTTTATCTCAACCCTGCTTCCTCGATTGAAAAAGCTGCCCGGAGTCAAGGTTGTGATAGGAGATAATTTAACCTCCCATATCAACCTAGAAGTTTTAAAAGCGGTGAGGAAAACAATATAAGGTTTGTGTGCCTACCCCCAAACTCTACTCACCTCACCCAGCCGTTGGATGTTGCCTACTATGGTCCGATGAAAAGAGAGTGGCATAAAATATTGACTTTGTGGAAAGAAAAAAACAAGTCAATGACAAACTCGCCCAAGGATTAGTTTCCTAAACTCCTAAAACAGCTGGTTGATTATTTGTATGTAGACAAGAAGAAAAACATGATTTCTGAGTTCAAAAAAACAGGTATCCTACCCCTTGACAGAACCAAAGTTCTGGAGCGCTTGCCTCAAAAGGATGTAAGCAGCCCTCTAAAAAAACTGATAGGAGACAGTTTCTAGCAAAACCTTGCAGAAAAAAATGCAGGATATGACCAAAAAAGGGTCTAGTAAGAAACGAAAGAAATTGGATGTGCCAGCTCGCAAAAGTGTCTCTACAAAATTGTTTGATGAATCGAGCGCAGATGACATGGACTTGGAAGGAGTACCAACGTCTACGCCTAAGCCTAAAAGAGGGCGCCCACGTAGAAATCGAACACCAAAAACTGAATCTGAACATGCCAGTTCTTACAGTCTCCATGACTGCAGTCGTTCTGATGATGGCTCCAACTTTTATGAAAGTGAATCTGAAGATTTTGGAGAAGACGTTGGTACCAGTGGGCCTAGCAAAGAAGATCTACCGGAACCAGAATCTCTAAAAAGTAATTTAGAAGAAGGTGACTTTGTCATAGTCAAATATGCAGGAAAGCACTATCCTGGTTTGATAACAAAACTGCCCAGTGGAGAAGAGTCAGGCCCTACAATAGACTGCATGACCAAGACCAAAAAGTCTTGGAAATGGCCCGATAAAAAGGATCTTCTTGTTTACGAATGGGCTGACATCAAGAAAAAAATCAACCCTCCCAAGCTAATGAAACGAGGACACTTCAATGTTGCTGAGATGGCTGATTATGAGTTAGAATGAAAAGTTTAGCATTGCCAAAAGTGATAAGAACAAAGGACAAGTTTTGAGACATTGTTTCTCATGTTTTTCATATCTAGAATTGGTTTATTGTGTTTCAATATGATAATAAAAACATTTTTTTGCTAATTTGCAGTGTCAATTTATTAGCAGATCCTTATGCAAGGGGTTACAATAGTCCAATATATGAAATCTATTCAATTTGTATGAAATCAACTGAATGGACCAAAGAAGCCCCAAGCAGGGGCTACTTTGGTCCAAAACTTTAAAAATAGTAAAAAATTAAAAAAAAAGGAAAACGTTTTTTTAAAACAATACAGTTTACTTTTTTATACCATTTTAATTGGTTAAAACTCAATTTGGACGTTGAAAATCCATATATTATATTTTTTAATAACGGAAATGTTAGTGAAAACATGAAAAAGTGGCCCAAAGTAGCCCCGGTTGACGGGTGATTGTGAAATTCAGTGCACCCAGCAGAAGGACCGCTATCGGAACTCTACAAAACAAGTAAATTTATAAATCATTGTCCATTAGTTATCAATTCAATGAAACAAACTTAGTTGTCTGACTCAAATGCTCATTTCATTCTAAAACAACCCACAAATCGTTCAGAGTTAAATAAAAATTGTAACATGCATTTATATGTAATATGAGAGGTACTGGTGTGAGTAGTAGTAGAGATAAATTTAATAGAGATAGAAATATTAATATGACAAGTTCAAAATATGAATTAATGATAATGATAAAACAAGTGCTAGAATGTGAGTAGAATGATATAATTCATTTGTTTGATTTAGTGAGTTAAGTAAATATACAATTATATAGTAATAAAAAAGTTGGTGATATAACGATACATATGTGTAAATTAAGAGGTACAATATTGTGGGCACGTACAATTGTATAACTTATACGAAGTAGTAGAATAAACCAAAGGAACTACTCCATATAAGAAATATTGAAGGATGTTTTTTAATCAATGATAAATATTAATGTATGTAAGAATGAAGAATAATTCTTAAGAAATATTGAAGGATGTTTTTAATCAATGATGAATCTTAAATGTATGTACTATTATTCAATCAGTATAAGTCCTTTTAAGTCTGAACGATCTGAGTTATTATTTATATAACCCCCTGAGATTGAGTCCATCTCTGGCACCCAAGAATTTAATAAAACCACAATAAAAAATATTTAATATTGTCGCCAACAAAGTGGTACAAGTATAAAAACCTTTAATAATACATAGCTTTATTGTTTTGACACAATCATTGCCATTCTCAAAGCACTTATGAAGCTTAGGAATCAGAAGTCCTTTAAATCCTTTGAACCACATCGATACATCATTTCATGTCATCATCATCACTGAACATTTTCCAACCATATCTTCCTTCCAGTGACAAAACCAGGGAAAATCTCTGAGTTTGGTGTCTGGGCTAGAAGCAGATGATACAAACCACATCCCATTTCCAATCACTGAGCAGCGTGGAAGTGAAGTGTGCAGTATGCAGCTGAAGACAGCTGTGGAGCAGCTAGATGCTATGCGACAG
The DNA here is from genome assembly GCA_034769895.1 of Magicicada septendecula. NCBI lineage: Eukaryota > Metazoa > Arthropoda > Insecta > Hemiptera > Cicadidae > Magicicada > Magicicada septendecula. Next base: position 505,494,572 of record CM068369.1, on the reverse strand, counting down.
CATTGCTATCTTCTGCTTTGAACATAGAGTTTCAAAGAAGTCTCATTTTCTCACAGTATGCTGTGGTAGTAATATTTAAATTGCCATGAAGTCAACTAGGAAAATCAATAGCATAACTCTTTTTTTCTGGCCCCCCGTACAGATATCATAGCAGGCCCCCTTACTACCTGTTATATGTGTGAATAAATGTACAGTTACACGGTTATTAAATATAATAAAAAGATTTATTATACAGCTACAATAGTGAATACATCGTGAGCGTGTTGCTCTTATGGTGATCGCCCTGTGACTCACTCACATGCCCCACTATAAATATGTCATGGCGTATCCCCACCCTTATAACTTATGGTACTACTCACAACATCTCCCCTTTTCTAGTTTTTCAAAATTAAATTACAATATTATTACATAACATTTATTAAACATACATAACCTTTTAGGTACTCTGGTTTCTTTATCATACGACCTGATCTAGTCGTAATTACCGGAGCATCATTTGCAGTCACATTAACAATAGGATTATTATTACAGATATTATTTGCATTATTCACATTATTATTTACAGTATTTGTATTGTTCGAAACTCTTCTTTGCGTGGGCTCTTCAAATGGTATATCTAAACTATATTGGATTTCATTAAATTGTGTACCTTTGGATAGATCTTTTCGATTACGTGTTACAATAGTATTTTGCTCTGTTTTTACTTTATAAGATCTAGGATTTTGATGTTTTTCAATAATAATACCACTTTGATGAGGTAAGGTTTCCTTTCCTTCATCATGAATTTTAACTTTATCTCCCACATTAAATTCTGTAAGAGCTTTCGAACCTTTATTATAATAGAACTTTTGTTTATTTTGACGTTCTTGCAAAATAGTACTAAATTTATTTGACTCTACTTTGCCTTCATTTGAATTTGGTATTATGTTTCTTACTTTCCTACCATACATTAATTCTGCTGGCATAATGCCACTATTATCAATAGGCATATTTCTTAATTGTAATAGAGCCATTTCTTTATCCTTTCCTTCCTGAATAATTTTTTTCAAAATATGTTTGAGAGTCTGTATATGTCTCTCTGCTAAACCATTTGACTGTTGATGTTTTGGAGTAGTTATCACATGTTTAAAACCCCATTGATCTGAAAATTTTTTAAATTTGAAACTCGTGTATTGAGTACCTGAATCTGAATATAAAACTTTAGGTACCCCATATCGTGCAAAAAACTCCTTTAAAGACTGTATATTAGACTCTGCGCTTAAATTACTTAAATGTTGCAAATCAATGAATTTACTATACGTATCTACTACAATTATACACCTTTTACCAAGTAAATAAAAAATATCACAATTTCCCAAGGATTTTTAGGTATTGGTTTTTCAATCATTGGTTCTTTACTATTATCCCTTTGACAACTACAACAAATATCACAATTGCTTACCAAGTCATCAATTTGCTTCGACATGCCTGGCCAAAACAATGTTTTTCTAGCTAACATTTTGCATTTTTCACTACCAAAATGAGCATAATGTATTTTAGCAAGCATTATTTTTCTCATGGATTTTGGTACAACTATGCAAGTATTTTTCAACAATAAACCCTTACACTCTGAAAGTTCTTCTTTGAAAGAAAAATATGGTTTGACAGTTTCAGAAACGGATGATTTGTTTACAGGCCATCCATCTTTTACATATTTTAGAACTTCTTGCAGTTCTTTATCGTTGCTAGTTTCATTTTTTAATTCATTCATTCTTATATCAGATACACTAAGACTTTTCTCAACCATCATAACATATGCTTTAATTTTTTCTTCATCAGAGGACTCTGTAGTTTGCAAATAAAGTCTGCTCAAATGATCAGCCAGTAATAACTTTTTACCTGGTACATACTTAAGATCTAAATCAAAATTATGTAAACTTATTCTCATCCTTTGTAATCTTGGAGGGATTTTATTCATTGGTTTTTTAAAGATCGAGATCAGTGGATTATGGTCAGTCTCTACGACAAATTTTTGACCAAACAAATATTGATTGAATTTATGACAACCAAAAACAATTGCTAAACACTCTTTTTCAATTTGACTGTACATTACTTCAGTCTCTGTTAAAGCACGGGAACCATATGCCACTGGTCTTCCATCTTGTATCAATACACATCCAAGTCCCTCACTGGAAGCATCTACACTCAATGTTATGGGTTTATTTATCTCAAAATATGTTAAAACTGGAGGTTTACATACGCCTCTTTAAGCTTTAAAAATGACGTTTGCTGTGCAGTACCCCACACAAATGGCACATCTTTCTTTGTTAGTTGTCTTAAACTACTAGTTAATTGTGCAGCATTTGGTATAAATTTTGATACATAATTTATTGTTCCTAAGAATGTTAGTAATTCTCTTTTATTTTTTGGTATTTGCATTTTTTCAATTGCCTCAACTTTTTCAGTATCAATTTCAATTCCATCTGTGGAAAGTATATGACCTAAATATTTAACTTTCGTTACAATAAAAGCACTTTTATCTGCATTAAATTTAATACCATATTCTCTGGCTCTTTTAAAAACTTTATCCATAATTTTTAATAATTGGTCTTTAGTCTCAGCCCAAATTAACATATCATCGGCATATATGCCTACATTTTCAATATCTTCAAAAATCTGATTAAAAACTATATAAAATACTTCAGGACTAGAGCTTATACCGTAAGGCATTCTGTTAAAATAATATCTCCCAAATGGAGTATTAAAAGTATTTAACTCTTTACTATCTTCTGACAATTCAACTTGCCAGAATGCTTTATTTGCATCCAACTTTGTAAAATATTTTGCGTTTTTTACCTTTGCTGCAATCTCATCCATTGTAGGAAGCTGAATATGTTCTCTTTTTATGCAAGAATTTAAATATTGTGGGTCCAAACAAATTCTTATTGACCCATCTGTTTTACCAACAACTACTAATGAATTTACAAAATCAGTTGGTTTTTTAATTTTCGATATAATACCAACAGCTTCCATTCTATTTATTTCATATTTCAATTTATTAATCAATTTAAAAGGAACATGTCTACACGGTTGTACTTTACCTACACTTCCTTCTTTTAATTCTATTTTATATTGAAAATCTTTTATTCTACCATAACCATTAAAAACATCTGCGTATTTCTTTATAATATCATTAGCTGTGTTTACTGAAAAAGCATTTAAAATGTCAACATATATAGCTTCATCTCCGGGCTGGACTCTTTCTATCAAATTAAAATCAATGGAACTCTTTAAACCTAAAATAGGTACACTTTTACCAACAAAAATTTCAAACTCTACTCGTTGTTCAATATTGCCTACTTTGCAATTTAAGCTTACTTTACCAATAGTTTTCATTTTTTCTTGACTATAATTTTTCAAAATTACATTAGATTTCAGGCATTCAGTTATATTCAATTTTCTACATAAGTCAATAGGTATTATATTACATTGAGCTCCAGTGTCAATTTTAAAAGCAACTGTTTTCTTAGAATCTAAAATATTTACATGTTGTATCCATTCGTCTCGTGCACTGATAGCATCCACACTAATCCAGTCACAAAAAAATCCATCAAAATACTCACATTCAGCCTCAGACGAAACATTTACAACTTTTATTGAACGCTTATTTTTACACATTTTTGCAAAATGTCCTGTCTTACCACAGTTTATACAGTCCTTCATAAACGCTGGACAATTCTTAAAACGATGTTTGTATCCGCACTGTTGGCATGCGGTCACCTGTTGTCTTGAAGCACCCGGCTCTCGTGTCGTAGAAGATGATGATGATGATGTCATCTTTGTCTGTTGAACTCTGCTCATGTTGTTGCCTGCGTCACCGTCATGAGTCTTGGAATTGCCGCTACTCAGCTGTTTTTTTATGCTAGCAACTTCCTTTGTAGGCTCGAGTTTTTTAACATGCTGTTCTGATAATTCAGCACTTTTACAAATTCTAACAGTTTTTACTAACGTTAACTCACTTTCACGTAATAACCTATCTTTGACTCGTTTGTCTAAAATGCCGGCAACAATGCGATCTCTTATCAAACGCTCTCTCAAAGTACTAAAATTACAATCAGCACTTAATTTCTTCAATTCAGTCAAATATGCATCAAACGACTCACCAGGCTCCTGATTTCTCGTGAAAAACATGTGCGAACTAACACTCTCATTTTTGATAGGCACAAAGTGGTCTTCAAATTTCTGCAGTACTGTATCGTAACTGTTTTTTTCATCGTCGGTTAATCCCAACGTATTATACACGTCTACACATTCTTCACCTATGCAATGCAAAAATACGGCCACTTGTACATCATCGGCCATTTTATTAGTACCTGATGCAATACGATATATTTCAAAAAGCTGTTTCCACTTTGTCCATCCTTCAGTAGTTAACTTTTGTAAATAACTTGGTGGTTTCAAGCCCGTTAATGACGTAGACATGGTTGTAAACGTCATTGTCGTTCCTGTACCTGCAGTAGTAGTAGAAATTTTCACAATTACACTACGCAACTCACACACTGTATTCAAACTGAATAACTCCACTATATATTTTACGCACTTTAGTTCTTCAAAGCAGCAGCGCCATGTTATATGTGTGAATAAATGTACAGTTACACGGTTATTAAATATAATAAAAAGATTTATTATACAGCTACAATAGTGAATACATCATGAGCGTGTTGCTCTTATGGCGATCGCCCTGTGACTCACTCACATGCCCCGCTATACATATGTCATGGCGTATCCCCACTCTTATAACTTATGGTACTACTCACAACACTACCCTTACTTAATTTATGCCATTGATACCTCTTAAATACTAACCCCTCTTTATACTGTGACAACTATTAACATTATAGAAAGTAAACAGAATACTTTCTCCCCAAGACTGTTTAAAATCTCTTCTCCTAAGACTAGGCCAGTTTGATTGGTCACTTCTATAAATCCTAAAAAGGTTTAATTAATCTTTAAGTTGGTGTGCCTTCCTGCTTCATCTTCAGAAATTGAGATATATCTGATTATTTGACACAGTTGATGTTTTCTGTTAACATCTTGTGTAATATCCAATATTACAGAGAAAAACTGAGAATATTAAATCTGTTTCAAAATAATATTTTTAACTTTTTTAAATAAAAGCTTAATGAATTCATTTTGAATGTTTGGACTCATGTACTTCTCACTGTTCTGCAGATCTTGCAACATTATCTCTTGCAACAATGGATCGTGTTTACTCAAAAGATCAATATTTGCCAAAAGATTTCCACTATTGGGCTACCATATCTTCTCTTTGTGGCTTCTAAAGGCAAAATTTGAAGCTACCATTTTCAGAGTGACATTTACAATGCGATCCAGTACTGTGACCCCATTTATTAGTTTCCTTTTGTAGCTCGTAATGACTAATGATGAGACTCAGGCCTGGCCAATGGCCTTGATGCATTCTTAAATGGAATCACCACCTTATTGTACAGATAACCAAATAATTTATAAATTTAATTAAGAAAGTTGTATTAGTGGTTATAATCACAAACAGAATTAACACTGTTACACACCACTATAGAAAAATTATTCCCATTAGCGGTTTCAAGTTTCACAGCTTATCATCAGATCAGAAACATTTCCGATAGGAATACTTTTTCTATAGTGGTGTGCAACAGTGTTAATTCTGTAACTAATTTATACTCTCAAAGTACTTCATTAGTTATTGGTAAAATAATAGTAAAATAAATGTATTTGTTTTTGATGTTAAATACATAAAAGAAAATATGGTTGTACTCAAGTTCAATGGTTTATACTCAGTCTTAAAAAATTAAGGGAAATGTTTGTGTGGGCCCCTCTAGACCACAGGCCCCTGCATTGTGGGTCTGGAAGTTACCCAACTGAGGAGAATGTTTTCCTGTACCAAAAAGTGAAGCCATGATTTTTAAATTAAAGTTGATGTTTAGAATGTTTTGTTTTTGGGGAAATCTTTGTGGTGTCATTGCTACAATAGTTGATAATTTCGGGAGTATGGTGATAAACCCAGGAACTCATCTCCTTCCTCTGCATAACATGAAGCATGAAGGCAGGACCTATCTTTTTTCTTTTTTTCTTGAGCTTGTAGAATAATATTTTGGACACCCAATGTGCTAGTAATTTTTTACAGCCTAATTTTGTCTTAAAGACTACATGAATCAAAGGCTCAGACACTTTGGAAAGCAATTCATGCAATTCAAATTCTTATCTGTGGAATGGCTTCTTCAGCTTTGTGAAGAAGGTCATCAGAAAATAAAAACAGTTTCTACTGCTCTTATGTTCTTTGTGAACATCAGTGCTTCCTTCTGAAAATTCATGGCGACAATTCTAGATATTATTTTAAAATCCATTGTCACCATAAACAGCTGTAACAATCTTTTGAGTTTTCTCTGGACATTCATCTTTTTGCATGTAGACATGTAGAAAATGTATCATAGAACAAACTATATTTGGTGGGATTTTGAATCAATCCTGCAATTTCCATACATGTAACTAAAATAACTTAAAAAAAAAAATATATTGTCTTCCTGGATATGAGAAACTGGGACCCACTAACAATAATAGCAGTGTTAGCATCGATGCAAAAAAGTTTCTCATTGACTCAATACAGTGTATCTGTACTTTCTTAATAATAACTATATTAAAATAAACAAATAACAAAAAATTGTCATAATGTTTAAGAACCATAAGTAATTTGTTCACAGCGGTATTGTGTTTATCTGTTTCAGTGGACAAGAACCAATGGGTATAGTCCGCATGTCGTACATGTGGTTTACTTTAGTTGGAACATTTATAACTATAGCAGTTGGCCTGTTAGTGAGCTACATAACGGGATTTAACAAGCCTAGTGAGGTCAATAGAGATCTCCTCACACCTGTTATACACAGGTTTCTGCCAGAGCCACAGAGTCTGGAAATGAAAACAAAACACTTGGACGAAGATGTAAGTGCCTGTTTAACTTAGTCCCACTGTGTGCCATATATTTGGGTTATGATTAATATTCAGAGAGATCAGAGAGAAATGTACTTAAATTAAATTTTGAAGTCTTACTCTGTAATTGTTTGTTAATTTAATATTATTTTTTATCTGTAAGGTATAATCCAGAAATTCGTTTAGTGTACTTTGGCAGAGAACAGTGAGTAAATACAAATAACAATGCGCAAATCAAGTAAAATATAACATTATTTATTTTTCTTTGAGAACATAAAAAAGATCATGAACACACTTATTCCGCCTTAAGGCGTAAAATTGATTTCCAATAATTATTACAAAACATGAATACGTATATAAAAGATTATGCAAACTCAACAGTTCTGGTTAGGCCTATATGCATATGCTTCACACACACAATCATACACCTTTACATACTTTTTGATTTTGTTGAGCTCAACTTTATAATTTATGAAAAAGCCAGTATTTTAATTATTTTTGAATGTCTACTTCCCTATTGATGCGTAGAAATTCGACACCTGGGGCGTCAACTCGTGGCTTCCACTGTTTGCTGTTTTATATTTCCCATTTTCACATTTTACGGCCGAACTGTCAATTTACTGCAATTAGTCACTATTATGGATGAATATTTAGCCAAGAACTGTTTGTATTTTGAAATATATATAAATTCATATAAATATATATATTTTCTGTTGTATGCGGGCGAAAACGGTACTCAGCCGGCAGCGAGCGGAACTGCCCACGTCCACTTTGTTTAGATTTTGTTTGCTGACTGGCATTCAGTGTTACAAATTTTTCGTTTGGTGCGTCTCAAACTGCTTCACCCCGCTCCCCGCCGTACGTCTCGTCCTCAGTATTATCACATTCCGTTGAGTTGAGTTTCGCTTTCTAACTTCGTCGCGAAATGTTTTTCGTCAACAAAATACTTGATGTATTGGTCACAGGCTATAAATAGATTTTCGTTATAACCACATAACCATATATGGCCATGGAAATTATTTACTGACTCCGCCTCCCCTCAAAGGGGCCTCATCTTTACATGTTATAGAATTTATGAAATTACACAATAATATTTAGGTAAATTTAGACCCATTACAATTTAAGTTGGTGAAAGCAAGTTCACGCCCCCCCCTTCTGTAACTAAAGTGTGCATCCATGCCTGATGATTACTCAAATAACAATTAAATGATGACCGTTGATATTTAATTAACCAGCCATCAAACTATCGTATTCAAAAAAATCAGTTTTTACAACAACAACAAAATCAGACTGTGGATTACAAAACACATTAGGCTTGGATAACATCTGTATTATCTTGCCTATAAAAAGTAGTATAAATTATTTATATGCATTCAAGTGAACTTGAATTATGATAACCGCACACGCACGCGCGCGTGCACGTGTGTGTGTGTGTGTGTGTGTGTGTGTGTTTACTTTTCATGTCTTTACTGATGAATACGTTTTATGTTGATTTCAGGCTTTTCCATGTATGGTTGTGTTGTGATCCTTATGTATAACTTATACCATTTTTCCATGTATGTAACATCTACCTTTTTCCTTATAATTTTTACTACAAAAGGGGTTGTCATTATACACAACCTTTTTCTAAATTACACACATGTATAAATGAATGTATATCTACAGAGAGGAAGCAGGCTATGGCTTCCTAAGCTTCCTTATGTTAGTAAAATAAATAAAACTGATTTATTTAAAAATAATAATACAAACACATAATATGTGTTTGTAGTGACGGAAACACAGTTGGCGTTCTAGTGGGTTTATTAATCTGATGTGGGATTGTGTTGTGTTACCGTATCTTATCATAATTTTTCTGTCAATTTTACAACAGTTTGTATTATCCAGTTAGTTAAAAAAAAAAAAAAAATTATATGTGAATAATGACTGGAAAAACATCTTGTTTATTATACATGGCAAAGTTTAATTCATCCATACAATAGCGAACACGCAAAAATGCTAATAACATGGTATCATGTAAACTAATTATATAGTTCTAAAAGAATTTTAATAATTTTGTTTTGTGTTTTAAAAAAATAAGTTATAAGTATATTTCAAACAGTAGTTAATGCAGGGCTGAGACTAACAAAAAAAGCTAAGTAAACAGACATTACTGACTGGTTCAAGACACAAGTGCCACTCTTTTACGATAATGAAATAATTAAGCTGTTAAAAGAATCTAAAAATGAGTGAATGTTATATATACGTTTTTGCTTGCTCCATGTGGACTACCAGAGCAAAAAACATACATGTATGTTTTCAAATTTACTGATGCAGGAGCAACACAATAATGATTCATATGGTTTAATTCTGAGTTTTATGTGTGCTGCCATCTACCAGTAGCATTTTAAACTATGTACTACGTAAGTTTTGTTGAACTTCTTTGTAACCAGTGTAACCAAGATGGTATGGGTTGTAAACAGCTGATGTGGACTTCCTTCCAGTTTTGTTTACATAGAAGTGATTGTTAGCGTTGTGTTGCATGTTTGTGTGTAACTGTTATAACTTTGAAATATTTTAGCATAAGTAAATATACGAACCTGTTTAAGTTTTATTGGACCATAGATAAGTGTTTTATAATAGAAAAATACTAACCGAGGAAAGTGTTTTAGAACTTTTATTAAATGAACTGTCAGACTTGTCTGAAAGTGAGAGCGAGGACATTGATATTGAAAATGATAATATCAATGAAGAAACATTGTAGTGTTTGTATGAAATAAATGAAATGAAATGAAATAAATATGAAACAATGAACTGTTGTATTGACCGAGAGGGAAAAACTTTGACTCAGTGGGCATAACCCGCTAATGGAGCCACTGGTGATTATGTGGAAAATAAAGAAAGTTTGTAGATGTTTCTGGTTATAATAAAGCATTTTCATCTTTTAATGTCTTCTTCTCTCAAAAAGTAGTACAAGGGTTCTCCTAATGGAATGTGACCTAGAGGACAGCCTAGGGGTCGGTGGAGAGGCAGTGTCCTCAGTGATCTGTAGTATGTTGAGGAAACATCTCCCTTGCTCAGGACTGATATGGATAGATGACAGTGGTTGAACAAGACAAGGGTACAGCTACATATGTCTGTTGTGCTAGTGAAGGAGAATGTCTTCTTCTATTCAGAACAGCCATCACTTAAACACATGCCCTTGTACATAAGACATTTTCAGCTAATTTATGTATTGACTCATGTGTGTGTTTTCATAAAATTACAAGAGTTAGTTGAAAAGTTCATGGATAAAACTAAAGTAGCTTAGCAATAAAACTAATATTTTTTGTATGCTGTAAGATTTGCATTTTGTATGAACACCTGTTAATTTCCAAATCTGTCTATCAATTTATTCATTGTTTAGAAGTTATTTAAAATTAAAATGTCATGCGTGTTTTGAAAAATGGACAAATGCAAACATCGTGGTGTGATTCTTTGTTAAAAATTGTTTAGCGCCAATGGAAATTCAGAACAAAATTGTAAATATGTCAGGAGATGCTGCGACTTCAAAACCAAAAGTTTGTAAGTAGGCACTTGAGTTTAAACGTGGACGTATGAGCATTGAAAATGTGGTTGCACTGGACGCCCCCAAAATGCAACAACTCCAGATGCAGCAGGCATCTTCCACAATACTTTTTCACACCAAGTTCTTGAGTTAAAGTATGATGCACACGGTCATATTAGATGCCTATGATTTCAGCAACATCATCCACTCCTCAATCTGTGGTCTTCCAACACTGTATGAAATTTTTTCAATAATGTCATTTTTTGTTGCACTTTCTGAATGTCTACTGCTGGGATCATCTTCAGTGCTTGTATGACCACATTTAAACTCAAGTGTGCCCCACTTACCATTGTTTCTGAAGGCGCAGCATCGCCTAACACATTTTCAATTTTGTTTTGATTTTCTGTTGGAGCAAAACGTTTTTAACAGTGAATTCATCACACACAATGTTTGATTTTGTGCGTTTTAAAAACACGTGTTACGGGAAAATTTCAAATAGCCGGCAAAAAGTGAAGAAATTGACACATGCAGCTTATCTGGACATTAACAGGTGTTTATGCGAAATATACGTCTTGCAGCATGAAAGATTTTAGTTTTACCACTGAGCTATAGATGTTGCTCCGCGAAATTTTCAACTGACCCTCGTATATGTGACTTTATTGGATAGAATATATCTAGTGTCTGTTTCAGAATCATATAAAAAGGAGAAGGAAGGCCAACAACCCTGATTGATGTAAGTGTCAAATATTGATAGGGAAGTAGCCAGAGGCCAGCCTTCTGAAAGTCTTGGCAAGCTTCTCCAGTACAGTGACTTAACCAGGTGAACCACCAGGCACTCGACACAACATTTTATCATAATTTGTGTTATTTCATTGATAATTTTGTTTTCTCTATCACAAGTTATTGATGAAGTAGTACTTTTTAAAATTATCTAAAGTTTCATATGTTTTATCGATTGATTTATAAACATAACAATTTTTATAAAATGAAGTTTTTATCATCAAACCAAAAAGTCTTGTTTTGTATGGAAGAACAAACAACTCGGGTAATTATGTCTGCAAGTTTACTCTTACAGTGTACTTTGGTTTAACACGATATTTATATATAAAATACATACAACATACATATGTACATACGTCCACACAAACATAAACATTTCTGGTTATCATTAATATATTTGTTTGTTGTTGTATGTTTTCATTTAAAAAAAAATAATATTAACCTCATTGGTCATCCTAATATTCCTGCACCAACCATCTTTTCATTCCATTGAAAATTTGGTCGGTCTGTGATGTAAGTAATGCAATGCAGTAAGAGTCTATGTGGGGTCTGTTCAAATTTTGACTTTCCCATGCAGTAAAGTGTCTAATTAAAAACTGTTTGTATGCGATGTTGGTACAGATGTTACTGACAATAGTCTTCTATTGAATTGCATAGTTTAGATGTGACAGGTAATTGGTAAGTTGTGTGTGGTGTGTTAGGTGATTCCTTTTTCTTTCTACAATGAAATGTTGAAGAATTGAAGAACGGATTAATTTTTTTTTAAAGAATGAGATAAACTATGCATATTCTTGACTCCAGCTGTTGAGTAAGTAACTCAACGTTTGATATATGTAGTGGGAGTAAAAGCATATATAAGAATCTTCGCCAATCATGTTACAGAAATTTGTTTATGTCACCATAGGAACATCCTGTAGCGATACTGTGTTGCCACATTCTTACTCAGATAAACATGTGGTCAATTTTGCACCACGCAGGGCTTGGTAAATGAAAGTTTGGTAACGCTCGGCCCGTAAAAGGTTGGCAGCGCTTCTGCAAGCTGCTTACTGGATGGCTTGAGTATATCATGGTAAAAGTGTTGTGGAAGGCTCCTGGCAAGCTTGCTATGCACATACAATCAGTTTACCAATGGTTGGGTAATTATTTACAAATCTACAAAGACTTGTAAATAAGTTAAAGATCATGATTGTCTGATGGAGATTATGGTTTTATGGTTATTTAATTGTTGTCACTAAGTACAATGGTAAATAAAGTGTAGGCCTACTAATTCAGACATTTTATGGCATTTATTTGAAGCTGTTTGTAGAAAACAGATTTACGGAAGGTAATTTATGGAAAATGCACCTCCCCCACTGATATATTAGTATGGCTGTCATTGTTTATTCAAAAACCGTAAAAGGACAATATTTCATCACAATTGTTTCACAGACATAAAACAAAAATGACTGGGAGAGCTACAGTGTAAACTGCATTCAAGAAACGTTTTGTACACGAGAAAAAACGATATTTGCATAATTGTATTATATCCATTAAACTAGTTTGAATGGAACAATATAAATAAAGATAAATTGAGGCATAATTTTTCAAGTAAACTTTTTGGTCAAACATTGTATATTTAAGGTTTAACTCATACAAAACATAACAAAAAGAGCAACATATGATTGCGAGTTTCCATGGCTTAAAAAAGACAGAAGACATCAACGAGAAGCATTTCAGTCATAGACAGCGTGATAGTGACATTTTATGTGCTTCTTAAGACATAGGTGTGTTGTCTCAGAAAAGCAATAAAGTAAATCACAACATATATAAAGTGATACAAAGTTTTGAAAAATAAAGTTATTGATTACAAAATTAAAGTCATAATATATTAACCATGTACATTATTAACATATTTTTACATGATACAATTGTATTTAAAACATATTTCTACTTAGTAAAAAATAATTTTTAGGTAACAAAATAAATTAAAAAGTTAAATTTCTTACTGACTAAACATTGATCAAATTGCTATTTTTGTGTTTGCATTAATTTCTACAATGTATAACTTAACGTCTAGTTATGTACAATTGTGTTTACATAATTGTGTGTTACTTATTTGACAATTGTGTGTTGACAAATAAAGTGATTATATAATGGCAGCAAATGATTTTAGGAACTGTTGAATGGCAAGCAAGCAAATATGTTATTTATATGTATCTATAAACACATACAAACAAATGTCTGTTGCAGGGTAAGTGCATTCTAGTTGAAATCACTTCTATACAGACTTAGCTGAAAAAATGCATACATCATACACTGTAGCTGTGTTCAACAATATAGAGTAATTTAATTCTGGATCATAAAATATTTATTTATTGAAGACCTGAAAATGCTTACTGTCAGTGGTGGCTGGTGTTAATGGTTGCAGCGTTGCACAACCACCAATGTAGAATAACTAAACTTTAAAATAATATATGAAAACATTAAGCAGTTAAAAGTGTCATAAATTTCAATGGAAAACATATTGGTTTCTATGCGGCAAAGTTCACGTTCAATTCAAATGTGGTGTGCAGGCTGGTGGTTGTAGGTAGATTGCAACTTAACGAGTAAATGGCAAAGCTTACTATACAAACATATAGGAGAATGTCCGTTACTCTTCATAATGCCCCAGTGCTTCATATTTGAGCAAGGTGGTTGCAAAGCTTTTGCAACGCTCCACTGGGAACGTTGTAGAGCATCCTTAGTTGTGTCATGAAATCAGCTGTGTTCAGTTTAGTGCTTACGTTAGTTAAAACCAACATTACCTGTTGTTTGAGTTTATAAAATAGGAATAATTTTGTATAACTCAGATTGTGATAGTAAGTGTGATAGATCTGTGTATTAATTAATGTGTGTTAAATATTATTTTTATTATTATTTTTCTCTTGTTTAGTGCTGCTGTGTGCTTTCAAACAACGTGTAGTTGGTAAAAAGCATGATACTGTTTAACTTTCACGTTTCACTGCATATTTAGTGTTTGGTTACTGCAAAGTTAGTTAGTGATGCTTTTAGCAACCATTCATGAGTACATGGGATCGTGGATTTAGCAAAGGTAGACTTACCTATAGAAGTGAGGGCATTACATTATCAATGGTAGATCTCTTTTGGGGGAAAACAGTAACTTTCTATGTTTTCCATATGACAGCATTATATATGATGCGGGTAGGTGGGTGTGCCTACTGTTTAAATGTGTTCTTTGATCCCCCTCCACCCAATCAACTACTGCAACCACAAAATCCAGAACTACCAGCTGCCAGTGCTTACTGTATAATGAATAAATATATAAGCTGTTAACATTTGTCAAGACTTCGTAGGTTCAGTTTATATCAGAACCAATTTTGATTTTCAGAATACACATGAATGTGTTTTAAAAATTATGCCTTACTTATTCCTACACATTTGTACATTATGTATTAGGTAACATGCAAATCTAGTGATCTGATACAGGCACTGCACTCATGAGCAACAACTTATATAAGTACATTTAATACAGCAGTGTAGTATTACAGTCTTGTCCAATTATGGGCTGGTTTTCATTAGTGTTCGTTTGTTGTCGATTACTTCAGCTTCTTCAGTGCTGTTGTAGCCGCTCTTGCTGAACTCCTGCTTCAGCATTGAGAACCAGTGTTTCAGTGCGTTCTTCAGTTTGTTCACGGTCCATGATGCCGTTGTCATTATACCGTTGTCAGTTTCATTGCGATCATCAGTCTGGCGTCGTCTGACGTTTTCACCGGTCATTTCGATCAGTGGTTGTGTATTAGCTTGAGGACCCACTTCCACTATGACCTGTGCATCCATGTTCTGTCCCATTCGGAAGCCAACACCCACTCTTGTGTCTTTACCTGGAATAGTATTATATTATTAAGCTCTCCAAACTCCAGAACTTGCTCACTGTTTTGAACACAATACATTTATTAGTAGGTAAATTTTAATATTAGATAATTTTTCAGTTATCAGAAAAATTACAATAACGCCAATTACTCTACTACTTTTTTTGTCAAATAACAATTGAAGAATAGACAGTCATACAATAGTCACTAAAAGCTCTTAACTGTTGCATTAATTTTTTAGCTAAATTTATAATTATAGCAGTGGCGGTTGGTGCTATGGTTGCAGCGTTGCACAACCACCAATATAGAATAACTAAACTACAAAATAATGTACTAAAACATTAAGCAGCTAAAAGTATCATAAATTTCAACGCAGAGCCTATTAGATCCTACTCGGTAATGTTCGCTGTTCGCGTATAACTCAAATGTGGCGCGCAGGCTGGTGGTTGTAGGCCGTTTGCAACTTGAACAGTATATAGCAGAGCTTACTACACAAACATATGGGAGGACGTGCGCTACTCTTCACAACGTCCCTCTGTTCCCAATGTTAGCTAGGCGGTTGCAACACGTTCTGCAACCCTCCACTAGTAGCGCTATAGAGCAGCTTTGTGTCATGAAATCAGCACAGCTTTCTTGATTTATAAGATATGTCAGGTTTAGTGTTTACGTTGGTTCGAGGTAAATGTTATCCGTTGTTTGAGGTTATAAAATTGTAGTAATAATTTTGTATACTGTGATTATGATAGTTTAATGTCTTTTAACTCCTCTCCCATCCACTCAATCAACTACTGCAACCACCAACCGCCACTGAACCATAGTATGTAAATAGCAAATCTCACTGTACTGCAACTGACATTACAAATGCAAGCAGAAAAATATGCATACAGCTTTCATATATTGTAAGATGTGCTAGGTCATCTGATTAATCTGAAACTTCTTAGTCTCTGTAAAAGAGTTGTTGTAAAATGGTGCATTTCTGTAAAACTTCACTTACCTGCTCTAACGGGTGGGAGTCTAGAGTACATCAGATTCAGAGCAGTGGGTATGTCCTCTGGAAACAGGATCATCGTGTGAATGCCTGAAAAGAAAACATGAGCTCATTAATGAGTATGGATAATCTGTATGTGTTTGTGTTTGGATTTTTTTATGGTACATGTCTTTATCTTTATCTTCGTACTAAATTATTAATGTCAAATAATAATAGTTTGGGGGGCTTCAGAAAAAGCACTCATGGTAATGGCTGCACCCTGGTGTACAGCGGTTCCATGGCTCCCCAGCAGTTCATTGCGTATTGTACAATTTCTTGGAAGCCCGCATGGGGATAACAGCTGCTGTTTTGGTGGAAGACATGTTTGAGTTGGTATCCAAGTCACTTATTGACAAAATCTGTATAATATTTACCTTATTTCTTCCGTCGTGTGACTTCGTGTTGCGTTCGATTTGATTAACGCGTTTCGAAACATATGTTTCGTCTTCAGAAATAAATAAAGATTCACTCTTAGCGAGGTCGTTACATATTAAAAGCTCAAGCCAATGGCTACAATAGTTCCTTGATTGACAACCTCCTCAGAAAACAAAAGCATAAGCTATCTAAACCTCGTATAGAAAAAGACACAAAAACCATTTTTATTTCAACGACGTACACCAACATAATGCCAAAAATTTTAACTAGTGTGTTAAATAATAACAATAGAACCGTAATATTTAAAACCAACAATAATCTTATGAACATACTCCGTAATAAAATAACTATCCCTTTAGAAAAGAAAACGGGGGTGTATAAATTATCGTGCGACGATTGATTGTGAATGCTTTTATATCGGCCAGACGGGAAGGGGTTTCCAAAAACGTTTTATTGAACACACACCAAAGCACAATCTGAAGGGTCAGACAACACTATCCAACATAAAATCCAACTATGCACGTCACTTGATAAACAAAAATCATAAATATACAAGCTTTAATTACAACTTGAAACCCATATATTTTTGTAATAAAGGCACTTACATGAACGCCTTGGAAGAGTTCGAGATATATAGAGCGTACAATGACGTACACAGTCGTGACTTCGTGCTAAATGATCATTTAAATTTCAAATCAAACCCGCTCTACGATACCACAATAAACCTGTTTAAACAATAGATATTGATAGTCAGTGTCCGATCGGTCCGACTCGAGTGCGCACTCATGTAACGTGGATATGTGTGGAATCGTTTTCCAATATTTGCAATTTTAATATGTAACGACCTCGCTAAGAGTGAATTTTTATTTATTTCTGAAGACGAAACATATGTTTCGAAACGCGTTAATCAAATCGAATGCAACACGAAGTCACACGACGGAAGAAATAAGGTAAATATTATACAGATTTTGTCTTGGTGGCCTAGCGGGATGCCACCCTTTTAGTCGCGTGGCGTCCGTGTAACTGCTGTTGCCAGTGCCAGCAGTACAGGAAATGAAAGAAAATAAAATTAATTATATCAAAGAGTAAATACTTTAGTTATTGATTAACTTGAAATATGAGCAATATTAGTAAGGAGACTTCAAGAAAAGCGTAGCATTGTTTTCGTACTGCTGGGCGCTTGCACTGTTATTTTAATGTTATGTTGCCAGATCAGACGGCGACATTCGACTGGGAGCAGTCATTGACCTTGTAGTAGTTGTCACTATACATACTAGTGAAGCAGACACGTTCGTCCGCCCGATGTGTTGCCGCTGTATAAACCGGCAAAACGCTTAGTTAACAGCGTGTACCGGTTACTACTTGCACCTATTTCTGTTTTGTTCGTTTAGTTATGTGTTCCTCTGTATTACTGTATTATTTGTAATTCGATTATTTGTATTCTGACTTATTTTGTGTAAGTATAATGGTCTCCGGATTCCATTGGATCAGGATCCTCTTCTTCTGCCAGCGAATTTTTAATTGCATGATGGAAAATATACCACACTAAAAAATCTTTTGGTTCACGTACGTTTATGGAAATGTGTGTTATTATTAAATTGGTAGATTTACTCCTAATATAAAGGTTTAAAATCAAAATAATCTGGCGGTTACAATCGGCATTTTAACACTGCATCATGCACGGAATATTTTTGACTATGTGGATGTACTAAGTTGATGAAACTTTTCAGCTGTATTTTGTTTTCAACAGAAAAAGTGGGTGGAATAGTGATGGTGTTGATGACATGGATAATCTTAAGACTGTCCGTAGTTAACATTGAGGAGTGGAATGCCAAAACATTAGCTTGTGAAGTTGGTTATTATGAGAAATTTGGGACATTTGCTTTTAAATTATTACTAGAAAAGCTTTATGCTACATTTCCGAAGTCTGATGTTTTGTTCAATACTTCATAGGAAAATATAATAGATGCAGGCTAGTGTAATAAGAAAACGTGTAAACTTTTAAGCTATTCATTATCTTTGCATGATAGTTTTGATGAAGTTTGGCACAAGATTGAAACTTTAAATGAACTGGACGAAGCATCATACACGAAAAGGACTTGAGTAAATGAAATTAGTATTTTTGCTCGTGACAAAGTTCCCGCCAGATGGCTTTTCTTTGAAATAATTAACATTCTGAAAGGCCAAATTACTGTTAAATTTTCACATATTGATAAACTAGAATCTCTTGCAGGACTAGATTGGAAAAAAAGTATGGCGATTTTTAAAAAACAATTTTCAAACAGCATTTCAAGTGTTATGAAAAAAAAACTAAGGTAGAATCTTTAATATGACCTGTTTGAAATATGATCTTTTGTATGTACACGTTTCCGAAAATTAAGAGACAAGTCGATATATAATGTAAATCTATAATTACATGCCAGTAGACTTACTAAAGCATTATAGAAAATTACAAAATTATGCGCCTTGTTACTTACAATTCCTGTTACAAGTGCTTCTGCAAAACGGTAATTTTTCAGCCCTGCGGCGAATACATACTTACCAGAACAGACTATCTGGACTACCCCTTATCTCAATTGAAAAATCTCTTTTACAAAACCTAAAGAAAATACCTGCATTTTATGACTCCATTATAAACCTCTTTCTAGAGAAGATTATCGAATCGAGCTGCAGTACAAGTAGACTACAAATACACTAAGGTAAGGTACAAATAATTAATGTTTTGCCTACGTATTAGGCCGAACAGCAAACGGCCACAGCTGTTATATACCCACACCACGCCACTGCACCCTTTGTACCAATGCGGACATTCTGCCTGAATTTATTTTTGAGACAGGGGAGCAAGGATTGATTGCTGGTGTTTTAATTGATGATTGGTCACGGGGAGATCGTCAACGAGCGCTTAGGCAGATGTCCATTGTCCGTGGTGCCGAGTTCGAATAGACCAGGTAAACCGACTTCTCGGCCTTGAGAAACAAAAGATTCTGTTCAAGAGCAGACAGATGGATGAGAAAATCGAATACGGGTGCGTTAAGGACAACATAAATGAAAATGATACACAATTTATGCTCAATTTGTTGATTAATACGAACCCAATTTAACATACTTCAAAAAAATTAGTTATTTACGAATCACGAAACGACTTCGTCGATCGTTCGAACATCAGGTTGTTAAATGTATTAGCTTTTGTATATGAAAGATAACGATCATTTACGAAAGGAGGCTGTAACCTAAAACGTTTTAGAAACTGTATTGTTATAAACAAGCATCACTCTAGAATCACAACGAACCAGGTCCAGAATAAATACTTTTAAGATGTACAATTATGTACCAAAAATTGTTTGTTTATTATTTTTCTTCACGTAAAACACAATCTAAAATTAAGACATGTAATATCATAAAAACAACAACACATTACTTATATTAGTTTGGTGTTATTCCGTTATACAGTTTGTACGAAATTTTTGGTTATACTTCTCATTCTCTTCTAGATATTGAATTTGTTGTATCTGAATTGTAAACTCAGCCACATATTTATGTGAAAATCAACATTTCTTTGACAAGTTGTTAAAATTAAAATTAAGTCGTAAATGAATTAGCCCTATTCCATGGTCGGCTCTAGTAGAAGGCCGGAATAATAGACGTGGCAACGTTGCGTCTGAGGCCTATAAGCATAGTGTAATAAAATAGCTAAAGTGAACATGTTATATTTAGATTTAATTTCATAGCATTACTAAAATCATGAGTAGCCCTATTTATGCTAAATATAAATTATAAATCTGTGCGCACTTAGTAAGTTACTATACGTGTAAGAGTGTAAGTTGAAGAAATTAGTGTTAGGCTTAATGAATTAATTTTGTTCGAATTATTGTATTCGTATCATATGGATGAGTTAATTATTACATTTCTTAAATAATATAACACTATTTTACATAATAAACTTTTAATTTGCAAAAAATTGAGTATTTATAAAACTGCTGTTAACCGACAATTAAAAATGACGCTATTTGATTATTGAAATACATAAATTAAGAGATCGTCTAGTCGGCCTCAAAATATCAGCTGGTTCCAATGTTACCACGTTGAATATTCCCGCCTTCTACTAGAGCCGGCCATGCCTACGCTCCACCTACGCTCATTAATAGAATACAATACATGATACAATATTTCGTTTAAATTCATTCATACGATGACTTGGTTCTTCTTCTTCTTCTTCTTCTTCTTCTTCTTCTTCTTCTTCTTCAATTTACGTGTATTCCACATGGCCATAATTTCCGACACCGGTATTATTTGAGTGTGTGTGTATATTTATTTTGGTTCTATTAAGGTTTCAGATAAATCGGTATCTAAATTTAACGACTCGCTAATAACATATATTAATATTTTGACGAATGTTTTTTTTTTTTTTTTTTTTTTTTTTTTTTTGATTATGTTATACGTTGTATCTTTTATGTTATTAGGAAATGTTGTACTAGAATGACACATCTAATGGATAGCAGAACATATCCGAAATCGGACATATTGCCTGAATATGTAAAAGAAGCTAATTGTGACAGCTCTGTACATTTAACACAGCTAATTACTTAACACAATATACATTATATCGGTACCGTCCCTATAACCGTACCCGCACTCATTTCGGTATTTCGTGTATGCGATTAATGGCATCGATATATAGTGAATATCGCATATAATTTTAGTTAGTAAATATAAATCGTGAATTTTTTTTGTATATGTTATAAAATAGTTTGTTGACGAATGCAATCGTGTTTCATTGTCATATTTTTTACTAAAAATGTTTCTATCAATAAACTCCGATGTGTGCCAGTGCCTGTGACGCCAAAAGCTGGCGTTGTTAGGTTAAAATGCAAACTAAAATTACACGTGGAAACCAATAAATCGCTAACCATTTCAACAAGCAGTGTTTTTTTTTACATAGTTTAATAGTAGTATTGTCAACTGTTAATACGAGTTACCTGAGGACGAGAACAGATAGAGACCGAAACGTTAAATATGGTACATACTCACGAATATATACTACTATTGTTCATTGATATTCTAATGGATATTTTATCGATAAAATGTAAACTCACCGCAGAACAGTAGAAAAATTATCGTCAGTCTGCAGAACGTCTTCATCTTCCACTAACGGTGAACTTCAGACTCCAAATGTAAACACCAGTACTGTAACACGTGATTGCGTCATTGTCACTTTATACATATCGTGATGTTCTTAGTAATGTGCAAGCGTTTACCAAGAAACGTGTACACACTTCAGAATAAAATATAATATTCATTTGCCCAGTAATACGCAAAAAAAGTAAATTCAAGATTGGCGGTGTAATTATGCCCCCCCCCCCACAACTGTCAAACGTCGAGTAGACTTGCTGTCACATACCAACACAGCAGTGAGAAACAGCATTCCTATATTTTCTACAGTTTAATTCAGTTGGGGTCAGCACTGCCCATCGTTACGTTTTTTGCAGGACGTCATGATTTTAGAAACAAAATATTAACGTTCCTGCCTAGAAAGAATAAATCCAGATTATGGAACATCGAGGAAAGATTCACTTTAGTATTTTAGTATCCAATACTGAATGATTGTAAAGTCAAATGAGTAAAATTTTAATTCATTAATTTTGTTAACCTTACATATTACTGTACAAATATCAGAAGTTATCATTTTAAAATCATTTATAACACAGTGAATTATTGGTGGGGAAGTTGCAATTGAATGAAAAAGTTCAGTCCCTTTTAGAAAAGTCCTTTTTAGTTCCGATTGATATGCGGAACTACCTACCCAATAGGCTTAATTGATATGCGAACACAATACTGAAGTTTATAACAGCATGCCCAAACCTATGCTGTATGCTGTATCCTACTGTATGTATGTTAAGTTCAACATTGCCGCCAGAGATGCAAAGAATATCAATTGAGGCAGAGATCTTTTTTTTTTTTTAAGGAAAGTCAGAGTTGTAGTCTGTTGGATGACTTGAGAAATATGGTTATATGATAAGACTTGGAAATCAGGAGTGCCATAGATAAAGACATAGCTACGTGTTGGAGGAAATAGAGACAGCACAAAGAGAGATTGCCCATGGGACCAATTCCAAAAACAGCGCGTTACAGTATAAGGTCACAGGGTGCAGAGGTGTTGGAAGGTCTTGGACGAGGTGGAAAGTTAGCATTTGAAATCAGCACAGCAAAGTGCTCAATCCTTGGTAGCACAGAAGAAGATTATTATTCTTGAACATTTACAGCATGATGATAATAATAATAATAATTTCTGAGGGAGACAGAAGCGAAGGCACGTTTACAAGTATACATTGAAAAGACAAATGACAACGTACATGAACCTGGACATCAAAGGCACAACATGGACATTGAGGACCAAACATAGCGACACCGAAAGAACTCAAAAGTCCAAGTACTTGGGTGAGATTCTGACCCCAATGAGAAGGCAGCGGTTAACGAAAGGCGCGAAAGACGGAGATAGTGTTTAGACTGTACTAGGTGACTTACAAATCGAAATCACTGTCCTATCGCGCCAAACTCAGACACTACAGTACGGTCGTCCAACTGTAATGCTTATATGCAACAGAGACAGTAGCTTGTAAAGGAGTCTTAGAAACAGAAAAGGAAGAAAAGAAATTTCTAAGTGAAGTCACGTGATCCAGAAATCCTGGTATCAGCAAATGACTTTACATTTTATTTGAGACCAAGCCAAGAATTACGCGTAGGCCTATACGAAAAGTTTAAATAACTATCATCAAAAAGTAAAAAAGAGACAAATGGATTTCTACGGACTCCTTAGAAGAATTGAACCAAAAAGGATAGGAAACAGGATCATCACCTTCCAGAAGGATAGAAAGACACAAGCATCATGTTTCCAAGGAAGTCCTTCAGACTTAGAAAAAATGTGAAATCGGAAAAGAAGATATTGGAAAAGGAGAAATGAACGGAATTAAAAAGGTGAATGTTATCGGAAGAAGAACGCGAGCAAGAGCGAATCAAGAGAACGAAGGAATACTGACGAATGAGAAAACAATTTCGTAAAGTGAAGAACGTTGTGTAACCGCTGCCCTTATAGAGGCGTAATTACCGGACCCACCCCTCAGAGGATAGGAAGTTGACCAGAAATTTTGTTAATTTCTTAATGTTTAGGCTGTTTTATTACTTTCTCAGCTGTGTACGCTAATACAGTAGCAACAATATAGGCTTACAAACAAGTTTATTACACAACATTTGCGTGTATGTTTAAAATATGAATTATAGAAAAATCAATTAAGCGAATAAGTATTTTATAAACAATGTTTCAGTACAGCTTATTTTTTGTGTTATTACTTTAATGGGATCGATTTCAGTATGTTACTACACGTTTTCAGCCACTTTAAAGATTGTAATATTGGTTAGTCTTAACTGTTTTTCCTTTGTACGAAGCCCCCCCCCCAAGACAAAAATTGTAGATTCGTTACTGTGCCCTTAGATGGCTGAAACTAAAAAAAATGAATGAATAGTAACAATAATAATGTTACGAATTTTAAAACTAGAACTCAGTGGTATTTTGTTATTATAACTTTTACATATTACAATATTTCGGATATTAGTCATCGTTTTTAGAAACAGTTTAATCACAACTTTTCGATCTCTAAAAGTCTGCGGCCTGGTGTAAATAACATTTTACATCATATCTATCGACACAAAAATATATGGCGTCACAACTTACAATCAAAAAGAGTATTAATTATTAGAAACAATTTTTTTTTTTTACTTACAAGAAGGCCGCCTTATGGGGATTTCACCTCTGGTCTTTTTGATTTTTAGAGGTAGAAACGTTGTGATTAGAATTCTTTCTAAAAACGATGCGGAATGTCCGAAATATTATAATTTGTAAAAGTAATAATAATAATGATAATGATGATGATGTTAAAAACATTGATTTGTAAAACGTATGTTAAATACTCAAAATTACTACATACCGTATGTGGATATGTACAAAGCTACTACAAAGTTATGTTAAATACGCGGGTATTTTTAAGTTAACTGAATTATTAACTGATTGAAATATTAACTGAATTATTTCAAAACAGTAGTGAAATTTTACAGCGTAATTGAAGATAAATTTCAGTACAATTTCAGATGTGCAAAAATGATTCATGAGCACAATAAATGCGTGAATTGTGAGTGTTTTCGAGAACATAAAACAGATATAATAGTGTATTAACAAATTCTTGTTCTTTTACTTAATATTAATGCTACACTCTTTTATATTTGCAACACATACTTTTATAAATTAAAATTTACCTTTCCAGATTGTCAGTCGGTAAACAAGATCACTCGCTGGTTTATTTTTCTAAATTTTAACAAATTATTTTCCGTAACTTTACTACTCGCGATTAACAATATTATTATCGATTACTGTCGCAGCGAACAGAATAAAATCGGTCGGTGTCGGTGTCGGTGTGGACGGCGCGAATGATTCGGGCGGCGCAGAGTCAGTCGGTCGGTCGGTACACTGTGTGAAGGTTATTGGAGAGGACTTATTGGGGTCATCTTATAGGCTCGGTGTACCACCAAATTGTGTGACCGGCAGTTGTACACCTTGGTGTGGCCGTCAACCACATGTTATATAACGGCCGGTTAACATCATGTGATTGATTAAACAGCAGCGGGATTGTAGTCCGGAATTGACGACTTTAACGTACAAATATGCTATGCTTACGAAATTGTTTCGTGACTCACAGTAAGGAAACTTTTTCAAGTCTTCTTTATTATTATTTTTTTACTTCCATGTTTCGTAAGGAAATGGTGATCGCGAAAAACATTGAGCTTGAGATAAGGGCTGATTCTGACTGTACTACCCTCAAAACATGAAGAAAAGACATTTTCCAAAAAGTGTCTGTGTGTAGAATTTTTTCTATGACGAACGATAACTGCCGCAAATTCAAACAGAATCAAATAGTTTTTTGCATATGTGCCCGAGTTGTAGAGGACTCAAGGCCTATTGATTTTGGTGGAGATCGTCTACGGGGAAGAGGTAGTTTACCTGCAACCTTTTACGTTTTAACAAAAGTAAAGTACTATACTTAATTTTGATAAAGTATCCTGAAAAGAAAGTCATAATAATCCACTGTAGAAAGGTAGATGAAATATCTATAAATGAAAAGGGTAGTTAAAGATGAAGGGGGTAATTTTTAGTATTGATGTTATAAATTTATTCGACTGATACCTTAAAAATTTCAATAAAATATTAACAATTGATATTGTTCCATGCTATGTCACCACGGTTAAAACAAAATAGTTTTTCGTTTTCAGAAATTCACAGATAACAAACGCTGGGCGGTATTCTCTTTCTTTCGCGTTGTTTAAATAAAAGATAATTTAATCAAATTAATTATTTATTTTTAAAATATTAACAACTACGTACAATTTGTATTTTATTTTTCTCAGCGTTTTTACCAAAAGCATGCTGATACATTTGATTTCGTTCTGAGTGTAGGGCTACATGTTAAAACAATTTTATAATTAATTAAAACATGGAAGTCATGTATGGTTCTCCATACCGATTTTTTAATTTATTTATGCAGTCTGTTAATACATAACAATACGCATAATCGTTGACAGAATACATGGATGGCATGGAGGGTAATGCGCATACATCCATTATCTTAGACTTAAGTATTAATAGACCTTTATCTTCTTATCTTCAGTAAATGATTTAGTACCAGAATTTCTGCCAGCGTCGTACGCTAATTCTAAATTAGAATTTCTGTACTAATGTATACAACGCCGTACCAGCTCCTTGCTAATTGATATAGAAAAGGAAATGCTATGTCCTAAGTAGACGTAGTCGACGGTATATTTAAACAAATTATTGACGAATAATATTTGCTCCGGTACATAAGTATTTGTCATGACTTATGTTAATTTATTGTAGACAATTGTACCTACACTACTAGCAAGTGATAGCAGGTGATAGCAAAAAAATATGTGTTTTCCGAAATGTGCTGCAAAAGGTACCCCCGCCCCCCAATAAGCAGCTTGTTACAGCTGACAGGAGTTAAACATTGAGTGTAAATGCTACTTTGGTCACATCACGAGAAGAGAAGATGGAATGGAAACGGTAATAGAAGAACGATAAGTGGATAACAAAATAATCAAGAGATCAGCCGTTAAGTGGACAGATGGATCAAATTAAAAGTCTAACTGGAATTACAGTGCACATACTACAGGTAGGCGATGTCGAGCTTCGTAGAAACGAATCGTTTAGCAAACTACACGATACTATTAATGAGAACGCTTCTGGTACGACATATTGCTACTAAGAAGAATTTCTTTTCTTCTTCTTCTTCTTCTTATGTCTGCAATCCTAAGATGAGTTTTCAGCAGTCTCGATCTTGTGCGTCCCTCTTCATTTCTTGATACGTTTCACAGCTTACATCATCCATAATTTGCTTCATATACTGCAACCATGGCCTTCCTTTATATCATTTACTATGAATACTACTATCCATTTACCGACTCATGAATACTACTGATACTAAGGATGTCAGAAGACCTATAATCAAGTGGTTTCCAGTTACCTTCTGCATTCTGTGCCATTGACCAACTACTGGTGCGTCCGCTTTTTGGGACCCCAACTGTCCTACTCCTACCCCCTCATCCGCCTTCCGAACAAGCCGTTGGTATTCTTGGATTTCGTTGTCCATGACGTGTCCGTTGATTATCTAAACGTAATTATGTCACTACCAACTCGGAACATAAAGTTTTTTATTGGTAAAAATGTAAATGTTTTACCTTATAGCTTGAACCAGTGTTCGCTTATTATAAGCTTCGTCAGAGGCTGCCACTGGGAGCGTTGTCCATCTTGTTCTTGGCGACTGTGTGTGTGGGTTGGGGCCGATTTTCGAATAATACGTGTGATTTGAAATGTGTCTGTTCGTTTAGGATGTCGTTTTTATGTGTTTTTGTGTGTTTCTATATTTCCAATTGTTCAAGAGTGTCTAGTTATCGGCCTTTTGTGTGTACGTGTAGAATGTCCATGTTGTTGGTACTTGATAGGATTGGACTCCTTATACCGGGAGTCACCCGGTCGTCAGAGCTCCCTCTGTGTGGACAGGCTGCACCACGTGTAGGTAGAAGTTGACATTTGGCGAGAGACGCTTCCAAGCCCTTGCAGCCCAAGAAGAATTTATTACATCAATATCCCGTCTGTGCTGTGTGTTCTTACATTTTACGAAGCGCGTTGCGGAAACAGCAGACAACTTTTAAGTGCCTGCTAAAAAGTTTATAGAAATGCGATTTTTTCAGGGTTAGTTTACATATACACGGTAGTGCTATAATACAGGAAACGTCGGCGACGAAACGATTAAACTACTTTTGTACATGGACGCTGGAAATGAACACATATTTACGGCTTTGTTAGGACCTTTGGGATCTTCGTTCCTCTTCCTCTTTCTTCTCCTCCTTCTACACTTCACGTATTAAAAGATGATATAGTAAGATACCCAACAGGGGCGTATTTCCACCCCCAGAATGTCGGAAAAAATTGACGAGGAATTTTGTCAGTCTCTAAATTTTCAGGCGGTTTTATTATTTTCTCAGCTGTATAATATATTTGTAACTTTTATTTTAAATATAGAAAGAGATTTATTACACAGTTTTGCGTATACGTTTGAAATACGCAGTAGGTAGGAAAATCAATGCAGTCATTAAGTATCTTGTAAACAATGTTTCAATAATGCGTTTTTATTGTATCATTAACGTTTACGTTCATAAGATTTATTTCAGGATGTCATCACACGTTTTGTTTAGTCACTTTAAAAATAGTAATACTGATTAGTCGTAAGTTGGGTTTTCTTTTGTACGAGGGCGACTCGACCGGACCTCCCCCCCCCCAGGCCAAACTCTAGATACGCCACTGTTGCCAAATTAGCCAAGAGCTTCAGCAGTCGTCGGGATTATAAACTCAGATTTTTCTCGGTAGTCATAACATAACACTAGTCGTGCGATCTAGACGGTGGACCCTGTTCCTTTTACGTCGTGTGTGTGTGTGTGTATGTTCTAACAATATTCAGTTCGACCAAAATGTCGTATTTTTCACTCTAACCGCACATTAATTAAAATCGTACAAAGAAGTCTCATTCTATACGACCAGAAAACACACAAGATTCATTAGTATGTTGTTAGCATAACCAGAAATCCGTAAAACACCAAGCTACTAGTATATACGGACGCTTTTCATTTTTTATATACTGTATCTGTCTGTAAAGGCAACATTTACGTTAGTTGAACAACGATTTATTACACTGTTCAAAGTCGGACATGCTCTGGCCGTGCGTGTAGCCTACGTTGCTACAAAACTATTAGATTCTCCAGCAATAATGACGATTTCGTTCCCTGCATTATTTGTTTCTATTTCAGTCTGTAGTAACGAAAGAATATGTGAAATCTGCGTTGGAGAAATAATTCGAACTTGCAAACATCTCTTTATTTTTGTGCAGCTGTCAGCACAGCTGCAAGAGATTTTAATCTAAATCTAACGACACGTTTGAAAGAAGTCCTTAGAAGAATATTAGGATCTGTAAACGGTAATCGACCTTCGAAACTTAAATTCAATGACGAATTTTATGATGAGTACCTATAAAGAATTATGCTTATCAAAGTTTTGATACAACTATAAAAGTTAACATGGACACGTCATGTAGTCAGTATGGAAGGACACAGAAACCCAAAGGACAAGTGAATGAGCAAAAACTAACAATAGCAATTTGGAGGGGGGGGACTGTGGAAAGTTGGACCATTCTTGAAAGGCCTAAAGTGAAAACGATAGGAATGAGTGAAGACACAAATACAATTTGTTATTATCAACACAATAAGTATATTGAAGTACAAGTATAGAACCACATCTGTGTTTGTCATTTCTTTGTTCTTTTAGTAATACTCACTTACAGTGTAAAATACATACTACTCATTTATATACTACGGTATGTTTCAAACAAAAATTAACATGGTGTTAAAGTACAGTTACAATTTAAAGTAACTTTAGAGTAAAACCATCAATGTACATAACGTGATATTTATTTTTATCATATTGACAATCATAAAACCATCTTACAATCACAAAAGACGAAAAGATTTGGTAGAGGATTTCCCCCCTTCCGTGGATCCACGCCTGTAAGGAACTGGAAGAGCGCAGTGATGAGAGTGGAGGTACAAACTGAATCAGGTCATTGTTCGACTTTGGCCTGTAGCACCACACTGACAGACGTAAATTACCCCCGATCTTAAAAGAAATGTTAATCGGCATTGTACAAGAATGTGTGGTATAAATTTCCCCTATCGAGTTCTTGGAAGGACCACGGTTGATTGGCCCAATTGCCCATGTTGACTAGCGGTAATTCGAATTAAAAATGATACAGCTTTTCTTCTGACGTTTCCATCATTCTTCCTCACATAATTCAAATCGGTCTGGTTACGGGAAATTTCTATTTCACTGGGAGCATTTCCTATCTCCTTACGTATCAATTTCGCAGGCCATTCCAATGTTACATTGGCTTTGCGCGTGACACTGTATGACATGAAGCTCGTATGTACTGTTTCACATTTACGATTTTGTTCTCAAACTTGAACGACACCATTGATCTCGTACGTAAATAAAACAGCACGAGACATTTCCTGAAGGCACCACCACTTTTGCCCTCGTTTGGCCACATCATACGAATCAAAATTTTCCACGTTATGTACTTGAAGTTCACGACTCCGCTCAATAAACATAGACAACACTTTGTTAAGATGTTCTCGCACCATCTAGAAAGATGTTCTCGAAATAAAACTGTCTTCAGAATGATAGGTTTTTTACTTATGCGTGTAAAATAAACACAGTCAACGGAAATAACACCACGGATCGAGGGGGGGGAATTGCCACTTAATGCCTGGGAAAACTGGGTGAGTTTACCTGTAAATCGGGTGGGGTGGGGGTTACCTATAAATGGGGTTTCACCTACAAACTGGATGACTTTACCTATAAATAGGGTGGGGAGTAACCTATAAATGGGTGGGTCACCTATATACCGCGGGTGAGTTTACATTTAAATCGGGAGGTACCCCCTACCGCGCCATAGGAGTAGCAATTTAACAACGTGTGTGCGAACACCACCTGTACACGAACGCACTCACATACCCACAGACGTGCATATCATTCAACGTTACGTTGATTTCAATCGATACATATACGTTTGTAAATATAGGACTAAGTTTTATCAGTCGGAATCGTAGCGTGCAGTATTCTATTGCGAAATAATACGCGCCGTAGGTCTATATTGATTGGAAATGCGGCGTACTGATGTCACACTAAATTGTAAAAGTCGGTATCGTAACCAGCATACAAGACGTACATTAACCTCTATGAAGTATCCAGTTTACGATAGAGATAATCTACGAGCGTCATAATCAATACAATATACATCAGACTCTGTGTAGGCCTACCGTAGAAATATCTAGTTCACAACAGAGGTATTTAAAAGTTACGAGTTAATTTTATACATGTGTTTAAATAAGATAATTTGAAATATAATTAATTATCAACAAATTTGAAATGGTTTGGAATTAAGAGTTATTATTTGGTGTTCTGCCCTAAGGCAGGTCTTCAAATGGTAAGAGCTCTCCAAACTGTCCTGTCGCATGCCAGTCTTTTCGTTTCTTCGTAATACCCTCTGATTTTAATGCTATCTATTAACTTCATTCTTCCACGCCCTCTTATTTTTTCTCCTTCTATGACACCCTTCATGGCAGTTGTAAGCAAGCAGTCTCTTCTTAAACAATGACCTAACCAATTCCTTTTCCTATTTTCTATTACCTTCAGGATTCTTCTCTTTCCCCTATTCTTCTTAAAACTTCATCATTCCTTACTTTATCAACCCACCTCATTTTTTTCCATTGCTCGCCAAACCCACATCTCAAATGCTTCTAATCTTTTCTCATCCTCCTTCCTCAGTGTCTATGTCTCTGCATCATATAAAGCAGCCCTCCACACATAACATTTGGCCAACCTTTTCCTTAACGTCTTATTAATTTTGCCACACAACAGTCTTTTCTTCCCATTAATGCCTCTTTCGCTATAGCAATCCTTGCTCTCATTTCACGAGTGCAGGACATATCTTCACTTATCAAGCTTCCAAAATATTTAAACAATTCCACCTGTTGTATTTTGTCTTGCCCTGTCTTTATGTTTGCCCTTTTTCTTCCTCTGCTAATCACCATACACTTAGTTTTTTCCTTATTAACCCTCATTCCATATTCCTCGCATATTGTATTCAAATCTCTTATCATTTCATTCATTGTCTCTTCTTTTTCTGCTAAAACAGCCATGTCATCAGCAAACCTTATACATTCAATTCTTCTTCCACCGACATTCACACCTCTCTTGTTTTGTCAAAGCACTTCCTAATCAAGTCGTTAAGATATATGTTTAATAAATTTGGTTAAGGATGTAGAAGGCAACGGGATATAACCACATTAAGGATCCATGTTGGATATCCCTAGTGGAGTAAATGGTATGGCCCTCTATGTAAAATGTTCCGGAATTAAGAGAAAGGGTTTCAAAAGTTTTTCATTTTGAAGAAGGGAGCTACTACATAAAATGACATTGTACTTGGCATTCTGCCTACTTATGACTCTTTGGGACATTGCTGCGGAATCAATGATTAAGACCGGACTGGGGACCACACATATATAGCGACCATAGAAGGACTTCGCAGAAATCAATTTCGCTTATGCAGGATAAAATTCAATACTTTACGCCTCTTCTAGCGTAGTTAGCGCTTGTTTATTGGAAGAACGTTTGTATTAGTTGAATGTAACTTTACTTATATTAAAGTTCAAACACTTTTTGCTACAGTCTATTTCTTAAAGTATATAATATATTTAATATTTATATGATTTTACCTCAAGTATTTTCCTTATTTGGAACATGTTTCGGGACGCTTTGTGATGCCATCCTCAGCCTTACTAGTTTTGAGTCTTGTGAAGTACTTGTGTGTTGGTTGGTTGTTGTTGTGGTATTCTCTTGGCCTTTGGCTCTTTAAATTGGTATTATTGTGTATGAATGTAGTGTGTATAGCCTATTAGTATTTTGTGTATTTTCGATGTTGTGTCCTTTGAAAATTGTGTCATGTTTTGTATTGATTTGTATTTGTTTGTTTTGTATAATTTACAAATATACAAACATAAAATGCAAAACAAACTAATATCTAACCAAATACAAATCAATACAAAACATGACACAATTTTCAAAGCACACAACATCGAAAATACACAAAATACTGCAACAATACATATATTTGCCCAGGGCGGTATGTTTGTAAATATTTAGCATAGAAAGTATATGATGAACAGTTTTTAACAATATTATGCAGGCTAAGGATTGTCAGAAGCGTACACCTGCTCCCGCGTGAATACAGCGCTTGTGTGTTTGGTGTGTAACGCAAGCTACGACAGGAAATTATGGGGGGATGCTACGGCTGTAATCACGTTTCAACCGGATAAAAATAAACTATTCAATACGTATTAATACGTTTCAAACCTGTGAACGAAGACTTACCCAAATTATAAAGACACCATTACATCAAGGAATTTTTAATGAATATGGTGATATAAAAATTATTGCAAAATGTGCAAAATAAAGAGGCTGGGTAATTTAATGTTAATTACTAGTGTAATTAAATAGGAATTAATAAGTGTGTTATATGTGAGTGACCAGGAAAAATTACGCAAACAATTATATCGCTCGTGCTACGAGTATGTTTACGAAATCGCGAAAATGAACCAAAAAGTGATTTGTAATTAAAAGGACGCTTTGCACGAAGTGACAATATCTAACAGGTCGAAAACAGTCATAGACCTGTCAGATCGCCGTCCAGTATAAATTCCACCGACAATTTTGGGGCGGTAACAGACTCAAGAAATCTTCACACAACGTCACGCTGCCGGTTTGCCGATCGATTTACCACACACACCAAGACGTATGGAGGAACTCTGGACCATCACAAACAACAACCCGTAGAGACAGAGAACCCATCAGCATCATCATCATCATCATCATCAAATTCTCAGGATTCAGGACACACACACAGAGGCAACGGTAACGGCAGCTGTACGCAGGTGATGAATAAACAATTATATTTTTTGTTGGTGAAAAGAACTTTCAAAAAGAAAGATTATACATGAACAATAAAGACTTAAAAGTTTTAAATTTAAATAGTAGTTAAAGTAAATAATTTAATTGAATAAGAGAATTTAAAAAATAGTAATCTTCTGCTATATGTTAAAATCTGGGTGTGTCAGTAGAATTAAATAATAGGTTGAAAGTAAAGGTTATTATTTTATTTTGTTTATAGCAACAAGTAATTTTATTCTTGAGTTTAATATTATTTTTGTTTGTATATGAGTTGCTATTATTATTTAAAAATTGGAGTAAAAGTCAGACACACTGAAATAAAAAGAGTTTAGATAATTTGTTTAACTTGTCTGTTTAGCTAGTAAGATTATATGGTTATTTATTTTAATATGTCATGAATAGCAGAGAAGGTTATATGGTACTTTATGTAAACTTATAAAAGAGAATATTTTATTTAGCAAAGATTTGAAATTTTAATATTTGAATATTTTCAATTAACATTAATAAATCTTAGTATGATTATTTTGAAACTGTTTTAATTAATTATTTCATGTCAATATCTCACTCCTCTTTGAAAATTATTTAATTATTGTGCAACTACATATACTTGACGCAACGAGAATAAAAAAATCCTGCGACCTGGCCGGTGTAATACACTTCGTAGTTGCGTTGAGTACATGGTAATGTATTTGTGTGAATTTTTTAAAAACTTGTAACGTTGCAATACTAATATATACACCACAATCACACACGATAATACCAATTTAAAGTGCCAAAGGCCAACAGAATACCACAACAACAACCAACCAACACACAAGTACTTCACAAGACTCAAAACTAGTAAGGCTGAGGATGGGAACACAAAGCGTTCCGAAACATGTTCCAAATAAGGAAAATAGATCTATTTTAGAGGTAAAATCATATAAATATTAAATATATTATATTAACGTATGTGTGCATTTCTCCAGTTTTTCGTATACTATACTGTGTGAAATATTAACTCATTGAATGCATACTGAAACAAACAAGATTATAATATATATGTTGGGATTTAGAGAAAATTCCCACACCAGGATCACGACACGGTTGGCATTCCCACTGAGGTGACTGACATCACGAACAAAACACACCACACTTACACAATCCGGGGTTACTTCACCGAATCTCAAACTAGAAAAGAAGAGAAAGCCTTTACATCTTGCATTACTATTACACAAGAGAAATGGATGTGTTTGTTTTTGTTAACCGGTTTGATTGTTTCAGTATGGAATGTTTTAACGGTTTATCTGATGACCTTGTTTAAACTAAATGAAAATGATACAAATATGTGGTCCATCTTGTAACGAGGTCATAGGCGACGTTCACCTCTTTATGTAATGTTCATCTGAAATAGATTTATTAGTTACCAAAAAAGAATCAACAAATCAAAAGTCAGAAATAAGTAGGTGAACAACAATCTAGAGCCACATCGTACATTAAAAATGTACTGTAACTATTACTGTCAGCGTCTCGCATCAGTGTGTAACCACATGCAAGAGGGCCACAGAACATGTGTACGCATTAAGAATATGCGTCCCAGATGAAAATAAGTGAGCCAGTTCGAGATGCAGACAGTTGATTGAGAACGCTGATGAACTATGAATTGAGTCAGATCAGAAGAAATGAAGACGCCTTGCGATTTGTTAAAATAAAAAAAGTCGGTTGGTTGAGTCATGTTGGAAGAATGGATCCACCACGCGTGAAAGACGATCATAAATTGCGAATGATTTGAAAAAAGAATGCGAGGAAGACCGGTGAAAAGGCGGATCGATGATGTGGAAGATGACTTGAGAGTGTCTGTGGTGAGGCATTGGATGAAATTGGCTTGGCAGACAGGAAACAGAAGAAAACTGTAATCGATGCCAAAACCCATCCTGGGGTTGTAGCGCTAGAATGGAACGGAACGGGACACAATGAGTTTCACCGATTTCCATCGGCTGTCAGACTCGATCACGAATCCTGCCTGGTTTGGTAGTCAAAGACATTACGAATACTCGACAAAGCTGATAAAACGTCCACTTACATGTAGACCTACTAACAGTGGCGTGTCGTGGGTACGTAACACCTGTTGCCGGTTGTGATATACCTAAAACTTAACCTAAAAATTAATTCGAATTTTTCCTAGTACCAAGTGTTCTTTTTAGAGCCAAAATATTCATTTTAGAGGTAAAATATTTTAAAGTATTTTATATCTTTCGCTGGCAGAAGAAGAGGGTCCCGGTTTAACGGGATCTGACTCTATTATACTTACACAGAATGAATGAGGACACAAATAATAATCGAATTAATAATAATAAAGACATAACTAAACGAACAAAACACAAATAGGTAACTGCTGCACGTTGGCTCCGAAACGAACATAGCTGCTAACTGAGTGTTTTGCCGGTTTATACAACTGCAACACAACGAATGTGTCCCCCTCCCGTTTGTACAGTGACAACTAACTACGAGGTCAATGATCACACGCAGTAAAACATTGTCAATGTCTGAGGCGGCAACACAAGACGGTGCAAGTGCCCAGCAGTTCAAAAGCAATGCTATGCTTTTCTTCAAGTTTTCCTACTAATATTGTTCGGATTTAAAATTATTCAATAACTAAACTATTTATTCTGTGATATAATTAACATTATTTTCTTTCGTTTCCAGGACTGTTGCCGCTGGCAACAGCTGTTACATGGACGCCGCGCTACTGGGCCTACAGTAAATTTCCGCGAGCGGTTTATCCGTGACAACCGGCCGATTTTCTTTAATAAGCAGAAATAAATGTCGGTTGATAATAAAGCTTCGGATCCATTAATGTCAGTACACTATTTTATTAACTACCGTAAACAATATTATTTTAAAATTATGTAAGTTATGTAAAGGTATGTCGGAGGGACGGAGTGTGTCGCCGCTCACCGACAGGTACAGTATTGTTATTGTTTGTCGCTCGGCAGCTGGTTCCCGTGAGTCATCCGGGTACATGTTCCTTACCGCGACTGTGGCAACATTTAATTTTCTCAGCAAGTTACTATGTCTGTCTGAATGTTTACGCGGTATAATTGAAAGCCGTTGTATTCTACTAGCTTAGTTAACGGATGTGAAAAATTAGATAGTGTAGGGACGTTGAATCCCTCCTGTGATATTTACCGACAGGTCAGCAGTCATTTCACTTTTTTTCTGGGATTTTTTCAGTTCATACGTTTGGGGTAATTCTTTCCTAAATCTAATCCCTGCTGCCCACGAAAACGTAGGGGACGTTCGCTTGGATTTTTTATAGCCTAACATAACTTTTGTACGTATATAGGCAGTAACTTCAGAAATAAAGGTGATGGCTTTTCGTGGAACTGACCCCGTTCGGGCAAACATTGTTATAGCTAGTACTGTCCTGGAACAAGTCAGCAATTTTTAATACCTGAGCTACAGTGTGTCTTATAATACGAGCATAAGTGAATATACAAGCATTGTGAATAAGTTGCATAAGTTCAACATTATGTGCGGGACCATTAGGCGAACTCTTAAGTTAGCAAGTAAAGAAACGCGCCGAAAATTCTACAAGGTGATGGCCCTTCCCACACTTCTTTATGGGTCTGAGAATTGGACTTTAACGAAAGGCTAGACCAGTCGCATCCAAGCGGCTGAAATGAGATTTCTCAGGTACGTGACAGGGTATACTATCCATGATCGTAGAAGAAACACAGACATACAGCAGGACCTGAATATTATGAATATACTCGGCAGGATTGCCCAGCATCGGCTGAATTGGTGGTACCATCTTTGCCGAATGGATGACTGCCGCATCGCCAAACAAGTATGGAAATATAACTCGAAGGGACGGAAAGGTGTGGGACGACCGAGGAAGCGCTGGTGTAACCAGCTCTAATCTTTGTTTTTTTGAGACCGGAACAAGCTATTCTTGGATTAATCCTTGAAGATGATGATGATGATGAACTTCAGAAATAGGCCTACTCAGTGTAGATGATATCGATGATACACATAAGACAATTGGTAATAGTCCAGTAAGCGCAGCTTTTGACGTAACAAAATTTTGACTGTCGATGGAATTTCACGAAATTTGATATGTATGTTCTATACGCACTCTAGAACAAAGTTAAAAAAGTTAAACTGTACGCTTTTTATTTGGAGGTGAGAACCACCACTTTTTCAAGGGTGATTGACAAAAAAAAATTAACCACAGGATCCAATAGAGAATCAAATTCTAAGCAAAAGTCAGTATGCAACTGTTTTGAAAAATGCGTTGTTTTCGAGTTATTCCAAATCAACATTTTCGATTTTTACCCCCAAAAAACAGGATTTTAGCGTAATTTTTAGCGAATAACTAAAAAACGTTTGAGTTTATAGTAAAAATGAATAGAACCAAAATAATTCTATACGAAATAACAAACAAAATGCGTTTTGGCCGGATTTTAATCCACGAGTTGTTTTCAAGATATGGCCGTGAGAAGTTGTAACTTGCAAATTTTTTGCCTGTACTAACAAAGTTTAACCCTTCCTACTAACCGAGAAAAATACTTTTGACAATAAAATGTCTAGTGCATATTGATGGTCTATTAATATCCTTTAAATTAATCATTATCCGGATTTTCTGTCTTCAAAATAAAAAAAGTTACATCATAAAAATTGCGCATTTTTTGGAATTTTTTTCCCAACTCCGGCCCGCGCGATGTTTCCCACATGTCCCAAAATAGATATAATTAAAAATATTTCTAGAGTTAACTTATACATACCATAAGGACCAACTACAAATTATTTAGAGTTTTTTCGGTGCTCTCGACAAAAATGGCGGCGATTTTTCCTTTTTTCACATTTTCGGAAATTTGCAAATCTCAATACATTTGGTAAATAGCGGAATAAGGATTAACTTTAGCAAAAACATTATACAGATCAAAGTCAAAGTACACAATTAGATGACCAAAATGCCTCTTGGTCCATGTTTTTACCTGCCATCGTTTCAAAGATGCAGCTGTCACAAGGTGGTCAAGTACCGAATTTGAGGGGTGACTTTTTTCCTTTGTCCTTGAATATTTTTTGTCGTACAACTTTTAGACAGGTGGTCCTCACGACATTATTTGTAAGGGTTGAAATTATCTATCTACTCGTTTTTGAATCATTTGTGTAGAGTTAAAATGAACAAAGTTATAGCTACATACATATATATATATATATATATATATATATATATATACGGCGCGTGCTCAAAAGTGCTTATTGTAAGAATAATACATTTTTAATCCTACTTCGTGAAAATTGCGATAATATTTTGTACAAATAAATTAAAGATGCTCTAAAAAGTAGTAGAAAATTGTATTTAATTAAAATAATAAATACATTTTTTAAATGTTAAAGTTGTATTATAGCATGATCCAATAATATCGAAAAAATAGCTTGAAAAATAGAGTAAGAAGAGAAATAAATTTATGTATTTTTGTCTTATATGCATTATAGATAAAGGTAATAAAAAAAATTACATATTGTGTATATATATATATATAATTTGTGATGTTTTCAATTTGTTTCTTCTGCAAGTAGATAATATTGTATATTCTTTTTAACACCTGACGCACGTTTCACTGAAAAATATCAGTATCATCAGAGGTTTCTAAGTGAATTAATAACAATTGAAATAATTCTATTAATATAAAATTAACGAATAATCGAATTTGTATCAATTTTAATGTAAAATAAAATAACTGAGAATCGATTTAGGTCGATTAGTTAACGATTGTTTTAATGTTTATTTTTTTTTTCAGCAGCTGTTTTCTCACAATAAAAATGGAATATATAAAATAGAATGTCCAGATTGCAATAAATTTTACGTGGGCCAGACGAAGAAAAAACTACGAGATAGATTCGTTCAACACCGCAATGCATATTTAAAACCAAATATTTATAAATCTAATTTAGCCACACATTGTCTAAATAATAACCACCAGTTTCCAAACATTGAAAATATAAAATTAATTAAAAACATACAAAAAGGTCAAAAAATGAATATTTGGGAAAATCTTAACATTTACAAACACAATAACAATAATTTATTAATTAAAGAACAAACCCAAATAAAAACAAAACAAGACGATCTATTTAAAATTATAAATTTACTAAAAAATAAAAATAAAAATGAATAAAAATATAAACAAAATTTCAAATATAACCGAGAAAACCGCTGCTGAAAAAAAATAAACATTAAAACAATCGTTAACTAATCGACCTAAATCGATTCTAAGTTATTTTATTTTACATTAAAATCGATACAAATTCGATTATTCGTTAATTTTATATTAATAGAATTATTTCAATTGTTATTAATTCACTTAGAAACCTCTGATGATACTGATATTTTTCAGTGAAACGTGCGTCAGGTGTTAAAAAGAATATACAATATTATCTACTTGCAGAAGAAACAAATTGAAAACATCACAAATTATATAATTACTGCAAGAAACATCGAGTTACTTATATAGAAAATTATATATATATAATATATATAATTATATATATATATATATATATATATATATATATATTGTAACGCAACATAGTTGAGGTTCCCCAACGTTACATAAAAGATTGAATGAAATATGGTCAAGGACCATACCCTGACTTAAGGTTGTTCAATAGGTCATGTGCTCGAGAAGTAACTCAAACCAGAAGGAGGCAATGACTAGTATTAAATGTATAAAAACCAGACTAAGGAATGATTGAATGTTATGAATTGTTTGTTTGGTACTGTGGCATGTTCAGGTCACAGAGTATTTTATATTGTATGTTGACTATACTAAAGATGAAATAATGTTATTTGATAATAATACTTCACCAATAATTATGTTTATGTTTATATTGGATTTGTATTTATATAACCCAGTATAGTTACCAATGTTAGGTACTGTACTAAGTTGTCAGTATTGTATAATGTTGAAAAATAGTGTTGTTCTAATTAATGTTTATAAACTGGATCAGGAGTGTGACCAGTGTTTTAAATCTAACAAGTAGTTCTGACAATTATGTCATAAATTAATAAAGGGTTCCAGAACCAGTTAATTAATATAAAAAAAACAACTAACCACCAGTAAATTAAAATTCATGTAATTAACTATGTAATCAATAATTAATTGTACAGTAGGTCAGGTAAAAAAGAAAATTAAGTTAAAAACCAAATAATGTTATAATGGTTGTAAATGAATCTATAGGCCTAAATTCCATATTAGTGAAAGGAAATTAATACCTTTTTAGTAAACCCAGTCCAACGAAACTCTAGTAAAACGTTTACTGTTTAATAAGGAAGGTTAGGGGAGAATTTTATGTGATTCAATATTAATCCAAGCATGGAGTATTTTATTGGAAAGGAGTAGTAATATTCTATAATGCCGGCTCAAGGATATATAGAAAACATGGTTGTTAAGGCAACTGATTTTTAATAAGTTGTTGATTTTGGATAGATGGTACTGATTGTTACAAGCTATTAGATTGAAATGAACCGATATAAAAGTATATGAATAAATATAAAGGAAAGATATGTCCAAACTGATAAAGCCTTTTTGTAAAACAATTATATTTGAACGATAATGAATCGTACAAATTAAATAAAACTCTAAATTATCAATGAGTAAAATAAAAAAGAATTGAAAGGTTCTCACCTCAGTCACTAAATATTTCCGCTGAATTTGGTATCAAACCAATTCATGCTATAAATTGAAGACCAGTAAAGAGTTAAAGCCTGAATTAACGGAAATATTTGGAAATACAGAAGACTCGGTTGACGAAATAACCTTCATTGACAGTGTAAGCTGAGATCCTAATTCCAGTTCGTTGGGACCAAGAATTGTGAAGACGCAAAAGAAGAATCGAAGCACAAGAGTTCCTGTGGGATTACAATCATCCATTCATTGAAAACCAGAGCAGTTTTACTGGGTGAAGACGATATAAACTGGATTTTGACCGCTGTTGACAAACATTCACCGCCTAATGAAGCTTTCGCCGTTTGGGTAAAAAACAAATTATTTTCATATCATTGTATTTTAAGTAAATAATTTTATTCTTTTTGTAAATTGAACAACCTTAATTATGCGTTTTACCTGGCCTTACTAATGGTTCAAAGAACTACACGAACCCTGGTATAAGAATTATTTGTCATTATTTTCAAAGTATATATGTTTTTTTTTTAGAGTTCGAATAATTAAGAATCGATATATGTTGGGATAGTCGATTGGATCGTCTTATTGTTTGTCTGAGACAACGTAACTTGTTAAATACCAGAGAAAAATAAATAAAGTACATTTGTTGTATGAGATAACGTTTTAATCATTGTAGAGAAAATACTATATGTAATTGGTGTAATAATTTATTAACAGATTGATACAAACACTCCGAATAACTAACCTATAAGTACACTTATTTCTAGTAATAGCGCTCCAAGTTTACAGCTGGTGGGACGGGAGATTGCTGAACTAACGGGTTTTGTCATACTAAATTTGAACGAAATTTTTATCGTTGAGGGACTAGGGTTGAGACAAAAACCACTTACATTCAGTAAATACTCCATATACATTGCTCATATTAAACAACCACTGAGAATTAAATTAAGTCTACAGAATAATACCATTATAAATTCAGGAACATAATTCTAAGTTTGTGGACTTAATAATCTGTGTTCTGAGGGTTTCACTGGTCACAACCGCAAGGTATATTAGTTAATAACATATTAATTAAACCAGGTAACAGCATTTTAATTGTTACGAATCGCCACCTACAACGTATTACTTGGCGTTTGTTACACCGGAGTCTCTTATAACTAATTACACTCATAGACAAGATTTCTTTATAATTTGACGTCTCCAGCTGGTATCATACATTATAACATACGTCCTCACATAATTAACAAGCAGTTCGTTACTAAATTGATTACAACAGTGGGGTTTGAATAAGACGGACATTTTCGCTAGTACCGGCACATATTAGTATCTTTACAAATTGGCGCCCAACGTGGGGGCTTTAGTTAAGTAAAAACTCATATTATTTGTTACTTAACTTGAGCAGGCAACCATTAGAGGCACAGGAATGCAATAAAGAGCTTACGAACGAAATTACGAATAACGAAATTACGTTACGAATAACGAAAATGCTCGGACAAGAAAGACGACTAAGCTACGCGGAATGGATGACGGCGCTATTTAAAAAATTCAGCAAGGATATGGAGTATATTAACAAGAACGCCACCGATCACGAAAGAGCGCAAATGAGTCGCGCGAATGCAATGGGAACACCAAACGACAAAATGACTGTGAGAGACATTTATGATGAAATGTGGGAGTTAGATGCCAGGTGTAATAAAGAAAAAACTATTGGGACGAATAACGAAAAAGACGATAACAAGGTGGAAAGGATGACTGAAGAAGATTGGGAAAGATTGGACGATAATGAAGAACAAATGAAAACCGAAAGAACAGGAGTATACGCCCAAGTGACAGAACAATATACTCAAGAAGATTATGAACAATGGAGACGAGAAATAAGACCACCTGAAAACCAAATACAAACAGAAAACAAAGAATTAAAGGAATGGATCAGGGTGATGTTTGAACTATCCCGAGAAGATATGTGTCACTGGAGGAAAGAACACAATCAAATAGATGAATTTATCGGAATGCCAAATCATAAAAAGCTAGAACAATCCAATGTACAAAAAGAAGTAAATATAGTCAAAGTGAAGCAACAGAAGAAAATATCAAAACCACAGGGGAGCAATAAAGAAGATGCTCAAGGGGATCAACCAGATAAATCTGCCCGAAAGGAAGACATGAGTATGCAGGAGATGTTGAGGATAATAATGGAAAGTAATAGACAAATGAAAGAGGAAATTAAGGAAAACTCAAAGCAAACTACAGAAAAGCTAGAAAATAAATTAGACAGTATTCTGGAAAATAACAAACGAATGTTAGAAAAGTTAGAAAATAAAAGGGACAGTATAAATGAAAAGCCAAAGAAACAAAACGAAGTTTTGAGTGAGGACTTAATAAAACTAAGGAACGAGAGGTTTGACAAGAACAAAGAGAATATCCAAACCAGGAAAGAGAATATCAAGAAAATAAGACAAATGTGTAAAAGGAAATTAATAAATACACGGGAAGAATTGGAAATGATTAAAAGGGGATTGGTTCAGCTACATTATAGACCAATTACGGAAAACAGAGAAGTAAGGCAAGTGAGAAACTTTAAACGAACCACACTTGAATTCCCAGATGGACTAGAAGGACCAAAAAGGCCAAAACTAACTAAGGAGCATGGAGGACTAATGGAATTTATGTATGAACCATTAGAAACATTAAGAGACAGTACAGAAGAATCAGTTCAAAGAACGATGATGAGCTTGACTATAAATGACAATTTTATAGTGACAAGAGGCAAGAACTGCACAAGAATGAGATATGTCACCAGGACAGAAATAACTCTATACACTATACACTAGAGGAATCCGGACAATCAGTACAGAGGAAATAATGGACCACGGTTAAAAACAGATTCTAAACAGAATATAAAAGAAAGGGGACGGATTTTATGGATACAGGACCAAGCAACCCATTGTAAATGAAAAACCCAAAATTCCAAAGGATGTAAGAACAACTTACTCATAATTATTCAGAAACAGTATGATTTAAAAAAAAAAAAAAAAAAAAAAAAAAAAAAAAAAAAAAAAAAAAAAAAAGAAGTAAGCCCAACTTACAAACAAGTATTTAAGA
Source organism: Magicicada septendecula (assembly GCA_034769895.1). Taxonomy (NCBI): domain Eukaryota; kingdom Metazoa; phylum Arthropoda; class Insecta; order Hemiptera; family Cicadidae; genus Magicicada; species Magicicada septendecula. Next base: position 505,450,105 of record CM068369.1, on the reverse strand, counting down.
AAACAATTTATGAGCCAATGAAGATAAGAGAATGAAGAAGCCAAAATGGAACCCTCAAAAAGATCACAAGAAAAGAAAAAAACAAATATTTAAGAATTATCCGAAAACAAAACCCAATTAATAAATGTCAATAAAATAGCCAAGTATTGGAGATTAGAAGTGTATAATAGAAGGAAGAATTAATATGAAGAAATAATATGATCCGAGTTAAAGTACAGTGAATAATCCCTAGAATATGATTATTATTTATTATTTTATTGAAGGTCACATGATGACTACCTTACGAGGTTTATTAATGAAGATTGACTGTAGAATATTCCAGCAATCATTTGACTGGGCAGAGATGATGTTCCTCTGATCCCAGAAGGTATGTAACGGACGACGGTAATTGGTTAGCCGATAGAGCACCACCGATTCGATTCCAGTTATAATGCTAGGGAGGTTTAGGAAAATTAAATATTAGAGGGAAAACTCACAAATAAATATAGAGAATTAAATAAAACCAGATCCAAAATGTATAATTAATGAAGAATGTCACAAGAATGATTATAGAAATAAGATTTAAACTTGGGAAATAATTGACTTTAAGAAGGAACGAAGAAATGATAATAAAATAACGGATAATTGTGAAATATAAAAGTACTATAAATAGGAAACCAATTGGCCAGATACAAATTAGAAGTTTATTTCTTGCTAAACTTTGTTTATACCCAAAATAAACTTATTTCGAAGGGGGGGTGTTATGTAACGCAACATAGTTGAGGTTCCCCAACGTTACATAAAAGATTGAATGAAATATGGTCAAGGACCATACCCTGACTTAAGGTTGTTCAATAGGTCATGTGCTCGAGAAGTAACTCAAACCAGAAGGAGGCAATGACTAGTATTAAATGTATAAAAACCAGACTAAGGAATGATTGAATGTTATGAATTGTTTGTTTGGTACTGTGGCATGTTCAGGTCACAGAGTATTTTATATTGTATGTTGACTATACTAAAGATGAAATAATGTTATTTGATAATAATACTTCACCAATAATTATGTTTATGTTTATATTGGATTTGTATTTATATAACCCAGTATAGTTACCAATGTTAGGTACTGTACTAAGTTGTCAGTATTGTATAATGTTGAAAAATAATGTTGTTCTAATTAATGTTTATAAACTGGATCAGGAGTGTGACCAGTGTTTTAAATCTAACAAGTAGTTCTGACAATTATGTCATAAATTAATAAAGGGTTCCAGAACCAGTTAATTAATATAAAAAAAACAACTAACCACCAGTAAATTAAAATTCATGTAATTAACTATGTAATCAATAATTAATTGTACAGTAGGTCAGGTAAAAAAGAAAATTAAGTTAAAAACCAAATAATGTTATAATGGTTGTAAATGAATCTATAGGCCTAAATTCCATATTAGTGAAAGGAAATTAATACCTTTTTAGTAAACCCAGTCCAACGAAACTCTAGTAAAACGTTTACTGTTTAATAAGGAAGGTTAGGGGAGAATTTTATGTGATTCAATATTAATCCAAGCATGGAGTATTTTATTGGAAAGGAGTAGTAATATTCTATAATGCCGGCTCAAGGATATATAGAAAACATGGTTGTTAAGGCAACTGATTTTTAATAAGTTGTTGATTTTGGATAGATGGTACTGATTGTTACAAGCTATTAGATTGAAATGAACCGATATAAAAGTATATGAATAAATATAAAGGAAAGATATGTCCAAACTGATAAAGCCTTTTTGTAAAACAATTATATTTGAACGATAATGAATCGTACAAATTAAATAAAACTCTAAATTATCAATGAGTAAAATAAAAAAGAATTGAAAGGTTCTCACCTCAGTCACTAAATATTTCCGCTGAATTTGGTATCAAACCAATTCATGCTATAAATTGAAGACCAGTAAAGAGTTAAAGCCTGAATTAACGGAAATATTTGGAAATACAGAAGACTCGGTTGACGAAATAACCTTCATTGACAGTGTAAGCTGAGATCCTAATTCCAGTTCGTTGGGACCAAGAATTGTGAAGACGCAAAAGAAGAATCGAAGCACAAGAGTTCCTGTGGGATTACAATCATCCATTCATTGAAAACCAGAGCAGTTTTACTGGGTGAAGACGATATAAACTGGATTTTGACCGCTGTTGACAAACATTCACCGCCTAATGAAGCTTTCGCCGTTTGGGTAAAAAACAAATTATTTTCATATCATTGTATTTTAAGTAAATAATTTTATTCTTTTTGTAAATTGAACAACCTTAATTATGCGTTTTACCTGGCCTTACTAATGGTTCAAAGAACTACACGAACCCTGGTATAAGAATTATTTGTCATTATTTTCAAAGTATATATGTTTTTTTTTTAGAGTTCGAATAATTAAGAATCGATATATGTTGGGATAGTCGATTGGATCGTCTTATTGTTTGTCTGAGACAACGTAACTTGTTAAATACCAGAGAAAAATAAATAAAGTACATTTGTTGTATGAGATAACGTTTTAATCATTGTAGAGAAAATACTATATGTAATTGGTGTAATAATTTATTAACAGATTGATACAAACACTCCGAATAACTAACCTATAAGTACACTTATTTCTAGTAATAGCGCTCCAAGTTTACAGCTGGTGGGACGGGAGATTGCTGAACTAACGGGTTTTGTCATACTAAATTTGAACGAAATTTTTATCGTTGAGGGACTAGGGTTGAGACAAAAACCACTTACATTCAGTAAATACTCCATATACATTGCTCATATTAAACAACCACTGAGAATTAAATTAAGTCTACAGAATAATACCATTATAAATTCAGGAACATAATTCTAAGTTTGTGGACTTAATAATCTGTGTTCTGAGGGTTTCACTGGTCACAACCGCAAGGTATATTAGTTAATAACATATTAATTAAACCAGGTAACAGCATTTTAATTGTTACGAATCGCCACCTACAACGTATTACTTGGCGTTTGTTACACCGGAGTCTCTTATAACTAATTACACTCATAGACAAGATTTCTTTATAATTTGACGTCTCCAGCTGGTATCATACATTATAACATACGTCCTCACATAATTAACAAGCAGTTCGTTACTAAATTGATTACAACAGTGGGGTTTGAATAAGACGGACATTTTCGCTAGTACCGGCACATATTAGTATCTTTACAATATATATATATATATGCAACGCCCAGATACAAATTTTCAGCCGGTTTATTCAATTATTTATTTTAATAGTAATTTTTTTATTAATAGGGGTGGTTTTCACCCTGATATAGTGGATGAAAAACTTTTCTGGCATCTTATTTGAATTTATCGACCTCAAAAACATCCAGAAACAAATTTTCAGTCGTTTTCTTTAATTATTTATTTTCATTTTAATTTTTTAATTACAGGGGTGGTTTTCACTTTCTTACGTCGTCCCCACGCATATTTGTGTCTACCCTGGACATGGTCTTACATAGTAGCCTTTAATATTGCTCTAAAAACTAATTATAAGCTTACACCAAAACGCGGCATTAAAGCATTAAAAATGCGAATGTTCTTATAACCACCCCCTACAAATTGTCGATATCACCCAAAATATCGAATTTATGTTAATTATCATGTCATATTTACTTTCAGCACCCTTCAAACCTCACCCAGACAAATTTGCAGCCTCTAATTCCAATTATTCAGTCTCCCACGTATTTTTGTAATTTTGGAGGTGGTTTTCACCCTTCAGGAGCGAAAGCGTACAATTCTTTTTTTTTAACTTTGATCTAGGACCCAAATGGAGTGTATAAACAAAATATCACGTTGATACATGTACAGTCAAAATTTTGTTACGTTTTGGCGTTTTTTCCGCTCTCCTTACTAGACTATAAGTACAACTTCCTCTGACGAAACGTCAGTTCGTGTGAATTAGTATTTGTGAAAAAATATATAAAAATGTGATTATTAAATATAATTATAGCACTACCGACTCGAAACACAAAAGTTTTTTATTGGTAAAGACGTAAAAGTTTTATCTTATAGTCTGAACCAGTTTTCGGTTACTGAAGCTTCATCAGAGGCTGCTATAAAATACTTTGTGTTTTTACCAATAAAAAACTTAAAAACTTTGTGTTCCGAGTCGGTAGTGTTATAATTATATTTACTTAATCAACGGACACGTCATGGGCAACGAAATCCAAGAATCTGATTATTACTTACACAGTTTGAGTATGTATTGTTACTTGGTAATGTATGGCTTTCACGAGGTCCCTTGAGCAGCGTTTTATCGGGGTTTTACTGTATTGCTTTACTTCAAACAATCAGCTAATGTTAATAAGGAATTTTCATTGCTTTGTGTCCTTTTTTTGTACATGTCGCAGTTTTTTTTTTGCGATCGCGCGGGTAATCGGGAGCTTACTGTAGCCTACTTCTGTTAAACTCATCTGTTGGGAGGTTGAGAGCCGATAGACTACCGACATTACTGGTCGCTCTACGTCTTCTGAAGATTCTACCCGCACACCACCTCATCACTGGTGAGGCTGTAACGTGCGTGTCTGGCAGCTGTACGTGTCACAGTGAGCCATCGTGGAGTACACTGCTTGTCCGCCTTCTATCGGATCGGTAGGCTGGCATCCGTGGTACAAGTTTTCACTGCTTCGAGGCGGCGTAGACTTTGCCGCCCCAGGCTTTGCATCGGGCGGGTAGACGGAGGAGTGTAACTACAGCCAATTCCTTGTGACTCTTTGTTCTTCCGAACCGCACAATGTTCGTTCTTCCACAATGTTATCATCTTGTGGAAGTGAGAACAATTTCTTCGTTATTGTTTCTTTGTGGGAGTCAAGATGATGTAATTTATTTTATTAAGTTTTAGAGGACATTTACTACTGGAATTTATTGAGAGAATCATCTTGTATTGTGGTGAAGTAGTGATTATTGCAGCGTTACCAGTTTTTCGTCCTCGAGTGGATCATTATTTGTAGTGGGGGTGGAAAAACATTTAGTGAAAGTAAACTATATAGAAGAATTTAGACAAGCTCAGTGTATCGTCTAAATTCATTTTAGATGAATCTAATCCTTGATCAAACGATCACACTAACTGCTGTGGTATGTTGGGTGGCATTCGAGGATTCTCCATCGTCATGAATTGAAGCATTTTCGTCATTCCCTTTAGCGTCTATACCATTTGGTAAAAGTTGCATCCTACGAGCGGAAACGAAATCACTTTCACTGATGATCTGTCTGTGTTGGCAGGGTAAGTATGTATGGCTCTAAAACCACTGATTTTGATTTCACCAGTCTGTACTTAGACAGGCTCGTCCGAGCAATTCAACTATACTTTCTAAGAACCCTAGTCTTATGCTTTAGATACATGCAAATCTCCTCAGTGTAGTAACTCTTCATGAAATACTGATCTAATGGTTGAAGCTTGTGTGTGGTGTGGGGGTGGTAAACAAAATATGGTGGTTGCTCTTGCCATGTGTATGATATCAATATTTCGTCTGTGTTTAGTATGCAAGTCTAATACCAACAAAATTGGTGAATTTTGTGTAGGTTTACTAGTATTATTAAAATGTTCAAACCATTGAGTGAATAAATTAATTTGACCCCGGTCTGATAGATGGCGTACACCAGTTGAACCGGGAGGTTCTCCTTTCATAAGTAAATCGCTCACATATTTTTGCTGCGAAAAATACTAACGAAGCTAAGTGAATTGATGGAAGCCGCCGTCGTCTGTCTCCTGAAATTTATGGCTTTAATGACGGAGACAATAAATAAAAGACGATTATCGTCTAAACTGTCTACTACGCATGTTAATGGGCGCACAGATGCAGACCTATTATCTGTTAATTATAGCAGTATAGCAAATAAAGTAAACTATTTTATTTGATTTTACGTTTTTATATTTGGGTTAAATATCAAATACACTGCAACTCACCGTCTGCGGCTTTTAGAAACAACGTCTTTACAAAGTTGACATGTTTCGGGACACTTGTCCCATCATCAGAACTTAAAACAATCGCGTATCATTTAAAGTTGATACACTTGTCAATCAATTAAAACATTAAAATCCAATATGAAACAAATAACTTAAAACAATATGATACTTAAATGTTTAAAGCGAGCGCGAAGGTTTACCGATGTACATCGTATGGAGACCGACCGCGTACACATGCATGGGAGCGCATGGGAGTGCGCGGTCGGTCTCCATACGATGTACATCGGTAAACCTTCGCGCTCGCTTTAAACATTTAAGTATCATATTGTTTTAAGTTATTTGTTTCATATTGGATTTTAATGTTTTAATTGATTGACAAGTGTATCAACTTTAAATGATACGCGATTGTTTTAAGTTCTGATGATGGGACAAGTGTCCCGAAACATGTCAACTTTGTAAAGACGTTGTTTCTAAAAGCCGCAGACGGTGAGTTGCAGTGTATTTGATTGCACAACACGTGGCTTGGTACTAAACATTTGGAATTTATTCCTTTTAAACATGGGTTAATATGTATGCCTACATATATAATACAATAAATTCAATATATAAATACAATAAATAAATAAATACAGTATACGATAAATAAATAAAACAATACATTAATTATAGGAATACAATAACAAAATGGTGTGTACCCAATACCATTTACAAGTTCCTCTGTCACAGGCTGTCACATCATTCAGACTTCTTTTTCTTATGGCCGTCATTTATTCCCGGATTCTGTCATTCCATAATTTAGTCGCGGTTCCTACTTCCGTTTTTTTGATGGTGTCGATGCAAATCGATTTTTCTGCCAGTACCTATTAAATCCGGAATTCTACATAGTTGATCTACATAAATAAATTTGACATTTATCTCTTTTCCTTTCATTATTTTTCTAATTTGTTCATTTGGTGTCCTTGACCCTAATGCGTCTTTAGAGGGGTTTCTCTGCTGTTAAGGAGTTTTTCTTATCATCTCTCATAGCCCATTCGTCAGTAGTTTGCTACCATCTATACAATCTTAGCATCCGATGTTAGTGAAATTTGTATTTATTAAAATATCTATTAAGCGTGCCGCATCGTACTGAGAATTATGTCGTATTGTGTAATTCTAGACATTAACATTTGATGTTCTGTGTCTCTGCAGTAAATTCGTCCCCGGCTGTATTTGACTGTGACATACTCCAGATTGGAAAATTTTACTACTGTGATTGCCACAATTAAAACAGCAAAGCATGTGTGTGCACCGCGAGGGAACAAGCGTGCGCGTACCAGAGTGTGTGCTGGAGTCAACTCAAGCGGTGCGGTGTGAGCTGTACGGGCGGGCGACACATGCTGTGCGTGCGAGAGTCAACGCAAGCCGCGCGCGCTCGCACTGATCCCCAACACGCAAACTGCAACGCAGGACATGCGTCGGCTCAAGCGGTGCAGTGTGAGTCTGTACGCGCGGGCGTCACATGCGTGTGGGCACGAGAATGCGTGCTGGAGTCAATGCAAGGCGCGCGCTTGCACTATCCCCAACACGCTAACTGCGCGCCAGCATGTCCGCCAAACGGGTGTGTGTGAGTGTGATGCCCGTGTCCTAATCGTAACACTCAAAGTAGCAAAAATACCGTGTTTCTTGAGTATTTCACAATGGGTAAACAGGCCACGAGATGAATTTACTTGCAGAGATAGCGAGAGGACACGTCCGTGAACGTTGCCGGTTTGAATTAAACTAAAAATTAAACTTAATTGGTATTAAGTATGAAAAGTATTGTTATTAACAACAATACATATAAATTATATTTTTCTGTGCCTTACTGGAATTAATTCTTACCACATTATTCGTCGGTCATAACACTTCTGCTTCTGGTCATAACAAAAGCTAACCAAGGCCCGGGCCAGCCTTTCCTTTTGGATTCTCAGATACGATTTTGTATCGTATAAGTATAGATTTTAGTAGTAGGCCTAAAAACATTAATCTCACTATTTTTAGGTTTTAACGAGCCATATAAAAGTCAAAATTTCATATGTTACAAATTACATTACATAGAAATTAAATTACGATGAATGTTTTTCAAGCCTTTATAATACTGAATTTATCTGTTACAAACAGATAAATCCAAAGAAGATGCTGTGTTTCTTCCATTAAAAAAATTGCCAAGTTTTCGGGCGTTTTTAAACTCAACGTTGATCTACGATCGTTTTGTTTATTAATTTCAATTTTGAGAAAGTTTTTCACATGAGGCCACAGATAAACAAATCGTGAAGAAATACTGTAGGATGGACATAGGTTGGGACAGGATTCAGCGAAGTCCCTTTGACAATAACTTGCTTAGTTGGTCCATATAACTGGTGGCATTGGTAGCGCGTACATGTCATCGGAATCTTTTTACGTATCACTTGTTCTTTATCAAAGTTACCATATAGAAGTGACACGTGCTACCGTTGGAGTTTTCATGTAGCACAATATCTCCAGTTGCAGTCATGCTTGCAATGCAAGTGACCAGAGAACCTCTTTCAGCGACAGTAAGGACTCCTACCTGTCGTTTGCCTCTGCGACTAATAATACCTGCCTCTTTGTACTATAGAAAGCCCCGTATCATCCACATTACAGAGGCGATTAGCCGAAAGATTAAATTTTTCATGAAGTCTTAGTAAATCAAAACATTTTAATACTTTATCTTTACTTAAAACCTCTAACCCGTGGAGATGATATTCCAGGTTGGCTATTTCCAAAAGGATGTTTAATGTGGTTTCTTGTGGCCAATTGGTGTGCCAACCTTGTAACACCTGATCGTGTAACACAATAATATAATGTTAGCCATTTTGTCGAATAGAATCCGATGCAGTTTACATACGTGTAGCAATAACAAACCCAGCGGCGATGACAAACGTTGTCGTCTTCTGTGTCAGCGATTGTGTCACTGTCGACACCTTACTTATTGGTGTGCCAACCTTGTAACACCTAATCGTGTAACACAATAATATAATGTTAGCCATTTTGTCGAATAGAATCCGATGCAGTTTACATACGTGTACACTAACAAACCCAGCGGCGATGACAAACGTTGTCGTCTTCTGTGTCAGCGATTGTGTCACTGTCGACACCTTACTTATTGGTGTGCCAACCTTGTAACACCTGATCGTGTAACACAATAATATAATGTTAGCCATTTTGTCGAATAGAATCCGATGCAGTTTACATACGTGTAGCAATAACAAACCCAGCGGCGATGACAAACGTTGTCGTCTTCTGTGTCAGCGATTGTGTCACTGTCGACACCTTACTTATTAGTGTGCCAACCTTGTAACACCTGATCGTGTAACACAATAATATAATGTTAGCCATTTTGTCGAATAGAATCCGATGCAGTTTACATACGTGTAGCAATAACAAACCCAGCGGCGATGACAAACGTTGTCGTCTTCTGTGTCAGCGATTGTGTCACTGTCGACACCTTACTTATTGGTGTGCCAACCTTGTAACACCTGATCGTGTAACACAATAATATAATGTTAGCCATTTTGTCGAATAGAATCCGATGCAGTTTACATACGTGTAGCAATAACAAACCCAGCGGCGATGACAAACGTTGTCGTCTTCTGTGTCAGCGATTGTGTCACTGTCGACACCTTACTTATTGGTGTGCCAACCTTGTAACACCTAATCGTGTAACACAATAATATAATGTTAGCCATTTTGTCGAATAGAATCCGATGCAGTTTACATACGTGTAGCACTAACAAACCCAGCGGCGATGACAAACGTTGTCGTCTTCTGTGTCAGCGATTGTGTCACTGTCGACACCTTACTTATTGGTGTGCCAACCTTGTAACACCTGATCGTGTAACACAATAATATAATGTTAGCCATTTTGTCGAATAGAATCCGATGCAGTTTACATACGTGTAGCAATAACAAACCCAGCGGCGATGACAAACGTTGTCGTCTTCTGTGTCAGCGATTGTGTCACTGTCGACACCTTACTTATTGGTGTGCCAACCTTGTAACACCTGATCGTGTAACACAATAATATAATGTTAGCCATTTTGTCGAATAGAATCCGATGCAGTTTACATACGTGTAGCACTAACAAACCCAGCGGCGATGACAAACGTTGTCGTCTTCTGTGTCAGCGATTGTGTCACTGTCGACACCTTACTTATTTACCGACATCAGAAATCATTTTCCCACAAATAATAAAATTTAACACACAAAATACACAATGTCGACCCACAACTGTGAGATGTCCACTAAGAGGAGCGTTGGTCGGCCAAGGAAGAGGTGGAGTGACGGCCGTTGCCGGTGTACGACCGTTGTTAGAGAACACAACAGAATCCTAAAAGGACGTTAAAGAAGAAGAAGAAGAACTGTGATATCGAATATTAACGCAACCGTAATTTATACAAGCAAAAAGATAACGTACAAATGTGATATTTACCACAAAATGTGGCATCAAACACGCGCATTAACTCACTAATCGAAGGCTCAATGAAGACTAAAGGAGGAAACCCATTACAAACGGACAGCACGGCATGGCATGGGGCCGATCACATTGCTTTGCGTTTATTTAAATGGAATATAACCCACTATGAGCGCTCGGCACGGGAACGGAACGCTCTGGGAAGCATTATTTCCGTTCGCCTCCAACGGTCAGTAGGCTCTAACCACGTGGGAAATGGTCCCACTTAATTTAATTTTTGAGATTAAAAATTAAGTAGTCTTGCATAATAATTCATTTTGAGATATACGAAAGTACAAGAAAATTTGGCATCAGCTTTTAATAACGCCTGAAACAGATAATAGAATTCACCATTAACACTTCTCTTTTAAAATATTTCATGATCTCGAAACTTGTGTTTCCGCCGCACACGGGTTTGCCGGTCTTCTTCCTCCGCACAAACTGCAGCCACTACAACAAACTTATTTCCTGATGAACTGTCCATTGCAACCGGAAATATTCAACACATCTTCAAAACTTTTGGCCGGAGCCGTGCCGTGATGTCCGTTCATAGTGGGTTATTGCAGGGCCGTACTGTGCCGTACCGTGTTGTGCTATCCGTGAATAATGGGTTTCCTCCTTAACTGACTCTTCCTCGCTCTTACGGTCTTATATACAGTCGGCAATGACGTCATTCACAAACATGCGTCACTTATTAGTATAGTGCACATGTTCCAGGCGTAACGAGAATATTGTAGAACAAATCACCCCTACCCATAAATGTATCGTACACTGGTACAGAACATTCTAGTGTCTTCTACAAATAGTGGTCTCTATAAATAGTGTCCATCAGAACTCAAGGATCCACTTATTTAATTAATATTTACATGATTTTAAATATAAATTTTAGGCCATTGTTCTCCATAACGATTTTTACTTCCATGTTCCATAAGGAAATGCAAGTATGGTGATGGCAAAAAAAAATCGTGTTCGAGATAATTGCAGATTCTGGTTGTACTACCCTCAAAACATGAAGAAAAGTCATTTTTCGAAAAATGTCTGTGTGTGTGTCTGTCTATCTATCTGTGTGTAGAATTTTTTCTATGGCAAACGGTAACTGCCGCAAATTCAAACACAATCAAATAATTTTTTGCATACAGTCCTGAATTGTAGAGTAGGCTACTCAAGGCCTATTGTTTTTGGTGAAGATCGGTTAAGGGAAAGGGGTAGTTTACCTGCAACGTTTTATGTTTTAACAAGGGTAATTTTTCTTATGACGAATGATACCTGCCGCACATTCCAAGAGAATCAAATAATTTTTTGCATACGTTCCTGAATTGTTAAGTACTCAAGGTCTGTTGATGTTGGTGAAGATCGGTTAAGGGAAAGGGGTAGTTTACCTGCCACATTTTATGTTTTAACAAGAGTAATTGTTTCTATGACGAACGATAACTGCCGTACATTCAAACAAAATCAAATAAAGTTTTGCATGCATCCCTGAATTGTAGAGGACTCAAGGCCTATTGATTTTCGTGAAGATAAGTTAAGAGGAAGGGGTAGTTTACTTGCAACATTTTATGTGATAACAAGGGTAACTTTTTCTATGACGAACGATAACCGCCGTAAATTGAAACATAATCAAATAATGTTTTGCATATGGGCCTGAGTCGTAGAGGACTCAAGGCCTATTGATTTTGGTGAAGATCGGTTACGGGGAAAGGGTAGTTTACCTGAAACATTTTTTGTTGTAACAGAGTAAAGTACTTAATTTTGATAAATAAAGTATCCTGATAAGAAGATCTTAATAATCCACTGTAGAAACGTAGATGAAATATCTATAAATGAAGAGGCTAGTTGAACGGGGGTGGGGGTAATTTTCTATAAATGAAAATTATAGTTGAAGGGGGAAGGGACAATTTTTATTTAATGTTCGTGAGGTTATCTACACGCTTATAAAATTTGTGTTTACAAATTATGTTATCTGCTTTGTTTTGCTCGCGGTTCAATTTATCATATTTCTTGTTGTGTCTTGATACAATCGAGATAGCAATGTTCCTTATCTGTCTGTGAATAACTTATAAAACTTCGTTAATTATGATTGGGTGTATCGAGTTCAGGACCTTCAAATGCGCATTAAATAACAACTTGTTCAGATAATTTTTCTTTTTGTACAAAGCTTTAATTTCTTCCTTAAGCCAAACTTTCTGTGCTTTAATTTTAGTGTTAGATGCTGCTATTGATGTGTTTCTTATTTTTATAACAGCAAATTTAGGCGTTATGTCTTGTCTCAAACATCTCTTGATAAACCTGATATTGAGGTTTAATATCAGAATTAGAAGTTGAGAAGTTGTAAGAGAAGTTGTTGTCAATAAGAGAAGTTGTAAATGCAGAAGCTGTCATTAAACAAATAAAAAACCAGGAAATTCAGAATGATACACGGGTGGCTATCAACTATAAATTAAATCGTATATTACAGTCGGGTAGGACGCATAACATGAGACCTAGTAATGAAATTAAAATCGCGAAGAACATCAAACGCAAATTAGAAAATTTTGACGCAATGATAACTAAGGCTGATAAAGGTAGTACAGTAGTTATCATCAATAAAACTGAATACACACAAAAATGCTATGATTTTATAAATGAAAATAATATTAAGACCCTAAATAATGACCCCACCATTAAATATACAAAAGCCATAAACTCAGCGGTGAATAAATGTGTTAATTTATTCGATGCTCAAACTAGACGACGTATCAAAAATATAAATCCGAAAGCGCCTACTTTCAGAGGACTACCAAAGTTACACAAACCTAATATACCAATACGTCCTTTAATAAATCATACTACTGCCCCAAGCTATAATGTAGCCAAAAAGCTACAAATAATCATCAAAAACAGCTTAGTAATGGACAACATACATAGCGTAAAAAATACAATAGGATTTATAAACAAAGTTAAAAACATTAAAGTACTGCCTAACCATAAACTGATATCTATGGACATAGTGAATTTGTATACGAACATACCCGTGCTAGAGACGATAAATATTCTCGAGAGACTTTTAATCAAGACAAATGTCTTAAAACAGATACAAATTGATGAACTTATATTTTTATTGAAAATTGTTGTGCAACAGAATTACTTTACACACGACAATAAGTTTTTTATCCAGGAAAATGGGCTGGCCATGGGTTCACCGGTGAGTGGAATTTTAGCGGAGATTTACATGAATCATTATGAGAACAAGTATATACTATCTGACCAAAACAAGTTATACAATAAAATCATCTCATACACACGGTACGTAGACGACACATTTTTAATTTTTGGTGGTACTCTTAGACAGATAGACGGATTGCTTACTTTTTTGAACGGCATAAACAGTAATATTAAATTCACTATGGAAGTAGAACATAACAATATGTTGAATTTCCTGGACGTAACCACATATAAACGTAATAACCTCCTTAGCTTTAAAATATATAGAAAGCCAACAACAACTGATATAGCCATACATGCTAGTTCCAATCATCCTTATACACATAAAATGACAACTTTTAACGCACTGGCACATAGATTGACAAATATACCGATGGACATAGAAGACTATAACGATGAAATTAATATAATAAAACATATAGCGATAGTGAATGGTTACAATAGTAAAATCATTGATAAAATAATATATAAACACGCTAATAAATTAAAACGATTGGACAAAGTTAAAGATAAAACCCAATATGTTTCTGCTAGATATACAAACATACTACCTAATACACTACATAATGAATTAAAAAAGCTAGGGATTATTGTCTCATTCAGGACCACGAACAAATTAACAAATATACTTAAGCCTAATACCAAAGCATTACTAGAGGACTGTTCCGGCGTTTATAGAATCCGGTGTAATGAATGCGATAAAATCTATATAGGCCAGACGGGGAGAAAATTTTCCGAGAGATTTAAAGAACATTTACCTAAGAAGTTCCCCAATAATAATGTATCGCATTACGCACAACATCTAATAAACGAAAATCATACATACACTGGATTTAAAGAGAATTTGGAACCTTTACATATAGGTAAAAAGGGTCAACTACTGGATGCTTTAGAGGAATTTGAAATATACAAGGCCTTAAGAAGAAATAAAAATCAGGTACTTAATGAACAGTTATCATTCAAATCAAATAAACTATATGACACAGCTATGAAAACAAACCGTGAATAGCGTGTACGGATCAGTTGAAAGTCGGACTTCGGCCAGTGCACTGGTTCGTTTGTAGCGTGTTCCGATACAGATTTAATGTTCAATGTTAATTTATTTAAGTGTGTTATGTGTTTGTGTCGTTGTGAATTTTTAACGAAACCCTAATAATAGGGTAGATTTGCTTTTACCTGAAGATGGGGATATAAGCCCTGAAACATGTAGTAATTAAAAAGAAAAAGAAGATCACTTAGTGGATAAAATAAGGTAATTATTTATTTAATCATATACAGTGATCTGGAGACCAACGGTAACTAAATTTTTATTTATATGTCATATGTACTACTATATCGGCAACAAAGAAGTAGTTTGTTGTTAAAATTCCTTCCTGGGCTGTTTGGGCTTGATCCAATGTTTTCTACAAAACCAGACGTTTCGGCAGTGCTATCGACTGCCATCATCAGTGAAAATTGAGTGCACTATCGTGAGGTGGTTTACGTTAGTGATCACAGTACTGTGGTTAAGGCTGAAGAAAGAAGTAGTTTCTATGGAAACATTTCATTTCGAAAAGTATTTTAAATATAAATCTTAGAACATGGAAGTCATGTATGGTTCTCCATACCGATATTTATAATTTGAAATGGTAGTTGATGATGGAGGAAGTAAATTTTTATAAGTTTTATATGTGTACTACGTTATTGACAACAAAGAAGTAGTTTCTATGGAAACATTTCATTTCACTTTAACAAAATTCTATATTTTTCATTTTAATTTAAATCATGTATGAGAGAAAATATATCGTTCGTGGCAGTCAAGCATATCTCAATTATGTAATGTTTACGTTTACATTTTATTTTCTTACGTTTGCACGCTTTTTAAATGGAAAGTAACAAAACCCACACCAACACAACGCGTGCAAGCCGAAAAGGTGTCCAGCGTGGACAGTGATTTGCTTCCTGTGGATCGCTCGTCAGTGTAACTGCACATGTTTACAGAGGAACGGTCAAACAGACTATTCGTCTTTAGGGAATGGACCCTCTGCAAGATGCTCAGGGTCCATGAGAGACTTGGGAGCGTTCCTTCTTTTCCGCGTGTTTATTCTGTGAAACGTACACTGTTGATTCGCAGCTTTACTCTAAGCAACGCTCCATAGGGAATGTTGAAAATTTTTGTCCACGGTGTACCCCCATACAGACTAAAACCTGCTCTGATGTTTTGATTACGGACATCATAATTTTAAAACTTTGAAAATGAGCACTACTTAATGGAGATCAAACATTAACTTTTACAAGTCATTAATTTTATGCATGTTTTGAAGCAATAAATGTTGTAATAAGCTAATACAATCTTTGTATTTATTTCTATTTTAATATAAGAATTACAAACTAATATGTGCATGTGTGTATGTATGAAAACTATATAAATATTTTTCTCCTCTGGAAAATTGTTTGTCCCTCCTGGAAAATATTTTGACCTCTCTGATGGCTAGTTATTTACTAGCCTGTGTTGGAATATAGCGTTATGACATGGATCGGAATGGTGGGTGTTAACAGAAGACGCAAACGTATTAAGGAAGAAATTTGCTAAGAAATTTATAATTATACGGGTGAACAGAATCGTCGTTCAGGAAATCAGAAGACGAATGGAAAGAAAGAAACAAAGACTGCATTTTAAAAAAGAAAGAAAAATGACCAGTATAGTATTGACAGAAAAGACTTTGATAACACTATAGACATCATTCACCCTCGGCCGATAACTCGCAGCGAGAGCCCAATTTCATTACAGGAATCAGATCGCAGCTCCCTTTAGCCAGCTCTTCGTTCGACCTACAAACATTTTATCCAAAATTACAGTCTTTCGTCACGAAGTTTGAGGATAGTCTTCACCCACCTGACATGAGGGTACCATTTTAGCTGATACGTCATTTCTTCAGAATTCAAGCATCCACTTATTTAATTAATATTTAAATGATTTTAAATACATATTTTAAGACATGGAAGTCATGTATGGTTCTCCATACCGGTACCGATTTTTTGATACATTTTAACAAGAGTAAAGTACTCTGAAAAGTACTCTGAAATTTTGATAAATAAAGTATCCTGAAAAGAATTGGATAATAATCCACTGTAGAAAGGTAGATGAAATATCTATAAATCAAAAGGGTACTTGAAGTGGGAGGGGGTAATTTTCTATAAATGAAAATGATACTTGAAGTGGGAGGGGGTAATTTTCTATAAATGAAAATGATGTTGAAGGGGGAAGGTGTAAATTTTTAGGCCTATATGTGTTCTACGTTATCGACAACAAAGAAGTAGTTTCTATGGAAATATTTCATTTCAATTTGTCAATTTATATTAAAAAAAATTAAATATAAATCTTCGAACGTGGAAGTCATGTATAGTTCACCATACCGATTTTTACTTCCATATTCCTTAAGGAATGGAAGTATGGTGATGGCAAAAAAAATCGTGTTCGAGATTATTGCAGATTCTGATTCTACTACACTCAAAACATGAAAAAAAGTCGTTTTCCGAAAAGTGTCTGTGTGTGTGTCTGTCTGTAGATTTTTTTTCTATGGCAAACGATAACTGCCGCAAATTCAAACAGAATCAAATAATTTTTTGCATACAGCCCTGATTTGTAGAGTACTCGCGACCTATTGTTTTGGTGAAGATCGGTTGAGGGAAAGGGGTAGTTTACCTGCAACGGTTTTTTTTTATCAAGGGAAATTTTTTTTTTTTGGCAAACGATAACAGCCGCAAATTCAAACAGAATCAAATAATTTTTCGCATACAGCCCTGAATTGTAGAGTTCTCAAGACCTATTGTTTTTGGTGAAGATCGGTTAAGGGAAAGGGGTAGTTTACCTGTAACGTTTTATGTTTTAACAAGGGTATTTCCTATGGCAAACGATAACAGCCTCAAATTCAAACAGAATCAAAAGATTATTTGCATACAGCCCTAAATTGTAGAGTTCGCAAGATCTATTGTTTTTGGTGAAGATCGGTTAAGGGAAAGGGGTAGTTTACCTACAACGTTTTTTTAACAAGGGTATTTTCTATGGCAAACGATAACAGCCGCAAGTTCAAACAGAATCAAATAATTTTCTGCATACAGCCCTGAATTGTAGAGGTCTCAAGGACTTTCGATTTTGGTGAAGATCGGTTAAGGGGAAGGGGTAGTTTACCTGCAACGTTTTTTTTTCTATGGCAAACGATAACTGCCGCAAATTCAAACAGAATCAAATAATGTTTTGCATACATCCCTGAATTGTAGAGGTCTCAAGGACTTTCGATTTTGGTGAATATCGGTTAAGGGGAAGGGGTAGTTTACCTGCAACCTTTTACGTTTTAACAAGAGTAAAGTACTTGAAAATTTATTTAAACTTTTTGAAACAATGGTAATTGTTGAAAATAAAACAATTTTGTTGCCAGGTAACAAAAATAAAGTCATTTTGATTATAAAATATAAATATTTACAAGAAAAGAATTTTCAGTTTTCAAAATTTAAATATATTTGTATAAAACAATGGGTTCTTCATTGAGGTGGGGACTTGACAGTGACAGGGCTTTCCACCAAATTCAGCAGAGTGACAGGTAGGCCCAACTCTGATTGGCTCCTCAGATTTCCCCAGCGTTAGTAGGTTCTATGAAAATATTTTATTTCAAAAATGATTTTAAATATAAATCTTAGATATGTTTTATAAATCTCATGTTTTATGTTTTAACATGGGTAATTTTTTATATGACGAACCATAACTGCCGTAAATTCAAACAGAATCAAATAATTTTTTACATATGTGCCTGAGCTATAGAGAACTCAATGTCTGTTGATTTTGGTGAAGATCGGTTACGGGGAAAGGGCAGTTTACCTGAAACATTTTTTGTTGTAACATGAGTAAAGTACTTAATTTTGATAAAGTATCCTGATAAGATCTTAATAATCCACTGTAGAAACGTAGATGAAATATCTATAAATGAAGAGGCTAGTTGAACGGGCTGGGGGTAATTTTCTATAAATCAAAATTATAGTTGAAGGGGGAGGGGATAATTTTTTTTTATATGTGTACTACGTTATTGGCAACAAAGAAGTATTTTTTTGTTAAAATTCCTTCCCTGGCTGTTTGGCTGAAAATGATTTTAAATATAAATCTTAGAATATGGAAGTCATGTATGGTTCTCCATACCGATATTTTAATCTACTTATTGTACATTACATTTGTATACATGTCGACCCCCATTCACTTATTTCACAACGTGAACACAACACATACCGTTAGAACCTGTTTCAACCGCATTCATTGGTATCCGCTGCATTTACAACCGGAATGACTTGTTCCGTTTTAACGTGATTCGTCGATTCAGTAATCTCGTACGCACTGAATTATATAACTTTCTTTGTCCCGCCTGTCAAGTTCAATGACGCACGTGTGCATGTGTCTGTCCTTGAGGATCGCTCGTGACGTCACAAGGTCACGGCTGCTCAGTCGTTAGCCCCTGACATCCTTTGTAACAACAACCGGTCACTTTCTGTTTCTTCCGTCAACAATGCAGGCAGTCATCTCTCTGGCGTGGTATACTCTGCATTGCCGCAGGTTCGAATCTCGACTACCACAGCATACAATCGAACTTCAAAACGAATAAAAGAAAACTCGACTCTTATGAAGGATGTGCTTCGTCTCACGTAGGTTATCGTAAATGGTTAAATCTTCCAGCTTTCATACTAGATTCTCGGTAATCAATTTACGGCAAGGAATTAACCTGTCTTCTTCAATCGTCTTCACGATCATCATCATACTAAGGAGTCTTAGACCTATTCCGGTACCCATCTCCTCCTCGGTTTACCGACATTTCTCTTTCCAGTAGCGTGATAACTAGGCTTGCCATACGTCCCGGTTTGACCGGGATAGTCCCGGTTTCAGAATGCAGTCCCGGTGTCCGTCCGGTTGCCGAAATGTCCCGGTCGGTGCATTTGGTTCCTAAAAATTTCTTCCTAATGCGCAATCTTGGACTGATAATTGAGTACATCTTTTGCCTTTCTGGAACGTCAGCTCCTGTAGAGAGAGTGTTCTCTTTGATGAACAACGTTTGGGCAGATGACAGAGGTTTAATGCAGGAGTCAACAGTACGTGCGTTGATCCTGTGTAAAGTAAATTTTGGACTTAATTGTAATGAATTTCTTGACAAAATAAAAAACAAAAAGGACATATTGAGAAAGGTGCATTCAAGTGAAAATATGACTGATTTAAAAATTGGTAAGGAGAACCATACATGACTTCCATGTCCTAAAATTTATATTGAAAATCATTTAAATATTAATTAAATAAGTGGATGCTTGAGTTCTGAAGAAATTACGTATCAGCTAAAATGGTACCACCATGTCAGGTGGATTAAGACTATCCTCAACCTTCGTGAGGAAGGACTGTACTTTTGGATAAAATGTCTGTAGGTCGAACGAAGAGCTAGCTAAAGGCAGCTGCGATCTGATTCCTGTAATGAAATTGGACTCTCGCTGCGAGGGGCCGAGGGATGTCTATAGTGTTATCAAAGTCTTTCCTGTCAATACTATACTAGTCATTTTTCTTTTTTAAAATCGAGTCTTGATTTCTTTCTTTCCATTTGTCTTCTGATTTCCTGAACGACTATTCTGTTCACCCGTATAATTATAAATTTCTCAGCAAAACATTTCTTCCTTAATACGTTTGTGTCTCCTGTGTAATACCCACCATTCTGATCCATGTCATAACGCTATATTCCACACAGGCTAGTAAATAACTAGCCATCAGGGAAGTCAAAATATTTTCAAGGAGGGGCAAACAATTTTCCAAAGGAGAAAAATATTTATATATTTTTCATACATACACACATGCACATATTAGTTTATAATTATCATATAATAATAGAAATAAGTACACAGATTGTATTAATTGCTTTAATACAACAACACTGCCCAGCGATCCACAGGAAGCAAATCGATGTCCACCTTTTCGGCTTGCACGTGTTGTGTTGGTGTGGGTTTCGGCACTTTCCATTTAAAAAGCGTGCACACATAAGAAAATAAACATGAATGAGGCCAGAAATAACGCGAATTTTGTATGTATGTGTGTGTGTGTGTCTTGCCGGCCTTTTTATTGCGGTAATCACAATATTAAAACTTTGGAAAAGTAAACATTACATAATTGAGATATGCTTGCCTGCCAGGAACGACATATTTTCACTAATACGTGATTTAAATTAAAATGAAAAATATAGAATTTTGTTAAAGTGAAATGAAATGTTTCAATACAAACTACTTCTTTGTTGTCAGTAACGTAGTACACGTATAAAACTTATAAAAATTTACCTCCTCCATCAACTACCATTTAAATTTATAAAAAAATTACCCCCTCCCCCTTCAACTACCCTTTTTATTTATAGATATTTCATCTACATTTCTACAGTGGATTATTATGACGTTCTTTTCAGGATACTTTATTTATCAAAATTAAGAACTTTACTCTTGCAAACGTAAAATGTTGCAGGTAAACTACCCCTTCCCCTTAACCGATCTTCACCAAAACCAACAGGCCTTGAGTCTCTACAATTCAGAGCTGTATGCAAAAAATTATTTGATTCTGTTTGAATTTGCGGCTGTTATCGTTTGCCATAGAAAAAATTCTACACACAGACACTTTTCGAAAAAATCGGTATGGAGAACCATACATGACGTCCATGTCCTAAAATTTATATTTAAAATCATTTAAATATGAACTAAGTGGATGCTTGAGTTTTGAAGAAATGACGTATCAGCTAAAATGGTACCCCCATGTCCGGTAGGTGAAGGCTATCCTCAACCTTCGTGAGGAAGGACTGTACTTTTGAATAAATGTTTGTAGGTCGAACGAAGAGCTGGCCAAAGGGAGCTGCGATCTGATTCCTGTAATGAACGTAGGCTCTCGCTGCGAGTTATCGGCCGATGGTGAATGATGTCTATAGTGTTATCAAAGTCTTTCCTGTTAATACAAACTAGTCATTTTTCTTTTTTAAAATCGAGTCTTTCTTTCTTTCTTTCCATTCGCCTTCTGAATTCCAGAACGACGATTCTGTTTACCCGTATAATTATAAATTTCTCAGCAAAACATTTCTTCCTTCATTTCTTCCTTAATACGTTTGTGTCTTCTATTTAACACCCACCATTCTGATCCATGTCATAACGCTATATTCCACAAAGGCTAGTTAATAACTAGTCATCAGGGAGGACAAAATATTTTCCAGAGGAGAAAAATATTTATATAGTTTTCATACATACACACATGCACATATTAGTTTGTAATTCTTATATTATAACAGAAATAAGTACACAGATTGTATTAATTTATTAAAACATTTATTGATTCAAAATATGCATAAAATTAATGGCTTGTAAAAGTTAATGTTTGATCTCCATTAAGTAGTGCTCAAGTTTCCAAAGTTTTAATATTATTATGTCCGTAATCAAAACATCAGAGCAGGTTTTAGTGTGTATGAGGGTACACCGTGGAAAAAAATTCAACATTCCCTATGGAGCGTTGCTCAGAGTAAAGCTGCGAATCTACAGTGTACGTTTCACAGAACAAACACGCGGAAAAGAAGAATCGCTCCGAAGTCTCTCATGGACGCTGAGCATCATGCAGGGGGTTCACTCCCTAAAGACGAAAAGTCTGTCTATGAACCGTTCCTCTGTAAACACGTGCAGTTACACTGCCCAGCGATCCACAGGAAGCAAATCGCTATCCACGCTGGACATTTTTTCGGCTTGCACGCGTTGTGTTGGTGTGGGTTTCGGCACTTTCCATTTAAAAAGCGTGCAAATGTAAGAAAATAAACATGAGTGAGGCCAGAAATAACGCGAATTGTGTGTGTGTGTGTGTTGCCTGCCTTTTTATTGCGGTAATCATAATAATAAAATGGAAACGTAAACATTACATAATTGAGATATGCTTGCCTGCCACGAACGATATATTTTCTCTCATACATGATTTAAATTAAAATGAAAAAATATAGAATTTTGTTAAAGTGAAATGAAATGTTTCCATAGAAACTACTTCTTTTTTGTCAGTAACGTAGTACACATATAAAACTTATAAAAATTTACTTACTCCATCATCATCAACCATTTTAATTTCCATGAGAGACTTCGGAGCGATCCTTCTTTTCCGCGTGTTTGTTCTGTGAAACGTACACTGTAGATTCGCAGCTTTACTCTGAGCAACGCTCCATAGGGAATGTTGAATTTTTTTTCCACGGTGTACCCTCATACACACTAAAACCTGCTCTGATGTTTTGATTACGGACATACAATCAGAATCTGCCATTATCTCGAACACGATTTTGTTCGGCATGACTATACTTCCGTTTCCTTATGGAACATGGAAGTCAAATTATTTTTTTTCATGTTTTGATGGTAGTACAATCAGAATCCGTCGTTATCTGGAACACGATTTTCTTCGCCATGACCATACTTGCATTTCCTTATGGAACATGGATGTAAAAACAAGTTTATGTTACACACGTCTTGCAAATTCTGAATGTAATGAGTAATTTTTAGATTGAACACAATTTAAAGTACTGCACTTGCGTTTGTAAAATATATTTTCTTTTATTTACACTTTATTGTGTATTTAGTATTATATTTATACTAAATATAATTATTTCACTAACGACTCGGAACACAAAGTTTTTTGTGGGTAAAAACGTAAAGTTTTACTTTATAACCTGAACCGGTTTTCGCCTTTTAAAAAGCTTCTTCAGAGGCTGCCGCTGGTAGCACTGTCCGTCTTGTTGTTGGCGACGGTATCGAGTTTCGAAAGATCGATATTGTGTATATGGGGTGTGATATGTTCGAATAATGCGTGTTATTTGAATTGTGTCTGTTCGTTTAGGTTGTCATTTTTATTTGTTTTCATGTGTTTGTATATTTCCAATTGTTCTAGAGAGTCTAGTTTTCGGCCTTTTGTGTGTACGTGTATAATGTCCATGTTATTGTCGATGTTTTTGTATGTGTGGTAAAATTACTTTTATTTGCTTCAATGAGGTGGTTTGCAAAGGTGGATTCTGTAGTGGAGTGGAGTGCCTTTGTGTGTTCAATGTATCTTTTTTTGAAGCTACGTCCTGTCTGGCCTATGTAGAATTTGTTGCAATCTGAGCAATTTAGTTTGTAAACACCAGGTAGATCGAATTTGTTTTGTGCTTTGTGTATGTGTTTTGAAAGTATGTGTTCTGTTTTGTTAGCGATTCTTACAAAATATATTTATACATTATACACCCAATAAAATAGCAGCGTAATAAACACTGTAATGTTTATATTTTAATTCCAGCCTCCCTTACTCCCCGCCGCCAAACAGGAGTCCCGGTTGGTCAATAAAAAATTATGGCGAGCCTAGTGATAACCCAAGGCAGCTACAGCTAGACGGATATCAGGCATGCGATTCAAGTGTTCACACTATCTCCTTCTGTAGTCTTCAATCTTCTGGTGCAATGATACAATGTTTAAATCGCCTCTAATATCCTCGTTTCCTCTCTAATGCAAGAGAGAACAACCTTGCGTTCCTCTTAGAAATTTCATTTCGGCTGCCTGAATCCTCTGCACCTCCCTTTTACCAAGAGTCCATGTCTCGCTAGCATACAGGAATGTGGGGATAGCCATAGTTTTATAAAATTTCATTCGGGTATCCTTTCGTGTTTTATTTTTCAGGTACCTATGAATCGTTCCACAGATATGTCTAAATTTTGTTAGCCTACTATCCCAATCAATATTAGTTCCATATGAGATATTACAACCCAGGTAATTAAAATGACTAATATGAATTGGGTGATATGGATGCCAGGGTTGGGAAAGTCCCTATTTTTAATGTATTGGGAGTTTTTGTTGAAGACACAATGAATGTTAATGGAAAAGTTCTGAGAGAATTCATCTTCACGATATAAGCAGAATTTTAGCAGTCTTCTTCCAATCTGTACTCTCACCACTCAGTCGTTTCCATCGTTTCCATGACCCTCAAATCATCCTCTACACTATCCATCCACTTTTCCCTCGATATTCAAATTGGATTTACAGTCTGAAATTTTCTTCTTTATCCTTTTGTTATCTAACCTTCTTGCATGCCCTTGCTAATCTAATCTTCGCTTTTCACAAACCGTACAATGTTAGCTCCTCGTGCCATCACATCCAGTTTATAATTCATTAGTACTAACTAAATCTAAATTTCGATCGCCATTTCGCGCAGGTCCACAAATTTTCCTCACAATTTTATTGTCTGACATATTTGGTGTCTTCTGAATAGTGCCCAGGCCTCATGTTCGTCTGTCGTCATTGGTCAAATAAGATTTTTCTGTATTTCCAACAGTAATTATCTGCTTAGTATCTTGGACTTTATAGCTTTTCGTAGTAATGATTAAATCCCACTTTACACTACTTTATTCCATTGGTAATATTTATAGTATTTGTAATCCTAAATACGAAAAGAAAGTCAGACATCTTCAAATGTATCATCTCCAGCCGTTTAATTAATAGGATTGCTGCGATATTATTCGATGGCGCAATATACTCGTTATAAATTATAAGATTTTGGACATTAGCCATCGTAAGTTAAAATTAATAAACACGACGTTTTAACCTCTATAGAATCAGAGATTGTCTTCAGGCGAACAATAAATAATTCCAAAGATTGATCTATCACTAACAAATAGATATCGTCAAAAAATCCAAACCTTAGTTATAAAATAAAGTGCTAAAATAATAATAATAAAGAAAACAGTACTACCCATTACATCAAAGAAGGATTCCTATCGTGGTTGCAACGTAAACCATTAAGTTTATTAATTTTAACTTACGAAGGCTAATGTCCGAAATCTTATAATTTGTAATAATAGGACTGTGTATTGTAGACTTCCTAATTCCATGTATTTAGTTTCTTCTTGTTCTTCTTTAGCAGCATCTTCTCCTTAGACTAATACATCTTGTTGTTGTTGTTGTTCTTTAGCACTGCAGCCCAACATGAGCCCTGGCTTCCAACACCAATCTTCCCCAATGTCTCCTATCCGTTGTCATCACACCGTAACCCCTCACATCCATTCTTCTGAGATCTTCCAGTAGATCATCCAACCGTCTTATCCTAGGTCGACCCCTCTTTCTGCTTTTGTACACCTGTGCTCTCAGGATTTTCTTTGGTATACACTGATCATCCATCTGCTCTAGGTGATCTAAGCATCGACATCGTTGAGTTTTTCGAATCTTGCAATATTCTCATGCTTCAATAGCTCATCTATCTCCTGATTATTTCTTAGTCTCCATTCATCATCTTCTTTAACCGGGCCATAAACACCTTTTACAATCTTTATTTTAAACCTTTTTGTTGTTTCTTGTTTCTTTTTTGTTAACGTCCACATCTCATCTCCGTAAGCAACAACCAGTCTGATTTGTCTTACACACTGTTACGACGGTCTACTGAGTCGTATGGTACAGTGGAACACAAAATACAAGACACCAATTACGTAACTAATCACCAGCTTTAATTATAACAGTTAAACAGTTTGTAATCAACAGTTTGTTGTCTCTTACAATAAATCAAATAAAAATTGTTCACACTCAATAAAATGTAAACTAATATAAAACACAATTGTATTACAATTGTCCCGCACGATTATAAAACACATAACACTAATAATTATTTTTCACTAATAACCACTTGAACGCACAGAGTAGTCGCCCGACAATAACTCAAACCGCACTGAGATATATCGCAACTCGAACTGAAACTGAGCGTCGCGTCGCCGAGTACTTGTATTTATACCCCGCTGAAAATCCAGAAACATCCGAATACTACGCATTACCAATAAAGGAAAACGTTAGAGCGTTACTCATTGCGGCCTTGACACAGTGCGTGTGGCCGCACGACTCTGGCACAGTCTAGCTAATGCGTTGAGAATCACGTACGCACACATATTACAGCCGGATTCCACTGGAACATTCGATAAACTTGTAGAACGTTCCTCATTACGTAACAATATTTTGGTTTTTGTGTTGTGACTAATGAGTTTGCCCTGTTTCCTAATTGTATCCTGCCATGTATTGTCGTCTCTATGAACTCTTCATTATTTACCATGTTAGTCAATTATCTGAACTTATTAACTGGATCGAATGAATTACCCTCTATGCATAAATTATACAGATTTATTCTACTTTCTGATGCAGAAATTAGCATGTATTTAGTTTTGCTGATATTTACGTTGAGTCCCATTCTAGCGGATTCTTGATTTAGCTCCTTGTAAACGTCAACCGACCGTTGTCTTGATCTGGCTGTTATCACAACATCGTCAGCGTAAGCACATATTTGACTTTAATGTAGCCCACTTAGTTTCTTTCCATTTATTTTTACGAAAATAAATATTTAATATTACTTGTTCTGACGATGAATTGTAGCAACGTCCGTTTCCATAATCATCATCATCACCAACCTCAAGGTGTAGGCTCATCCTGAACCTGTTCCGGGACCGTCTTCGCTCTCGGCCGTCCTACATCTCTCTTCCCCACCGGTCTATATACCATCGCTGCCACTGGAATCCTGTCACCCGCCATTCTTCCCAAATGTTCACACCACCTTCTTTTGTTCCTGCTTAGCTGTTCCAACAATGGGCCGACCTCTAGTTCTATCCTCACATCCACATTCTTCTTTCTATCGAGAATGGTACAGCCCAGAGCACTCCTCATAAACTTCATCTCCGCTGCCTGAATCTTTGCTTGTCTCTTTCTCTCATAAACTCTGGTTTCATTTCCATACTACAAAACTGGTATTGCTACCGTGTTAAAAAAACCTTATCCTTGTTTCTGCTTTGTCTTATTTTTACGATATCTGTGAAATGTTCCTAAATTTGTTTAATTTTCCATCCAGATCACTTTCTGTCCCATATGTAACGTAACGTAACATCCCAAGTAATTGAAATGCTGAACGTGTTCCATAATCTTTCCAGCTACAACTATCTTAGTTCTTACCGGTTGCTTCCCTTTGAATGCCATTGTTTTAAGTCTAGTCTGCTGATATTTTAAAGCTATATTCATGTGCTATTCGATATAGTACGAACATTGATTTTTGTAGTTTATCCTCGCTGTCCTGAATTATTACCATATCATCTGCATACAAAATGGAGTTTAAAAACATTCCATTCAGAAAAATCTATGGGTCAACATAAGACTTCCATGTTTTAAACACGTCGTCCATATATTAAAAAGCGTGGGTGATATACAGCAGACAGCAGCCCTGTCTTACCCCCTTATTAATAGGAACTTAGTGATCCTTCCTCCTATAACTAGTCGTACAGTGGTTTCTATATAAAGGGTCTTTATGGTTTCTATAAGATGTGTAGGGTAACCTCTTCTGCAAAGGATTCGCCATAATAATGTCCTTTTAATATTCTCAAAGGCGTTTGTCAAATCTACAAAAATTGCCAAGTGTGTTTAACAATTAAACTCCCGTCTCTCTTCAATTATAACGTCTGGTCTGTTTTTTTTTTTTTAAGAAAATAATGACTTCACTTATAACTTTAGCAATAATAACTGCTGTAACAATATAAGTTGAATATTTTACCAGTACTATTGTTTTTTCGGCAGATTTAGGGAGTATCAGATGCAATGTATTGACTTCCTACTTGCGGTGTTGCTAACACTATTATCGGTAGGATTTACTTATAACTGTACTAGTCTAGTAAAAGCCTTTATGAAATGTAAAAAGAAGAAATCAAAGGGCGTAGATAAACGATTGGAAATTGTTTAAATATGGTGGAAGGCGTTCAGTCTTGCTTGTTTCATAAAGTAAAACCTTTGTATATTCTAAAGAATCAGGGGTGCCCACAGCGTGGTGCAATGGTACAAGTCTCGCACCACTGGTATTTTTGGGGGTATTTCTCGCTCTATACTGTATATGCAAAAAAATAAATTGTGTTTTAAAATTTAGTAGATTTTTTATTTTATTACTAAACCTTCCTTGCCATTAATAATCATCTTTTTCCTTTCATAATCCATTGTTGGAAATAGAAGTTACATGAATTTAGGCCAGGTGCGTAACCAGTGGCCCGATTACTCCCTTACAAGCGTCGTAAATAAAACAAATCAGTGGAGAAAAGAATGCAATTACAAAATCAAGTTAGATTATCTTGATAAAGCCTAATGTACTACTAAATACGTCAGGCCAAGTTTGACCAGAACTTTACGTTTCTCATAATTTAGTTATTGATTAGGCTTACTAGAAAATTTTTGGTATTGATAAATAGAATAACATTAGTTTTTGATTCCAATAGTTGCTTAAATAGCTTTAGTTTTCCAAAACAAATTTGGATAAAGCTCCAAGATCCACCGTTAACTGTGGGGGGGGGGGGTTATTCCATACCCCGTATTGTGATCCTTCCCTACCCACGAAATCAAATTGGGGGAACTTTGGAATACTTGCGGAGGGGGAATTGCCCACATGGTCTTTAGGGAGATGGGCACCTCTGTAAAGAATGGAATAAGGAAAACCGTTAATCTCCATTTAAGAAGTTCTGTTTATAATTGTAGAGATATATCCTAACTAACCGTAAACAAACAAATCTCAGTTTGTGTTACCAAAATATATTACTATTTTATAAATTGTAAAATTTATGTTAAACACATGAACAGTGAATCATATATAAATAAGTGTTGTAGCACTGCAAACCATGGAGTTTCAAATATATAATGATCTATAGCTTAGAATATCATATGTCGTTGTTGGTAAAAGTGGTTAAACATTGGAAATATATCGTTTCTTCTTCTTCTTCAGCGACACGACAACCCATTACTGAGTCAAGGCCTGCTTTAACAGCCTCCGCCAGTTGTCCCGGTCAAGTGCAGCTGCTCTCCAGTTCCGGGTCCCAAGGATATGGCGCGCATCATAGTTCATACCGTACACGCTTGTGGATGATGAATCCTTTTCCATATTGATGCAGCCTATCATGACAGCTTTAATAGACAGTGTGGCTCCGCTTCTCAAGAATTCTCTGGCCTGTCCATCGGATTTCCTGTATCACACCTACGTCTGTTGCAAAAGCGTCAAGTTGGTCTAAGAGCACTCTGAGAGAGCTCCGGGTGCTGAGTGTGTTCCACAGTCCGATGTTAAAAGTACCCTGGTGATTTCTGCGTGTTCTTTGTTTGGGAGTAACATGAAGTTTGAGGACTCCCCCCCCCCCCGGATCCGATCGGGCCCCTACGGGGAATAAATTATTAGCCATCACATTCACATTTGTAAAACTGACTGGCTGAGAAACTGATAGGTTTCTGCACATAAAAGAGTTTGACAGATGGGATATGTGAATTCTCCGATCCAACCCCCAACCTGGTTGACCAGGAACTTTGATTTCGGGCTGCTCTTCCCCTAGAGTTGCTTTCACCTCAGCTGACGAGCTCTCTCTGCCCAGTCGCAGTAGGCTAACTGACTCAGCCCATATGTGCAACAGTTGGGCTACTATAGCCTCCTCCGTCTCCACACTACAGAGATGCACACCCAGAAATGTATCGTTTAGAAGCTTAAAATAATTTCTATTTTTCCATAACATTTATTTACACTAACTGTACTTTATTGATTACAATATGTACTTTATAATATTACGCTACAAAAAATTTACAAAAATTACCAGAGACAATTTGGCTATTAGACATACTTTGATAAATCGTACAGTTACTATAGATAAAGACGTTATTACGTTAATCTACTTTTTGTATAAAGTGAAGTTAACGTAAATTTATTATTATATGCTTGGATCTTGTTTTTATGCTGTGATATATATGTATAAATAGTGTATAAAGAAAGCTATTGAAATCTGAACATCTACGTACACACAATTTTTGTATCAACTAAAATAATATCTCACGTAAATATAAAATACGTAAAAACGCATTGTATATGGTAAACGTAAGGTAGTTTTAAAAATAGCTAAATATAAAATTTATACAGAAAAAGTATCCAAAACGTGGAAGAGCTTGAGGAAATAAATAATAGTAAACGAGGACATTGTAAAGTTGTGCTTATCGTGAGAATTCCTGCATCATAAAGGAATAGGCGCGGCATCGTGGGCACTGGTCCAGGTCCATAAGGAATATCCTCTGGAAAACAAGAATAAAAACTGTCATCAGGTAATGACGAAAATATTATGTTAATGTTGTAAAAATGAATTTGCAAATTGCTCATGTACAAAGTGTTTCCAAAAGATGGTGCCAAACAAACCAGTAGCAACTAGAAGCTACTCCTTGGGGAGGGGGATGGGATTAGCTTCCAGGGGAAATAAGACTAGCTTGAAGGCTGGATCCCCCCTTCACCAACTGCCTCAACAAAATAATGAGACATTCTGTATTCTTTCTATATAATTGTATAAATACATGTTATATATTCTTTGTGTCTCAGAAGTTTTCGGATAAACCAACATGAAGTATAAGAGAAACATGAATTGTGACCGAGTAAGAGATGAAGGATCGGTTGGTTTGAGTGCTTAAGGGTGTCACTGAAGTCGGGGCGAAACCGATTACGTAAAGCACTGATTTCTCTACGATCTGAATATAGGGCCACAGCAGTAGCGTGGCGGTAACCGTACTGGAAATAAGAGAAATTAATATTAATTATATCACAGAATAAATACTTTAGTTATTGAATAATTTGAAAGCCGACCAATATTAGTGAGGAAACTTGAAGAAAAGCGTAGCATTACTTTCGAACTACGGGCACTTGAACCGTCTTGTGTTGCCTGCTCAGACATCGGCAATGTTTTACTGCGTACGGTCATTGGCCTCGTAGTAGTTGTCACTGTACAAACTGTGGAGAGGGGACACATTCGTTGCACCCAATGTGTTGTGGCTGTACAAACCGGCAAAACTCTCAGTTAGCAGCTATGTTCGTTTTCGGAACTGACGTGGAGCAGATACTACGTACCTATTTGTGTATTGTTCGTTTAGTCATGTGTTTCTCTTTATTATTTTTAATTCGATTATTTATTCTGTATAAGTATAATGAGAGTCAGATCCCGTTGAACCGGGACTCTCTTCTTCTCCCAATAAATGTTAGAAAATGCTTTACAAAGAACACTTGGTACAAGAAAAAATTCGAATTAATTTTTAGGTTAAGTTTTAGGCCTATCACAACCGACAACAGGTGTTATGTACCCACGCTACGCCACTGGCCCACAAGGTCTTCACCTGATCAGTTATTACTACTCACCTCATTGAAAGGATCCGGTCACGAGTTATATATACAGTACTATAGCTAACGTAAGGGAGAGTGGCAGTGTAAGAAGAGATACTGCCACTAATGCTCCCAGTCAAAACGCAGACATAACGCTGACAAAGTGGATGGTGAACTGTTTTGTTTGGAGCTTGCTGCTCCTTTACGTAGCAGAAACTTGGGAATTGAGGAAAGAAAAATAGAGAAGGTTACAAGCCTTCGAGAAGTGGACATGGAGAAGAAAGGAAAGGATAGAGTGACAAATGAGAAGGTGCCTGGAAGAGCAGGAGGGAAAAGGAGAGTATTTGGTGTTATCGAGGGCAGAAAATGAAATTGGTTGGCACACTGTATGCGGCCAACACAAGGTAATGCAATGGTAGAATGCTGGAGGGGAATAGAGGACGGAGGAGACACAACATGATCGACGATGCGATATCTGGAAATGAAGAGACTAACGTACGGATGTGAAAGCATGAAGGGAGCATCCCCTCGGGCAGTAAAACATATGAAGAATGCTCCCAGTCATGGGCGGCTCTAGTAGAAGGCCGGAATATTAAACGTGGCAACACTGGAACCAGCTGATATTTGGTTTTTCAATAATCAAATCCCTTCATTTTTAGCTGGTTAACAGCAGTTTTATAATTCTTCATTTTTTGCAAATTAAAAGTTTATTATGTAAAATACTGCTATAATAGTTAAGAAATATCATAATTAACTCATTCATATGATACGAATTCATTAATTCGAACAAAATTAATTCATTAGGCCACTAATTTCTTCAACTTAAACATATAGTACTAAGTGCGCACATACCTATAATTTGGATTTAGCTATAAATAGCCCGACTTATGATTTTAGTAATGCTATGAAATTAAATCAAGATATAACATGTTCACTTTAGCTATTTTGTTACATTATGCTTATAGGCCTCTGACGCAACGTTGCCACTTTTAATATTCCGACCTAATTGATTGGTAAGTAACTAAATTTAAATCACCAGACAGTTCATAAAATGTTGACGCATGATTTGAACATGCCCAAAAATAGTTTCAAAAAATCTCACTCAGGAACAGAAGGACAACGAAATAAAAGTGTTTATTGACCGCCTTGAGCACATTGAAAATGACACAGATTTTATGAAAAGTGTCATAACAGGTGACAAATCGTGTACTTTTGAGTATGATCTAGAAACAAAACGGCAAAGTGAAGAGTGGCACATAAAAGACTCCCCACGTCCAAAAAAAGCAAGAAAGAGCAAATCCAAGATCAAGTCAGTGCTCATTACACATGCCGGTACAAATCTGACAAGGACAACAGCTAATAAATAGTCTACTTAAAAATATCGTGCTCTTTAGGTGACTATTTCCATTACTTTATACCGGATCATATTTTAATAGTTTGCGCTCATTTATAACAAATCTTTGGTATAGTTAAATTTATACATTTTCTGAGAAGTACCGGAATACTAAAGTAGTTGAATAGTTGAATACTAAAGCTGTAATTGTAAATTTCTTCAAACAGGCATCGAATAAGTACGCGAGCGTAAGCATGTTTTCATCCAGCGGGGAACTTTTTTTCCAAAGCGATGACCTATACTTTTTTCTGCTGAACCATTTTCTGAAAGTCCAAGTAAAATTTTAAGATCACAATCCGAGAAACTGTTGAGGAAAAGTTTCGAGATATCAAGGATGTAAGCAGAGCATAGCGGAGCATTAACAGAAAAGACGGGAGCTGTGTTGTGCTTATGTATGCATGGTGGGGTGGGGTGTGTAAGCTTGTATGTTATAATATTAAACACACACACACACACACACACACACACACACACACACACACACACACACACACACACACACACACACACACACACACACACACACACACACACACACACACACACACACACACACACACACACACACACACACACACACACACACACACACACACACACACACGCACGCACGCACATTGTTTTCTTATACGCATATTTCGTTGAATCAGTATTGTTTAAAATCGCAAAACAAAATTTATAATAAACAACGTTGACTATACTGAACAATTATGAGTCAACGAAATATTCATTGAAATAAGAAAATAAAATAAATACGAAAAAATTCGTATAGTTTTTCGTTGTTTAATATTTCAAAGATTCAAATACTCCGATATGAAAACATGAGAGGTCACACACACACACACACACACACACACACACACACACACACACACACACACACACACACACACACACACACACACACACACACACACACACACTTAATTCGAAGAATAGGCCGATCTATTGCATACTGAAAATGTAAAACACGTTTTGAAATAAACTAAATACAAACACTTCGAGGTGTAGCCGTACACTGAAGTAAAAAAAATCCACTCATTTGCAAGCCGTTGACAGCGGATGTTTTCAGTTCCAACTGCATACAACCCGTCCTTCCTTACCCCGCCTGTCGGAACAGTTTCAAGGTGAAGCTTTCAAATTGGTACCGGCTTGTATACTCTTTTAGACATTCGAGGTAGTGTGCAAAAGGAAATTGTGCCTCAAGGACAGAAAGTCAATCAAACTTACTACTGTCAGATTCTTGAGAGACCAGAAAAAGGGTCATTCGTGTCCGGCCAGAGATTGTTGACTCTTGGATGCTTTATCACGATGACGCTCCATGTCATACCGCACTTTCTGTGAACGATTATTTGGCCAAAAAGAGAATTCCTGTGGTACCCTGATCTTATTCCATGTGATTACTTTCTATTTACAAAAATGAAAGGCCAACTCCGGGGTCGCCGTTTTGGAAGTGTGGAGAACATGCAAAAGATTGAGACGAACCAGCTAAAGGCATTGACAACTGAAGACTTCCAGCACTGTTTCAATCAATGGGAACAACGTCTCCGTAAGTGCATGGGTTATCAAGGGAACTACTTTGAAGGAGATAAAATTGTTTTGTAGGTAATGTATCAATAAATAATTTTATACTATCAGTCTCATTAGTTTTTAGACAAACCTCGTACCGGTATGTGTAGTTATACTTACGTTGCGATGTTGGGGACAGGTGAGTCTGACGTTACCGTCTATGACCAGTCCGCACACTCTGCACAGAACCTTGCATTGTAGTTATACTTACGTTGCGATGTTGGGGACAGGTGAGTCTGACGTTACCGTCTATGACCAGTCCGCACACTCTGCACAGAACCTTGCATTGTAGTTATACTTACGTTGCGATGTTGGGGACAGGTGAGTCTGACGTTACCGTCTATGATCAGTCCGCACACTCTGCACAGAACCTTGCATTGTAGTTATACTTACGTTGCGATGTTGGGGACAGGTGAGTCTGACGTTACCGTCTATGACCAGTCCGCACACTCTGCACAGAACCTTGCATTGTAGTTATACTTACGTTGCGATGTTGGGGACAGGTGAGTCTGACGTTACCGTCTATGACCAGTCCGCACACTCTGCACAGAACCTTGCATTGTAGTTATACTTACGTTGCGATGTTGGGGACAGGTGAGTCTGACGTTACCGTCTATGACCAGTCCGCACACTCTGCAGAGAACCTTGCATTGTAGTTATACTTACGTTGCGATGTTGGGGACAGGTGAGTCTGACGTTACCGTCTATGACCAGTCCGCACACTCTGCAGAGAACCTTGCATTGTAGTTATACTTACGTTGCGATGTTGGGGACAGGTGAGTCTGACGTTACCGTCTATGACCAGTCCGCACACTCTGCACAGAACCTTGCATTGTAGTTATACTTACGTTGCGATGTTGGGGACAGGTGAGTCTGACGTTACCGTCTATGACCAGTCCGCACACTCTGCAGAGAACCTTGCATTGTAGTTATACTTACGTTGCGATGTTGGGGACAGGTGAGTCTGACGTTACCGTCTATGACCAGTCCGCACACTCTGCACAGAACCTTGCATTGTAGTTATACTTACGTTGCGATGTTGGGGACAGGTGAGTCTGACGTTACCGTCTATGACCAGTCCGCACACTCTGCAGAGAACCTTGCATTGTAGTTATACTTACGTTGCGATGTTGGGGACAGGTGAGTCTGACGTTACCGTCTATGACCAGTCCGCACACTCTGCACAGAACCTTGCATTGTAGTTATACTTACGTTGCGATGTTGGGGACAGGTGAGTCTGACGTTACCGTCTATGACCAGTCCGCACACTCTGCAGAGAACCTTGCATTGTAGTTATACTTACGTTGCGATGTTGGGGACAGGTGAGTCTGACGTTACCGTCTATGACCAGTCCGCACACTCTGCAGAGAACCTTGCATTGTAGTTATACTTACGTTGCGATGTTGGGGACAGGTGAGTCTGACGTTACCGTCTATGACCAGTCCGCACACTCTGCAGAGAACCTTGCATTGTAGTTATACTTACGTTGCGATGTTGGGGACAGGTGAGTCTGACGTTACCGTCTATGACCAGTCCGCACACTCTGCAGAGAACCTTGCATTGTAGTTATACTTACGTTGCGATGTTGGGGACAAGTGAGTCTGACGTTACCGTCTATGACCAGTCCGCACACTCTGCACAGAACCTTGCATTGTAGTTATACTTACGTTGCGATGTTGGGGACAAGTGAGTCTGACGTTACCGTCTATGACCAGTCCGCACACTCTGCAGAGAACCTTGCATTGTAGTTATACTTACGTTGCGATGTTGGGGACAGGTGAGTCTGACGTTACCGTCTATGACCAGTCCGCACACTCTGCAGAGAACCTTGCATTGTAGTTATACTTACGTTGCGATGTTGGGGACAGGTGAGTCTGACGTTACCGTCTATGACCAGTCCGCACACTCTGCAGAGAACCTTGCATTGTAGTTATACTTACGTTGCGATGTTGGGGACAGGTGAGTCTGACGTTACCGTCTATGACCAGTCCGCACACTCTGCAGAGAACCTTGCATTGTAGTTATACTTACGTTGCGATGTTGGGGACAGGTGAGTCTGACGTTACCGTCTATGACCAGTCCGCACACTCTGCAGAGAACCTTGCATTGTAGTTATACTTACGTTGCGATATTGGGGACAGGTGTGTCTGACGTTACCGTCTATGACCAGTCCGCACACTCTGCAGAGAACCTTGCATTGTAGTTATACTTACGTTGCGATGTTGGGGACAGGTGAGTCTGACGTTACCGTCTATGACCAGTCCGCACACTCTGCACAGAACCTTGCATTGTAGTTATACTTACGTTGCGATGTTGGGGACAGGTGAGTCTGACGTTACCGTCTATGACCAGTCCGCACACTCTGCACAGAACCTTGCATTGTAGTTATACTTACGTTGCGATGTTGGGGACAGGTGAGTCTGACGTTACCGTCTATGACCAGTCCGCACACTCTGCAGAGAACCTTGCATTGTAGTTATACTTACGTTGCGATGTTGGGGACAGGTGAGTCTGACGTTACCGTCTATGACCAGTCCGCACACTCTGCACAGAACCTTGCATTGTAGTTATACTTACGTTGCGATGTTGGGGACAGGTGAGTCTGACGTTACCGTCTATGACCAGTCCGCACACTCTGCACAGAACCTTGCATTGTAGTTATACTTACGTTGCGATGTTGGGGACAGGTGAGTCTGACGTTACCGTCTATGACCAGTCCGCACACTCTGCACAGAACCTTGCATTGTAGTTATACTTACGTTGCGATGTTGGGGACAGGTGAGTCTGACGTTACCGTCTATGACCAGTCCGCACACTCTGCACAGAACCTTGCATTGTAGTTATACTTACGTTGCGATGTTGGGGACAGGTGAGTCTGACGTTACCGTCTATGACCAGTCCGCACACTCTGCACAGAACCTTGAATTGTAGTTATACTTACGTTGCGATGTTGGGGACAGGTGAGTCTGACGTTACCGTCTATGACCAGTCCGCACACTCTGCACAGAACCTTGCATTTGGGACGCTCGCAGATACACGATACTGGAGGCTGGCGTACGACTATGCCGCGTCCTTTGCCCATCTCGCCCATCAGCGCAGAGTCCAGTCGCGACGGCATCCTCTCTCGTAACTCTACAACGCATGGATAATGGCTTAAAATGTTTCCTGCCATTCAAATACTATTACTACTGTTAATATTATCATTATTATTATTACCACATTATTATTATTATTATTGTTATTTGTTTTATTATTATCGTATTCCTGTGTGTATTTCTTTTATTATATTTTGTGATGACAGCTTTCATTTACTTAGTGGACTTGCGTTATGTTCTCTATCAATTCGATTTTTAAAACAATTTGTAATATTAAATTATTTTTTCTATATCGCCATCTGAGGCCCACATGCCAATTTCAGTTCTTTATTCCTTGTTCTTTTCTTTTTCTCCAATATTCTTTCATCTTTTCCCTATGTCTCTTTTTCCTGTCTTCAGTCCACTTTGCGTTTTTCTCTTTCCTACCCCGGACTCTTCCATTTTAACACGTTTGCCCGAAAAACTCCTCTTTCAGTTGCTTTCTTCTCCGTTTATATTATTTTTTTCTAAATTCTTTTTGACTTCTTTAATCCAACTTGATATTGTCTTCTTTCCCCACAGATATTTGAAGGTCTGTTTTGTTAACCTATTGTCGTCCATTCTATATAAATGTCCAAAAAATACTAGTCTTTTTTTCTCACTGTTTCTATACTTTGATATTAAATTATTTTTATTATATTAGGATACAACTGTATAAATAATATAGTGAATAAAATGTGTTCCCTAACCTTATACAGTAATACTGTTCTGAGACTCAAGCCAAAATAAATGTGGTAAGCACACTTACCAGTGAACACGTCAGTCATGTTACTTTACGTAGTGCTCTCTGGTGAACATATTCACCACCCCTTATCACAAGAACTGATAACAGTAGGGGTCAGGTTTTGGCTTATGTGACATCACAGTCTCACAACACAACAAAGTACATTTATAACATAAATACACATTTTTTCCTAGCGTCGTTTGTAACAAACATGGTACCGTATATACTTTAGTTCGATATTATTTCGGACCGTTGTACGGTTTTGTCTACTAATTACATGCATATTACCGTTTTTTTTTGTATTAACACAAAGTAACATATAGCGAAAGAATGTAAAGGTAATTTGCTACATAAATCAACACATATGCGTATACAACCGTTGTGTAGAGTGAAAGAAACAATTTTTGATTCTTATGAAACAATTAGAAGATTCAAAAGAATAAAAAATTGCTTGATTAACTTAATTTAATTTAACGTTAATTATTAGATTATTTTTCCATTAACTCTACGTCACTAAAAATTTCCTCTTATATTTTCAGAATAGTTTTATTTCAAGTATTAAATTACTTGGTTCTTTATACTTCATTTCTGTAAAATTGACCTTACTGTATGAAATTAGCCACAATTTGTAATTGCTCAACCTTTTCTCGTTTATGCGCACCTACTTTTTTTTAACCATTAATTTTTTAAAAATCTGGTCGATTTTGCATAACTAAGCACTACGGCACATCAGTGCCATAACTTCGTAGGGGATCAGAGTGTTAAGGTTAAGGGCATTTATAAAGTAGCATTTTCCCTTTTTTCAATTTCTCAGAGTAGTAGTGCCCTACAAAGGGTTAATGGTGAACAACTGAGAATCAGATTGTCTTATACTATAGAACCCCCGACCCGCATTCAAAGTAATATTATTGCATAATATGTTAAGCGATAGTGTGATTGGTAGTCTGACAACTATTTGTCATTAGAATAATGCGCATAGGTTGAGTACATTAGTTATGTTGCTCACGTGTTAATTAATGTATAACTTGTGTATAATTAGATAACCATAATGCATTTTGAAAAAATTCCAAGAAGTCAGTTCGTTTATCGTCACAGAGCTTGAAACACAAGAAAATATTTCCTGTGTAAGTTACATAGGTAACACTATAGATAAGTCTAATTAACATATTAATTCCCAAAACGCAAAAAAGTAGACAGAAATCTAAACAGACGATAGTGTACGTAGACAAGGTGTTATAATTTGTTTACAAACATAAACTCAACCATCTGTTATTAAATCATGAGAAAACCATTTTCTACAGAAACTGACGTATGCAACCTTCAATTATTGTACACACAACTGCATTCCTAAAATTAACGGAAACATATAAAAAAGTAACAAAAAGTGTAAAACAGTATTGTTTATTTTCATTGAAAGAATTTTCTATTCGTTATCGTAAAACAAAACGTCGTTCGTAATTTTAACTAATGAAATATAAAATATGTAACTACAACTAAATACATAAATATCGCTTAATTACTAAGTGTAACGCCGTAAGTATCCTTCCTGCCTATATTTATAATATCTTCCTGCCAAGCAAGATACTTTACCCCCTCGTGAGTTAAAATACTTTCTGAATCCATCCCTTATTTCAAATGCATCTAATCCCGCAATCCCACCGGTCTTAGTCAGACGCTGCACCCACGATATTCCTCATGCTTTTCAAGCTCACCAGGTCGCCATAAGTTTTCATCATCTCCTCGCAGGAAATTATGTAGACATGTCGTTGCTAATACAATGATGTCAGCGTGAGGTGGATGTACTTGGAGTACACCCTGAACTTTTTTGCTAAAATACGAAAAGCACTTTCTACAACACGACGAGCACGACAATGTCTGTAGTTGTATACTTTACTTGGTGTATCATTATCGACCTGAGTTCCAGGATAACCGACAATTATACAAGTCACAACTTTTAACGAAACCATTTCAACCGGACAGTGTAGCCTTGAGCTCGACAGGCATTCTGTTCTGAGGAGCGGATGCAGTGTGTGA
Source organism: Magicicada septendecula (assembly GCA_034769895.1). Classification (NCBI taxonomy): domain Eukaryota; kingdom Metazoa; phylum Arthropoda; class Insecta; order Hemiptera; family Cicadidae; genus Magicicada; species Magicicada septendecula. The sequence continues at coordinate 505,409,452 of CM068369.1, read as the reverse complement.
GAAAAGTGCCGGACGCGTTCTAAGCGGAGACGCCGGTTCTGATCTGAGCGGATCCAGTGTGCGACCTGCCTAAGTAGTCAGTAGTCGGCCTTGAGAGCCCCAGACTCACTAGCCGCTACCGAGTAGCGCTCTAGTCGCTCAGTGTAGCAGTGAAGTAGCGTCTCCATTGTCACCACGTGCTTGTGTCGGCGTTTGTTTTGGTTTTGTTGTTGTTGTACTGTGCCTTTTGAGTGTTTTATTTCTACATTTACAATGAGTAATTTATTAAAGTGGTCGAGTGATGAAATAATTACATCCCTTAACATATATCGAAAATATGACGTCTGTGAGATGAGACATTACATCCGTTGAGTATTTGAAACGCGACGCGAAAAAACTGCTTTCACTCGGTTGCTAGATGAGCTGGAACTTCCCTGATTACCAGCAAAGGAAGATGCTTTAAAAAAGAAAATTAAAACACTCCTTGGTGCTTACCGTAATGAACTTAATACATTTTAAAAAATCTAAAAATGTAGTGCCGCGACGTACACAAATCAAATTCAGTTTGGCGACACTAAATCTAGCAACTCCTGAAACTTTGGTAAGGATAACTGCATGATGTGATACGATTGGGGGTCCTCAATTGCCAGCTCTCTTATTAGTGGTGTTGAAGTACCCAGTTTATCTCCTTTAACCTATCCATTCTCGAACCCATATGCATTTGTTTTTGTTCCTTATGTTACTCACCAACTCCATACAAAGCTGTGTAACACCAATCAGCAACAGGTGTCTCAAAGTCTCACGTCACACATTCACAGACGACATTTTGCACAATACTTTTTAACATGAAACAAATCTATGCAACCATGTACTTTGCTGTACTAGCCACTACTAAATAGCGGCTACCTAAAACCAGTGTGACACAGAAATGTTGACTTATGTAGCAAATTACACCAGTCCGTACACCAGTCCGACATAATAGTCGAACTAAAGTATTTACCACGTTTTGTTACAAACGACGCTGGAAAAAAACTGAAACGAAATGTTTAGGTATGTCTTAAGCTACTTATATTTATATTAGATGGAATATACGAAATATATTACTTAAATAATTAAGTCACTAGTCTTGTATTATTGTTTACTAAGCTTAGCAATTCTATAACTGTTGCAATTTTACTTTTAAAATTAAAGAAGTGAACCAATTCTTCTTTAAAAGATACGTTAAATCAACCTACAACATTGCAGATCTTATAATACTGTAGAGACTTAAATATACATCATCAAATTTAATATAACATACATATCAAAATATTTGTAAATAATTGACAACTTACGTAATTGTAAAACAACTGAAAAAATATAAATAAATATAATATATAATTATTATCTTGCAGATGTCGACAAATAAAAAATAAACACTAAAAAACAGCTGCCCTGTTATTCAAGTGAAATAATTGAAGACAACAAAATTTTTGTGTCTATACTTTTTTACTTAGGCCTATGAATGGCGCTACACTCCGTAAAATTAATACACTTTATTAATACACGTAAAAAATAAGATCACGAAATCCAAACATTGTAAGAAAAGGTTTGGTTAATAAAAAATAGAAAAAAATGAGTAGAATAAAATAACGTGGATTCGATGCCTGGAGAAAGTTTTTAAACAATTTATTTATATTGCATTTGGTACGACGGAAAACATATTTTATGTCGAAAACTGTTTTGTTCAGAATTTTCATTTGTTTTTACGTTACAAATGTGTTTTAATATTTTTATGTTCTTTCATTTATGAAAAATTTTATTTTATTAAAATTATTTATTCAATAATATATCTACTTCTCTCTCTTCTAGGTTAGCAGCCCATAGGCTGGTTGGCAGCAGCTCCCCATTCTTCATGCTTCTCTGCTTTTCTTTTCAACTCACAGTATGATGTGCAGTTCATATCGACCATAAGGTATTTTATGTAGTCTAAATTGGGTCTACTTCTGTGATTCTTCCCTTCAATTCATAAATCATAAAATTGTACAATCTTGAAATTCAATTGTAGTGTTTATAATGTGACACTACATTCTAATTTCTAGGCACTTGCGTACATTTTTATGTATTGTATGCTTTAAAGTTTCACTGTTTGTCCTCCTTGTGTAACAGTGTTGACGTGATAGTCCCAAGGAGTAGGAAATTTAGGATGAAAATTTCGTGAAAAGAAACGTAAGTTCCTTGCAGCAACGTACGTGTCTGGTAGGGAACTCCCCTAATTAGATGCGCAGCACTCCTTATCGCTACTCGGATAAGACTTTTTCATTCTTTCACGGCAGTAGTAGTCCCAAGTACTCACTAGCGTTACCCCTCAATCTCCCTTCGATCATCCATTGTTCAAGTCTACATGCGTACCTTTTACATGAAATGTCGAAAGAATATAGTTTTGTATCTTTGTTTACTTTGTACGTTTTGTAGTTGACCCTCAAGTTCAGTTCTGGTTTTGTGTATTGTACCGTATTTAGCTTGGAATTTTTTTATGTTTAAAAATTCGATTCAGTAATTTGGCTATTTTATAATTTGTAAAAACTGAATTTTTATAACTGCCAATATCACATTCTACATTTCAACTAAATAGGCCTATTGTATAAATCGAGTTGCAGCATTGAAAAAATACACATTTTTTTGTATTTGTATGTAGGCACATACTTATAGGGTTTCTATACATATTGCTATAATTAACCTATTGCTCTAAAAATCATCTTCATCTTCTTCTCCTCTTCAAGGAATAGGTCATATAAACCTGTTCCGGCACCCATCTCATCCTCGGACTACCCACATCTCTTCTACCAATAACTTTATACGTATTTCGATGCCGCTTTCGGCAATCGATCCTCTGTCATCTTTTGCAGATGATCCCACAATTGTCTTCTGTAAATTGAAATAATTTCATTTATGTCCTTTACTTCGAGTTCAGCTCTGATATCCTCATTCCTTGTTCTATCTTGCAATGTATAATTTAAAGTATTTTGAAGAAACTGCATTTCAGCACTCTGAATCTTGCCGCATTCCTTTTGTGTCATGACCCACGCCTTACTCGCATATATCAATGTGGGTATTGCGATTGTCTTAAAAAATTTAATCCTTGTGCTTGTTTTATTTATAAGATTTTTACGAACCGTACCACAAATATTTCTAAATTTATTTATCTTCTCTCTTATAAAATATACAGATTCATAGTTTACTGCACAGCCGAGATATTTGAAACGGCTCACTTGTTCTAAAGTGCTGTTTGTAACTATCTTAGTCCTCACTGGATGTTTACCTTTAAAGGCCATGGTTTTGGTCTTTCTTACTGAAATTGTCAATGAGTACTCTCTTGCCACTTCTTGTAATTGAAACATAGCAGACGTTCAGTATCAGAATAACTGATACAAAGCCACCAAATCCTATCTCAGAAAGAGCAGGTTGAGGGCAGATCACCTGCGCCCTAAAACAGGAGCCTTTCGGCTAAGTTATGGTAACCCTGACAGAAGAGTCTCTGGTCCTCCTAGTAGAGGGTTGCGCAGACATTCTTCAATGTCTTCTTGAGTAATCTGGAGTTCTTCTTTGTCTTTTTCTGTTTATTTCTGTATTCTTTCTGTATTATTATTTCTTTTTCTGTTTATTTGAACCACGTATTGAACATTTTGAGCTTTCTGAAATAGTTAAAAACTTCCCTGTTAGAAAAGGAGCCATTAATATTATTATTATTATTACTGTTTCATTTATTGTATCTTCTTTCCACCCTCATTTTTCACCTAATTTCTGCGTTAATAATGAGGTCCGATCTTGATGCTGTCGTGCTCCTTTTCATGAAGTCTGTCTCAGCAGCTCAATATTACGTGACATACCTAAAACCATTAGGCCAAAATTTTTACTACCTAAAAATGTCTGAATCGACCTTAGATTCATACAGCCGAACCTGGAGTCGAATAAAAAAGAAAATTTGGTAACGCCATCACACACACACACACACACACACACACACACACACACACACACACACACACACACACACACACACACACACACACACACACACACACACACACACACACACACACACACACACACACACACACACACACACACACACACACACACACACACACACACAGGCACAGGCACAGGCACAGGCACAGGCACAGGCACAGGCACTTTAAAAACTGCTTGTGTATAACCTTTTTGTGAACTGTATGAACGTAGAAAAGTTAGGCTTATTCCGGCTATGGCTTATTCCATAAGTCACTCGGGTACGAAACAGATAAAGAAATTTGTTCTATTTTATTTTCTTAATTTCTGTCGCGAAAGATACACGTTTTTAATAAACAGTAATTTTGTCGCTAACGTATTGGTTAAAACATAATATAAAGTTAAACTATTTTAACAGTTAATTAAATATATTGTAATTATTTAGTAAAACTGCAAACCGATGTAGGCTATTTTACTTTCCCGTACAATTTTATTTTGAAACAGGGAGCCAAAACTTTTCAGATTACGTTATTAATGATATAAAATAAATTACGACAACGAATAATTTAAATAAACGTAAATTTTATTTTACGTTTTTTTTATTTTAATTTAAATTTAAATAAAAATTTAAGTATATCTTATGTGAATGTAGAATTTCGATGTATTTATTCTATTGTGTTTATTTAAGAACAAAATGCTTTAAAACCGCGGAATAAAACTGAAGCGGAAGTCATCGTGCAGAAACAGTCGTTCATGATGCAATTCTGGTTTGTAGTTTGGAAACCGACCGAAGCATATTTGTTAAATATTAAATATTAAAAAGTTATAAAACTTAAACAATCGGCATTTCAAGTAAGGCGTAGAATACGTGAATTTATATAATGTAGGCCTAAAACGATCAAGAAAATTCGTGTTAACTAAATGTTGCGTTTGAAGACATACCGATTAAAATGCATTTCTTCACTTTTTAACAGAAATAATCGTTACTAGTTAAAAATTACACAGTTCAGTATTTAATACAAATTTATCGCAAAACGGTACTTTAAACAATTGCATTTAAATATAAGCATTTGTATGTTTAGTTAAAAATCGTGTAAATGGCGTAGCGCAACAAATTTTCTGTACCCCTTCGTACACAGTAATTTATATTTTATCGGTATATTATACATTTTTTCGAAACATATTTTATTGAAAGGTCTGAATTTCGAGTATTTTTGATTAAGTGTGGTAAATGATGATGACGATTATTACGATAGTCCTAATAACTACTATAATTGTAGTTATCAATTATTATACTTGTAATGGTTATCTGATGTTAGTAAATATTTGCTAATAAATAATACAAATCTAAGAGACAAAAATAAATTAATTTCACAAAAGCACAGTAGGCCTACTGCAATAAAATGTATTGGAAAAAAGTCCATGAGAATACATTAAAATGCTCACCACCTTAATAGTGTATTATTATCCATACTAATAATTATAATAATACAAATCATACTAATTTTTACATGGGCGTATAGGGAATTTGATTTCAGGAAATATATTATGGTCACCCAACTCCTAACATTTCTGTAGATACAAAGAATTAATTGTTGTTGTTTCTTATAAACAATACTTAACTTAAGAAGTCAACAGAATGGTAGGCTACAATATTTTAGATGTTAGCTTAGTGGGAAATTTTTGCACTATGAACTTGCTAAAATTCCCCTCTGTGTTTACGCTATGAATCTTTATGACAAATGTAATGTAGAACTTGTTTTTCAGATAATTTTTTAGCCAAAATTATAAATTAACATTAAAATTGTTCTGACCTAAAATTTACAATAACCCATTATAAAAAACATACTAATTAGATACTCCAATCTTCATTAGACATAAATTTTCAAACATTAGCACCTACAAATGTTAGAACCTACAAATGTTTCCTAACTGTTAAGGAAATGAATATCAAAGCCTATTTTCAGATTACGTCATTGTCTATATTGCTTGTAGTTGAAATTATTAAACTGCATACAAAAATAGAACGAATAAATTTAAATGAACTCTGCTGTATAATAAATAAATAAGTGTGTATGACTTTTACATAGATCACAGTCTTTGTCTTTAAATTTATATTTATTATCCCTTGCAATATAAAACAACCTAAGAACTCTAAAAACATACAGATGTCTTCAGAGAAGAATTCCAAACTTTTGGAAAAATGAACAAGAGTTCAAACTCTTGATTTGAACCCGATTTATGAGATTCATTAAAATAAAATGACTGAGATGGAGCTATGGCGGAAATACAAATAAGAAAGTAAATTTTTTACCACACGGGTAATAGATTAAGACACAGAGAAAGAACAAAACTGAAGAACGGATGGGAAGACTAGAGTAAAGAACAAGGTGAATGGAACAGACCAGGACACAGGAGGGTTTGTTGAGCCGTAGCTGATGATACATAGTGGTAAACCTTTCTTATTTTCACTATGTATAACCTGTATAGACAGTAGCTATATAAGACAATTATGAGACAGTTGGAATTTGCAACGACACATAAACATAAGTTATTGAATAACAATAACAAAATCATGAATAAACAATATAACAGATGGGAAATGAGAGACAGCATTACCCATCCACGTAAATGTGTGTGCAATATTTCTTTAAAAATTATGAAATTGCCATGGACAAAGTCTAGTTCTGGTTTTCATTTCTATAACACTTGAAAATTTATCTAAAACATTGTGCCAAGGTTTTCTGAATTGGATACAAACTACTATAAACGTCCCACGATTGAATGTCATTTGTTTTACACAGGTCTTTACAAGCCCGAGTTCTTCTGATAGTTCCTATCCATTTCGGATGTTGGATATCATACAGACTATTTTAACTTTCCGAGTTGCTCCATGGAATAAGTCAGTTGTATTAATGCCAAACCAGATCCTTAAATTTCTCAGCCATGAGCTTCTCGGTCGACCAACTTCTCTCTTTCCAAGTACTTTTCCCTGTAGTATAGACTGCAATAAGTAAAATCTCTGTTCATTTCTCATGAGATGTCCCAGATACTTACGCTTTCCTATCTTCACTGTGTTAATAACTTTTCTTTCTTTTTGAAGTGTTAACTTCTTATAGCAGAGGAGACCGAAAAAATTTACACGGGAGTGAATCCGTAGAATGTGACGTCATCAGAAAGGAATGCGTCGAGAATCCGTAACAATTTCCCCCTCTCTGTTTACATGTTCATGTTTCATATACTGTATCACTCTTTGTTTTTTAGTAATATTTTTTATTCCGTATTTATACGCACTATTAGGTATTTATTTCGCACTTTTCCGTTAATTTACGCACTTTTTAAGGTTTATTAATTTAAAGTTTGAATTTTGTGAGCGGTCAAATGTAACATCGCGTGTTCGATCCCACGCGCGTTTTCGTGTTTCTCGCTCATAGATTCGATATTTATAAAAGCTATTTGTACAATGTTTAACCTTATTTACTACTTACACTACTTATAGTTCTTTTACATAAACGTCATTTTTTCGTCTTTTTGTCATTTACGGGATATTAGTAAGTGTCTTTAGTCGTTTTTGTATTCATCGTTCAATTAGTTAATTGTGTGTGTTGTTCTTTAGTCCAACTTCTGTTATTTTTTGTTCTGTGTATTAGTTGGCTATTATTTCGTAGTTTTGGTATCTCGTCTGTATCTTGTATGTTTTACTATTGCTCGTCTCTCTCGGAATTATTAATTTGCTTGATTTTATTTCCACTGATTTGTTAGTTTCTGTTTATTTCCTCAAATCTTTATCCCTGTGTTTGGAATTTTCGGGTCAACTTGTACTTTTGTTTATCAAACGTTCAACTGTTTATTTTAGAGACATTTCGAGATGTTACATATTCCCCATCTTCAAGGTTGATAATTTTCTACCACGTGCGGCTAATAAAAGGAAATTATGGAGTGCTTTTTGTGCAATTCTTTAGTAGATAAACCTGGGTTTAGAGAAAAAAGGGAAAAAATTAAAAAATTTACTCTGGACATCTGGAAGTCATGTAAACTTTACTTGAAATCACATCATAAATACAGCGACGTTATATTTCCGGAAAGTTATGACGATGAAATTATTGGTTACAATTCCTCCTGCTACAAGGAATTCAATGTAACAAAAAAGTATTTTTTGAATGAAAGGTAAGTCTAATATGCATTGTACGTAAATGTTTAAACATTTAGTAATTATTTTCTTAAGTTGTAACGTAATTTTTAACGGTAATTTTTTAATAAATTATGTTTTTGAAATGATGTACTTTTCATTTAATTTGAAATGGTATTTTTAAGTTAACACTTCTGTCGGCAGTCCCACGATAGCCAGATTTTTTTTTCATCTTTCTAAGAACTTCAACATTAGTTATATGTGCTGTCCATGAAATGCTCAGTATTATACGGTAGGAGCCACATCTTGAAAGATTCCAATTTTTTAGTTGTGGGTTCAGTCAAAGTCCAAGATTCTACACCGTGGAAGAGGACCGAGAATACGTAGCAGTGTAAGTCGCATCTTAGTGTTTATTGTTAAATTGTGACTTTTGAATAAACTGCTCATTCTAGTGTACACTGCTCTTGCCTTTTCGATTTTGCTCTTTATTTTTTGAGAGTGGTCCCATTGTTTATTGATTATAGTACCAATGTATATAAATTTGCTTACACATTCAACTGGTCTTTGGTTTATATTAAGGGTGGAGTTTGTGAACTTGTTCTTAGATACAGTCATTAGCTTCGTTTTATTAGCATTGATGTCTACGGTTTCTTTCTGTCCCTCTATTCATTAGTTGTTCCAGCCCCTCTAAGCTATCTATGAGCATGATGGTATCATCCGCATAAGGCTGAGTTGATGAACATAAATATTAGGCCTATGTAAAACAGGCCAGAACTGATTATTTTAGCTGGTGGAACATGCATATGATTACATGAATTCATGGCATTATACTGGAATTGTTGGGAATAAAATGAGAGTTGCCAAGAATTACTCCAAACTGATTTTGGCAGATATAGTCAGAGTGTAGAGTGAAACTGCTATAAATTTCTTATAAGTTAAATCTCTTATAAGCTCCATTATCGTCACCAGTATCATCAATATCACTGTCTGACCACCACTTACCAAGTGTCTGTAGTTGCTGATTCTCTCCAGAGCAGATCTTGTTGTGTTCACTGTACTAAAAAAACCATAAACAGGTCATCATATCGAACACCCATTTTCAAAAGCCCTGTCTTTATATCTTGCAGCCTCCATCTTGAGTTAGTGATCACCTGACATCTCTTTACTTAACCAAGTGTAATGCCCTCCTCCTCCTTTATATATTCTTCATTATCTAATCTAGTTTGTGCGCATGTCTGTGATTGTTTATATTGTTACGACGGTCTACTCGATCGTCGTAGGTACAGTGGAAACAAAATACAAGACACCAATTAAGTCACTAATCACCAGCTTTAATTTTCACAGTTAAACAGTTCGTAATTAACAACACAGTCTCTTACAACAAATCAAATAAAAATTGTTCACACGCAATAACAATGTCTACTAATAGAGTCTTGCACAATTATAAAACACATAACACAGTAATTCTTCACTTTGACAAGCACTCAATCTGCACTAGCGAAAGTCGCTCACGTAACTGTCTGACACCCGGTAGCTATGGCTTTATATACGCCGCGCTGAGGCCGAGTACAGCTTTCCCTCCTTAACTGCACGACGCTAGCGGCTTAATGCGTAGTATCTCAAGTGTTCCTGGAACTCACTAGAATCACCTACTTGAATGACGCACAGCTGCCACACTGGACGGGAGGAGTGGAGAATGTTCTGGGTTGTTCGGTAGGCTTCTCGTAACACCTCCCCCTCCTTAAGCCTGTTCGTCCCGAATTGGCAAACCGTCTCTGAAATAATACTTGGCCAGGCGATCTAGGTGGACGTCCTTGTGAAAGATAATTCTCCCGTCCTTCGAATTCGGTCTCGTGTGATCCGAACATCACGTTCCCAGGAATACGAGTCTTCCGCGCAACCGCTAGTTTTGCTGGAATCACTCCCGTTGCGTTATGTATTGATGACCTAAACACCACTGGCTGATCCAAGTCTGTTTGGTTCTCGTCAACAACCTCTTGCGTAACTTCATCTTCAGCAAGTTTTCCCCTGGGCGCTTCTATTAACTCACGAACAAACAAGGGGTTTTCCTTGACACCCATAGTGAACAAGAGCTTCCCAGTCACTTCTTTTGCCGTTTCACTTATTTGTACTTCCTCTGCTAGTTCTTCTTCCATTTCCGCCTGGAATATAAAAGGTTCTTCTTGACCAGACCTGTTGACTTCTTCTTCGGGCAATGCCACTTGCTTAATCGAATGGTTGGTAAACCCTGTCATTTTAGCAATGGAAAGCTGTATCTTCTCTTGGCCAACCTTCAGGACATTCTCTCTTAAGTCCACAACGAATCCGTAGGCATTCATAATGTCCGTGCCAAGAATCACTTTATCGACAATGTCTGCAACGAGCATTTGTTGGCTAAAATCGAGAAGACCCAGGCGTACATGTACGTCTATCTTTCCTAACACATTGACGGGGCTTCCAATAACAGTCTGTATTGTAGAAGAGCTAATTTGAGGCCGTCGGTTGCTAATTAAGTCAGGGCGCACAATAGACACTGTAGCGCCCGTGTCAACTGTAAATGATCTTCGTTTACCTTCCGCAAATCCATTAACGATCAGGTTTCCACAAATCTTATGTAGCGTGGAAACTGTATGCTGTTCTGGGGCTTTACTTCTCCAATTGGTGCTATTGCTCTCTTCTCTCGGTATTTTATTCTTCCAGCAGTCTACCTGTAGATGACCACATTTCTCACAGTTGTAACCTTCGGTCTTCTGTCTTTATCCTTTGGTTCGAAAGATTGTTGTGGCGCTGCTGACTTCTTAAACTGTTGATCTTGAATTGTCCCTTTATTCCGTCCGCTATGACGATACTGTGGTATTGGATCCGTTTGGCTCAACGTGATGGCATACCTTGATTAATGTAGGTCGCCAACTTGGCAGCTTCAAAACGGAGAGCATGAACAAGAGCGTCTGATTTATTATCATGCCGTGCCATTCTTAACACTCGTTGTAATTGACTATCTCTGATACCGTCAATAAACATAATGAGAGAAATCCACTTCTGGAATTCCTCCGATTGTTCAGGACAAGCCAATCTTATCAGTCGGTCGACATTTGCTTCAAACTCCTGGAGGGTTTCCCCGGAACGCTGTCGCCTCCCTTTAAGTTGTTCACGGTACACTTCGCACAAATGCTTGTCACCATACCGTAATTCCAGAGCTTTTGTTAATTCGGTATAGATGTTCTGATTTTCAGGTGGCACTTTCTGTATTAGTTCTGCGGCAGGCCCTTTTAAAGCAAGAATTAGTGAAAGTCCTTTCTCTTCTTCCGTCCATTTATTTAAGTGAGCGGCAGCTTCAAATTGGCGAATATAAGTTGCCCAATGAGTGCTGCCATCAAATGTTGGGGCCTTTGCTTAAACTGGCCCTAATACAGTTAGATTTCTCTGATATTTTGAATCTTCATCAGCATTTATTAATGGTCTTTCGTTATCAACTATTTCTTTTACTAAATGTTCGACTTCCTTTTTTAATTTGTTTTATTAAATTTGTAATAGAATCTTCTAAACTTGAAATATTTGTTTTCACAGAGTTTTCTATTTCAGATATTCTGTCAACTTGTTCGTTCAGCTCACCTGGTAACAGGACAGATTTTGCAGTGGTATCCTCTTGTACGAACGCCTTACATCGTCTGCTTGACGACTAAATTCTTCTTTTTTCCGTCCCTCTGGTGTTTCATTCTCACGCTTACGTTTTTCGTCTTGCCGTTTTTCTGCTTCTTCTCTTTCCTGTCTTCGTTCTTTTTTGTCTCTTCCCGTGTCTGCCGCAGCAGCGCTTGGAAAGCTTCCATCATCTGACTGGCATCCATTGTTTACCGATTAATTACGAATTACCTCGTCTTGTACAAAGTGTCCACTGTTCCACTGTTAACCGTTCTATCCCACTTCTGACACCACTGTTACGACGGTCTACTTGATCGTCGTAGGTACAGTGTAAACAAAATACAAGACACCAATTAAGTCACTAATCACCAGCTTTAATTTTCACAGTTAAACAGTTCGTAATTAACAACACAGTCTCTTACAACGAATCAAATAAAAATTGTTCACACGCAATAACAATGTCTCTAATAGAGTCTTGCACAGTTATAAAACACATAACACAATAATTCTTCACTTTGACAAGCACTCAATCCGCACTAGCGAAAGTCATATATGCTGCGCTGAGGTCGAATACAGCTTTCCCTCCTTAACTGCACGACGCCGAATGACGCCAGCTGCCACACTGGACGGGGGGAGTGGAGAATGTTCTGGGTTGTTCGGTAGGCTTCTCGTAACAATGTAATGATACAGTGTATCTTTTTGTTCATTTATAGAGAAGTAGTCCTTTCTATGTTTCCTAGTCAGTCTTTATGTGTTTATGTTCTTCTTATGTTTATTGTAAATTATTCTGACATAATAGTCATTGCAGGAATCATGATGAGAAACTTTTCATTTAAAAAATAAGTGCACTTTCTTGTTTTGCATAATTTTACTCATTCTTCCAAAGTCACTACTCCCTAATTTTAGATGACTGACTAACTCCTAAGCATTACATCTCCATTGTTTCAAACAATTTGATCCAGATATTTCAATTTAATTACTGGCCAGCAATTTTCACCTCCTCAAATACTGCTGAATTATTAAAATTATTTTGTCTTTTGAGTTAATTGATTTAATTATAAATTACTATGTAATTAATGTGTTAGAACTATAATTCATATGCATTCTTTAATTACTGTTTTTTAAAGAATAAGTTATTTTTCATAAATTAACTATTTAATTTTTTGAAATAAGGGTAATCTTGAATGGGATGATATATTTTAAGAAATGTTCAGAAAATAGGTGCATTTATTGTGGTATGTGTAATTCTTCAGTATGAAAAAATTAGAATAACTTGAAGTGTTAATTATTAAATGAGAAATGTTTTCTTCGTAAACATGTTTATTAATTTTTTTTTAATTCATACAAAACAGCATGCTGTGTTAAGACAAAGTATTTTAATATTTGTACTGTGTTGCTCTTTTGTGGACTTCATTTATAAACAAATTGAATTTCAGTATAAGGTAATAAACAAGTAAACCAAAAGGTATGCAAGTGCCTAATTGTGGAAGCCATTTGGACTCTAGTGGCAACCCATCATTATGGACGACTCGCCTCCAGGCAGTCGAGTCTATCAACCACACCATGCCTTAAGGGGGCCATGGAGGCGCACCTCTCTCCTGGTGACTGACTGGAGCGATACCTTGAACTTCTGATGAATGTCATACACCCCTATCTTGTACTCGTGGACCACTCCATAAGTCCTTGTGCCAAGCGAATGACTGAGTTGCACTGTATGAAACTGGCATTCATCTTACTCCAGCCTTGACAATGCAAACAAACCAAGGCACAAGACGCCCCGTGCATCTTCTGTCTGTCTGCAATAAACAATGTCTTGTTTATATTATGTTTAATTTTTACATATCAACTTTGTTCAGGTTGTTTCCAATATTTATGTACTTACTATAATGTAATAATAAGACAAAGTGTGTTAAGAACGAGCAAGCAATACAGTGGGGTTGTGGGGGGGGGGGTCAACTCTCCATAAAATGTCCCACTCAGCTAAAAAAACATAATATGAATTATCTCCTTTTTATTGTCCTTTATTAGTCTAAATGTTATTTTTAATAACAAATATAATTAACTGTATGTATCTATATATATATGTTGTTAGAGATGGGTGACCACTCTATTTATCCCTTCCTCCGCTCCACAGTCGTTAAGGACCAAGGCGTACCGCACGGCTTTTGTGTTAGTATGACGGTGTATGGCTAGTACTACGCGCCACCAGCCGCTAGTTGCGGTATTCACGGCCAGGAGGCGGCGCTGTTATCTCAGCGCCTACTCAGTTTGACTCACGACGCTGAGTAAACGCCGTATCCCTTCCAGTCACCCAAAATGAATATTTGCATACATCCATGGTATTAAGTAGTGAATACCGTTTATTAGGTTATTTTATCACACACACACACACACACACACACACACACACACACACACACACACACACACACAGAGTTTCTTGCACTTTTAAATTAACACAGAGTAACTAATTTTGTATGCAAGTTAAAACATAAGTTAATAATCTTAATTTGCAAGCAACAATTAAGTTCAGCCTGTTATTTGTTAATACTCTAAGTCTTTGTTAATGTGGAAATGAATTTTGTGTTTATTATTATGACATCATTCCATGTTTGGAAAATTTTAGGATAATATACACTTGATATTATATCATTTCCAAGATTATATTTTTACAGCAACTATTATTTTAGCTGCTGTAACAATTGTTTTAACAATTCTTAATCTAATTTCTCTATGTCATATGGCTCTTGATGTTATATATAATATTGATCAAACTCTCATCTATACTTTTTTATCAAAAAACATTATAGGATTTGTAATATCGTTTCTAAAATTTTATTGTGTGAGAATTATACACATTGTTGGAGAACTAATGTGTGGGGTATTCACGATATTTCAGCCTGAGTGCACCTTTTAACGATTTCCCAATAAGTGAAATTGAGTAATGAAAGTTTCTCTCTCTGAAAATAATGAAATCGTTCCAAGTGTAATACTTTTTCCATTGAATTAAATTATAATTAATGTACTTATCCATAACTTGAAGTGAAGTTAACTCAGATAAAATTGCGTATAGCGATACTGTTAAAAATCGAATATCATTTTGTTTCATATTTTTAAAATTATTTTTACTGGCTCTGTACTGGCGCCTTCGAATGGTCAGGACGCAGAGCGCGTAACAACCGAGAAATATATCAAATCTAGTGTCCGTAAGTTGCGCATGAGATGTTTTGAAAGTTATTAAGCCTCACGTACAGATGGCGCGCGCAGCAACTCTGCAGTGTAACAGTGAACCCCCACTGTTACAGCTGCAACCCCTGGACGTTATTTACTATTTTTGTATTTAAATTATATTGCTACGATTAAAAATTTATTAATAATTTTCGTTGATGTCCAGCATGTTGTTGGATGTAGGAATTTGAAATTAATCTCTACTAATATTTACGATTTGTTTGTATATATTACAGCTGGTCTTGTAAATATTCCAGTAAACTTTGTTATAATAATTACCAACAATTTTGAAAACAATATTTTATTATAATTTCCCCACTTTTGTATGTTTGAAATGAGAAAGACGAATTGGAACGTCATAGTTTTAGAAAATGTTACATTATGGCGTTCAGTATGGTATTTTTATTATACTGCTTTATATGAGTATTTATGATTTCCAAACTTAATCGACATTTTTCTGTTCGGGCTTGATCGTTTGCTAGCTTCTCTCTCGCCAAGGCGTACCTACGTTCTTCAAGACGCCGGGATACAAACCTAGAAATAGGCTTACCGGTTCTGATCATTTGAGCGAGCTAAAGATTTATAGAACGCTATAGACTTCCAAAAGACAGAATACCACGAAAACTATTGAATACCAGAATCCACGGAAAAAGACCAGTGGGGAGACCGAGGAGAAGATTGGAGGACGCGGTAGATGAGGATGCGAAAGAAATAATGAGAGTACGTTTCTGGAGGAGGGTGGCTACCGACAGAAGAGAATGTGGGGGAAAAATTGAAGGAGGCCAGGGCCCAACAAGGGCTGTAGTGCCATAGGAGAGGAGATAGGCTTCCAAAAAAATTGCTCTCAAAATTCTTGAAGAATTGAGGTTACACAGGAATATCCTCGCTAACAGGAATAAAATAAATTACAACTACAATGATATATAAAAATATACCAATACACTTAAGAAGTAGAAAATCATGAAACAGGACCGTCTCCCTACAGATAGTTTAGACTGTATTTTTCGCCCTGTCAGAAGCAAAATTGACAATTATCACGGTAACATACTCGTGTTAACGAGAGTTTTACTAATCGGGTCCAAAGTGGCGTTGGTGAAACGGCTATAAAGATAACGGCGCGGCGGTTAAATATTATATCGCCAGTTAACAAACGTAGGAAGGAAGAAAATTAACAGACGTTCGTGAATCGGGGCTTTAGATTTCAAAGATATTATTATTATGAAGTAAAATGTTTGAGGTTTTACAAGTTCCCCTGTTAGAGATAAAATAGATTTTTAATACAACAATCACACTGTCACAGTATACAATTGTATTTGTATGACATGACGTAATGTACTATATCCTAATTTATAAATTAGTTTTGCTTTATATTATTTATTATTATATCGTTTTTTATGATTCTGTACCTTGTGTGTGTGTGTGTGTGTGTGTGTGTGTGTGTGTGTTTGTGTGGGGGGGGGGTACACTTAACTTACCAGAGTGTGGGATTTTACTTGTTAAAACATATTGAATATGAGTACATAAGCACGATATTGTGCACGTGTACGATTTTTACGTATATAGGTTGTAAAACGAAATACGAGTTTCAGATAGCCGAGTGGGGTGGCATTTAAAGGTCACAAAGATTTCAACGGTTCAAACAGTTTGTTGGTTCGTGTCCGTTGGTTTGTGTGTCTCGACACTTAATCCGGTGTCTGTACCTGATCTGCAGCTTCCGCGGCCTTGTTCCCCCACATAAACATCAGTCACTATACACCTGGTTCTGTATAAGCTAAGTTTCGCATTATAATGTAAAATTCCTGAAACCACTAATATTTGGACGTAGACAGCCAAAACTCATAAAGTTAACGAAGTTGGGCATGAGATACACAAAAGTCAAAATTAAGTATGAGAATATGCTGAGTAATTTACATTCAATAAGAGAGTTAAGGAAGGTGATGGGTCGTCAGCCACCCTCTTTATTATTGGGCTATACTATGCCATTAAAAACATAGATAAGCGAGGAACGTTTTAAATAAGACAAGTTAAATATGTGCTTACGGCGATGCTTACGGTGGTTTTAGCTAGATCGAGACAACAGCCGGTTGAGGTTTACAAGGAACTAAATAAAAATCCGCATGAACGGGACTGAATGTAAATATCAGCAAAGCTAAATAGCCTACATGCTGATTTGTGCATGGAGAAGAAATCTGTATAATTTAAGCATGGGGGTTAATAAGTTCAGTTACCTGGGTAACGTGATAGATAATGGAGACTCCATAAACACGACAATACATGACAGGGTACAAATAGGACACACGTCATATTACGCTAGCATTAGACTATTGAGAAGCAAACTCATTAGTCGTAACACAAAAATAAAAATATATGACACTTATCACACCGGTTGTTGCTTATGGAGGTAAGGCATGGAGGTGGAACAAGAAACACTACTGTCTGGCCACGATTCGATGATCGAGCATTGTGTAAGGTGGGAGAAGCATGGCCGGTTACTACGGTAGGCTAAGTGGAGGTAATCTAAACGTCTAGTACACATATTTCACCCTACCTCGCTTCTAAGCGACCGCGTGGTGGGGGAGAGCAGCTTCAATCACCCAGTCGCGGCCAGACAGGCTTTGAAATAAAGATTGTACGACGTGTTTATGGCCCGATTAAGGAAGACGATGAACGGACAATAAGAAATAACCAGGAGATAGATGAGGTATTAAACCAAGAGGACATTGTGAGATTCATAAAAGCTCAACAAATACAATGGATAGGTCACCTAGAGCGGATGGATGATCAGCATATGCCAAAGAAAATCCTGAAAGCACAGGTGTATAAAACCAGAAAGAGGGCCGACCTAGGATAAGATGGTTGGATGATGTGCTGGAAGATCTAAGAAGATTGGCTGTGAAGGGTTACGCTGAGGTGCGAACGGATAGGAGACATTGGAGAAGATTGATGTTGGAAACCAGGGCTCACGTTGGGCTGTAATGCTAAAGAAGAAGAATATGAAGAAGAAGAGGAAGAAAGCAGTTTAGAATCATTTCAGAGAGTAGTGGACTATCAGGATTTAAGGGAATGTATTTGTTTTTTTTTCAGGATTCAAAGAAGCATTTAGACTTTAATAGAGATCTAAACAAAACTTTTAAATGATTGAAACACGAATTTTGGTAACTTTTCGTGTACACTGTTCAAAAATCCTGGGTTTGATGGCCGTGGTCGATAATAAAATTGATGTTTTTGTTATTCACTGATGTTCCGGTGGCTCGGGCGGTAGCCATCTTCAGAGAGAGGACAGATGGAAAAGAATCCAAGTTACCGGTGTTAGGATAATACTTTTCCTGTGTGCCCTCTCTCAAGTGTTACCGACCACTGCCATCAAGCCCGGATGTTTTAAATAATAACGAGGCTGTTCGGGGCGTGAAAAACTATGTAATTTATTGTAAGTTTTTGATGGCTTCTTAGACTAGCCGTAGAATCTTTACTCGTCATTGACTGACAAATCTGATTTGACGATTTGGCGAAGGCACACAATTAGTAGTCTTATCGGCTGTTCAGTGGCGCACCCAGGGGGATTTGGGGGGTTACAAGCCCTCCCCAAATATGAAAAATCAAATTTTATAATCAACGTACATACAAATAGTAAAAATACAACAATTACCATATTCTCGCTAATAAATGACTCTTTTTAGTATTACTAAATGATAAACTAAAAATCATTGTTATTGTTTGTTACTGTATTATTATTTCAGTAAAGTCAGTATATACTCATTAAATAGTTTAAATTATTCAGTAAGGACATGTGAGCAAGTGTTTACATGATTTTTACTCATGACTGGATTTGTGCACGAAGAGCTTCTTTTGGCATTTTAAGCGGACGCAATGCTGGAAAACATGAGAGAAATTCTATCAAGCAATTTTATTTTCACATTTTTGCGTGTAAGTCGCTTATCATCGTTCCTCCAGTAAAGAAACCTGCTTGTAGAGAAAAGAATAAGGAAAACCAAAATTATCCACCTTGTTCCCAAGTTTTCAAAACCTTCCCCGAAAAAAAATCTCGGTGCGCCTTTGCGGCTGTTGTGTGGCCAGAGTTATGGATTTTACTGGATACGTTACAACGAATGATGGTCGTCGTCGGTATGGAACCCAAAGCTGACCTCGTTAACGCCTTACACACACACACACACACACACACACACACACACACACCAATGGATTAGTCCGGTTGAATATAAGGCTCCTCGCGAACTGTTTGAGAGTTATTATAAGACTTTCAACGTTATTATTTCACTGCCGAAAATTGTAACGTGACTTCCGAAATTTATTATAAGACTGCTGAAATTTATAATAAGACTGACGAATTTTAGAATGAGACTGACGAAAATTGTATTAAGACTCCCGAAAATTGTATTAGACTGCTTCGTCCCGCGTTCGACAAGTACTTTTTATTAGAACACACACACACACACACACACACACACACACACACACACACACACACACACACACACACACACACACACACACACACACACACACACACACACACACACACACACACAGTCGCGCTCGCAAGTACATAAAATGTTTGATTTATTCCACGGATTCGATCAGAAGGCACACAACTTAGTATCGATGATATTCGCACACAGCGATTGTTTCCTTATCTACGCTTCCATCATTATTATTAGTCCTTTAATTTGTATAATTAGTCACACACACTCATATGAATAACACCCACAAATTTAATATGGTAGATTTTGATTACAGAAATATTTTTACATTTTTACATTTTCTGTACAAAAAGTATAAACAAGCAGACACATGCTGGCTGTCTGCATACACGCTATGAACTGTTTTGGTTAAAATTATTTTCTAAATTGTTATCGGTATATTACATAACAACAACACATGAGTCACAGTTTTATTTCTTATGTAAAATTAAATAAACGCTTGATTCGTGCGTCGTAAATAATGATTTCAGCGGACGTAATGTGAATACACAACACTGGCTATACAGACGGCCGTGGAGTGAGTTTGAAGCGGAGTTCTCCGTGTGGCGCATACATAAACGTTACTTTATAATCCAACGGTTCGTGATGGAATTCCAGTTTGTAATTTCGTATTAACTGAAACAAAGAAGTAAAGTTGTTTGTTTAATCATAAAATTAAATGGGTAATTCTTATTCAAATAATCACTGGTTAATTTCTATAATTATAGGTGCCGGAACGCATCAATTCAAAAGTTGTACAGACACAAATATACTTATATTTTATATTAGCGTATAAGTTTACATCAGGTTATTACCAAAGGAGGTCTACATTTTTAAAGCCTTATAAAATATGTAACTTACGTATAAACTTTTATCTAGAAAGGTAATAAAGTTTACTGATATTTCTAAAGAGCTTCATCGTCAGCTTAGCCGCACGACAATAAATAACATGTTATAGCAGTCAAAAATTAAAAATTTAATTTTCACACTTGACCAGTTATTCTCACGCTACGGTGGCAAGGACTCTAAGAACAGAGCCATAAAACAAAGTAATTGGGGTAGGTGACAACTAACGCCCTATCATACAATAGACGCGCGTTCAGTACGAGGCAACAATAAGAAGTGACACTCAAGTTGACAGGAGCGTGCCAACGGATAATTATGACACCGTAACTATTTGAACAATGTACTTGGCTCGACCCGACGTTTACGCAGAATTGAAGCGAGCGTGTGTCGAGGGTGCAGCTAAGGAACGAGGTCACTTTACAAAAAACGAGACGAGAGACAAAGGGTTCAGAACATACTGCAGTCTTTAGAAAAGATCCAAACAACAAACTATGAAGAGAACCAGCGCCAAGTCACAGCGGGGTATTCGCTTAAGTGACAAGCTAAAATTTACGACGAGAAAGCGTGGAGGTTACAACCGTCGACACTTGATAGAAAACTGTTAATTGCCATGACACAGAGTTTCAGTAACGAACAATAACCGAGACATTTAGAGTAAACCCTTGCAGGAGACTCGCACAATGGGTTGATTGACACGGGGGGAATAGCTTGCATTTCCTAGAACGAGAGTGACGCCTGGACAAGACGACGCAAAGGACATCTCTAGCTACCTATCAGGACGAAGTATTTCACGAGAGAGAGCGGAAAAGAGGCCCGTTTCCATAGCAACTAACAGAAGAGCGAATCAGAGGGTAGAAGACTGGAAGACTTCGAGATGGTGGGAAACGACATCGAGAGAGGGTAGAGTTTCAGCCTATCATGGTGATCTTAGGCGTGGACAAGCCAGAGACAAATTTTCGAGTAGGGAGATGTTAATAAAAAGTACTTGTCGAACGCGGGACGAAGCAGTCTAATACAATTTTCGGGAGTCTTAATACAATTTTCGTCAGTCTCATTCTAAAATTCGTCAGTCTTATTATAAATTTCAGCAGTCTTATAATAAATTTCGGAAGTCACGTTACAATTTTCGGCAGTGAAATAATAACGTTGAAAGTCTTATAATAACTCTCAAACAGTTCGCGAGGAGCCTTATATTCAACCGGACTAATGATGTTATAAACAATCACGCAAGTTTACTCAGTGCCGTATTTCTACTAAGAACATTCACACGAATTTCGAAGTACATCGGCATATCAAACTACCGTGTATTCTTAAAGTACGCGAATGGGAACTGAACTTTCTTTAACCAAGAGTATATAATTGTTTACATATTAGAAAACAGTATAGCGAACAGTAATTCACGATGTGCGTTAACGTTATAATCATATCTATCAATCACTATAACCAAGACACTAATATTTAAAGGAAATATTAACTATCCCCACAATAATACCTTTGCGTAGTCATACAAAGAGCATACAGAACATTTAACCAAACATGCATATGCGCGGAGACAATTTAGAGCGTGTGAACATAGAATAACACAAAACACCATTCTGTTAGCGACGCGAGTGAGTGTGACAAGTGAAAGTGATCATCACCATCGCATTCAATGGAGCAACATCACCAACGATCATCATCACCAGGAGATAGCGCCGATGGATTAACGGATTAGCTAAATCAAGTAACTCTTTATGATCTTGTTAACATAATCGACTACTGTCCTGTCTCTTTCAAAGAATCTGACCATGAGAAAATATGAGAAAAGTTAGTAAAAGAAGGTTGCATTCAGCATACATATTTATGTTCTATTAAAGCCATCCATCTGGGTGAATGAACGCATTAGGTAGAATAATATTATTTGATTTATTGTATGCATTTTATATGTTGTGTGTATTTACAGGAAACAATTAAGGAAGAATTTATGTTTTGATATATGTTGTATGTATTTACAGGTACCAAGAAGATATTTATATGTTTGTTATTGAATACAAAATGTTTAACATATAATAAATTAGTACCTAAGTAATCAATCAATAATGCGTTCATCATTTTCAATCAACCCTGTAATATTCACGAGTCACATTACTATTATAATTTAATACTAAAGAAGCAACCTAAGTAAATTAGTAGATTTGTACCCTAATTACGTGGTGGTAATTAGCTGATGAAGGGCCTACTCATTAACCCTTACATCATTAACAATTAAAGCAATTACAAATATTAATTTATGATAATAATTTGCATATTATCACCCAAATCTACCGTATATTAATTGGCGCTCCAAGATTGTGGGGCACGGCAAACATAATTCATTAATTCATTGCCAATTCCAATAATTTACCCGTATTAATTGCCGCCCAAAGAACGTGGGACGTTACAAATATCAATTACATCCAAATTAATATTACAATGTCACTCATGATGGCGTCATCCCGGAGCTTCTATCAAACTCTAAGTAATGGTTTCGGCGGGCATTTAAAAAAAGTTTCCATAGTTTCATTATCGTGTCGTCATATTGTTTGTTTCATGACCTTTCCTTACTCTTTGTGTCCAATGCTGTGCGGTGGCCAGAAATCGGCACTCTCACATTCACTTGAAGATATTGCTATTGTTTCAATAGCATATTTCAAGGTAGAAAGACTCTCCGCAAAAATTCTGGAATGCACATATTCTCGGAAGCTCACAATCAGTTGCCTTTCATGTAGTTTTAATTTTGAAGCAAGTTTTTTTTGTTTCATTTTCTCCATAGGTTGTTGGAATATTTTTTGAACGATAGTAGTTAAGATAAAGATTAATACTGGCGTTTGATTTTGACAAATGTTTAGTTTTGTAGTGGGGCTGATGAGTGAAACAATTTAAAAAGTAGTAGTAAATTTTGTAATAATTAGGTTTTATTATCAATTAGGCTTTTTGGGTAATTTATTTTTGGATGCATGAGGTTCAGGAACGCCGTTCCGGCGCGTTCCCCCTGAAATCAAGCCAAGCCTTCAAATAATCATCACTCTTACAGGGATCTCTTCCTCCTCTCAACCGTTTCTCTCAGTTTTCGTCTTTATACGCTTTTGTCCACTTGAGGTCTCTAGGACCACCGAGTTTAGGCAGCTAGTATTTAGGCTGTACGGTCGCAAAATCCCCATAAAAAATCCCACACGAATAAAATAGTAACTAATAGTAGTGCTTTTAAAGACACGACCTCCCCCCGTACGGTGTTCGCACCACTAGTATACGAAATAGGGTACGGGCTGGTTAGACTGGCCCTTGCCTTGGCAAAGGCATATACGAGGTTCGTCTGGTGCCAGTAGGCATTGTGAACCCCACTCGAAGCGTCAGGTTATACTGTCACATAGGTTGATTTTTTCTGTTAAGTCGCACCTTTTGCGATTTTGTTATTCATTATTGACAATACACAACAGTGCATTAAGTTCTAGAAGCGTAAGATAATTGTGTTCTGGCAACAAATTTACTGTTCTGGCATAACGAATTGCGTTGATAAGTTAACAAAACGCCGTTTAGTATACATCCTGTTGAGGAAAAAATTGGGATCTTTTCCGTTTAGTGACAGTTTGACTCGATGTGGCAATCGCCAATGACAGTGCATTCCTCACAACTCTCTTGCATTTTTTAAACTATTACATACTTTTTATCTTTATATTCTATTTAGTTTCTTTTTGTTCATTTTCTATTTTTACATTAAGACCTATCTTTACGTTTAGAAGTGGACGAGACTTGTTTTAAGAGAACGACGTACAAGGTGGAAGAGTGTTACCAAATCAACGGATATTTGGTGGGATTTGTCGTGAAACAAGAGGGCGTTCCCTTGTGAGCATCCCCGTTGACTTTAGTGCCCATCATGAATATGTTGTTCCAGACACAACCGTATTGCCTGATGACGAGTGGAAGAGATATCAGAATTGAAGAGAAAATGATCAACACTAACAGTCAACCATTCACAACATTTTGTCAATCCTGTGACTTAAGTCCACGCCCAAAATTTACAAAACCACGTGGGCCTAAGGACAAAATAAGAAACAACAGACAATCAAACAATCACCGTCTGCCATTGGATTCTTACCTTACTAAATTTATCTGGCGGTAAAAAGTACTGAGATAATGATAAATTTGAAATAAAACTTGATAATACTGCTGAATGTATGCCTTTCAATTAATTTATTTTGTTATTTTATATCGAGTAATTGTTCATTGTCACGCTTTCACTGAACGGAAAAGATCCAAAAATTGAAATCAATATATTAGCTAGGGCTACATGAGACCACTAAATGTGTTGTGTGTTATTTTCATTATTTGGAATTAGATAACGCAATAATGCCAACTACATTGTTCATTCGCTTAAACTTATTTTTGTTTAGGTGTTTTATATTGAGAGCATAAAAAAATGTAATATCATCGGACACAACTGCAACCCTTTCAGTCACCAGCCGCTTCTTTGCTTTCTTCCCGTAGGACTTCATTCAGTGATCCTCGCTACCCCTATAGTGTTATTGGGTCTACTCACATGTCATGCCACCTTGGACCCCATTCTTCTTTGTATTTCCCCAGTCTCAATTCTGACTACATAGTAAGTCTTATAGTTTCCTTGGTGATATTCCATCGTCGTTACGGTGATCTTATTCCTATAAACGTCTTCTTCTTTTTCTTCTTCTCCTTCTTCTTCTCCTCCTCTTCATCCTCCTCCTCCTCCGCCTCCTACTTCTTTTCCTTCTTCTATGTCACATGTCCTTGTGTACAATATTGCTCACCACAGTAAATTGTCTCTGTAAATAATTTTTATGGTGTAATGCCACTTGAACTTTACCTGAACTTCCTTCAGTCAGTTTCTTTCCACTACACACTTTTTTATTTTTTCGGTACCTGTTAACAGTGTCTTCCTATTTTCGGAACAACAATTAGCACTTAATCTACCAGTAAGTTGCATTTTGTCTGTTACTATGACGTATGTACGGACAGACCTAGCATATTCTCTCCAATAAAATCACATACAATTTGATACAGACATAGGAATATGAATACACACGCACGCGCGCGCGCGATGAAGGGTACAAGGGAATCTTACATTACTGATTTGCATGTAACATAGTTATGTTTTTATTTTTATCCTAATTTAACAAGTTTGGCTCAGCTTAACAGAAGTTTTATTTTTGTTAACAACAAAATTTCGCTTTTTCTCGTTATCAAGCCAATGAGGTTGCTTCATCAGAAAAGGTGACCGGGGCAAAACGTTTGGTGATAACAAAAATAAAAAGTAAGCCTACGTCATACACAGAGGACGAGTTGCTACCTTAGCGATGAGGATCTGCATTTCCAGGTCGGCGAAACGTCTGCCGAGGCACATCCTGGGGCCGTGTCCGTACGGCAACGAAGCGAACGGGTGTATGTAACTGTTGGTCTCGGACTGCTTCATCCACCTCTCCGGCCAGAACCTCTTGGAGTCGCTCACGTATTCCGGCATGTTGCCCATCACTATCATTGGGAACACTAGTTGCACCTAAACGTAAACATTACATTACATTACATCGTACTGTTTAACTGTTACTGACGCACACGTGTTGACGTACAAAAGAGTATTCCATTGTATAAAAGAATGGTCTTTTGTCCATTGTAGAATAAAAGACAAAGTGACGGCAGAGTACTAATTTAATACATCAAAACAGGCAGGCTGAGGATGATAATGAGGAGGATGGTGATGATAAGCGTTCCCATAACAATTGTACCGTTATAATAATAATTAGTGCTGTTACAACAATGTCTGTCTTATATTCTAATATTACGTAATTCGTGATTGTTTCGTATTAATTAAATATTTTATTAATTACGCTTACAAGAAACTAAGTTATTTTGTCTTTTTTATTATTTTACAAGATTATTTTCATGAACGAAGAACACTGAATAAAATGTGTAAGATTGTTGTAGTAAATTTGTGGTTATTGAGGCTTAGTGGGGGAAAAAGGTTCCATGCGTGCTGGTATTCTTTGACGAGAATTAGTCGGCCGATAATTAAATGTATTTTTTCCGTTTCGTTTTAACGTGACGAATTTAATACATGAATTCTGTTCATAACTTTGTATACCGAAGATGGCGAAAGATTGCAACCCTAGAGGCAGAAGAAAAGTTGGTAGATCTAAGAAAAGGTGTACTGTGGAATAGGAACAGGCCGCTAAAGCCTAAAACCGTTAGGAAGATGATGGTGAAGAACTTTGTTTTACTGTAATTAATTTACATCTAAGAGGACAAGTTTCAATTATATCACTGCTGTATCTGTTGTTGGTGGGGGGGGCTTAAAGCCCCTTCGTGGTAGCAGTGCTCGGAGTGACTCCTCCGATGACTGCAAGAATCAAGCTGTCTCAAGGGCGTTTGGTAGTGGATAGATGTGCTCTTATGATGTTGTCGATTAGGGGAGAAGATATCAGCAAATGAGGTGCTCAGCTTTTTGGCCTAATGCCCTGGACCAGCGGTGACGCGCCCGAGTAACAGCAGAGGTTGCCTACCTCCCGGGTCCTTTTAAGGGCCAGGTCGTTCAACGCTGCTGCCTCCGGGCTCCCCCCCCCCCGACCGGTTAGCTGTGACCACATCAGCTGGTGTGTCCGGGGCGAGCATCTCGTGAAAGAAAGCGCTGAACAACTGACCGCTGACAGCCCTGCCGAAGTCACGAGCGGCTAGGACAATTCGGGTGCGTTTGGATAGGATTGGATTGTGCGGTTGGTAGTGACTCCCTTAGCAGAAGGGCCGAATTGTATCGTGCGGGTTTCTAGACATTGTAACACTTCTTACAACTTTATGATAGAGTTGAGTTGATTTATGCTGCTTAGATAATTCAAGTCGAGTATATGCAGATATGATGTTATTGTTGATGATTATTATTAGATATGATTATTAAAATTGGGTGATTGGAATTAATGTTCACGTTTATAGTTTGTGGTTTAAAAGAGTATTAGGCTTGCAATCACTCCACTGTGTTAACCTCCCCACTTACCATCCGTGGATATCTTCACTATTCTCGATGGCGACTTTTCTTACTGTGAACACACTTGACATACATACATAGATATTCCTTTTGAATATCGAAAAGAATGCACATAAACAATAAAATAAATCAAATATTCAGTTATAAGCTGAATGATATCAGTAATTCAAATACTACCGCCACCTTATGAGAGAACTGTTTATAAAAATTTAAATTACTGCTTCTATTTTATAGAAATTAAAACTCTGATTCCTCTGATAATAAACTGAGGATTTATTGACAATGATTAAATTCAGTAAACTCTTTTAAAACAATTAATAAGATATTTTTACAACCATAACAAATTTAAACAAATATTGAGATCTCTGTATCTCAAGGCTGGTAACACTGTTGTAAGGTACAATATTATTGTGAACGAGGTTAGGTTCACTTTAGTTAATTATATTACCAATTTAGTGAGTTCTTTGAAGATACATGATACCAGATATAAAGATGTGAGTTTGAATAACAATATTTACTTATATATTATTATAAAAAAGAACAAAAATTGAAAATTATTAAACTCGGTACGATAGCCGATAATATCGTACTATCGTACGTTATGCAAAAGTATATAGCAGTTAAGGTCGACACGTGCTTTGATCGTTGTACTGTTAAAACTATTATTAATTCATTAATTAGCAGAACCATGTACTGGAAAGAGAAAAAATCTAAAGAAAAAAACTCTTATTATTGCTTTCATTTCATTAAAATCATTCAATAACAGAATTGTTTCTTTGTGACAAAAATATATTCTTCGGTTCTAGGTTAGTTTGCCTAGTAACACGTAAGTGATTATTTAGAATAACTAATGTTATTTATAAAATCCTTAATGATATAGTTACAAACATTTTATTTATAAATCATTTGATGTGTAATTATCAGTCATGAAAATATTTGCACAAGAAAATAATTATTTATTAATTCAAAAATTATAGTCAAGTAAGCGACTATATTCCTTAATGATGAGCGGTATCTAAATTTAATTCCGCCTTTCTCAATTATTCTTAAAATGAAAAATACTTATTCTTGAATTAATTATTGTCATTGGATTGTGCTACAACTTGTTTATTAGATTCTGATAATTGTCCATCATTGTTTATAAACGCACTCAAGCGTTATGACTAGTGCAGTCCAAACAATAATTTTCGTTCATCAACGAGAATTATTTCTTTCATTATTTTCTTTAAAATAATTAAAATATTGTACTCCCTGATTATATACACAGAACATGACCCTTATTATACACTGGTCATGTTAATTCACTGTTCACTTAATTCACTGGACACTCGGTAATGTGTTGTTGTGTACAGGTTAATGTTTGTTTGTATACTAATGTAGGTGACGCGCACATTTCAAAAATATTTTGATGACTTTCGGCATAGACCTCTCGCCGTGAGTGATGCAGAACGAATGATACATTTCGCTAAAGCGTCTCTTTCTCGTCTGGTCATTTTAAGCTATTTGATTGGTTCAAAAGGTCATACTCTCAATCCCAAAACACTTTGGTAAAATAAAACTTTCAATTTTTCGCATCTCTAAGCGTGGGTTCGAGATTATCTGTGACGTATACATGGATACTCAAAATGATTGAAAAACTTATAATGGTCATAAGTTTCTTATCTTTTGTCCTATCGTCGTTTGGATAGTGGCATTAAATCGCGGACACTTGTGGCTTTATTTTAAGTCTAAACAAGCACCAAATCCGTCCATTATTAATTCACTTGGTCATCTTGGAAATTCATCTGGTGACTCTTAACATAAATACGTCTTTTTCACCATATTCCGCTATAATTACACTGTAATACTTATTACTAAACATTTTGAGTCCATTTCTCCTTCATGTTAGTACATAAAATGGTTATATTTATAGTTTAAACAAAATCTGTTAATGGCGTCTATACCAACCATGTTCGATTGTTTATATTCACTTGTAACGCCATCATTCCGTATTTTACTACATATGTTTGACATCCTAACACTAATATGTACATTTATTTACATTTGTCCATACTTTATTTTGCTAAAAAATGTTATTTTGTATATACTTATAGTATGATCAAAATACTTTCTGTTCTCATCTTTCCATTTTGTCACTTATTTAGTTATTTTAGTACACACGGGATATAATGTTAGTAATTAAAATAGTGTACAATTGTTGTACATTGTTGGTTCAATGTATTCATTAACTTTTCGTTATCTGAAAGCTCTCTAAGTTATAGCATGGTGTTTGTTTACATCTGGTTTTACAATTGCAGTTAGATAGTTTATAATATTTTAATTATTAAACTACTAGTATTACATTTGTGAAGTGTTCTCATAGCAGTATTAGACATTTCTCTAACTACTGGTAACAATTGTCACATTCTTTTGATAATTTTTGATAATGTTTTTTGACTAACTCTCTTGTCACATTGGGGTTCTGTCCATTTAACTTTATGATATTATATTCAATCTGATTCATTTGCTGTGTTCTTCAGTACATATGGTATTCATTGGTTTGCATTATTATTCTTAGCTAGTTTCTGTTTGAAACAATTGTGGATAATTGCTTGGTTTAACTAATGTACATGATTTTATGTTATAGGTTCAATTCTTGTGAGGTTATGTGTCAGTTGTCTGACAACAATGCTCTACACACTTTTATGCAGTATTTAACTCAACTATTGCCATCTCATTATGGCATTCTACTACAATGGTTTATTATTAAGTTATACACATTTTTACAGTATTTGTTGAAACAATAACACAGGTATTCTTAGTCTAATAATGTTACATATTTTGATGGGTTGCACCTAGTTTTTGGTACATTGATTGGTTTATACATAACAAACTAGCATATTTGCTACTATCTGTTCTGGTATTCATTTACATTTTGTCCTGTCTTGCTATGGCATTCAGGCACATTTCATATTCGGGCTTACAAAGCTCTTATTATTAATCCCTATGAACAATTAATTTACTGTTCTGTCTCATATTTTTTTGTTGGTCTTATTGATTATCTATGTGATTTTACAATCTTGATTAAACTTGTTACACTAATTGTCTGTGCATTTCACTAGTTAATCGTGGATTCTTTTACTTATAATGGTTAATCACTTTGCTCCGTTATAAACATTTACACTGGTATTGTTTGTGCTGTTTACTTGGGGTAAAATGGTTATCATATCACATGTTGTTACACTTATATTAAGTACTCACTGTCATTGTTCGTGATCACTTATTGATGCTCAACACTGGTTTCTCTGTTATGGTATTTGAATAATCATCATACTTCTTCTGTTCACTATATTGATTTTAATTCCTTGTGTATCTTGTGAATGTTGATGTCTTGTACTGTTCATACATAATCTTCATTCTTCATGGTAGATTTCTTTTCCTCTTCTTCTTCTTTTCTTCTTCTGGTTAGTTGTTTCTCACTGTCGGTGTTCTCCTTGGTTATACATTATTTGTAATAATCCATGTCCCTTAATATTGTCATACTCTTCCATATTTTTATTCGTGGTTATGGTAATCATTGTCCCATATTACTTCACACTAATAAACAAATTCGTTTGTTTTATCACCATAGTGATTGTACTTGATTCGTCTCCTTTTTATTTTAATAATTATTTTCGTCATATCCCCTCACTATTTTGGATCTATTGGGCATGGATTCTAACGTATTATATTGGCTCGTTGGTATTTTCTCTCTCTTTGTTATACTCGATGATATCCTTATTATTCTTCCTTCTCCTTCGTTGGGTATTTTCAATAATATTCGGTCGTAGATACACACTTTATTTATATTCTCCCGTTCCTTCTTTTATGCTCGATGAAATATTTTCATGATATCTTTTTATTTGACGTATTAGATAGTTATTTTATGTAACTGCCAATTTGGTACGTTACAACATTAAACTATAGAAGAAGGTGGAGGATTTTAAAGGAAGAATAGGGTAAGCAATGATGATCTTGTGTCCAAAAGGGAACCCAAAAATTGCGGAAAACTTACGGAGAGAAGAACGTGATTGAAATAATTCAGTGCCGTAACTAAATGGATATGGTATTAGAGGGAAAAAGTGGTCAGGGAAATGCTAGAGGAAAGCCAGAAAAATGGATTTTGGTAAAGTGACGGCAGAACTGGTTCGAAACGTACAGCGATTTTAAGAAAAGGGGCACATAGAATGAAGTTGTGACTTCACAATAAGGTTGTAGCAAGACATTTATAGGTAACAGACTTACGCCTTTTGGTATCCGATATCCGCATATTGTCATGTCCTCTTGCAGCGTTCTTCCGTTACCTATTACAGTCGAGTACATCCTGAAACAGCAATGCAAAACGTACATTAAATGTCTAGTTTAAGAAACATATTGAATAGTAAAAAAAACTCACGAATTTTGTGTTTGGTTCACTTTTCATAAAGTATCGTAATTGACATTTGAATGTGAATATAACTGATGGACTTTTCTCATTATAGAAAAAATATAAATGTTACGTTTCGGCCACCCAAACAATTGGCTGCCATCTTCAGGCTAATTTAAACTAATACATGTAAAGTAATAAATAATAGTCTATCCTATGAACGAGTGCTAGAAAATCAACAAAATAATAATAACAAAACTTTATACACTATCTAATAAACAGATAAAATAATACAATTGAATACTTATATGAAAAAACACGCAACACTTGTGACGATTTTTATTTAAAAAAAAAAAAATATTAATAAAAGGAATTTTGTTTATTTAAAATCTCACATTAAAACAAAAAATAAACCCCTAAGGAAAATGATAAAGTAACACCGAAATAATAACCAAAATAAATAGTTTAAAACCAAAAAAGAATTCGAGAATAAAATTGAGAAAACACCCCTTAATAATTAACCCTGCTTTAACCTGCCGAAACCGGCATCAACACGCAAAATTACCCGTGAATAAGACTAATAATATTATTAAATTGCAACTTGATAAAAAACATACCGGTGTACAATACTAAACCAAAAAAGTAAAAGATATCATAGTATAATTAAATATGTCAGAGTAAACGAATAGATATAAATCGGAATATGGAACTACTTTTATGCTGAATAGTAAACTACGCGAGATTACTACTCTCGCTCCTAAACGAAACACACTTGAAATGGAGCGGTCGAACCGTAAACAGCATACAGCCGTGATGGGGTACAATAATAATACTTTTAAAAGTTAATAAACTCGCCAGTTGAGACGTAGCGGCACCCAGTACACATTTAAAGCCATGTGAACCGCGAATATAGTCTAACAGTGCAATTACAGTAAATATGTAATGAAGTAAATATGTAGTAAACGAGTGAGTGTGGATGAGAATTGCGCGTCTATGACATCTCTAAAAATTTTAACAATAAAATGTATATAATTAGATATGTGGTAAAATCATAATGTGAAACTCAAGAACTAAACCAACATGTGACGTTAATACAAGTGAATAAAACTTTTGTGCAAGTCATCCAAAACTACGAACGATTACTACAAGTTATTGAGAAAGAGAGAACCAGGACCCACCGTGACTAAAATGACTTCAGGACTTCACCATCACCGGATACGAACCTAACAACAGAAGCCTGACCTACAAAAAAACTACAAGACACACTGCACAACCGAGAGAAGCGCCGATTCGCCGAGGATGATACACACAGGTGACACGGAGGTTTAGCTTCCGTGGTTCAGAACTTGAATTAGAATAATATATGATAGACACTTAATAATAAAAAAAAATGAAAGTAAAGTAAAACAAGAAAACCTGATTTAATTACCATAAAACTGTAATTTCATGTTTAGTAATAATATGCGTTAAGTTTAATGCTTTCTTTTTTTGAAAAAGTTAAATAAGCCAAATTTTCAGATGGCACAAGAATAAAGATTATACTTTTAATATCATATACTGAAACAAACTACTCGGATCCGAGGGCAGTAACAAAAACTATGTTAACTCATTACAAAATTACTCTTAATTCTATTTGTACAAGAGCTGCAAATCCTTTAACTTTTAATATACTCATTGCTAAATTTATGTAATAAAGAGATGTCATGGTCCAAAAAGGTGAGTGAATAAATCTACAAAACCCCTGTCAATATCCCTCAATTCACGGGATCCTATTTAACATTTGTTTACTTTTCAGTTATTTATGATTTTGTTAAGATTATGGCAGCCTGTTTAATTGACCTGAGCCAATTAACCAGGTTCCCGATATTATAACGAAGAGACGTTATACACTCACAAAACACAAGTACAATGCACACGAACTCTTGCACACCAACAAGGCCAACAAAACACTTCGACCTTGTTGGTCAACAAAACAAAGCATTGTTGACCTTCTTGGTGTGCAAGTGTTTGTGCTTGTGTTTTATAAGTGTTGTTTTTTTTTCATAGTAAGTATTCATTTGTATTATTTTATTTTGTTATTATAAGAATACAAATGTACTATGAAACAAATTATACTAATCCTAAAAATCGAGTTTTTTGTCCCTAAGTCTTTGTATTTTATAGTTTTATAGCAATTTCCCTTAAATTACTTAAGACACAGTTTCTAGGACCTTTTTTTTCAATTTTTCAAGACAAAGATTATAGAAACGTCAATTTTGCGCCTCAATTTGTTACAGCGAGTTTTAGTTTAGCCTTATTTTGTCGATACTAATTGATGACTCATTGGGCACTTGGTGAAACATATTAATACAAAGGGCTTTAAAAATATATAAACACTTGGTACGTTTCACAGTTTTTATTTAACTCTGACAGCTGTTTCAGCTTCTCAAGTTATTGTTCACTGATCTCTTTGACAATAGCTTGAGAAGCTGAAACAGCTGTCAGAGTAAAATAAAAACTGTGAAATGTACCAAGTGTTTATATACTTTCAAAAACTTTTGTATTAATATGTTTCACCAAGTGCCCAACGAGTCGTCAATTAATATCTTTGCCTTATTCTGTGTTGTGCAGAAAACAGGGTAAAATTTTCGCTAGTCGTAACCTGAAAACAAACGATTTCCGGACATACCTTTATAGCATACAATTTTTTCTTTCTTTCCACCAGTTGAACATGTCCTAAAGTTATTTCCATTTCTTTCTGAGACACTATGTAAGACATCCTAAGAAAAATGTATTCCTGTTTAAACACGATCGTGGAATTAGTCTGTAAAATCAATGACACAAGCATTACCTGAATACTTCCTTGATGAACGCCTTGAGGTAGTACATTTTGTCTAAGAGAGCCGGCGTCAGAGGAGTGTCAGGCGACGGCATTACTCGGACTAGTTCCTGGTGGAGTTTCTCCTGTTCGGCCGGACGAGTCGCTATCTGATACAGTTGCGAACACACTGCCATCGATATCTGTTTGGCAGTAACATGCATGACTAAGTCGAAATTGTGTATAGCTGAGTAAAAGTGTAAAAGTATAATAAAACTGTAAAAGTGTAATTAACCTCTCAAACAAATTGTTAGCATGACTTAGATAATTCAAAAAGTTGTTTCTTTATTTCCACCGAAGTCTAAATTTTGTCAGCAGTCATGACTTTTGTTTTCTGTATTAGTTGAGTAATAAATGTAAAGTTTACTTAGAAAACAACATTTATTTGCAAATTTTACCACAGTTTATACACTCAAGTACTTCAGACTCTTATGTACAAGGGTCAGCTGAAAAGTTCGCGGAGCGACATCTACAGCTCAGTGGTAGTACTAAAATCTTTCGTGTGCTGCAAGACGTATACTTCGCGCGAACACCTGTTAATTGCCAGATATATCACTTTTTACCAGCTGTTTGAAATTTTCCTGTCACGCGTTTTTAAAATACACAAAATCAAACACGTGTTGTGAGGAATTCTCTGTTAAAAAAGTATTAGCGCCAATGGAAAATCAAAACGAAATTGTAAATGTGTTAGAAGATGTTGCACCTTCAGAAACAACGGTAAGTGGGGCACACTCGAGTTTAAACGTGGTCGTACAAGCACTGAAGACGAACCCAGCAGTGGTCGCCCAAAAAGTGCAACAAAAAATGATATTATTGAAAAAATTTCATAGGGTGTTGGAAGACCGCAGATTGAGGAGTGGATGACGTTGCTGACATCGTAGGCATCTCATATGAGCGTGTGCATCATACTTTAACTCAAGAACTTGGTGTGAAAAAGCGTTGTGTAAGATGGCTGCCGCATCTGGAGTTGTTACATTTTTTGGGCGTCCAGTGCGGGGGGAGGAGGTCATCTTCAATTCTCGTACGACCACGTTTAAACCTAAGTGCCTACTTACAAACCGTTGGCTTTGAAGTCGTAGCATCTCCTGACACATTTACAATTTCGTTCTGAATTTCCGTTGGCACTAAACAATTTTTAACAAAGAATCACAACACGATGTTTGATTTTGTCCGTTTTCAAAACATGCTTGACACGTCAATTTTAAACAGCTTCTAAACAATGAATGAATTGATAGATAGATTTGGAAATTAACAGGAGTTTACATAAAATACAACTTGCAGCACATGAAAAATTTTAGTTTTACCGCTAAGCTATAGATGTCGGTCGTTTCGCGAACTTTTCAACTGACCCTCGTAACTACAACGGGACGGGATATAATAATAATGTATTGACCGTACAACTCACCGTATCAATGCCGACTAGGATCAGATCGAGTGCTAGCACGTACGCGGTCTTGGGATCGGGCTCGTTAACCAGAATCCGTTCCAACAGCGATAGATCGTCGTCGGATCTCTTCTGTTTCGTCTTCAACCTCTCCATGGCGCTGTCTATGTACTTCATGCAAACGCTGAAATATACATGGATTTCTATAGATTGTGTACGATCGTAAACATGAAAATAACAAGATAATATTTCTGAGCTTGTGTTCTAATTTACAAAGATAGTGTGAATTGTTTTTTGTCCTCGCGTCAAACTTCACTTTACAGTAAGTAATCAGGAAACGCTGATAGCATAATCTCCGTATTTATAGGCTTATATTCTCCTTTGAGAAAGTTTTCGAATGCGTCAGCAGAGACGAATAATGTGAAATTATGTCAGACGGTACCAACGAATTGTCAGATCGATTAAGATAGTGAAACGTGAGTTTTCGCAGCGGAAATTGTAAATGTTTAACCAATATGTACATACACAAAGCCACCAAAATCCTATCTCAGAAAGAGAAGGGCGAGGGCGAATCTCCCGCGCCTCAAAACAGGAGCTTTTCGGCTAATGTATGGTAACCGCGACAGAAGACTCTCTGGTCCTCCAGATTGTGCAACAGGCCAGTAATTTCATGTAAAACTTTGAAATACTTGTAGTATCCAGGATGACAGGGGATCAATTCCCGAAAGCGGCACTGAACTATAAAGTCATTGGAAGAAGAGACGTGGGTCGTCTGAGGATGAGATGGGTGCCGGAACAGGGTTGTGTAACCAAATCCTTGAAGAGGAGAAGAAGAAAAAAATGTACATACACCTGATTATATACAAAACTGGAAAGTAAACTGCATAATCTTGCATTTACATCGATCACGATATATACTAATTTTATACTCACGTTAACTATCGATTAGGAAAACCGAGGATGAATTAAAAATGACAACAAATAAATAACTAACGTAAGTTGAGAAATGAACCCCCAAAACAAAAAATTGTAACTATCTCTAAAGATTATGACTTTTTAAATCGCTTGATTAAAGATTGTTTTAATCAAGCTGTATAATTTTTTCAATATTTTTCCTAGCTCTCCTCTTTTTTTTGGAATGAGTCTTCTATTTGAGTTTAGTATCAAATACCATTCCCAAGGTGTGACTTTTAATAAAATTAAATATCAAAGTATTAACATTGGCGCGTTTGGTCATATTGCATATACAAGTTATTCTTCCATTTTAGTACCTCTTGGTAAACAACTTAGTGTGTGTGTATGCTTGAGACTACGGTATTAGCACAGCAGGACTTACTGCCGGAAGTAGTCCATGTTATTCACGTATCTCGTCCACAGCGGCGTCGGTATGTATCTCCAGAACGGCGCTTTCAGTTCCAGTGTCGCGACGTTACGAAGAGCGTATTTAGCGGCATCGATTATCTGTTGTGGTTCCGAGTCCGGTGGCAAGTTTGGATCCAGACAGCCGAGTCGTACGTCCAGCGCCACCCGTCCGATACCTAGACAAAGACAGCCACTACGTATATACAGTAAGTGTGCACAGACAGCGTGCAAAATCCACAAAACGGTAGTTAAAAGTTTGTTAAAGACAACATTTTTTTAACATGATAATGTTTTTAGGCTGGGGGTCATTCCACAAAATGCGTGATGCGTCATCGAAAAATGTGACGCTTCCACACTTTCGATTCCCCACAGTCTAGAAATCTTTTGTTTACAAAACATTATCATGCTTCGATGGTTTCGTCGAAATTCTTTATGTCCGCGCGCGTGTGTGTAGGGGGAGAGAGAGAAAGAGAGAGAGAGAGAGAGAGAGAGAGAGAGAGAGATTTTATGTTCAACCTTTATAATTTCATATTACTCTATTGGTTTTTATAGCTTTTATTAATATTGATCATTTTTGTAATAACATTTTTTTTTGTAATCATAATCTTGTTTGCCCTAAGGTGTAAGGTAAAATTTATTATTATACATTTAAAAACAATAATAACTACGATTAACAACCAGTGTATGACCTTATATAATAATGAAAGCACTAATTTTCGCTGTTTCGACTATGCGTCAGTAGGTATCGATATGTAATGAATATCGCTTACACGCTTAATAAAATCATCTAATAAAGCAAAATGAATACGTTTCATCCAATTAAAAAGTTTATTTTTTAATAGAAACCACTTTTTATCATTGATTACGTATCATAATAGGACCACTGTGAATCGTTTCTAGCGATACGAAAGGTTAAACCTGCATTACTGACGGCAAAACATGGTGTCGGTAGTTTAACAAACAAACTAAAGCTAACGCCCAAAAAATCGACAAAAAACAGTACTCACGTTTTATTTTACAATCGAGAAAATAATTTGAATAAATGCGGGTTACTATGGTGGATTCCCACTGTGTAACGGAATTCCCTTTTTTCTTTAAACATTAAAATGGGGACTACACTTATTGATGTAACCACTTTGTTGGATTACATTTTGTTACATAATGTTTTAATAACAATACGTAAAGATATATTTTGTTTTTCACAAGGTACTTATTTGTAAAAGTACGAAATGTTTTTGTTCAGAATACTGGGTATGGTAGTTTGGGTTTTAATAAAATTACAGTTCTTAATTTGTAAAACATTTTTTCCTAATTTTACTGCGTTACAAGCGTTACGTTTAATTGTTAAAAAATGTTCAGTTGTTAATTTTTTTTTAACTGTACTCTTCTATGTGGTTGTAAATGCCACTGTTTTACAGTCATTATATTTAATTAGTAAACATTGTAATTTGTCATAGCTTGAGTATTGTTTTCTTTAAAAAATAAACTAGTGTGCTTCCTGAGCTGCAGAGCTTCCTCATTATTTTGAACGAAGTGTATTTATTATTGGATAAATTTGGAGTTTAAATAACATTTCAGTTATCAGAAAAATTACGAAAATCTCGATTTTTCTACTACTTTTTTGTTTAATAAAGTAGAGCTTTGAACGTTGTAGAGCAATCAATATAATATACTCTGAAAATTCCAAACAATCGGATTTGTGTTAAAATTCCCTTTAGTCTGATTTTTGACAATTGATGGCAATTTTTTCAACTTTTAACAACATTTTTGGGCCTTGACGTAAAAAATGTAGAAGTTTTCAAAAATATACACTATATTTAGATGTTGGTTAAGGTTATCTTTAATTAGAATCCCACATTGAAATTCCCTGGAGTCCTAAAATGTCCCATGGAGTTTTGACGTCCAAAAAATTTGAAATTTCTAACACTACTTTCAGATTTTAGTTAAGGTTCATTTGAGTTTGATACATCACGTGACGTTTTGTGATTTTATCAAAAATTTTTCCCGCTTTTTACCTAAACATTCTAAAATTTTCAAATTTTTAAAAATGACACTAAATTCATGTAAATTCATATTTTGGTTAAAATTTCCTTTACTTTGATATTTGTGTTTTATTCAAAATTTTGACCCCATCACATTTTTGCCTCCTGCCTCCGATTTTTTGGGGATAAATCTCATAACAAGAGGATTCTGTAAAAGTGAGTGACATGCATGCCAAATTTTACGAAAATTGGTTGATACGGTCAAGAGTTATCGTTAGACATACCCGAAACACACATCCAATTGCCAAACGGTCGAGATAAAACTGAGATTCGCTTCGTTCGTTCAGCTAAAAACGAAAACATTCTTTTTGAACGTTACGCATGAAAACATTGCGTATTTTCATATTTTCACAATGTTGTTCAAAACACCACAAATGTAGTGCTGATACAGGTAATGAGAAAATATCAAAAAAAAAAAGAAAAGAATATTGTGTAAATAAATGGTAATAGTAGACAGTAATATAATTTATTTTAAGATAATTTTGCAAAGTAGACTCTTGTTTTTTTAAATTTAATCTATTTTCTATTAACATAAATATAATTTTTTTTAATTTGTATGGCAACTGTATGAGCGTTTCATCTTTGTCTTACGATATCTCTTTTGAACTCTGAGCTTCTCGTTATCCGTGGCTTCGTGACCTTAGCAGCTGGGGTCTTGAGTATATTGCTAACCTATCCAAATTGTCATGTTCATCATAGCCCAACCATTAAACACCGGTAGCCCTATTCTGAAATCTCCCAATCCGATTCACACTATTTCAAGGCAGTTCGGAGATGACACCTGGAATTTACTGCCAGGAGATGAAAACCTGAATGATCCGTGTATACTTTACGGATGAAGAACATTTAGCCTAATTGGAACTGTGTGTGGTTTGTTAGTTTGATCTTGCGCGGTAGAGTGGTGATGTCATACGTCTGTGCTCGATCCTCACTGGAAACTTTGCTTCTGGAATCATTACTGCAGCCGGTATCAGTGGAATGCTATGCCTCCTATAATTTGGAGGAGATCCTAATCTCCACTGTTGAGATTACCTCCAGGTGGGCCGAGAGCGGATTTTTCCTACCCGTTATCTAGCTATGTTACCTAGGTAGGTAGTCTAGGAGTTGTCTGGTATGGACAGTTATTGTACCCATCAAATAAGTTAAACATGTTTACTGAAATGAAAGCTATACAAGCGTACAAATATACTTAAAAAAAAATCGACATTCATAAGTCAAACGAAAAGATTCCATTGTGCCAAAACATAAAAGGAAAGGTAAATAGAAATTCAAAACATCAACTACATATTTTCGTGCAGATTGCCAATGTTGTTTCATTCACAGCCTACCAAATCGTGACAAAACAAAATGGAAACCAATAATAACGGTTGAACTCGCGCATACACTTTACTTCATTATAATGTTGCATAAATCACAAAGTATTGTGTATTATCACTAAATACTGTTATAGAGTTAGAAAATATTATGCGTGTAAAACTGTAGTCAGTTTCGGTCGTGGGTGCGTGCTGCGTGGGGAATTTGCAGCACCAACTCTTACCAAACTAAAGGCACTATCCTAGCAGTTTGTATGATATTATCTAGGCCATGACATAAGCGGTACATCATCCCTGACGCAACAACACACAAGATTTAACGAAGCGTCTTGTCTTTTGTGTCAACACAACTAGAAAATGTCCTTAGGGTAGAATGATATGATACAACTTCCAACATCAGTAATGAGCCAAAAATTTCTTCACATTCAGCGGGAACATTCTTGTAGATTGAAGATATCTGTGCAAAGCGGCTGTCAAACGAAATGTCACTTCGTCAATCTTGTCTTAATATTGCAAAATGATTACATTAGGGTTTATAATCTTTAGCATCACATTTCACTTTCCAAATATTTGTACGTCAAGGACACAGATCAATGTTCTTCTTCTTTCTCATTTTAGATATTTGGCCTCAGGGATGTTTTAGGTTCAGATATTAACGTAAGAAAATTTCAATTATTTTTTAGATCGTATTAATACATTTAATAATTTTGTAAAAAAACGTATAATTTTATGTTACGTACGAAGTAACTGGTACTACTTTTTTGTTAATTAATACGATATTTACAAATTTACATGTTGTTTTGGTATACTTACATTCCAACGACCATTTGTGAATTTCATTGTCGAAATCAGCCGGCATTTCATCATTTTCATCTTTCATCTCTTGCATCCTAAAAACACAAAAACCTAATGAAGTCTTTTATTAAGAAAACGAATTCAGTTTAGACAGGTGATTTAGACATTAAGACAGATGATAAATTTTATTGGTATTTACACTTGCCACCACAATTATTTCTTCAGATTGGTAATGTATCACCTTCTCCCGTTGTGCCTTAATGCATTGGAAAACATTCGAATATTGTGTACACTATTCAAACATGTGAGTATCTCGAACCATTCAACAACTTCGATATGTTCGATATTGTTACGACGGTCTACAATGAATCCGTAGGAATTCATAATGTCCGTGGCAAGAATCACTTCATCGACAATGTTTGCAACGAGCATTTGGTGGCTAAACTCGAGAAGACCCAGGCGTACACGTACATGGGCTCGATCGTCAAACCGACATCTACTAGTCAAAGACAAGCCGAAAATTCTTAAAAGGTTTTCCAACTTTTCCGTGCTTACTTGTCAAACTGGAGGTCTTACAGTGTCTCCACCACTTTCAAGTCCTAAAAGGAAAATGGTGGAGACGCTGAAGGACCTCGTCCGGAGCATGAGACGTAGAAGTTTGGCAAGTAATCACGACAAAGTTGAAATTACAAAGACTGCTAATTCAATTAACAAGATGAAGTAAAACTTTTTACTAACTACAATAATGTAATTTAGTCTGTATATGTTTATACGGCGGGAAAGGTAAATGAAAACAATCGTCATCCCCGTGGTTTAAAAATGTAAACAACTTTTGCTACCCGTGATGGGTCCATTCGTAAAACGATTCCTTTCATCTTTTCAGTTTTTTTGTATTTTATTCAAATCGTAAATGTTTAATTCTCTTCTCACGTCTACTTTTCAAATGTTGCCTAGTCTCATCCTTTTCAAACTTCATTTCTGCTGACCGTATTTT
The DNA here is from genome assembly GCA_034769895.1 of Magicicada septendecula. NCBI lineage: Eukaryota > Metazoa > Arthropoda > Insecta > Hemiptera > Cicadidae > Magicicada > Magicicada septendecula. The sequence goes on along the minus strand of CM068369.1, from coordinate 505,367,011 downwards.
GCTGATATCGTTTTCTCCAAGATGACTCACGTATGGCTTTCATGCATCAGTGTACGAGTTGCCATTAATTTGTAGAACTTAAATTTCATTTATTTACTAGTCTTGTTATTAAGCGTCCTGTCTTGATAACACAAATGTACTGCACTTTCCTACCTAGATATCGATTTCTCAGTCTTTGTTAGTGTCTAAATATATACAACATCAGGTTTGTTCCAACGTATGACTTGATAAAACAATTTTTATCTACCTGGATTTGTTCCTAGAAAAATCGTAACTCTTGTTTCATCTGTGAAATTATGTCATCTGGAACAGGATCCGTGAATACGCAAATAAATCTTGTAAAGGAGTTCAGAGGAACTTTTTGTCGAGGGTGTCTACAAGTTTGATTTATGGATTTTGTGATCTGGAGATCATCAGACCCGCCTTTTTCAACGCTTGACTATAAGAACTTACATCGACTTACTCTTTTTACATAAAGTTGTTTCACGGGTTGCGCACGACTGAGTTTAAGATTACTCCGCTACGCAGTACGCGCTAAGCCGAGAGTCATACTATACACGTTCATATAGTTTTTTTTACGTTTATTTATGCACTCTGTTAATACATAACAATAAGCATAATTGTTTACAGAATACATGGCATGAAGAGAACTAGTCCACTGACTAGTTCTCTGAATGAGTATTTAAAAGTAACAGATTATGTACAAAATATTTATAGTGCTAGAGTCTAGGGAAGTCCAGAGGAAATGTTAACTTTAGAGATTTTGTCTGTAGGGTGTTGTCTAGTAGATTTATGGCTAAAGGATTCGTGTGCTCTTTAAGCCGTTTCACATACCTTTCGCTGAACATCGCAATGGTTTCACTCACTGAGGGCAGGTCCGGGTCTCTATAGATGTCTTTGTTGCTGATAAACCGCGGTGCGTTGGTTATGGCACGCAACACCTTGTTCTGAAACCTTTCGATTACGGCGATAAAACGTTCATCTAGTGCGGTTAATAAATGTATTGAGATTACCAATCTCTACCTTGACAGCTTCGACTACCCATCTTTATTGACGACAGGAAATTTCACACTGCAATACAAGTTGAAATTGTCCGAGTCGTTTGTGTTTATCCTGCAGCATTGATTTCGCTGAGTAGCTTTGTTATACGCACTTGACCTAATGTTTCCTAGTTTTTTTATCGCAGTCTCTCCTATAAATGACTCGAAAATCCCTCAGTATGAATATTTACAACACGTGTGATATACCGGGGTTAGAGGTCTAACGACAGACTATTACATTTTTTGTTTGTTACTTTACCAGTTGTCCTGGATAAATCGGCAGGGTGTAGAGATGAGTGGTAGCTCTACAAAAACTATGATTATTATTTAATTAAATTTTATTTAATATAAATATATTTAATATTTTTTTCTATTTTTATCGGCATCTGAGGAGCACATGCCAATTTTAATTCTTTATTCTTTGTTCTTTTCTTTTTCACCAATATTCTTTCATCTTTTCACTGTCTCTTCTTCCTGTCTTCAGTCCACTTTGAACCTGCGTTTTTCTCTCTCCTACCCTGGACTTCTTCCATTTTTAACACTTTTGCCCGAAAAACGTCTCTTTCAATTGCTTCTTCTGCGTTTATATTATTTTTTCTAAATCCTTTTGGATTTCTTTAATCCAACTTGATGTTGACTTCTTCCCCACAGATATTTGAAGATCTGCTTTGTTAACCTATTGTCTCCCATCCTATATAAATGTCCAAAAAATAATAGTCGTCTTTTTCTCATTATTTCTGTTATATTTTCTATTTTTTGATATACTTCTTAATTTCCAACCTTCTGAAGTTACTCGTGGGCCTAATATTTTTCTAATAATTTGTCTTTCCAATATTTTTCGTTTGTCTAAATTATAATTCAATGCTAGACATTTACTTGCATATAGGCATTCTGGCTTTACTACTGTACTGTAATGCCTTAGACATTTTTAGATACGGACTTTTTATTGTAAAATATCTTTAGTTATACCATATGCTCTTTCCATATAATATATTCCATGTAATTAATAATAATATATTTTATTATTATTTTTATTCTCCTTTTCAAGGATTAGGTTATATAAACCTGTTCCGGCACCCATCTCATCTTCAGACGACCCACGTCTCTTCTACCAATGGCTTTATATAGTTCAGTGCCGCCTTCGGCAATTGATCCTCTATCATCCTTTGCAGATGATCCTACTATTGTCTTCTGTAAATTGAAATAATTTACTTTTGTAAATGTCCTTTACTTTCAGTTCTGCTCTGATATCTTTATTCCTTATTTCGAGGAAACTGCATTTCAGAAGTCTGAATCTTACCGCATTCCTTTTTTGTCATGACCCACGCCTCACTTGCATAAATCAATGTGGGTATTGCAATTGTCTTATAAAATTTAATCCTTGTCCTGTGTCTTGTTTTATTTCTAAGATTTCTACGAATCGTACCACAAATATTCCTAAATTTATTTATCTTCTCTCTTATATCATATTCAAATACATAGTTTACTGCACAGCCGAGATATTTGAAACGGCTCACTTGTTCTAAAGTGCTGTTGTTTATATCTATCTTAGTCCTCACTGGATATTTATAATTAAAGGCCATGGTTTTGGTCTTTCTATTATTATTATTAGAATATTATTATTCATATATAATAATAAATATTATTATTCATTAATATTTTCTTTTAGCTTTCCCGCCACATAAACATATACAGACTAAATTACATGTAGTTAGTAGTTAGTAAAAAGTTTTACTTTGTCTTGTCAATTGAATTAGCAGTTTTTGTGATTCCACCTTTGTTGTGCTTACTTGCCAAACTGCTACCTGGTAGCGTGGTGGGTTTTTCACCTGACAGATCGTGTCAGCCTGTAAAAATATCTAGTATATCACGTAGTGAAATAATACGAGGATGAAGCGTAAGGACTAAACGGTGGATGAGTATTATCTGGTGAAAGCTCAGCCTCCATCGTAATGCTTCCACGTTTCACGTTTCGACTGGGACCGTCTGCAGAAGCTTTAAGCCTCTGTTGATCGTTAAGTCTTTTAACAGGCTCTTCCAACCGCCAGTCGCAAATTGTGAAGACGACTTCGGATGCTGTGGGTTGAAACGTCAAGTTTCGAAGTATTACGATGGAGGCTGCCTGGGCAGAGAGTTCACCAAACTGCCACCCAAGTAGCGTGGCGTCCATGTGACCGGCAACAGTACTGGAAATAAGAGAAAATAATATTAATTATATTACATAATAAATACTTTAGTTATTGAATAATTTGAAATCCGAACAATATTAGTAGGGAAACTTGAATAAAAGCGTAGCATTGCTTTCGAACTGATGGGCACTTGCACCGTCTTGTGCTGCCGGCTCAGACATCGACAATGTTTTACTGCGTACAGTCATTGACCTCTTAGTAGTTGTCGCTGTACAAACTGTGGAGGGGACACACACTCGTCCGTCCAATGTGTTGCCCCTGTATAAACCGGCAAAACGCTGAGGTGGCAGCTATGTTCATTTTCGGTACTGACGTACAGCAGATACTACGTACCTATTTGTGTTTTGTTCGTTTTGTCATGTGTTTCTCTGTCTAGTAATGTCTTTATTATTTTTAATTCAATTATTTGTGTTCTGATTTATTCTGTGTAATTACGTATAATGAGAGTCAGATCCCGTTGAACCGGGACCTTCTCCCAGCGAATGACAAAAAATGCTCTAAAAAGAAGGGTACTAGGAAAAATTCGAATTAATTTTTAGGTTGGCAACAGGTGTTATGTACCCACGCCACGCCACTGTAGCCACACTATATTCTTTGGACGCTGTACGTGGCAAGTTCTTGAATGCCATTGTGTAAAAGGGAGTCTATTATCATAACAACAGTGTACGAATGTAAAACAGGGTTCTACTGTACTAAAGGCAGTGTACATAGTTAAATTATTTTCTTATCTATTTTTGTACATCATCATCATCATCTTCTTCTTCTTAACGGTTTTAGGCTTTAGCGACCTGTTCATATTCCACAGTGTACATTTTCTTAGGTCTACCAACCTTTCATCTGCCTCTAGGGTTGCCAATTTTTGGCCATCTTCGGTATTCTACTTTCTTCCATGCATTTGATTTGTTGAATCAATTTTCTTCTGTATTCTTTAATCCTTTCATTAACTGTGAAAATATCCACATCACTTCTTATCTCTTAATTTGTTATTACACCTTTTAACTGACTTCAGAAATTTCATTTCTGCGGGTTTCGGAAACCTGACGGGGCCATCGTATCAGACTACCTGCCTACTACGTTAACAACCTTCGAAAGGGTCGCCTATTGTTTTGTTTATTTTCACTGCACCTAAGCAAGTCGTCTATTCATGCATATTTAAAAAAATCCCCAATCAACGTGGTCCCGTCTAGTTTCTTAAAGGCCATTTTATTTAGTCGGTGTACAGTGTTCTATCAACATCGTGTTTTCTTGAAGCGTAGAGCATTAAAACTATAGTGTGTAAACCCGTGCCAGCGTGTTTTGTTATATCAAACTTTAAGCGGTAAATTGAACAGCGAGAAGGATATCAACAGTATAGATTCATTGAAAATTTATATACTAAAGAGATGCCTCCTGTGCCGAAGACTGGAACCTTATGAAACAATCAACTAACTGTGTAAAGTATGAAGGAAACATGCATATTAACTACGGGCAAAATGGAAACTTGATTTACAGATGTGGGGTAAAAAAATCGTTGAGTGAAAAAACATTTACGGGACTTTGCACTTCACGCGTTCTTCCCGTCACCTTGTTGTCCATTTTAATCGGATGGATTTTGAAGTATCCTTTTTTCTGTCATTGTGAGAGAGACTAGTTTGTCACAACCAACGGCAAGAAAATTAATACATTCTTTCAGAGAAATTGTCGTTGTTTGGCTGATTGAAAATTCTTGTAAAATTGGGGGCGTAGGGCAAACCGTGGAAGTGATGAACGTGCGTTCGGGAGACGGAAGCGCAATCGCGGGCGACTAAGAATTCGTTGGGTGTCGGTGGAACCCAAAAATAAACAGTATCTTTCATATTATCTTAAGCGGCTAGAGATACATTCTACAGAAGCGGTTAAGAAAAATATATGGTAAGTCCTTAAGGACAAACAGTAACAGAATACTTACTGTTCAATCCGAGTACGCTCATTTTATTTTAATATGTACCTCAAACAATTTAACGGGGCCATCCTAAATTTTACCTGTTATACCTGCAGACATTGTATTTTGGAACAATAAGCGACCCTTTTAAGGTCGTAAATGCGATCGTTACGACTAAAGCAGGCAGTCTGACTAGATGGCCCCGTCACGTTTTCATAACCCTTTCTGGTGTTTGTATCTTCTGTTCATATTTTTTCTTTGTGACCCAAGTTTCGGAACCATACAGTAGCGTAGGTACAGTATTGGCATTGTCACAATTCCAACAGTAGCCTCGGAAACCAGGACAGACATGTTATAGGAGTCCTATGAACAACTCGTACATTGTGTAAGTTATGCCGTTATACAAGTTCCAGTGTTATACTCGTTCGATTCTAAACATGTATAATGGTAAACGTTGATTAATCCGGCTTTTCTTCTCTTGAGACTAGCAGCTTGTAACACTACCTTTAGGCTACATGCGTCTGTTGGCGCAATGCCAAATCCGGATAACCGGGTACTTTGATTTTGCTGCTGTGCGCTCCTTAAAGAGCCTGCGTTTTCTACTTTCATTGAATGTCCTCTGCCGTTCGTAGTAACTTGTTTCCCGTCCTGAACGACATTTGATTTGGTAAGACTATGAAAAAGGCGAACGAGTCCCGGAATCAAGTTGACGGATGTAGTTTTGTTTTTGTCTACAACTACTCAGGTAATATCGCCAAGAAACACAAGACCGGCTCTACAAGTGGCAGTCTACAAGTTACATCAGCTCACTTAAGAATACAGTAGTCTCTCACAAAACAGTAAGAAAGCTATGGGAAACGGTTAACATTTCTGAAAAAAGAACGTATTAATTAAAAAATGTTGAAAAAGAACTTATTTAAATAAACGAAAATTGTGATGTCATTATGCTCAAGCGGGGGTCTCGATGTACGATAGTGATCCTTTCAGGAAAAAAACACGCAAGAGAAAGCATAACGAACCTTTGAACTACGTAATTTTTATTATGATCGTAAATTTAATTTAATCACCTGATCACGAAACGAAGGTGGGTAAATGAGCTTCTCACAAATGTTACTTTATAATTAACGTAAATAATAACGTACACTCTTCAAATTTACCGTGAAAAGGATGTTTTCTTTTTTTTTATTGTTTATGTGATTGAAAGATAAATTTAAATAGAAACCTACTGCTTATAAACTGTAAAATTAAATATACTTTTTATATCATAACAAATAATTGTGTTTTATGAATTTTAATAGGCGTTAATGAGCTGTGACTAGCCGCTTGTGTTATAAGCAATATAGAAATTAATTTTCTGTTGACAAGAATGACTAATTTGTGTCTTAACAATACGTTAACAAAATGCGGTGCAGGTAACTTAGAAATATTATCGAAGGTGTGTCATAGGCTCGAGTCCATTTCAGGACGTGTTGTTTTCCATCATGCCTTTGAAATACGTCCACAAATTTCGAATAGCTTATTGATGGACGATTCGAGTGTGTATAGAAAGCATACAAAGACAACGAAATACGAAATACTACAGTGAAAATTGTTAAAAATTCGTAACCTTTGCTCTCGTAATTAACTTTCTCCCGATCCACAAGTTAATTGTAAAAGGGCGATTTGGAGAGTTACACACACATACACAACTATTCACGTTCACGTATCCGAGCCGGATTTTGGTTCCACTGGAGCTTAGATATTGTACTGACTCATCAATCATTTCTCGTGTAGATCATCAATCACTTCTCGTATGCGACAAATCGTTTCAAGCAGTTCTGTTTTTATGACACGTTTAATATCGATTAGGTGCGTTCAGTGAATTAGAAAGCGACTATGACATGAAGAGAGGCTGAGTTCCGCGACTGGACTATCTAGCGTCGTTTTCAACAAGTTGTCAACCAGTTGTTGGCAACTGTCGTTATGGTCTAAGAGATAGAGGCCTTTTTTTTTTTACTAGGTCGATGGGATAATTTTGTCGCAAAATGTTCTATGACCTATATCGATCGTAAATACCTGACGGCGGAAAACGTTTCGGAAGATGAAAATGGGGGCAAGCGGTGAAAGTCGGAAAATTTCGAAGGTTTTTAAATCACTCGGTATATGGCTGAAAATTTACAAGTAAGCACCCAGTGTCGTTCTTATGCCCCATGCAAAGTGGCGGAAACGGAAGTGGAGTATAAATGGTCGGCGGAAAGCGTCAAAGATAGGAAAATTTTGGGAAAACTTAAAGCACAAGGTATATGTCCGCCAATTTGTGTATGCAATGTTTATGAATGTGTAAGTTTGTATGCAAAAGGGCGGAAAAAATTCGGTAGTTTTTCCTATGAAAATCTCGATCGAACGTGCCTTGAGTGCTGCGCGTTTTTTCAACGATCGCGATTCCGACTTATTAGTTTGCCAGTAAAAATATTCATGATATGTCCGCCAGTGAAGATACGCGGTTATTGCACAACTCTTAGTCTATTTGCTAAGAAGCGGACACCATAATGGAAGATTATTGTCTTAAATATTAGGAAAATAAATAATAACCAGCATTTGTAGTTAAATGAATAATTTTTAATTCAAACATTGTATTTAACAATAATGTTCATTTATCATTTTTTAAAACGTCTTACATAATATGTTAATACATGTATTTATTTAACCTATGTCATATATTTATAAACGTATTTACAATATTCATATATTAACAATTAATTATCAAATGAATCCATTTCGCTATCACTACTTTCATACAAAACATCCTCATCCTCGCTTGTATCAATGTCATCATCAGACATATCTTCCTCTTATTATCATTATTCTCATCATCTAATATAACGTCATTAACAGTAGAAGGTAACTGATCACCTGTAAACCACAGGAATTCATATTTAACTTCATTTTCATTTAAAAACCATCCATGCTGTTGCGGTTCACATTGAGATGGTATAGCCTCGTGAGATCTTTGCCAAATGTTAGCAATATAACGAGCTCTCAAAATTTGTTGTTCTAACTCGGAGTAGCAAGGAGGTAAACTTGACGCATCAAAATTTTTTATATTTTTCTTTTGAAAAGGCTCATTTAAATTTTTTATTTTGTAATTTCGCAAAAACAATTCAAATCGGGCTCTATTTACGGTTGGTGTGTCATTTTCATCTTTACTTATTACATTATATAAATGGCATACAAATTTTTCAATAATTGTTATTACGTCATCCTTATCCCAAAAAAATTTACCTAGCTCTATGAAAGCCTTTTGATACTGTTCCGATTGCTGAAGAATTTTATAAGGACGCTGCTTTCTTCTTCTGAAAAATGATGGATTATAATCACATCCAGTAAAATCATGAAACCCTAGAAGTGCTTTACACAAGGATTCACCCAATCTTTCATATATTTCGTTAACATCTATTACGGTCCGCTTACCCGAAACTTCATATTCAATGGAAAAGTTCAAATTTTTTTTTAATGGTATGCAAGTTTCCTAACAATATAACTAAAATATCGGTATCTGAACATTTAATTAAAACATTAGCATCGCGATTAATTTTACAAATGTGAAAAACTATCTTTGTGTCTGCTTCTTCATGATCAGGACAAGAAAAATTTACATTGACTGATTTGATAACTTCGCCATTTACAACTTCATACGAGTAGCAATTATCAAAATTGAGAAAAATAGTTTTGTCTTTAATGTTTGCAATTATCATCTTAAATTACTTTACTATTGAATCCAACCCACATTGGTGTATTTGGAACATTGTGATAATGAGATAATACCCATAGAATATCAAGTTTTTTCATTTTATCAAATTTGTTGGCAGTGATTTCACGTAAAAAACTATGTAATGGTAGCAAATACTCGAATACTTTTGGCCTTTTAACGTATTCTACAAATTCAGGAACTATTGCCTCAAAAGTTCTTCTTTTTTTTTAAGAAGAGATAAAGCAATACTATTGGTAGAACAATTTCCCGATTCTATAGAATTATCATTTTGATATAAAATTCCAACAGTATCATGCAAAGTATTCTTGCCACTGCATGTTTCTACAAATCTATCGAAATTGTCGAAAGCAACACCTGTACAAAGATCCGGAGACAAGACAACATCATCCGGACATATACTATTTTTACTGCTAGAAAACAAAGTTGCTTCTGTTTCAAGCTCTTCTATGGTATGGTACCCGCAGCAATGCCCAAATTTATTTATAATATCAATAACTTTTCTGCTATTTGTTATGCTTTTTAAGGTAATGCCAAGTGTTATATGCTTCGACGGTTTTATGTTACCATGAGATCTTGCATAGATTATATCCTAAGTAATGGAATTTACTTTACGAATGCACTCAGAACTCGTTGATTTTGTAGAATCCGAGCCATAAATTATTGAAAATAATAATTCGGATAATTCAGTGGGTATATCACATTCACCTGCTATTAAATGGCATCCTTCTAATTTCCGCGGAAGAGGTCTTTTTCCTATGGAAAAAAATTATTTTTCTTACACAGGGTCCGCCAGTGAAGCGGGAAATTTTGAAAGTCTAATAGTTCATTTTCTGCTCACGAGAGGGCGTGGAGGTTTTCGATTGTTGTTTTACATTTAATGCCATTTGTAAAATGAACATGATAAACATGCAGCAGTGGTCCGGTGCACAGCGTGCTTTCTGCGTAAAATCGTTTTATAAGAATGGTGACTGTGTGACTTCTGTACAACGATTGTTTCGTAATCATTTCAATATTCCACGACATGGAAGAGTGCCGTCCGCTCATGCAATTATGTCATGGGTGAAAAAGTTTGAAGAAACTGGTTCCACATTAAACTTAAAGCATAGAGGAGCAACAAGGTCTGTAAGAACAGAGGAAAACATTGAAAGAGTTCAAGTAGCATTGACGCGTAGTCCACAACGTTCTGCAATGAAACATGCATCCGCACTAAACATTAGTGACACATCGTTACGACGAATTTTGCATAAAGACTTATCTTTTCATCCTTACAAAATTCAAGTAATCCAGGAGTTGAAAGATGGTGATATGCTGGCTCGCAGGATTTTCAGCGAAGAAATATTGCGACGTGTAAATGATGATGAAAACTTTATTCACCGTTTGTTTATGTCAGATGAAGCACATTTTCATTTGAATGGATATGTAAACAAACAAAATAGTCGATATTGGAATGATGAAAACCCAGGTGAGTTGCATGAAAAGCCATTACATAGTCCGAAAGTTACGGTGTGGTATGCAGTTTCATCATCTGGCATTATTGGGCCATATTTTTTCCAAGACGATAGAGGAAACACCACAACTGTCAATGCAGACCGCTACACACACATGGTCAGAACATTTTTGATGCAACAGCTCCCTAGGTTTCCGGAAATTAATTTTTTCCAGCAGGATGGGGCCACAAGTCATACTGCTCGTGTGTCCATGGCTGCTTTAAGAGAACTCTTCGCGGACGGACTCATATCCAGATATGGCGACATCTCGTCAACTCAAATCTGTAAAAAAAAGTTCTGATAATAAATATTTCATGAAAAAATTGGGTACTTTCAATCTTCCCGCTTCACTAGCGGACCCTGTATTTAAACTGGTACGTTGACGTGAAGCTGATTCGTCTAATTTTGAAAACGTTTCGTCGGTAATTACGCAACCATTTCTTGGTGCAACTATTTCTTCTCCACACTTAAAAACACAAAAAGGTTTAACACTTTCAGATTCCATTTTTGTTTAGCGATAACGTAAATTTTTGAGCACAAAAACAATACTTTTTTATGAAAATTTCTGTGACATGCTCCACTAGGGCTGCGCACGCTGCAGTGGTCTAACGGAAACTGCTCTTCAGGTAGTTCAGGTAGATGTACCACAAAAACATTCCTTGCCTCCTGGGGAGGCTGTTTACGTAGCAGGCTCCCACACGCATAATTTTCTGGCGCCATTCAACTGTCGCCAATTTAGTGGCGTGTGGAAACACATCCATGCACCTTTACTGAACTGGCGCCAGTCGACTGGTGCCACTTCTTATAGCGCCAAATTGTCAGCAGTTTCAATAGATACAAATAATTTTACGAAATTGTAATGAGATAGTATCACAACTTTTTCATATCATAGTGAATTTTCATTAAAAAGTATTGATACCCTATAAATTATTTAAATAAAGCTAATTCTTGTATTATTAATTTTTATAGTATTTTATTAGATTTATGATTATATATATATTTTTTTAATTTTTATTCCATTCTGGAGTCTGCCTTCTATCAAATAAACTAATAGATGTGCAATATTCTCATATCTTCACTGGCGGACATATCCTGAATATTTTTACTGGCAAACTAATAAGTCGGAATCGCGATCGTTGTAAAAACTCGCTGCGCTCAAGTCACTTTCGATCGAGATTTTCATAGGAAAAACTACCGAATTTTTTCCGCCCTTTTGCACACAAACTTATACATTCATAAACATTGCATACACAAATTGGCGGACATATAACTTGTGCTTTAAGTTTTCCCAAAATTTTCCTATCTTTGACGCTTTCCGCCGGCCATTTATACTCCACTTCAGTTTCCGCCACTTTGCATGTGGCATAAGAACGACATTGGGTGCTTACTTGTAAATTTTCAGCCATATACCGAGTGATTTAAAAACCTTCGAAATTTTCCGAATTTCACCGCTTGCCCCCATTTTCATCTTCCGAAACGCTTTCCGCCGTCAGGTATTTACGATCGATATAGGTCATAGAACATTTTGTGACAAAATTATCCCATCGACCTAGTAAAAAAAAGGCCTCTATCTCTCGGTCTATTATGCTAGAGCGTACACTAGGACTGTGTAGACTACCAAAACACTATCTTCTTCTGGCAACGAAAACGATTTACTGATATCATTCAAAAATCATAAAATCGAAAAAGTTAACTCGTCTGATAGAGCGTGTAATAAGGATGAGAGATTGCCTAAACGAGCAATTAGTTGAATATATTCAAAATAATACAATGTGTACCAGGGAAGCACGCACATCAGCATAGATTAATGGAATGGTATCAGCAATTAGAGGTAAAGTATTATTATAGCCGATCTAGTTATCGCCGTACGGTACAGTGGAAAACTAAATACAAGACACCAATTAAGTCACTAATCACCAGCGTCTCTTACAACAAATCAAATAAAAATTGTTCACACGCAATAATAATGTCTACTAACAAGAGTCCCGCACAATAATAAAACACGTAACACTTCGTCACAATACTTCGAAACGCACTGGAATAAACCGCCACTCAAATTAAACTAAGCGTCGCTGAGTGCTTGTATTTATACCACGCTGAGGTTCCAGAATAATCCATACTACGGGTCAAGAACGCTACTAGAAAACACTAGAGCGTAATTGCTTGCCGCCTTGAACACAGTGTGAGCGGACCGGTGAAGTCTGGATCAGTCTCGGCTACGGACGCGTGACATGTGTCACGTAATTGTCCTTCATCTCAAAGTAGTAGCAATATGTACGCACACACACATTACAGCCGGGCTCCGCTGGAATAACCGAGAAGCACGTAGAATGTTCTATAACGGCCTATTGAAGAAAAAACTGAGAGATGAAAGAAAATGGTGGTTGGTACGTGAGACGAGTCAAAGGCTACGTGTGTACGTAATGGTGGTTGGTACGTGAGACGACCCAAAGGCTACGTGTGTACGTAATGGTGGTTGGTACGTGAGACGAGTCAAAGGCTACGTGTGTACGTAATGGTGGTTGGTACGTGAGACGAGTCAAAGGCTACGTGTGTACGTAATGGTGGTTGGTACGTGAGACGAGTCAAAGGCTACGTGTGTACGTAATGGTGGTTGGTACGTGAGACGAGTCAAAGGCTACGTGTGTACGTAATGGTGGTTGGTACGTGAGACGAGTCAAAGGCTACGTGTGTACGTAATGGTGGTTGGTACGTGAGACGAGTCAAAGGCTACGTGTGTACGTAATGGTGGTTGGTACGTGAGACGAGTCAAAGGCTACGTGTGTACGTAATGGTGGTTGGTACGTGAGACGAGCCAAAGGCTACGTGTGTACGTAATGGTGGTTGGTACGTGAGACGAGTCAAAGGCTACGTGTGTACGTAATGGTGGTTGGTACGTGAGACGAGTCAAAGGCTACGTGTGTACGTAATGGTGGTTGGTACGTGAGACGAGTCAAAGGCTACGTGTGTACGTAATGGTGGTTGGTACGTGAGACGAGTCAAAGGCTACGTGTGTACGTAATGGTGGTTGGTACGTGAGACGAGTCAAAGGCTACGTGTGTACGTAATGGTGGTTGGTACGTGAGACGACCCAAAGGCTACGTGTGTACGTAATGGTGGTTGGTACGTGAGACGAGTCAAAGGCTACGTGTGTACGTAATGGTGGTTGGTACGTGAGACGAGTCAAAGGCTACGTGTGTACGTAATGGTGGTTGGTACGTGAGACGAGTCAAAGGCTACGTGTGTACGTAATGGTGGTTGGTACGTGAGGCGAGTCAAAGGCTACGTGTGTACGTAATGGTGGTTGGTACGTGAGACGAGTCAAAGGCTACGTGTGTACGTAATGGTGGTTGGTACGTGAGACGAGTCAAAGGCTACGTGTGTACGTAATGGTGGTTGGTACGTGAGACGACCCAAAGGCTACGTGTGTACGTAATGGTGGTTGGTACGTGAGACGACCCAAAGGCTACGTGTGTACGTAATGGTGGTTGGTACGTGAGACGAGTGGTTGGTACGTGAGACGAGCCAAAGGCTTCGTGTGTACGTAATGGTGGTTGGTACGTGAGACGACCCAAAGGCTACGTGTGTACGTAATGGTGGTTGGTACGTGAGACGACCCAAAGGCTACGTGTGTACGTAATGGTGGTTGGTACGTGAGACGACCCAAAGGCTACGTGTGTACGTAATGGTGGTTGGTACGTGAGACGAGTCAAAGGCTACGTGTGTACGTAATGGTGGTTGGTACGTGAGACGAGTCAAAGGCTACGTGTGTACGTAATGGTGGTTGGTACGTGAGACGAGTCAAAGGCTACGTGTGTACGTAATGGTGGTTGGTACGTGAGACGAGTCAAAGGCTACGTGTGTACGTAATGGTGGTTGGTACGTGAGACGAGTCAAAGGCTACGTGTGTACGTAATGGTGGTTGGTACGTGAGACGAGTCAAAGGCTACGTGTGTACGTAATGGTGGTTGGTACGTGAGACGAGTCAAAGGCTACGTGTGTACGTAATGGTGGTTGGTACGTGAGACGAGCCAAAGGCTACGTGTGTACGTAATGGTGGTTGGTACGTGAGACGAGTCAAAGGCTACGTGTGTACGTAATGGTGGTTGGTACGTGAGACGAGTCAAAGGCTACGTGTGTACGTAATGGTGGTTGGTACGTGAGACGAGTCAAAGGCTACGTGTGTACGTAATGGTGGTTGGTACGTGAGACGAGTCAAAGGCTACGTGTGTACGTAATGGTGGTTGGTACGTGAGACGAGTCAAAGGCTACGTGTGTACGTAATGGTGGTTGGTACGTGAGACGACCCAAAGGCTACGTGTGTACGTAATGGTGGTTGGTACGTGAGACGAGTCAAAGGCTACGTGTGTACGTAATGGTGGTTGGTACGTGAGACGAGTCAAAGGCTACGTGTGTACGTAATGGTGGTTGGTACGTGAGACGAGTCAAAGGCTACGTGTGTACGTAATGGTGGTTGGTACGTGAGGCGAGTCAAAGGCTACGTGTGTACGTAATGGTGGTTGGTACGTGAGACGAGTCAAAGGCTACGTGTGTACGTAATGGTGGTTGGTACGTGAGACGACCCAAAGGCTACGTGTGTACGTAATGGTGGTTGGTACGTGAGACGACCCAAAGGCTACGTGTGTACGTAATGGTGGTTGGTACGTGAGACGAGTGGTTGGTACGTGAGACGAGCCAAAGGCTTCGTGTGTACGTAATGGTGGTTGGTACGTGAGACGACCCAAAGGCTACGTGTGTACGTAATGGTGGTTGGTACGTGAGACGACCCAAAGGCTACGTGTGTACGTAATGGTGGTTGGTACGTGAGGCGAGTCAAAGGCTACGTGTGTACGTAATGGTGGTTGGTACGTGAGACGACCCAAAGGCTACGTGTGTACGTAATGGTGGTTGGTACGTGAGACGACCCAACGGCTACGTGTGTACGTAATGGTGGTTGGTACGTGAGGCGAGTCAAAGGCTACGTGTGTACGTAATGGTGGTTGTTACGTGAGACGAGTCAAAGGCTACGTGTGTACGTAATGGTGGTTGGTACGTGAGACGAGCCAAAGGCTACGTGTGTACGTAATGGTGGTTGGTACGTGAGACGACCCAAAGGCTACGTGTGTACGTAATGGTGGTTGGTACGTGAGACGACCCAAAGGCTACGTGTGTACGTAATGGTGGTTGGTACGTGAGGCGAGTCAAAGGCTACGTGTGTACGTAATGGTGGTTGGTACGTGAGACGAGTCAAAGGCTACGTGTGTACGTAATGGTGGTTGGTACGTGAGACGAGTCAAAGGCTACGTGTGTACGTAATGGTGGTTGGTACGTGAGACGAGTCAAAGGCTACGTGTGTACGTAATGGTGGTTGGTACGTGAGACGAGCCAAAGGCTACGTGTGTACGTAATGGTGGTTGGTACGTGAGACGAGCCAAAGGCTACGTGTGTACGTAATTTTTAAACTTAAATATTTTTGCGTATTTGGGAGTATGGAGTACGCGTATACGGCTCTATGCGTACGTACTGCTTCCTTCGTGTGTGCTGCACTTGTTCTCGACACTAAATTATTTTCAACGATTACAGGCCTAAAATTCAATGTACTTTGGTAAGAAAGAGATCCTGGTTGAATACACAGTTTGGTCTTCATAATAAATGTAACATTATATTCGCAATGAAAAATATATTCTTGCATGAAAAGTGTTTTATTTACTATGTACATAAGGATGTACTAAGAATGTTTCATCCGAGAATAAAATGTAAAATAATATTACATAACATTAATAAAAATATTTGTAAATTATTATAACTATATTCTATGATACGTTATAAAATATTAATACGATTATGTTAAGATCTATTAAAATAATTAATATATTTTAGTTACATTGTACACATTTATACCATACTACAGTACACAAAAGACGTCAAATTGACATATGGGATATGCAACAGATACCAACTCGCATTGTTTTTGAAAACCATTGCATTTCATTGCATTGTTGGAGCGGGGTGTCTTTGCACCCGTGACTTGGTTGCAGCATCTGGGTGGAGCCCAATAGCTGCCAGAAGACTTGGCTTGTTCTCCTACAGGTTCCTAAAACTGGCAAGATGACGCTAATGCGATTTTTCGCTAGATTGCGGGGGAAGAATGCTTTATATCGTGGCTCTACGACTGCGTCGATATATGCGACAGTTTGGAACGCAGTAAGCAGACGCCTTGAGGCGAGGCAGAGAGCCCCCGTGCCGGTGGTGAAGGTAACAGAGGCAAGCAGAGTGTTCAACAGGCTAGGTGGAATCCCTCAGGAGAGTTATGGAAGCGGGGTGAAGGAAGGTAAGCTGAAGAGGGAGTAACAGAAGTTGAGCCCGGAGGTTTCTTTATGGCGGAACATCGAGAAACGCCCGAGGGCGTTAGACTCGGATCGGGGTTTTTTAAAGACCAACACATATGTAGTGAGAAAAACAAAAAATTTACCACTCACGAATGAAACTGAATGGGAATTCAAGTTTACACTGTTCGTTTTATATCGTTTGGCCTACATCCTTTCTAAGCTCACCTGTTGATGAACTCGTTTATGCATTAAACTGACGATTACCCATTATGCATTTGTTAAATAACCAAACCGGCGCAAGGCTTGAGGTAGCACATCTTCGGGTTATTATTTTTCATTGTTAAAATAAGGATTAAAAAAGTTGTTTCCAATTAATCAAAAGTTTAAGCCTTAAGCTCCACACTTGTGACTAAAAATAAGCAAACCAGAAAGGTGTAAGTAAAAGTATCAATATCCGTTGCCGTGTTGCAGAAACCGGAACACAGATTATAAGCAGGTGGTTATTAAGTTTAAAAATTTGAAAGTGTTGATACATATTTTGGTTCGACGTATACAAATTATGACCCCCGGAAGTGTAAGTATAGCGAGGATCGGCTAGCCGATTTCTCCGATTTCTCGCATTAGTCACCAACGATTTCACGTTAATTTAAATATATTGCGCGGAAAAATACAGCGTCCTCACTGAGATCGCTTAGGTATTAGTACCTGTTCTTAAAAAAAATTGAATTCAATGTCATAAGACGACCAACAGAAAAAATTATATTTTACTAGAAGTAACAAGAATTACTTTTATTCTTTCATTTTGTTTTGGTTTTCCGGGTGTTGAGGCTGCCATCTATTTTTCACTGCTAGAGATGAACGAATTCGGTCACTTTAGTGAACTCGTAGTGTTCTTACGTTTCATGTTCCAATTCTAGTTTCTTTTTCCTTCTTTAATTTTGTTTTAGACAATATCTCTTTATACAGACCCACCCGGAGATCCGATAGCTTAATCAGGCATGCTTCAAAATATTGACCTCAATCTTAGACAATAGAATCGAAAGAAAAATTGAAACCAGTTTAACAAAAGAGCAGTTTGGGTTCAGAAAAATAAAAGGAACAAGAAAGGCAATTTTATCCCTTAAGCTGATAATAGAGAAAAGAGTAGCAAAAGATAAAGAGATATGTATTGCTTTTGTAGACATTGAAAGAGCCTTTGATAATGTGCGATGGAAGAAATTGTTTGAAGTGGTTATGAAGTTGGGGATTGGGTACTGTGATTATAAACTAATATGAGAACTATACAAAGATGAGAGAGCAATAGTGAGATACAAAACAGCAAAAGAGGAAGCAAGAATTAAAAAAGGTGTTAGGCAATGATGCAACCTCTTACCAGCACTGTTTAGTCAACGAAGATTGCAAAGAGGGGATAGTAATTAACGGAGAAAGAATAAACATGCTGCGATGATATTGCTGTAGTGGCAGAAAAGGAGCAGGATCTGAGTAAACGTTTACACAGTATGAATAAAATATTGACCGAAGAAAATATTAAAATTTTAAAATATTTTATAATTTCATATTTTAAAATATTTAATATGAAAATAAGTAGGACTAAATCCAAAGTTATGATTTGTGGAGGAAAAGTAAATTTGAAGCTAAACATTGCACTGAGAGGAGAAACCCTTCAGGATGTGAGTGAATTTACATACTTGGGCAGTAAAATAACAAAGGATGGCCGAAGTGGAAGAGATATTATTAGCATGATGAACACGGCTAAGATTGCTTTTAAAGAAAAATGGATAATACTAACAATAAGTCGCATCTCCCTTAAAACAAGTATACGTTCCCAATGAGTTTTATATGGAACATTGTCATGTAAGGCTGCGAGTCGTGGACAATAGGTATGAAGGAAAAAATGAAACTTGACAGCTTTGAGATATGGTGTTATCGCAAGATGCTACAAATGAAATGGTCTGGCAAAATTACAAATGAAGACATGCTGAACAGAATAGGCAATGAGAGGTGTTGTTGAAGAACATAATTAGAAGAAGGGTAGAAATTAATGGACAAACTGCGGCATGAAGGACTACTAAAATTGGTAATGGAAGGAATAATAGAAGGTAAAGGATATAAGGGAAGGCCAAATTACGGATGATGTAAATTGTGAAACTTATGAGGAAATGAAGAGGGAAGTACAAGATCGATCACAATGGAGGACTGCTTTAACCAAACCAATCTTAGGATTGATGACTTAAAAAGAAGAAGTCATCTCGATCATTGAAGTGATTCAGTCAATCGATCACTAGTCAGCGAATTCACTGAACTTCTATTGTTTGTAGTCTTTACGTCAGTAAATGTTTTGTACGAACTCAGTCATATCAAATACAGTGACAGAATTGTATTATTTCAGTTGTCATATAAATTCCTGACAGATGAGTGATTACACCCCCCCACCCCAAACTGAATTGTTTGAAATTGTAAACAAACGTAAGCTACATTCGTCGTTCCATTTTAACAATGAAAATGTTTATAAGGACGTGTCGCACATTTGCGGCCGATCGCTGGTGCGTTATCGACAATGGGAACCGGTGAGTTTCCATAGAAACTACTTCTTTGTTGTCAATAACGTAGTACACATATAAAACTTCGCTTATGAATGCGACTACATTTAACTAAAAATCTGTACATTGGTAAATGAAGAATGAATTCATTGATTGGTGAATGAACATAAATATATATATTTTTTAGATTTATTGAAGCATTTTCAATGCCCTTCTCTGTGCATTGCATTTGTGCAATGCCTGTAAATTCTTTTTTAACTAAGAAGAATAAAGAGATCCTGAATCATGAATAATGAAAATAATTAATATTTATTTATTTTAACTACGTATTGCTTTTCCAGTGTATATCGTGTTTATGAGAAATGGTGACTGCTCGAGTAGTGATTCAATAAAATGGAAGCCAGATGCGTCTAGCAGAGTCTGCTTGCGGTAACTCGTTCACTGATCAAATCAGTAAGTGACCGAGATTTAAACTGAGACACACAAACAACTGAACGAATCATCAACTCACGAACTGATCGAGACCGACGCCGAAATGACCGAACTTGATTAGAAAGTCGTCCAGAGGCACTACTGTACGAACTACCACAGATAGTTCGTCAGTGAATTATTACTGACCGACTCATTTTATAAAAGGTCGATTCGATGTGTCGATCACTTAAATGATTGTGATTGTTTTGAATCCTGAATTACAGAAATCTATTCAACGCTATCTTGACGATTCCAACGAATGAAAAGGTGTTTGGTTCGGTTCTCAGATTCTGGAATGATGACCAGGAACCGACCTAAGATTTTTATATTAGTTGTCAAGCATTATTCCCACAGGTCTACTAAGTTCCAAGATACTCTCTGTCAGTCGTTGACTTCTGTAGTATTACATAGTCTATACTCGATAAGAGTCATACATTGGCATAGCGGTTAGCGCCCGTGAAAAGATAGACGAAGTTTGTCAACGGGTTTAGTTATCACCAGCATGGTTTGTGTAAAAAATTATTGCTGTCTATTGAAAACGAAGAAGAAAAATAAGAAGACGAAAACGAAAGTGAAAAACTAAAGACGATAGCTAAAGGAAGAAAATTAAGATAAGAAGAAGAAGAAGAAGAAGAAGAAGAAGAAGAAGAAGAAGAGAATTATAATTGGTGTTACGACGTACATAATTATATATTCTTTTGTTTTTAAAACGTTATCGTGCAGTGTTGTGGTTAGCGCATTTCCAGAATTAGAATTTCTTTCAGATTATATTGCTTTGACAAATTGGTGTCACGCACTTGATCTGCTAAATCCTAATCCTGGTCAATCAGTTTTATCATTTAAAGACAATCGAATTGTAAGATTGGCTACTACTTTATGATTGGATTACGTAGATTAACCTATTATAAACTAATAAAACTTTCTTTTGTAATATACAATAAAAATGTGCTTTCACGGGGCTTAATAGACCACTACTGGGTTTTGGTATTGCGTCTGACTACTAGTTCAGACGTGCCGAGTTGGATTCCCGGGCAGTAACATATAATGAAAGAGTGTTTTTCAAACCCAGATCCTGTCAGCCTTTAAAAATAAATACCTGGATATCTCCATGGGTAATAATGAATGTGACTGAAGCGTAGTACTTGTCACACTGTCATTCCTGTATTCCATACGGCTCAAGTTACAGCGTAACCTACCTCGTACTCCCGTAGAAAATGGTAGTATACTTACTTAAGTGAAACAGTCTTTGTACTTAAATGGTACGAAAAGAAGCCAATATTTAAATATGGCTTCGCACCTTCGTCAAAATGTTATGGTCGTTTGAAGACAGATCGTTAAGCCAAAAAATAGATATAAGAAACATGTGTCTGCCGGCGAGCGTCACTCTCCAGCTAAAGTAATTATGGATTCTAAGATCATTATAAGAAAATCTATAATTTTCTATTCAGAATTTATACTTCTTCTTCTTTAGCGCCATAGCCCAACGTGAGCCCTGCCTTCCAATCTTCTCCAATGTCTCCTATCCGTTGCCATTCCTCCAAATCCTCACGTCCATTATTCTAAGAAGTTCCAGTACACTATCCAAACATTTTATTGTAGGTTGACCGCTCTTTCTGCTTTTATACACCTGTGCCCACAGGATTTTCTATGGTATACGCTGATCATCCTTCCGCTTTAGGTGACCTAGCTATTGTATTAGTTGAGCCTTTATTAATCGTACAATGCCCTCATGCTATAATAGCTCATCTGTCTCCTGGTTCCATTTATTATTGTCCATTCATGACCTTCCTTAACTGGGCCATAAACATGTCGCACAATCTTTCTTTCAAAGCTTTTCAGTGTTTCTTGTTCCTTTTTTGCTACTGTCTATGTCTTACATCCATAAACAATAACCGGTCTAAAAAGTGTCTTCTATATTTTCAATTTTTTTTTGTGACTAGTGAGTTTGGTTCTCAATACTCTACTATTAGCACAGTATGCCCTATTTCCTATTTGCATCCTGTTATCTGTCGTCGTGATTGTGCACTCTTCATTATCTATCATATTGCCCAGGTATCTGAACTTATTAACCGCATAAAATGGATTACCCTCTATGCATAAATTATACAGATTTCTTCTCCTTTCTGATGCAGAAATCAGCATGTATGTGTTTAGTTTTGCTGATATTTACATTCAGTTCCATTTCAGCGGATTTTCGATTTAGCTTCTTGTAAACGTCAACCAGCTGTTGTGTTGTACTGGCTCTTATCACAACATCGTCAGCGTAAGAACATATTTGGCTTGTCTCATTTAATATTGTAATTTTCATGTTTCCAAAATGAGCAAAAGTAATGGAAAACAAAACAAAGGAGTGATGGTAACAAATGTATAACTGGATCAGTGTGACAGCAAACCGGTTCAACGTGCAGACTCAGACATGGACTTGACATTCACCTTGAGAGAGTTGTTGACCCCATCTGTTAGCTACCTAGACGGCACAAACCGTTTGTACACTTAAGCGTATATTGCAATTCCCGCCCCGTATGTTAACGAAAATCCATTTATTATTAAGTATAGTAAATTATAAGTTTATAATAAGTATACAAGTAATAAAATATAATATTAAATTATATACGTAAGTAATAACCAATAAATAGGCTATATATAAATCTTGTTCTTCTGATAGTTCCTATCCGTTTCGGATGTTGCATATCATACAGAGTATTTTAACTTTTTGCACTGCTGCACGGAATAAGTCAGTTGTATTCGTGCCAAATCAGGTCCTTAAATTTCTCAGCCATGATATTCTCGGTCGCCCAACTCCTCTCTTTCCAAGTACTTTTCCCTGTAGCAGGGACTGCAATAAGTAAAATCTCTGTTCATTTCTCATGAGATGTCCCGGATACTGAAGCTTTCTTATCTTCACTTCCCTGTCTTTCTTCGTCTTTCTAAGAACTTCAATATTAGCTATATGTGCTATATGTCCATGAAATGCTCAGTATTCTACGGTAGAGCCACATTTCGAAAGATTCTAATTTTTTAGGTGTGGCTTCAAAGTCCAAGATTCTACAATACGTAGCAGTGTAGAAGCCTCATCTTTGTGTTTTTTGTTAAATCGTGACTTTGGAGTAAACTGCTCATTCTAGTGTACACTGCTCTTGCCTTTTCAATTCTGCTCTTTATTTCTTGAGAGTGGTCCCATTGTTCATTGACTATAGTATCAAGATATGTAAATATATAAGGCAGATAAGAAGGCGGATGAACTAGTTACTAGTCAACGGCATTAGGATGTAGAAGGCAACGAGAAATCACTACATTAAAGATCGTTTAGATATCTCTATAGTAATATCATCATGGCTATGTTCAAATATATAAGTAGTAAAAATAAATTATATAAATAGGCTATATAAGTAATAAAAGTTGGCTATATTGTCAAATTGTGATACCGGGCTGTTTGGCCGTGGTCCGGTGCCAAAATCTCTAGCAAACGTTTCGGCCGTGCCATCGACGCCCATCATCAGTGCAAATTATGAGCTTACGCTAACGTAAAGTGATACTCATTAGAGACCACAGTACTGTGGTAATGGTTTGATATTAGTTGGCTATATAAGTTGGCGTATAATAAATATTCATATTTTATATAAATATAATAAGTACAATAATAAAGTTTTATTAGGCTTTATTGTTATTAGCCAATTTATTATTATGTCCATTAATAATTAGAATTTCATAAGAATATTTATTGTTATTATTTAAATTTGTTATTAGCTAAAAATCCCGGCTGTTGTATTTCTTTTTAGTAAAACTTAGAATCATAATGCCTAAATGACAAATCATTTAATCCCACATTTCAAGTTTCTGTATGTTTCTGTAAGGCTTATATCTAATACCTTTCACAAATATACATAAATGAAAACAATATGTAAAGTTTTTGCAACATAGCTAACAAACGTATTCAAGGAGATCCAAAATTTGTAAAAAATGTTATCAGATATAATGTTATTATTATTATTATTATTAAAGAAACCGAGGTCGCATTTTGAAGTAAAATTCTCATAATTTGATGCCCCACATAGACAATTTTGACTTCCATTTTAGGTCCGTGGAGCTCCTAAATATACAAAATTTAAAAAATGGACACTAAATTCGGATTAAAATAAAAATTTTCCTTTATTCTGGTTCGCGGCATGGATTTCAATACTTTTTTTGCAAATTTTCGCCTCTTTTTGGTCACTGGAGTCCTAAGAATGATGTTCAGATTTTGGTTAAAACTCTGCTTAATGTTTATAAACCCTATTTTGGCGATCTTTTCCCAATTTTGATCTCTCACACTTTTGCCTCCTGCCTACCATTTTTGGGAATGTTACATTTTACATAGTTAACATGTTGTATTTTAGATTTTGTAACATGGAATGTATATGTTTTTGACGAGGGTGAAATCGCTGAAAGGGATAACGTAATACAGTATTAAACAGATGAATGGTGTAAGGAACTCTTAGATTTCTTTTAATAGGTAATGACACACTAGTTTTTAGCTACGCTGATGTGTGTACGGCGTGCTTCAGTTCTCTTACCGTGTCTTTCACGGTGGCAAAAGCAGAAAAATGTTTTTCTAAACTAAAACTTATTAAACCTATTTAAGGAGCGCCAAGAAAGCGCCAGGAGCGCTCTTGAGCGGCTTGACATTGTTGTCAATCGAGAACGAAAGAGCTAAACAACTAACTAGACATTTTAAAAATGATTGATTTTGTTTTTGCTGATAGAAAAAGTAGAAAAAGGGCTTTTAAATAATAACTAAAATGAGTGTCTTAAACAGGCCCAAATTACGCAAACTTACCAAATTTTTATTACACTATTTTAAATGGTAGACTATATGTATTGATTTTTTTTGTAAAATGTTATATTGATTTTCAATTTTCAATTTATATTTACAACAGGCTATTATTTTTTAAATACCGATATTATAAAACATCATGATGCAATGTTATGCTCTTTTTTTAAATTTCAATGATCATAACTTAAAGTAATAACTAAGTTTTTCATTCAAGTAAAGCTTTGTTAATTTGTTATAAGCATATTTCTTATGTTTTCAAACGGATAATTTTTCTGTGACTTGGAATACTAGTAGGCCTCACAAAACTTAGTCAGAGTGTGTAATTTTCATCATTATCATAAATTATTTTATTTGAAATTACTTAATACTGAGTTTGTGATTCTTCCATGTCAGATTCCTAGTAGATAGTGCTATAAACTTAGCATACTGTCTATAATATAACGAACATTTGGTAAGTAGAAAAATAATTTAAGTATTCAATGAAATGTGAAAGGTCTTCATATTGGGGGGGAAGGGTTTTGATGGGGGGAGGGTCATTTTAGGTTCTGCCCCCGGGTCCCCGAAGAGCAGTGCTACAACGTCTACTACTACAACTACAACCCCGTATTACACCTTTGCTTGGTGTTTAGTAGACCAGTGAGTGTGGCTCTAGTAGTCTAGAGGGCAGCATCCCAAAATCGATATAGACGACACACCTTCAACGATCGTGAAAATAAAATAAAACTATTCAATTGTGGCTTCTAGTAAATAGTAATTTTTCGGACAGTTTTAAACTTACTGTTGGCTTTTTTATGACAGTGAATTAAATTATTTCAAGTACAAGTACTTATAATTAAGCGTCCTTCGTTAGGACAGCGTTTTTTTCTGCGCAAGATATTTAAATTAAGGTGAAATCGACCGTGACTAATGCAAGAGATCCGCTGACCGATCCTATCTCTATAGACTACGCTTCCGAGAAGTAATTTATGCGCATCGAACAAAAATACATAGCAGTACTTTCGAATTTTTAAACTTAATAACAACCTGCTTAACTGTGATAATCCAGTTTCTGTAA
Organism: Magicicada septendecula; assembly: GCA_034769895.1. Classification (NCBI taxonomy): domain Eukaryota; kingdom Metazoa; phylum Arthropoda; class Insecta; order Hemiptera; family Cicadidae; genus Magicicada; species Magicicada septendecula. The sequence continues at coordinate 505,341,437 of CM068369.1, read as the reverse complement.
CAGGCGTCGACTTTTGATTTCTGCTTCGATCTTATCCACTTCTTATTTATTTATTTTGTAGTCATTCGACGCACAACTTAAGAAATCGTGGATTCCATTAGTATTGTTACGTCGGTCTTACAGATCGTCGTGTTATACAATCGGAACAGAATAACTGACACCAGTAAAGTTGCTAATTACAAACTTTAATTAAAAATGAACAACAGTTAGAAATCAACAAAGACAAGTGAACACACAACAATAAAATTAGTCGCTTGGGACTAATGAATAATTAACTTTGCATTCATTAACACAGTAATCTCTTCCCATTAAACCGCAACTATCACTTCGGTCCGCACTCTAACATGGCCAGGTCTAAACTGAACTGGGCCGCTTCTAAAAATTCCAGTACTTAGTTTGCCGCCTTGCATTGCAGTCACATAGAGTGCCTACATGCCTACAGGGCACCCGAGTAACGTCTGAAAGGGGCATCTCGAACAATTCACAGCGTTCCGTCATTCTGTTGCTCAAACATGCGCGGAAGACGTTACGTAGTCGCTCGGCGACGCGATACTGTTTATTGCCTCGGCGTAGCATATAGTTCATCGGCAAAACTTGCTTAAATTTTTCAGTAATTCGAACGAGGTTTCTTAATTTAAAAATTTTTTTTTTTTATAGTGAAGAAAAAATGTAAAGTCTGGTAGTACGTCAAGCCCTGCGCCATTTGACAAAGAGGGAGTGGATAACCATCCAGACCATCATCTATAATCATCTAGGTAAGAGTAGCAACGTATTATTCAGCATTTGAGCCTATAACCAATGTAGGCCAAACGGTCAGTTTGAATTTTCAGTGAATTTTATTCGTAACTGATTCATAATTTTTTTTAAATGTTTTCTTTCACTACGTTTGCGTTGGTCTTCAAAAACAAGACGAGTTGGTGGCTGTTACATCTACTAAGTGTAGATCACTTTGTCGTCTTACTGTAGGCCCTATGTAACTGTATATATGTAACTGTACTGTATATATTGGTTGTACTGTATATTTGGTTTACTGTACAATAGACATACAATATATTAATTATATTAATAGGTCTTAATATATTATATACTACATATTTTAATTTTAATAATATTAAATAGACTATATAAATAATATATTAAATATTTGTTACAATTAATTTATAATAATTATATATTATAATTAATTAATATTCTAATTTATATATAATATAATTATATACATATAGTATTTGTAATAAATTTTGCATCCAAGTGTTACAAAATAGCATTATATTATATTCTGTCCTTAAATTCGTATTGACCGTCAATCAATGAATTTTTCGGGTGAAGGGTTTGTGAGGATCGGTCAAAAAATATAACACAGATTTTAAATTATTTGTGTCGACGTTTCGAAAATATTTATTGTCTTCATATTTTTTATATTATATTATATTATAATTCCTGTATTATTTTAACCTTGTATTTTCCTTATTTTCTAAATACATAAAAACTTTCCTTTCAGTTTATTTGAATTTAATAAAAATAAAAACTAAAATTCGTAAACGTTTTCTTGAACAGACGTTTTTTTACATTTCCGTTGGCCCTCAAACAAATAACGTAAGCTGGTATCTGTTGGATATAGCGTAGAATGTCATTCTGCCGTCTTTGTGTATACATAATATAGTACGGGTTAATTACGAGCGTTATAAAAACAATATATTTAAATAATATAGGCACTACATATGTTTTTAAAACAATAAATACCTCTGCAAGTATATTTTGTTAAACTGTTATTGTTGTAATTTTACCTGACGCATCAACAAAAGTTTCTGTATCAAATATCGAATAATCGATTTGTTTCGGTTACAGTTTAAATTAACGAATAATCGATTTTTTATCAACAATTTGAATGTTGTAATGTTTGTTTACGCAGTCTTGTTGGATTATTAAAATAAAATAGTTGTGTTAATGTTTTAGTACTTTAGTAAACCAATATACAGAACAACCTAAAATTTAAATCGAAATTAAATCGATTATTCGTTAGTTCATAAAGAAACCTCCGATAATACAGGTCTACTCTGTGAAACGTGAGTCAGGTAAAAATGAAAAATTAATAATAATGCTCACATTATTTTTGGATCTTATTTTTTTCTAAACAAATAAAAGAGTATAATTTTATTCAAACATAGAGATATTCGAATATTCTTTATTCAAAATATTTTTAATTAAAAATATAACCGTAGTTAGGTAGTTTAAATTAACAACATCAGATATTTGAATTAAAAAATATTTACAAATTCAATTTTGTTAATTTAATTCAATTTGAAATATTTTACCAAATATCCGATGGTGGCAGTTTAAATTAGCGACTTACGTATTATAGTTTGAAGGGAAAAATATTTGATCGAATAAATGTATGATGTACCAGTATATTACAAAGTATTCTAATCGCTTCCTCAGAACTTAATTGTGCAGACTGTCCTTTCGTCTAGAACTGTTTTTTACAGAATTTAAAATTATGTACTCTTCAAATTTATGTCAATTTATAGGTCCGATGAACTTGTACAATACACGTTCCTAAGAGCAGTGGATGCATTTGAGTATACGAAGTTTTAGATACTAAGCTATGTGTGTGCTACTAGCAATAAACTCTTACAAAACTTCCCCGTAGTAATGCTAGGATGTTGTCAAAGCATTGGTAACTTACCAGTACAATACCATAGGGCGGAGTCAACCGTCCCTTGTTATAGAAACTCTTACTTCTTCAGATTCAGGCCCTACACGTATGCGATAACACTGCCTTCCTATTATTTGTATCGATTTTGCTTAAATGTGTGACAGAAATATCTATCTTGATTTTTCAAAATTCTGTTCAATAAGCATTAAATTATTTTGGATTTTATTTCTGCTAAAGCTTCTAATTTACCTTTAAGTTTCCTTTTATTCGTGTTATTCGTAAGCTTAGTAACATCCGATCAAGTCGAAATTTGTATTTTCACCGGGTTTACGGATTCATGTCTTTTAACATTAAGTGATTTCGTCTATCCTGTTAGTGGTCCGTCAGTTGAAACGTACGTTAATCCTTATAGAACTGTCACAAATGAGTAATCAACATAATTCTTAAGTCCTAAATCTTCTTTGCCTTCTCCTCTTCAAGGATTAGGATATATAAACCTGTTCCGACACCCATCTAATCCTCGGACGACCCACGTCTCTTCTACCAATGGCTTTATAGTTCAGTGGCGCTTTCGGGAATCGATTCTCTGGTAGATGATCCGACCATTGTTTAAGTCCTAAATTTGAATACGAATTCCTGTCGATTTTAGAAGTACATACATTCGATATTCTCGACTTTAGCTTATTATCGGTTGTAAGCTATTCTGGATAATTACATTGAGAATAATTACAATTATACGGTATAATTTTATGTAATTATTGTTAGCGTCGTTACCGTGTACGCAAAAAGTAAATTTGAACCAATTAAAATTCTACAGAGAGACATTAGTAATTGTAAATGGTGTTGTAGTGTTACCTGTGAATAAAGTAATCGGTAACTTGCTCAATGGGCTGTATGTACTTTCGTACTGTCTGCAGCTGTAGACACGGTCTTTGCACTTTAGTGCGGAATTCTCTCCACGGCTCTCCGTGACTGGAAAACAAAATAACGATAATGGTGTTGTAGTGTTACGTGTGAATAAAGTAATCGGTAACTTGCTCAATGGGCTGTATGTACTTTCGTACTGTCTGCAGCTGTAGACACGGTCTTTGCACTTTAGTGCGGAATTCTCTCCACGGCTCTCCGTGACTGGAAAACAAAATAACGATAATGGTGTTGTAGTGTTACCTGTGAATAAAGTAATCGGTAACTTGCTCAATGGGCTGTATGTACTTTCGTACTGTCTGCAGCTGTAGACACGGTCTTTGCACTTTAGTGCGGAATTCTCTCCACGACTCTCCGTGACTGGAAAACAAAATAACGATAATGGTGTTGTAGTGTTACCTGTGAATAAAGTAATCGGTAACTTGCTCAATGGGCTGTATGTACTTTCGTACTGTCTGCAGCTGTAGACACGGTCTTTGCACTTTAGTGCGGAATTCTCTCCACGGCTCTCCGTGACTGGAAAACAAAATAACGATAATGGTGTTGTAGTGTTACCTGTGAATAAAGTAATCGGTAACTTGCTCAATGGGCTGTATGTACTTTCGTACTGTCTGCAGCTGTAGACACGGTCTTTGCACTTTAGTGCGGAATTCTCTCCACGGCTCTCCGTGACTGGAAAACAAAATAACGATAATGGTGTTGTAGTGTTACGTGTGAATAAAGTAATCGGTAACTTGCTCAATGGGCTGTATGTACTTTCGTACTGTCTGCAGCTGTAGACACGGTCTTTGCACTTTAGTGCGGAATTCTCTCCACGGCTCTCCGTGACTGGAAAACAAAATAACGATAATGGTGTTGTAGTGTTACCTGTGAATAAAGTAATCGGTAACTTGCTCAATGGGCTGTATGTACTTTCGTACTGTCTGCAGCTGTAGACACGGTCTTTGCACTTTAGTGCGGAATTCTCTCCACGACTCTCCGTGACTGGAAAACAAAATAACGATAATGGTGTTGTAGTGTTACCTGTGAATAAAGTAATCGGTAACTTGCTCAATGGGCTGTATGTACTTTCGTACTGTCTGCAGCTGTAGACACGGTCTTTGCACTTTAGTGCGGAATTCTCTCCACGGCTCTCCGTGACTGGAAAACAAAATAACGATAATGGTGTTGTAGTGTTACCTGTGAATAAAGTAATCGGTAACTTGCTCAATGGGCTGTATGTACTTTCGTACTGTCTGCAGCTGTAGACACGGTCTTTGCACTTTAGTGCGGAATTCTCTCCACGACTCTCCGTGACTGGAAAACAAAATAACGATAATGGTGTTGTAGTGTTACCTGTGAATAAAGTAATCGGTAACTTGCTCAATGGGCTGTATGTACTTTCGTACTGTCTGCAGCTGTAGACACGGTCTTTGCACTTTAGTGCGGAATTCTCTCCACGACTCTCCGTGACTGGAAAACAAAATAACGCTAATGGTGTTGTAGTGTTACCTGTGAATAAAGTAATCGGTAACTTGCTCAATGGGCTGTATGTACTTTCGTACTGTCTGCAGCTGTAGACACGGTCTTTGCACTTTAGTGCGGAATTCTCTCCACGACTCTCCGTGACTGGAAAACAAAATAACGATAATGGTGTTGTAGTGTTACCTGTGAATAAAGTAATCGGTAACTTGCTCAATGGGCTGTATGTACTTTCGTACTGTCTGCAGCTGTAGACACGGTCTTTGCACTTTAGTGCGGAATTCTCTCCACGGCTCTCCGTGACTGGAAAACAAAATAACGATAATGGTGTTGTAGTGTTACCTGTGAATAAAGTAATCGGTAACTTGCTCAATGGGCTGTATGTACTTTCGTACTGTCTGCAGCTGTAGACACGGTCTTTGCACTTTAGTGCGGAATTCTCTCCACGGCTCTCCGTGACTGGAAAACAAAATAACGATAATGGTGTTGTAGTGTTACCTGTGAATAAAGTAATCGGTAACTTGCTCAATGGGCTGTATGTACTTTCGTACTGTCTGCAGCTGTAGACACGGTCTTTGCACTTTAGTGCGGAATTCTCTCCACGGCTCTCCGTGACTGGAAAACAAAATAACGATAATGGTGTTGTAGTGTTACCTGTGAATAAAGTAATCGGTAACTTGCTCAATGGGCTGTATGTACTTTCGTACTGTCTGCAGCTGTAGACACGGTCTTTGCACTTTAGTGCGGAATTCTCTCCACGGCTCTCCGTGACTGGAAAACAAAATAACGATAATGGTGTTGTAGTGTTACCTGTGAATAAAGTAATCGGTAACTTGCTCAATGGGCTGTATGTACTTTCGTACTGTCTGCAGCTGTAGACACGGTCTTTGCACTTTAGTGCGGAATTCTCTCCACGGCTCTCCGTGACTGGAAAACAAAATAACGATAATGGTGTTGTAGTGTTACCTGTGAATAAAGTAATCGGTAACTTGCTCAATGGGCTGTATGTACTTTCGTACTGTCTGCAGCTGTAGACACGGTCTTTGCACTTTAGTGCGGAATTCTCTCCACGGCTCTCCGTGACTGGAAAACAAAATAACGATAATGGTGTTGTAGTGTTACCTGTGAATAAAGTAATCGGTAACTTGCTCAATGGGCTGTATGTACTTTCGTACTGTCTGCAGCTGTAGACACGGTCTTTGCACTTTAGTGCGGAATTCTCTCCACGGCTCTCCGTGACTGGAAAACAAAATAACGATAATGGTGTTGTAGTGTTACCTGTGAATAAAGTAATCGGTAACTTGCTCAATGGGCTGTATGTACTTTCGTACTGTCTGCAGCTGTAGACACGGTCTTTGCACTTTAGTGCGGAATTCTCTCCACGGCTCTCCGTGACTGGAAAACAAAATAACGATAATGGTGTTGTAGTGTTACCTGTGAATAAAGTAATCGGTAACTTGCTCAATGGGCTGTATGTACTTTCGTACTGTCTGCAGCTGTAGACACGGTCTTTGCACTTTAGTGCGGAATTCTCTCCACGGCTCTCCGTGACTGGAAAACAAAATAACGATAATGGTGTTGTAGTGTTACCTGTGAATAAAGTAATCGGTAACTTGCTCAATGGGCTGTATGTACTTTCGTACTGTCTGCAGCTGTAGACACGGTCTTTGCACTTTAGTGCGGAATTCTCTCCACGACTCTCCGTGACTGGAAAACAAAATAACGATAATGGTGTTGTAGTGTTACCTGTGAATAAAGTAATCGGTAACTTGCTCAATGGGCTGTATGTACTTTCGTACTGTCTGCAGCTGTAGACACGGTCTTTGCACTTTAGTGCGGAATTCTCTCCACGACTCTCCGTGACTGGAAAACAAAATAACGATAATGGTGTTGTAGTGTTACCTGTGAATAAAGTAATCGGTAACTTGCTCAATGGGCTGTATGTACTTTCGTACTGTCTGCAGCTGTAGACACGGTCTTTGCACTTTAGTGCGGAATTCTCTCCACGACTCTCCGTGACTGGAAAACAAAATAACGATAATGGTGTTGTAGTGTTACCTGTGAATAAAGTAATCGGTAACTTGCTCAATGGGCTGTATGTACTTTCGTACTGTCTGCAGCTGTAGACACGGTCTTTGCACTTTAGTGCGGAATTCTCTCCACGGCTCTCCGTGACTGGAAAACAAAATAACGATAATGGTGTTGTAGTGTTACCTGTGAATAAAGTAATCGGTAACTTGCTCAATGGGCTGTATGTACTTTCGTACTGTCTGCAGCTGTAGACACGGTCTTTGCACTTTAGTGCGGAATTCTCTCCACGGCTCTCCGTGACTGGAAAACAAAATAACGATAATGGTGTTGTAGTGTTACCTGTGAATAAAGTAATCGGTAACTTGCTCAATGGGCTGTATGTACTTTCGTACTGTCTGCAGCTGTAGACACGGTCTTTGCACTTTAGTGCGGAATTCTCTCCACGGCTCTCCGTGACTGGAAAACAAAATAACGATAATGGTGTTGTAGTGTTACCTGTGAATAAAGTAATCGGTAACTTGCTCAATGGGCTGTATGTACTTTCGTACTGTCTGCAGCTGTAGACACGGTCTTTGCACTTTAGTGCGGAATTCTCTCCACGGCTCTCCGTGACTGGAAAACAAAATAACGATAATGGTGTTGTAGTGTTACCTGTAAATAAAGTAATCGGTAACTTGCTCAATGGGCTGTATGTACTTTCGTACTGTCTGCAGCTGTAGACACGGTCTTTGCACTTTAGTGCGGAATTCTCTCCACGGCTCTCCGTGACTGGAAAACAAAATAACGATAATGGTGTTGTAGTGTTACCTGTGAATAAAGTAATCGGTAACTTGCTCAATGGGCTGTATGTACTTTCGTACTGTCTGCAGCTGTAGACACGGTCTTTGCACTTTAGTGCGGAATTCTCTCCACGGCTCTCCGTGACTGGAAAACAAAATAACGATAATGGTGTTGTAGTGTTACCTGTGAATAAAGTAATCGGTAACTTGCTCAATGGGCTGTATGTACTTTCGTACTGTCTGCAGCTGTAGACACGGTCTTTGCACTTTAGTGCGGAATTCTCTCCACGGCTCTCCGTGACTGGAAAACAAAATAACGATAATGGTGTTGTAGTGTTACCTGTGAATAAAGTAATCGGTAACTTGCTCAATGGGCTGTATGTACTTTCGTACTGTCTGCAGCTGTAGACACGGTCTTTGCACTTTAGTGCGGAATTCTCTCCACGGCTCTCCGTGACTGGAAAACAAAATAACGATAATGGTGTTGTAGTGTTACCTGTGAATAAAGTAATCGGTAACTTGCTCAATGGGCTGTATGTACTTTCGTACTGTCTGCAGCTGTAGACACGGTCTTTGCACTTTAGTGCGGAATTCTCTCCACGGCTCTCCGTGACTGGAAAACAAAATAACGATAATGGTGTTGTAGTGTTACCTGTGAATAAAGTAATCGGTAACTTGCTCAATGGGCTGTATGTACTTTCGTACTGTCTGCAGCTGTAGACACGGTCTTTGCACTTTAGTGCGGAATTCTCTCCACGGCTCTCCGTGACTGGAAAACAAAATAACGATAATGGTGTTGTAGTGTTACGTGTGAATAAAGTAATCGGTAACTTGCTCAATGGGCTGTATGTACTTTCGTACTGTCTGCAGCTGTAGACACGGTCTTTGCACTTTAGTGCGGAATTCTCTCCACGGCTCTCCGTGACTGGAAAACAAAATAACGATAATGGTGTTGTAGTGTTACCTGTGAATAAAGTAATCGGTAACTTGCTCAATGGGCTGTATGTACTTTCGTACTGTCTGCAGCTGTAGACACGGTCTTTGCACTTTAGTGCGGAATTCTCTCCACGGCTCTCCGTGACTGGAAAACAAAATAACGATAATGGTGTTGTAGTGTTACCTGTGAATAAAGTAATCGGTAACTTGCTCAATGGGCTGTATGTACTTTCGTACTGTCTGCAGCTGTAGACACGGTCTTTGCACTTTAGTGCGGAATTCTCTCCACGGCTCTCCGTGACTGGAAAACAAAATAACGATAATGGTGTTGTAGTGTTACCTGTGAATAAAGTAATCGGTAACTTGCTCAATGGGCTGTATGTACTTTCGTACTGTCTGCAGCTGTAGACACGGTCTTTGCACTTTAGTGCGGAATTCTCTCCACGGCTCTCCGTGACTGGAAAACAAAATAACGATAATGATTATTTTTTAAAGAGCTCTGTATGGTTTTTAACATATTCAAAAACAGATTAATATTTCTCTACACTTATGAAAATTATATTTATACCCAGGCAAACACTTTGTAAGAACAAGTAATTCTACAGTTAATAAGCATGCATTTATATAAAAATGACGGATTTTTTGATTGTAAGGAAGCAGTCTGGGAGAAAGATTATTATGTTGCTATATATACGTAATATGCATATTTAATGATGTTTATTATTATAGTACATAATTTGTGTTTCTTGAATCTGTTGAACAAATAATTTCTATTGTTATTGCTATTATTGTCGCTAGTAAACTTTAGAGATTTTCTATTATACACAACAACACTCTTTGCCATGTGTTTTGTTTTTATTATCACCAAACGTTTGTTCGTAATTCGAGAGCTATTCCAGAATTAACCCCACCAACGAACACCTAAATTAGATAAAAATATTTTATTTTATTACATATAAAGGTTACACACATACTATCTACAGACAGTCTACGTATGTAGATATTATATATGCTATTTGTGCTACATACGTATCCTTATTAAACTTAAATTTAATTGTCTCTACAGCCCATTAAGACTCAGCGTCTTGTCTTCGCTAATCATCTCTCGGTGCCTCCACACGCCTTCAGTTTCGGATCCCCCAACCTATGCATGTGGGCTTACACATAGTCCAGCCGTCGTACACTCGGACGTCCTACAGAACGGCTCCCCTCTCGCTTCGCTTCGTGCTCATTACTTTTTTGTGCTCGTTCGTTTCCCTCGTGCCCGATCTATCTTTGTCTGCACACTTACATTTGGTGACAATTACCGGGGGATTGTTAAGTACTTCTAACTCGGCATTGGTTCTTATAATTCACTCATTATTCTCACATACAGATTCGTAGACCTTTCGTTGCCACATGTTAAGGAGGATTTCAACACGTTCTCCCATATACAGGTACCTTTGTTTGTTGCACCAGATTTTGCTGGCTCTCGTTGGAAAACGTTTCCAAGACACCCAAGCAAGCGTTCATCAAGCTTCGCTGTTAATAAGATCCTCACCGGTCCCAAAACGGTGAGAAGTCAGTTAGACACAATGGTACCTTTTCTCGGACTCTTACCCTTATCCATATGGTGTCGGTCTCGATTCGGCCTATCGTCCGCTAGTCCCGTCAGTGAACTTGAGCCCGTCAAGTGCGAACCCGAGCCTTTCGGGTGAGCACAGTCTGGCCATCGCGACACTGAGCCTCCCCGTCATATTGTAACGGCGGGTTTCAAGAGAACGGGATCGACCGCCGGATGAAGCCATATTGACGACTCGGCGCCCAGTGATTGGCCAGGAGTGATCGCAGGAGTTATATCTAGTCACTTGTTAATAGAAGAACGTATAGCATTTTCTGAATACCTCCAGAGTGGTGTGTTACGGTTCACAAGTAAGGGGAGATGAGAAGACGTGGGACGCTGGAGAAATGATTGCTGGCAAGTATCTACAAGAGGCCGAAATACGTTTAAAATTTTCCCTGACTTCCGGGGCCGCTTAAAATTGAAGAATATTGAGCTCAATCATTATTCCATTCAATACTTATCTGGCCATGACAATTTCCGACCGAAACTGACTGGGTTTGCTCTCCAACCTTGGTGTACTCATTGTGGAGAGGGAATAGAAGAGACATCATGACATTGGTTGTCAATGTGTACAGCATCCACGGAGACAGTCAAGACCTCAATACTCTCTCTCAAAATATTCCTTAAGACGACAAACGTCGGACACCTGTTGCAAATGTGGACAACGCGGAACATCTTCAGAGGGATAAGCCTAGTGACAGAATGTTGGGTAATAAGTCTTCGTGACTTGCGAACCCGGGGGGGTGGTAGGTTCTGAGGGCTTCGCTAAATAGAGCGAAGTAATTAATTACAAAGTACTGCTAATGGCTTTGGTCCCAAATACAACACATTCAACAACAACAAAAACTGTACGACACTGAGTAAAATATTCAGTAGTACGAATCGTAGACATAATTCCGTGTGCTATCGAACTTGTGATTCTTGAATAAAAGAGGGTCTTTACCCTTCGTCACTGAACCAATAAAGCTACAATTATGTGATCGACTAACTTGTACAAAACGTGGTGACGTCTGCAGGACCGCAACTATCTCCCTAGCGCTGACTGTGTAAAGGTAAGAGGCAAACCACATACATCCCGTAGATTAGTAGGCCACATCAACTTGGTGAAGAAAGGGCACCCAAAATGGACGGGTGGATATTAAACTTTCCAAGAGGCAGAGCCAAAGTGATGTTTCAGTTTCTAACCCCTTTAGTTCAACTGAAAAAATGTCGGAGTCTAAAACTAAAGTACTACAGGCGGATGGAACTCAAATTTCAGAATGGGTGGAACCCTAAGATGCTTTTTTGGCTACCCTTCAGTATTCTAGGAGGATGAGGGCTGACGTTGATATTGATGGTTCAGAAGCATTTTTCAGGGGTGCGATTGCGTATCGTTGTGTAATCTTAGCATATCGTTTTAATTCGGAATAAGTCAGTTCTCTTGTAATAAATAAACAATACTTTTAATATTTAAAAAAATCAATTTACAAAAGTTATAGTGGGTCATCATTCAACAATTTTAAACTGCGGATCGAATGAAAAAAATTCTGTTCACACTGAAAACTGCAGCACATTGTGAAGTCAGTGTTAACCGAACTCGTTTATATGTAAACGAATCTGAGGATACATTAAAAAAAATAATAACAAAGTAATGACACATCTGAGTATTATAAACTGTTCATTTGCTAGGCACACTTTTGTTCGATACTTGCAGAAATTCTTATAGCTCAGTGGCGTGGCGTGGGTACATAACACCTTTTGCCGGTTGTGATAGGCTTAAAACTTAACCTAAATATTAATTCGAATTTTTTCTTGTACCAAGTGTTCTTCTACTATAGTGTTATGCTATGTATAGCATTTTCTACTATTCGCTGGGAGAAGAAGAGGGTCCCGGTTCAACGGGATCTGACTCGACTATACTTACACAAAATAAATCAGAACACAAATAATCGAATTAAAATAATAAAGAGAAACACATGACTAAACGAACAAAACACAAATAGGTACGTAGTATCTGCTGCACGTCAGTTACGAAAACGAACATAGCTGCTAACTGAGCGTTTTCCAGCTGTAACACACTGGGTGAACGAATGTGTCCCCCTCACCACAGGTTGTACAGTGACAATTACTACGAGGTCAATGACCGCACTCAGTAAAACATTGCCGATGTCTGAGCCGGCAACACAAGACGGTGCAAGCGCCCAGCAGTTCAAAAGCAATGCTACGCTGTTCTTCAAGTTTCTCTACTAATATTTTTTCGGATTTCAAATTATTCAATAACTAAAGTATTTATGTTGTAATATAATTAATATTATTTCCTCCTATTTCGAGTACTGTTGCCGCCGGCAACAGCGGTTACATGGACGCCACGCTACTGAATATAGCTGTAGGAATTTGTGTAGATCGTACGAGATAATGTTCGATTGTTACAGAGGAATACAAGAGGAACAAATGACAAATAGAATTTTATGAAGAATCACGGGTCTGGTGTCAACGTACGGATTCATTCGTGTCGTTCTCCAAGGGCAAATGCAAATTATTCTTATTATTCTTATTATAACAAAGCAATACAAAAAGTCCCAGGTTAACTGTAAGCTGAATTACTGTTTAGTGTTTGTCTGAGCTAATAGGACTTTTGTCTGAATGAATGAAATATTAACATCTTAATTTATGTATATGTATATATTTTGAAGTTGTCATATTTATGACTGTATTAAATATGAACTCGTTTTTCTTGAGGATTAAGTTGCTGAGTACTTTGTACGGGAAATATTCTGGTACAGATTATAAGCTCTCAGCTAAGTAAACGAGAGATAAGTAGGGCGCTGTAAGAATAACGTCTTTGAGTATTTCGATATGCCAGGTTTGTTTTTGGCACTTTCATTCCCCTGTGATAAACCCAGAGGAATCCTGTATGCCTATCAGATTTACTTATAACAGACTAATGTGTCTGCCGTCACTCTGCTAATTTGTGAAAATGGAAGACGGTAGTACATGAATAAGTCATCATCATCATCATCAACTTCAGTAAAGATTAAACCAAAATTGGTTCGTTCCGGTCCCAAGCAGATAGACTCCAACGCTTCTCCAACACCTCTCCGCCCTTTCGGCTTATAATTCCACAGTTGTTGGCAGTCATCCATTCGGTTAAAGTGTTTCAATTTTAGCCGGTATTTTTGCAGTCCTATCGAGTATATTCATAATATTCAGTTGCTGCCATCCATCGACATTTCTTTTCCGATCTTGAAGGCTACCGATGTACCCTGCCTGAGAAATCTCATTTCGGCCGCTTGAATATGACCGGCCTCAGATTTTCTTAAAATACAATTCTCAGGCCCATAGACAAGTGCTGGGAGGGCCATCACCTTGCAGGACGTTACGCGTGTTTCTTTACTCGTTGATTTTAGAGCTCTTCTGATGGTCTGGTCCTACGCATATGATTGAACTTATGCACCACACCGTTGTTTGTAATGTAAGACACATTACAGCCCAATATTATAAATTACTGACCTGCTCCAGAACAGAGTACAATATGCAGCAATTTTTGCTCGTATGAGATCAGCTCCATAAGAAGTCATCACCTTTGTCTTAATTGTTTCAACCTGTAATCCGAAACCTTGCAGATTCGACTCAATGAGTGTAGGCCTACAAGCCATCTGCAAGCCGCTTCTCGAGTTCACAGGATAGTCTGCTCATCAGCAACCAACAACTTGTCAACTGCAAAGTTACCAATCATAAAACGTTCTGGGAGGTTCTTCTGGCAATTGTGTATAATATTGTCTATTCATAAATAATAAATCCGGTACACGTTTAAGAGGAATACCGGAATAGTTCTGCGTGCTTCGTTTCACTGTAGTAGGAAAGACATCAGTAGAGGAATACCGGAATAGTTCTGCGTGCTTCGTTCCACTGTAGTAGGAAAGACATCAGTAGAGGGATACCGGAATAGTTCTGCGTGCTTCGTTTCACTGTAGTAGGAAAGACATCAGTAGAGGAATACCGGAATAGTTCTGCGTGCTTCGTTTCACTGTAGTAGGAAAGACATCAGTAGAGGGATACCGGAATAGTTCTGCGTGCTTCGTTCCACTGTAGTAGCAAAGACATCAGTAAAACTTAAAATACTTTGGTACTCGGTACACAACGTTTTTCACAAAAATTTTGCTCTACGAGAAATACTGAAATATTGTAAAACTGAAATACATGAAAGGAAAATATAAGTAGATATTGTAGCTTATAAACGCAACAGAAAGAAATAAGATTCCGAAAGTAACATCATGATAAAAAAAAGGAACGGTAGAGCCATTAGTTGATGGCCACAAAAATAACCTTTGGAAGAGAAAACGAATAAGAATAGAAAGAGAACTAAATTATAAGAAAGTGTAATAGTGTATTACACCTTTAACGCCACGGACAGGTGTAATATTTTCTCCGTTCTTATTTAATATGTATAGAAGAAACAGTAGGGCGAATGAAAGAGACGTTTGAGACTGGTATAACAGTTAAAGGGAACCGGAATAATAATTTTAAGATTTATTGATGACATTGTTCTCCTTGCAGAATACAAGGAAAGTTTAGAAAAAGTATTGAGTGGTATGAAAAACTTATTAAGAAAGGAATTTGGCTCAAAAATCAACAAAAGCGGTACAAAAGTCATGAAAAACTCTAGGAGCGGAAGTAAAGGCTTCTTGAAATATGAAAAATGGGAAGCATAACGTAGAGGAAGCGGATGGGTTCGCTTACTGTAATAGCAGTATCACAAGAGATGGAAGAAGCACACTAGCGCAAGCAAAAAGGGCACTTTAAAGAAAAGATATGTCTGTTGTAAAATATTGGATTAGGTTGGGTTATAACTGCCTCATTTAAACCTTTTTACCCGTTGGCATCAAAGCAACTGTTATCAGTCGTAATTAATTATTTTTTATCTCGCATCAGTGTAGTTGCGTTGTTGGCATGTTTCTGCAGATCACTAAATAACGATACACCTACAGCAGAATGACGACGACACGACGAGTCGACTCCATTGATGGTGCTAAGTTGCGGTTGATGCGTACTGATTGTGACAACGCGGCGTAAAAACGTGGTCGGACTGAAAGCCTTAATTTCGTCTTCCTAACCGTGTACTCTGATTGTTGCATAGCGGCAGTGTCGGGATAGCGCCGTACTTTTTTAAGAAAACAATATTACATTTAAAACATTATCAAAGACTGTCATTGTTCATCTTGTTATTTATATTAGCAGTCTCTTTTCATTCCAACTTTGTCGTGTTTACGTGCTGAACTGCTACTTGTCATGTTCCGGATGAGGCCTTTCAGTGTTTCCACCATTTTCAAGTCCTAAACCACGACCAAAAATCGCGGTCCTAGGTCGTGGCTTAAGCACGTAACAGTTAAGCAAGTAAACACGACAAAGTTGGAATTATCAAAGACTTTCGAATTTCATCCTTTTGGCCAAGGAGGTGTTATAAATTTAGAGCATCACGTATGTTGATACAAAACTTGGAAAATAGGTACATCCGACAGACGAACCGTAGCGTTTGGTGATTTGAAATATGGTGCTACAAGAGTACGTTAATAGTAAAATAGGTGACCAAAATAACAACCATTGGAAACATTGAAGTGGGTTCTGGAAACAATGGAAGAAATGTAACGAATTAGAAGACGATACAGAATGGTGGAGCATTTCCTTAGCCATCCAGGAGTAATGACTTTGGGTGACGGTCGATGTAGTGAATGAGAACAACTTCAGGGGAAGGTAGAGAGGTTGGAGTATCTGAGACAGTTTGTTGAGAATGTGCATAGTTGAAGAGATTTGCTCAGACTTGTCAGGCGACTGACTGCAGAGGCAAAGACGAAGTTGAATGGTATGGGAAAAAAGGGAGACGGCAGAAGAAGAAGAAAAAGGAAAAAGAAGAAGAAAATAATATTTTACATATAGCGGAAAATGTTTTGACTTATTAATTAAAACCGACTGCTTCATTAAAAATTAGACAAAACTACCCAACATCAACCATTCAAATCATCTATGATAATAGTACAGGAAGTTAAACAACTAGTTTATAGTCACAAATATGTGTGGCAGTGTGTTAATAATAACTTTACGTGCGTGTGATACTTAATAACACATATTTAAAAACCTGTCACTCACATCTGTTGTTAAATACTACTGTTATTGCTGCCTTTTATATTGGCTATAATTAGGTTCGTTATTTAAATATTGATACGACCGGTTGGTTGAGAAACGCGTGGTACAAAGACGCGGGCCCGGCACGTCGCGTCGTGAAGAAATAGTAGTTTTGATCGTGAGTCTCTTTACTTGCGCAAGACGTTGTGGTGGATGAGATGTGTCGCTTTCGTCTGTCTGCGATTTCAAAATTTATAAGCCTTGACCAATTTCGACTGGGTCGTACTGCAAGTAGTAATTGCAACAGACGCGCGCGACTAAATATGCACACAAAACTAGTCGGATAATCGTGACCAAACTTTCGTTACTGTGAACCCAGGTCGCAGTCGCCCGATTTTCTTTGTTTGTTTGTCAAGTTGTTTCAGGTAGTCTAGACGTCTGATTTCTCGGCAAACCTAAGTAAAAGTAATTTATAGTAAAATGGGTTTTTTGCAACATTTAAAATGCAGATGGAATTAACGCTGAACTACAATCTTACATTTTATGATTATGGTCAGGAGTGCCATAGTGGTGCCGCGAAAGTATATGATTTGGGGATAATTGCCTTAGTGCAGTCATAGGCAACCTTTGAATGTACGGGGGCGCATGTATAACTGAGGACCAGTTTGATGGGCACACCCACCCCACCACATCTATGGAAAACAGAAAGGTGCGGAGTTCAATAGCCGGACGTTACAGACATTAACCGTCGCTTTATACTCTTGCGCTCATATTTAGCGACGTGGAACACCGAATCAAAAAAAGCTTTGTAGTATTTTTCATATAAATTTGTGAAAATTTTTCACGTTAGGTCGTCAACAATTTGTCATCATGCACACACACGTTAAAAGTAACAAAAATTTAAACAAAAAAATGGTTAAACAGGAAAACGTTTTAATAAAAATAAATTAAATAAGTTACCACAAAAACTCTATTTATTTTTATACAGTGCACAGAAATGTAAAACTTGAAAAAATCACTTTGGGGAGAAAGGTGTTTACAGGCTCTGGGCGGCAAGTTCGACAATCGTATGGGGGGAAGACGTAGCGCGGTTCGGTAAACGGCTGGTACTATTTTATAATACAGTACTTCGAAGCAGGTACAATGTGGGTGCGATTCTTTGTTCAAAAGAAAAGAAAATAACAAATTGGTTCGCGGGCGCAGGGTTGTCGACTGCTGCCTTAGAGTCCGTGGTTGCGGATTGTCCTTTGATTCTTCTGAACGTCAAAGGTTGTCCCATCTCATTGACCCTAAAGACAGAAGCGAGAAATTTGCAAGAAGGCTTGATGCCTTTATTCTATAATTAAATTTTGTGTGTGCGCGCACGGGCGTGCGTGTATGTAGACGATTTGACACAGACCACAGACATGGGAAATGAAGGCATTGGTTTAGCACAATACGCGTTGTTGCTGCGTCAGTGCCAATGTCTGTGGTCGCCGTAGTGTGCTTTACTCTTAACCAATGTTTTCTTATTTCTCTTAACCCATTTCTCTGAACTAGAATTCCTGTCCGGAAGTATTAATGTATGTATACGATATGACATCCACAATAAAAGTGGGAAACAGTATCAGAACCGTTCAGAGCAAATAAGGGATTACGACAGGGCTGTTGCATCTCCTCCATGCTTTTCAAAATTACGTTGCATAAGCTCTAACCCATTGGAAGAAAAAATGCAAAGGGATGGGTATTGAAACTGACGATGACACATGCTTGTACTCCCTGCAGTTTGATTATCATAGACGATCAAGTGAAATGTGCAAATGAAAAAAAAGACCTAGAACATATGACACGAAAACTGAAGGAAGAGTATGAAAAATGGGGATTACTGATGAACATAAAAAAACGCAGTATCTGTGTGTCGGAGAAGAAACAATCCTAGAAAACAACGAGCGTATGCGACAGATACAAATACGTAGGAATAACCTTTAATAAAGAAAGAACAGATGATGGTGATGGTGAAATAAAATCACGAATTAACAAAGCAAAACAAATAGTTAGTTCATTGAATGGGATTCTATAGAGCACAGAAATTGGAAAAGAAAGGAAGGAAAGAATATACGATAGTATGATTGAAAGCACGTTGATGTACGAATTCGAAACGTGGAGAATAGAAGAACAGGTAAAAAGAAAGTTAGAAGCTACAGAAATTGATGCTTTGAGACGAGCTGCTACAACTTCAAGGCTATAGCGAATACGAAATGAAACGATCAAAGACGAAATGGGCGTACGAAAGACAATCATCGACTGCATTGAAGAAAAACAACTCATTTGGTACGGACACGTACGAAGAATGAGACAAGACCTACTACCACAGAACACAATGAGATGGATACCTAGAGAGCACAGAAAGAAAGGAAGACCCAAGAAAACATGGATAGAGGGCATAAGAAGATCTATGAGCGATAGAGGACTAAACGATGAAAACTGCAACGATAGACAAACAATTGAGGTTGGGAATCAGACAACGTCGTAGGACATTTTGATGCCGAATTAAAAAAAAAATCATTGTATAAGGTTGTGACGATTTAAAAAAATATTTAAATCGCACAAATAAAAAATTGCTTTCAATATAAGTAACAGAGTATTATCCACCCCTTACCTATGCCTAGATTCATGCAACAACGTGCAAATTGTCCAGTACCAACACGTTAAGAACGGTGTTATTTAGCTAATAATAATAATTACAGTACTTTAATTAAATAAAATATGTACAAAATAATTAAAGAAATTCATAATTCGTAACCAAAAGGTAAAATAATGTATTAAGACTTAATTAGTAAATAATTGATATAACTTAAAAGAACGAACTATTTTCTCAGTGCGTAAAACCGCGCCAACTACTGACCCCTTGCCGCTAAACTTTGCATGCACTCGCCCGATAGACACCGAGATGTAAGGATGTAGCTGCTGTGTTGTGAACATACACATAGGTGTATACCGTTAAGCAATATTTAATCAAGTTTATAATGAGTTCGAATTGACCTATGTAGTATAATAATAATAATAATAAAAATAAAAACAAAATTATAATGTAGTGCGTGAAGCGACATGTAAAGAATAAAAAAAAAGAAAAAGGAAACTTAGCCGACACATCTCTTAGCAAACTGTAAATGGTGAGAAATGTTACTTAACAGAATTTAGTGCTGATAAAATATGAACTGTAACCAAAAGTAAAATGTAAACTACCGACTCCGAAAGAAGATAACACAAACAGCAACCGGATGAACTTCAAGAACCAAAATCTAATCGTCTAGGAAGAGACTACCAGAAACAATCAACCTCATGAAACTTCAAGAGCAACCGTGGATCACACCCTAGAAGAGGACTGAAGATGACCATCATGGACCCCACAGCATACACATTGTTATATTCAGGTGATATTAAAACATAATATTTGTAACACAAATTCATTGTAAAACAACAAGACCAGTAACAAAAAAACAGTAAAGAACTTTTGATAATTTAAAGTTTAATATATATATTTTTGTAATCACTGTAATGAAGTAGTAATGACATTACGATGCTTAGATTTAAATTAATTTTAAAATTTATAACCAAACTTATTCTTCTAATAATTTGGTTGAAGTTGTAATACAAACATAACTAAGTTGAAACCCGGATCCGTGGTAATTAAAACAATATCTAGCTGAAGGATTTTGATATAGAAAGAATAAAGAGTAAAATATACAAAATATTTAATGTAGAAATTTTTAGAATCTGAGTTTTAAAAGTAAAGTAAAATATAAGAGGTAAATATGTTAATAAAGAGATGTGTTTGCTAACACCCAACGAGTGAATAAATTTATACAATCCTTGCTTAATTCCTGAATAATAAAGTGTTATAATTTGTTAGTGATTAAGGTTTACTAACAACGGCAGCTAGTTCAATTAACAGGTAACAAATTGAACTGGTTCCCGACATTTGTGATATCTTAACAAGGGAGACGTCACAAGGTACTTTTACTGATGATAGCTATTCGTAGTTTCTAACATTGTTTTAACGCTCAAACCATTAGTTTCAATTACAATTTCTTAAGTCATCATCATCTTCAGCAACGAGTAAACCAAACATGGTTTGTTCAAGTCCCAAACAGAGAGACTAAAGCTGGCCACGCCAACGCTTCAAGTCCCAAACAGAGAGACTAAAGCTGGCCACGCCAACGCTTCAAGTCCCAAACAGAGAGACTAAAGCTGGCCACGCCAACGCTTCAAGTCCCAAACAGAGAGAATAAAGCTGGTCACGCTAACGCTTCAAGTCCCAAACAGAGAGACTAAAGCTGGCCACGCCAACGCTTCTTCGGACGCCACACACCTCCCCGTCCTTTCGGTGTATAATTCAGTTGGGGATGTGGCAGGAATAAATTCACAGGATACATAGACTTGAACAGTAGATTAGTGATGGCGGTTTGTGGCCTATGTTTTAAACTATGCAATTTCCATTGCACGATAACGGAAACCTCGAAGGAAAGGTATGGTAAGGAAATGATTGAAACCTCGATTTGTTTTTAGATTATAAAATTTACTCGTTTGAAGATTTCTGACTGAACGACGGGACGATAATACTTTCAAATTTTTACCTTTCTTTATGAAGTCACGTTTAATTGTTGTTTTGATATTTATTAAAAATTATAAGATCGGGGGATTATAAATTTGAAGGGGTATCAAGTTATACGTATCCGGTAACGGATCTGAATAATACCAACCAGATGTTAGAAAAAATCAACAAGAGGGTAATTGCTGGAAGTCGACCATACGATGCAAATAAGAATCTCTTCAGATCCGGAATAATTTCCCGATCAGGTAAAACGAAACTCTACAGAACTCTGATCAGGCCAGTCGTAATATATGGATCAGAAGTTTGGAACCTTACAACGGGAGATATGTGTACTTTAAAAGTGTTGAAATGCGAAATAATAAAGAAAATGTATGGCACTGAAAAAACGACTACGAGGTACATACTATACTAGAAGGAAGCGATATAGTATGATTTAATAAGTCCAGAAGGATTGGCTGTTTTGGGCGTGTGGTGAGAATGAGTTGAGACAGGGAAACGAAATTGAATTCTGTATGGTGAAGTGGGTAGGAAGACCGAGAAGGCGATAGATGCAAGAGGTGGAAGCGGATGGGAATATGGATTTGGAGGCGCGCCATGTAGGAGAAAGAAATGAGTGGATGAAGCTAACGTCCATGCAGGGCTGTAGCGATTTCGATGAAGAAGAAGAAAAACTTCAGTAGTGATATATATTTGTATATTCATGTTCCCACTAAAGTACAGTGTGTTAAAGTGTGTGACTTACACTCCGACAACTCCAGGTAGTCGGCCGAAGAAGTCCTTCCTCAGTTCACTCTTGTACTTGACGATACTGGGCATGGACGGGCGGTACGGCGTGTCGCCTTCCAGACGGTACACTCTCTCCACCTCGTCGGCGTCGTACACGAACAGTAAGTCCGGCCGTCCCACCAGGTTGGACAGTTTGCATATGTTGCCGTACATGCTGTGTAACTTGTGACAGACTTCCACGAAATCCGAGATCTGGAACTGACCTGCAAACATGCATCTGACATGGCCTGAATATGCACCATTTACGGTACCTGTTTGTAGAGTGTAAATACGTACAATTAGAATTACATAAATAAATGAATTTATCATAATCATTTATGAGCATACCATTCTTAATGTTTTGCGTATACTGATCACAAAAGTGTAGGCCACGTTAACAAAAGTAGGTTGTGACAAGCAGCGGCACACACTCTTGACTACGAGCAAGTTACTGTTCTCCACCCTCCCCCACTCAACACAAAATTCTGAATCTTGAACTGAGAATTAAAACAGTTCATATATCGACGCCTTTAGTGGGTATACACTTTTAAGGGACACAACATAAATATTATGTCTCTAATAAGGAAATATGTCAAATAAAAGGCAACAGTTTATTTAGAAGTTTACGAGTTACTTTCCCTTTTATGTCAGTTAAAAATAAAGGTTAAAAGAATAAACATTACAAATATGTTGATACATATTGGAAGAAAATTTTATATTTTAATGAATAGCAAATATCAAACAAACATTTTCTGTGAAGTTAGCACAGTAAGCGTCCTTCAAGAAGTTGCGTAATTGAGAGAAGCAGAAGCGGTCACTGCAGGACCTTATCTGCTAAGACTACAGTAGTCCAATCGTCATTCATTTACCACCGCGAGTACTGATGTATGAAATTGTTCCCGACGGAAACAATCCTCTTTTTTTATACGATATAGTAAATGACTTTTTCACAAACAAAAGTCAAAGGAATACAGCTAAGGAACCCGATTAAACTACAAATAATAATAAGATAAAGTCGTTACAGAATATTGGCATATTAAATTGGCAAATTAAATAAACTTTAATTTATTTATATTTATAAATTCTTTACTTCAAGATGTTTTTCCCTTATTTGGTACATGTTTCGGGAACATGTCCCTTATTGTTCCCATCCTCAACCTTCCTGATTTTATACGTATCTTGCGGAGTATTTGTGTTTTGGTTGGTTGTTGTTATGGGGTCCTGTTGGTTTTTGGTATTTTATAGCGGTATTATTAAGTGTGATTCTGGTGTATATATAAGCATTTTGAGTATTTTCGATGTTGAGTGCTTTGAAAATCGTGTCATGTTTTGTATTGATTTGTATTTGTTCATGTATTAGTTTGTTTTGTGTTTGTATATTTGTAAATTTTATCAAATGTTCATTATGGTGCCTTTGTGTGGTATGTGCTTAATTATTTATTATTATTATTATTATTATTATTATTTATTATTTGTTATTTAACTTTAAGTATATAACGGATAAACTCCAATTTACTTTTTGCATAATTAAATATTGTTTTGTTACAAAGTCGTGTAAAATCGTAAACATACACAAAAGGATCATGCAACACTTCTCCTAGTTTGAAACCTAGTCCTCGCCACTGCTGATCATTTTTCCAAAGTCATTCGACTTGGAAAAAGCAGCTTGTTCGACAGGATAATTTTTAGAATTCTAATTTTTCTTATTGTTATTGTCATCAAAATATTTCATTTGATTCACATACCATCGATGTCTCCATTATGTCCGCCTTACAGTACATATCTTTGCACTTACTTGGTTCATCTCATTAACCATCTTCTCCACATCGACTGTATTTTCATTAAAGACTTGAATCGGTTATAGTGCTCCGTGTGGAAAGTAAAACCATCCCGTTCCAGGATGAAGTTGTCAAAAGCAAAACACTCTTCCCGATAAGATATTGTGTCCTATTTGACACTACAGAATTGTCATTTTGTATTCAACCAATCATATTTGCCAAAAAAAGTATACTGAGAACATTCACAGTTGTTTGAAAATTCGAACGCTAACAGACTCATCTAACGGTAACAAACTCAACACATCTGTTACACCGCCTAGTGTACTTTATGCTATGTATTAGATATGATTCCTAAGCGTTATAAAGCACTATATGTACTTTGCACAATTGGCTTTAATTTTCCCACTTTTACAAGCCGAAGTCGATCCTTCAGGTTGTGCATTTGTGTCGTCAGTTTTAACACTCTCCTGACATTCTCCTCCTGACTCACTCCCATTGTGCAGTATAATCTTCTTACGGTACTATCCAGTTAGGTAGGGCATACCCTGAAGAATTATTTGGCAGTTTTCACTCCATTAAGAAAATCTTCCAGCTAACGACCATCCACAAGACCTCTCATTACCTTTGCGACTAGGGAGACAGATCCACTTTCCATTCTTCAGAATACCTATACTCGGTCTGAAGCTAAACCTATGGTGCCACCTTTTCATCTTTTGATGTGGGTACTTGTTAAATAGATGGATTTTCTAGAACACTTGTATACAGGTATACACTTGTGTATATGAAGTGTCTGCTAAAAGTTGACGTTCTCTCCTCTAATGGAACTAACTATTCGTAATCTATATTTACAATTGACATACTGCTTTTGTTAACGGCAACCAATTCACATGTAAAAACATGAATCAATAGTTATGTAACTATTATGTTTTCCTTTCGGTTTTTATGTCTGATAATTTACTACTTATACTTTGTTAATGTAAACTTGGATGGCATATGTCCAGTCGCTGTAAGTGGCCTTGAACGCGCTTTAGTAGCAGCTCTATTAATAGCGGCAGCAGATTTAGTAACAGCAGTATCAGCTTTTAGATGTTAGCAGCTACTTTAGTCTGTTACGCATTTTCGTTCTATTAGGCCCTATAATAAGACCAAGAATTCAGAAACTAAAATGGAAGGAATGGAAGGATTAGATCGATCAAAAGTTGTTCTAAACAAGATCTATTTAGAAATGAAGAGATTAGAGAAGAGCTGGAAATATACAACTTAATTGAGAAAATAGAGTTCCATAGAAAAAATTTGAAGGACTATCTGGAGCGTATGGATGATCGAAGACTACCAAAAGCGGCAAGTAGATACAAACCAGCTGGAAGAAGAAGCGTAGAAAAGATGGGAATAAATCCTACGAAGCCGGAAAAGGTCACCAAGGGCTAATCCTTGTTGGGGAAGAAGAAGAAGAAGAAGAAGAAGAAGAAGAAGAAGAAGAAGAAGAAGAAGAAGAAGAAGAAGAATATGACGGAAGCAGATAAAGTTAAAATGTGAAATGTTGAGCAGCGCAGCGGCTGAAGCATATAGAATAGAACAGGCGGGCGTGAAAGAAACACTTTCTTCAAAAATTCCACGTGAGAACGTTTTACTGTTTTGTTTGTTTAATTAAAGTGTATAATTATAGACAATAATTACCCACCCATTGTTTACATGTTCCAACAATAGAAGTGATATCCATAACAATATAATACTATGATTACGATCTAGCGCAGTGAAAGTACGACGTACGTACCTACGACAGGAAGTAATCGCCACGTGTTGCCGAGCAATGGGAACGGTTTGGGTCCGGGCACTTGGCTGTATGGCTTGACGGCTTCATGTTCGTGGACTGTCTCCTCGTACACGGCCGTGCTCATCCTGGACCTGGTCACGGCTCCGACGCTCGGCAAGCACCGTCTCAGCGCCATCTGTACACAACACAAGCAAACACATCAATACTTTGTAGGACTACATTTGTCTACAAGAGCAGAAACTGGACTAAACGTCACACGATTATTCACCGCCTTGATTATTATAGTTCTATGATTTCGTACAAACAGCTACTTCAGAAAATACTATAATATTAAATTATACTTTAAAATATTTTATACATGCACTTTAGTTACCGCAACTAAAATTTTAGTAGCTGGCGGCGCGTTGTACTGGCCATGCAACTGTCACTGAAGACAAAAAGCCGCGCGGTATGCCTTTGTCCTTTAGGAACTATTGAACAGAGGTTTATTTATTTACTTTAGTTCAGTCACGTATTCTCATAGTTCGCGAAGCAAAGGGATTATTGGTAACTTAGTCAAACAATATATCAGGATGTAGATACTGAACATTCTACACTACTATTGTCACGACGGTCACACTAAGCGTCGTGTTGTTCAGTGGAAACAGAATAACTGACACCAGTGAAGACACTAATTACAAAAACTTTAATTATTCACAAACAACAATTAAAATCAACAAGCCACTCTTATACAATACTTGAAGTAAAATCTGTCTAACAGTAAATGTCACCTTATTACAGTTTTGCACTATTTAATACAATATAACTCCGACTAAACCGCCACAATAACCCGAACCGCACTTGAATTTCACCTGGTCTAAACTCAAAGTTG
This sequence comes from Magicicada septendecula, assembly GCA_034769895.1. Classification (NCBI taxonomy): domain Eukaryota; kingdom Metazoa; phylum Arthropoda; class Insecta; order Hemiptera; family Cicadidae; genus Magicicada; species Magicicada septendecula. The sequence continues at coordinate 505,315,166 of CM068369.1, read as the reverse complement.
GCCACTCCGAAATCCAGTATTTATACCTCCGCCATCTTGCAGTGTATGGATGCTGGCGGGCCTGGATGCTGGTATAGTGGTCGAGTAAATGTCTGCAAAAGGAACAAACAATCTAGAGCAGTGGTTCCCAAAGTGAGGTCCGCGGACACTTTTAAGAAAAAAAGATTACAGCCTACCGTAATTTTCTCAGATTTTTTATGCTCTAAAATGTAAATTTAAGAATCTTAAAACAATTAGTAGAAGATTCCTACTTTGTTTTTGTTCAAACTAATTGTAATTGTAAAAGTAGTTTCACTTTGTTTTTGTTCAAACTAATTGTAATTGTAAAAGTAGTTTCAAACTAATGAATTTAATAATGTCTTTAAATCGTGTCGTATAGCAGATCTGTTTGTCAGTCGAACTGACTAGAGCGCCGCATCAATGCAGAACTGATCGTGCTGTTTTAGTTCACGTATAAGGACTGTATCTAAGCAAAACGTTTTTTTCGTGAGGCTGGTTTTACGCCTAAGTAGCTGGATTTCGACACGTGTGGTTGGAAAGATAGAGCCGAGGTTGGCAAACTTAAAAAATAAACTTGATGTCGAGAGTGACTTAATATTGAAATTATCAGACATTAAACCTAATATTGCAGAGCTAATTGTTCAGAGTAGCTTCACTGTTCGCATTAAACTATGTTTGATATAATTAATATTACACTTTTGCAAGTTAAGAGAATTCGATTTTAATTCATTTTAATTAAAATATAAGAGTTTCTATCACATTTACTCTTCGTTTTATTTCATAACTCAGACGGTGTCCGTGAAATTTTTAATTATTTTTCGGGGGGGGGGCGGACTTAAAAGTTTGGGAACCACTAATCTAGAGGAATTCAGAACGCTACGATAGAGGAATTCCGTTCGTGTATTTGAGTAAATGTTATTACCTAACGAAACGTAGTTACAATCAATAATTCTGTATGTTATAACAGTAATTAAAGGTTTATGTTCATCTTGGCAGGAGGAGTTCCCAAAGGGAGGGAGAGCAAGGAAGAGGTGTCGCTAGTCGGGAACTGAAGAGATGCATGTAATGACGGTAAACAGTGGAGTGTTGGTGGCCAAAGTTCATCGTGGGCTACAGCGCCAGAATGTTAGTTAACGATACGTATTCTACTGTAGTTACTAAAATGTCTACAAGCCTTAAGTTAAGTTGAGTACTATGCTGAACCATTGCTTTCTTTCTGCCTAAGCTAGTATGAATTTTCGATAAATATCAAAGAAATATTTTCATTTTAATGCTTAATGGTGTTACCTTTACAAATGTATGTCTAAGGTAAGTAAAGCTGATAGTAAACATATGTTTATCAAACTAAAGAAGATGCTTTGCTAGTTTTGTCAGCGGCGTAGTGTGGGGCGGGGTCCAACACCATGACCAAAAGTCCTGCGGTCGGTTAATAAATACCTTTTTTATATGTGATATTTATTAAAACGTAAATATTAGTTCTGATATTAAAAACGTCCTATGTGCTTTCACACTTGGCTCGGTTTGGGGCCGCGGTGACGTGAACAGAAAAGTAAGAGTTAACATTCCGCTAACAAATAGTATAATGTGGTGTTCGGGAAACAGCTCAGTTGTTCCATAGTTTCATCGGGGTTATTTAATTCAAAGTTCAGAAACTCTGTACCAGTAGAGGCTCTTTAGGAGAAGAGCTACTGCAGATGCTGCAGGACTACTGGAAGCGCACGTTTTTACTCTAAATTATTATTTTTTTTTTATAAGTCTTGGAGGAAATTTCTTTTATTTTATTAAATTCCATCAATATAATTTGAATACACTCGATTTGCTCGTCCGCCCGCACGTACGCGGACAAATAATACGTACCTCTTCTCTGGCATACCCGGGCCAGATAAGTAACAAGGGCACACAATATATACTACACACAAACAACACTCTTCCCCCCCCCACATCGCACGGCTTGCCCCCCGGGCGTGGGTTAAAAGGTTGGTTAATATCTCTCTGGCTGGGGTGGGGCCTGAGTTCTATCACGGCCGGAGGGCGCAACAGGTCTATGACCTAATGCCTGAAGTGGAGAAGAAGAAGATAATTTGAGTAAAGTTGGCATTTATCTTTCAAGCGACGTAGATATGGCTAAAGGCCTAAGAAGAGATGGATCGAGGATGTTGAGGAGGATCTGAGGAATATGTGGATAAGAAGATGGATAACACTATGTAATGAGAAGGCTAAATGCAGGGAAATCGTTGGAGAAGCTAAAATCCATACTGGGTTGTAACCCTAGTAGTAGTATTAGTAGAAGAAGAAGAAGGTACTTCAAGAAATTATAGTAAATACAGTGCTACAGAAAATGAAACAGTAGAGATGTGATCTAGTAGTGCTTGATTTGATTCTCGCAGAAACCTAACATAATATTATCACCCTACTTCATCTAAAAAAAGCGAAAAGCGATCATATCATCATAGCTGATAATCTGTTCTGTAAACCATACATTTCGCAGATGTAGCTGGAATTATCTAAGTGTATAACAGAAGCATTAGATTTTTCAGTAGCTAACCAACAAATGTTGCGTAAATAGTATTTTGAAAATAGAAATTGAACAGGTATTTGGAAGACTGCCATCCGATAGAAATAGAAAGTCAAGTGAATCACGTTGTCGGTCAATTAAATAATTTAATTCTAAACGTTAACTAGTTTTATTAAGTGATGTCGAGAGATGGCTGCCAGCCAGGGGGGTGTCGAGTCTGCGAGTCACGTAGTGTCTATGTTTTATTACCCAACCAGACGAGAAAACACCAAGAAATTCCACACTGCTGGAGATGTAGCGTATAGAATTTATGCGTGGTTTCTCTTGTTTTATTTTATACACACTGCATGAATACGAAATGTTCCTCTAACAACATCTGCATGAATGTTAATTTTCATATGACTAACAGTAGCGTGTTATTGCCAGTTTCGTCTGGCGTTCTTAGCTAATCACTGGAGAAACCGTGTTGGCAGATATTTCTCAACGAGGGGGTTTACAGCGGGATCCGTGCAGTGTAGTGGTGTTTACGAGGACGTCCATCAGAACTTTGGGGTCATTCGACCGTAACGGACTCCGGCAGCATTGGTTTAGAGCTATTAAAGACGAGCTAGGCGTTGTAATAGATGAGTTACCTTACTCTTGTTCTAGTTTAATTGCCCAGGCAACTTGATCTTCTTCTTCTTCACTACATGGCTTGGGCTGTAGCCCGTTCCGAGTTCACAGAGTCTCTGATCATTTGTTCCCGGGTCTTCAACGATCTCTGGTTCCCACTGGCATATATTCAAACGCTTGTTTAGAAATACGCGTGTCGACCATGCGTTTTACATGGGACATCCAATTCTGCCTGTATTCCTTTATTCTATCCAGAACCGACTGTAAATTCAGGCCTTTCCTTATGTCAATCGTTTCGTAGATGATAAACCAAACCGCTCTTAAAAATTTCATTTCCGAGGCCTGTAATTTTGAAATATCTTTTTGCAGAAGAGAGTCACAAAAGACTCTGTGGCGTGTATGGATGTTTGCCTGTATTCACATCCATTCATTAAAATCGTCACAGCCACGACCTTATAGAACTTTAGCTGTGTCTCCCTCTGCGTTTTATTTTTCAATAGTCGTCGTGTTGTTCCACTGGCGTAACTAAATTTATTTAGCTTTATCTCGATATCGTTGTCTTTCCTGTATGAGACATCACATCCCAAATAATTAAAACGTGATGCCTGCTCCAAAAAACTATTATCAATTACAATTTTTGTTCTTACAGGGTTCTTTCCTAGGAAGGCCATTGTTTTTGTCTTAGTATTGGAGATCTTAAAGTTGTATTTCTGGCAGATTGTATGCAAGGTATAAATAGACCTTGGTAACTTGATGTAGCATCTGATAAAGGGTTTCTGTCAAAGTATGAAACGAGTAGATTATATTTGGGATGTGTAGTCCAAACGTTTTATGAGAGTCATGTTTTTACAGAACCATAAACGTAACGATTATCGCGGATTATGATTTGCGAGTAATGCGCGAGAATGTCTTAACTTCAGCGTGTTTACTGTTACTCCCCCCAACCGCTAGTCACTTTGTGCTCAACGAGACGTTCCGATGTCTCCCCCGTTTTCGGGATATACACATGTAGTGATCTGTAGGCCCAACAGTGGTCCCTGAACAGTAAGCTGCGCCGAGCCAATGCATGGATTACCCCCACTTACAAGTATAGCTACGTTGTCTATGGAGGAGAGGGAAGGCAACGGGATAACAGTACACCGTTTCACTCATGCACTACCTGTATCTCTGTCACACACATGCTTCCATTGTTCTCGCCAGTCTTGTTGCAGCCGATGTTCACACTGTGAAACACTGTACAAGACTGTTGTGTGTATATGCGAAATAAATGAAAATTTTGTTAGCCTCGCAACGAGATGTTTGTACACTGCGCATCTCTAAGCCACTGTTCAATTTTTATCGGCAGGTTTCTACTCTTTGAACGCTCTTTGGTTCTCTTTGGGACAATTTGTGTAGCATCAACAGCCTTTTTACTGTTCACGTAACTGTCGCAAGTAATTCATATTCTTCTTCCTTAGGTCTTCCAATAATTTTCTCTCTGCTTTCATTGTCAGTATCTTTTCTCCAGCTTTTCCTAGATCTTCCACTTTTCCTTCGTTCCTTTTGAATGTCTACATTCGAATTTCTCCTACTGCGATATTAACGATGTTGTGTCTTCTACCACGAATCACAACGAATAAATCTTTTGTTTCCTTCATTTTTTCTGCGGCGGTAATTCCAACCTGATGATCTTGAAAACCAGCTATACTATTGGCATCGCCCGTAAAACGTTGAACGTGATCTCTCAGGAGAATTATCGCAAGTAAGCTCAGCAGTGTCACTTTTATATAAAAACAGACATGTTGAAGTTAGGTGGGGGGGGGGTTGCGTATGGTGTGTGTCCTTTGTCCGTGACGTAGCTGGATTTCTTCGTGTCATTGGTTCGCAGCATAAGGAATTAGGATGCGGGTCCCCTTTACACGATTTCGCATGCAAGCAAGTAAGAATCTGCGTTAATTAGCCCAGCCTGGCTCCACAACTGGGATATAGCTCCATGGCTCCCTTAAGTAGGAGCTTAGAGCTGCGCTGGAGTGGACGATAGGCTTGGCCATCGTGAGGCGTCGGTCAATGGTGGATTGGTCGATGGACTGTTACTCCCAGGTGGATGGTTCCGGCAAGGAAGCATTTGGACGCCTCACGGCTTTCCGTACCTAGGACGATAGCGCAGCTGAGGCGACTCCAACTGGATGGACTGTTACTCCCAGGTGGATGGTTCCCGCAAGGAAGCATTTGGACGCCTCACGGCATTCCGTACCTAGGACGATAGCGCAGCTGAGGCGACTCCAACAGGATGGACTTTTACTCCCAGGTGGATGGTTCCCGCAAGGAAGCATTTGGACGCCTCACTGCATTCCGTACCTAGGACGATAGCGCAGCTGAGGCGACTCCAACAGGATGGACTGTTACTCCCAGGTGGATGGCTCCCGCAAGGAACCATTTGGACGCCTCACGGCATTCCGTACCTAGGACGATAGCGCAGCTGATGCGACTCCAACTGAATGGACTGTTACTCCCAGGTGGATGGTTCCCGCAAGGAAGTATTTGGACGCCTCACGGCATTCCGTACCTAGGACGATAGCGCAGCTGATGCGACTCCAACAGGATGGACTGTTACTCCCAGGTGGATGGTTCCCGCAAGGAAGTATTTGGACGCCTCACGGCATTCCGTACCTAGGACGATAGCGCAGCTGAGGCGACTCCAACTGGATGGACTGTTACTCCCAGGTGGATGGTTCCCGCAAGGAAGTATTTGGACGCCTCACGGCATTCCGTACCTAGGACGATAGCGCAGCTGAGGCGACTCCAACTGGATGGACTGTTACTCCCAGGTGGATGGTTCCCGCAAGGAAGTATTTGGACGCCTCACGGCATTCCGTACCTAGGACGATAGCGCAGCTGATGCGACTCCAACTGGATGGACTGTTACTCCCAGGTGGATGGTTTCCGCAAGGAAGTATTTGGACGCCTCACGGCATTCCGTACCTAGGACGATAGCGCAGCTGATGCGACTCCAACTGAATGGACTGTTACTCCCAGGTGGATGGTTCCCGCAAGGAAGTATTTGGACGCCTCACGGCATTCCGTACCTAGGACGATAGCGCAGCTGAGGCGACTCCAACTGGATGGACTGTTACTCCCAGGTGGATAGTTCCCGCAAGGAAGTATTTGGACGCCTCACGGCATTCCGTACCTAGGACGATAGCGCAGCTGATGCGACTCCAACTGGATGGACTGTTACTCCCAGGTGGATGGTTTCCGCAAGGAAGTATTTGGACGCCTCACGGCATTCCGTACCTAGGACGATAGCGCAGCTGAGGCGACTCCAACTGATTCTTGACCTGTCTGAACTGAGTTTTTTGCAGACTCGGTATTAGTAAGTTGGGCATAGGAAAGCCGCCTCCATGGGTAGGTGTCTCACTTGCTCACTTGTCTCACTTGAGATAGAGGCTCAAGCACTGTGCAAAGACGGGACACTGGAAGACTGCCCAAGTATTTTGTTACCGGAAGACGTGTTGACGTCACGGAGACAAATATGTTATATCAGCCGTATTATATAATAATAAATAGTACGGCCGTTAGTTCTGGAAAAACGCAGTATAGAATGCATTTAGTAGTTCAGTTAGATAATGATCCCTTGTGTACTGGTCTTCCAGGAAACTCAGTACTCCGGAGATTTCAAATATTATACGATGTCGCTTGCTGATGCTGGACCTGTTCAGAAACTCTCTGCCACGATACTTTGTGGGCTCCTGAACGTTTGTCAGTTTATCCAGCCGGTGCGACTGATCGCTTTTAACTGCTCCAAATGATGCGGCTAGCGACCTCATTATTACGTCATTACTAAGGTCTTTGTCTTTACTATTTAGAGGTCCTGGGTTTGACACAACCATAAACAGTGGTACTTTTTCCAACGCCAGGCTAACTCAGAGTGTGGATTTAATTCATTAACCCAGTGCAACAATATGCGGCCCACGAATAGTGCTGGAGGGTGTGGTCTCTTGTGTGCCATACGACTGAAGCTGGAAGCCTCTCTTACACTATTTACTAACTAAACAAATGAGGAACTTAATATTGTGTAGCCATTAGGCCTAGAAGCCGTTATCCTCTGACTATGAGAGGATCTGAGGTTCGTCTTTGAGGTGGATCAAAGGCGTAGGAAGCGAGTTTCCGGCGTCGTAAACGGGCAAGTAGGTCTACATTCACACAAAAATAATATAAGTAGTTAAAGGAATAAACGCTCGTAGGAAGATTAATATATTGAAACATGAAGCTAACGTTATATAATTAAAGATTATATTGTCGATAACAGATACATCGCTGCCACACGGAAGGAAAGCTGTCATGGGCCTGTACCAACATACCATAATGGAGAATGTCGGTATCAGACTGCAGTTGTCTGGGAAACCAGCAGCGTAGCGTTAGAAAGTCTATAATTTGCAAGTGAAATGCATCTCTTGGAATGCATCAGTAAAACCAACAACAACAATATAATTGCAGCCTGCGGTTGCCGCCTCGCCGCCGGCCGGAATAATTTTAATTTTTTTTTTAATTATACAAACGTATGCGGAGACGGCAAACAGCTGGTTCACTTTCACTGCGATTCAGGTTTTATACCTTTCTCACGTCCAATGACCACCGCGACCATCACCACCACACACACGGAAACCGCTCGATCATAAAACTGACCTGATCAATTTGACTGTAAATGATATCGACTGCTGATACTAAAGTATTACGCCTTTTGACTCGAACGTGATCTCTGTTTGTACTCGAGTAGTGTGCACTGTGAATCGTGATGTGTGCGTATTCTCTGACTCAGTCATAGGCAACCTTTGAATTTATGGGGGCGCATATACAACTGAGGACCAGTTCGATGGGCGCACCCCTCCCCACCCCATCAATGGAAAATAGAAAGGTGCTAAGCTGGACGTTGGACATCAATAGTCAATAGCCGGACGTTACAAACATTAACTATCGCTTTATAACACCCTTACGCTTATATTTAGCGACGTGGAACACCGAATCAAAAAAAGCTTTGCAGTATTTTTCATATAAATTTGTACAAATTTTCACATCAGGAGTATGTAATCAACAAATTGTCATCATGCACACGCACGTTAAAACTAACAGAACTTCACACGAAAAATGGTTAAACATGAACACATTTTAATAAAAATAAATTAAAGAACTTACCACAATAAAAACTATTTATTTTTATAAAGTGCACAGAAGTGTAAAACTTGAAAAAAAATCACATTTAAAACGTAAACGAAGGCATCAGTTTCTTTTCTTGAAAACACTAACTGATAGTAATTACAGTATTGTATTAGGAAAAAGTAACGGATTGTATTATTTTATAATACAGTACAGTACATTGAAGCAGGTACAATGCGGGTGCGTACCTCCGGTCAAAAGAAAAGAAAATTACAAATTGGTTCGCGGGAGCAGGATTGCCGACTGCTGGTCTATCCGGTCTCCGAACGAAAAACGGTAAACATATCACTATGCCTCGGCCAAAAGGATGACAGTCGGAAGCCATTGATGTAATATGCCCTTAAAAGTGCAGACCTTCACGACACTGTCTCTGTACACCAATCAGATTGCACCGTCAGAAAGACGAGATTACTGTTTTGAGTCCACTTTGGCACATTTAGCATTCATCGACCGCAAGTTGTCACGCGTGTGGTGTTCCCTCAGCTGTCGTCCCGGCCGTCTCCGCATACCACGCCGTCTCCCCAGCTGTCCACGTTCTCGGCAGGCAGGTTTACTACCCATTTGTCGCCTTTCATGGAACTGAACCGTCATGTCGTCGTCATTCTGCTGCTGGTGTAGCCGGTGCTTAATGATGTGCAGAAACGTGCCAACAAAGTAACTACACTGTTGCGAGATGAAAATATTGGTATGGAGAACCATACATTATACTTCCATGTTCTATGATTTATATTTTAAAATCATTTTCGAAATGAAATATTTCCATAGAAACGACTTCTTTCTTCAGCCTTAACCACAGTACTGTGGTCAGTAACGTATACCACCTCACGTTAGCGCACTCGATTTTCACTGATGATGGCAGTCGATAACACTGCCGAAACGTCGGGTTTTGCAGAAAACATTGGAAATTCCGGGAAGGAATTTTAACAACACACTACTTTCTTTGTTCCCGATAACGTAGTACACATATAAAAAATTATCCCCTCACCCTTCAACTATCATTTTCATTTATAGAAAATTACCCCTTCCCCTTCAACTACTCTTTTCATTTATAGATATTTCATCTACCTTTCTACAGTGCATTATTATGACTTTCTTTTCAGGATACTTTATTTATCAAAATTAAGTACTTTACCCTTGTTAAAACATAAAACGTTGCAGGTAAACTACCCCTTCACCTTAACCGATCTTCACCAGAATCAACAGGCCTTGAGTACTCTACAACTCAGGTACATATACAAAACATTATTTGATTCTGTTTGAATTTGCGGAAGTTATCGTTTACCATAGAAAAAAATCCACACACACACACACACACACACACACACACACACACACACACACACACACACACACACACACACACACACACACACACACACACACACACACACACACACACACACACACACACACACACACACACACACACACACACACACACACACACACACACACACACACACACACACACACACACACACACACACACACACACACACACACACACACACACACACACACACACACACACACACACACACACACACACACACACACACACACACACACACACACACACACACACACACACACACACACACACACACACACACTTTTCTTCATGTTTTGAGGGTATTATAATCAGAATCAGCCCTTATCTCGAACACGATTTTTTTCGCCATCACCATGCTTCTATTTCCTTATGGAACATGGAAGTAAAATTAATTATGACAGATAACAGACGCTTTGATCCTGACTGGTAACGGTTTAAATGGGAGAGCTATACCAATGACTGCTTTGCCATTATCTTCTGGAGGTAACGTGTATAAGAGATAAAGTGTACATTTTGTACGGGGGGACATGAGAACAAAAGCCACGTGTTTTGCAAATCCACGTATACATCTGACACCAAGAATCAAGTTAAACACGAGATAATGGTCGCCGTCCTCGTCATCATTAACAAATTAAACTATGAATATTGTTCAATAGTTCTATTTTCAATCAATGTTTTTGTTCTTTTTGGAATTGCTCCGCAAAAAGCCATTTATTTAGAATTTTAAACAGATAAAATTAAATTGTATTTCTTAATTATTTTTCGACGTTCGTGGAATGTTTTCTGTGAATTAGCTTCGCTATTGGGTATGACAACCTGGTCGTCACCAAAACACACGGTAGAGACACTCCCAGTGGCATGGCGTGGGTACATAACACCTGTTGCCGGTTGTGATAGGCCTAAAACTTAACCTAAAATTTAATTCGAATTTTTTCTTGTACGAAGTGTTATCTTTGAGCATTTTCTATCATTCGCTATGAAAAGAAGAGGGTTCCGGTTCAACGAGATCTGACTCTCATTATACTTAGACAGAATTAATCAGAACACAAATAATCGAATTAAAAATAATAAAGACAAACAGAGAAACACATGACTAAACGAGCAAAACACAAACAGGTAGGTAGTATCTGCTGCACGTCAGTTCCGAAAACGAACATAGCTGCTAACTGAGCGTTTTGCCGGTTTATACAGCGGCAACACGTTGGGTGGACGAATGTGTCCTCCCTCCACAGTTTGTAGTGACTGCTACTACGAGGTCAATGACCGTACGCAGTGAAACATTGCCGATGTCCGAGACGGTGCAAGTGTCCAGCAGTTCAAAAGCAATGCTACGCTTTTCTTCAAGTTTCCCTACTATTATTGTTTGAATTTCAAATTATTCAATAACTAAAGTATTTATTCTGTGAAATAATTAATATTATTTCCTCTTATTCCCAGTATTTCCTCTTATATAGCCCCCGGCAACAGCGGTTTTATGGACGCCACGCTACAGGGACAGTCCTGTAATCTTCGAAGTCCCAATTATAAAATGGCAAACAATTCTTCCAGTCGCGTACAACGTCATCTGTGTACACATTAAATAATATCGGAGGAAGACTGTATTCCTGTCTCAACCCTCTGTTTACAATTTCCAACTTACTATTATTCCCAGGTAAACATACCCTCGAGTCTTCATACATACCACCAATCATTTCCACTACAACACTATTAACATTTATTTTTTGCGTACGAGCCACTGTGTACTACGTTTGGTTCAACTGGTTCCTCCCTTCTCCTCCTGTCTCTTCCTCCTCTTTCACATCTCCTTCATTCCTCATCTATGTCTCTCCCTCCTTTCGTCAGTTCAGATGGCATCTGTCCTCTTCTTGGGGTTTTCCTGAAAACCTTGGTCGTTTTTAATTTCATTTTGAGTGCCAAGCATTCTTCAATATCTTCTTCGGTAATCTGGAGTTCTTCTATGTCTTTTTCTGTTTCTTTGAACCACGTATTAGACATTTTGAGCTTTTCGAAATAGTGAAAAAGCTTCCCCGTTCGCCTGTCAGGGTTTTTATGAAAACCGTGGGCATTTTTAATTTCTTTTTGAGTGCTAAGCATTCTTCAATATCTTCTTGAGTAATCTGGAGGTCTTCCATGTCTTTTTCTGTTTCTTTGAACCACGTATTGGACATTTTGAGCTTTTTGAAATAGTTAAAACGCTTCCCTGTTAGTCTGTCAGGATTCATTCTTTGAACATGTCCGTAGAAAGTAATTCTTCTTTTTCTAATTACGTCTGTGACTTTTCAACACGAGTGTACAGCTCATTAATGCGGCGTCTTCTGTACTGTTCTCCATCTTTTATCGATCCCAAGATTTTTCTTAATATCTTACTTTCTATGATTTCTAGTTCTTCCATCATCATTTTCTTGTTCAGAGTCAGACACTCAGCTGCATAAAGTGCTTCCGGGCGAATTACTGTTGAATAATGCCTAAGTTTGGCATTAGTGGTTATTGATTTTTTGTTATGTGTGTTCTTGGTGAAATGGTAAGCAACTTTCATCTTATTAACTCGTGTTTTAATAGCTTCTTTCTCTGAGACATTGTGTTCAATAACTTCTCCAAGATACTTGAAATTGTCAGTTCCATAGATTTGCCCGTATCGAGTTTTCATTTTCTTGAATATTGTCTTAATGTTTGTCATTAACTTGATTTTTTCAAAAGAAATTTATAAACCCACTCTTTTGGTTTGTTCTATCAGCAATTCCGTATGTCTAATGGCTGTTTCTACTAAACCTGACAGGATTGCTAGATCGTCTGCAAACACTAGACAATCTATTGACAGGTTATCTCTGCTGTAGCCTAGTATCCCTGGCTGATCTGATTTTCCTCCAATGATTTTCTCTATTCTCTTATTACTTTTTCCAGAATGCAGTTAAAAGGTAACGGTGATAGTCCATCTTCTTGTCTGACTCGTGTCTTAATTTCAAACTGTCTAGAAATTTCACGTCTGAATTTCACTTTGGAGTAGGTATTCGTCAGCGTTTGTTTGATTAAATTTGTTGTTTTATTATCCAAGTTAAATTCATTAAGAATTTTGAACAATGACTCTCTATCAATTGAGTCATACGCCTTCTTAAAGTCAATAAAAGTAATTACAAAATCTTTAGATCTTCTTTTCAAATGTGTCATTATTTATTTTAGATAAAGAATCTGCTCTGTGCATGACCTTTGTTGTCGGAAGACACATTGGTATTCACCTATTTGGGAGTCAAGTTGTTTGTCTGCTCTGAACAATAATGTTTTGGTTAAGATTTTATAGGTAACTGGCAAAAGTGATATGCCTCTGTAGTTATTCGCATCTGTTTTATCACCATTCTTGTGGGTTGGATGAATTAATGCTGTTGTCCAGTCGTCAGGAATTTTCTCAGTTGTCCAAATGTTTTGAATAATTTCAGTCAATTTTTCTAGATATTATCATTTGCATGCTTCCAAAGTTCAGCAATGATTGAGTCTTCATCTTATTGTCTTTAAGAGATTGAATTATTGCAATTAATGAACATTCATTTATTTATTCTTTTAATAAATAAACATTTATTTATTTATTTATTATTATTTACATTTATTAAACACTTACCATATTATTTTGAAATCAGATATTCAGCGTTTGCAATAATGTTTACGTCGTCACGTTCCTCGGTTGTTACGGTATTTTAGAAACTGTGCTCAGCCCGAATTCAGAATTGGTGCAGCCGTCACACGCTCCATCACGCTCTGGTCAAATCCCACTTGACAAACTGTTTGCATTGGTTTTTGGTTTAACGCTACCTCCACAGCGTCGTTAACTCTCTTTATAATAGACGTTACTCTCTATGCTAATAAACACAGCCAGCTTTACTATATTAAATTTCACGTGTATTTATAGTTGAGGGCATACGAAACTGATTTCTCCACTTTCAAAACCACCGAAGGAATGTTTGGAGCCAAGTGATTTATAAGAGAGCATCGTATAATTTGTTTTGCTATTGGGGGGGGGGGCAAGTTTCGCTAGACCAGTAGCCGACACAGCTTCAGCGGTCTAACTCTTCGTAGGGAAATAAGTTTTGCAAAAAAAAAACTAGTTAACAAACAAGAAGATATTAGAAAGTAAGCTCTGTGTGTGTGTGTGTGCACGCGCGCGTATGTGACCAGTGTGTATTTAAGCAACACAATACATATATGAATGGCGAATTCTAAACAATGGATGTCTGTTCTCAGCAAATTGTCATCTCCCGAGCAATGGAGCTAGTTAATTATAGAAAGTATTGTATTATTGATAATTCAATATAGCAGACTCTGTCACCTTCTGAGTGTCTGCTATGTTTGTAATCCGCCCCCTACTCCCTTTCTCACTGTTTCTGTCTGTCTGTCTGTCTCTCTCTCTCTCTCTCTCTCTCTCTCTCTCCCCCCGCTATCCTCACATTAGATACGCGGCGCACGCGCGCGCGCGCACACACACACACACACACACACACACACACAGATTTCCGGTTCACTGCTATCAAGTACTTACGAACGCAATAATTCAAGTACTAATAAATAGAGTAATTAAGTAATTTGCTATACAGTCTTTAGGCCAAGTTCTTCATCATTAACTTACAAAAACTAGAATAGGTGCTAATAACGTGTTTCACATATCGTGTAGTCTTTACCGCGGCCTTCCCGTATCTCGTCTATCTCCAGACACGACTGACAAAATTGCTTTAGAAACATCGTTCTTAACATAAGCCTAGGACTTCTATATGTAACTACCAGTTTTGTTGTTTACACCTAATAACGCGCCTTTCGATGATACTGATCAACAACTCTCAAGAAAATCGAGTAAAAGGCCTGAAGACCCAAGGCTCTTCTTTTAACCATCATAGTTTCTGATTCAAAATAGGAACTGATTCATATTCATATAACGTGACGGGTAAGACCAGTGGCGTATCTTGAATTTGGGCTGGTGGTGGCTCCGGGGTCCGATCGAGTCGGCTTCATGCATAAAAAAAAAAAGAAGATTAATCAAGATTGCTGTCTGTAAAGTGTTTGAAAACGTGTAATAACACCCTGAAATCAACCTATTAACGTAAACGGTAACAACACAGTAAACATACTCGTTATTGAAATATCGTTTAGAAGATACCGATCGACTGACTTGATTTGCCTATATTTGATATTTTAAACGTATACGTAAATGCTGTGTAATAAACTTGTTTGTATATTTAAAAAAAGATTTACTATTAGCACACACACAACTGAAAAAATAAATAAAATAGCCTAAAAGTTAACAAAATTCGTCAACTTTTTTCGACCCTTTGGGGGGGGCGGTCCCGTTGGTCCCCCCTTGTATAATACACCCCTGGATAAGACCACCTTATACAACTGTCAGTGGTGTTTTGTTCAAGCTTCTATTCTGGAACCAAACAACGTTTCTGTTTGAACGTTAAAACGACATTCTCTGTCCGTCCGGTGATACGTGAATATCGTACAGTATGCGACTACGAACGATATAAGTTAAAAATTTACATCATATTCAAGAGTCTGCTTTCCCCATTCAACGCTGAAATATCCACTAGAGTCGGCTTCTACTTAACCCTGTCTCGAGATAGAACGAATATATTTTCTGTCATACCGGTCTAGATGTATATAATATAATGAATGTAATAAGAAAGAACGAAATATAATTAAATCACTACCGACTCGGAACACAAAGTTTTTATGGGTAAAAACGTAAAAGTTTTACCTTATAGCCTGAACCAGTTTTCGCTTTTAAAAAGCTTCTTCAGAGGCTGCCGCTGGGAGCACTGTTCGTCTTGTTCTTGGCAATGGTATCGACTTTTGAAGGCTCGATGTTGTGTGTGATATGTTCGAATAATGCGTGTGATTTGAATTGTGTCTGTTCGTTTAGGATGTCGTTTTTATGTGTTTTCGTGTGTTTGTATATTTCCAATTGTTCTAGAGTATAACATGGATAGTCTACACCTACACACAAAAGGCCAAAAACTAGATACTCTAGAACAATTGGAAATATACAAACACATAAAAACGACATCCTAAACGAACAGACACAATTCAAATCACACGCATTTTTCGAACATATCACACGCAACATCGATCCTTCAAAAGTCGATACCATTGCCAAGAACAAGACGGACAGTGCTCCCAGCGGCAGGCTCTGAAGAAGCTTTTTAAAAGCGAAAACTGGTTCAGGCTATAAGGTAAAACTTTTATACGTTTTTACCCATAAAAACTTTGTGTTCCTAGTCGGTAGTGATTTAATTATATTTAGTTAATTAACGGACACGTCATGGACAACGAAATCCAAGAAAGAACGAATTGGTGAACGTTTTCTTTCTTTCTTTCTTCTATTTCTGCTGAAGATGGCTGCCATGAGGTGTGGCCGAAACGTTTAGCCACGAGAACATTAGCAATCGACCACGGCCCAACAGATCGGAATAATAGTTGTAACAGTGTTTACTACGGCCGTGATAGCCGTCGGAACAAATTTTGCAGAACTGTTTTACATCAGTATCGGTGAAAGTACGCACGTAACTGTTTGTTGTTCTTGTTGTTATTGAAACAATAACATCGGGATGAATAGTCAATGCACGACAATACGGTGGCTAAGAAAGTAAGAATAATTTGTAATTTAAACTACCAAGAAAACAACTCTATACAGTTACGGCTTTCGGAAAATTACTATTCATTTGAAGAACATTATATCGCTTTACTTGCTGTACAAAGTTTGACGGATGATCGTTTAACCTTCCATAATTTATTAACACTTTAATCTTATATGAGTAAACATTTTACTTCCATGTTCCTTAAGAAAATGGAAATATGGTGATCGCGAAAAAAGTCGTGTTCGAGATAAGATATACTAGATGAAATATAAAATATTTATAAATGAAAAGAGTAGTTGAAGTGGAGGGGGTAAATTTTTGTATTGATGTTATAAATTTATTCGACCGAAAACTTAAATATTTCAATAAAATATTAACAATTGATATTGTTCCATGATACGTAACCACGGATACATAAACAAAATAATTTTTCGTTTTCAGAAATTTACAGATAACAAATGCTGGGCGGTATTCGGTTTCTTTCGCGTTATTTAAATAAAATATCGGTATGGAGAACCATACATGACTTCCATATTCTAAGATTTATAATCTGAAATATACTTACCTGCCAAGCACGATATATTTTCTAATATATACATAATTTACATTAAAATGAAAAAATTATAATTTTATTGCCTGGCAACAAAATTATTTTATTTTCAACAATTACCATTGTTTGAAAAAGTTTAAATGAATTTTCAAGTACTTTACTCTTGTTAAAACGTAAAAGGTTGCAGGTAAACTACCCCTTCCCCTTAACCGATCTTCACCAAAATCTAATGGCCTTGAGTCCTCTACAATTCACTGATGTATGCAAAAAATTATTTGATTCTGTTTGAATTTGCGGCAGTTATCGTTTGCCATATAAAATACGCTTGATAAAAAACGTTGCAGGTAAACTACCCCTTCCCCTTAACCGATCTTCACCAAAAACAATAGGTCTTGAGTACTCTACAAACCAGGGCTGTATGCAGAAAATTATTTGATTCTGTTTGAATTTGCGGCTGTTATCGTTTGCCATAGGAAATAACCTTGTTAAAAAAACGTTGTAGGTAAATTACCCCTTTACCTTAACCGATCTTCACCAAAAACAATAGGTCTTGAGAACTCTACAATTTAGGGCTGTATGCAAATAATCTTTTGATTCTGTTTGAATTTGCGGCTGTTATCGTTTGCCATAGGAAATACCCTTGTTAAAACATAAAACGTTACAGGTAAACTACCCCTTTCCCTTAACCGATCTTCACCAAAAACAATAGGTCTTGAGAACTATACAATTCAGGGACGTATGCGAAATATTATTTGATTCTGTTTGAATTTGCGGCTGTTATCGTTTGCCAAAAAAAAAAAATTTCCCTTGATAAAAAAAAACCGTTGCAGGTAAACTACCCCTTTCCCTCAACCGATCTTCACCAAAAACAATAGATCGTGAGTACTCTACAAATCAGGGCTGTATGCAAAAAATTATTTGATTCTGTTTGAATTTGCGGCAGTTATCGTTTGCCATAGAAAAAAAATCTACAGACACACACACAGACACTTTTCGGAAAACGACTTTTTTCATGTTTTGAGTGTAGTAGAATCAGAATCTGCAATAATCTCGAACACGATTTTTTTTGCCATCACCATACTTCCATTCCTTAAGGAATATGGAAGTAAAAATAATTGAATCAAATTAATTCATTATTGTTAAAATATTAACAACGAGGTACACTTCGTATTTTGATTATCTTTTCAGCGTTTTTACCAAAAGCATGCTAATATATTTGGTTTTGTTCTGAGCGTACATATTAACAATAATTTTATAATTAATTAGAACATGGAAGTCATGTATGGTTCTCCATACCGATATTTTTACATGAAATTGTGTAACGTAATCGAGTCGAACAATAGTAATAACGACTTGGAAATACCAAAATTAAAGATTTCGCTGTCTTTGCCTTTCATGTATCAGAGAGGCTGATATTTTTAAGAATACATTTTTTTTAGTGTTGCTGTGACAACTGCGGCCTACATCCGGTAGTGATTACAACAGAAGCCATTAATAATTAATATTATCGTTTTGTACAATAGGCAGTAGTTATATAGACGACAACAAGCGTATGCAAACAAGTTACTAGTACTTATCTTATATAATAAAAATATCATTCTCATAAAAGTCAGAAGATAATCGATCTGACTATGATATTAAATCAAGCCGGAATAATTGAAACGTACAAAATCTACAACAAACAGATAAGACCCGAGTCATGTAATAAGACAAAATTATCCACTTATTTTAAGCCTTAAGCCGATGACTCAAATCGGTCTTAACTGTATTTTTAACAACATTAACGAATAATGATAATGTGATGTATTTTTAATATACACACACTTATTGGTTACTAATGGTACCTATAATCTCAATCTTCTATTTTAGTGTATTCAGTATTCATAACCTAAAGATACCATACATATTATTTATAATAAGGTTTTAATTACATTCTTAATTTCTATCGATTTCAGTCATATACCATCGTCAGGATAATTTACACTATGCACTCGCGATCACGATATTGCAAAACAGTTACTATTTACAGAAAAAACAAATTCGAAAACACTGATTAATGATCGTGAAACGTACGTTTGTGTCCAGAGTTTCTCGAGAACTGATTCTGTTGCGGAGTGTTTATGTTTACATTCAGCGTTTACATCCTGACGATGGTCTGTGATCGAGATCGATAGAAGTTAAAAATGTGAGTAATTCAAACTTTATTATAAATCATATAACACTCGATTTCCGCAGTTCTGAGCACATCAGTGTACCATAGTGGAACCACCACTGCGTCTTGAACAGACTGTCCAAAAGTTTCAGCTTATTAGTTGGAAAGACATTATTAATAAGTGTTACGTGTTTGAGATTTGACGGGGGTTGTTGGAAATGCATTTCCCTCGTGAGCTACGCACTGTGAATAAGATTCAACGGCTGAACTGACGTCTCTTTGCACTTTACAACAGGCCTACCCCTAATTGTACAGTTAGCCCCGCCATTACCGTTTCTTTGTAACTTGTGAGCGGGGCTTACTGTGTAAACAGGGATGCCAGGGGGTTGTACAGGGACGAAGGGCATGCCGTCGCCCAGCGTCCCGAGCTTCTTATACAGCTCCTGTCGCGGGAACCATAAATGTCTGGATTTTAAAAGTGTGGCCTGCTACCGGCCGTGGGTGTCAATTAGTTACCTAACTGAGAGTGAGAGTACGCCGAGGCGGGTCCAAATTTTACCTGGCACAGATGGGTTGCCACCGAGGGCGCTAAATGATGGGTCACAGCGGGGATAAAACGTTCGGGAAAGTGTACGTATGGGGGTGTTCAGGGAACGGACACGCAGGGAGTCTCGGATGGTCTTGTTGAATGTCAGATAGTGAACTGTAAACGCCCAGCTCAATCCTCGGTCCAGGAATCTTATGGGTGTTAGCCAAGTAGCTCCATACAGGTAACCATCAGCGTCACAAAAGTGGTGACGCCGAGTTTCCGTAGGCAGTTGCTGCAAAGCAGGGGACAGAATGTATACAGACGATTGGCAGTTTTGCGGCCTACTTGCTCGTAGTGTGTCCAGCTGGAGTCCGAGGTAGTTAACATCACGAGACCTGGGCAGGGGAGTATCGCCTACGTACAGTCTGTCGGAGAGCCTTCTGCGTCTGGAGAAGACTACGGCTGTGCTCTTGTCCGCGTTGATAGCGACCCCCCATTTCTCTGCCCACTCAAGCTGTTCCTGGAGCCAGACAACGGCCGTCTCAGCCCGACGATCGACGTAAACAGGGGTGGGTCTGGACTTTATGCTCTGTCTCAGTCGAGCCACCGAGGATGCCTAATCGTAGTATGCGTGAAGCGTTTAGTTTTATGCTATTAACGGAAAACCACGAAAGTTTACCAGCAAAAATTTTGTAAGATTATGTCAGTTCCAAAATTGTCACGTGGATCCGAAAATTAGGTGAAGTGAAAGACTAGTCTTAATAAATCTTGGACGTTTGAGAAAGTCATTCTGAAAAATGGCAAGAACTGAGGATCGTATTAGATGTAAACTGTATCAGAAGTAAAGGTGTTCTCCCTCTGAATAAAATTAACTAGTATAAATGAAATTTTGTCGTATTAGTTAATTAGTCAATGAAATATATTGTGCTAAGGTAACCAAAACTTAAATTACAATATACGCCCCCAGCACAAAACAACGGAATATTGTTCAGTTTGTGAAACTGCAAAGTGTAAGCAACTAATCTTTGGAGTTAGGCGACTTTGTTATTGGGGGAAATCTTCTTCTTCACTTCAAGGATTAGGTTATATAAACCTGTTCCGGCACCTGTCTCATCCTCGGACGACCCACGTTTCTTCTACCAATGGCTTTATAGTTCAGTGCCGCTTTCGGCAATCGATCCTCTGTCATCCTTCGCAGACGATCCCACCATTGTTTTCTGTAAATTGTTTCATTTATGTTATCTGCTTCTAGTTCTGGTCTGATATACATACTCCTTATTCTATCTTGCAATGTATAGTTTAAAGTACTTCGAATAAACTGCATTTCAGCGCTCTGGATCTTGCCGCATACCGTCTTTTGCCATGACCCACGTCTCACTCTCATAAATCAACGTGGGTATTGCAATTGTCTTATAAAATTTAATCCTTGTGCTGTGTCTTGTTTTATTTCTAAGATTTCTGTAAATCGTACCACAAATATTCCTAAATTTATTTATCTTTTCTTTTATATATCATATTCAGATTCATAGCTTACAGCACATACGAGATATTTAAAACGGCTCATCTGTTCTAAAGTGCTGTTGTTTATAACAATCTTAGTCCTTACTGGATATTTTTACCTTTAAAGGCCATGGTTTTAGTCTTTCTCATTGAAATTTTCAGTGAGTTCTCTCTTGCTACTTCTTGTAATTAAAGTATACTCTTTGTAAATCGTCCTCATTTTCTTGAATAAGAACTATGCAATCCGCATATAGCAGGGAACCCATTCAAATTGATTTATTAAGCTGTATTCGCGAAGTCACTCTGGATTTCCAAACTCTCAACATGTCGTCAATGTATACAAACATGTCACCAGTAACCTGTTCATGTAAAACTTTATAATGCTTGTAGTACCCTTAGCAACCTCGGAGTAAGGTCTTGTTGGGGGAAACTCCTGCTAAAACTAAACTATTTAGTGCAAAACAACAGTATGGCACGATAATTTATAACTTAGGATGATTACAACGATTGTGATAGTGAAACGCTGAGCTACGATAAGACTTGTCCAATAGCTTAACACTAGGCAGCTATATCTTATTATAAAAGTTTTAAAGGTGTGGGTGAAAACTAATTTAGTCGTAGGAAGAATTGGTATTATGTTACGTAGAATCGGATAAACTTGTTTTAGTAAAAGTGAAGTGTAAGGTTCAGCCATAAATTTACGTAAGCAACGACATGATTGTAGCAAAATGGTTTAGTGTATAAACTAACTTTAGCATCATAAAGGATAGTGCAATGATTGTTTTCATAAAGAAGGCGTAGTTTTTCCACTGCCGACTGCACACTACGCCTTGACGTAGTGATAAGTTACTTTGAGAAACTTGGATGACGAGATCAGTGAGAAGATTTCATGTGAGAAACAAATTGACGATAGATAAGACTGGGGACTTCGGCTGAGGACTGGTCTGTCCAGCTGGAGACTGTTTAGGCAGAATTGTGTTCCTGAAACGGATCGTATTTACTACACAAATAGTATTGATAACCTCAGTTAGGTCATTCCCAGTATCCACAAGGTAACTTGGGATTCTAGGAGAAACTACCGTAGTCATACAGTTGGCTAATCGTTGAAGAACGAGTGTAGATTCACGATGATGAGCGGACACCGGAGATGCCAGTCAATGCTGGAACCTGAAACGGCGATTCTCGAATCGGAAGAAACAACGTTGTAGAATTTTTTCAGTTACGTGAAAAACTACGATAACTCTACGTAATGTAAAACTTTATGATTAAGTATATCCTCCTCTAGTGAGACACGAGAGAGTGGTTTACCTCTTTTTTAGAAATTCGCCAACCTTTGAAGAAGATTACAACTGGGGTGAGCAGGTCGCTATAGGAACAAATGGTGGAAGGACAAATAGGGATTTCCTGCATCGTACAAGAATCAAAACTTTATAAACAGTCCGGAGGTGGGGGCAAATATACAAATTTTGGTTTCTCAGGCTGGTGCTATGCCGGCCACGTGTTGGTGAGCGAGTTCCAACTAAATGCTGCTTGTTGGACAGTTGAAACTAGATTGACGAGGTGCATAGTAATGCCTGCCAGAAACATTCGGCGGAGCGCGCGAGTCGACCTATGTACGCAATGATTGATATCGACGACAAAATATATTACGTGCCGAAAATACCGAACAAACGTTATCTAATAGATTACGGAGGAGATTAAACAATAAACGAAAAAATAGAGATTCCGCGGGTACGTGTTATAGAAGACATCTGAGGTGCACAAACCTGATCACCAGTGACATGTCATCGCTCGGAAGAAAGCGACTGCATAAGAAGAAAGTGACTGTGATGAAACTGGCAAAAACTGTAATTGGTAGAAATTACTTGGAAGTTGTTCTAAATATAATAATCATGTGTGGGAGGAGGAGACGAGAAACACAGTGACATTAATGAGAGTGGGAAACGCGTTGCCGGTAGAAACTATACAATTACATGTGGGTAACGTGTGCTTTGAGCAAATTACATGCAACCAGAGCGTATCCTCTTCACTTTGGTAAAATAATTTAATTATACCGCATGATGCATGTCTGCGATATTACAGGCAGTGGCAGACGACCTGTAGGCTCAATGAACCAGTGGCCATGGGTTTGTGGGTTCGTCCACCTGACCTCAGACGTTTGCTCCCATAGGTTGTACTCAGTTCAGACGTTAAATTAAACACTAAACATTATTTAAAAGATCTATTTCCGGGCTGATAAACCGTGGTTGATTGCTCACCGGTGTTATCATAACTAAACGTTTCGCCCACCCACCGGAGGCCTTCCTCAGTAGCAAAAATAATTAAAAATCATTCGACAAAGGGATCGAATCCCTAGTTAAGGCCAAAGCAACAATTAAACCTTTTACTAAATATACACTATTCAAATCCTCGCCGTAGTAATTACCTGTCCTCGTTCATCTCTGTCCTTTGACTCTTTGCATTTTAGTATTCTCTTCAGAAATTTGTCTTAGACTATCTGTATTGCTTGGCATATAAAAGTGTGTTGTTTCTTTCTAAAGTCTACATGCTCATCACATTGGCAACCTACCATTGGGGTTTCTCATTTTCTCACTTTACCTTATACGACAAGAACGCGGTGTGTATATTTTCCATTTCCCCAGTCTATTTGACTAATTGTTCAAGTGGTTTAGTTCTGCCTTATCAGGGTGTTTTACTAAGTTACTTTTTATGCACAGTTGTTGTAATATGAAATCATTCGCTTTCATAGTGAATGTCTCGTTATACCCTTAAGTCTACCGTCCATGTCACTTGACATCTACTTTACTTTCTGTTATGTTCTCAACAAGATTTTCCATTTCCCTGTTCTTGCGGCTATATGAAATCATTCGCTTTCATAGTGAATGTCTCGTTATACCCTTAAGTCAACCGTCCATGTCACTTGACATCTACTTTACTTTCTGTTACGTTCTTAACAAGATTTTCCATTTCCCTGTTCTTGCGGCTATATGACCTAAATAGATTTAGATTATGTACATCTTATTATTATATTAGAAATGATAAGGAGACCAGCAAACGAGAATCACGATTGATGCGCAGTAAACAAACAAAGTGCAGGAGGCAAAGAAAGTATGGCAGTTAACAAAACTCTTTTACTTGGACACTATGTAGGGTAGAACGTTAGGTTGTCCGACACATACCGGAGCATACAGCGTAAACTAAACAATATGGAGAGTGTAGGCTGTTATACGGTTATTCGGTTAACCC
Organism: Magicicada septendecula; assembly: GCA_034769895.1. NCBI lineage: Eukaryota > Metazoa > Arthropoda > Insecta > Hemiptera > Cicadidae > Magicicada > Magicicada septendecula. The sequence continues at coordinate 505,290,919 of CM068369.1, read as the reverse complement.
TGGACATTAATCCGATTGTATAGGAAAAAAGTACCTAAAGAGGTTTAAACATTTTATGGCCAAACACAATAACAATCTTTGACGTATGGAAAGGACAAAACGGATGATTACTAAACAAGAAATAAGAGACAAGAAGAAAATAATTAAGAGATTATATCTTAAGGAATAGACCATGACATGAGGGGTTTTGTCATAAATAAGAATACACCTATGGGACAGAGAATTAGACGATCGGAAGCAGGAACTTATCCAAATTTTGGGGGGGGGGGCAGATTGGATTGTAGGCGTGGAATCAAATATGAGAATACACATTCCGTGATGTTTCCTTCCAGAAAGATCGGGGGGGGGGTCCAGATTTTCCGCTAGAGCAAGATAGACATGAAGATCCTGAAGTCGGATTTTTGGACATCCTCAACATCGGAAATAAAAGAAATAGGAAAAACAGAATAAAATAATTTTACTCATTCAATCACTTATTGTATAATGCCATAATTCCTACCAAAAATCTAATAAAGCATGTCTCAATGTTAAATAATTATTTTTAGTCATTTAAAATCAAAACAATTAAAACGACTTTACATTTTCTAAATTTTACCTCTTTAAAACAAAATTTACTTAATGGTATACTATAGGCCTACTATACCTCGTAATAACATAAAAATCGGTATGGAGAACCATACATGACTTCCATGTTCTAAGATTTATATTTAAAATGATTTTCCGAGCAAGATACATCGTGGAGGATATACGTAGGAAGTGTGCTAAAAAAGAACCGGACCTTTTTTTCATGCGCCATCAAATGAGCCACAGGCGTTGACTTTGAGTAGAGGGCTGAAGGTGACCCGATTTGAATCAAGAGAAGACATCGCACAAAATACGACGATACAGCTGTACTCCATACCAAAAGATGACTTCCAGACATGTTTCCAAAAGTGGCAGGACCGCTGGAAGAAGTGTGCAATCTAAATGGACTCCTTTGAAAGGGATAAATGTTTAAAACCTGCAGATAAATAAAATATTATTTTTTTTAAGCAAAAATCTGATACTTTTTGAAAACACCTCGTATACTCCGAAAACGATAATAATACACTTGTGCTACGAGAACCTCTGTTAGAATGAACACACACAGAGGTGTGAAGTTATTATAACGTGTGTGATTAGGAACGGATGTAATGACGAGACGTGATTAGATACAGTATCACACATAATGCTACAAGACTGATGATGTTTTAATCACCGTGGTGTATATCATCAAGAAAAACCTAATTGAAATTATAATTACATGTTAGGCCTATTGTGTGCATGTAGCGTGTTGTATAGGCTGACGTGTCTGCGGCGCTCAGCCACGCTCTGTTCACAAACCGTTAACCAAGTATATCACAATAAAAAAAGAAAACATAAACATACTCGAAACTATCAAATGATAATTCTTTGAATTAATTATGTCCTCTTTAATAGCAACAAAAATTTCCCTTTGTAAATTTTATGTCCGTATTCTTTTTTTAGCCTACGTAATGAAATTTGTTTCCTGTAGTCGTATTTACACTTCCTACATTGAAAATTTTAATTTATGTTTTTATATTGGATTTTTGTAGAATTTAAAATCTAGTCTTTTCTGAATTTCAGAACGTGGCTCGATAATTTAATAAAAGGTGACAATAAATATCGGAGCCGCGTTGACAGAAAAACAATTTTTGAACTTGATAGGTCACCGTTGTAGAACTGTCCATTTTGTTAAATATTTTTTTCTTTTCGTGATTATTCACAATAACCTAACACCACGCAGACCAGATGACAAGTCACAACGACAGCAAGAGGACAATGACAGAGATAGCGAAATATTCTTCTTACTAAGTATAGATACAATTCCTCCTACGAAGCGCGAGATGCTTGATGTGTAGTGTCCCCAGTCTCAAATTTAATTTAGTTTATTTATTTAGTTGGGTCATTGGGTCAGTTTTAGGTTTTTTTTTGTATCGGCCATCTAAGGACCACATGCCAATTTCAATTCTTTATTCTTTGTTCTTTTCTTTTTCACCAATATTCTTTCATCTTTTCACTGTGTCTCTTCTTCCTGTCTTCAGTCCACTTTGAACCTGCGTTTTTCTCTCTCCTACCCTGGACTCCTTCCATTTTTAATACTTTTGCCAGAAAAAATTCTCTTTTAATTGCTTCTTCGGGGTATATATTATTTTTTTTTCTAACTCCTGTTGGACTTCTTTAATCCAACTTGATGTTGACTTCTTCCCCCACAGATATTTGAAGATCTGCTTTCTTAACCTATTGTCGTCCATTCTATAGCCTATAAATGTCCAAAAAATAATTGTCTTCTTTATCTCATTGTTTCTGTTATATTTTCTATACTTTGATATATTTCATCATTACTTTTTAATTTCCAACCTTCTGAAGTTTTCGTGGGCCTAATATTTTTCTAGTAATTTGTCTTTCCAATATTTCTAGTTTGTCTAAATTCAATGCTAGACATTCACTTGCATATAGGCATTCTGGCTTCACTGTTTAATGTAATGCCTTATTTTCGCATTTTTAGATATGCACTTTTTATTGTAAATATCTTTAGTTATACCATATGCCCTTTTCATCTTATGAATCATTTCTTCTATAGCAGATTTTTTTAAACCATTCTCTTGAATTATTTCTCCTAGATACTTGATGCTTAAATTTTCGTTTTAGTTTATTTATTTAATTTTAACTAAATGGAGGCAGGGCTTCAAGCTTCCCTTTATCGGTGGATCACCAGCTTTCCAAAGATCGGTTTGCTTTGAATCTAGTTTCCTAAAACACGCGGCGCTACTTCGGATTCACTGCTCCTCGTGCAGCTATACTGGACCAGCGACGTCGGAAGCTTGGCTCCTTTTTACGCTCTCTACCAGGGTTCACTGCATCTTGTGCAGCTACTTATTAGGGCCAGGGTAGTCCTGGCTTTCGTTCGCGGGTCACACACGTTTGGCGTGGCATACATAGGTTCCATTCCAGCTGAAGAGTGAGTTGTGTGTCGGGTAGGGAAAGCCACCGGATAAGGCGGTATAGGCCTCCACCCGCGGGGACTCCACCTTGAGTAGCAAACGGGATCGCTTCAAAGAGTCACCTGGCCTTTGATGATCGGAGGAGTCCGACGATCAGGGGATTGCGGGTAACTAGGGCCACCTGGCTATAGATTCTGCGCGGCAAGCGTCTCAGGGTGTCATCGTTTGAGCGGACACACATTCCTATTCTAAGTGCATGTGAAGACAACATGCGGGGTACTTTATAAGCAACCTTCAGTTCTCGGACGAGCACGCTCTGGAGCGACTTTATATGATAGGCGTCCAGGTATCCCCAAACATGACAGGCATAAGTAATCACCGGCGATACATATGTATTAACGATGAGCTTACCAAGCCGAGGAGTCATCGCTACACTCGAAAGTATGGCTCATGACTTGTGGAGTTTTGCACCGAATCGTGTTGACGGATCTTCTGTGCATGACTTCGCCAGATGATGGCTTCTGTACGTACGAGGTTGTTGATCCAAGGCAGCTCGGTTGGGCCTAGAGTTAGCGGACGAGGCCGCTTTAGGCGTCGCAAGAACATTACTTCTGTGTCTGCAGCAAAAGACGCTGTGACAGGCTTACTCTAGTTACTCGGGGCGTGTCGTTGACGAACACTGAGAATACGAGAGGTCCAAGGACGCTGCCCTGAGGGACACCCAGCGGCAATACCGAAGAGAAGCGTGGTCCAGTCTCACTGGCCCCGCAGAAACCTAGCCACGCCCGTCGTGCCACACGCTGTCAAACGTTTTTCCACATCTAGAAAGATTGCAGTCGTCTGTTTGTGGAAACCTGGCAGCCGGCCTCGGTTATGTTCTCAGCCAATCTCATCGGCTGATGAGTGGAGGAGTGCATTTCACGAAAGCCGAACTGTTCAGGGTCACACGACATAATCTGGGTACCGCCAGACTTCTCTAGACGTGTATATGAAGGGCATTACATTTCTATTATGCATCGGAAACTCGCTCGTTGGTTCACGTCGTTTTCTGCCACGACAGTGCGGTTTTTGGCTGAGATACTCTACAGAACTCGTCCTAAGATGGACTGTGACTTTGTTATGGACAATTATCCAACAGGAAATAGTTGTATTTGCTCTTTCCTATTTCGTGGCAAATTCGTGGAATTTTGCCGTTTTATCTCATAATGAACTTACAGTGGACCTGCATCCCCATTTAGTTCAACAATTTGACATTTATGATTTTTGTTAGGTGTGCAGAGTGTCTCAGTAACCCAGGTAGACTTGATGTTCTTGCCTAGAATTTCAATCCAATAAATTTTGTCGACATAGTAAAGAAGATTTCTGAAAATAATTTGTTACAACCAAGGAAACGCGTGTGGAGACGTATTTTTGAGTTTCGATTCACAGTGGATTATAAACGAAAATCGCTATCCCAATTCTGATGTAAATAAAAGCAAACATACAGCATGATAGTCTATACTGTTTTATACATCCTTTTTATTATTAATTATTCCTGGAGAGTACCTTTTTATATTTGCAAAACATTTTGTATACTGTTTTCATTAAAAAAAAACACACAATTAAAGCAATAGCTGCAGGAACAAATTATTTTAGAATATCTTGTTTGGTGTGACTTAAGTAGTTTTTGAGAAATTTTAACTATGTCGAATCTCAGGTTTAGTTTTATCTGTGTGGGAGGTATCGAACGTTTGGGTTATAAACTATGCGAAATAATGTAAATAGCGTTGTGGATTTAAAATTTTCATTTTTTAATACTTGCATTCTTAAACTCAGCCAATTAGAAATCTGACTATGTGCAAGATGTTAAAATAATGTCCCAGCCTAAAGTTAATCGTGGGTTTGTTTTTTCTGCAGGTTCAAAGACAGTTAATATTAGAAATAAATTTCACCAGATTTCACTTAATTTTTTTTTTTTTGCTGTGTGGTTTAATCGGATACATCTGATTTCTCGTGAGAGACAATTAAACTTGAAACGGGTCAGCAGCGAAAGGTATAATTTAAAAAAGATTTAAACTCGCTTAGTGATCGTTACAAAAACAAAAACCAAAAATAGTTGGGGAAATAATAAAGTGTGCCGGAATAGTTACTAGTTTTTACTACTATATATCTGGATCAGCTGATAGTCACACTCCATCCCCTCTCATGAACACCTGATGAATATATAATTTGGTTGACTACATCAAAACGCGAGCGCATGTGACCCGCTTTCGATCGCAACTATATGGTTTCTAGGTCATCATGATATCTTTTTCGTTTACCATTTCTCACGTCTGGATTTGTTTACGTAGTGTTTTATCCGCAGAGAAGATGCCTTTCTAAACTTGTTAACACTTGTCTGTCCTTGATGTCGAGACCCTCCTGTTCCTTATTAAATGCGGTGAATATGCAAACACGTGTTTGCATAACACATCGTAACGTATTTTATAGGTATTAATAAAACTACAAACTGGCTATGGTTATTTAATAGAAATGTTTATTGACTCAGCAGTGACTTAATACCACGTTTCAATTTCGGTCGAAAAAAACGTCGTGTTTGAATTACTTAAGTTTAAAACGAATTAAATTACGTACTTTCATTTATGGAATTCTAGTGATAGGCCGTAATCAGTACTGTTTTAGTTAGTGTGACTTTTCTGTTACATCTGCTGTACAATCAAAACCGAATTGAAGCTTAAACTCCATATAACGAAAGGTATAATAAGAAAGAAATAAAATAGAGTAAATAAAGTGAAAAAACAAACGTATTAAACTTACTTTATTTTCATGTTACATGTTTTATCTATTAAAACCATTAGATAAGAATGTAATAATAATTGAAACACTGGCACGAATTTTAACATATCTTTACTCATTTTTGAACATATCATAGACTACTCGTCAAACGAACTCTGCGTTATCAAAGACATTATTTATTTTCAATCGATTTGATGTCAGACGATACGTCTAGTCCGCTGTTTCGATTCAATTTAAATTTTAGCGTCAACTGCTTGTTCGCTGCGTCAAACAGGAAAAGAAAACATGTCGAAGTATCTCAATAAATATTCATTTTTTACAGTTTAATTTAGTAATGGATGCATAAAAAATACTTTATAAGTTTTTTTTTCAAAACAGAATATAAGGGGAATGGCGGTCTGGCTACTAATTTAGAGGTCCAGGGATCGATTGCCGAAAATTAATATCTATAGGTAATAATGGGCGGCTGAAACGTAGTTTTGAGCACACTATCTTCCTTCCCAGAAAGGTAAGCTACCTCTCATTTTTTTCCATCTTGAAAAGGAGCCTGATTGACGTGAGTGAGATATTAACTTATGAAAACATAGCGGCGTGTGAATTTCTGTGAAAATCGCAAACAAACAAAGCAATCACGTCTCGCGATAACAATCGACATGCACAGCGTGTATCGTGGACATTAAGTATACAATCAATATGCAACATACACGCTCATATGTTCACGGTCACAGGAAGTGTTACGCATCGCCTTAATATTACCTGACTAATAAAATTGGTTACTTTGTTTTCTCTCAGACGCCTTTTTCGGCTAATCAAAGATTTGATATATTTCCTGTAGTATATGATGTAGATGTACTCAGTTATCCCTACAATCTTACCGTTGCAGCCACATATTCTTGTCCTCTGCATTCGCTCACCTTCATCTCCAAGTAAGAACCACATCCCAACTCAGTGAACACACTTCCCAAGTTCGATAAACTAGCCACCCGCCTCAACAGGCGGATGTTCTACAGGAGTATACGCCGCAAAACCGTGCTCTGCCAATGCTAACAGCGTTCAGGAAAGCACTTTCTCCTCAAGTTCATTCAAATCTTACACTCCTTCCAACTGGTTTTGGTTATTCTCCTCCAAAATCATGCGTTCACAGGTTCACGCATACATCTCTCCGCCTCTTTCAAAACAAAGACTGACACTCGTAGATCACAATACTCCAAACAAAGTATTTAATAAATGAATTTCTAGTCTCCAGGTATGAGTAGACGAATCTGTGTGATAGTCACTTTTGTCAAGGTAACGTTTATGGCAGTTAAGTTTTGTCATGTTGTTGATTACGCTTTCAATCTGACATTGGTCCAGACCGCACCACAATAAATGGCAATGTACATCAACGAGGAACGTTCAAAAGTTCAAAAGGTTCCTTAACACTTTTGCTATCAAACTACTAAAGCACTTTTTGTGCTTTCTGGGTTTTTGTACTTTTTGGCAGTGAGTGTTTTCTCAATAATTTACTATTATACACTTCAAATTAAAACTTAATTAAGTATAGTCGTTAAAAACGATAACCCTATCTACATTTAAACCTACCTTTAATTCAATCTACATTTACCTATGTTTAATTTTTTTGGTGGTTCACTTTCTCTATTCTTCTTCTGCTGAGGCTTTTATCCATATTATAAGTTTGCCGTCTTTTCTCTCCACTGCTTTCTGTTATTTCTGTCACCTTTGGTAATCTCTCTTTTTACCTAGTTCAAAACACAATAAACACTGGGAGTCATGAAGACATTTTTTATGGCAAAATTTTTATGGTGTTTTTTGTCACATAGAAACTTTTGATGACGACGTTTCCTTTCCCATGAAACACTTTTGACAGTTCCAATCTGACAGTGACGTTTTGTCATGACAGATTTTTGGCACGTACTGTAGCAACATTTTACTCGCAGGGAATACCCAAGCGTCATCCTATAACGTCATCATGATGACAGCTATAACGTGACGATAACTGCCTTAATAACGCTAGTAGGAAATCCATAATGCCACAATGGCTAGTCAAAGAAAGTGAAACTACTACCGGTGAAGTAGTCGGCATAAATCCTGTCAGAGCAGACTATATCGATATCTAACACAACGAGTCTGACAAAACAAGTTTGCAACAAGACGTGCAGAGGTCACCAGGCCGGAGACTGTAACAGCTCTAGCTACTGCATTGTATCCTGGTTATACACGGCAACGGTTGGTTGGAAAGTGAACACGCTTCCTAGGAGCTTCCTAGTCAACACACTAGCCATCGATCCCGATATATGTGTGTGTGTGTGTGTGTGTGTGTGTACATCGGGGGGGGGGGAATGTTATGACTCTTAGCGACCGACACAAGCGAATCAATCATTTCCTTACTATGTACATATACCAACGTAGAAATAATTTCTCTTGGCGTTTCGATCTTGAAATGTAAGGCCTTATTTAGAATTACATTGTATAACAACGGAAGGAACCGTCAGTTCATTTCTGCGTCGTGTGACAATAAAATGCAAAAATTAACGAAAACTATCATATATAAAGTTATTGTTTGTGGCTGCAAGAACTACTCAAAATAAACACCCTAAACTAAATAGAGGTAATGGAGATGGACAGCTGGAATAGGTCAGCTGAAACTCCAAGGACAGAAACTCTAAGGATAACGGAGATAGATGTTCCAAGCCTCTGCTTATCGAGCTGGAGGTCTATTGCTCTGAACGCTGACCAGGCGCGCCTGACGATGTTGTAGTCAGTACCCCTGGGTTTGAGAAGTGCAGCTCTAACCCTCCACGGGTTACGGAATATCTACTACCTAGTATTTAACAGCAGATAGTAGCATCTAACTCCACGAGTCGACGCCCCACAGCCGAAACCACAGACCAACCTCGAGTCCAACCCAATACATCGGAGATGAACCCGAGTCTGACCCGGGTCCACTCCCGATGTCGGCCGCGGCGTAAGCAGGCCGTACTCCGCATGCGGGGCCCCCCGGCCCCGATGAGTTGATTTGGCAAAGTCAGGGCAAACCCTGATCCGCCTCCCATCAATCGTGGGTCGGCCCTCCATTCTGGGAGACCTATAGTAGGCAGCAAGCCATCTTTTCGGCTCTGGAACTCAAAGGACAGAAAACATTAAAGTGCACAGATATCGTGCAGGTACACGGCACACTTTAACCCAAGAACATCTTACATGATATGGCTACTTTCTGAAAATTGATAATTACCATGGAAGAAGGAGCAACGTCCAATAAGATTGTAGAACGTTGACATCAAAGAAGCGATAGTAAATAGAAGTCAATTTACCTTGACCAATTAAAATACTGCAGAAAAAGCGAGTTGCGGCTTCGGCTAATACTTTCAGTCTATTAATGTAGCACAATGCGATAAAGAAGGCGTAGTTTCGAAAACCGAAACGACAACGGAAATTATGATTGGTTGTCAGAGTAACCGACACAAATAAAATTATGACATTACCGTTATGCTTTGGTCCACAAGACGCTTTGTGTACGCTACCACTGAAACTTTATAATAAAGTTTAAGTTACTCTTATTTTACCTTAAAAGGTCAGATACGCGTATAACGTAGATCAGGAAACGCTCGTAATTTCAGCATCGCAGTTGTAGGCAGGGGCAGTTTAGATTAGTTGTAGATTGTGTCCTACGGTGCCATCAGAATGGTGCCCCCTCCCCCTTTCAAAATTCAACCTTTTATCCATTATTTGCACCGATAAATGGCATACACAATTTCGAACGTTAACAGATATTTTATTAAACTCTCAAATTACAACAAATATTTAGCTAAATAGTGATTACAAGGAGCATAGTAGTACTTAAGCTTATAAAATACCAATCGATCCATTTTTTTTTTGCCTTAACAAAGTTTTATATAATTTCTCCTAAATCGAGGGACTCAAGTATCTCGCTTTCAAAATTCAACATTGCTAACGAAGATAATCTCTCATCTCCCATAGTTAAATTCAACATATCTTTAATGCGTTTTAATACAGAAAATGATTATTCAGATTCGCAGTTAGCTATTGGAATCGTCAAAAGCAGACGAGAAGCAATGTATATATTCAGAAATACTGTACATCAATCATTTTACAGTCAATAATCCAGTTTAATATTTTGAGCGGACAAACTGCAGTATCATGGAATTTATCATCTTCATTCGAACGATTTGAAAAAAAACCTCTTTCTTGTAATTTTACTCGTGGCACAAAGCGCTTCAATTCTATTAGAAGATCGTTATTCAAATCGTTCGAGTAAACTTCTATAAACGTTTTTGCTTGATTTTCCAACTCGACACTCTCCAAGGTTAATAACTACGTAAGAAAACCAAACAATTGAGTAATGTGATCATAACCTTTGACTTCGCTTAGTCAATTCAACGTTTGTCTATTATTACATAGAAGGCTTCAACTATAAACTTACTGATCCCCACAAATGGTCTGTTTGTGTTCCTTTGTCTGATCGCTTTCTCGTTATTTGCATTTTTATTTCATCAGAATATTCTGTGTTAATAAATGAACCTAAATTTTTGGTTTCGTTTTGAAAATTGCTCTCTTAAGTTAGGAACGAACGAAACTTCGTAAAGATTTTGTTTACATTTTATGTTATAGGTTTTTAAAAAACATAACGGCAAACTCGTCAAAAATTATGCACACATATTTTTATGATTTTGGATTGAAAATATTTTTTTGTTTTAAATTTATTATCTTCAAAAAAGTTATGTGAATTGGGGTTGGATGGTGCTGACAGCTGATGCCCTTGTGCCCGGTGCTGCAGCATACCCTAGCGTTATGGATAATCCGCCACTGGTTGTAGGGTCGTGTAGGACAACGTGACTAGTAGGCTACTACGTCTGTATCCAAGACCAAGTTGTCACTCACATTACAAGTACTATAGTAGTCACTAAAGATTGTTCAACAACATACAGCAGTGACATCAGCCCCAATAAAACAAAACCTTATTCGCATAGATTTCTCTAGCAGAGAAGGTAATGTACTTCTGACACGTAATACCGTCGTCAGTGAAAGCGCGCGCCCGATTGTTGCTTCTCAACAATGCGACTTCCATTATTGTTGCACAACAATAACAGCGGTAATTGTGTAACTGATAGAGCCAACACCGCCGTACCCCGTACCGACAAACGACAATTGCCGCCTACAGGAGACGTGCCAAGTGTTACTGATAAGTACCGGTACCCGAGTTCGGTGTGACACTGATATCAGAATTGTACGAACGAGTTTACAGTATGTTGCTTTTCCATTTGATTTTAGGTAAAGAAACGTGTAACTTAAATAGTACTGTTCTAAAAAACTACAGGGCTATTGGGCTGTGGCCGATTGCTTACAGATGAGACATGACTACCGGGCAATTTGGCCCTGGCCGATTGCTTACAGATGAGACATAACTACCGGGCTATTGGGCCGTGGCCGATTGCTTACAGATGAGACATAACTACCGGGCTATTGGGCCGTGGCCGATTGCTTACAGATGAGACATAACTACCGGGCTATTGGGCCGTGGCCGATTGCTTACAGATGAGACATAGCTACCGGGCTATTGGGCCGTGGCCGATTGCTTACAGATGAGACATAACTACCGGGCTATTGGGCCGTGGCCGATTGCTTACAGATGAGACATAACTACCGGGCTATTGGGCCGTGGCCGATTGCTTACAGATGAGACATAAGTTTCGGCCACTCACCGGAGGTGTTCCTCGGTAGTGAAACATGTTCGATACGGGATGGCAAGCTGAGGTACAGGCAAGCTGCAAACAAGACACATTGGTTGATTCTTTTGATGTTGACTCCGGCCGTGATAGATAAACTACTACTTCCACATATTTTACGTTTTATCTAAGTCTTGTTTATCTCTTATCTGAGATACGGGGGAGAATAACCGATATTCCACTACATTGGGCATTGGATGCGGATTTTACGTTAACGAATTTAAAACATTTACCAATATTAAGTACGGTTACACGAGAGAGTTTTTTGGTCGTGCATGCGCGTTTTTTCTCGTACGTGCATGGACGGAAGTGTAGTCACACAGGCGGTTTATAATCGGATGGCAGATTTGGGACGTCTTGGACGCGCATTCCTACAGCTCTGGTTATAAAGGTTAAATGTGTATATAAAGGTTTAAACGCAACTGCACAGAAACTTCCGTGTTTAGATTAAAGAAAACATTGGTTATCAGTAGTAAAAAATCTTTATTAAGAACATTTTTTACATTACATATTTTTTTTATAAAGATGTCAACAACACCATGAAACCAAAATTAATTACCATAGTAACAAGTAAATAAACAAATGCTATTTTAGCGGCATCTTTGAACAGTCTGTGCGACCACCCTCGTGCGTTTTAAAAACGGACTAAAAACGCAGCAGGTTGCTTTTCGATGCGGGAAACCTTGAAAATGCATCAGTGTTGACGACCCGTGCGTTTTTTCCACGTTCGTGTGACCAATTTCATTGCCGCCTGTGTGTTAAATTCAATGCGTTTCCCAACCGAACGCAAACGGCCGGGAAAAAAAACGCTTGTGTAACCGCACCCTTATAGCAGTACGCCACCATGTACACGCCAGGATCACACTAGCGGAGGAGCGTCAAGTGAAGCGTTAGAAACGCCGTTTCCCTTTTCAATAAACCTCTACTTAAAAAAATTTTAAATACCGTAATTAAATAATGGGTTGTCAGAGTATTTAATGATGCGAGGAGAAAGCAGAGATGATGAGTCAAAACGTGCTGTAAGTTATATATGGTTTTGCTCGATGTGGGAAAAATTCCAGCACATGGGTATCCGTCGTTAAGAACCCACTGACGAGGGCTGTTCCTAGTAAAATGCGGAGAAGAGAGTGAGTGAGTGAGAAGAGAAGAGACTGTGTGTGTGTGTGTGTGTGTGTGAGAGAGAGAGAGAGAGAGAGAGAGATGAGATATGGGAGATTGAGGGGAAGGAGCCGACGTGTTGTTACGTTAGGAACCGACCAGTTATGCCGGCCGGTGTAACAGGTACCGTTTATGTTACGTAAATTACATCTTGTAACTACAAGTGGCCGTGTCACGGTCGTTCGGTTTTCTCTGTGTCGAATTTGTGTGGCCCACAAACCACACATGATCTACGTAATACTCAAGTTACGTTTGGCCAACCGGTTTATCGTCAACGGACTGAATGCATGTCTTTATCGCTGTAATAATAAAAGCATGGCGAATCTGTAAATGATGTTAGAAAATCTTAGGACTGGACTTTCCTTGGGAAGCTTGGCTTCGATTCTCTTCACAAACTTTTCTTTTTCTTCTTCCTCCACTTCCATATGTATAGGTCACGGTGTCGACACTTGATTGCCTGACACTGACTGTAATCTTGATTTTTGTTTAGACATACCCACATAATGGGCCGTATGCATAAAAAAAAGGATTTGCTGAAAAGGAAAAGGTATAAGTAAAAGCAAATGCTTTAAGGAAAAGGTAGCGGTAAAAGCAAATCCTTCGTTTGATGTGTATAATCATTTACTTTTACTCACAAGCAAATCCTTCGACCGACGAGTAAAAGATGTCAACAAATAGTTCATATCGAGACATGAAAATCAACTGTTGAAAACCGCTGAAGTCCAAGAACAGTATTTTAAAAAAAAATTACAATATTTGCAACAGAAAATGTGTAATTCAGATAACACAGTTAAACATGGAAATGATACTTATAACATGTAGGCTAATTACAATTTAGCAATGTTCATATTTTTTTGTTAACAGCAGTATCATTTATACGAGGTATTACAAAGCAGGTATTACAACTGTATTACAAATGTAATTGTAAAATCAAAATAATGAAAAATATGTTGTAAAATTAAAATCTTTTCATTAAAAGTTGTTTATTATAACAGCCAGTGGTCTCTTACTCTTTGACCCGCACGGCGAATAGCAACAACACCCTCGACGATATTCTCAGTGAAAGGGCCATTTACATCTTCGACAGATTCCTCTTCTAGGTCTTTAAAATGTCCATCATTTAAAAGTTTAGCAATGTTGTGTAGGATGACACATGCAACCACAATTTTTGAAATATTTTCCAATTTTACTCTGCAAACATACTTTAAAATTGGAAATCGCCGTTTCAACTGTCCAAAACAACGCTCTATTATTACCCTTTCCTTTGTTAGTAGTTTATTATAGGTGACTTTTGCAGCATCGTCAGGGTCGTTATATGGCGTCATTAGCCATGGCTCAATTCCGTATCCATCGTCAGCAATAATTACCGTGTTTTGTGTTCTGGATACAGTTTCCCTAACTAGTGAGTTTTTCCATATACGAGCATCGTGCACTGACCCAGGCCAACTTACATCAACGCTTGTGAAGATTTCTCTCGCGTCTCAAGTTGCCTGTATATTTAGTGTAGTTTTACCTTTACGATTAACGTACACGTCTCCATGGACCTTAGGCTTTTCAATGCCTATATGGGTACAGCTACTACACCAATCGTCGTTGGGAAACGGTATTTACTGTATTTAAGCCACAGGGTTTATGCTTCAATTATTTCATTTTCGGTAGTCGGAAATTTAATCCACGTATCTGCTTGTGCAATTACACTGTCAACAACACTGGACACAGCTTGCGAGACTGTACTCGCCGATGCCTTTTTGATATCCCGGATCAGAAAGATATCTTAAACAGGTTTTCATTTTATGTAATGAAGTCAGTGCACCACCTCGATATTCGACAGATTCACCTAAGAACGTATTTTCTAACCACTGAACATTGTCTTCTTCAAACCGAAACAAACTTTTGAAGTCCTTAGCATGTGGGCTTGAACGAGGTTTATAAAGTTTCACATTCCGCACATTAACCATCTCCGCCGTAGCATAAACACAACCTCTCACTTTGAACTTGAGTCTACTACTGACTAGATGCATCGTTTTTGAAGGATTTGCTTTTGATTTCGAGTAAAAGGTAAGTTTTATGCATACAACGTGAGTAAAACGTCAACAGAAGAAGGATTTGCTAATTTATACAAGTAAAGGTTTTCCTTCTGTTTTTATTCATACTACTTGAAGGATATGCTTCTGATTTTGCAAGTAAAAGGATTTCCTTCTGTTTATGCATACGGCCCAATAATGACTCGCCACGTCTTCTGTCCTTTTAGCTAAAAATTTAATTTCCATTTTTTTTATTTTGCAACCAATTATTAAATATCCGTACTACTACTACTACTACTACTACTACTACTACTACTATTACTACTACTACTACTACTACTACTACTACTACTACTACTACTACTACTACTATCCCACGGCGCTAAAGCTCATGGCCTCCAGAACGACATGCCTCCACTTCTCTCTACCCTGTGCGACTCTTCGACACTTTCTGACCCCCAGTCTTCTCAAGTCTTCATCTACATCGCCCACCCAGCTTCTTCTTGGACTCCCTCTTGCTGTTCTTCCTCCTGGTCTTCCAATGAATACTTTTTTCACCGCCCTATCCTCTGTCATTCTTTGTAAGTGACCTGCCCACCTAATTCTACATTGTTTTATTATTAAATGTCCATGCCGGACATTTTACAATAGCCTTTACTCCCTGCGATACTTTTCGTTTCGTGAATATTTCTTGCCTCCACTATCTTATATTATAATCAACAGTGATTTTCCGTTAAAAATTCTAACTAGTTACTGTTTACTTTAGACAACTTATCCTAAAGTTTGCATTTGCCGCACAAAACCTCCACTGAAAATAGCAGTAAACTGTCTAACCACATAGTTGCAAGTAATTCTTACTTATTTACCTGCTAGGAAAACTCAATATAATTAAATCACTGCCGACTCGGAACACAAAGTTTGTATGGGTAAAAACGTAAAAGTAGCCTGAACCTTGTAGCCTGAACCAGTTTTCGCTTTTAAAAAGCTTCTTCAGAGGCTGCCGCTGGGAGCACTGTCCGTCTTGTTCTTGGCGACGGTATCGACTTTTGAAGGATCGATGTTGTGTGTGTGGGGTATGTTCGAATAATGCGTGTGATTTAAATTGTGTCTGTTCGTTAAGGATGTCGCTTTTATGTGTTTTCGTGTGTTTGTATATTTCCAATTGTTCAAGAGTGTCCAGTGTTCAGCCTTTTGAGTGTACGTGTAGAATGTCCATGTTATTGTCGATGTTTTTGTATGTGTGGTTTGCTTCAATGAGGTGGTTTGCAAAGGTGGATTCGGTAGTGGAGTGTAGTGCCTCTGTGTGTTTACTGTATCTTTGTTTGAAGCTATGTCCTGTTTGGCCTAAGCGAAAACTGATTCAGGCTATAAGGTAAAACTTTTACGTTTTTACCCTTAAAAAACTTTGTGTTCCGATTTAATTATATTTAGTTAAATTAATGGACACGTCATGGACAACGAAATCCAAGAATTTAACACTGCTAGGAAAAGTTTGAAATACTTGTAGAAAGAATTTAACACTGCTAGGAAAAGTTTGAAATACTTGTAGACTATCAACGGTGGCACTTGGAGAGGACTTGTCAATCGATACGTTGATAATAGCAATAAACCACAGTCCACCAAATTACAGTTCTTCTTCTTTAAAGATTTATACGGTACTTTCTAGAGAACGGAAGATTCAGATGGTTCTCTAGTTGACGTTAACTTTCATTGTTTCATAAAGGTTTATGCAACAATATATGAGTTTGCAGAGTGTTTATTGTGGCTTTAAGCAATTACTCCCGACAGCAATTATGTGAGCAGTAAAAGTGTGTGTGTGCGTGTGAAGTCAACCAATGTATACGTTGAATTGCCAGTCATAAAACAAACTACAGTTTACTGTCAGTTGCCTTCAAGGCTCTGTAAAGTAACGTCAAGGTCTCAATTGTTTGTAACAATTACCGTTTACGCTTGAATTCTTATTGGCTGTGGCCCAATTACCTTATTATTTTTCCGCGGAGGCCAAGGCCGTCTCTTCTTCTTCTTCTTCTTCTTCTTCTTCAAGTCTGCCTGTCTTCCTATATTCTGTCCGAAACCGACTGTTACTCCTTATGTCGAAATTTTTATATGATTTCGCAGATTATCTCTCAAACTGCATCCCTTAACTACTCTTAAAAATGTCATTTCCGAGGCGTGTATTTTAGAAATATCTTTTCGTAGGAGAGTCCATGTTTCACATCCATACATTAAAGTCGGCACAGCCACGACCTTATAGAACTGTAGGTGCGACTGATGTACAGCGTAGGTTTTCTGTAAACCTTCGCTACGCTATAAACAAGATAATTTTAACCGTTAGTAGAAGTAAATGTAGCCCTTTACTTCGTGTTAATATCATTGTCATTCAGCCTATGAGCTCCATGCAATATTACTATTATCAGCTGTAGTTAATATTACTATTAGTCCTTAATTTAGCAGTGACCGTCGGCCAATAAATTTTAACGATGGAAGGTTTAACGAGGATCGGTAAATAAGATTTACACAAAACATAAAACGTTGCAGGTAAACTACCCGAATCAAATAATTTTTTGCATACAGCCCTGAATTGCAGAGTTCTCAAGACCTATTGTTTTTGGTGAAGATCGGTTAAGGGAAAGGGGTAGTTTATCTGCAACGTTTTATGTTTTAACAAGGGTATTTTCTATGGCAAACGATAACAGCCGCAAATTCAAACAGAATCAAATAATGTTTTGCATACAGCCCTAAATTGTAGAGTTCTCAAGACTTATTGTTTTTGGTGAAGATCGGTTAAGGGAAAGGGGTAGTTTACTTGCAACGTTTTTTTAACAAGGGTATTTTATATGGCAAACGATAACAGCCGTAAATTCAAACAGAATCAAATAATTTTTTGTGTATAGCCCTGATTTGTAGAGTACTCAAGATTTATTGTTTTTGGTGAAGATCGGTTACGGGGAAGGGGTAGTTTACCTGCAACGTTTTTTTATCAAGGGTATTTTCTATGGCAAACGATAACAACCGCACATTCAAACAGAATCAAATAATTTTTTGCATACGTCCGTGAATTGTAGAGATCTCAAGGACTCTTGATTTTGGTGAAGATCGGTTAAGGGAAAGGGGTAGTTTACCTGCAACCTTTTACGTTTTAACAACAGTAAAGTACTTGAAAATTCATTTAAACTTTTTCAAACAATTGTAATTGTTAAAAATAAAATAATTTTGTTGCCAGGCAATAAAATTATAATTTTCTCATTTTAATGTAAATTATGTATGAGTTAATATACATGTATAAAATAATATATCGTTCGCGGCAAGTAAGCATATCTCAGTTATGTAATGTTTACGTTTCCATTTTATTATTATGACTACAGCAATAAAAAGGCAGGGAACACACACACACACACACACACACACACACACACACACACACACACACACACACACACACACACACACACACACACACACACACACACACACACACACACACACACACACACACACACACACACACACAAAATTCGCGTTATTTCTGGCCTCACTCATGTTTATTTTCTTACATTTGCACGCTTTTTAAATGGAAAGTGCCGAAACCCACACCAACATAACGCGTGCAAGCCGAAAAAATGGACATCAATTTGCTTCCTGTGGATCGCTGGGCAGTGTAACTGCACGTGTTTACAGAGGAACGATTCATAGACAGACTTTTCGTCTTTAGGGAATGAACCCTCTGCAAGATGCTGAGGGTCCATGAATGACTTCGGAGCGCTCCTTCTTTTTCGCGTGTTTGTTCTGTGAAACATACACTGTAGATTCGCAGCTTTACTCTACGCTCAATAGGAAATGTTGAAAATTTTTGTCCACGGTGTACCCTCATTCACACTAAACCTGCTCTGATGTTTTAATTACGGACATCATAATATTAAAACTTTGGAAACTTGAGCACTACTTAATGGAGATCAATCATTAACTTATACAAGCCATTAATTTTATGCACATTTTTTATATATATTGTCACGACACAAATAGCCAACCCCGTACCAGAGATAAAAAATATATTTATAATTGTAAACAAATACTTCTTATCAAATGAACTGATTGATTTTAAATAAAAGCATAAGGAATATAACACGACAAAACGACGACTTTAACCCAACCCAAGTGATTGAGACAAAAACATAAACATAAAGAAGGGAACCACGGAACATACTTAGTAAAATGTAAATATTTTAAAGTGATTGAGACAACAACCCAAACATAAAGAAGGGACCACGGAACATACTTAGTAAAATGTAAATATTTTAAAGTGATTGAGACAACAACCCAAACATAAAGAAGGGAACCACAAATAAACAACGAGGATAAGAAAATAATAAACCTAAGCCACAAGGAAACAAGTTTATGGGTTTAAATGACCCCAAAATGTCCCAAGAAACGGATGAAAGGACCTAATATATTAAACAAACAAGGAAAATGAAGAAGGAGGGAGACGAGCAAAAGTGAAATCCAAGAATGATTCACCAACACAAGTAAAATAGCACTCAACAAGAGCATTGAAACCAAAACAAGGGTTATCAGGAGGAAGGAGAGATAACGGTTACTACCCATTAAAAAGGCAACCAGAAACCACAAATTAGAATTGTTATTAGTCAGTAAGTATTAGTTATTAAGTATTAATTGTCATTAGGATTAAGTCATGAAAGAGAAATAAGTATAGGGGTCACCCACTATCAAACAAATAATATAAACAGTGATATAGTGTAATAGTGTAGGTGTAAGAACCCCAAAGTGAAGTGTGACACTAGTGAAATTGTAATTAACAATAAGTGATTTACAAGTGAAGGTAAGGTAAAAGTTGGAAATAAACAGTGCATAGATAACTGATAAATAAGTAGTACTAAGAGTGAATTATAGTATAAGGGATAGAAAAACACTAGAAGTGATAATGACTTTTTATTTAAAAAGATGTTCAATAGAGTTAAGTTAACTATAGCCAGTAGTAAGTAAAAAGGGAGGATTCCAGAATAGAATAAATTGAAGGTGTTACCATGGAGGGAATATAAAAATTGTTTAGAGATTGAGAAGTCAAAAAACTAACAAAGATACCTAATTTATAAAGGACTATTATTAATTTAATAACAAGTGATGTTGTTTATCACAACACAGATAATATGTGTTATAAACTAAAAAATTAGCAAATAAGGATAAGTTAGGAGTGAGTGATGATATCTCTTAATCAAAACAATAACTCTAATAACTTATAAAAAATTGTGTTCCTGTTATTGTTAGAAGAGGATATGGCTGAATGCAATGTGCAGTCCATAAACCTAATGTTATATTTTTAAGATTGAAATAAGGAGAGCAATATTGAATAATAAACAAAACACCTACAGACTCAAAACACAACAGAACTAATAAAAATAACAAAGTAAGCCCAATAGGCTGAAACGAAATGTGATTGGAACGAAATAAGTAAATTATTATAATGGCTACTTAGGACTAGAAAAAACATAACTGTCAGAACCAAACATACAAAGATTATAACAAATTGAATCAGAATTTAGAAAATCTGAGGTGAAGGAATCACCAAGGATAAATTGTAGATCATTTATAACACAAAATATTGTAATAGGCATTATTATATAAAAAGAAATGTAATTAACAAGCATTAACATAATTGTAAAAACTTAAAATCTGAAAATACCCAAGCTTGTGGGGTATCAAAATAATCTATGAACGAGAATAAATACTATAGTGACAATATTTAATAACCAGGAAGGAAGATGGAGGAATAACAGTAATCAGAAGATATACGAAGGATTCGAAGTTTCGATAACAATACATCAACTCAAAATAAGCCTATTCGAAAAATACCGTTACTATGGAAACAGCGGTTGTTGACAGAAAAATACCGTTAGAAATTAGTAGAGAGAAAAAAAGAAGCGAAGCGTCACCAAGCCATACAGATGCAGAAGCTCGGAAGAAGGTTTTTTCAGTGTAAATCATGAAAATAATAGTATAAAGTTGCTGAAAACTAATCGTCAAAGAAGCAGATGACCACTACAACCAATATTACAAGACCCAAGACCTGAATAAACGGAAATTATCCATAAATGGAACGTCCAAACACAAGACGAAAGGACGCCACAATTTAATAAAGCCCAAAATCCAAGAAAACTGATTTGATGCAGCCAATTCCTATCTCGAACCAACTACAAAGGCCTCTATGCACGTCGAATTGTTAAGTACTATCCAATTATTTATTTTCCACCAACCCTAATCACTTTAAATAATTTTGAAAGGTAAAATTACCACACTATAAAGATAATATTTCTCTTTCATAGAGTATTTAAGCAAATTAAAACATAATGAAACATTGTTAACATAAAATAACCTAAGAATTGAACACGAACTTACAGAACACCTTTACAACACAACACAACAGATTGTAACAGCACACTTTATATTTCTTGTACACTTAGATTAAGGTAATTTGTATTTTTATTGTAACCATTGTAGTTCTCTAACTCATAGTCAAAAGAATCCACGGATTTTGAAACCAAAACATTGTAATACGCCTAACGTAAACAGACGCTAGGTTAAATGGTTTCTAAATTAATTCGCCGCCCTGAAAATAAGATCTCATGTAATCAAACGATAATTATTTTGTTGTACTTGTAAATGTTTCCAGTTATCACCATTAAAAAATATTCATTACAGGGAGTAACAAGCGTTATCATTTCTTAGGGAGTGCTATATAATAATTACTTGTATTGAAGAATAAATTGTAGCAGTAAGCTAGTTGCCAGTTAGTCGTCAGAAGCGACGATTGAGACGGCTGTGCGAGCGGGAACGATTCGAATACACCAACCCGCTACGCTGATAACTTGTTCAAATACGGTTTTTAGTTGTTTTGTAAAACGACTTGGCGCCACCCGGGATTATCACACCCCCTAAGAATAACAGGTAAGGTTACTGCCGTAATATACAGGTGATCAGAACTACGTTACGAACATCGCTAGCCACCAAAATTACTGTAACGACCCGGTGCGAGGCGAACGCACTAAGCATCCAAAACACATTATTTTATGTACACATTTTGCAGGTACGACTCAGTTGGATTGTTACAGATTGGCGCCCAACGTGGGGCTGTAAAAGAAGGCCCACGGCGGCTATGAAGAGACATTCAATGTTTACCAGACAGGATAAAAAGAAAGAAATTGAAAGTGAAGGCCAGCCAGAAGAGATGGAAGAAATTGATGAAATAATCGGGGAGTTAGTCGAAGAGGACGTTCAGGAAAACCAACCTGAGAATCCAGTTCAACCAGAACCGGAAGTGGAAGTAATGATAGGGGACCAACCAGTCAAACCAACAGAAGAAACGAAGTTAGACAGCATGATGAAATTAATGATGGAACAATTCGGACAAATGAATAAAGAGAGAAGACAAGACAAGGAAGAATTGAATAAAAAATTAGAGTCATTGCAAGCAGGAAGGAGAGAAGACAAGGAAGAGAGAAGACAAGACAAAGAAGAATTGAATAAAAAGTTAGAAAAACTGGATCAAAACAATGAAGAATTAAAGAAGCAATTCAAGGAGGACTTAGAGATCCTGAATAACAAAATGGAAAACAACCGAGAGGCGTTAGAAAACAAGAGTGAGGAGTTGAAGAAACAAATAAAAAAGGATCTTGAAGTGTTAAATGACAAGATTGAAAATAATTGTGAGACACTCCTACAGCAAATAAAGGAAGATGGTGAGAAGAACAGAGAAGAATTAAGATTCATGCTAGTAGAGTTTTGTGAAGAAGTTAAACCGGCAAAAACGGGGATGAATAAGAGATGGGAAGAAACAAATTACCCAGTAAATCACCTTCAAGATACTTTAGATAGTGATTTCAACCAATTGAGTGAAACACTAGACACCGCTTCTGAAAGTATCAAAGATACGTTGGATGAGAACATGGAACCAGGCAATCAGAAAATAACACAGGAGGAGATGGAAATTGTAGAAGAAACAAATATATTGTGTTCTGAAAATAAAGGTAACAATAACCCTGAGAAAATCCAACACATAAAAACCAACCACAGAAGAGGAAGAAAGAAGAACCGAATAATTAAGAACATTAAGAAAACAGAGGAATTAAGAAAGGTATATAAGAGGAAACTCATCAAAACCCGAGAAGAAGTGGAGATGATGAAGAACGGACTGATCGATGTGTTTAATTTGCCCATTACCTACCAAAGCAAATTAATAAAGTACAAAGATTGTAGGAGGACTCTGAGGGAAATTATAAAAGGAATTCTGAACCAAACAGCGGATGAAAAATTCAACAAATCAATACTTGGATGGAAGAGGCCAGGAATAGAAATGACTGACAACAAAACAGAGTATAACAGATCAAGAAGGTCAATAAAATACTGGAGCACACCAGAAATGGAAATACCAAATAAAAAAGCAAGGATAATATTAATGAGAGATGCACAATTAACTTCTCTGATTAATGGACAAAATAATCAAATGTTTGCGGTAAACATAAAGACTACAGAACATATGGTATTAGAGGAATTATGGTACAAGACGGAGGAGACCTATTTCACCAGTAAGAAAACAGTTCTACACTCCAGAGTTATCCGAACCATAAGGGCAGAGGAACTGATGGACCATGGGTAAACTAAGTGAAGATACCACAAACCAAGAAAAGGGACGGATCTTCAAGTTACCAGCCGAGCAACCCAATGGAATAGAAGAAAAAATTAAACTGTAACAGACTTAAAATAACCATTATCCAGAATAAATGTCATCCATCAGACATTTGAAGGAGAAGAGGAGCAAGCCAACAAAGAGTGTAATAAGAAAGAGAAGGCAATAATGAAGGAAAGAGAAAAGGAGTAGATCAACATATAATTAACAAGGTCCAACGTATAATAATAAATGAACCATATGTCATCACAACGGACAATGGAAACAACACTTACGAGATAAGTAATATAACCACCAAAAAAGTAAAAGGAGTGTACAACCAAGCTTCCATAAAGAAGTTCTATGAAGAAAACTAAATAACTGGAATACGTTCATCCAGAATAAGTGTGACTATCATACACTTGAAGGAGAAGAGGTGCATAATAACGAAGTGTCGAACAAAAAGGAGAAGGCTATAATATGGAATGGAAATGATAATATAATAAATCCACAACCATGAGAATTGAATTGATACCAAAATAAAATTATATATTATAAAATGTACGGCCATATGTCATCACGAAGGACAAGTAACTGTAAATAAAATACAGATACCAAAATTTAAAAATTATGTGTACACAACTTGCAACAACAGATCGATGACTTATGAGATCTAAAATAAAAAAAATATCAAAACAAAGGAATGAGATACATAAATTCCTACTAAGTGAAATCAACTTACAATATATTAAAAGTTGATGTGTGAAGTATATGAAATAATTAAACAAAATGTACCAAAATAGGAATACGCTACACAAATTCCTATGGTGTAAGAAAATTAACTTACAAAGAATTAATACAAACTGAAATATACAAAAATAAAATCAGACCAAACCTGATAAGATAAGTACATGAAGTTATAATAATGAATCAAAGATATTTATCTGTAAAATAAAAAATCTAAACTGGTACAAAGAAAGAGAGAAGTTATGTATGAATCAAATATACAAGCTATGGCTAAAGCAAAATATTGCTAATTAACTGAGAAAAGTATACCAATGTCTAAGATAATTAAAATGATCACAATGAGAATTGAAAACCGAAAAATGAAAAGTTAATGATGAAATTAACATATAAATAAATAAAAAACAATCAATGTATGAGCAAATGATAGTATATAGTCAAGGTACAGCGGAAGGAAGAATGAGTAAAAGGCCAAAGTGATCTAAAAACAAACCACAAGGTGGACAATCCCAAAATATATTATTATTATTAAGTCACAAGTTGACAAAAAAGGTATTTATGATTGACTGTTGAAAAGTCAAGCAATCAAATAAACTGAGCAGAGATGACGTGCCTCTGGTCTCAGAAAAATGAGTAGTAATGGGAGAAACCAGCTACTAAAGTTAGGGAAAAAATTGTGTATAAGGGAGAACACACCAATGGAAATAAAAAGAAAAACAGATCCAAATAAAATGGAATGAATTCAGTAAGAAGAGAAATAAAGAATGGAGAAACGATCAAGAAAAGAAAGAAAAGGAAAAAGGTTATGTATAACTGATAATTTCATAAAAAACTATACTAGTGTTTTATCAAAATGATCAATTTTAAAGGAGAGGCATTATGTCACGACACAAATAGCCAACCCCGTACCAGAGATAAAAAATATATTTATAATTGTAAACAAATACTTCTTATCAAATGAACTGATTGATTTTAAATAAAAGCATAAGGAATATAACACGACAAAACGACGACTTTAACCCAACCCAAGTGATTGAGACAAAAACATAAACATAAAGAAGGGAACCACGGAACATACTTAGTAAAATGTAAATATTTTAAAGTGATTGAGACAACAACCCAAACATAAAGAAGGGACCACGGAACATACTTAGTAAAATGTAAATATTTTAAAGTGATTGAGACAACAACCCAAACATAAAGAAGGGAACCACAAATAAACAACGAGGATAAGAAAATAATAAACCTAAGCCACAAGGAAACAAGTTTATGGGTTTAAATGACCCCAAAATGTCCCAAGAAACGGATGAAAGGACCTAATATATTAAACAAACAAGGAAAATGAAGAAGGAGGGAGACGAGCAAAAGTGAAATCCAAGAATGATTCACCAACACAAGTAAAATAGCACTCAACAAGAGCATTGAAACCAAAACAAGGGTTATCAGGAGGAAGGAGAGATAACGGTTACTACCCATTAAAAAGGCAACCAGAAACCACAAATTAGAATTGTTATTAGTCAGTAAGTATTAGTTATTAAGTATTAATTGTCATTAGGATTAAGTCATGAAAGAGAAATAAGTATAGGGGTCACCCACTATCAAACAAATAATATAAACAGTGATATAGTGTAATAGTGTAGGTGTAAGAACCCCAAAGTGAAGTGTGACACTAGTGAAATTGTAATTAACAATAAGTGATTTACAAGTGAAGGTAAGGTAAAAGTTGGAAATAAACAGTGCATAGATAACTGATAAATAAGTAGTACTAAGAGTGAATTATAGTATAAGGGATAGAAAAACACTAGAAGTGATAATGACTTTTTATTTAAAAAGATGTTCAATAGAGTTAAGTTAACTATAGCCAGTAGTAAGTAAAAAGGGAGGATTCCAGAATAGAATAAATTGAAGGTGTTACCATGGAGGGAATATAAAAATTGTTTAGAGATTGAGAAGTCAAAAAACTAACAAAGATACCTAATTTATAAAGGACTATTATTAATTTAATAACAAGTGATGTTGTTTATCACAACACAGATAATATGTGTTATAAACTAAAAAATTAGCAAATAAGGATAAGTTAGGAGTGAGTGATGATATCTCTTAATCAAAACAATAACTCTAATAACTTATAAAAAATTGTGTTCCTGTTATTGTTAGAAGAGGATATGGCTGAATGCAATGTGCAGTCCATAAACCTAATGTTATATTTTTAAGATTGAAATAAGGAGAGCAATATTGAATAATAAACAAAACACCTACAGACTCAAAACACAACAGAACTAATAAAAATAACAAAGTAAGCCCAATAGGCTGAAACGAAATGTGATTGGAACGAAATAAGTAAATTATTATAATGGCTACTTAGGACTAGAAAAAACATAACTGTCAGAACCAAACATACAAAGATTATAACAAATTGAATCAGAATTTAGAAAATCTGAGGTGAAGGAATCACCAAGGATAAATTGTAGATCATTTATAACACAAAATATTGTAATAGGCATTATTATATAAAAAGAAATGTAATTAACAAGCATTAACATAATTGTAAAAACTTAAAATCTGAAAATACCCAAGCTTGTGGGGTATCAAAATAATCTATGAACGAGAATAAATACTATAGTGACAATATTTAATAACCAGGAAGGAAGATGGAGGAATAACAGTAATCAGAAGATATACGAAGGATTCGAAGTTTCGATAACAATACATCAACTCAAAATAAGCCTATTCGAAAAATACCGTTACTATGGAAACAGCGGTTGTTGACAGAAAAATACCGTTAGAAATTAGTAGAGAGAAAAAAAGAAGCGAAGCGTCACCAAGCCATACAGATGCAGAAGCTCGGAAGAAGGTTTTTTCAGTGTAAATCATGAAAATAATAGTATAAAGTTGCTGAAAACTAATCGTCAAAGAAGCAGATGACCACTACAACCAATATTACAAGACCCAAGACCTGAATAAACGGAAATTATCCATAAATGGAACGTCCAAACACAAGACGAAAGGACGCCACAATTTAATAAAGCCCAAAATCCAAGAAAACTGATTTGATGCAGCCAATTCCTATCTCGAACCAACTACAAAGGCCTCTATGCACGTCGAATTGTTAAGTACTATCCAATTATTTATTTTCCACCAACCCTAATCACTTTAAATAATTTTGAAAGGTAAAATTACCACACTATAAAGATAATATTTCTCTTTCATAGAGTATTTAAGCAAATTAAAACATAATGAAACATTGTTAACATAAAATAACCTAAGAATTGAACACGAACTTACAGAACACCTTTACAACACAACACAACAGATTGTAACAGCACACTTTATATTTCTTGTACACTTAGATTAAGGTAATTTGTATTTTTATTGTAACCATTGTAGTTCTCTAACTCATAGTCAAAAGAATCCACGGATTTTGAAACCAAAACATTGTAATACGCCTAACGTAAACAGACGCTAGGTTAAATGGTTTCTAAATTAATTCGCCGCCCTGAAAATAAGATCTCATGTAATCAAACGATAATTATTTTGTTGTACTTGTAAATGTTTCCAGTTATCACCATTAAAAAATATTCATTACAGGGAGTAACAAGCGTTATCATTTCTTAGGGAGTGCTATATAATAATTACTTGTATTGAAGAATAAATTGTAGCAGTAAGCTAGTTGCCAGTTAGTCGTCAGAAGCGACGATTGAGACGGCTGTGCGAGCGGGAACGATTCGAATACACCAACCCGCTACGCTGATAACTTGTTCAAATACGGTTTTTAGTTGTTTTGTAAAACGACTTGGCGCCACCCGGGATTATCACACCCCCTAAGAATAACAGGTAAGGTTACTGCCGTAATATACAGGTGATCAGAACTACGTTACGAACATCGCTAGCCACCAAAATTACTGTAACGACCCGGTGCGAGGCGAACGCACTAAGCATCCAAAACACATTATTTTATGTACACATTTTGCAGGTACGACTCAGTTGGATTGTTACAATATGTGTACAACGTTATCGGCAACAAAGAAGTAGTTTTTGTTAAAATTCCTTCCCGGGATATTTGGCCGTAGTCCAATGTTTTCTACAAAACCAGACGTTTCGGCAATGCCATCGACTTCCATCATCAGTGAAAATCGAGTGCGATAACGTGAGGTGGTATACGTTAGTGACCACAGTACTGTGGTTAAGGCTGAAGCAGTAAGTAGAAAGAAGTAGTTTCTATGGTAATATTTCATTTCGAAAATGATTTTAAATATAAATCTTAGAATATGGAAGTCATGTATGGTTCTCCATACCGATATTTGTACGTAGTTGTCTAAATTTTATATTTTTGCTATTCGCGCCCTACCATTGTTTTTTTATCGGAATCGCTTTTTGATGTTTATCTCAAGGAATCGGACGTCTGTCGTTTCGTTGCTTATGAGTCCCATGAGGTGTGAAATCCTTCAAGGTGGGTCCCGGACTTAAAAAGGCTGAGAAGCACTGATTTAGACAAATCATTTGGCACAATTATTATCGTTGTGTGAACAAAAAGTGAGAACAATGTCTTTCCCGTGATTCTTTATAACTATCGCATTAAGTGGCTAAAATTAGGTTAATGTTGTTATGAATGCTCCTGTGCGGAAGAGAACGATTTTATTATAACCGAACACCGGGTTTCGTTAAATTCAGCAAGTGACCTGAAGACAATGTACAACGTGTAATTAGCTTTTCGGAGAAACAGTTCACGGATGCGAAAAGCGAATACACATCCTGACCGTCTGCATGCTTACTACCCGCCAGTTGTGAAAGTACACAGCCACAACACAGCATGTCGCATGGGAAATTTGTTTTTAACGAATTCAACAAAAAATAAAATCACGTACGCGCGCGCTTGTTAGTGCATGCGGTTTCTGTTGGCGATAGAAAGGCGAAAAGTCAAAACCAGACTAACCTGTTGCGGCCCGTACACACACACTTGGTAAAATACAGTTTCTGTTCTACAGAAGAATAGAAAGCAACTTGTGATTGATGGTATCGATTGCACTACAGAACGCATTACGTCTGCGGTCAGTTTGTTACTACTGTACTACCGTTCTCAGAATAGGTCTTGTACGCCTACGTGTCTTCTCAATTGCCCAGAGAAATTAACCGTAGCCTATTATTAACTGTACACTTGTTGGCGTTTATCCGCACCATTAAAAAGAGTTTAAATGCATTTTTATTTTTATTTAATTTCGTAAAACTCATTGAATCAATATCAAACGTAAAAAAATTACCCCTCCCCCTCATTGGCGTGGCGTGGGTACATAACATCTGTTGCCGGTTTTGATAGGCCTAAACTTAACCTAAAAATTGATTCAAAATTTTTCTTGTAATGTGTTTTTTTTTTGGGCATTTTCTATCATTCGCTGGGAGAAGAAGAGGGTCCCGGTTCAACAGGATTTGACTCTCATTATACTTACACAGAATAAATCAGAACACAAGTTTCTAGGGTTAGAGCCCTACGTTTCTAGTGTTAAAGTCTGGACAGGCATGGCAAGTTTTACGAAAAAGGGTTGAAGCTTTCAAAAGTTATCGTGAGACATACGTATACCCCAATGCCAAGCGGTCGAATTAAAATTGAGAACTCGCTTAGCTCGTTCGAAAATCAAACTTGGATCCGTCCGTGTTCCGCGACATTATGAAGAAAGTGTAAACTAGGTCATGCCTTCGTCGTGAAAACCACCACCCTAGTGGTTTCTTTACATTTTTAATTTCCAATTTACCAACCATCGTGAACCTGCCAATCCATGTTTTATCTTGAGCCTGTACACGGTATCGTTTAATCTACCTTTGCTATGCTATGTACGCTGCAACGATACAATTTTACAACTGCATAGATAGGTATTATAGAAACTATTACAACAAAGTCTATATCTGGAGGTAGGAAAATTAAATTAAATTAAACTAAAGCATTAAAATTTACTATTGTCTTATTAATTTATACTATAAAACTGTTTATTTAAAAATTTGTCTTTCAGAATTGAGTCAATTGGCTTGCTTTACAATTATGTTACTTGATGTGTTGAAATCCACTGTTTGCGTAGCCACTCGACGCTCCGCGCACGTAGATCATTTGGATAGCTGGAACTCTGACCGTAGACTGTTCGAAGATCACTAATGCTGACAATTCACGTCGTTGCACCCACGCACACTGTGATACGAACTGTTATTATTTACAATTTAAATTTAATTCATCTCAGGGATTTTAAAACTGGGTAAAATAGATCTGTGTGTATTGATCTTACACAAACTCCGGATTCTAGAAGTGTTCTCGCGTAACTATCAAAATATCTCGGTAGATATTTTGTACCTAGCGGATATCTTCCACTATACGCGAAAAGCACTAGAATGATCTATTTTTTTATTATTTGAGTTCTGTAAGTGGTAATGGTTTCGAAGACCTTGAACCGTGAACCAACTTCTGAGTTTAAATGAAAACGACCTGTCTTGTCCCGAAAAACTCATGTCAGCAAGTACATCTTTCTATAACGAGTCCTTATAAGAAACTGCGTCAAGTGTTCTCGACAGAGGATCAAACTGAATAAATTTTAGACCCTCTGATTGGTTGAAACTTTAGCAACGTCACAGATGAGAACACAGATAGACTGAAATCAGGCTTAAACTCTGTCCGATTCTGCAAAGGCCTGTCTAGATCTAATCTATAAATTTTATTACTTTCTTGAAGATAACGAGAATAAAAGAAGATTGAATTTATTAAAAGAAAACCATATAAAAATTATAGGTATGGAAAATTGAGTATGAAAAATGTAGCTTATAACCATGAGAATACTCTATCCAATTTTCAGAATGAAATGTTAATTTTCCTCGAAGTTATTAAATAAAATGAAAATCACACGCGCACCCGCACACTTATACACAAATATTTCACATGACATAAAAGAGAATAAACTCGTGAACATTTTGACATAACATAGGCTACTTTTTAAAACATAGCTTGGTTCAAAACTTATGACTACTTTACAAAGAAAGAACAAAATCAATTTAAAACATGGCTATGGCCATCAGAAAATGTTATATAAGCAGCAGTATTCCACTTAAATGACTTTCATATCCTGTGTACATTGCAACGCATTTAATATTTTAGTCATGGAACTATTTGTTTCCGAACAACGGACATTCCTATATATTGTTTTGATTGTATTCTAAAACATACTACTAAGCTCCTTGAGCTGCACAACTCTATCACTATTTTGAACAAAGTACAATAATTGTTATTAAGTAAATTCCAATATTAGATCAATTTTTCAATAATCAAAGTACTGTAATTACGAAACCTGGGACTAATTCTACTATTTTTTAGTAAAACAACGATTGTAAAGTGTACAAGTATACAATAAATACGAAAAATTGAAACTACTGCATTGGTTATTTGTAATTACATGTATAACCATAAAAATGTACATAAAAATTAATTTAGCTGTAGCTTTCATAAATTAATTTTGTTTCCATAGATATCTATAGGCCTATACATAATACTTTTCACAAATATGCATAGGCTAATAGATAATAGTTTTTACTTCCATATTCCTTAAGGAAATGGAAGTATGGTGATGGCAAAAAAAATCGTGTTCGAGATTATTGCAGATTCTGATTGTACTACACTCAAAACATGAAAAAAAGTCGTTTTCCGAAAAGTGTGTGTGTGTGTGTGTGTGTGTGTGTGTGTGTGTGTGTGTGTGTCTGTCTGTCTGTCTGTCTATCTGTCTGTCTGTGTGTCTGTCTGTGTGTAGATTTTTTTCTATGGCAAACGATAACTGCCGCAAATTCAAACAGAATCAAATAATTTTTTGCATACAGCCCTGATTTGTAGAGTACTCACGACCTATTGTTTTTGGTGAAGATCGGTTGAGGGAAAGGGGTAGTTTACCAGCAACGGTTTTTTTTTATCAAGGGAAATTTTTTTTTTGGCAAACGATAACAGCCGCAAATTCAAACAGAATCAAATAATGTTTCGCATACAGCCCTGAATTGTAGAGTTCTCAAGACCTATTGTTTTTGGTGAAGATCGGTTAAGGGAAAGGGGTAGTTTACCTGTAACGTTTTATGTTTTAACAAGGGTATTTCCTATGGCAAACGATAACAGCCGCAAATTCAAACAGAATCAAAAGATTATTTGCATACAGCTCTAAATTGCAGAGTTCTCAAGACCTATTGTTTTTGGTGAAGATCGGTTAAGGGACGGGGTAGTTTACCATCAGCGTTTTTTTATCAAGGGTATTTTCTATGGCAAACGATAACAGCCGCAAATTCAAACAGAATCAAATAATTTTTTGCATACAACCGTGATTTGTAGAGTACTCAAGACCTTTTGTTTTTGGTGAAGATCAGTTGAGGGGAAGGGGTAGTTTACCAACAAGCGTATTTTCTATGGCAAACGATAACTGCCGCAAATTCAAACAGAATCAAATAATTTTTTGCATACATCACTGAATTGTAGAGGACTCAAGGCCTTTTGATTTTGGTGAAGATCGGTTAAGGAGAAGGGGTAGTTTACCTGCAACCTTTTACGTTTTAACAAGAGTAAAGTACTTGAAAATTCATTTAAACTTTTTCAAACAATGGTAATTGTTAAAAATAAAATAATTTTGTTGCCAGGCAATAAAATTATAATTTTTTCATTTTAATGTAAATCTGTACATAGTATAAAGTAAAGTCGGTCCGTTTTCTCTCTGTGTTTGAAATCGCTAATCTCAGGCAGTACTGAACGGATTTTATTCAAGTTTTCGCCAATAGATAGAGTGTCTATCGAGGAACATTTATGTGTATAATTAATACATATATGTTATACATTAGCTTAGCTATCACGGTTTATGTCAAGTAAGTGGTATAGTTTACATCTTATATATAAAAATGAATGTTTCTTTGTTTGTCCCGTATGCGTTCCTATACCATTCATCCGATTGCGATGAAACTTCGGTGAGTTGTTGTGCGCACGTCCGCGAAGGTTTCTTCCACATCTCCTCCTAAGCCACTGTACCGATTTCAACCAAACTTGGCACAAATATTTTACGCAACGGGAGAACCAACATAGGATAGGTGTTTTTTTCGATGGGGTCCTTTTGGGGGTTCTTTGGGGTCTTCCACATCGCCTCCTAAACCACTGGACCGATTTCAACCAAACTTGGCACAAATGTTTTACGCAAAGGGAGAACCAACATAGGACAAGTGTTTTTTTTGATACGATCCTTTGGGGGGTCCTTTGGGGTCTTCCACGTCTCCACCTAAACCATTGGACCGATTTCAACCAAACTTGGCACAAATATTTTACGCAACGGGAGAACCAACATAGGACAGGTGTTTTTTTCGATACAGACCTCTGGGGGGTCCTTTGCGGTCTTAAAAAACTATTAGATCTGGTTACTATGGCAACCCAATAGAACAGATTCTGTTCTAAATATATTATCGCATTAAATTGAAGACCACGCGAACGAAGTTGTGGGCAACAGCTATTTATTTTTAAGAAGCCTACTTTAATTAAACTTTATTAATTAAACTAACATTTTCATTACGTACAACGTGAAACTCCGTAGCGAAGCACGGGTATTCTGCTAGTCATGTATAAGAGAAAATATATCGTGCGTGGCAGGCAAGCATATCTCAGTTATGTACTGTTTACGTTTCCATTTTATTATTATCACTACCGCAATAAAAAGGCAGGGAAGACACACACACACACACACACACACACACACACACACACACACACACACACACACACACACACACACACACACACACACACACACACACACACACACACACACACACACACACACACACACACACACACACACACACACACACACACACACACACACACACACACACACACACACACACACACACACACACACACACACACACACACACACACACACACACAATTCGCGTTATTTCTGGCCTCATTCATGTTTATTTTCTTACATTTGCACGCTTTTTAAATGGAAAGTGCCGAACCCATACCAACATAACGCGTGCAAGCCGAAAAAGTGTCCAGCGTGGATAGCGATTTGCTTCCTGTGGATCGCTGGGCAGTGTAACTGCACGTGTTTACAGAGGAACGATTCATAGACAGACTTTTCGTCTTTAGGGAATGAACCTTCTGCAAGATGCTGAGGGTCCATGAGTGACTTCGGAGCGCTCCTTCTTTTCCGCGTGTCTGTTCTGTGAAACGTACACTGTAGATTTCCAGATTTATTCTAAGCAACGCTCAATAGGAAATGTTGAAAATTTTTGTCCACGGTAAACCCTCATACACACTAAACCTGCTCTGATGTTTTAATTACGGACATCATAATATTAAAACTTTGGAAACTTGAGCACTACTTAATGGAGATCAATCATTAACTTATACAAGCCATTAATTTTATGCATATTTTTTATATATATGTGTACAACGTTATCGGCAACAAAGAAGTAGTTTTTGTTAAAATTCCTTCCCGGGATATTTGGCCGTAGTCCAATGTTTTCTACAAAACCAGACGTTTCGGCAATGCCATCGACTTCCATCATCAGTGAAAATCGAGTGCGATAACGTGAGGTGGTATATGTTAGTGACCACAGTACTGTGGTTAAGGCTGAAGCAGTAAGTAGAAAGAAGTAGTTTCTATGGTAATATTTCATTTCGAAAATGATTTTAAAAATAAATCTTAGAATATGGAAGTCATGTATGGTTCTCCATACCGATATTTGTAAACATAGCTTACAAACGTTTTGAAGGCATCTAAAATTACGAGTCTTGAGAAATATTCATTCTGACAAATTATTAAAAATATATAATTTGTATTTTGAATGAAATTCCTCATATCTTGATACGAGGTCATACACTGACATTATTAAACTTTTAGAGTTGTATTTTTGGCCCGTGATGCTCCTAAAGTTAGAAAAAATTCATAACAAATGTTTCATTTAGATATAGGTTGTAATGCTATTTATTCTGATATCCGGCTTGGTCATAAAATTCTTTAACGTTTGGTATATTTTTTGAACTTTTGTGTTCTAATACTTTAAAATTTTTAAAACTGTACACTATTTAAATTTTGGTTAACTCTTCTTAATTTGATTGCCCCACATGGATTTTTGCGATTTATTTCACAATTCTCACCCACGTTTTGAGCTTTGGCGTCCGAAGATTTTGAAATTTATAAAACTGATACTATAATTGGATATTGGTTAAAATGCCCTTTCATCTGATAAACCATTTTAAACCATCGGCTAAAACCCACACTGGATTGTGACGCCAGAAGAAGATCATCATCATCTTCATCTATAAGAATTAAACTAAGGATGGTTTGTTCCGCTCTCAAACCTGCAAAGTCTAGAGCTGGTCACTCCAGGGCTTCCTCGGACCGCCCACACCTCACCGCCCCTTCGGCTTATATTTCCATAGTTATTTGGGGCTGCGGTAGTCATCCATTCGGCAAACATGTTCCCACTAATTCACCCGATACTGGGCAATCCTGTTCACTATACGTATTCATAATATACAGTCCCTGCCGTATATCTGTGTGTCTTCTATGATCATAAAGACATATTACATTTCAGCCGCTTGGATACGACTGGCCTGGCCTTTCGTAAAAAGTCCAAAGAAAAAGAAGATATCCTCATAATATTAGCCGTAATAATTTTTATAATCTTTCGGGCTGTCTCATAAAATCAAAGAGCGTAGCCTGTGGAATAAAACGTAGGGTAATAACACTAAGGGTACTTAATGTATGACGTACGTACACTATGGCGAAATCGGCAGCCTATTCTGCCTTTCGTTAGCCATTTCCATTTTGAGGGCAAAAAGGAGACTGTGACTACACAATCGTGTGTTGTTAATTATGATTTGTAATTTCACATAGATATAGTTTGCTATAAAGACTCAAAAGACGAAACACGACATAATACTAAATATTAACATCGAGTATAAAACGTAGATCAGGTGATAAAAGATAATGGAGTGTCAAATAACGGTTTGACATATACGACCGAGGCATAAACAAGACGCTACAGAATATTCACACGTCTCTTACAGGCTATGAGAGAATTATTGTGTCTAGATTTCTTTTTTGTCATTTCCTTGCTTGTACACCGTATGACTAACTTTATTAGACTACTACGTTGTCTCTTCTATGTCGTTTCGATTGCAAAAAATAAATACAGTAGAGTATCGATAGTTCGAGGTAATTGTGACCAAACCAACCTCGAACTGCCGAAAACTCGAACTACGCAATACTATCTACGCTCTGCCGCTAAGCCACAACTGAGTTAGCCCTAATGTACTTTGCATTCCTATTGTGGAGCGTCTCTGCTTGATAATGTAAAGTGTATGCTGGAAATGTATCTAAAAGAAATGTTATACAAAATCTGTAAACTGATGTGCTGTGTTTGTGGGTTTTGTTTACTAATTTGCGCGAGATTTCGAGAACATTCACGAGCAAAAGGAAAAGGGAAAATGGACGACGAATCGTCAGTCGTTTAATTCGGTTATATTCATGAGGATTAAATAAAAATTCAAAAAAGTTTTTCTTTAAACTCACAAATTTATTTATTAAATTTAAAATGACATACAGTAATATTAAAAATTGTACTGTGCGTGAGCCTATATTTGAAAACAAAATACTTTGCATGATAGTCACAGGGGTACCTCGAACTACACGGAATCTCGAACTATTGAACTTCGAACTACCGAGACTCTACTGTAGTAATAATTAATTAATAGCAGTCGCGGCTTCGAATCCCGGGCGTATTATAAAATTAAGGTGCCATTTTTCATCCCTCAGATCGACTCAGCCTGTGGAAATGAGTACCTGGGATAACAAACATCCTGTGGTAATAATGGACGGACGAAGCGTAGTGCTGGTCACACTACTGTTCTTTATGCCGAACAACAGGTCATATAGGGTAACCTATCCTGTCGAAGTCCCACACTGCTTAGCCGGTAAAAAGCAAACTATTACTATTTAATTGATCATAATTATTATAAAAAACAGTAATATTTACTATTACTGTCGTCGACATCATCATCACCGTCATTGACTCGACAGTCATTTGTCAGACCTGGCCTTAGTCAGAAAATTTCACCATTCTTCTCTATTCATAGGCATATTCTTCCAGTTTCTAATTCCAAGAGCAAGCCTACTGATGTCCTGATCAGTGGCGAGCTAGTAGTTAATGAATGGGTAGGCAAAAATCTTATCTTAAATTTTTTTTAAGGAATCACTAAAAGGATGGTGGTTTAAATCAGACGCTGAGGTAGAGTTTGCTGTAAGCGAATGGTTCCACAAACAGCCGTAAGAATTTTACTAGCAGGGAATCTACAGGTTGGTGCAACAGTGGAACTCATGTCTTAATGTTAATGGAGACTTCTTTTAAAATCGTTGAATAAAAAATGCTTTACAGCTCTGGTCCTGACTCACCCCATCCCGCCATCTCAGTTTTTGCCTTCCAACTTTTCTTTACCTTCCAACTCGTCATCATCAATATCTTTACCCCCCACTGATACTAATGCAGGTGACGGAAACTATAACGAGGTAATGAATTTAGTGGCGAAGTTACATGGAGGCAATTGAGGCAATGCCTACCCTAAACAATTCTGTAGAATAAAAATTATAAATACGTATGAAACTACATAACGTAAAGATTATACATTGTTACCGCGACTGTCGAATTTATTAGGCCGAAACGTGCTTTACTGAGCGACCGCTAGATGGTGGCAGGTGAGACTCGGCGTAGCTCGTTTAAAGCGAATGAGGCAACCTGAACTTGCCTCAGCGTTTTTTGTATACATCGTATGTAAGCAATGTGCCGGAGCGATAGGGAAGTGAAGGGAGGGGGGATTGTCCTGTGCTGTACACATAGAGCGTTGAGGCATGCCTCACTTCTGTGGTCCAAACATTCAAGTAAAGCGCGCTGTGTTGTTTATAAGTGTGTTTATTTTATGCGGTTATTAAAAGTGTCCCTGTTATTCCGCTGAACTAACAGATGATCAAGATTGTTATTTGAATTATTTGTAACATTAAACATATATATAGAAACTAATCAAGTTTAAAAATTTGAAGTTCAATCAGTTGTATTATTGTGTATGACTAATACAAGGATTGTTCAATAGAAACAAGTATAGAGCTGTAAAGCATTTTTTATTCAACGATTTTAAAAGAAGTCTCCATTAACATTAAGACATGAGTTCCACTGTTGCACCAACCTGTAGATTCCCTGCTAGTAAAATTCTTACGGCTGTTTGTGGAACCATTCGCTTACAGCAAACTCTATCTCAGCGTCCGATTTGAACCACCATCCTTTCAGTGATTCCTTAAAAAAAAATTTAAGATAAGATTTTTGCCTACCCATTCATTAACTACTAGCTTCGCCACTGGTAATGATGCAACCACTTATTCCGATCGACCCTGGTAAATCCAATCGACACATCGCGGTATTAGACTTTACGCACGTTCCGACTGCAGTACAACACGTGGCTTCGACAATTCAATTTCTTTTTATTCTGTTCCGGTTTGTAGAATCATCATCAAACGACCTACAAAAACTGTGACCGCTATAAACGTCGCAGGCCAGGCCAGTTTGCCAAATAATGACTTGACCATGCCAATTATTTTGTTTGCTTTAATTAGTGTGTAGAAACTTTTAACGTCTCTCTGTTTTATAACCATGATGTAGTAATTTCAGTGTCTGTCATTGTTCATTGTGAATAATGGGGTCACTGTACTTGTGTAGAGGATCTTCGTTTAAATGTGATTTAGGTAAAGATAAATAATAAAACTTGGAATCCTTTACTGTTCCCGATAGTGAATTGAGTTTTTACTTAATATTCAGTTATAAAATTATACTCACTTAATTATATCAATAAAAAGAAGGTCGAGTAATTATTAAATTAAAATTATGTCGTGCTGTATGTTTCTTCCGATGTGTAAATATTTAAGCACCTGAAAATATTTAAGCACCTGATCGCGTAGGCCTAAAGCGCTCATGAATCGTAGCCCTTAGGTTTAATACGAGGGTCAGTTGAAAAGTTCCCGGAGCGACATCTGTAGCTAGGCGGTAAAACTAAAATTTATCGTGTGCTACAAGGGGTTTGTATTTATGTAAACTCCTGCTAATTTCCAATTCTATGTATCAATTTATTCATTGTTTAGAAGCTGTTTAAAATTGACGTGTCATGCGTGTTTTGAAAAACGGACAAAATCAAACATCCTGGTTTGTTTAGCGCCAACGAAAATTCAAAACGAAATTCTAAATGTGTCAGGAGATGCTGCGACTTCAAACCCAACGGTTTGTAAGTAGGCACTTGAGTTTAAACGTGGTCATACGAGCATTGAAGATGACCCCCCCCGCACTGGACGCCCAAAATAAATGCAACAACTCCAGATGCGGCAACCATCTTGGACAACGCATTTTCGCACCAAGTTCTTGAGCTAAAGTATGATGCACACGCTCATATGAGATGCCTATGTTTCAGCATCGTTATCCCACTTCTCAATTGCGGTCTTCCAACACCCTATGAAATTTTTTCAATAATGCCATTTTGTGTTCCACTTTTTATACGTCCACTGCTAGGATCGTCTTCGGTGCTTGTAAGTCCACGTTTAAACTCAAATGTCCCCCACTTACCGTTGTTTCTGAAGGCGCAGCATCTCCTAACACATTTGAAATTTCTTTTTGATTTTTCATTGGCGCTAAAACGTTTTTAACAGAGAATTCATCACAACAGGATGTTTGACTTTGTGCATTTTAAAAACACGCGCGACAGGAAAGTTTCAAACAGCTGCGCTGGTAAAAAGTGAATAAATTGACAGTTATATCTGGAAATTAACAGGTGTTCACGCGAAATATACGTCTTGCAGCACAAGAAAGATTTTAGTTCTACCGCTGAGCTATAGATGTCGCTCCGCGAACTTTTCAACTCACCCTCGTACTACTGGCATTATAAAACAATTACATATACAAGTATTATACAATTACTATTAATACAGTTACATTATAATTATTTTAATTTGATTTGAGAAGAAATGTAAATATTTTTGACACATTCTCAACGTCGAAGAGGGTAAAAAAACCATGATAGTGCTTCTGCGGACACGTGATCTTGATCCACATCAAATTAAACAAATGACAGACGTCATAGGATCAGAAACGAGCAACGGATGTCGAACAGAAAACAGAAGATGGACCGTGACAGCATCCTAGAATTATCCAATGATGACGGCTCAGAGTGATGGAAAAGAAAAACATTGCTTTGTAGGCACCGTGTGTTGTACGTCGCCGGGATCTGTGTCAACTTCAGGTTCAAATCGTAGTTACTCCTCTTCCTGTCGGTAACAAACGAAATTAAAAAAAAACTTCATGATTTGAAAAAAAAAAACAATTTTATGTTGTTAACATTTTGAAAATCACGAAATTAATTTCATTTGTGTATACTTAATCGGATATCATATTGAAGAAAGGAAATACAATTATTATTACGGTTCAATGACGGCCGATTAAACAGAAGTAGATGTTACAGCCACAGTTGTACAGTAATTATCATTTGCCAGCGGTTGATTAGAACTAGAACAAATAATTTCATCGATTCGAGATGGAGATGCTTGAATGATACACTCTGTAAATACTAAGACATACTATCTTTGTCTTTGTACATTATGCCGCGATTCGAACAATAAAAGAAAGGCAGCTGGGCTATTTAATACGTAGCATTTTTTTTTTATTCACTTAACTATGTTTAGGAAAGGGCTTGTGTGAACGTTTCACCAAACAAAGCAGTCAGTGTAGCTGACTATTGTATCATAATCTTCGTCGTCGTCAGTGGCGGCTGGTAAAGTTTTTGACGGGGGGAGGGGGCAAATTTTTTTGGACCCATATGTAACAAAAGTCACCAGTAAAAACTAAATTATTGCTATTATTATGAAATAATTGTAAAATTGAACCTTTTGCTTTACTACAAAAAGTATTGTTAATATCAAAAACCTACCTTGCAAACTGCTAATATTTAAACAGTGTTTGAAACTTAAATTATTTATAACCCTAAGCAGTTCACGTTCCTTAACTTAAATACTTAATAAATTATATTATTAAATGCATGCATTACTAAATAAAATATATTTGTTCCCTACCTTGGATTAGTTTATTTGCTTGAACATGAAATCCATTCTCCTCTCCTTTTGCTTGGCAAAATGGTCAATAACTAATTCATTGAAAGTTAGGAGTTATTTCTAATATTTTTTTTCTTCTATTGAACACATTCCCAGAGCACTTAGTCTGTCCTCTTTCATTGTATTACGTGTAAATGTTTTTATGCGTTTGAGAGTTGAGAAACATCGTTCACTTTCCGCTGTAGTCATAGGGATTGTACAAATAATTTTTAATAGTTTGACCAGTTTGGGAAAAACAGTAACTAGATTGTTTTCATATACAAAATTGAGTAGAACCAATGCGCCAGTTGCCTTTGTGAAGTCGGGTCTGCTGTATAGCACTACCAGTTCATGCCTTAATGCAGTTTCATTTAAATTAAATTGTTTAGCAGCAATTTGTAACTGTGTTTCTGGAAAGATAAGCTGATGTTTAGAAAACAGGGTTGGTTGCAACAAAACTGCTATTGCTAAATAGTCTGAAAATGAAAATCTGTCGTCTATGTTGGTAACTATTATGTTACAAATTTCTTTAGCTGCAGTCTTCTTGCTTTCATCAAAACGTGACCTTTTTGGATTTGAGATGATTCTCCAAAATCATTTGTTGCAGACAGACTGGCATCAAAATCAATATAATCTCTGACATTTTGAATTTGTGACTTGAATGAGGCAACATACTGGTGTGTTTTAATACTGTCAATTTCTACTTTCTGTAATTGATTAAACAAAATGTCACATGCTGGAATAATTTTGTTGAAAAATGTTAACCAAAAATTAAAATCATCATTATTTAATGTGTTTTTCAGTCCTAATGTTTTCTGAACAGTGGACTTGTCACTCTCGTCATCATCTATGATTTCTTCAGGAGCAGCGGAAATGTCATTTTTATGAATAAATACTGTTTTCACACAACGGGTTTAAAATTTCATCTGGCATTAGAACATTTTGGGAGACGTTTCTTTACTACTTCATCAAGTATGGCAGTTCGTTTGGAAGATCTTGAAAAAAATGTTGTAAAGCCATCTAAATTACAGAAAAATATTTTTACTTACTTGTTTTGTGATGCAGTACGCTCAATAATTAAGTTTAGTTGATGGGCATAGCAGTGTATATACTGGGCATTCTTGTACACGGCTTTAACTTTTGCTTGAACACCGTTATGTTTTCCACTCATTACCGCTGCCCCATCGTAACTTTGTGCAATAGTTTTACTAGGCATCTTACCAAGTTCTAATTTTGTTAATTCTTCAAAAATAGTATTACTAATACCTTCTGTGGAGTGATCTTGTGGACTGACAAAACTGATAAATCTCTCATGTAATTTTCCATTCAATTCATACCTCACAACTAACACCATTTGTGACAGAGTGGCACAATCCGTGGTTTCATCTGCTTCAATTGAAATGTAGTCAATTTCATTTATTTCTTTTTATTAGTCAAATTCATACTGCATAAATAGAGTCCAAAATTCCATTTTGAATTGTTTTAGAAAGACCAACGAAAACCCTATTGTTTATTTTTTCAATATCCTATCTTAAATTTATTAAGCCCCTAAAAATACCTGGATTCTCAGATGTGTTTGTTTCATCATGTCCCCTTAAAGCTAGTTCAAATATTCCACAAAACTTTACACAGTCAATTAACTTACTTAGGATATATCTGTTCTTAGAGACTTCTTCATTATGCTGTTTAATTTTAAACTACATGCACTGTCTAACTGGCAACTAATATTGACTTTTCCTAACAATGAATACTCAATACAATTGTTCATATGAGTTTCACTAATTTTACGTTTTTTAATTTTTTCTCCCAAATGTTTCAAGTCCTTAATTCCATTTTCAGTCCAGGCTGAATCACTGTTTAGGTTATTATATAATAACGTCGTTCTATTATTTATTGATAGATATTTTCTCTGGAATCAAGCCCCGCGATGGGCTCGTTACTTTATATTAGAACGTACACTAAACTCTCTATAGTGTATAGTATGTATTTATATGTGTTATTAATCTTGTTATCTTCAAACCGCGCTGTTATATAAAAATTACAACGTATTATTAAATGTTGTTTAAAAGGAATGTGAAAATTCTCTTGATGCACTCTGGTATGTTTACCCTTTCACTTACCATCGGTGAATGTCCTCAGTCTTCCAATATAGGCCCTGTATCACTGAAAGGTCACAACACAATTTACAAAATATTTCACTTGTGTATTAGTATGTATACAGTAAGTAAAATGATATTTGATACTGAATTGAAATGCAAATATTGGCCGCTCGATTATCGTGCTGCCACCTTAGGAAACAATTGCTCTTTAAATAA
Organism: Magicicada septendecula; assembly: GCA_034769895.1. NCBI lineage: Eukaryota > Metazoa > Arthropoda > Insecta > Hemiptera > Cicadidae > Magicicada > Magicicada septendecula. Next base: position 505,247,327 of record CM068369.1, on the reverse strand, counting down.
ACTTTCCTTGTGCCTATTTTGAAAAAAAATAATAAGACTGATTCACAGGTAAGAGAACTATTACTTTATTAACGTTAAGTTAATTCAAATTGAATTCCTTTTAAAACAATGAATAATCGTCAAAAAACAAGTTAATTATTTGATGAGAATCTTTTAGCTCAGGGCTGGTAACATTGGTATGGTATACAATATTATTGCTAACCTCATTTGGTTAATTTTGGTTATTATTACCAAATTTCGTGCGTTCTTTTAATTGACATGATACAAGTTACAAAGATGCTAATACGGAACAATATTATTTTATACAGAATAATTAAAAATCAAAAAAATAACTTTAAATAGGATATCAGAAATTATCGTATCATGGTACAACTGGTGTAAACCTATCAGCTATCCAGACACGATACGCGTTCATAAACGCTGCGTGTCGAAATAATATTATTTGGCTAAGTATTAACAACGAAATGTATATTATTTAAGATATAAATTCTTATTGCTTGAGTCTCTTCAAAATGATGATAAATTTAAAACAGGACTCAGTGTTGACATTGAACGTTTGTTCCATATAGGTTAGCTCCACCTGTTGCTCAGAGTGAGTTATTAAAGTATTTAATTTATAGTGTAGCAAATCTTAAAACTATACATAACATATATTTAAAATGATTGCATTGTTTATTAACGGCAATGATTGTTCTCGAAGGTTAATTTATAAATGACTTGGTTCATCATTAGACGTAGTCAAGTTAGCGTCTATATTTACTCTTGTTATTCTCGACATTTGTTATTATTTTGAATTTGTTGATTATTTTCTTTAAAATATCAATAATATTTTGTTTAACCAATATAATTAATAAAATCGAGAACCTTTACTCATATGCCTATCAATTGACAATTGTTTACTAATTTAGCCATGTACAATCCGTGCTTGACTAGAGTAGTGTCAACATAAACTTTACCAATCGGTAATTATTATATTTCTTTTTTTTTAAATATAGTTAATAAATAGTACTCCCTGCATTTAACACTCCTCATCGCCCTTATTATACACTGGCAATGGTTATCATTTATCACATCACTCGTTGCACTGTCACACGTAAAGGTTATTTACTCTGGTTAAGTTAGAATACTGAACTATACTGGGGGTAACGCGCACTAATTTAAAAATTTGTCACTGACTGTCGTGCGTCCCATTCGCTTTGATGGTTCCAGAACAATTGATGCTTCTCGTCGAAGTTGTTTCTGGCGTCTCCTAAAATTAGCTCTTCTCATTGGTTGAAAATTCTTTAATCTCAACCCCAAACGCTTTAGTAACATTAAAACTTTTAATTTTTGGCGTCAGTTTTTGGGTTGGAGAGTAGGCTGTGACGCGTTCAATCCTTTTTGGAAATGATAGAAAATTTGTTATTATACATAACTTTCTTATGACTTGTCTGATTAATAGACTATTGGTCTCATCATTCTGCGGATACTTGGGTCTTTCTATAAAGTCCAAACAAGCTGCAAATCCGTTCATAAATAACCTAACTCACTTCACAAAATTTCACTTATTGTGGTTCTTAATATAATTAAGTCTTTTCCACTTTATTTTTATGTAATTTTATTTTAATACTTATAATTAGGTGTTCAGAGTCCATTTCTCTCACTAATTAATTCTAAATATTAAGATATTTACGCTTTTAGCAAAACGCATCTTTGGCGTGTAAGCCATACATGTCCTTGCACTTGTACTTACTTATTTTAACATATTATCTTATCCTAAGATACCCTTCTGGTATTCAAATGGTACTTCATATATTTGTACACCTTTGTTGAAGCTTTATTTCAGTATATGGTGCCTCATTTAGTCATATAGTATTGTTTAAATACACCATGTCACAATTTCGTTATTTTGACATTCTTATTTTGTTATTTTTTGTACTTAATACATGTATTTTTATCTATTAAAGTGTACCTAGACATTGTACATGGTCTGTCTAGTGTGTGTACTATCTTCTTGTTGGTTTAAATATCGTTAGATTTCAGTAGGGTGGTTATTTGCATCTAGTCCTACTGGCCAAGTATATTTGTTTATCATTATATTGTTATTACTTTACTCATTTAATGATTGTTAAGTATACCCATAGAGGAATTGAGTATTCTACTTACTACTGGTAAACTATTTTCCTCTCTATTATCAAGTTTTAATAGTGTATTTTTAAGTAACTCTGGTAGTCACCTTGTGTTTTGGCTGATCTGGCTATTGGTTATTTCAATAATTTAAATTATATAATTGTGTTTTTTCAGCTTATACTGTATTCATTATCTTATTCATTTGTCTTATTTCGGTTGTTGTTTTGAACAATTACTTTTGATTGCGTTTTCTAATTATTATGTGTGATTTTGTGTTGTAGATCCTGCTCAAATGAGGTTATGTGTCTCTTACTGATTTGACAACAATATGCATCCTAATCTATTCAACATTCTGCTTAATTATTATAATCTTATCATGACATGTTATTACTATTGTCTATTACTATGTTCTACACATTTTATACTATCTGTTTATACACCAATACTTAATTTTACTTATTTATGTTACATACATTATGGGTTTGTATTTTGGTTTGTATACATGGTTTTGTCTCTCTATAACAAATTGTCTTATTTACAACACATTAGTTATCACATTATTTATATTTTGTCCTGTGTTATTTTGACATTCAGGCATATATCTTATCAAGGATTTTATATTCTGTTTCAGTGGTCTTTTTTGAGCAATTATTTCTCTTTTTAATCTCAATATATTGGTGGTCTTACTATGTTTGTATGTGTTACAATCTTGATTCATAACTTGTACACTGAATGTTTGTGTAGTTTACTTGGCAATCACTGGTTCTATTTGTTAACACTTTTTTATCTTCCTCTCCTATAAACATTACACTTTTATTGTCTGTGGTGCTTACTTGCGGTAGTGTTATTTTATTATGTATCGATGCACTCACATAAGATATTCACTATTATGGTTTGTGGCTACTTATTAAGTTTTCGACACTTGATTCTTAATCATCTTGTCTTCATTATATTCTTCCTTGTTGGAGGATATTATAATTATTAATCTGGCAGTCATTACACTTGTCTTATCATCTTCCTGTCCGTGGTGCCTTCCTTACACTGGGAACGTTGTTGTCTTATTCTTGCTATATATTCTTCATTATTCATTATACATTTCTTCTCCTTCTTCTTCTTCTCAATATCCACATCTCCTCTTCTAGTTATCAGGTTTCTTCTTCTTCATATTTACTTTTTATCACTTTCAGGGTATTTGTTGTTCCCTCACTTGTATGATAACTCATATCATATTTATAACATAATTATTTATTGAAGAAATTTGTGTTAGTGGTTGAAATCACAATCAGAATGATCAATATTGCACACCACTATATAAAAATTATTCCGATTAGCGCTTTCAAGCTTCACAGCTCATCGTCAGATCAGGAATAGACAGAAAATATGTAATACCCAACCCTTCACCCCTCTCCTACACCCTGCTCACCCACAACAAACTAAATATTAATGACCCTTCCCCACCCCCTAAACTCTGTCTCACCACTGTACAGTTACATATTTTTCTAGTAAATTCCTTGTGTTTCAGTGTGTGTGTGTGTGCATCCTTTTAAACTACCCTCTTCCTCTCCACACACGTGGGTCAGTCACACACCCTTATTTTAAAACAACCAATTAGTACTATGAAATATAATTCTTAATCTTATCTATCTGCCCTCTCTCATTTACTTCTTAATCATGTTATAAAATATTTCTTCATTATCAAATTTAATTTTAATATTAATTAAATTGTCTAACCCTTTTTCTCTTTCTTTCAATATTTCTAACTCCTCTCTAAGCTTCCTTTCAACTGTGTTATTTACTACTTTTACAATTTCGTATTCTTCCAAAGGATTAACAAACTTGTGGTTGTCTTCTATGAAATGTCTTGCATATAACGAATTGGTTGTTCTATTACCTTCTCCACGTTTGTGGTCAGACAACCTGCATGCGAATTTTCGTCCTGTCTCCCCTAGGTACACTTTGTTGCAGTCTTTATATTTTAATTTATAAATTCCGCTTTTCTGTAATACTGGAATTTTTTCTATATTCTTATTCCTTATCTTATCAAATACCGTTTCACATTTTTTAATAGCTATATCTACTCCATATTTATTAAAACATTTTATAATTTTTCTAGTATGTGAACCTATGTATGTCAATGACCCTGCATAATTCTTTTGTTCTGGTTCTATTTTAGCTTTTTGTATGTTGACCCTTTTCATAACTTTATCCACTATGTTGGTGCTATAATTATTATTCCTTACAATTCCCTTTATCGTTTTTAACTCCCTGTCTTTTGATTCGGTCTCTTTTAAACACTTCTGAGCTCTGTAACAAAAGGAATTGATTGCCGCCATTTTATATCTGTATGGGTGGTACGACTCTCTTGGTATAATTATATCAGAATACGACTCTTTCCTAAATATCCCAAACTGTAGTTTCTTATTATCTTTAATTTCTATGTTTAAATCTAAGTAATTTATTTGCTTACCTCCTATCTCTTCCTTAAATTGTAAGTTTTTATCCTTATTATTTACCTCCTTTATAAACTCATGCACTTCTTCTATGCTTCCTTCCCAAACTACTAATACATCATCAACGTATCTAGACCATAATTTTATATTGTCTTTATACTTAGTGGAAGTTATTAATTGCTTTTCAAAATCATTCATGTATATCTCAGCAAGAATAGGGGATAATGAAGACCCCATAGGTAAACCTTTTTTCTGTATATAAAACTTGTTATTAAACCTAAAATAGTTCTGATTTACACATTCTTTAATTACTTTCATCAACTGCTTTTTATACCTGTATTCTCCCATATTATTATCGTTTATTAACTTAATAACTTTATTTACTGTGATATTAGTAAACATGTCCTTAACATCCAGTGATATCAATTTTGTATTTACATTAATGCTAATATTTTCTAATTTTTCTATCAATTTTATATTATTCTCTATGTTGTATTTTGTCCCAAATTCATATTTCTCTTTCAGTACTCTGCTAACTTCCTTTGATAATTTATAAATAGGTGCATTAATAAAAGAAACAATCGGTCTAATTGGTTTACCTTCTTTATGTATCTTAACCTGACTTTTAAAAGTTGGTGCTGTTGGATTACTTTCCAATAAATACTTTTTCTTTTTTTCTTCTATAAATGTTATCTGTTTCATCATTTGTTTTATCCTTGACTGGTACTTACTTGTATAATCATACTTTATTTCCTCGTATGGTCCTTCCCTTATAAATTCTTCCGTTTTCTTTATGTATTCTTCCTTTCTCATTAGTACCATTGTATTTCCTTTATCCGCCTTCGTAACTATAATATCATTCTTCTTTATTTTATTCTTTAGTTTAGTTACAGTTGCTTTGATTTTTTGTTCATTCTTTGAATTATACAAACTTTTCTTAAATATTTTATCTACTACATTCCCTACTTCCCACCTTATTCTTTTTTTATCATTTTCATTTCCTAGTTTTTGTATTATGCTTTCGCATTCCATAATCGTTTTTTCTTGATTTAATTCTGGTGGTGGTGCGTATTTTAAGCCTTTCGCTAACATTTCTTTTTCTTCCGTATTGAAATTTACCTCTGTAAGGTTTATTACTCTTTTTTCATAGTTATTCTTAGAGAGGTGTTCCTTTTTTACTTCGTTCTTTCTTATTAATTTATTTAACTTATCTACCATTTTTTTATTTTTATTTTCCAATTTCTTTTCTATGTACCCCAAACCAAAATTATATAATATTTCTTCTAACTCTACATACGAGTATATTCTTAATAATTCTATGTGTCTGTCATATAATTCCCTATTATATCTATTGATTAAGCCGTAGAGTGACCTTATTTCCAGTTTTATCCACAACTTCTCGCTTTGTTCTTTTACTTTTTTGGCTACACTGTTCTTATTTTTAATTTTAACTTGAGCGTACCTTGGGATGACATTATTATCCAGACATTGTTTATTAAACCATATTTTACTTAAAACCCTCTTCAATTTAACTTTTAACTTAAGATATTTAAAAACTTTACTTACCTTATTGTTGTCGTTTATTACCTCATTGTTGTTGTCCATTACCTGTAGTCGATTGCACATCTTAACAGACGTTTAATGAAGAAATTTGTGTTAGTGGTTGAAATCACAATCAGAATGATCAATATTGCACACCACTATATAAAAATTATAGTGGAATCGGAATAATTTTTATATAGTGGTGTGCAATATTGATCATTCTGATTGTGATTTCAACCACTAACACAAATTTCTTCATTAAACGTCTGTTAAGATGTGCAATCGACTACAGGTAATGGACAACAACAATGAGGTAATAAACGACAACAATAAGGTAAGTAAAGTTTTTAAATATCTTAAGTTAAAAGTTAAATTGAACAGGGTTTTAAGTAAAATATGGTTTAATAAACAATGTCTGGATAATAATGTCATCCCAAGGTACGCTCAAGTTAAAATTAAAAATAAGAACAGTGTAGCCAAAAAAGTAAAAGAACAAAGCGAGAAGTTGTGGATAAAACTGGAAATAAGGTCACTCTACGGCTTAATCAATAGATATAATAGGGAATTATATGACAGACACATAGAATTATTAAGAATATACTCGTATGTAGAGTTAGAAGAAATATTATATAATTTTGGTTTGGGGTACATAGAAAAGAAATTGGAAAATAAAAATAAAAAAATGGTAGATAAGTTAAATAAATTAATAAGAAAGAACGAAGTAAAAAAGGAACACCTCTCTAAGAATAACTATGAAAAAAGAGTAATAAACCTTACAGAGGTAAATTTCAATACGGAAGAAAAAGAAATGTTAGCGAAAGGCTTAAAATACTCACCACCACCAGAATTAAATCAAGAAAAAACGATTATTGAATGCGAAAGCATAATACAAAAACTAGGAAATGAAAATGATAAAAAAAGAATAAGGTGGAAAGTAGGGAATGCAGTAGATAAAATATTTAAGAAAAGTTTGTATAATTCAAAGAATGAACAAAAAATCAAAGCAACTGTAACTAAACTAAAGAATAAAATAAAGAAGAATGATATTATAGTTACGGAGGCGGATAAAGGAAATACAATGGTACTAATGAGAAAGGAAGAATACATAAAGAAAACGGAAGAATTTATAAGGGAAGGACCATACGAGGAAATAAAGTATGATTATACAAGTAAGTACCAGTCAAGGATAAAACAAATGATGAAACAGATAACATTTATAGAAGAAAAAAAGAAAAAGTATTTATTGGAAAGTAATCCAACAGCACCAACTTTTAAAAGTCAGGTTAAGATACATAAAGAAGGTAAACCAATTAGACCGATTGTTTCTTTTATTAATGCACCTATTTATAAATTATCAAAGGAAGTTAGCAGAGTACTGAAAGAGAAATATGAATTTGGGACAAAATACAACATAGAGAATAATATAAATTTGATAGAAAAATTAGAAAATATTAGCATTAATGTAAATACAAAATTGATATCACTGGATGTTAAGGACATGTTTACTAATATTACAGTAAATAAAGTTATTAAGTTAATAAACGATAATAATATGGGAGAATACAGGTATAAAAAGCAGTTGATGAAAGTAATTAAAGAATGTGTAAATCAGAACTATTTTAGGTTTAATAACAAGTTTTATATACAGAAAAAAGGTTTACCTATGGGGTCTTCATTATCCCCTATTCTTGCTGAGATATACATGAATGATTTTGAAAAGCAATTAATAACTTCCACTAAGTATAAAGACAATATAAAATTATGGTCTAGATACGTTGATGATGTATTAGTAGTTTGGGAAGGAAGCATAGAAGAAGTGCATGAGTTTATAAAGGAGGTAAATAATAAGGATAAAAACTTACAATTTAAGGAAGAGATAGGAGGTAAGCAAATAAATTACTTAGATTTAAACATAGAAATTAAAGATAATGAGAAACTACAGTTTGGGATATTTATGAAAGAGTCGTATTCTGATATAATTATACCAAGAGAGTCGTACCACCCATACAGATATAAAATGGCGGCAATCAATTCCTTTTGTTACAGAGCTCAGAAGTGTTTAAAAGAGACCGAATCAAAAGATATGGAGTTAAAAACGATAAAGGGAATTGTAAGGAATAATAATTATAGCACCAACATAGTGGATAAAGTTATGAAAAGGGTCAACATACAAAAAGCTAAAATAGAACCAGAACAAAAGAATTATGCAGGGTCATTGACATACATAGGTTCACATACTAGAAAAATTATAAAATGTTTTAATAAATATGGAGTAGATATAGCTATTAAAAAATGTGAAACGGTATTTGATAAGATAAGGAATAAGAATATAGAAAAAATTCCAGTATTACAGAAAAGCGGAATTTATAAATTAAAATGTAAAGACTGCAACAAAGTGTACCTAGGGGAGACAGGACGAAAATTCGCATGCAGGTTGTCTGACCACAAACGTGGAGAAGGTAATAGAACAACCAATTCGTTATATGCAAGACATTTCATAGAAGACAACCACAAGTTTGTTAATCCTTTGGAAGAATACGAAATTGTAAAAGTAGTAAATAACACAGTTGAAAGGAAGCTTAGAGAGGAGTTAGAAATATTGAAAGAAAGAGAAAAAGGGTTAGACAATTTAATTAATATTAAAATTAAATTTGATAATGAAGAAATATTTTATAACATGATTAAGAAGTAAATGAGAGAGGGCAGATAGATAAGATTAAGAATTATATTTCATAGTACTAATTGGTTGTTTTAAAATAAGGGTGTGTGACTGACCCACGTGTGTGGAGAGGAAGAGGGTAGTTTAAAAGGATGCACACACACACACACACACACACACACACACACACACACACTGAAACACAAGGAATTTACTAGAAAAATATGTAACTGTACAGTGGTGAGACAGAGTTTAGGGGGTGGGGAAGGGTCATTAATATTTAGTTTGTTGTGGGTGAGCAGGGTGTAGGAGAGGGGTGAAGGGTTGGGTATTACATATTTTCTGTCTATTCCTGATCTGACGATGAGCTGTGAAGCTTGAAAGCGCTAATCGGAATAATTTTTATATAGTGGTGTGCAATATTGAGCATAATTATTTATATCATATTCATATTTATTTGTCACAGTTCATATTTAATTTGCTTAAATTATATGTCCACTCACTTTGGTGATCATTTATTTTCCTTAGTTAATATGTTCCCTCACTTTTATGATCTATTGGCATGTCCCCTCACTTTATGATTTATTGTCATTTCCCCTCACTTTTATGATCTATTGGGCCTTTGTTGCTAACGTATTGGTTTGTTTTTTTATCTTCTATTCTCCTCCTATCACTTTGATGATGCTTTTATTATAGTTCTTCTTTCTTCTGCGTTGGCTTGCTACGACATTATTTGTATATAGATACACATTTGGCTTTATACATTAGTTATTCTTTCTCATTTTTGATCAAACATGTTCGTGGTACACTCTTATTCGACGTATTATATTATTTGTATGTAACTACAATTTTGTTACGTTACAAGGTTCATCACCAAACATACCCTCAGAGCCACATAACCAATCACCATGTAAGTATCAGTTTCTATTAAATTTTCTTGTGTAGTTCTTTTTACTTGATGCTGGCCTGTCCGTTTTTTAATTTTGTTGTGTGATAACTAAATTGGGTTTTAGTGGACCTAATTTTTTAGTTCTATTTTCTTTTCGTAAGTAAGTGAATTTGAAATAATCAAACGTTTAATATTACTTACTGAATTCATAGACATTTTTTTCGTTTCTAACAAATACGCCCAGAAAACACAGGCTCAGGCCTACACAGAATAAGTTACACGTTTATGTACACAAGGTTCGACAAAAACACTATCTTACACAGAATACACTGCCTAATAAAGAATAAATTATTAGAACATTATGTTTACACAAAAAATACAACAAGAACACAAGCAAAACTATATAAAACACAAGAGAAAATATATGCACTTAAATAGCAACATAGAAGTTTTGAAAAACGCTGCGGTTCTCTACGAAAAGAGCCGCGAAATCAGACAGCGGCCAGAGCCCTCCCTATAATGGCTACCGGTAATTTAAAAGCATAGACATGTGTACTCGTCCTCTTTCCCCACTCCCCGCAAGACCCGTCTATGCAGGGAGGGCTGTCGTATTAGCGTCCCGCTGCGGGACCATGCCGAAAACATCGGGTGATCGCTATTAGTCGCCCCAAAAATGTCTATCACATAAAGATACTACACATTATAGTTATATTATTGACAAGTTTAATTTGCAAATTTAGTGGGAGGGCTGCGCACTTTTGCCCTCCCTGTACGAGCCGCCACTGGTCGTCGTCGTAATCATTATTATCATCACCTTCCCACAGGCAATGGAGCCATGGCTTCTTGCACCGCCCAACTCACGTCACACCACCGCCATAACGAATCAGGTCTGTATTCTCACATTGTTTCAATCTGACTTCGGTGGAATCCCTTTCTTTTCCCATTAGGGGCGGAAGAACGTAGGAGGTGGGTCTCCGAATGAAACCCAGAGCAAGACCAGAGGCTCAAAGGTAGCACTCCTACCACTGGTCTTAATGTAACGTCTTAAGAGGACATTTATCCTACTCGAACAGTGGTGTAGCGTGGGTACATAACAGCTGTTGCCGGTTGTGATAGGACTAAAACAGCCTAAAAATTAATTCGAATTTTTTCTAGTAACAAGTATTCTTTTTAGAGGCAAATTATTTTTTTTAGAATATTTTTTATCTTACGCTGGCAGAAAAAGAAGGCCCCGGTTCAACGGGATCTGACTACACTATACCGTACTTACACAGGATAAATCCCCCCTCCGCAGTCAGTACAGTGATAACTACAACGATCGTACGCAGTAAAACATCGCCGATGTCCGAGCCGGCAGCACAAGACGGTGCAAGCGCCCAGCAGTTCGAAAGCAATGCTACGCTTTTCTTCAAGTTTCCCTACTAATATTGTTCGGATTTCAAATTATTCAATAACCATAGTATTTATTCTGTAATATAATTAATATTATTTTCTCTTATTTCCAGTACTGTTGTCGCCGGCAACAGCGGTTACATGGACGCTACGCTACTGTTCGAACGTCACAAAAAAAACAACATTTGTAGACAGTTGAACATTTTTAATATCCAAATCGTATTGGAGAGAACAAAGAGAGATGGGTTGCTCACCTGAATATGATGATAGATGTCAGGTTGCCTAAGAAAGTTTGGCAATACAAGCGGTGTATAGAAAGACCTAGAAGGCGTTGGTGAAATGTATATATTCCTGTGGGACCGGAACAGGTGATTCGTCTAGTTCCTGATAGAAGAAGAACATTTAACCACAGTACAGTTACTATTGGATAATTTCCACTTTGACATAAGACTATTTGAACAGTTGGACAGTATAATTGTAAGCACAGTAAAACAAACTGTATATGATTCAGTAATGTCTGCAGACACAACTAGATTAGGCCTACAGCACGTAGTACAGAACTGCAAACCTCAAAAATATAATCAAACAATAACCATCGGTGCTGGAATGTCATTAAAATAAAGTCAACTTCTGATGATGTCCGGATTATTGTATTGTTATGACGGTCTAACGGATCGTCGTGTGGTACAGTGGAAACAGAATAACTGACACCAACGAAGTCTACAAACTTTAGCAGTTAGACACAAGCAACAGTGTAGCCTGATTTTCGCCCGTTTTCGCTGGTTTTGTCCGCTTCCATATACTGGTGAGTGCTAATTACTTTCTAGAAGTAGGCCTAAGTCATCAGTTGAAGATTTAGTTATAACTGTAAGTGCTTCGTGTGCATCAGTAAGAAAACTATTCAGGTCGAGAAGAAAACGACGCTGGTGGACGATGCCATTTTTTAAGTTAGGGATATTGAGGCTACTAAATAGGCACGTGAGTTTGGCGACGATACTAAAATACCGTGTGTCAGCTTAGGGCTTAGTGCGTCATCTAACAGTCGAGACGTAATATGGACGTTTCTGCAGTATAAAGTTCATCGATAACATAATATTTGTAACATTAAAGACAATGAACAAAACTGTGTACGTGCGATCGAGCTAGTTAACGTGGTACAGACAACCGCCTAACCCTGCCCGACCATATTTTGTATCTTAACATACAATTATAAAGCTTGGACAACTAATAAACATACAAGAACAAAATTAATGACAGCAGAGATGGACTTTTGGAGACGTTCGGCTAGAGTATCCAGGCGTGAGAAAATTAGAAATGAAGTCATTAAGAACAGAATGAATGTGAAAAATTCAATTGTTGATTTTATCCAACAAAAAAAAATATTACAATGGTATGGACACACGAAAAGAATTGCACAGGAAAGACTGCCAAAGAGAGTTATGGAATGGACCCCACCAGGAAGAAGGAAAAGATGAAGACCACCTATCTCCTGGATACAAGAAATTCAGACCATATTAAGGGAACGAGAAATTAAAGAATATCTTCGGATGGACAAGCAGCCGTGTAAGATGAGAAGTCAATCACTTCTGTAATCTTTGATTCAGGAAAATGTGTAATCATTGTACAGCCGAGATAATAATAATAACATAAAATTAGGTCGATGCCAGGGGGTTATGCGAGACGAAGGGCATGTCCGTCTGCTTCCCAAGCTTCTTATATAGCTCCCGCCTCGGGGACCACAATGCTCTGGATTACTAGATGTGGCCTGCTACCTACCGGCCGTGCTTTTTTTCAATTAGGAAACTAATTGAGGGTCAGGATTCGCCGAGGCCGGGTCCAAGATTCACCTGGAACAGATGGATTTTGACAGAGGGCGCTTATTGCCCTGAAAGCGGGCACACCGGTGGTAGAACTTTATGGAAGGTGTCCACATTCAGGGAACGGGTACGAAAGGAATCTCTGATGGTCTGGATGGTGGCGAAGCGTGCTTTGACTGGCTTTCACGGAGAGACTTGATTCGTAGACGTGCAAGTATTACGACTGAATACATGTGGTGAGAACTAATCCAATTACTACAACTTTGTATTAGTACTGAACAGTGACATCTTATACACAGAATGCATTTAAATTTTTATCGAGTAAGTAAGTTCAGCAGCAATATTAGGATTTATTTGAAGTTAACTAGGTCATCATCATCATTATCTTCACGGATTAAACCAAGGATGGTTTGTTCAGGTCTCAAACAGGCAAAGATTAGAGCTGGTCACTTAGCGCTTCCTCGGACGTCCCACACCTCTCCGTCCCTTCGGCTTATAGTTCCAGAGTTGTTTCGGGATGCGGCAGTCATCCATTCCGCAAATATGTTCCCACCAATGCAGCCAATACTAGGCGATCCTGTCGAGTGTACTCATAATATTCAGTTCCTGCCGTATATCTGTGTTTCTTCTATGATCATGGAGAGTATACCCTGCCACGTGCCTGAGAAATCTTATTTCTTTCGTGAAAGTCTAATTCTCAGACCCATAAAGATGTGTGGGAAGGGCCATCACCTTGTAGAATTTTAGGTGTGTTCCTTTACTTGCTGACTTAAGGGTTCGCCTGATGGTCCCGCACATAAGGTTGAACTTATGCAACTTATTCACAACGTCGTTGCTTGCATTATAAGACACACTGTAGCCCAGGTATTCAAAATTGCACGTACAAGGCAGTATAAGCTGTCCCTCCTCTACTTGTCATTGTCAAGTAGAGAGGTTAGGGCACCCTCTTGCCCTTGGCGTGAGAAATTGCCCCTAAAGACGGATGACCTTCTATTGTTCAACGACGTAGGATGAGGGAGGCAAGGAGAAACCACCACATTAAAGATCCTTATGGATATCTCAGCAGGGAAAACTGGTCTCCTTAGTCTCGTAAGACAGCCAGTTTATGTGAGAACACCCAGACGGAAAATCGGGCTGGACGTTAAGTCTGAAGGTGGCAGCCCCACTTTGTCTTACCCTGCGATGTGCTAGTAACATATTCAGGGGACATATTCACTACTAAATTGGCTCAAATAAGTTAACTAGGTATTAACCAAACCTTTGTGTGTATATGAGGTGCACAAGTGTACCACGCAGAAAATAAATCTTATTTTACTGCTTATTGAAAGGAAATTCAAAGTCATCGGGAAGGTATCACATAGCTTTTGCATTCACGTGTTCTCTTCTGAATGCGGATCTTGTGTCCTTTCAAAACACCTTCGTAGCTGTCTGGCTGTTCCCTTCCATTTTTCCCATCAACCTTTTCATCGTAGTCTCTCTCTCTCTCTCTCTCTCTCTCTCTCTCTCTCTCTCCCCCCTCTTTCTTTTCACAATAGTTATTGTGCCTAATTAAGTATCTAAGCCTCCGCCTGTTGAAGCATTTGCAAAATCTGTTTTGCGCGTATTGTCATTTCACTTCATCATTGTTTAGGCCTACATTCCCCTCAGCGTTATCCTCCAGTACCATGGCTCAAAACGCCTGTCGTATTATCATATTTTGTTTGTCTTCCTAGCGATTCAGAGCCATGTACAGACTTTATGAGATTTCTTACGATATTGTTACCTTTGTCCAGACATCCCGGAAAACTAGGCCTTTTACAGGTCTTTATACGTCTTTTACGTCTGTAGCACAGGTATTCAAAATTGCTTACTTGTTCCAGGACAGTACCATCTATAACAATTTTTGCCTGTACGGGATCAGGTCCACGAAAATCCATCACCTTGGTCTTAAGTGTGGATATTTGTAATCCAAACTTCTTTTTTAATATTCATATTTACTAACATTATTCTTGGTTTTATAATTTATATAAATAATAACAGTTTTATATTTTTTGATACAAGAATATGTTTTTTATTGTTTTTTGTATACAGTGTTTCAACAGTTTTATAATGTGATGTCATCAGAATTATTTACTGGATGATCTGTCAATAATTATGTATAAGTCATTTCAACGATACGTATTTGTATGGACGTTGTAGCGCGTCGTTTGTCGACGAGTCCCCGAATATATATATATATATTCAAAATAATGGCAGTACTTCTTACTGAACAAATAAATACGGTTGCGTAAAATTGTACGGGAATCCGACACACACGTAATCTTACGTACGCTTTTCCGTCATTCTATGCAAAATCCATTGCTATCAGTATTCTTGAAGTAGGTAATGAAAACTTACTAGATATTAAAGAGAAAAGTCCAAACATTTTTATCTAAATATAAATTTTAATTATTTAATTTTTTCTGTTTAATAAACTGTAGATCTCTTTCACCGTTATTGTGCTGCTACTAATTTGATAATATCTTTTTGATATTCATGCAAATATAAGATATTATTATATGAGATGTGAGACATTTATATGCAGATGTTATTTACATATGCTCGTATATTCACATTTTTCTTCAGATTAATAAAAACAAGTATATAGTTTTTATTACATATAAATTTGTATTATATAATATATTATCTCGTACATTTAATTCTGTTGATTAGAGTAAATTAAATTAAAACTGTCTAAACATTGTTAAAACTATAATTGTGTTTTAAAAATATAAATTATTATTTATTATTAATATATGTACACAGTATGTGTAATAACCTTTGTCCCTTCCGATGTGTACGATACTTAATCTTGAACTGTGTATACACTGAATTTAAAAGTGTATCCTTAAATAGAAGAAGCGAAAACTGTATGAATAAATGTTAATAAGAAAATTATGCATGTAAATTTCACAGACTGTTATAATTAAATATGTATAATGACGTTTCTTTTACTCGGAAATAAATAAATAAACACAGACGCGCCCACACATTACACACGTCATCATTGTAATAAGACTGAAAAACGTAGATGTATTGAATATTAAGTGCACGTTGCGTTTACTGAAAACGTAGATGTATTGAATATTAAGTGCATGTTGCGTTTATTGAAAACATAGATGTATTGAATATTATGTGCATGTTGCGTTTACTGAAAACATAGATGTATTGAATATTAGCCTAAGTGCGTGTTGCGTTTACTGAAAACAGATGTATTGAATATTAAGTGCATGTTGCGTTTACTGAAAAACATAGATGTATTGAATATTAAGTGCATGTTGCGTTTACTGAAAACATAGATGTATTGAATATTAAGTGCATGTTGCGTTTACTGAAAAAAGAAAGTCTGTAGTTTACTTAATCTCAAACACACACATTCTAATAGTCGATGACTCGCCAACGGCAAAA
The DNA here is from genome assembly GCA_034769895.1 of Magicicada septendecula. Lineage (NCBI taxonomy): Eukaryota > Metazoa > Arthropoda > Insecta > Hemiptera > Cicadidae > Magicicada > Magicicada septendecula. Next base: position 505,231,043 of record CM068369.1, on the reverse strand, counting down.
TAATATGAGGGTTGGTATATTAATTGATGTGAACGTGTGTGTGTGTGTGTGTTTGTGTGTGTGTGTAATACTATTTTCGATTGTTTGTAACCGTCATCATACATAATAAACGTTGAACAAACTGACATTTTTTGTATAAGAAATAATTTAAATATTTAAATTAAATACATCATTTTTTTTATACTTGGTTGTGGCTACAAGCCACTGTATTGCATATGTATTTTGTTTGTGTGTGTGTGTGTGTGTGTGCGCGCGCGCTCGCTCGCTTTTGTTTACTTCAAAATAAAATTATTTGTGATGTAAGAGTTTATGTGAATTTATTTAAGTAATTATTAATACAAGAAAAACATATATTCAATAATATATTTTATAAAATTATAATTACTTCTGCAGGAATTCATTTATAAACCTCTGATGATACAGATTTATTCTGTTAAACGTACGTCAGGTTGAATTAAAACGATAAAACACTTATAGAAGTAATTATAATTCTATAAAATATATATTACACAAGAATCCTGCAAGAAACCTATCGAGTTTCTTAGAAAAAATTAAATAAGAAAAAATGTTAAAGAAAAAATTAAATTACAAATATATTTTTTATATATTATAATATATAATATCTTTAAATAAATACACTGCAAGTAGGTTTATTTTCATCTGACGCACGTTTCACAGAAATTATTCTGTATCTTCAGAGGTTTGTTTGAATTGTAATTGAATGTTTCGCTTACAATACAGCTAACGGATAATCGAATTTACTTCGATTCTATTTTCTATTGTTTTAATGTTTATGTAGTAGCTATTTACTATATACTTAATGTTTATTCTATTATTCTAATAAATGTATGATTTTAAATAAATCGTCTTGTTTTGTTTTTATTTGTATTTGTTCTTTAATTAGTATATTATTATTGTTGTGTTTTATTATTATTATTGTGTTTGTGCGTCAGGTGAAAATAAACCTACTTGCAGTGCATTTATTTAAAGATATTACATAGGAGACCTGCAGGAAACTCAACGAGTTACTTACAAAGGAATAATATTATATATATATATATAATTAATTTTTATAAATATAAATGCATTAATAAAATATATTTATATTAAATTAATTTACATTAATGTAATAATTTAATATATTAAATATATATTATTAATAAATATAATTGATTATGTTTAATTATATATATATATAATTATTATATATAATATTATAATATATATAATTATAATATATTAATAATATAATTATAATATATATAATTTTATATATATATATATATATATATATATATAAAACACTCTTTGCAGAAGACATTATATTTGATAATATACAGGTAATATTATATATATGAGAACAGACACAAATATACTGTTGTGCCTTGGATAGAGGGTAGGCCTACTTACAGTAAGTATGTGCTAAGCCAACAAGTTGTGAAGAAGAGCGGGCCGCGTTGCAATCCGCAGTCACACTCACACACAAGCACAGCACAACGAGTTGTGATACCGGCACACACAACACGCTCTCTGATATGCAGCAGTTTCACCACTCTGCTTGGCCTGTCCAACTTACAAACCCGTATCACTGATTTCCCCGTCTGGCTAAACGTTTATTTTATTCACAAGTACACAACTATTGTGTGGTGATAATATTTACATAATGTACGTGCATGTACGTCTCTGTCACTCCTGTATCGCATCTTAATCCCGTCCACCCCCTCCATTAACCTTAACATCACCGATTGAGTTCACTTTCCTTACGCTCCCACGACCTTCATTCAATCATGTGTTCTTCTTACTTCATCGTACTTCCATTCCTGTCTGCATTAGCCCCCTCCCCCCACCAACACACAAAATAATTATACTGTATATTTACTTCATAAAACATTCATATTATTTATATTACTAACGTATTACAATGGCCTGCTTTGGTTCGTAGTGAATTCTTCTGACAACTCACTGTCAGAGACGTAGTGTTTGACGTCTCGTACTGTCTGAAAAAATTCTCATAAATCCCTTTCTATAGAGGAGCATGACTCTTCACGGAAGATATACAGGGAGCGACTGCAGGCTTCTGCAATGTTGTGTTAAAGAATAATGAAGAGGAATTCGTAGAGACAGGGCGAGTAACGATTACACTGTAATGAGTGTGTGTGAAAAAAGTATTGTGGAAAACCTAATCATAATGAAATATTTAAACTAGATGGGAAACAAAACGATTGGAAACATCGCACAGTGTAGAACAGTATATTTACAGTATATAAATACTTAGGAAACTGTATGGACCGATTAGGGAAGGTGGAGAGTGAAGAATAAGGTACAACAGAGAGCTCTATGCATTATATAGCTCACCTGATATTGTGACATCAATTAGGATAACTAGGTTGAGATGGGTAGGACATGTACAGAGTATGAGTGAAGAGGATGTTTTTAGAGGATTATGAAATAAACACCACAAAGAAAGACAGGACGTGTAAGACATAGACTACGATGGATTGATGAAATCCTAGAAGATGTGAAAGTATTTGGAGTGAAAAACCGGTGGACATTGGCTAAGGACAGGGAAGTGTAGAGGAAAATCCTGAGGGAAGCTGAGGCCCACGGTGAGCTGTGGAGCTACTGATGAAGATGGTGATAGAAACGAAATTCTAACAGCAATGGAAAATGGGAAATTCCCTCCAAAACTTCTAAAAATTATTTTTTTCAAGGTTGCTCTGTCGAATGTCTGCAGAAATAGTTTGTCACGATATGCGGAATTCAAACAGACGGCGATAAACGGTTCAGCTGACGAGTTCAGAGCAAGGCTTCCATCAGACTGTGGACGTTTGTAAACGAAAAGAATAAACAGTAAAAATAGTAACTGCAACGTGCATAAGCGCAATGTAGTAATCCAAGAAAATTATGATGACAAAAAGTTATAGTCCTAATGTGATGCAAATGTGTAAAAAAGGCGTGGATTATTAGGCCTATAGAATATTACAATTGTCTGCTCATAAGAAGAGACAAGTTAGAACAGGGGTGCCCGCAGCATGTTACAATGGTGCAAGTCACACTACTGGAATTTTTTTAGGGGTGGGATTTTCCAAGACATGAATTTAAGCCTGCTGAGTAACCAGAGGCTCAATTACCCACTTACAAACGTCGTAAAACAAACAGATCAGTGAAGAAAAAGAATGCAATTACAAAATCAAGTTGGATTATCTCGATAAAGCATAATGTACTCTTAGTTATGTTAGACCAGCTTTGACCAGGCTTTTACATTTTTCATAATTTAGTTATTGATTAAGCATACTAGAAAACCTTTTGGTATTGATAAAAAGAATGACAATAGTTTTTTGATTCCAATAATCGCTTAAATGGCTTTAGTTTTTCAAAACTTTTTTTTCATAGAGCCCCAAGATCAACCGTTAACAAACGTTATTCCGTACCCCTATATTGGGATCCCTCTACCCACGAAATCAAATTTGGGGAGATTTCGGAATACTTCAGGGAGAATTGGACCATGGCCTTGGGAGCGGGATAGGCAGCTCTGAGTTAGAAGAGAGTTGGTGGCGGGAGAAAGAACCGTGAGAAGAGACGTGTAGGAATGTTTGACATGTGATGATGACGTGTATGGTGGTTAGGAATATTTGAAATATAATCAGTGATGGGGCCTGGCTAAAACGTTACCTCCACATAAGCGTGATAGAAAGAAACAGATGAACTGATGAACATACGACTGATGTCACTATTATCATTGCTATTATACGAGTGGTGAACTCGTAATATACAATATGTAGCGATCTCTCTCTCTGCATACGTATGTACAGTAAACTAGTCCATTGTGAGCGCGACAGCTGTATAGTGGGTTGGTAATGAACTTCATTGATACACACGTATTCAACTATGTATGGTAGACACGTCTAGGTTTTGTTCTGTCTAACAAATGAATACATTCGGCTTTTGTTAGACTTACACCTGCACTATTATTATTTTGATTTCCTTTCATATGTAAGTGTGCGTGGAGGAAAAAGTAAAATGGAATTTAACAGTCCCGTTTGCGATCATACTTGTAGCATGCATGTGAGCTAGTGGAAGTTTTGTTAGCCAATTTAATGTGTTAACGTATTAGATTCCTTTGTTTACATACAGTATATAGGCCTATACTAGCGGTTTAGTGAAGCACGCAGCTCTGAACTGTTACTGTCGTATATACCTGTACCTTCATTTAACCAGTATTTACCTTTTTATTATAATATTGTCCCTACAGGTGTTAGTATTTCCTTTTACTGCTCTTGTAACTGAGCATTATGAAGTTTATCATATTTATTAGTATTTTTCCATTCCGTCCTGTCATTAACACTCTTCTCTATCCTCTTATTCGCATCTTCTGAACCTCTGCAGCATCTTATAAACATCTGCTTTTCGGTCTCTTACTAACGTGTATACCCGAAGGTTTAATCCACTTTCTAAGATTATCCACGCATAGCATAGTTTAGCCATTTTAATGATTTTAGCTTTTAATTAATCTTAGTATCACCGCAAAGATTTAAATTAAGTCCACTGGTCCGCTTTTCAGCGAAATTAAAAAACATTTTTATGAACGATGAACTTTTTTAAAAAAGAACAATGGACCCCGGGCGGGGGGGGGGACGATGAGAGTCCACTTCATCCGATTTTTGTTTTTTGACGCCAATACACAGCTTGGGTGAAGATCTATCTGCCTTGTGGATGAGAAGGGCGAAAAACGCTTCCAGTCCGCTGTACTAAATTCATAATGAAATATGGCAAGCGGCTTACTTTTATGGCGGAATATACCCTTACCTACCTATGGCAAGCGGAATATACCCTTACCTACTTATGGCAAGCGGAATATACCCTTACCTACCTATGGCAAGCGGAATATACCCTTACCTACCTATGGCAAGCGGAATATACCCTTACCTACCTATGGCAAGCGGAATATACCCTTACCTACCTATGGCAAGCGGAATATACCCTTACCTACCTATGGCAAGCGGAATATACCCTTACCTACCTATGGCAAGCGGAATATACCCTTACCTACCTATGGCAAGCGGAATATACCCTTACCTACCTATGGCAAGCGGAATATACCCTTACCTACCTATGGCAAGCGGAATATACCCTTACCTACCTATGGCAAGCGGAATATACCCTTACCTACCTATGGCAAGCGGAATATACCCTTACCTACCTATGGCAAGCGGAATATACCCTTACCTACCTATGGCAAGCGGAATATACCCTTACCTACCTATGGCAAGCGGAATATACCCTTACCTACCTATGGCAAGCGGAATATACCCTTACCTACCTATGGCAAGCGGAATATACCCTTACCTACCTATGGCAAACGGAATATACCCTTACCTACCTATGGCAAACGGAAATACCCTTTATGTATCATAGGCGTACTAAAATATTTTGTCATGCGCCTATTGAAATTTCCCATACTGAAACATATTTCTTTATCTCTGTGATGTGAAGCAGTTGCCAAGACATTACGAAGTACGCAGAAGGAGAAACGTAGTGTATAAGAAACAGTATACCTTGACAATGTGAAAAGTGTGTGGGGGGGGGTGATTGGCTACTTACCTTGGCTATTTACCTAAAGATCTCGGGTTAGTACTCTACTAACCCCACGTCGCAGGATTCCTGGGCAACATTACAAAACGGGGGTGCCTTTCTCAGCCCTCAGGTCGATTCATCCTATGGGAATGAGAAAACCTGGAATAACACTTAAGGCAATACTGGGCACCAGAAACCTAGTACTAACAGACTGTCCCCCTGTACGCTGTATGATTCAAGCTGATAGATATCCTACATTGCATCTCCCATTTATTTCTGTAAAGTAAATGGGAGCCTTTTGTTGTTGTTGTTATTATTATTATTATCATTGTTTTAAAATATTAAAATTTTAGACGATACACTCTTTAATATAAGCGTACGAAGAAAATTTTTATATAAATATATGTGTGTATATTACAACGTATTGTATGTATTGTATATATTTTAAATTAATACTGGTATTAACATTAATTTTAATATTATCCGTCGTTAAACCATGATATGGACCGGTTAAGTATAGAAGTGTTACATTACGTATTGAGTACTATATACGTACTTGACTATGTATACGTTACGTATTGACTATGTATAGTACGTTATTCAGTACTATGTAGTCATCATTATAATCAGCTGGGCGTCAGCGCTTACTTGTTATTCGATACCTGATCGGCAGAAACTGGCCTTTCCAATTCATAGTGCGTAAGACCATAATTGTCGGAAATAAATTTGAGACCTATACCATTCGAAGCGTGTAATATACGTACATACATTCTCGCGCCGAATCACACATATATGTAAAATATGAAGCCTAAGAATACACATGTTCATACAAACATTTATAGTGGAATGACCATGGCGTAGCCTGTAGGGTGTTGGGTCGCCTCACGGGCTGGATTTTCTAGCCGCCGGTATATATATATATATTTTTTTTTTTTTTTGCTTAAGGCTATGGCAAACCAGCTAGTAGCATCCGTGACCAATAATGTCTGTGAACCACATACCTATATGTGAACATTACCCTACGAATACGTATAGAGAGCTAAACAGTTTACACTACAGTACGCATCAATATGGATTTAAGGATAAAGTGGAGGACTCAAATGAGCTTTTAATATTGTTTTATAAAAAAAAATCTACTTGGGATTGGTTGGGACCACCGCCCACACCCTGCAGCACATGTCACCCATCGTACTACCCAAGGGGAGGTTGAGATAATCAACTTTAGCCTTCTTTATAAGTCCTGTAACTCGGTCGAAACACAATGTTCCCGAGTAGCACCGACATGGTACAAATCAGGGTAGAAAATTCCAACGAATGAGGATCGCTTGTAATAGGTGGTATCACCGTCTAACCTGTACCTATAGTCTATGTAGGAGATCCGGTGATTACATTATGGACGAGTTCTTTGCAATAACTAATTGTAAACAGTAACCCTAATGGTACGGCATGTAATCAATATCTGAAGAGTTTCCACGGTTCTTCTCAGCAGACTAGAGGGTAAATAGATTTTTATTTTGTTTTATACATTTTTTGTGTTTTTCTTTTATTTCTATTTTTTACTGTGATGTTATTTTTTGCAATAAGTTATTTATTTTTCAATGATCTGCACTGGTTGCATTTATTTAATGTCGTTAAAAATTATTAGATTAAGTTGTTGTTACACCTGAGAAGACCACAAATTACGTTAGTAATCAAAACGTTGTGTATTTAAAATTTTAACGGTAGTAATCGTCCGTGAAAACTCTTTAGACGAGGAATTGATTGCTACTGAGAGATAAATAAGAAAAATTTACACAACTCACCTAGAAACGATGATGGGACTTACCGCATCAGAATGAACCGTGAACTAATGAAGACGGAAAGGTAAAATTACCGCTGCTAGTCTGGTTCGGCCAGACTGTATAAACGGAGAAACAAAAACTACAAATAAAATTTAGAGTGCCCATCGATCCATAGGAAGTTAAAGGGGAGCTAACAAAGAGATGGATAGACGATGTAATAGAAGATATTCAAAATATAAGAGAGAAACATTTGAGAATGAAACTACACGACAGAGTAAATTGGAAAATCATCGATAAGAAGGGTAGAATTCACAAAGTCTTGTAGGCCGAGAAAGAAGACAAACGACAAGAAAAGATTAATTTGTCGATGTTTTATATTCAAATTACTGAACGAAAAACTATATTTGGTGATAACGGAGAATGTTGTGTGTATGTCGTGATACTGGTCACCTGTTTGTGGATGCGTGTTAGCGTGCGCTCCTGTTACTATAAGCAGTACTAATTGCTTCAATGTTGCTCGAAGACCAGGACAAAAATTAATGTCGCAACGGATAAAACGAATATTAAATCTTGCATGAGGTGTTCAGTATTTAACTGATTGATATATAATGAAGAAATTAGAATAAAACAAGGACAACAGAATCGGTTAAAGCAGATGAAACCTGAAATCACAATAAAATACTGAGTGCATGTGTTAGCAATAATCGCAAGCATGATCGGCTTGAGAGAACATATTGTACACATAATTTGTGGTGAATCGAAAAACGTGAAAAAATGGTCAGAGCAGATTACAGTACGTGTAGAGGAGTAGAGAGGAACGGTATGAGAGAGAAGTGAGAAGTGCACTTACGTTTAAGGGTACTTCAGAACGCGTCTGTACAAGCATCAGGACTTCTCACTCTGAAGTACTACTTCACCTCACTGCATTTATTCGTTGATTAGCATAATCAAACATACTTCAGGGCACAATGGTTAATAACTCACATTTATAGTTTTAATAGATAGTAACTTTTTTATTAATTTTTGAAAACTATTTTTTTACATATAGTTATCAATTACTATAAACACTTGTAATTTAATTAATTTAAGATCTTCTGTAATGCTTACGGTATCATTTATACACGTTAAATGCAGACATTTCTTATGCATTACATAACGGGGCCTCTCCATTGATAGTTGACACTTTCCAGGGGGAGGGTCCCAGGAGGGCGAGATGACAGTTTAGTACTTTAAAGGTGTTCTCTTGAGTCTTCGCTTCGTACCATGTCCGAGTTTCAATGCCTCAGAGTGTTCACGATAACGTGGTCTATCTTTCTAAACCATCAAAATTTCATCAATCACAAATTTTATTATCATACGTGTGTGTTGATCTTAATGAGGGTTTTTGTCCTTGTTGACCCATTGAAAGAACGGTAGTTTGGTTCAGATGAAAAAGTCGAGGGAATTGCGAAAACGTCTTTACACTTTATTCTGAAATCATATATTGTCGAAGTTGGGGCCCATATATGTCTAATGTATTTACAAATTAGACGTTCATTATAGTATGATAGGGAGGAATCTGTTTCCATCAACGAATACAATTAACAGGGAAAATTGAATAATTAAATTACACGAGAACTCGTCCACAATGCTATGCTGAGTTCGGTTCAAGGTCGAGTCAGTCTAATCCTATCTACTGTTGGACGGCTTGCTTAGGTAGCGGACCATAATCAGTAACAACATACCAACACTTGGTCCTCCCAACCGTGCAGACCTTCACTACAAACTGTAAACGAAAAGTAACGATGATTTTGATAGTTTAATAAATCTTCAATTGTTTGAACGCAAACATAACAAATTATTATCATCTGATGAAGTAGAAATTATTGCAAAATATATAATTTCTTTAAAATTTGACTGTCTAATAATAACCAAAAATAAATCGTTATATATTAAATTACAATACTTATTAGGAAAATATTAGGCCCACCAAAAACTTCAGAAGGTTGGAAATTAAGAAGTAATGATGAAATATATCAAAGTATAGAAAATATAACAGAAACAATGAGAAAAAGAAGACTATTATTTTTGGACCTTTATATAGAATGGACGACAACAGGTTAACAAAGCAGCTCTTTAAATATCTGTGGGGGAAGAAGTCAACATGAAGTTGGATTAAAGAAGTCCAAAAGGATTTAGAAAAATAATATACACGCAGAAGAAGCAATTGAAAGAGAAGTTTTTCGGGCAAAAATGTTAAAAATGGAAGGAGTCCAGGGTAGGAGAGAGAAAAACGTAGGTTCAAAGTGGACTGAAGACTGGAAGAAGAGACACAGTGAAAACACAGTAAAAAGATGAAATAGAAAAGAATAAAGAATTTAAATTGGCATGTGGTCCTTAGATGGCCGATAGAAACAAAAAAATTACAATACAGATGTCTTAATGTAATACGAGAGAATATAAGCAAAGCGTTTTTTCCCACTTGGATAGTTACCGGAATTGATTAATTTGATATTAACCCAATGGTTTCTTTGTATGATTCAGGTAACGCATCATTGTTTATCCCTCTTTTGGCCTACTTAAACCAATGTAAGATGAGTGCTTGAAGGAAATTTGCTTAAGACTTATAAGGCAATTGCCCAACTACAGCAAGGAAGAAGAGAAGGCAATGGTATGTCTTCTTCATCCAAAGTGGCCCGAATTTACTTGCAGAATGGAGTAGCAGTACGCTGAGAGCTATTTATGTCCGAAGCAAAATCTGTGAGATTATTTCTATGTTGGACAGTGTTCACGTGTTCATCTTCCTCTTCATCTTCAACGACGAACGCAAATATTGAAGTAGTTGACCGAATAATTACGGTAGTGCTATTCGGCGAGTGAATTGATGAAAATGTAAATGAGATGAATATAAGTCATGATTCGTAAAATCCAAGAAGCGGGGTAATTGTTTTTAAAGATCTTATTTTACTTCAGGTCAGTGCTGGACCAAACAAGTGGCCGTTTGCCTTCAGAATATTAGTATTGAACTGTTGGATCACCGATCATACAGTACTGACCTGGGTTCAAGCAACTTTCACCGTTTGATCCGTTTGAAGAAGAGCAGAAAGTTCAGTCGAGGTAAAGAGTTCAAGGAAGAGGTGTAAAACTAGCACCAGTCTTCTGCAGTGTCTCCTAATCATTGCCACTCAGCGTAACCTCTCACGTCCATTCTTCCACCACATCGTTCCACCGTCTTACCCTAGGTCGACCCCTTTTTTGCTTTTATAGACTTGCGCCCTCAGTATTTTTTCTTTGGCATACGCTGGTCATCTATCCGGTCTAGGTGACCTAGCAATTGAATTCGTTGAAAATAAAACATACTATGGACATTCAGACACACGCACACACATGATTCTGTTTAAAACGTATACGTGTGAGACTCGTTACTGAGTCCGCGTCCGCGTGCGGGTTGACCCGAGTTGTTAAAATAGTAATGTGAAAGCGATGTAGCCTTACGGGTACAGCCACTCTCACTCACGCACTCAACATTATTTTTATAATTATATATATATATATATATATATATATAGAGAGAGAGAGAGAGAGAGAGAGAATAAAATGACCAGCCTATTTAAGTACAAATGTGTGTTACTATATTAGTTTGGCAATTATTTCTTTACACGTGTGTTCTTCTTATTCACCTGATATTTCTTGTGCTAATCTCACTTCAGTAAAAGTGAGAAGAATAGCCATTAAGAATACTGTTACGAGGGCCAGTTGAAAAGTTCGCGGAGCGACATCTGTAGCTTAGCGGTAAAACTAACATTTTTTTTGTGTGCTGCAAGATTTGTATTTTATGTGAACTTCTGTTAATTTCGAAATCTATCTATCTATTTATTCATTGTTTAGAAGCTGTTTAAATTGACGTGTCATGCGTTTTTTGAAAAACAGACAAAATCAAACATCGTGGTGTGATTCTTTGGTAAAAATTGTTTAATGGCAATGGGAAATCAAAACGAAAATGTAAATGTGTCAGGAGATGCTGCGACTTCAAAATCAACGGTTTGTAAGTAGGCATTTGAGTTTAAACGTGGTCGTACGAGCATTGAAGATACCCCCCGCACTGGACACCCAAAAATTGGAGCAACTCGAGATGCGGCAGCCATCTTGCGCAACGCTTTTTCACACCAAGTTCTTGAGTTAAAGTATGATGCACACGTTCATATGAGATGCCTATAATTTAAGCAACGTCGTCCACTCCTCAATCTGCGGTCATCCAGCACCATATGAAATTTTTTCAGTAATGCCATTTTTTGTTGCACGTTTTGGACGTCCATTGCTGGGATATCTTCAGTGCTTGTACGACTACGTTTAAACTCGAGTGTGCCCCACTTACCGTAGTTTCTGAAGGCGCAGCATCTCCTAACACATTTACGATTTCGTTTTGATTTCCATTGGCGCTAAAACGTTTTTAACAGCGAATTCATCACAACACGATGTTTGATTTTGTGTGTTTTAGAAACACGCGTGACAGGAAAATTTCAAACAGCTGGTAAAAATTGAATAAATTGACAGATATATCTGGAAATTAACAGGTGTTCACGCGAAATATACGTCTTGCAGCACACGAAAGATTTTAGTTCTACCACTGAGCTGTAGATGTCGGTCCGCGAACTCTTTAACTGACCCTCGTATATTAAGAAAAAGTTAGAGTGTGCTTTCTTTAACTTTCATATGAAGTCACTCTGTGAAATTGAGTACCTAGGATGAACGATATTGCCTTACAGCTCACACAGGCAGCGTAGTCTATTATTATTATTATTATTATTAAATCAGGAAATAGGTATCCTAGTTGGTTAAAATTATTTCAACAAAGAATCACAATACCATACTTATTATTACATTTACAGGACAGAATATATAAACTATACTACAAAACTGCGAAATGCTGGTGAACGTTGGTGTTCGTGAGCAGAAGTTGTCACAGACGACCAGCAGGTTGGAGACAATTTGGTAAGTGAAGTTTACATCAATCTCGTTTTCTATAATACTTTATTGTTTAGTCTTAATGAGATCCCTTTGTTTATAGTTCGTTTTTTATTTGTATGTGTATAATCAGTTTTTGTTATGTACAGCTGAAGACAACCACTAATTATGAGTGATGATGGCAAAAGTATATTTTAAAATAAATTAAAGTTAGGACTGTGGAAATCCAGAAAGTAAGTTTATTAGTGACACTCCACGTTAGGTTTAAAAATCGCACCGTCATTATTTCTACTCGTTATAATAGAAAAACAAATGATTTTGTAGTGCCGTCCGGCACAGTGTTAACGTTCGAGACTCATAATATAATCTCAACGACTGTGCTGCGTTCGTGGTATCGAGTCAAGGTCTCGCTGCCGACGCCTGTCTCTAGGGATAAAATACAGGGAACTTCGCAAAAAAAAAAAAAAAATACTGTACTAGGATGACCTTCGGAAAAAAAAATACTGTACTAGGATGGCCTAGTACGAGCATGCCGTTGTAGCAGCCACTAAATAATTAATTAATATTCCGTCTGGACAGGACCACTCGGCAGGAGCCCCTAGCGGAGGCTCGGTACTAGGAACCCATTGGGTCGTCTCACGACGCGCAACCCAACAGCTCTGGCAGCAAGATAAGAAACATGCGCATGCACAACTCGCCACCGCACGTGGTTACTAGATGGCTGATTTCTCTGTGGTAGTGGTTGAACGTGAGTTGTGCCACGCCAAGGGAGCGCAACAGGCCGCAGGCGTAATGCTTGAAATGAGTAGAAGAGACAAATGAATTTTCAATTCTTTTCCTTGCATCCAATCCGGACATTGGTGAGTGGCTATTCAGTTAAGTCGCCACAATGATCGCCTTCTCTTTAGAGTCGCCTAGTCTTCCAGACGAATTACTGCAGCCAGAAGACCTGAGAACAAACAAAAAACAACATTCGTATGTTCACTAAAACGTTTTTCGGTATTTTTGTTCTGAAACAAGGAATCTCTGTTACACACATATTAATTACTACAAGAAATTAATTCTCAGCGTACGTTGAAGAACACAGAAACTATATTTATCAAAACACAGAGATAAGAATTAATTTCTAAATTTACACCTATGTTAAAAACATTCTACAATAAAGTGTCAATGTTTTACTGCAGTCGGACAATCGCGTTTTTATGTATTTTTGTTTAAAGTTGAGGTCTGTTGTTTGAAAGGTCTTAACATTGGATTACTCACCTCAGTCATGTGGTCAGCATCTTCTTTGCCATCCTTAGTTTCTAAGATACTCGGGTCTAGATAATTATTCATTATCTTCATAACAACATTAACTTACATGCTGAGTCGTCATATGGTTTATTAGATGAAAAGTTAAAATTATTTACATTACGTTTTAGTAAATCAGTGTCTACTGAAAGACATTCTCATTCACATAAATAAAAAAAAGTTTTACTTCATCATTACCATCATCGTTACATCACCGCATAGGCAAGGTGCAATCTGTTCCGCCTGCAAATATCCTCCAACCATCTCTTCCTGGCTCTACTCACACAACTGCATCCTATAGGTTTATATTTCCAGACTCGTTTGTCGTCTAGAATCTGACATTCCTTTAAGTGTTCTTTCCACCGTTGTTTATATTCTTTTTGTCTTTCATTCAAGTTAAAAATGTCTTCTCTTATGGCCTCATTCTTTATACGATTACGTTTAGAACACCTTTTAACATCTCTTAAGAACGCCATTTTCGAGGCCTGTTTTTTACTGTCTTGTTCCTTGGTTTTGTACATACATTCACACCCACAGAGACTGTCATAACTTTGTAAAATTTCAGTTTTGTATCTCGACGTACCTTGTTTCTAAAAATACCATTGATTTTCCAAACATACCCATCTGGAACGTACCTAACTTAACATCAATGTAATAATTCTTATCATTACCCAAATAGTTCAAATGGCTCACCTGTTCTACAGTTCGATCACTAATTGTTATTTTTGTTCTTATTAGTTCCTTACCTCTGCTTTTGTAGTGGAGATTTTCATAAAGTGTTACCTATTGTGTATTATTATCGCATAACACTAATGAATAATATTAAACAGACTAACCACGCTAAAAATGTGTGCATAAATACACATATGTTAAATTTCACTCGTTAACCAAACTGAACACTTTCGCAGAATAGTGAAATGCAGCGGTGTATACAGTAGCAAGAATGCCAGCTGAGACTTGGCTGAACCAGCCGCTGGCACAACCTTAATGGAAAAAGCACTACTACGGCAGGTGTTGCCTTTTACCACTCAACACTGAGCAGCCAGACAGCCAGGCTCTTTGCGCCTATCATTGATGAACAAAATGCCTATCTCTCCTTAATTTGTCAAAAAACTGTAGTTATTCCCTCTTTTCCACTCACCGATTTAATTAATGTTTTATATTGTTAGCTCCAGTAAGCCTATAACTTTAAATTGGAATACACAAACATTAGAGGAGCTGCTTCACATTTCGTGAGCATAACAATCAGAGCATCACAAGACAGGCGAGTAATAACGCCACGATTATGAGCTTGGTGATGTTAACCAAACATCACATCTACGAAACACACACACACACACACACACACACACACACACACACACACACACACACACACACACACACACACACACACACACACACACACACACACACACGCGATAATTTTAAGCCGCTA
Organism: Magicicada septendecula; assembly: GCA_034769895.1. Lineage (NCBI taxonomy): Eukaryota > Metazoa > Arthropoda > Insecta > Hemiptera > Cicadidae > Magicicada > Magicicada septendecula. The sequence continues at coordinate 505,216,016 of CM068369.1, read as the reverse complement.
TGTAACTTATTTCACTCCCCAAAACAGCAGAAGAAAAAACGTACATTCTTGAAAGAAATATATATATTATGACGTAATGTAACAATACATTTTTTGTGGGTCATGAGACTGTGGTCTTTCGTTGAATACTGACTTCTACCCAAACGTTTCAGTAGTACTCCATTGGCTTGTTATAGTGTCCATAGTTAAATTCGTTAACTTTAGCTCCCTACTTACGTATATCACTTCGCCAGTTCGTATTTTTTTTGTTGGCAGTAGGATTAACTAATCAAGTGGCCGACACAGTTTCTGCCGAATTCTGTGACAGATTTTGTACACCTTGTGTCTTCTCCGAAGCTTTCTATTAGTGTTGGTACCTTCTATTAGTGTTGGTAAGGTTATATCTACCTTCTATAACTTCCACGTCGAAGTTTTCTATTCTAAACTTGTAATATATTAATTCAACTAATAACCCATTTACATAAACTTAGGTCTTTCCTTTCCGCGGAGCTACAGCTTATACTGGGCCGTGACCTACACAGCAAATTCGATTTCCGCGGCCGCTCGTCACTGCTTAGAAGAATCTCAGCGTCTTCTCGAACGTTGTCCTGTCTCAGCGCATTCTTGGCCTTCCCTTCTTCTGGTGTCCAACATCTGTCGCTTCATTACTTTCATGTATATTCTGGTATCACTCATTCCCTATCCAGTGGCGTAACTAGAGGCTCAAAGTTGGCCCTCTCCTAGTTTTACACTCTATAGAGTTCAACGTTTTGAACAGTTAAACCCCGTCGCGTCGTGCTGTTTTGTTTTTCCTTGTACCAGCTTTGGAATTCGAATTTCGAATTCCGTTTGTATCGAATATTGAAAGGCACGTAGAAAGTCAGTGTACTGTTACGACAGCAATCTTAGTGAATATCTGAATATATAAATGTAAAATTTACTGAAAAAAATTGTCTAATAAAAATTAACAAGTCGTTTTGTATCACACAGACAAGAAGTCAAAGCTGAGTGTAATTAAAAGCCCTTAGTATAAATTTTGCTAGGTCAACTTAGTAAAAATTTTAAAACTTCTAGGAAATGCCACCAATTCTCTAAATTTCACTAGGTGGATACTTAATATTTGCTTAGTTAACCAAGTATACACAAAAGCGTTTTAATTACCTCCAAGTTGGACTTTTTGTCTCTCTATCGCAAAATAACTTTGTATTTTTTCCTAAAATATTTTTCTCGTTGTGGAAAAGAAAGAGGGTGGACCCCCTTTACCTTGTAGACCCCTGAACGTTTGCCAGTGAAGTCACCCGATAGCAAAGAGGGTGGACCGCCTTTACCTTGTGGACCCCTGAACGTTTGCCAGTGAAGTCACCCGATAGCAAAGAGGGTGGACCCCCTTTACCTTGTGGACCCCTGAACGTTTGCCAGTGAAGTCACCCGATAGCAAAGAGGGTGGACCCCCTTTACCTTGTGGACCCCTGAACGTTTGCCAGTGAAGTCACCCGATAGCAAAGAGGGTGGACCCCCTTTACCTTGTGGACCCCTGAACGTTTGCCAGTGAAGTCACCCGATAGCAAAGAGGGTGGACCCCCTTTACCTTGTGGACCCCTGAACGTTTGCCAGTGAAGTCACTCGATAGCAAAGAGGGTGGACCCCTTTACCTTGTGGACCCCTGAACGTTTGCCAGTGAAGTCACCCGATAGCAAAGAGGGTGGACCCCCTTTACCTTGTGGACCCTTGAACGTTTGCCAGTGAAGTCACCCGATAGTAAAGAGGGTGGACCCCCTTTACCTTGTGGACCCCTGAACGTTTGCCAGTGAAGTCACCCGATAGCAAAGAGGGAGGACCCCCTTTACCTTGTGGACCCCTGAACGTTTGCCAGTGAAGTCACCCGATAGCTACCGCCCCTGGTCGTGCCCATCTTATATGTCAGCAAAAAAATCTTACACTGAATATATTTTTATAAATATCGAAAACAATTAAAATATTAAAGAACATAAACTATTATTTTATAACTTGTTTCATAATGAAACAAATCTGTTTTCTTAAGTGTATTTTAAAATGTAACGACAGCAAAATGAAATAAAAATGTTGGCAGTTTATTTAAATTAATTTTCGTAACTAGAATTTCCTTTTTTGGTTAAATGTAACTCCGGTTTTTCTGCAGTTCACGGTTTATTCATTACAAGAAAAACACGTTCAACTGCTGCATGATGGCAGCGACGGTTCATATTAAACCAGCACAGATGAACTGTACATAGTAAGATTATTGTTGCGAAAATTCTTTACAATTAAACGTAAGTTTTACTTTGACTGACAAAATGTACATTGTACATACATTGTACATTGTGACAACATTTTGTACATTTAAACGTTTTTTTCAGTAACTAGGAAAAAAGTTGGGAAATTGAAACTGAGTCAACGTTAAATTCATCACCATCATCAGTAGCTCCACAGCCCACCGTGGGCCTCAGCTTCCCTCAGGATTTTCCTCCAGACTTCCCTATCCTTAGACAGTGCCCACCAATTTTTTACTCCAAGCACTTTTACATCCTCTAGGATTTCATCAATACTTCTTCGTAGTCTGGGTCTTCCACGTCCTGTCTGTCTTTCTGGTGTGCATTTCATTATCCTCTTAAGAACATCCTCCTCATTCATCCTCTGTACATGTCCTGCCCATGTCAGCCTAGCTATCCTAATATCCTATATATAGATATCCTGTCACAATATCAGGCCATCTATATAACTCATAGAGCTCTCTGCTGTACCTTATTCTCCACTCTCCGCCTTCCCTAATGGGTCCATAAACGTTCCTAAGTATTTTCCCTTTCAAAAATTGGAAGTCGAAACAGGTCGCCCTGTGCAAGTACCCATGTTTCACTTCCGTACATCAGGACCGTACCGGTTTTACTAATGTTTACGTTATCTAAACTATTACTAATGTGTATCTAAAATGTCCTGTTTTGTATTCGATTGTGCGATTAAGTTAATTCTGAACTCATTGCAGTAATAAGTAAATAATACGCGGGAAAGTGTTTATTACAACATTTTGTAAGAATATTAACAAAATATACAGTTTACTAATGTGTAAGGTTTTATGCAGTTTACGCTCTGTTGACTGGAGACAGGATATTAATAAGATTTTCCCTTCGTAGTGCATATAAATGGCATATAATACAGTACTGCATATAAATGGCAGGCAGGTCAGAAACGTCATAAATATGACATGCTTGTTTACCGCTGGTGTTGTGTTAATGACTTTCTTATGCAAGCCAGCAGTAATGTACTGTCGACACTAACAACACAACAACACAAATTGTCGTATCGTATCGTATCGTATCATTACACTGCCACTTCGTATTTACTTCATTAACAATGACAATATGACATGATTGTTTACCGCTGGTGTTGTGTTAATGACTTTCTTATGCAAGCCAGCAGTAATGTACTGTCGACACTAACAACACAACAACACAAATTGTCGTATCGTATCATTACACTGCGACTTCGTATTTACTTCATTAACAATGACAATATGACATGCTTGTTTACCGCTGGTGTTGTGTTAATGACTTTCTTATGCAAGCCAGCAGTAATGTACTGTCGACACTAACAACACAACAACACAAATTGTCGTATCGTATCGTATCGTATCATTACACTGCCACTTCGTATTTACTTCATTAACAATAACAATATGACATGCTTGTTTACCGCTGGTGTTGTGTTAATGACTTTCTTATGCAAGCCAGCAGTAATGTACTGTCGACACTAACAACACAACAACACAAATTGTCGTATCGTATCGTATCGTATCACTACACTGCCACTTCGTATTTACTTCATTAACAATGACAATATGACATGCTTGTTTACCGCTGGTGTTGTGTTAATGACTTTCTTATGCAAGCCAGCAGTAATGTGCTGTCGACACTAACAACACAACAACACAAATTGTCGTATCGTATCGTATCGTATCATTACACTGCCACTTCGTATTTACTTCATTAACAATGACAATATGACATGCTTGTTTACCGCTGGTGTTGTGTTAATGACTTTCTTATGCAAGCCAGCAGTAATGTACTGTCGACACTAACAACACAACAACACAAATTGTCGTATCGTATCGTATCGTATCATTACACTGCCACTTCGTATTTACTTCATTAACAATGACAATATGACATGCTTGTTTACCGCTGGTGTTGTGTTAATGACTTTCTTATGCAAGCCAGCAGTAATGTACTGTCGACACTAACAACACAACAACACAAATTGTCGTATCGTATCGTATCGTATCATTACACTGCCACTTCGTATTTACTTCATTAACAATGACAATATGACATGCTTGTTTACCGCTGGTGTTGTGTTAATGACTTTCTTATGCAAGCCAGCAGTAATGTACTGTCGACACTAACAACACAACAACACAAATTGTCGTATCGTATCGTATCGTATCATTACACTGCCACTTCGTATTAACAATGACAATATAACTTCTTCGTTCAATGCAGTAAAACTGACTGTTTATTTAACTGGTATAAATAAATTTTTACGCTGATTAAGCATTATCATTAATATGATCGTGCCGCAGCAGTGGTTTCGGGTTGTTGGCGTAGCTTTAATGTTTTGACCCGTACAAGGCACGCATTGTGTTTCGCCCTTAAAAGGATTGATGCGGGCGCTTTCGCCCTCGTTATATTATCTCCTCAGGTCGTCAATTACGGTGTTCCTTCAGTTCCACCTATCACGGTGCCCCTGCTACGCCTCCCATGGCTGCCCCTGCGGCCGCTGCAGTCGCCCCATACCCACCGCAGCGCCCAGTCACGCGACAGCTATCGTTTCTGAACCTTCAGTCCATGAACCGGCCCACAGGCGTAAAAAAGCTGCGAAAGAAAAAACAAACTGTAACCCCCTGTTTCGATTTTATATGCCTCATAAAAAAATCTCAAATTTTTTTTTTTTTTGGGGGGGGAAAGAGGGGCCACTAGTTATTTAGAACTAGGCGGAAGGCCTAGAGAAGCAAAAATGCGCTGGGTCCAGTGAGACGGGACTTGCAAATGAAACTCGGTTGTTAAACAACAATAACAATTTTTTATTTAGCCATTTCAAGTAACTTTGTAAGTATAACTCTCAGTATACAATATACTTTCATAGAATTGAAAAATTTCATTACAAACTTTTACTCCCCTCCCTGGCATTACAACCTTCTGAAAATATACACATGTAACATCATATAATTAGAATATATGTAAACATCATCATAATAATTTCTCCTAAATATACATAAATACAACATCAATCAATATAGTTACATAAATACACATAGCACACATATATCTATATACACACATGTTCACCTGGCAGGCAACCTATATATATATATATTTCACCATACCTCAGAAGAATATAACCCCCAGTATCCGTAACCAAGACCCCCATCCCAAACTACTGTAAACGGGTAAAGTGCCCAGCCTGCTTTAAAAACTTTTCATTAAAAAAACAAATCCATTAACACGTCCGATTATGACTGAGTTACGACCAATGAAATTATTACAAGTATGCAAAATTTAGAAAAGTTCCCCCAGATAGGAATGTGCCATCGCCAGGTCAACATGGCTGCACGGCCTTATAAAATGTATAATAAAATTTATGATTGAAAGTAAGACTCGGTAGTGTGCTCATTTTAACAACTCAACAATTAGTGCACTGGCTATGACAGTAAAAGAAAGTGATGGAAATTCACTTATTACTGAATTATTACATGGTTAACATAAATTTCATAAAATATATAATAAGGTTTATGATTGAAAAGTAAGAACCAATAGTGTGCTCATATTAACAACTCAACAATTAATACACTGGCTATGGCAGTAAAAGAAAATGATGGAAATTCACTTATTACTGAATTATTACATGGGTAACATAAATTTTATCAAATATCCAATAACAATTTTAATTAAAAAATTTTATAACATCAGACCCTAATAAAACACATTTGAGGTGTTCATACAGAATTGGCTTGACCTCAGGCAAGGCCATGCGCCAAACCAGATCCAGCAAACTATGACATGTTATGGACCTGTGGATAACGGCACCAACAGGTGACGTCCACAGGTTAAAGCACCTCCCCAAACTTTTAAATGATCTTAAAAAAAACAAAACCCATATAGATCTATGGATACCATCAAGAAAATGCCCAATCAAGTAATGCAAGCATAATTAACAGCCCTACAAATCAGTAACATTAGGTAAC